>JARWLC010000004.1:124538342-125839592 GCA_033318265.1 Phyllotis vaccarum | reverse complement strand
TCTCTCCAAAAATGCCCTGCTTATAAAAAAATCTATAAGATATAGTAGGCCTATAGCTGAAATGAAAAATATTCCAACTACATAAAAAACCATAAATTATTGTCCAAGTAGTTGTGTCACTGTCCTCTCCCAAATTTTAAAAACTACTACTCCCATATACTTTAAAGTCACTATCCTATCATCCTTTAACAAAAAACATTCAAATGTTAAATTTTCACTATCCCAAATAAACAATTTTAAAATAATTTATAAACCCCACCATCTACCAATATTCTAAAATTATATAATATACTTTATATATATTAATTTTTAGCTATAGTTTGCACCTTTTCCTTTCCCAGATATTATCTCATAATAATTCCTATTATTATAGTCTTAGTTTAAAACCTTCTTAGTTAAACAAACAAACAAAAAAAGATGTGGTGGGATTCAGGTGTCAGCTGATAAGATCGGAAGACACTTATCCAGGGTCCTGGGCTCCTGGAGGGGTGTGGCCAGCCCCATTCAAGAGGGGCTGCTGGGATCTTGAGTACCCCATTTGTTCCTGCCTCCTTAAGAGACTGGATCACTGTCCATCGCTTAGACCATCTGATCGCTCAAGTATATTCCTAAGCCATAGCCTGTTATCGTGAGTGCTAATTTATTTTCCAATAAATATTAATCTTATATTAATATATTTTAAATAAAATTTACTGCCATATGAAGTCTAATGAACAGTAGATGGTGACTGACAGAAAAACTCATTCAGTCAAGGCACAGAAAAAAAGCGACTGAAAATGCTTGGATGTCAGTGGGATGTCTATATCATACCTTCATTGTGGATGAGAAGGCTGGAAGACTCGTAAGAGCAAGAAGCAGGGGATGACTACAAAATCATTTTATTTTTCGGAGATAGCAAGACAGTCACATATATGAATACATAACAGCTGAGATAACATGGATAGGACCTCTGTGAGCTTGTCAAGCTGGACAAAATCCCCGCATGGGGCAGGATGGAAATGTGTTCTCATATAACATGTATGGTCTGCAGGTGTTGAATATACAGCTCTGCCCAAGTGTTATTTATTTATTTTTTTTTTTTTGCAAAAAGTTAAAAGATTTGAAGGTTTTGTGTTGTCTGTTATTTTGAGGCTATTGTATAGTTTAAAATATTGGCAGAATTCCCTAAATTGCAAATGATTTTTTTTTTCATTTCATCAAAATTTTTTGATTGTCTCTGATCTCTATGCTGCTGGGTTCCTGGCAACTTGTCTCATCTGAGGCAGGACCAAGGGTGCTTTACCTCTCCAGAAAGGTGTAATCACTGGTGGTGGAGAGAAACTTGACACTGATGTTTAGATGTGACTCATGAGAGGTGTTAGCCTGGCCTCAGCAAAGTCCTCTTGTGTGACACACAGTGTGCTTGTATTTGCATGCTCTAGTCTGGGGGTTTCCACTGCTTCCAGATTGGTTGTCTTACCTTTATATTTCTTCTGGGAAGCACAGTGTTTCTCCTGCAGCATCTGACATATTAGATTTATTTGAGTGGTCTTCTTGCACTTTCAATTTTTTCTCCCACCTGGATTAAAGGAACACCAAGATTTCTTTTAAGTTTCCCTTCCCACAACCCAAGAAAGAAACCTGGTATATTTTCATCTACTGAGGAAAAAAAAAATGTGACTTGCTTAAAAGAAATCAGGGCTCAGATAAATGATCAACTCTGCTTTTGGAGCTTAGATTCTCTGTCTCTCAGCATTCCTGGTTTACTTTATTATGTGACTGATCATGCATGGGTCAAAGTATTGTTCTTTGTTTCTCTACCTTCAAACGATATTATAGCCATGAGTGTAATCGGGACTGATATTCACACATCGGTGCTGTAGGTTTTAGCTAGTTAATAATAGTTTATTGAAATGCCAGGGGTCCCTCTTGCTCACATATTTTCTGTATCTAATTTTCAGTCTTATAGTGCAGTTATAGGAATCTCTGTGTACACTGGAGTGATGGGCTGGTCCAAGCACGCTGTTGAATTGCTTGCGGTTCTTTTATCTACTCTTCGTCCTCTTATAGCAGCCCTCCAATGGACGAAAAGAGACACGAGGGATAGAATGCCCGCGTTCCAGCAGCACTGGCTTTTTTGATCCACTTTTTCTATGCTGCTTTGGGAAGTTACCCATTGTCGCATTGAGAAAGCTACAGCGTTGTAAGCACAGGGAAGATGAGAGCAAGTTGAGCAAGCACTGCTCAGTGATCACCTTGCTTTCTTACACGCTTGTTTCCTGGTGCCTTGCTGATTTTTGCATATAGTATCTAGTTTAGCAGTAATATCATGGTGCAACTCCACTAGACTCCAAAGCTCAGGACACCCAAGAACCTGTCTCCAGCTATTCAATCATGTCTGTCTATTGTCCAGTCAATAGGACTGTGAAACTTCAGTGTATTTCTTATTTTACTGTCCTCTATTGTCTTCCCATTTAATTCGATTCTTTGTTATATTTATCTTTGTCTCTGTATTAATCTGCATTTGTGTAAATTAGAAAAAGGCATACTTACCCAAGAGACTAATAGCAAATATATCCCACCACTGGGTGGACAAGTTAGTTTAAGGAGGCCCGTTATCTGGGAGAAGTATCAATGAACAGAGATTGACTGTATTTTAACTTTTACCTACACTGAAATCACAGATTTATAATAGGAAGATTTTGGTTTTGATTAGTTTTATGATTTGGATTGTTTGTGACTGTTTTTTAAAAATGACTTAGATGTTTATATTATTTTTATGTTTGGTTTATGTTTTAGGCATATTGTTAGTTTTCTATTTTAATTTAATTTATTTTTATTAATTTGTTTGGTTATGTGACTTGTGGCTTTTTTGTCTTATTTATATGTTGAATTTGGGGTGGCTGGTTTGTTTTTTTGTTTGATTTTTTTTTAATTGATGCTTTGATAAATTGCTTATCGTTAGAGTGCCTGTCATTGGCCCAAACAGTCTTTTATTTATAGCATATAGAAAGACATACTACATGGATCCACGTATGTAACTGCATAATTAGACTCTTGAGTTAATTAATCAAGAAGTTAATTAATTAGTAGATGTATAAATTAATTAATTAATCTCATAATTCAAGCATCTACACACTAGTCAAAAAGCTTGCATTTATTTCAGTGATCGTTAAATTAACAAGCTACCTTTTAATAAAAAAAAATAAATCTACAACATCCCTTCCCCTTAAAAATACAAGGTGATTTTGACCATATATCATCCATGTACACAGCAAGGTACATGAAGGCCACGCCTTCCAGAGGAGGCCACATGAATAATTTATTACAGTAAAGTCCCATAGAGACAATTTCTTTTATTTTTTAAAAAGTTCATTTAATTCATCAACCAAGATTTCCCTCTCATCCCTCCTCTTGCTGCTCCCCAACCTCCTCCACCCCCATTCTCTCCTCCAAAAGGGTAAAGCCTCTTATGGGGAGTCAGAAAAGCCTTGTACATTCAGTTGAGGTAGGGCAAAGGCCTTCCCCACCATATCAAGGCTGAGCAAGCTGTCCCTCCATAGGTAATGAGCTCCAAAAGGCCAGTTCATGAGCCAAAGATAGATTTCGATCCCACTGCCAGGGGCCCCAAGCTATTTAGCAGAGGGCCTAGACTCATGATTGTCCTAGGGACAAATCTTTTTTCTGTTCTTATTTTCACACAAGCCTGTCTTCATATGTCTGGTTTATTCTCATGCTTTTCTTTTGGCTACTGCATCTAAGTTGTAAGAGTTCATACAATAATGTCATGCCAAGATGGGATACTATACACGGGTCATGTAAAGTGTGCTGTGTCTGGAGCAGCTAAATAAGTCTGTCATAGACACCAAGACAAGAACTGCATCCTTTGGCTGCATTTCCAGAGCTCCTGGAATTTAAAATCTTAGTTAGTAGCCAGGGACAAATCATCCATCTTTATTATGTTACTGTTCAATTGCGAGAATGTTCCAAACACTGTCTCTTTTGAAGTAGCAAACTCCTTCTCATTATGCTGCTTGTAGGTTAGCATTTCTGAAAAGCATTGCAGAAAGCCAGGTGCTGCTGCTCTGCCTCCTGCCATCTGTTGTGCAGTTATTTTTAGCTCCCTTTTTCATTAATCACCATGGCTGTGAGGACAAAGAAACTACAGGAGCTGCCTGCTCTGTTTATCCTACCCAGCACTCCTGATACAGTTTTTCCTTTTACCATCAGAGACACCACACAGGTCATGCTTGACAACTTTGTCTTAGGAGAAGTTATTCAGTATGTTGGCATCAGATGAGCCAGTTTATCATAACTGACAAATTGATCTGGAATGAAAAGTTTGAGCAAAGTACAGAGTAATGAGTGTCCTGTACTTAGGCTTCTGCCTGCCACTTTTAGGAAATGTTTGTCTTTTTGTGACTAGTGTCTTTTTGTGATAACATTAACCACTAAAGTAAGTTGTGTTCAAAAAAAATTAGAACAGATGGCAAGTGTTTGGGATAGGTTACCAATTACACAGATATTTTCTGAGGCAAGAATAAATCACATTCTGAGTTCAAAAGAACATTTTCCTATTTATGAATGAGACATAAAACCAATTAGAATTTACTGACTAGTCATTTTAATGTATAGGTTTATAAATTTTATTAACACATATACAACAAATAAAAATTGGAACGAAAAAGCATTCCTTTACTTCTATATGAACTCAAGCTGTCATTTTCTAGTTATTTTATTCTTTCAGCCCTAAATCCTGGCACTCACTAATACACTCTTGACACTACCAACTTGTATTTGTACCAAAAGAATTACAGAGTGCATAAACCTTTGAGAAAATGTGTTAGAGATGGACTCAGGTAGTGAAGTACAAGCATAGTTCCATATTAATAGGCCTAAAATTCAGGAGCAATAGGACAACTGTACAGATTTATCACATCTTTTTAACCAGGGACTGTTACAGTGAGGTTTCTTGGCCCTGGGAGTCCAGAGGTCTAGACCTAGAGACCTGCAGCCCCAGACCCTTTAGCCACCCGCTGCTGATTAGGCCCCGAGAAATGATTCAGACACTTGTTTGGTCTATGGCTTAGGCACATTGCTAACTAGCTATTACATCTTAACTCAACCCATTCTCATTAATCTGTTTGCCACGTGACCCGTGGGTCACCTGTGTTCCTCACATGTTTCTTCTTTGGCAGCTGGCTCGGTCTGTCCCTGACTCTGCCCTTCCTTTCCTATCTATTCTGATTCCTTACCTACTTTTTCTATGGTGCCTGTCATGGGCCAAAACAGCTCCTTTATTTAAAGATTGATATTCACAGCATACAGAAAGACATTCTCTCATCAAGGAACCCTGTTAAAAAATTGAGGGTTCCTCCACTACCTTTGGCTGATTAAGAACAGAATTGGTGCGAACACTTGGGTACCACTTTCTCTATGAATAACATATTTTTTTCTCAAGATAAATATGTTGAATTGTGATGACTCATGATTTTGAAAGTTTATTTAACTTTTGAGGAAATCTTCAGAACTGTTTCAAGTTGTCTGTTTGATTTTGCATACCTTTGCTTCAAGACTTGCATAAGCTTCTTAGTATGGAGGATTTATGAGCTTATGTTTTAAATATATGTATTTAAGAAATAATAATAGTTGACAAACTGCATATCAGGGATAACATTATATGCAGAGCATTTCTTAGTATGCTGGCATACTCTTATCTGATTCTGCACATTTGGAGACCTAAAATACTGAACATAGTCTCAATGTGGAGAGAATATAAATATAAAAATAAATATTAAAACAAACATTCCTTTGCTTTTTCTCATGAATCCTGTTATAATATTTTACAAGGAATACACAGGTTTTTCTTAATTTTCACACTTGAAATATATTATTAGCACAATTTTAAAGCTGAGGTAATTTGTTTTCAGAGTAGTTGGGATTCATGGCAAATTTATGCATGTTGATAAATGACACAAATCATATCTGTTTTCATATTTTTGTAGTGTCCTATATGTTCTGTAATTTATTTTCTTTGAATCCTTCTCCTATAATACTAATTATTATAGAATATGAATGCTAATCAGAACCATTAAGTGTCATAAGACAAAGCAATTAATAACCATGAAACTTAAACTCTTAGGATTCAATATTCATAAAACAAATTTGAGCTCTGAAGATGCAGAATGCATATTTAAGGAATAGTTAGGAGGAAAATAAAAATGTCTCTGCCCACTTGTGATGGAAGGGATGAAGTTTTTCCAAAGAAGGTACTATTTGGGCAGAGGAAAGCAAAAATGTCCTCAGGGAACACTGTGGTGCCAATGACGAGAGGAGATGAAAGGGGGACATAAGAGGGACAGAACAAGGCGGACTAGAGAGTAAGCTGCAGAGGGAGCAAAGGGGTAGGAATGGATTGAAGGTGGGCGGAGCTCTGGGGAGCTGGAGGAGACAGTTACAGAAGGAGAGAGGTCTGAGCCAATCAGATGAGCAAAGACCTAGAACTCATGTTTTAAGTTACTAAGCGATTTGAATAGAAAAGTTTCATTGTTTTGATTATAATTTAACGAGCTGTGTTCATTTCACACTGTGTTTTAACACAAACTCTCATAAGCATTTATTTTCTCTGGCTTATGTCAGTATCTGGTCTGCATTGATCAGACTTGATGACTGTTCACAAAATTCAGGTAACTAGAGAAAGAAATACCAATGAAAGTGTCTTGGAAGGTTTTATCTTCAGGGATAGTGATACCTAGAGTAATGTACCAGTTAAAGTAGTTTGTCCATTTCATTTAATACTCTTTAGTTTGTATTTATAATTTGTGTTGCTTTTCTAACTCATGGGCATTCATAACTATAACATACAAAACATGTCAACTTTTCAGTTAGATTTTCTTTCAATATATAAGTAGTTAAGGAGCTAATCTTTTACTTGAACTGACTTCAAATGAAGGATTTATGGTAGCCTTTAAAGAGACAGAGTTTATATTAAATTAAAATAACCTGGTAAGAATTGAAGTAAAGAAAATGAGCAGATTAACATGGAAGAGTATGTATTCTGAAAGTCAGCAATATATGCAGATGTGAATTTACCAGGGAGTTAATTAGAAAATATTGTCAATCTCTAATGTATAGATAGGTTTGTGAGGGTGTATAGTTAGGATATTCTGATACAAATGCAATCTGTCTCTCTTTTTCTCTCTGTATCTCTCTCTCATAGTATCCAGAATTATTGGTCAAGAACTTATTTTTACTTGGAAGCCAAAAATTCAAATTTATACAAAGTAATTTTTAAAGTAAAAAATTGGTGAGCTGTATCAATTTCATCCAGACTAGAAAAAGAGAGTAATATGAAGGATGCAATGCTTCTAAGTCTGATACAGGTGATACTGCACATTAAATTCCATTTGTAAATATGACAATAGGATTTTTCAAGTGCATATTTCAAAAATTGTATAAGGTAGATTATAGCTGGAGTATTGTCCTGTAGTGCAAAAATGGTTTTGAAATCATTGACATAACTGGTATATTAATCTACTTTTCAAATAAAATATATATCTTACTAAATTTACCATTTATTTTAAATGTTTTTTATTTAAACGTTTTATTTTTTATTTTACATACAAGTTACAGTTACTCCTTCTTCTCCTTCCCCTGGCTCAACCCCAGGTCCGCCCTCCCCCCCCCCAATACCACCATCCACTGCTCAGAGAGGGTAATGCCTCCTGGTGGGGTCAACAAAATCTGGAATATCAACTCGAGGCAAGACCAAGCCTCTTCCCCCTGTATCAAAGCTGAGCAAAGTGTTCCTCTATAGGGAATGGGCTCCAAAAAGCCAATTCATGCACTAGGGATAAATCAGCTGCCCAAGCCACAGCACTGTCATCCACATTCAGAGGGCCTAGTTCGGTCCTATGCAGGTTCCCCAGCGGTTAGTTCAGAGTCAGCGAGCTCCCAGTAACTCAGGTCAGCTCTCTCTGTGGATTTCCTTTTTGCTCTTATGATCTCTCCTCTCTCTCTTAGATTGGACTGGGAGAACAGCTCAGTGCTTAGCTGTGGATCTCTGCATCTGTTTCCATCAGTTGATAGATGAAGGCTTTATGATGACAATTAGGACAGTCATCAATTTGATTAAAGGGGAAGACCAATTCAGGTACCCTCTCAACAATTGCTTGGCATCTTAGTTGGGAATCAATCTACCTCATGATCAAGCAATACCACTTTTGGACATATACCCAAATAACAGCTGCTTAATTATGTTCATAGCAACATTATTAGCAGTCACAACCTGGAAACAACCTAGATGGTCCTCAATAGAAGAATGTCTAAGAAAAAAGTGGTATATCTATGAAATAGAGTATTACTCAGCAGGAAAAAAAATGATGTCTTGAAATCTGCAGGCAAATGGTTGAAACAAGAAATAAAATCCATAGTGTGGTAACCCAGACCCAGATAGACAACCACTCATAAGTGGATTTTAGAGACAAAGCAAAGAATAACCAGGCTACAGCCCACAACGCCAGAGAAGCTATGTAACAAGGTGGACCCTAAGAGAGATATTCATGGATTCCCCCAGGGAAGAAGAAATAGATAAGATCTCCGGAGGAGTAAACTGGCCACATGGTAGGGGAGGGGGAGGGGAGGAGTAAGGTGAGGTGGGAAGAGAGCAGGAAGGAACAGGATGGTTAATTTGAGGGAGGGACAGAGAGGGAGAGTGAGGGAAGGGCTATCTTGATAGAGGGAGCCGTTCTGGGGTTAGAGAGTTGCTAGGGAAATTCCCAGGTAGACACAAGGATGACCCCAGCTAAGTCTCCAAGCAATAGTGGAAATAAAATTCATGGCAACCTTAATTGTCACCATAGAACCTTAATCCAGCAATGGATGGAAACAGATACAGAAATATTTTATCTTTAAAATGTTTCCCCCCAATGAAAGCCTAGGTCACTGAAGTTTTTCTCTGCTTAAGATGTAGAAAACTGTGTGAGTGTACCACTTTCCATAATGAGAAAGCACCATAGAAGTCTGCATACTTTTCAATTCCATTCAGCCTAGCAGAGAACTAAGGTTACAAGGCAATTGCAGACAGTAAGTTATCAAGAATATCTAATGCCCCAAGAGAAATGAGAAATAAAACTTTTCTATACTTGGCATCACAAAAGTGGATAAGGGGATATAGCTAAGATTTCACTAAACTTTTAAAAATGCAGTGTGGAGAAACTTGATAGTTTAAAGTAACTGGGGCCCTAGACTACATGGAGATTATTCTTACCTGCATGTACTTTACATTAGACTCTCAGAGGTTCTCCTAAGAATCGGAGCAGTCTATGGCTCTGAGGGCTTGTCCTTTAATGGACTTGTATGGGAGCCAGCTCATCACCTCCTGGAGCTCAAAGTTTACAGGTTTCATAGATAAATCGAAGCAAATATTGCCTCCATGGAAAGATGGGGTAGGAGGAAGAAAGACTCTTGCACCAAGGATTCTTAACTAAGTGGAGCAGAAAGCAGAAGTTCTCACTAACAGAAGGAGAGCACACAACATCCCACAGTCACAACATAAAGTATGATTGTCATGAGTCAGGAAGGGCAGGTGTTTAGAGAGAACCACATTTTCAGGCTCAGGGGCATGGATGTGTCTTTAAGGAAAAGATGCACTAATATGACTCTGACACTATCCAATCATGTTGGAACATCTCTAGTATTAAGTACCCCAAACCATCAGTGAAGTTTTGGGGAGAGTTAGATGAATACTGAAGAAGGATCCATATGAAGTACAGGTAATCAGAAAGTTGTAAGGACACACACATAGTGAGACCCTTACTTAGCAGGACAGCCTATTGCAAGCAGAGGACTCAGCAGTTTGAGTCTAGAAAAAACATAAAGCTTGTGGTGGGCTGGAGGAGGCCACAGGAACACGGGTCTATGTCCTAGCTAACCTTCTGGCTAGACTGACTGAATATCTCACAAAAGAAAGGAATCAGAAGAGCCAACCCATGTATAAACAGGATATGACTCAGTCCTTCCTGTCTTGCAACTAATTATATGCACTAAATAAAAATCCATAATCAAAAGGATGCAAAAATTAACATACTCAAGAGATAATCAACTCAACTGCATACAGAGATGACCCAGATGTTTGAATTTTCAGATAAAATTTAAAACAATTATTGTAATGAATGATGTAGTACAAAAGTCATGAATATATGGAAAATTTCAGTAATGAAGTAGAAACTATAAAAAGATAGAAAAATTTAGAAAACACTATCAAAATGTAAGTAAGCATTCTTAATGAAAGATTTAGTAATAAAGAACACGTCAGAAGAAAAGGTAAATGAATTTGATAAGTGAATTGATTTTGCTGAAGTTGAAATACAAGTGGAATACACAGAAACCAGAATGGGGACTCCATGGCACTGTCCATCAGAGTGGAGCTCAAAAATGAAATGAGGGAGACATAATATAGTAGAAGAGCTAAGAAATGACATGTAAAGATCATAACTAAAGATTTTCTTCTCAGTAGTTTCAGGCAGCACATAGCAGCTCAACATATTTCAGGAAACCTCAAGAAGGAAAAATACAAAAAATTCCATGTATATTCTATTCTGGCTGCTGGACATTAAAGATGAGAAAATATGAAAACTCATTAAGGCCTGAGAGTTAGGGACCAGAATTAAAATTTTTGCCTTGTAAAAAGATCAAATGATAGCTTTAAATGAATGGAAAGAAAACTTAATTTGGTTACTTAGCTGTTAGAAGGGTAAGCTAATGAGGAGGTAAGAATTGCCAAGTCAGGAGAGCCATGGCCTGCAAAGATAAAGGCACACAGAGACTCCAGAGAATCCCTTCACCACCACTGATGAGACTCCCCAAAGGTAAGATTTCAAGCTTTGCAATGTTTCATTTATTCTAGTCACTGAAAGGAGAAACGCAAATTTGGGAGGACAGTCTGGAAGCTCAACACATTAGGGTCCCTGCCCTTGAAGTCTCTTATGGCAGGGCAGGCTAATCATGAATTGAAGACAGAAATTAGCCCTTGCCAAACAAAACATGTTCTCACAGTAAAGCTCAGTGGAAAATTATGTACTACCCACAGCTCCCGGTAGATCCTGGGTTAGGAATGAAAACTTCAACATAGCCATGGATGCTCCCTTTGCTTCTGCAGTGGAGGCTCTTTTCTTTTTAAATACTCACTGATACCTTCTTCTCTCTCCTTGTGTTTTCCGACTAAGTGATGAGCACGAGCTTAGGGTAATGGTGAGATGTCACATTTACTGGCGATAGTTACCAAAGATCCGAATTATCTGCTAGCATAGTTACCTTCTTCAGTCTTTCTTTGAACATTGAGTTTTCTGTCTGTGTACTGTAAAAAAAATCTGACTAAGCATGAAGAAATTCTTATTCAAAACAAAATATACAGAAATTGTTTTAGATTTTCCTTTGAACTAGATTACACTGCCACTTTGTATCATCATGAATTTGAAGTCAGGTAGAATTCAAATTGAGGTTAGAAGTCAGTGACTATATTCTTTCTTACAATATTAACTTGTTTTGCAATTTAAGAACATTGTTTTTAATAGCTTAACTTTGTTGACTCATATATTTTTAAATATTAGCAGTCAAAATCCACATTATCCACATTTTGCAATATGCTATGAAAATAAATATATGCTGCTATCTCCTGCTGTTATAAAGAAGAAAATTTTCAAAGGCTATCATTTTACACACAGTAGGAAGTAAAGCTGCCTTTTTTTCACTGATAAAACTTTCTCCAAACAGCTTAAGATATAAAATACATTGTTAAAATTTCAAGAAATATTTCCATTTCTTAATATATTCAAAAAATTGAAAAACAATTCATGCATCGTTACTTGCTTCAGGCCTTGCAAAAGAAATCTTCCCAAACTTATAATATGAATCTATTTTAACACTTAGAACCTTTAGCTATAAAATAGAAAAGTGAGATATGTATGCATAAATATGTGATATAGTACAACCGTTTTAGTTAGCTTGTATTCATATGTCTTTAGCGCATCTCTCACATTAATTCAATAGTCAAATTGCAATGGTCTACACTCACATTTCCAGCAACACCATTTTGCGTAATTCCACTGAGAATCTAAATATTATCAAAGCCCACCTTTGTTGCTGAATCATGTGTCCCAAATCTCTGCATGAAAAGTTCATGCACATTTAGAAGAAGTTCAGACTAGTCCTTATTGATATACCTTTTATGGTGGTGCAATAAATTGATTGTTTACTTACCAGGACATTGAAAATTAGGAATAATATGACATACTGAGACCAGAGTTAGCAAATCCAGGGAAATGAATAAAAGAATGACAGATGCACCATGTACTGTGAAGAAGTGCAAATCAGGACATTGATATGAAGTAATCCTGTAACTAATCTAAAAAACATTCACTATGAAACAAAAAATACTACTACTACTAATAAGAACCGTAGAGCAGCCATTCAGGATCATGAGTTCAAATACAAACTTTTATTTAATGCTTTAGTTAATTTCTGTAACCTATTCTCCATGGTAGTAGATGCTTATAATAATTATACAAAATAAGAGAAATATATTAAGGTTAAATTAATTAAATATATATCAATTGCTTGCTGAAATTGAGTAATAAGTACATTAATAGATCAAGAGTCACCAGGATCTTTAGCATTTTTCCATATATAAAATATTTAATAAAATAAAACTTGTAGAGGCAAAAATAAGCATGCAATAAAGGATAAAATGTGTCACTGATACAAAGTCTGTAAGACTGATTAAACCATAACAAGGCCAACCATAGAACAAAAAGATACAACAGGATTATTTTCTAGATGGTTATAAGAAGAGATCAAAATTAAAAGCAAAATTACAATTTAGCCAGGAAAATTGTTCAAGTGATTTTATAAAACAAGCAAAGAACTTTCCCACTCAACAAAAATCTGGATATACTTTCTTTCCTTACCTTCTCCCCTTCCTTCTGCTCCTCCTCTGTCTGTTTATCCTCTCATCTTTTTGTTAGATATCGTACTATAATACCCAGATGAGTCTCCAGCACATTATCTTTCTGCTTCAGCTTCAGGCATTTGCCTGGCTCTTAGAATTTTAGAATTTGTGTCTTTAAAACTTGGCTTTAGTATACATGTGAATAATTTAGTGATCTGGGGAAAATACAGTTTCCATCCAAATAAATCTGCAGCGGTCATCCTTAGTTGTATTTCTTGAATATAATAGAATTTCCAAGAACATGTATTTTTTGAAAGCATTACCAGGGACTTTAGAGCTCTAGAATTTTTTGTTTAAATTTTTTAACCTTTATTTTTAAAGTTAGGATACAAGGTTATGAATGTGATTATGTCACATTGGTGTCTATAAACACACACGCTATTTTATTTTATTCAGATTCACTTTGATTCCCTACTTCTGAACTTCATTGACCTATGCCCTCTTTTTCATTTCCTATAGACCTCAAGTAGTCTTCTCTTGTTTTTATATCACATGTAGTTTTATTACTCTACTTTCATCCTCTTTTGTTCACCTTAAAATCTATTTCCCCATTTTTATAATATCCTTCCAATTTCAATACCCCCTTTCTCTCTCTCTTCCTCTCTCTCTCTCTCTCTCTCTCTCTCTCTCTCTCTCTCTCTCTCTCTCTCTCTCTCACACACACACACACACACACACACAAACTGCATACACAAATCTAGAGTCCACATGTGGAAGAAAAGATGGAGAATTTGCTTTTCTGAACCTGGCTTGTTTCACGTAACACAGTATCATGATTAATTTTTATAGCTATATACTTTATTCCCCTTATTTATTTGTTGATGGGCAGATAAGATGTTGGTATTTCTTAGTTATTTAAATAGGGACCTGTGGGCATTTAAATTGTTATTTCTTTTAGTTACTCATTTTTTTTTTTTGTATTGTAAGTATGAAGCAGCTTTCTTTATCATTCTGGATTGTATTTTATTATTAAGATGAGGTCTCATGGTGTAGCTTGGACCTTGCTATATAGACCAGGCTGTCTTTGAACTCATGCAACCTCTTGCCTTTGTCTCCTGAAAGTTGGGATTAAAAGTGTACGCTACTATGTTTGGTTTTATGAGATTTAGAAAAACAGTGTAGTTTGTTTCCTGAAGACAGTAGATAGCTATGTCCAATATTTTAGTTCCTTTAACCATTGTATACCTGTTTATTGGTACATGACACATGGAAGCCATTTCATTGAAGGTGATTATTAAGATATGTTGATTAATCATTATAGTTGTATTGGTTGTTTTGGCTATTGCTTGTTTTTCTTCCTCACTTATTACTATTTGTTATTTAGTGATTTGTTTGGACATGACAAATTGCTTCCTAACACTCCTCTCTTGCTCTGTTCCTCCCACAACAGTTGTTCTTTCCTATGCTTTTATGGTTGAGACCATCTTTTTCAGGTATAATATTTTTTTAACACATATTCTAAGTGCTGGTCCAGTGATCATGAAATATCTTAGTTGTGACTATCTGGAAATGTCCTTATTTAATTATATACTTTAAATGATAACTTAATTGATAGGTTAATTTGGCTGAAGGTTATTTACCATGACTGAGACTTTAAAAACCTTCCCCCCAATTTGCAGAATTGCTAAAGAAAAAAAATAATGTTAATATTATTTTTGTACAAATTTGTGGGATAATGCTCTTGTACGCTATAAAGATTTGTTACTCATATTGGTTTGATAAAATGCTGATTGGCAAGTAGCTAGGCAGGAAGTAGAGGTGGAGAGACCGAACTAGGAGAATTCTGGGATGAGGAAAGACAGAGAGAAGCAGACACCAGCCAGACACAGAGGAAGCAGGATGAGAATGCTGCATTGAGCAAAGGTACCAAGCCATGTGGTTAAACATAGATTAAGAATTATGGGTTAATTTAAGCAAAAGAGCTAGTTAGTAATATGCCTGAACCACTGGCTCAACAACTATTATAGTATTAAGCCTCCAAGTCAACTATTTGGGAAGTGACTGTAGGGACTGGCTGGTTGGCACAGTGAAACATCAGACTACACACATTCATGCAAGAAACTTGAAAAAGAGAATCAGGAGTTAACACGTCATGAAAAATACCTTCTTTCTTGGATACTGGGACATCTTCAATTTTTCAGCCAGACAAGAAGAAATGAAGCACTTAGGATAAACTGGTAAAAATGCCATCGCAGAATAATTATGCAAAACTTAAGTTTAGTTCAGGCTGAAGTCGTTTATAAGAGATGGTATAACCTGTAAAGAAGGGAACTGGTGTATCATAAAGCAGATGCAACCAGTGGCTTCATGTTGCCAATGCTGTTACTTTCCTGGATTTTGAGGCAGATGGAACTTTTCAAGACTTAAATTGTTTAAGAACATCATTTCTCCAAAGAGGATATCTTTGTTCTGGGTAGTATATTTGTCTAGTTTCTGTGGTTATAGCAAATACTCAAGATAACCAGAGTAGACAATATAGTTTTTGTTCACAATTTCCCCATTGCTCTAAACATGTGACCAGAAGCACATCATGGTAGAAATGTGCAGTGGGGAAAGTATCTCACCTCATGGTGGCCAGAAGCAAACGACAGAGAGAAGGGGAAGGCTTAGGTACGTGCTTGTCTAAAGCCTGCCCCACTTCCTAAATATTCTACCAAATCCCAGTCATGCCATGGGCCTGTGTATACGCCTTTGGAGAAGAGTTATCTATGCCTTAGCAAGTAGTTGTGTTTCTGAAATGTGAGCTGACACATTTATATGTTTAGATCATCATAATAAAGTGCCTTAAATACTTCAATTTTAAAACGTACCAGGCTAATGGAAATTACAGAATACTGTGGTGATATTGAGAAAGTAAAAGTAACAACACAATGTATGGGAATCACGTCTGGGTAGATGTGGTGACTAAATAAGGGATATCTTACAAGGTTTTATTTTATTTATAATTGAAAACTCCTAGTACACAGAAAAGACTTAAAATAATGTAAAATAGATTGTCCTTTTCAAAGGCTGCCCAAAAAGATATAAAATAAGTATGATAAATTAGGCATTCAGAAAAGGATGAAATTTCCATTTGCACATGACAACTTAAAAATACACCTAAATAGGCATTATCATAGATTTTAACACATTTCTGTTATTCTGAGAACTATAAAATTCAGTGAAATTGCTAAGCTGTTCTTGCTTTATTTTATGCTTCTATGATCAAGGCTGATCCTCTCACATTCAACATCCAAGGTGAGTTTGGAGTTCTCTCCATTCAAAGGTATCACTTAACAACAAAATGGATCAACTAAGGATCTCATTAGGAAAACTTCTTGGGTCATATATAGAAATGATACTCATTACTTCTATTCACATTCCAGTGTGTGAAAGTCACACCTTTCCCAATAGATTCGAAAATGCAGGTTGTAAATAGAGAAACTTCTTGGTGACATTTTTCATATGTGAAGAGAAGAATATATCTCCTTTGACTAAGATTTTTTTTTGATATAAAACCTAAACCCTGATTCAATAATTGGTTGTTCACTGAGGGCAAGAAACATTTTTTTCTTTCAGATCTTGAATTAATGGTAAAAATGCACGAAGGGATATCTTTTAAATATATGATATAGGGAAATTGGTTAAAATTATAGCCTACAGTTTATGATGGTTAAATTTGTGATCTTTTTATCTTATGGAAATTGAAAAGTGATATACAGTCGATAGAGGTATACTTTGAAATTTTTGCTTTGATTTCATCCCTGTCTCACGATATGTGATATGATGATGCTCTTGTGAAATGCTGGACAGCAGGAGTAAGTTGTACCCCAGTCAGCAGCCACAAGAGGAACAGGCACGGTGTGGCTCAGCTATGTGTATATGGCAAGCACATTAAATCAGTTTTAACTTCCAATAGTTTCAACATGATGATGGATTTATTGGGCCATAATAGTACACAAATCCATTATTAATCAAGGAACATTTATGCAAAATGATTCTTCTTTTCATGCTCTATATGTTTACTTTTGAAGGAAAATACTAATTTTTCTTGAGATGAGGGAGAATAAAATATTATAAAATGTGACAATAAAACTGATTTTTTAAAAAAACCTATCTAAGGATCCCAATGTTGGTCATTCATAAGGCCAAGTATTTCAGTGTTTTCAATTATTGACTATTAACATTTAAAGCTATCAAGATTTCCAAATTAGACTAATCTTGGGCTCAGATTCTAGGGTGCTACACACCAATCACAGATTAGTAAACATTCATTTCAGAACAATTAAAGCTTCTAAAGTGAAACTCATTGGGAGAAGTTTGAAAAGTACATTATGTGGTAAAGCTTCAGAGGGTTGTAACAGCATTAGAGATGCATACATTCATATGAATACATGATACTTTCCCTGACGACAGAATTGTTGTCTTTAGAACTATTAATTTGTATGTTGATAAATACAAAAGAAAACAAATAGCAGACTTGAATCTGTCTATTAAATGCAGAAACAAGATGAAAGTTTACAGCTGAGGTTTCAAGAGGGATTCTGGGTATATTTAATTACACAAAACTGCTCATTGTTCTACAGCTCCTCAGGTGGCAACAGACACACCCTTGAGTACTTCTGTGGAATCAAGGATGTTAACTGGAGCATATGCTTGAAGATTCATGGCTTGAATCAAGGGAGCTAAGTAACTCACATATATGATATTGGTAATAAAAATGATTGTTATGTAAAAGTTTAAACTCAGTGCCTCTGTGTGTGCTATCCAGTACGGAAGGAAAAGTACTAAAAAAAAAAAAAAAAACTTTAGTACTCTCATTTGTCCTGGATCAGGTCTGGGAAACATTCCCTTTGGTACTGCTTTTTAAGGAAAGCTTAGTGTAGGGTGGGTAGGTGGAAAGGTTTTAGGAATGCTTGGAGGAAGGGCTGGCTGGAGCTGGACTGGACACCAGCCTTCCTGTGGAATGATGCTCCTGAGATTGGAATGTGAGGCTAAAGTCTGAGGATTTACTGGCCTTCTCTACACTATTCTGTCACATCTGTAATTTTAGGCATTTTGTTATTAAACTGACTGTGTTTGAGTCTAAGAGTCAGGCCATCTGTTACTAGGAGCAGTTGTAAAGTCTGGAATAAAGTTAGCATTTTGAATATGTTTGTTTGAAAAGGCTATATTTGCTATCATTGTAGTGTGTATGTGTGTGTGTATGCGTGTGTTTGTGTCTGTGTGTGTGCGTGTATGGTATAAAAACAGTCTCTATATATACTTTAGATCATGGGTTCAGAAATACATTGAAGATGAAATTTTAATTGCTTGAAGTACTCTTAATTTTATGGCGTATTTGTTCTTTTGTTTGGGGTTTGATTATTTCTTAACTGTACTATTTAAGAGGAGTCTTGATAAGATATTCAACTTGGTTTATTCTGCTAAATTTTACAAGATTTTGTGTGTCTACTATGTGCCACTTATGATGGGCTAGGAGAATCTATAGATGAGTCTTCACTTAGCCTTGGTGAATTGTGTTATATAATAATATACTAAAGGCATGGGGCTTTAGAGCCCCATGCGAAAAGAGTGGACTTAGAATTAAAAAAAAAGAAAAAAGTGAACCTGACGTGTTATAGAAAAAGATATCTCTGATGAGCAGGAAGGCAAACAGCAGTGAAGAGGACATTAACAAAGAGCAGCGTCTTTTCAGATGCCTTTTGCATTCCACACAATAAGTCATTCATCCCAGAAAGCCCCACCCTCTTCTTCCTGAAGCCACAAAATCTTGTTGGCCCGTTTATTTTTCTATTCCTTCAATGTCCCAAATTCTTCTCCCACGAATATTGCTGTAGTTCCAAGAACTCTCAATCTTAGCTTCCTTAAGATGCTAAAAAGTTTATCTCATTTGTTAGTATAAATAAAAATGTAGCAAACACAACATGAAGGTTAGAAATTTAACCCAGAGAACTACAGCATTGCATGAATACACACTCTTACATTTGTTATACAGGATTTCCCCTGTGGATCTGATCACCATTTCTCTCCTGACTCGGTGGTCTGTTCTTGACATGCTATGATTGAAGTCAATACCCTGAAGACTTGCCATAAGTCACATCTCTGACCTCTTGACAACCATCTATTTAATGTCACTGCCATGTTCTGCAAGACACACACAACACACACACATCAGACTGGGTCTCTAGCATTTTAGGATTTATGAGGGAATTAATGATATAAATATAGGAACAAACTTAGGTTTGCTAAATGACAAGAGGGTTGGGTGCAGACTCAATCAAGTCCTCATCAATGTGGCAGTGATTTCTGAAGCAGAAACAGTCCCCAGTATAATGAGCAATTGATCTGCTAAGGACACTTAGCAGGAAAAATAATAGTCTGTGGTCAATATTAACCTTGCTTAGGGCCCAGCATCTCTAGAACACCACACAATAACTTTGCGACTTCTCTTCAGTTTCCGTAAAATATAGTTCCT
Organism: Phyllotis vaccarum; assembly: GCA_033318265.1. NCBI lineage: Eukaryota > Metazoa > Chordata > Mammalia > Rodentia > Cricetidae > Phyllotis > Phyllotis vaccarum. The sequence goes on along the minus strand of JARWLC010000004.1, from coordinate 125,820,150 downwards.
GCCAGAGTGAGTCAAAATTGGCATTGGGAACCACACAGCATTTACATGGCTCTCTCTGTGCAGTCCTCTTAGAGGCACTGGGGAAATCTTAGAGATCAGCCGAAAAATACCATCTAGCCTATAAAGGAAGGCATTCATTTATGTTCCAAACAAGGCAACTGAACATTCAGTCATAACCCCGTGATCATGAGAAGTCCACAATGCGTTTGCACACAGTAGAAGCAGTCATTGAACATTTCACATTTGATAAATGTGTGTTCCTTATTTCATGCTTGTGGTGAGACAACCTAGCCATGTAACCAAACCATACCCTCAAAATTATACCCTGGCATTCCCTAAAATCCAATGGTGGCTATTTATGCTTTTTATGATTACTATTACTATTATAAAATATTTCTTAATTCAATGGAGTTATTTATGGAGATGAGTTGGTCAAACACTGTGCTGGTTTTGAGAAAAGAGTAAATTTTCCAGATAGTGTTTTCCATCACTCCTTCTGCTGGCTGGTATATATCAAGCATGTATTTACAGATTCTTATTAGTAAGTTTTAGAAACAGCTAAGAAAGCTGCTATAAGGGACAATTCAAAGGAACAAAATTCATAGTTATTTCAGAGTTGGTCAAAGTAGAACATTTTTACTGGTACCTATATCCTGTGCTTCAGTTGCTTCAGTTTAGTATACCCCTGTATATTCATGGAAAAGTTTACATTTTTATCTTACGTTCTCTAAGGAACCACTCAAAATTGGTGGTTAGCACCAACTTTTTAAAACTGTCATTCCATTTAAAACCTTGGGTTTCTATTATAGAAGGCTTGCATAAATCGATTCTCACTGCATGTGAAACATCTGATCTAAAATTAAGAGCAATCATATTTGCACTGGGTATTTAAAGAAGTGTACAGAGAAGATTAAATTAAGTGATGCTGTAGAAATGCCTTTAGAGTACATAAACTTCTATGTAACAAATCTCCTTTCTTAAGTGGAAAGACAACCTTGGATAGAAAACTTATGAGCTATGACGTCATACTTGTAATCAGTGGCTCACAACTGCAGGCTGAGCTTTGAAAGAATGAGTGAAAGCCTGGATTATAAGGGAGGGAACAGATGAACTCAGTGTGAACAACTCTGGAATCAGTTGTCTTAGAAAGCTACAAACATGGGGAGGATATTCAGGCAAAGAGAGGAGTTGTTTGAGTTTTGACTTTTAGGTATTACTGTATTTCCTGTTTTTTCTTCTGAATAACAATACTTTGTCATATTTTATTTTACTAGATACTTCATTGCTTGACCATCTCAAAAGATCTCTTTACATTTTAATTAATTAATTACAATGTGGAACCCTGTTTCTACATCATGTTTGAGTTTGATGAAAATGTTACTCATATTTTTATTGCAGTTTTAGCAAGCTGTAGCCCCACACTAGTATATGTTAGGACTATGTTAAGTCTTAAGGGAAATATAATGTCTCCAAATGATAGTACCCAGATCCCACTTGGTGTTCATATAGTCTACCCAAAGAGAGAGCAACACTGTACCAACTTAGGGAAAGCAGTAATTTTTGTATAGAAGAAGTCTAAAGTTGCTCAATGGTCATGCAAGTCAGCAACGCTCAGATTCTTAGAAAAGTTATCTCATTGCAAATAAAATTGTGAAATGGTGCTAAAACCTTTTGCAGTTCTTTTTTATTTCTCTCGAGTTACTTCAGGAAAGGGAGATCATGTCTGGAGTACAGGAGATCCTTTAGGGTGTCTCTTTATGCTCCAGTATCCTATGGTAAACTACAACAACTTAATCCAAGCCAGATGACAAAGTGCACAGACCTTTCAGGAGTTAAGGTATGCATTACTCCTTCAGGGAAATAGAACTAAGACCTGTTGAAATGATTACTGAGGTGGATGAAATACAGAATGGAGTGTAGAGAAAAGTAGTTATAAATACCAACTAAGGCCATGGACCAATTAAGGTCATGTGACCAGTTGTAGAAATGAGAATCATAGTTAACATCAGTGTTCTGTCATAATTTGTTAAGGATAGGTTTACACAGATATTTATGTTTTCTTTCCTCAATTTCTTTATTATGAAATGAAACATAAGCTAAGAGAATATCACTTTAAATACTAAGAAAAAGTGTTTTTCATGTCAGGTGTAACTATGATCTGGTAAAAGACATAATGTTCTTGTGTTTGTACATGGAACAGACATATCATACAAGGAATAATTATAACCTAGTTACTGTTTCCATTGGGAAATTAATCACAACATAAGGAGCTGTGACTATATGTCAAGTTGACAAGGGGGTACGATTGTGACAGGTCTTCTTGGTTGTCAACTTGACTACATCTGGAATCAACTAAGACTCAAGAGGCTAGGAATACTTCTGAGGGACTTTTTTCTTAATTAGATCACTGAAAGTGGGAAGACACTCTTTTAATCTTGATCTTTTGAGGTGGGAAAATTCACCTTTAATCTGGGCCACATCTGGCAAATGCTCTCTGGGCTTGCTTGCTCTCAATCTCACTGACAAGTCTGTTCCTTCATACTAGTATTTGAGACTACTTCTTCAGGATTCTGGTGTACACTGAAGACCAGCTGAGACAACAAACTTCATAGACTGGATTTTTGAACCTTCTGTTGGTAGACAGCCGTCGTGCTATCTGGAACACAGTCTGTAAGACTTTGTGTTCATGTTCACCAGAAGAGAGAGCAATATTGTACCAATGTAGAGAAAAATAGTAATTTTGGTATGGAACAAGGCTAAATTTATCCAACGGTCAAGCAATTCAGCAAATCCCAGACTTTTAGAAAAGTTATCTAAGAGGAAATAAAATCCAAGAGATTGTGCTTTTTTGGCATTAATTTTTATCTTATTGGTTTACAATCTAATATTTTTATGAGAAAAAATTAAAGTCCAGTACAGTGTAAGAATTACATTTGGCATATTCAAAAGTGATGAAGAAGTCTCAAGGAATCAGATATAATCTTGAAGAAGAGTAAATGGTGAAGGGCGAGGAATCAAAGACTTGGAATTTCAATGAGGAAAAAAATCTTGATAGAGTGAAGGGATGTGATTCGTGATTCCCTAATATCCACTATTTTGTGGGAATAGTTGTTATGTTAAAAAGATGTATGTATATTTTATTCTTTCTGACAAATATGTGTAGTGGAAGAATTCTTACTGTCCTTGTTTATGAATAAGAAAGCAAAGGTACAGGGAGATTGAATATGTTGCCTTAAATCTCACAGAAGGTGATTAAGAAAAATAGGGTGCTAACTCTGAATGTGATGCCAAGAAGTTAACAGTTATCCCAGAACTCTTTGTATCTCACCTTTCTGCTGGTCCTGATGAGATTACCTCTCTATAAAGCTAGGAGGTAAGATAAGAAAGGAGACAGTGTAATAAGGGAGCTAGAGGAAGAAAGCAGAACTGATCCATAGGAGGAATCCAGTTTGTACCAGACGGATCTATATCTGAAGATAATCCCTAGCTTTTCTCTCTTTTTTGTTCTTCTCTCACACAATACATCCTGATCACAGCCTTCCCTCCCTCCACCCCTTACAGTTTTTCTTCCCACCTCCCCTTTCCCCCAGATTCATTGTTCCTCCATTTCCCTTTAGAAAAGAATAGTCCTTCAGAGGATTTCCACGGAACAGGGCATAACAAGACGCAAATAAAACTAAGCAAAAACCCAGTAGGAGGAAAGGGACCCCGAGAGCAAGCCAAAGAGTCAGAAACACCCCTATTCCCACCTTTAGGAGTCACGTGCTAAAGAACAACTAATGTTCATGCAGAGGACCCGGGGCAGACTGCATACCTACTTCAGTCTCTGTGAGCCCTTATGAACTCAGCTTTTCATTTGCTCTATACTTAGTGAATATAATGAACTTGGAGCTTATATCTACTGCTTTAGAGGCACAGTAGGAGTGATTTTTTGAAAACTAGTTTTCAAAGTTCTAAACTTAGCAGATGAGAAAACATAAAGTAAGGTAAGATTACATCATCATAAAAGAACAGCAAAGTCTCATGTACTGACCTTAGCTTTTTTTGGTGCGGCCCTCCGATAGTTGCAGTCTCAGAAGGTCCAGTTCACAAAACGTCTGTACAAATGTCACTTCCTGCATTTTGAGCATGAGTCATAATGCACCCAGGCTTTTATAGTAGGTGTGAAGACAGCTGCCTCTTTGGCATCCCACATATTCCACTCCTAGAAAACTTAAAACCCCAGTCCCGAGGATTAATTATAGAACAATGAATAAATACAAACCACAGTGCTATTAACTTTGTGATGAAAACAATCTGTCTAGATTTCAGAAGTTGGAGCATTTCAAGGAACCTATGGGCAAATTTATTCCTTCCTAGTAATAAGAATCGTCACAAATTAAATAAATTGTTCAAACTTGTGAATTTTCATTCCAATCTCAGAATTTTAAAATAATGTTAGAAAAAGTAGGGAATTCCAAAGCTCATCTTACATTTATATCTAGACCTTTATGAGAATTACTGAAGTACATAAGACGTCTTTACCCATTTGGGTATATTTTAGAAGCAAATTAAATTTATTCCATGTGAAATCATAGTTTAAAACATTTAAGAGCATACACGCACAGCTACATAGTAAGCTTCCATTGCAGATGACTATACCGATAAACAAGATACACAGACTTATAACTACGAGCTCTAGAAAGAATTTCCCCTGCCTTTTTTTTTTTTAAACCATTGAATGTTAACACACTAAATTCCAAATGGTTAATTATTCTGGCTTGTAAATCCACAGTCTAGGGCAGAGTGACAATGTACCTATATCTGAAGTCAGAATCATCCTTGGAGTTTTCAGTTACTTAAACCAATATATTTTCATTTCCTTTTCTCCCACCAAAATGCAATTATTCTGACTTGGTTATCTAACACTTGGAAAAGAAAATGTTTTGACTAATAGAGTCAAGTTTTAAGGTATTTTGAGTATGGTTTGAAAAGAAACACATTGGGAAATGTGTTGGATGGTTTTGAGAGTTCAGGGATAACAGATTATTTCAAGCTTTAGGCTATTCAAATATTATTGATAGTGGTGAATACTAGGAATAGCCTTTTGTAGGATTATGGAGAAAAACTAGAAAATCCCAGAAGTCTAAAAATATTTCACTATAGACTTATCACCCTAAAATAAGCAGAATAAATCATTATATTCTTTATTAGAGTATTATTATGTATCTATGTATAGTTCTGCTTATTTGTGTAAACTATAAATGACAACAATGTCCACCAATATATGTATTCTCCATATAAATATGTTAATGTACTATAAAGAAATAGAGTTATTTATGGTGCTTTTCCAATTAAAATATGCCTGTTACCAAAGTCTTTCTTTGGTGCCAGCCTGTGCTATCCTTACAAATAAAGCCAAAGTTTTTTCCATTCCTTATTAACCAGATGGACTACATTCTTTCCAAATCCTTCCTAGAGCATGGTTTCAATGTTTATCAGTATCTCATGGAGTATAACTGATGATATTTGAACTCTTTAAGAGTTTTTGCGCCCTATACTCTAGTTTAACGTGACAATTCTTCCCCTGGTATGTGAAACCAGGCTCTGGATCAGACAGGGTGGGGGGAGACACAGAAAAAAACAGGTTGAGTTTTTGACTCAGGCAGCAATGTCACTTGTCCAATGTCTTGCTAACCATAATGAGACAAGCCAGATCAAAGCCTCAATTTACATTGAACCAGATATGCAATTGGTATATTTCACATAACTATGTTTCATAGATTATTTGATATATCCTTTTGATAAAAATTCATGGTTTAAGTTATGTTAAAATTTGGCTTGTATCTTATATTTTCATTATATAACCCCACAGATTATATCAGGTTGAACTTAGAAGAGCCACAGTGTCTTCTATTTACTATGCAAGTGTCTGGAGCAAGTTAAATTGCCTTGTCTTTCCTTGGATCTCATATGTAGTTTAAAAAAAAAACATAATTAAACTAAAAGCAATAAGCGGACATAAAGCCACTGAGATAGGTCTAGAAAAGAGAAAATGTGTATGTAGAAATTTGGGCATAGAACTTAGATAGTAGTGATTAAGGATGAATCCAAATTTCAACTTTTGCCATATAAAAACCTGGTTAACCCAGCAGGAAAGAGAATTAAGATTTAGTAATGTTTGATATGGCAGAAGGGCATTAATTCTAGGGTGATCAGAGGACCTCTTCCTCAATAGTTTCTACTTCCAAAGTACTGCCTTATAAAAGTTAATAGGAATTTCACTGGCATTACAGAAAAGAATAATTTTCTTGTTTTTTAAGACTTGGCAGAATACAGACCACACATGTTGTTTGATATGCTTTCTTTTGATAATGCCAAACTCATGGAGTCTATCATTTTACTGCACCAGTGAAAATAAGCAGAGGTTGGAGTTAGGAAGTATCTGAGTTCTGAGAACCAGGTAACTTCATTAAAACAGAACAAAACAAAACATTAAGGACCTTTGTTTTGAGGCTCAGTAAGAATTATATCCACCATGTTCCTGACCCCTTTGCTCATATAATCTCTCCTCCTTCTCTTCACCTGAGCTAGGAAAATTGCCCAGTGCTTACTGTGGATCTCTGCATCTTCTTCCATCAGTTGCTGGATGAAGGTTCTATAATAACAATAAGGGTGGTCATGGATTTTATTACAGGTGAAGGCCAGTTCAGGCACCCTCTTCTCTACTGCTTGAAGTCTTAGCTGGGGTCATTCTTGTGGGTTCTAGGTTTCTCCTTAACCCCAAAACGACTCCTTCCATCAAGATCTCTCTCTCTCTTTTTGCTCTCCTTCTCTGTCCCTCCCCCAACATGAGGAAACCCACAAATACAGCTGACCAGAGCTACTGGCAACTCACTGATTCTGAATTAAGAGACAGCTGAGAAAACTGTCAGGGGCCACACTAGACCTTCTGAATGTGGATGACAGTTGTGTTGCTTGGTCAATTTGTTGGACCTCTGGCAGTGGGTCCAAGATTTATCCCTAGTGCATGAACTGGCTTTTTGGAGCCCATTCCCTTGATCAACTTTGACACAGGGGAGAGGAGCTTGTTCCTGCCTCAATTTAATTTGCAGACTTTGTTGACTCCCCATGGGAGGACTTACCCTCTCAGAGGAGAGGGTGGGAAGGGGGAAAGCTGAGGGGTGAGCAAGAGGAGGGGAAGTGGAAACTGTGGTTGCTGTGTAAAATTAAAACAGAACCTTTTAAGTGAAAATAAATTAAAAAATTATATGCAGCATTAATAGAAGATGGCAATATTGGATTAGACCCGAGCCAGGCTGGTAGGATAGAATGCAAGTATGACTCCGTAGACTTCTGTTATAAGAAGAGCAGCCATGATCGCTCACAGAACAGCAACAGGTCCTTAAAAAACCCTTCCCATCCTTTCTCAGCCAATGAAATCACAAAATGATGACAGACTATAAATTTACAGTTTGATATAGCTAAAGAATAGAGGAAAAGAACAATGTGATAGATGTGGAAGCCTTTCGTAGGACATTTTGATAAATTAAGCAGACTAAATATTGTTCACTAACCTAGAAACTCCCATTTAAAGACTTCCTTGAAAATATTTCCAGATCAATAGATATTTATGCAAAGGTGTTCATGGCAGCATTATTAAGGGCAAATAGCAGAGACAGTCGAATGCTAATTGACATCAGATTAGTTGGACATAGTTTATATATCTGTATCCATATAATGGAATATTATTATGCCATTGATGTTGCATTGTAGATGGTTAATGACACAATAATGTTCACAATGAATTATTCAACTAAAAATAATTATAAGACATTATGTCCAAACAGTTTTGCAATTTTCTCAGATGAGTAGATGCATAAATATTCATCAAAGAATCAGAAGGATATGAAATAAAATGTAAATACTGATTATCAATTCAGAACTATCACATGTGATTTTATTATAGTCCTATACTTTGTTTTTTACTTACCATAAATATCACATATTACATTTGAATTTTAAAAATACTATTAAACAAACAAATATTTATCTAAAAATATAGAATAATACCACATAAATCTCAATTTTGTTCTTGGAAGAAAATTCTTATAAAAGAATTTATTTATTCTCTGGAAAAGTTGAATATTAACTACAGGAAATAATTCAGTTTTTTAAACATAGAATCCACCTAAAATTATTGGGTGTAGAGGATTTCATTTGAATTAATTTAATCTTGTATTAAGATAATGTCCAGCTTTTAAGAATGTATTTTAAAAGTGTCTCTAAGGTGCTGAACAGATTTTCAAGCACAAACATTATTTTTTGAGTAACATTTGATGCTTATTGTATTTTAAAATCTTCAAAACACATTTAAAGCTTAGAGGTAAACATGCCTTGTAAAGTTGCTTATGGTTTTATTTTGACTATTTTCCACCTGTAATACGAGATACCAGTGAAAATAATTTTAACTCATAGCTCGGTGCGAACTGTCTACGGCAAAATTGCAGCATGTCTTATGATTGACACAGACCACGTAGACTTCCCAGAAGTCCACTCAGTACCAGATCAAATGAAAATTCTTTTCAGCCAAACTATAACAACTTTTTTAAAAATAGAAATGTCCTTGAGGTTCGGTGAAACCGCAGTCTTACAGCCACCCAAAAAGTGTTCTGCGAGGAGTAGGCGGTGTCTATTTTGGGTAAAGAGTTTTCAGCCCAAGTCTCAGTAACAATGCTGAAATTGTTTCTTTGGCCATTTCTGGGGTGGTGCTAGGAAGATGGGACTTTGTGTGTGGCCCAAGCTCTCACAGTTTTCACATAGGACTGAAAAGATGTGAGAAGGTAAGTGAACCCAAACCTCTTTTGGACCCACCTCTCTTGGAAGAGGAATTCTTCAAGCAATGACACAATAAGAGGAGTCCCTTGAATTTATTGTGTGAGCTTTAGAAAGCATCGGTGTGATATTCTCCTCCTGTAGTCTGCTAGGGAATGCCCATTCCTGTTATTCATTTTTCAACACCCGTTTACAGGGAAGTTATTCTTAAGTTAGTGTACAGTTCACAACCCCTCATCTCTTGCTCTATGCTGTACTTGACATTGCTGATCTGGGATATGTAAGACAATTTTCCTGATGCCCAGGTTTGTGTGCCAGAAGCTTCTGGAGAAGATGATTTGACACATGGCTTCAATCTTCTTTCTTTGGCAGCATATGAAACCAAGTAGTTGGCAGATTGTTGGTCCATTGCTGAAATATAGTCTGCTGTACTTGCATTGAGCTTAGGTTCTGCTGTTACAGCACAAATGAACTTTTCATGCATATGAAATAAAAGGCAGTCTTGTTAAGGGGGAAAAGAGGTGAGTGGAGAGTGGCAGAATTGGTGTGTGCATAATCATGAAATATAGTGATACATAGTAACCTATCCAGAAGCCTGGTCGATACATGTTCTGTGGGCACCTTTTACATGAGAATACATAGTTTGCCATCACATTTGTTCATGTAGGCCAGCTTCTCTCTCCAAAACTCATTCTCCTTACCGTACTCAACTCTCTCAGACTTTTGTAATTGTCTCCTTAGACGGCGATCCTTTATTTAGGAATCCATATTTCACAGCCTCTCAATCATACCTCATAAGACTTCTGTTTTTTTATTGGCGAACCAAAGATCTGAAACAGATGATCAGCAGCATCTGTGCCAGTTCTCCGGTTTTGAATCATCTTTGTCAGTGAGGCCAGTTTCTCTGGGAAATGGTCCCTGTCCAGTGTTAGTAACTGGGAGAAGAATGGAAAGGCCTGGACGTAGGTCATTTCCCATACTCTAATTTAGTCTTCTTCTTGAAGTTCTAGGCTTGAATCTCACGGCCTAAGGACATATGATGTACATTGATGAGTAAGTGTAATGTGATATTTATACCCAAGAAGGCAGTAGAAGAGACAAGATGATAAATATATGACTGCTTAATTTTTTCATTTAATAACTGAATATTTTAGGGCAAGATATTTTACCTCTTTAGATACAAAAATTATTTAAAAATATAGTATATGTCATACTGTACAGAACTTAGCATTGAAAGAGTATTATGATTATAGAAAATTTGAATATATTGATTTTTAGATGTGTACGTGATGGCATAAAATATAAAGCTTATTAAAATAAAAATACAGTTAGACAAACTTTTGAAAACTATATGAAAGTTTTATTTTTTTTAAACAAAGTATAATTTTCAAAGAAGAAGAAAGGTAGTTGGTTTGACATGTTTCTTGTTAACGAATAAAATCTTTACAGTGTACTAGGAGATTTTGAATATATCATTGAAAACACAGTCAATGATCTTGAATCTCATGATGCTGACATCCTACTAACTGGATTGACTTTTATGGAACATTATTTTTTTATAAGCTTGATAAACTGTTAAATAGCCAATAGATGGTTGTGTTTGATCGTGTTAATGACAGAGAAACTTTGCCTTTTTCTTCCATCAGGGAGTCATTTTAACAGGAAGATCATGGCTGAATTGGAGGAAAGGGTTACAGATGTTTCTTTAGAACAGAATGCTGCAGCAAACCAGAAACAAAGAAGCAAATAATGAAAGGTAACTTTATTTTTTGGGAATATGATAAAAGTCCTACCTTATTTAAATAAAGCATTCAAATTTACAAATTGTTTGGTAGAATATAAATAAGCACATTTGAAGGTATTTCATTTGATTGGTTATGATGATTATTTTATGTAAACAGAATTCAATAGCACAAAAATATAAACTTTGGTTTCAAGATGTATTTTAAGTACACAATTAAAATAATTTTAGCCAATGGAAAGATGATGACTCATTTTTCTGAATTTTGGGGTCAATGTTTTTCCTCCTGAAATTCTAATACACATTTCATTTATCAGTCTCTTTGCCAAGAGCCAACAAGTTGCACATATTTGAAAGCAAAACATGGAGTAACTTTCTTTTAAGCTCCTTTGAACAGTTGGAATTCCCTTAGCAAGCACTGGCTTCATATTAAAAATAAAATTTACTTTTCTTTGCTGATGCTTCAGACTAAGCTCTTTTTATGCATTCCATCCTTATTTTCTCTAAAGAGTATGTAAATCTAGACTTAAATATCATTCTTGGCATTAATTGCCTTAGACATTAATTTAATGGGGATTTGTTCATAGATTGATGATAAAGATTTAGCTTTGGCATCTCCAATCTAGTGCTATTATGAAGTATTGTGAAAGTATTTGTAAAATCCCAGGAGTGTCTTTCAGCCTCAAGAAGATTTCATCATACAATGACAAAGAGGATGTCAAAACCAGTCTGTGGCTGGCTACCATCAGTCACACCCCATCATAGTTTAGAGGAGAATGGTTCTGTTAATCTTTGTCCCAAAGGTATTTTGTTGGGTTTTTTTTTTCAGGGTCAGTTTGGCTGCCTAGGCTGGAATCAAACTCTTAGGTTCTAGGTATAATCCTGACTCAGACTTCCAAGAAATTGGACCACAGCCATGTGTTGCCACCATATTCACTTGATCTCAAAATGAATTTGAGCCAGGTGTTGCATCACAAGCCTGTTGATCAATCTTGGGAAGTGGAGGTATGGGGATGGGGAATCCAGCCTGTTTTTCTATAGCCAAGTGCAAAAGGCCACCTGGGTTCTTTCTTTTTCCTCCACACATATTATATAATTTACACAGAGTTCTTAATCAGAATTTTACAATAATGAATTTTCCTCTCAGGGAAGTTAAGGGAGGTCAGTTAGTAACATGATAATTTTATCGAACCCTTGTCATAATATTGGTTGTATAGATAATCTCCTTCTGTCAGAGTTCCACCACGTAGGTTAATACACAGATTCCATGAGACTAGGACGATTAACAAGGACTTATTTTCATCTTAAAGAATTTTGTGATATTTTTATTTGGTTATTTTTGAAAAGTTTTAATAAGGAAATGCCTATTTTTTAAATTTCAAGCTTTAAATGTATTTTATGCATATGTTTAATACTAATGGGCAACTATGTAATTTAATCATTTTTATTATGTTTGGTCTTTTGTGTATGGGGTTTATGGATGTGTGTGCATGCATGTGTGCATGTATGTGTGCATGCATGTGTGTGCATTATCAGAGAATAATTTTCAGGAATCAGTTCTTTCCTTCCGGTGTGTGGGTTCCTGGGTATTGAATTCAGCTCCTTAAAACTGACAGCATTTATCTACTGAAATATCTTACCAATCACAAATATGTGACTTTTTAATAGTAGAATTGCTGTTGCTTTTAATGATAAATTTATCCTTTATTAATTGCAATGTAATGATTCTATTCTTTTAAATGCTTCTTAAGATTCCATTCTAAAATATAAGTGCAAAAGGATGATTGCTTCTGACCCAAACACATTTTATTTTTAAAATAAAATTTTTATTTTTTATAATAATTATTTACAAAGATGCCCCTTTCTTACCTCATAGTGCAAGATTTTTATCAGCAAAGTGGTTCAAAAACATTCTTTACACTGTTTAGATGGTAGTAAAAAAATTAAGAAACTTTTATTATAAAATAATATCATGTATATCACTGGTACTTTTCATGTACCAGTGCACATTATTTCATAATAAAAGTTACTCCCTACCGAAGAACACCTTACTCAGACTTGATAACTGAGGGAGGGTCTTGGTCTTACCTCAACTGGATATTCCTGACCTAATTGACTCATCCTGGGAGTCTTACTCTCTGAGAAATGGATGGGGTAAGGGGATTGGGGGAGAAGCCGGACTGGGTAGAAGGGGGGAAAGGGAAAGAGTGCTGAGTATGATAAACATTTTTTAAATAAATAAAAAAAAAGTAAAAAAAAATGTATGTACTTTTTATTCCCAATAGTGTTTGTTGAATTAAATATTTTTGCTTAAAATGTGTTTTCAAGGCCAAATTTTCTGATGGAGTAACAGATTTAGAAATCTTAGAATGTATTCATATTTTCTGACTTTGTTTATGAAAAAAGAACACCTGAAAGACATTGGACATTGAATGATAGGCCAGAGCTAGCAGCCCAAGACAACAACTTTGTCCTGACATTTTTCTCTTTGTATTACTCATGTTTGAAGCTTGATTTTTAATGATTGTACAACATGAGGGATAATGTCCCCACACATTGTGCTCATTTATTCTACCATCACTTAGCGAATGATTTCTGTGACACGGGTATTGTTCTACAGCTAGATTTGTATATGGTGTGTACAAACCAGGATTAAGAGAATGCTCATTTATTTTACCCACAATTAAAGACAATTTGTACTACATTCAGTACAAATATAGAGCATAAATAATGAATGCTCTATAAATTCAGAGAGCTTATATTATAACCAGGAATTAAATCTCTCTAGTAATTAGTTAAGTAAACAAATATTTAATTGTAATTAAGAAGCAGCAGAGATTAAAGACTGACAGGAGTAGAGAGCCTCATCCAGTACTACAGAAGACTTGCCCTCTTGAGTCTCTAGTGTCTAGAGAAGAAACAGTAGTAAACCCACATACTGTATCTGGTATGCATAAAAAAACCCAGTAATATGAGCAAGCTGGGAAAGTAGTCAGGAATGAACTACTTCAGTGTGATGAGGGATGCCTTTGGAGGCAACTTCAGCAGTAGGAGCCTGGTAAAAGATTTAAGGCAAATTCTTCACCTATAAAAAATTTCACTTTCAAAAAATTTCTTTAGATGCTGCAGGAATGTGGGTTGGAAAAGAGTCAAAATAGAAGAAGAAAGAGGACACGATGGAGTCAGTGAGACCAGACTGATGTTGCCTGACTTGAGATGGATGGTATAAGGGGAGCCAATGAACTTGAGATATATTTTACATGGAGAACCAATAGAATTTGATGGAGGATAGGATACAAATTAATATGTGCACTGAAATATTGTATGTGTTAGTACACTTATGTGCAGCATGAAAAGCATAGGAATCTACCACAGAGTGTGCACAGTGCTAGAAAGGCCTTGATAGAAAGAAATAGCTTTAAATTGAGTTCTTTTACCCAGGCAGTGAGAGGCTATGCATTTGTGTAGTGCACTTGCATGATGGAAGGAGGCAAAGGAAGGTTGCATAAGACTGGGCAGGTGAAAATGTGCCTCGAGGCCCAGCAGGACAGATGGGTCAGTATATTGGCTTGGGTTCTCTACTGAACAAAGCAGGTAGGATGGATATTATTAAACAGTATATCTATTAGATTGGCTTGTACAGCATTATCTAAGTGGTCCAACAGTGGTTAGTATGCACTTGAGAGGCTGAAAACCTGGCAGCTGCTGAGTTCATGAGCCTGGATGCCTAGCTAGTCCAAGTATATCACTGAAGGCCTGGAGGATTCCTGAAGAGTTGTAGCTCTTCAGTCTACTTGGATGGCCTAAATCTGGCTTCAGGTGTTCATGAAGAGCAGTGGCAGCTAGGACAGCAACAGCAATATGCTAGAGGAAGTCTACAGTGAGATAGAAAGGGAAACCCAAAGGCAAGCAAGCCAAAAGAGAAAGCTTTTTCCCTTGGGCTTACTTTATATGGATGTAAACAAAACGTGCTTCTCGATTTAGGGTCTGTTTTGCCACTTCAAACAACCAGAGAAAAAGAATCTTTTACAGAAGAGGCACAGATTCTCTTTTAGTTGATTGTGGATCGGATCTAGGAAGTCAATAACCAATATTTGCCATCAGCTACTTAGTGTGATGCTGAAGAGTTCAAAGGTTATCTCATAGCAGGAAGTTCACAACTTAGAAGAAGACAAAGTCATTATAGAGTGGAGAAAGATCAGTGCATTTTCCTATTGGTAAAAATATTCACTAAATTTATCAACTAGTTGTAACACTACAGTTTTGAATAATATTAGCCAAATATTTCATTTTAAAATTTATATAAATATACATTTTAAGTTTCCAAAATCATTAATTATTTCTAAACATATTGTTTGAGAATGAATAAATTTCAGCTCTATCAAGAACATAGATTTCATTATTTAGAGCAATCAATATAATGTAAAAACACAAATTCTTATATACATGAAAATATATTTCTTTCATGTTACTCTTAAATGGTCATCTACCAAACCAGATGCCAATTAAATTTTAAGAATTTTGACTCATTCTTCATTTCATTTTATCACAAGACCTGTAGGTATGAATATAATCAAAATAAGCACAGTTTTCTGCAATCTTTGTGTAACAAATCTCAGATTTGTTCTATAGATTACTTTTATTGTTGTTCAGATTTTTTTTAATATATAAAAGGTAAGTTTAAGTATGTTTGCACAGGGTAAAGGTCATTCAGTGGAGAATTTTGATAACGATTGTAAGAGAAAATGGTATTATAGCATAAGTAGTCTTGAGACCATAATGAGGTAAAAGCGTTTTGTACCATTGAAACTGCAATCATGCTCACTTTATCATGACCAGCATGTCAGGCACTTACAAGGTAATGAATGCATTCCAGAAGATGGTCTGTATTTTGTTCCACACTCCAAATAGCTAGAAGATGGTTGAAATAATTTACTCTGGCATCAAAGACATCATGGTGGGTGTTACCCTCACAGTTCCAAAGCACAATTTTGCAAATAGTGGATATTTTAATGAGCATTAGCTTACATTTTTCTTGGCATTAGGTTTATATAGGGCCACATTTCTTCCCCTTTAGTAAAAGATACAAAAATTCAAAGAATGATATACTGGTTCGCCTAAATGAAGCCCATGGTAGTAGGTATTTTAGCAAATACTAGGTAGCACTTTGTGAAAGTTTTAGTGATTGGTTGCTGCACCATGAGTGTTGATTGGAAAAAATAACTCTAAAAATATAAAAACACCGTTTGCATATATACCATAAAGGAAGGTTCAAGAGAATCTAAGAGCCAAAAATTTAATGGAAGTTGTCTTACCTCATTGCTGCTTTGATATATTACATTTGAGAATGAGAAAAAATAGAGTGAAGGGTCAGATGACCTAACTCTCCTCAGTGTCGTCAAGGCAGCCCACATGGGTCTTCATGGGATTATTTTTTATGTCATACATAGGAAGATTGAGAACACAAGCCCAGTGTTTAAACCAGTAGAGATCTGATATATTTTGAAAGCACGGAAAGTCTAAGTTTTCTTTAGTTTTTGTGGTCATGAAGAAAATGCTTATTATTACATTTTTTGAGGAACAAATGTCTCTCATACCATATGGGGATGAGGAAAAAATCCCCTCCTAGTTCATTGATTTAATTGTACAAAAATCTCCTAACATCTTCAAAAATTTTTTATTGCCTTTTGTGAAGTGATTCCTATGTCAGTCCTACGGTATGCTGACATTTGGTATCAGTTTTAAAATTATTCAAGCTGTAATTTTAAAGCATGTTTATAGTCATATTTAACAGCTTATTTGAGAGAGTTTTGTGGATGCAAATAATACAAAACAAATTTTAAGACAGAAATAAGAATATGGTAGTTATATGTTTTGTTTTCAAATTTTTCATCTCATGGCTTATGGATGTGAAAACAACCTATCAGCACTAAAATTTGTGATTGTGTGACCTATAGAATACATATAATTTAAAGGGAGAAGTAAGGTTTGAAATGTAAGCCTCACATTTCATAATGGGTGTAAGATATAACACTATTTGGATTACTATAACATTTATTGTAGACCAATGCTCATTTAAGATGAACAGAGAAATAAGCAAGTGTTCTGGGCATTCTTCTCATATTTGGAAAAATACCAGCATCTACCTAAAAAGGCGTACAATACTCTCTTTTTGGGGAGCTTTTCAGGTACTTAGGGTGCATGATGGTAATGTGGGCTGTCTGTGTTAGAGGACATCAGAGAAAGAACCTGCCATGAAAATTGAAAGATGGAATGAATGACATCTAACTGAGGGAAG
This sequence comes from Phyllotis vaccarum, assembly GCA_033318265.1. Taxonomy (NCBI): domain Eukaryota; kingdom Metazoa; phylum Chordata; class Mammalia; order Rodentia; family Cricetidae; genus Phyllotis; species Phyllotis vaccarum. The sequence goes on along the minus strand of JARWLC010000004.1, from coordinate 125,803,297 downwards.
CATTTCAAATGGTATTTGAAGGTTGAAAACAGTTGTGTATTCGGGAGGAAAAAATCAGACAGATAAACAAAGGTGAAATCATTTTTACTTGCAAAAGTTTCAGTATAGGATGCCAAATGCATCTTAGGAAACATGCTGGATTTCATGGGGACAATATTGATTAGGAGTTAGGTTGGTCCTTAACTTTCTACTTAGTTGGATCTTAATGATTTTTTTTTAAAAGATTTAACTTTTATTTTTAAACACTTATGCATATGTGTTTTCATGTGTCTATGCAGATGTGCACCGTGCTTGTGAGGAGCAGGAGAAGGCATCACACTCTAGATGCTTGAGTTAAGGGAGCTATGAGCTGTCAAAAGGGTGCTGGAATGGAACTTCAGTATTCTGGAAGAGCAGGAAGCACTTTTAGCTGATGTACCATCTCTTCAGACCCCATTAATGATGGGCATATGCCTGTGTGTATGTGTACATCATAATTTATGTTTATGTGGTTATATGCATATGCATACATATTTGTGTGTATTTTGTGTGTGTGTGTGTGTGTGTGTTATGAACCAGAAAAAAATCAGGTGATATACTTAGAAACATCATCTACCTTCTTTGAGACAGGATGTCTCCTTGTCCTGGAGCTCACTAATTAGATGACATTTTTTGGTTTTTGAGTTCTAGGGATGTTCCTGTGTTTGCCTCTGTGGCTCTGAGGTTCCAAGTACATACCACCACACTTGGTTGCTTTTTTTTTTTTTTAAACATGGATTCCTGTGTTAAAACTCATGCCTACATATATTTAAATGACTAAGCTATTTCTTCTGCCCATGATCAACAGTTTTTAAAAGTTGACAGGTTGAAAACTTTTTAGACAAATAGAATTTTCAGAGATGTTAAGAAAGATGCTGATTAAGGAGAACCCTGATGTCCCTAATGTTGTCCAGGAGTGTTCTAGGTAGTCTTGGGGACTTGTGACTAAAGAAAAGGAAGAAAGATATTCAATCAAGAAACCACGGGAGATTTAAGTTTGGGGGTCACAAAAGCTGTGATGCTTTCTCTTGGCACTTGAAGAACTTTTATTTTAATAAATCTACTTTCATAAAATTTCAGAGTCTAGTAGAAATTTACTTGTAAAATTAACTGAATCTTGCTGTCTATGACTAAACCTTGGGTAAAAAGGGAGTGCAGAAAAATGTTCTTTTACACTAATTACTCCATTCCTCAGTGGAATACTCAAAGTCACATTAATAATATAAATTATCTACCTATTGGATACAGTTTGTGCTATTTTTATTTAAGATTTTAATGTAAATTGTTGACATAATTTTGACAGTTTGTTTCCTTAATAATTTCTCAATAATCATGACTATTTTCTTGAACAAAAAACAACTCAAGTAATATCAATAAAGATCTCAAGTGAAAATGGAGATGAATAGGTGTCTACTGTACTATACACATGGAAAATTCCCAAAGGACGCTGAGGTGAACAGATGTCTCCTGTACTAAATACATGGAGACTTCCCAAGAGCAGGTAAAGCAGGTCCTGTTGGTTTACTCCTTTTATCACAGATGCTTTTCCAGCAAAGAAAGATCAATTCTAGACAAGGAAGTTCTGTTTCTTTAACCTTTGTGAATCAATAAGATGCAAATGCCACCCAGCTACACACAAGGCATACATTGTTTTTCCTCTAATGTCTTCTTTGAACTTTGTTTATGTCTTTTGGCTCAAACTTATGTTTGATTTTGGTGTCTGAAATGGCAAACTTTCATTATTAGCAAATAGTATAGTTTCAAACCACCACACCTTGACATTTATTTTGAAGAACTTACCCTTTGTCAATATATTTCATGATAGAGTCTGGAGAAAAGTTGTCCAAAGCAGTCATGAAACTTTTGAAAAGTGCATTAGAGTAAAAAGAGAAGTATTATTCTAGTAGGTTTATTTTGTCTTATGTGGGAATAGACTGAATATGAAACTGTAACCATCTTTTTTTTGAATTTACTGAAAGTTAACATAGGTTAGTCTTAAGTGAAGCTGTGTAAAGTGGTTCATGAGGACAGGTCTTTTGAATGTTTCTGGCTGCCGGGTATGTTTTCCACTACATTAGTTTGCTCCTATTAGCTTTGAAAATATGTTGGGAGCAAATGTATGCTAGAAAGATATCTTCCATGTGTCCTGTGATGTATGGTTTCTGTATTTTAACTCAGTACATGACTAAGTGAGGAGCAAAGTTTACTTTTAGTACTAGGTTAGTTTGGGGGTATATTAGTTTGTATTGAACTAAATATTTTTCTTCCTACATATACAAAATCTAGCTGATTTAGCCCTTCTCTGCCAATTTCTCTAACCTTGGTATCTTATGACTCAAGGGAGGCTGGAAAACCATTCTTTTCCATGTGGACTCTCATTCTTTCCATTGGATAATCTGTTTATTTGCCTCTAAATCCTGAATGTGATTGAAGAATGCCAATGAGGCCATTTTTACATTTTCTGTCATTCAAAAATCAATACATGGTAATGAATGTCCTAGCCTCCAAGAAATTTATTTGAGGCTTAGGATTTTCTTGCAGTGGGTTTTTATAGTAAACACATGCAACAATGTAGTACAAATTTGCTTAATTTATGTTTATCCACCCTAAAGAAGGTCCTTGTCTGTGGTCACAGTCAATGTTAAAAGTCTTCTTTTATCATCAGTGCCAACCAAGCTCATCATTGCTGAGTTCTAATGAATTATGCTGGATATTGATAAAATATCCTTTCTTCTTAGTTTATGAAGAATTGGTTTGCATAGATTACTATTTTGAGATATCACATAATATGTAATCTTCCTCAAGAACCTTGTTACATTTCAGAGAAGGGCTTGGAAGGGACTATTTGTCAAGAGAGTTCCTGGGACTTAAATTAGGCACGTTCTTGATTTCTGATGCTCAAGATGCACCTATATGGGTGATAGACACCATTTCAAAGCACTATTCAAATTAATTCTTTGACCAGAGTTATCTGCCTGTCCACCTTGCCTACCTTTCAGGATTTCCTAGCAGCAGGACTTGGGATTTCTGTGATTAGGAAAGTGAAATTGATTGGGGGGGGGGGGGCGGAGGAGATTCTGATCTCTAGCTTGGAAATGAGCTGCAATTGCTCAATAGAAACTAAATATTCTTGGTTAGATTTAATAATATTGTCTACTTTGCATTTCATTTTACAACTATATGCTAAGCTAACATTACAATATATAGTATTTTCTGATTGAAACTTACATAAAATTGATAGTCTTCAGATATTATCTCTAAACATGGGCCAAATAAAAATATTCTAATAGTTTATCAAGAAATTTTAAGTTAGTTCTAAAGGCACAACTCCCCTCTTGTTCCATTGTTATCTTTCTTGTTTCTTCTATGTTGTTTTCAGTTTGGATGTTATAAGTTGTTTGCTACTGCGAAGTTAGCACTCTGTCAAAGGCTGCAGGATAAAAGTGCTGTTGAATAAAGGGAGAAGGAAGAAGTAGGGATATTTCTTGACTCCAGATATATACTCCAAATCCCTTTCTTTTGCTGTAGTTATAATTCTACATTAAGGGGTGAGTATGAATCAGAACTATGCTGTATTCTCCAGGAAGCAGCGGGCCAAACAACATGATATAATGAGAGTCAAAAACACATCATTGGCAACAGAAGCCAATTCTTGATTCAAGTCATCTGTGATATGGCTGGTGGTGTGCAAATGGTTCATACTCTTTTGTTTTTAAATATTCACCTCTGACCTCAGAGGATTTGATGGTCTCAGAAATAGAATTACAGATGTCTTAAATAAAAGTTGACTTGGAAAGATATTTTGCTTAGCTTTTCAGGTCCAAGTTGTTAGACTTTATGAAAGCTAAAAGAAGTATTTTATAAAATGAATTCAAGCATAAATATCATGCCATATGCTTCATTTATCTCAAAAATGAATATTTTTATAAGAACAAAATTCAAAGTATGGAAACATAAGTGAATAACTTGAAGAACTGTCATAGAATGAACAATCCTGAATTATCAGCATGTAGATTTCGAAACAGCGTAATCTGTATCTTGGATCCTTTCCAACCATGAACCCCTCCTAATGATCAGCACAGCCCCTTCCTCTAGCACAGTTAGTTGCTCTTATGTTTGATTGCTTTATTAGAAAAAATGAAAATTTATTATTTCGTTCTCAGATTTTAAAAATCAGCATAATATTTTAATGTAAGTTTTCTTTCATTTTTATCTTCATTGATAAAAATGTGTATTATTACTGTGTAACCCAAACTGGCCTTGAACTCACAGTCTTCATCTCCATTTCAAGAGTACCAGGGTGACTAATCAGCCCTACCATGCCTGGTTCATATAATTTCTTTATGTGTGTTGTATAGGCTAATGGAACAAGTGTATGTACTGAAGCTAACTGTGACATGGATCTTGACTCTGTCATTCCTTAATGTCATTGGAATTTTATAAATTATCTAACTGAGTTGAACTAACAACTGAATTTAAACTTAGTAGTTGTTAGTCGTCTGCCTCAACATCTTTTAACTTCTACCTTTTTAAAGTAAGCTAGCTAGAGAAAAGCTATTTCCGAGCAAGCTAAAATATTTTGTCAAAGCTGAGGCACATTCATGGAAAGGAACTAAACCCTCCAAAGGTAGATGACAATAGGAAAGGCATGGGCAGTTTGTGGAGTCTCTTGCATTTGGGCCAGAGTTTATTCCTGGTGCATGAACTGGCTTCTACAGAGGAACACCTTACTCAGCCTTGACACTGGGGGGAGGAACTCGGACTGGATATGCCAGATCGAACTGACCTGCCTTGGGAGTCCTTGGGATAAGAAATATCATCGGTAGTAATTCTTGATATTGTGATCCTCAACAGACAATAAGTAGTTTTCAAAAGAGGACATGCAAGAATCCGAGAGGCTTCCAAAATCACATTCAACACACTCAATCATTAGAGCACTGCAGACAGAATTGATAGTACTAACTGGTGACTAGCATATGTCAATCTAGTATAGTATAATCTAGTATATGTCAGGTGACTATTATAAAGAAATACAAGTATTGCCAAGTATAGGGAGCAGAAGAAGCCAAAAGAGAATGAGGTCCCTAGTGAGTGTGTACTGTGTTATTATAGGCAATGCTATGCAATGATTCTCACAGCCTTCAGCCAATGGGAAAATGGCAAAAACCTCCAGTCCCTTCCTAGAGGACTGAGAGTGAATAGTGTGTGCACCATAGCTTCCTTAACACAATGTGAATTCTTCACTCTATAGAGTTTGCTTCTACAAAGATTAGACAAAATGTTCCTTTGATCCAGTTGTATACTACAAGCCCTGGCACCTTTTTGATATGTATGCGGTAACCCCACCTCCCTGTTCTACTCTCTGTACAAAGGCAATGACCTTGGGGAGTGGACTATAATTTCTTTAATGGAGAGCACAGTCCACTCTAACCCTGCTTTACTGTGCCTGTTGGCAATTTCTTCATCCCGTCGTTCTCAGTCAGGTCCAAGTCCCTGGGCCTGTGCAAAGATGTGGCAGTTAAGGGTGTGGAAAAACCAGAACCCGAACAGAAAGACATGAGAATGAGTAACAGACATGATGCCAAACAGTGTAGAGAATCTCAGAAAACTAGATGTAGAGTGTGATGTGACCCAGCCATCTCATTCATGTGTATTTCCCCAAAGAACTGCAAATAGAATTTTAAAGTAGAGAATTTGTATGTTTCTCTATCTTCATCCAGACCGCGGTGTGTTGACACAACTTAACTGTCCACTGCAGAGTGAATGAAGTGTGGTACACAGACAGACAGGAAGGGATTTGTATAATATGTATCAATTTGGATGGACTTTAAAGGATCCTATGCTGAATGTACTAGCCAGTCACAACAAACGCTGTGTGATTCCACTGATGTGTGGCACCTTAAAAACCTGCACTTATTGAATCAAAAGAAGCAATAGTGTTGCTAGATTCTGGAGTTGGAGTGGAGGGTCATACAGCTGAGGTAAGCGCTGTGGTTTAGTTCCTACTACAGTGCACACCTCACTAAAATGTCTCCTAGGGTGTAGTGGGTCTTTTTAACAATTTATTCCATTTTTTTTTCAGTTTAAGTGCCCCTGTCTCTAAATCAAAACCACTGGATTATGAAATTGAAGTTAGAAGTTGGCCAGTCTCCCTGCATGCACGAAAACAGACCCCGTGCCTTTCTTAATGTGTCTCTCATCTTGCACACAGAAACACTTGCTTGGGGATGTTACCGAGATGTGCACATACTTCTCTCACACATAGATGGCGCTACTGACCCATCATCCCTGAGACGTCTCATAAACCGACACTGCCTAGGGATAAACACTGGTCTGTTGCTATCTGGTCCCCAGATAGTTTCTATTTCAGGAAGCCTAACTGGGGTTTTGGGGTGGGGTGAAATCTTTAACAAGGATTTGTTATTGCGTGTAACCAACCCTACTAATTATTAGAAACAGAACTTATTAGTTGCCTGGACCTATCATAATTTAACTGATTGGCTGTTATTGTGAGTGACGACAAAGGAGACTGATTTGGAGGATCTTTTTGCTTCATGGAATTGTTTTGGATATGCTGTGTATTTCTGTGAATCATCTTGGTCTCTGCTTTCCTAAGTTGGATGGAATTAAGGGAACCAATATTTACTGATAATCTAGTATATGTCAGTAACTGGGCTATTTGTGAATGGTACATACACCTAATCTCTTTTTCCCTTTGAAAAAATGGCTGCTCTTCTTTTATCTACACATTATAAAAGTGGAAGTTAAAGATTTTACAATTAAGCCACTAAGACATTGTGATTTTGATTTCAGACCAATTGAATCAAATGTCTATATAAATATACCCTGTGAATGGATTCAATACTAGCCTTGTATTAATATTGCTGCCATGGGGCTAGGTGGGCCATTGATCTTTGGGAGGATGAATGACAACAGAAGATCATTTAAATACCTTCATCGAATTGTGCATTCTCAGATTAACCAATGCACTCTTTACAGAACATACTGAATTTGCATAAAGATAAGCTTTAGAAATAAACCCCTGCTATTTATTTATATTATTCAGTCTGGAGTATGAGGTAGGATTGTAATATTTAAATTTTATGAATAGATGAATGTAATTTTATTAAGGACTCTATGGAGTTAAGAAAGTTCTAAAAATAATATATAACAAATTATATATATATAGTTTGTGGGTAGACAGAATAGAGTTTATAAAACAAATGTGTATTTTTGTTATTTGATTAGCTTGCTGTGCCATTTATGCTTTTACATCATATATGGTGATTGCTTCTGAAGATTATCAGGACCACTTTTTGCAAATCCAGAGGTGGGCAATTTGATAATAATTGTTTTAAAATTAAAAAAAATCTATAAATCTTACATGCACAGCCTAGTATACATGTACAGAATAAACTCTTCTGCATTACAAAGGCATGTGTTAGGATTTTATGTCAAGTTACTAATTATTGTCTCTATAATTATTTTTATTGCATTCTTTAGTTTGATTATGCTTTTAAATCTGTACAGTTTAGGGACTTTGCAGATTTTATCTTATATTTTTGTATTTCAAGCATCTGGTTAAGAGACTCTGTAAGGTAATTAATGGTGGCTCTTAGGGAGAGTTTGGTCCTGTAAAGAGTATCTATACTATAGAAAGTCAGTGTTTTCAGTACAGACATAGAGACCAAGGGCTAAGGCAGATTCCTAAGGCAGATGCCCTTCAAATAAACAGGAGATAAACACTCTAAGTAAGCGAAAGAGTTTTGACTTTTATTTTAGCCCAAAGGAGCTTACAGTTCACGAATGGCTCAAGTCTAAGCTTTTGGCACTGACCTTGACAGCTAGAATTAGAAAAGTTAAATTTAAAAATTTGTAAGGCTACTTCCACAAAGAAAGGGTGGCAGAGGAATAGTGTTCTCTACTCACAGGAGAACCATTTCTAGGGTAAGGTGATAAGCGGATAAACTGTGAAAGGGAATCCCAGAACCCACACAGCAGCTGGAAGTTCTTTTACCTAGGAATGACAAGTTCTGCTTAGTGTTGATTTATGTTCTTTTTGCTTTATTCTTACCAGATGTGAGCTTCGTGTGAAAAACAGATCTCACCATTCACCTGTCACAAGTTTACACTGATTATCTATTCTTTTCTTGGACTTTTCTTTCAATGATGCAAAGGAAACTCAGCTTGCACCAGTAAAAGCCAAGAGTCTTCTCTGTCAAGTCAGCTACCATATTCCATCACATTTCAACCTGTTCGTTAGTAAAGTAAAACAAAGAGCAAAGATTCCATTGTCTTGGGACTTCCTTATATTTCCATTCTTCACTTTCTAGCTTCCCGTTCACTTTTCAGAGGTCTGGTGCGTATGTCCATCCCCCTCTAAAAAAGTTGTTTTACAAACGCCTGCTTTCCTTGTTGTCAAATCCAAAGCTGCTTCTCTATCTCCGTTTCCTTGCCCTTCCTAGGAATATTCAACAGAAAACCCTTCATGCTGTGTTGAAAGCATCTCTCCCATTTGTCTCATGAAAAACATAGTATCATTTGGTTATTCCTAATGGTCATAATTTCGGTCACTAATCAGCAGAAATGACACTGGGATTAGAGATTTATGTTTCTGTGAGGGCTCTGAGCTTTACTCACAATTAGTCTTAAAAATAGGAACTGGAGAGTGTATCTGGGGGAGAAGAAAGTGGGGGACGTTGGAGGAATAGGAGGGACCAGAAACTGTCATTGGGATATATTCTACAAGAGAAGAACCTGTTTTCAATAAGAATAAAAACACTTAAAAAAAAAAACCAACACATTTACACATGCTTCTTTATCAATTACTTCCCAAACCTTGAGCCATCTCATCACAGAACAATATTTTCCATGCCATCATAGCAAGAGCATTCTACGTCACTCCGATTGGACTAGTTAGGGTCAGCTGAATCATGATGTAGTGGACAACATCAAATCAGTAGGAGTCAATGGATTCACAAAATAAGAGAAGCTGAATTTGGGCAACTATAAAACAAAAATTATTATTGTCCTGAAATCGTCTAGTTACTGTTGAGGTCTGACTTTATTTCAATAGGATAATTTAAAAAGACAAGGTGTGTTTCCAGCTATTTCCTTGGGTATACTGTAAGTGTTCCACCAACTTGAATACTTGTTTTTAAAATTTACTCTCTTAAGATTGGGTTATAGGAGCAAAGAGGGAGATAGAAAGAAATGGATATCTCAATAGAGGAAGCCAATGTGGGGTTGTAAAGAGACTGGATGCTAGGGAAATGTCCAGGAACTTGCAGGATGTCCCTGGCCAAGTCTTCAAACAATGGTGGAGGGGGCCTAAACAGGACTTCCCTTATAATCAAATGAGTAAACACCCTAAGTGTCATCACAGAACCTACATCCAATGGAGAATGGAGGTGGAGGCGGAGATCCACGGCTGAGCCCTGGGCAGAACTCCTGGTCCAGCTGAGAGCAGGGGAGAAGAGTCTGTAGGAACAGGGGGATAGGGATTATGAGGAAGGTTCCCACAATGATGACTGGCTGGAGCTCTGGGGAGGTCACTGATTCAGGAATTGCCACTGGAGATCCATCTGGGGAAAAGGAGCTCGGTCCTCCAGGGGTAGGTGACTTTTGACTGAAATGAGCAGTGTGTGGAGCCTCAAGGGTTGGGATCAGACTGTGTTCCTGTTCTTGGGCTGACACCTTGGAGCCTATTACCTACAGAAGAACACCCAGCCCAGCATTGACTTTGGGATGAGTGAAAGGATGTGCCTGGAGTGGATATGCTGCCCTGGGCTGGCCTACTTTGGGACTTCTTACCCTACTAGGGGAAGGGATGGGTGGAGGGAGAGGGGTGAGGCTGAGGGCTGATTGGGAGGGATTGGGAGAGGGGAGAGGAGGGGGAGCAGGTGGATACATTGATGGAAATGACATTATATTAATTAAAAAAGAAAATATTTTTTTAAAAAAAAAACAGGAAAAAAGATTGGATTATAACTACCTTCATTTGCTCTGGATTAAATTTTTCTTGTGATTAATTTTATTTTGACATGTCAAAAATATACCCAAAATGCTGAAATGTGTTTTGTTTCTCTACATTCTAACAGCTTGCAAGTTTGGTTGACCTTTAATATGAGGCACAAGTGAGATTGAAGTTTAGCCTTGTATGCATTTATGGAAAAATAAGTTGTAAGGTAAAACTACAGTCATTGTCTGCATTTTATAGTTTTTGCAAGGCCTAAATGCCAGTTTTCTTCTAGAAATCTTTGTGCTTTTAGGGTACAGAGGTTGAGCATATTGCTAACAGGCATATTGTTATGTGATTGCCTATTGGCAACATCATTTCTGTACTGGTTTAGTCTGTGGCTTCACGAGCAACAACAGTGAAATATTAGGAACAGAGAAACAAGTCATTCTGGGTGATTGGGACTGACACAGGAAGGAAAGTGTGAAAACCTAACATGTAGCACTTATTGTCACAGAGAAGCCTATGATGTCTTTAGATGAAAGGCCCAATGCTGGTTAGTTGCCACTTAGATGCATGTGAAATGCTTATGAAAGCCTAGTTCTTGGACCCTAACTCAAGTAGCTTAAAATGAAACCCCAGTCTTTAGCTGAAAAGGCTGTGATGAAACCCATCTCAAAAGAGATGTGCTTGGTTTAAGAGATGGAATTTAGCTAGCTCTGAAGTTTTCTTTTATCTAGGAGATAGTTTCTCATTCCTTAGCTCTTAAGCCTGTGCTTGAGAGGCTAAAGTTTTAGTAGTGAATAAGGAAAACAGAATCACACTGGAACTATCGAAGAACTTTAAAACTCAGTCAATTGGTCATGCGATTTTTACTTGCCTGTGCATGTATATATTCATTGGTGCAATCCTGTTTCATGATACAATGTTTCTCATTTTTTGGACAATGTATGCATGAATACAATGTGTTCTGACTTATTTACTCTCTGTAATGGGAACCCTACTTTTGACACCTCTCATTTGTGCGTGTTCTTGGCTAGCCCCTTGCAATTTTAAGCCTCTTTTTGTGTAGTAATGCACAGATCACCATACTTACTGTGTTTTTATGATGGCAATGACTATGTCATATCCTGAAGATGAAATATCATCATATTCTTACCCACCTTCTAGCTATTGCAATGTTCCATCCCTTCTTCCTGACTGTGCTTTAGCCATTGAGGGGATGGTTTAGATGTCTCACTAGGGGCGGAGCATGTAACCATTACTTAGTTTCAACACTTTGACCACTTGTGGGTCTCTGTTATTAAGTGCCAGCCACTGAAAAAAAGCTTCTGTGATGAAGGTTGAGAGCCACACCACTACTTTGAGGAATAAACATAAATATTTAGAAGGCAGCTTGGTTATATGCCCACATATTACATAACTTTTGCCTCAGGTTAAATATATTATTATCTCGGTTATTACATGGCAGCACAGCCAGATTTCATATACCCTTGTAACTGCAACTTAGTTTATTGATGAAAATTTTCCATCAGTTCATCTCCACAGACTTTGGTAAGCACTACTGTACTCTCAGCTTCCATGGGGCCAGACTTATTAGGTTCCCTAAATGAGAGAGGTAATGCGCTCCTTGTGTCTCGGTGCCTGGCTAATTTTGAACTGATGTATGAAGCAGTAATAAGCCTTTATTAGATGTATTATCAAAGGACATGAAATTACAATGTTAGACACTATCATAACAGACAAGATAGTAGAAGCAGCCTGTGTCTATTACCTGAGTTCCTAAAAACTATGGTATGTATGTGCAATGGAATACTGCTCAGCTGCATACAAGAATGAGCTTCCATTTACAGCAGTATTGAGAATATCATCATAGATAAATAACTCAGACTTGTTTTTGGCTACTAAGGTACATATGGAATTTAAAATTTAATTGTTTTTATAAGAGATAGCATAGACTATTTATTGAAAACACTGCATTTTACACCATGCATAGTGATTTTTCCAGTGAGTGCTTTTATTTAACTGTCATGGAATTGAGAAGGCTATATCTACCTTTTCTATCTCAGATGTGAAAATTTAACCTTTGTGAAGAAATCTGCAAATTCTTTCACAGTATGAGCAAGATACATAAAACAACATCTTGCTTTGTGAAGGGTGGAAGTCAAGCTTAATTCAACTTATTTTAAAAATAACATATAAAACACACAATTGTACATAGTATTGGGTCATGTAATACGTTCATAAATAAGCACGTTCTGTATGATGTTTAGCTTAGTTCAAATACTCTATTTCTCCTCATCCTCAAACTATCAACTCCTTAAAGCCTTTTGCTTATGCTTATGGCAACATACAGCACAACAACTGGATGGCTCCTCACCTACAGAAAGTGCTTTATAAATGTCACTAGAGCTAAATGCAAATGGAATTTTAAAATCTTTGAGAAAATATATAAACAGAATTTGATGATTTAATGATCAGATGATGTCTATGCTTTATTGTTTCACTGGATCATGTAGAGATTACATTTTCAGGACTCTGCAGTTTTAAGCTGGATACCCTTTGCCTTAGGGTCTGCTGTACTCCGAACCATTTCACATTCCGTTCCTGTGACTGACTGACTGATGTGCATGACTATGACAAACACTTGGCAGCTTAGCTGGGCGAGGCCTGAGTGTGAGGACTCAGACTATCATTAAACTGGGGCTTAGAGCCAAGAACTGAGTGCATGCTCCAGGCCCCACCATCCTACTGGCCAAGACACAAGTGCAAATTGTCCTTGTGAATTTATCATAAATTATTAGTTTTTTCTAACAGAACATTTAAAACCAGACAAAGAAAATGCTCTCCCCATGGAATGAAATTACACTGCATTGCAGTCTGAATTTTACTTGATAAATAATGGGGCAGGCTACTGAGAGAGATTACCAATGGTATCTCTCAGGGGTTTTTAGGAGAAGAGCCATCTGTACAGGATGAGTCTGAGGTAGGGCTGAGTATGTGAATCTGAGAGGCAAGTGGTATTGTGAAAGGGACATTTCACAACAGAAAAAGAACAAATTTCAGCTTTCATCTTTCCTGTAAATCTTGTGTGATTTTGGCAACATGATCGATGTTCATAGTTTCTTTTTACCATGTTGTGTTCTGACTGGAGAATGGAACTTCTCAGTAGACCCAGAGCACTAACATATTCAGAAACCGAGTCTACAGTATGATGAGAGAGCTGACCACAAATTTTTGTGAAAACTAGCTTCAAAGGAGATTAACAACTATTGTCATTAAACTGTGGAAAATGAATGGAATGTGTAAAGTTTGGTTTTGAATTTCATGGAGATATTACTATGTTTAATGTATTAAATATGAATGGTTTTGGGGAGCTAGCATATATTTGAAGTTTATTAAGTTTATACCATGCAGAAGCATGGGATCCATTTTGTAGCATGGATGATAGACTGTATGTTCTAGAAAACGCATTTTGCTATCAGGTTTTGAGTATGATTTTTCACTTGTGTACATTCAACATTTTTGTGTTTTATGAGAACTCTGGTTTCATTATGATTTTTATAGAAAATATGAAAACATGCACATTCATTTACTCATATGGAAAAGATCTATTGGTGCCAATATGTTATGGGATAATGCATACTGCTGAGAAGTTGTCAACAGAAGGACAATAACTTATCACTTCTGCCCACATGAAAACTTATGTTATAGGTCAGGAATGTGTATAACAAATAATTAAATAATAAGATAATATGTGGTATGAAGAAAACAGAAAAAAAAAATCTGAGTTCACTTCAGTGACTCATTTAGAACCAGTGGAAGCCAGAAGGGACAGCATGGCTTCTGCAGCTGGGCTGTCAAAGCTGATTTTTAAAAAAAAAATAAAAATAAAAATAAAACTCTCACTTGAGATATTTTGAGGACATGTGTAAAATCTGGAAATTAATAGAAGCACAAAATTGTATTTAATGTGCACTCTATCCGTTTCCACAGGACAGAGGCTTTACTCTATCTGCAGCTCTATGTGCTCCCCACGCAAAGGTCACTCTCGAGACCGACAGCTCTAAACCAGCTAACCTAGGCTGCCTATTCTGCATGGATTATCTGTTCTAATACTTTGTTAACAGGCTGTATATCCAGTTCCATGGTAGAGTTCCTGCCTAACATCCACAAGGAACAGCACGACAAAAATAAACATAATAAAAAGAGAACTCTATTCAGGAAGTCAGATTAGTCAGATGACATGATATGGGAGAGGGCCAACTAGTTTAAATGGCTAATTAAATTAAGCTACAATAAGCTGTCCATTCTAACAAGAGACACTCATTCTCATAGTACAGGGAATAGAGTATAATTACTGAGTTATAAATACACAGAGATAAATGAAAGGTTAAAATCTGGTTTCAACAAATATATATTGTGTTCTTTTTTTTTTTTTTTTTTTCAAATTTTGAGATACACACATCCTTAAAGCATCTAAATGGAATTCTTCTAAGGTTTTTTTTTTTTTTTAATGAAAGAAAGTCATCCACAAGCCTAGACTCATTTTAATCAAGTTCATCTTATACAAATGATTTGATATTCAGATTTATGACATTTGCTTTCTTCATTGCTATAGAGTATAGATAACTCTACTTGGGATTTTAAGAGTATGGAACTGTAAAATCATTATGATATCAATGAGTAGAACATAATTCTGAAAACATCTATTAAAGGGACCATTTGTTTTCCTATTAATCATATTAATAGGTAGATGAAGCAAGATAATGAAAAGAGAGCATAGAATGGAATATGATCTATGATACTGTTTTATAACTTCACTATATATATATATATATATATTTGAATAAACCTATTTTAAATTATTCTGAATGGTTTGATGACAATTTATAAAATCCATACTGCCTGCTGATTGGCCCTGGTCACTACCTTCAAAACACATATTTGAAAGTTTAAATTCTCTTTTGATGCTGCTAAGCTACAAATTGTCACCATAATATAATTAATTTATGGGTAAGGGGAATTTGCTAGCTGATTTATTCTGAATCTACATAATCAAGCATCATTAATAAGAAAGTGTATGGCCTATACAAGACCACAAAATCAACTAAACTTCAATATATTTATTTGGTATAGAATTCTTTGATTTAATCATTGTAGGTTTGCTGTGGTCTGTTTTGAATGATATCCTAGAGAAAGAAGAAATGTGATGAGCAGGAGAGGAGTAAATACGTGTATATCTTATGAAATCTTTCACAAGCCCAAAGCACACAGGTAACAAAATGAAGAGACCATTCTGACCCACTATAATCATACAGGATAACTCTGTATTACACTGCACCTAATTTGGTAATAATCATCACCCCTCTGGCTTTATATGTGGCCAATTACATAGAATAAGAAACTTTTTGATTAGAAATAAATAGTCTTGTGTACTTTTTTGTTGTGTGAAATGTCATTTGTCTTAAAGTATGGTATTTGAACACAGTGAGATTGACAGTGCTGTGCACAATCCAGGTGGCTCTCAGGAAACAGGTAAAAATAGATTTTGTGAATTTCATACGTTATGCTTGCTTTGGAATCTTGCGAAGTTGAAATGATTATGTCAACCTTCTGTAATCTGTGATTCTTTCAGAAAAGAAATGTACCAAAGTTTCACTTAAAAGACAGGGAAACATCCCTTCCTCTTCTCTACCAGTTCTCCTGTTTCCCCAAAACAGAGAGCAGGCTTTAAACAAGGACCGGTTAGTACCTTGGATAGTTCCTGAGCCCATCTTTCTGATTTAAATTCATGGCCTCATTTGGTCTCTTTATTCCAGAGCATTCCAGCAATCTAGAAGTTGTTTTTCCTTTCCATTTATCTAATAACTATTTTTTCAGTGCTTCTTTTATATTACCTGGAAACATCTGCAGTGGAATGGCGCTGAGGCGTACAGCCCAGTGTGGTGATGGAGCGCTCTCATCACAGCCTTAGCTTTCAGCAGGCACATGGTGTTTTGTCTACAAAGGCATGCTGTGGGGATTCAGTGACCCTAGGAACTCTTTCAGTCTTGTAATAACATATTTTGAACAGTTAATCAGGAATTTAACCAACAGAGATTAAGAGCAGAAATTTAAAGCAATTTCACAACATGGGGTATAATTGGTTTCTTTTGTACTTTGCTCTGCTGCTCAACCAAGAATACTGAGTAATCATGCACTTGCTCTGAAATCTATACTTTACACAATCTAGCTATAAATATATTACATTCTAATTTTCAGATTGTTGATAAAACATAAACTCCTTCAAGGTTCGGTCATGTTTTTAGACAATAAGAAAAAACGTTGCTTTATCTTATGTGTTATTCAGGGAGATGTTCCCTTCTCTCCTTCATGTGTTCAGAATAGTTGTTCCGTCCCACTTACTTTTTGTTTCTATTATTTTGTTCTTTCTAGACACATAAACGAGAGAGGACTGACAGTAACGTATAGACTTCAGGTCCTCTCTTCAGGAAGATCTATGTTGAACCACATGTGTGCTATCCAGCTGTGGCTTTCTTTTCTTTTATAATTCTACTTTTTGCATCATTTTTTGGAAGGAATTCTATGAAACATCTCTGAAATAGGAAATAATAATAATAAAAAAACAGACCAAGAATCTCATGAGACATGTTAGAGAAATAAATTTTAAAATCTCACACATTTTAAGTAGTCTAATATTTAGTTGTGAATAACTACAATTGAGCAAGAATACTAAAAAAAAATCTGCCTTCTTTCACTTAATTCTTGAAACACAATCTGAACACTGACCAAGTAGACTCATGTGTTAAAGGCTATGCACAGAATACAAACCCTTCATTCAAAACACATGACCCTGCATTGTTATACTCTTTAAGCTACTACTCCATTACGTGCTTTGTACATGATAGATTTAGATTGTTGAAACATGGAGTAGTGTATAATAAATTTAATTATGAGGCAAAACAATAACCAAACAAAAATCAACATGAACTATTCAAGTATTTGAGGTTAATTAAATTATGACTCTAAAATACTGCTTAAAGTATTCTGGAATATGGTAGAAGGCCTTTGTAATTCCAATGAAGAATAACAGTTCTGTTGCATTACAGAAGAAGTAATATATTGACATGAGAAAAGTTATACTATAGATTTTATATATATATATACCTACCTGTGATAATTTATGTATAGTCAATTTTTATTTAAATAAATTCTCACTTCTTACACTATTAAAGTGTTGAGTATTATTCCATGAACATATTTTAGCATATTAACCCATGTAAAATATATAAAGGTGTTTATATCTGTGACTAAATTATTAACTGTCTAACAAGTTATACAAATGAATAAATCACTATGCTGTGTTATCACATCTTCAAATTATAGTTGAGAATGATTGATACTATATGTGAAAGAAACAAAAATGTCCATTGAAAAATTAACACAACATTTATTTTACTCATTAAATGAACACGTCAAAATTGTCATGGAATTTTCTCACAACGAAATAATGTTTACAAAATTGACTCTTAAGTCATTTTTCACAAAACATTTATAAATAAATCCTTGTGCTCTGAATTAATAATTTTATCAAGCATCAAAACCACTTAAAATTTTAGAAGAGTTACTTATCATCTTTTTCTTAGAAAAACAGATGTATTCTGATTATGAAAAATTCAGGCAATATTCCAAAGTACAAAACAGAAAAATATACTGAGAATTTCATTACTCAGAAACTATATGTATATTTCAACAATAAAATACATTTATTTTTATTTTTTGAAAATTTTACTTAAAATTTTTTTACATACCAACCAGTTTACATTCCCTTCCTTCCTCCTACTCATCTCCCAGTATTCCCTCAACCATCCACTTCTCAAAGAGGATAAGAGCACCCATTGGGAGTTAATGAAGTCTGGTATATCAGGTTGAGGCAAAACCAAACCCTTCCCCTGTATCAAAGCTGAGAAATGTATCCCTCTACTCAGAATGTGTTCTAAAAAGCCAGTCATCTACTAGGTATAAATCCTGGTCCCACTGCCAGAACCCCTAAAAACTGCTCAAGCCACACAACTGCTACCCACATTCAGAGGGCCTAGTTAGGTCCCGTGCATGTTCTCGAGATGAAAATCCAGTCAGTGAGTTTCCATTAGCTCAGGTCAGCTGTCTCTGTGGGTTTCCTCATCATGGAGTTAACCCCTTGGCTCATATATATAATCCTGCCTCCCTCTCTTCAAGTGGATTGGAGATGATGTGTAAAGTAAAAACATTTTTAATAACAAGTTGCCCAGTATTAAATAAACAGTGATTCAGTTGTAAACCATCGGCAGAGATAAGTTCTCCCCCTGGGCAAAGTATTTCAAGTCAGTGATAGAATCCTAGGAATTGGTTTTTTATGCTACTTTCACTGTGCCCAATTTGGGTCTTATGGTGGCAAAGGGGCTGTTTTAGATCTAGGTATCTCCATTATAAGTATGAAGCAAATAAAAGTGTGGTCCTGTAGAGGGCTTGTGTTTTGTCTTTAAGAACGCAAAAGCTTATAACTCACCAGCCATGGTATTAAATTTCTACATCCAGGTAGACTTGCACCTAAGAAATGAATTTCTAGAGAAGGTGGTTAGATATATTAAAATCTCCATGGGTGTAAAGTACATTTGATCTTAATATTTTCCAATAAACCTTTTTTTTTTAAAAACAGAAAACACAAAGTAAATTTCAAGGAAACATTGAATTAATAGGTTTTCACAAAATAACTCTTATTTTGTAAGAATATTTGTGATATAAAAATTTCAATTCTATTTATTACAAAATATCAACAGTAGATATGGTTTACTTGTTTGTATGGATGTAGTGTTAGGCTCTGCCATTTATGTGAAAACATATTTCTTCCTTCCACTATTACATGTAAACCTAAGAGCAGAAATTTTATATCTTATAAACAACGATTTTTAGCAATCTATTGATTCATTCACAAAATTAGTACACTTCTCTGACTTCGTTCCCTCAGTACTTTACTTTATACCAGAAGCTAAACTTGTAAAGACACCTCAAATTTACATTGTTTTGTAGCTTTAAACTTCATAGTTGTTCATTTGCACACTTAAATCTTTCAATAACTTATTTAGTCACTCTATGAGTCTTCCATTTTTGGTTTCTGTATCTTTCTTGTTTAAGTAACTAAATTTTCAGATGAAAATTTTAAATATAATAAAATTGTGCTGACTATGTTCTTAAGTGATAAAGTTTTCAAGTCACTTAGACTTTGTTTTATCTGTTCATTATGTTTATAATTAATTGAACAGGGGATAGTTATAAGATCCTTAATCAAAATTTCCTTCTTTCAGAATTTAGACACTTATTCATTGAAACACATAACTTTAAAAAAAAAAAAAATGACTGCAAAACCCGAACTCCTAGTTGCTTATGTGGTGTTTATTTTCTAAGTTCTTTAATCTCATTCCATTTCATCTTCACAAAACAAGATGCTAAGGAATAGCAGTTGTAAAAATCGTAAGAGCCAGAGGGTATGGAGAAGACCAGGAGAACAAGACCTTCTCAACCAACTACGTGAGGCTCATACAAGTTCACAAGCCTGAAGCAGCAAACACAGCGCCTACACAGGTGTGTACCAGGTCCTTTGCATATATTTCATAGCTATCAGCTTAGTATTTTTATGGGACACCTGACTATGAGAATGAACGTGTTGCTGACTCTTTTGCCTGCTCTTGGGACCCTTTTCTTTCTGTTGGTTTGTAGCATCAACTTTAACATGATAGCTTTTTCTGTTTCTAACTCTTTTTTATTTGTCGTGTTTCTTTGCTGTCTCCCATAAGTCTGTTCTTTTCTAGTGTGAGACAGAAAGGGAGTGGATCTAGAGGGAAAGGGCAGTGTGTGGGGGGGACTGGGAAGAGTAGAGGGAGGGGATTGTATAATCAGGATATATTATATGAGAATAAAACTGAAAAAAATCTATGTGCAATTAGATACAAACAAAATAGAAAAAATATATTGTCTCATATTTCATAAGGCAAAGCTAACGTGTAATATAAGTGCCTTTTTTATCTAATGTAGCATTAATCTAAAATTGAATTAAAATAAAATTAAAACATATATATGAACTGGGTAGTTTGTATTTAAAGGTAAACACACACAGACACACACAAACATATAACAACAGTTCATAAGAATAGGCAATGAGCTTGAAAGAAAGCAGTGAGGGGTGAGGGGTATATGGCAGGACTGGGGAAGGAAAACAAAGAGCAAATGGAGATAATAATAATATAATTATATTATAATCTCAGAAGAGTAAAAGGAAAAACTATACCCTACCCAGCATGTCTTTACGCACAGTATCTTTACCTCTGTGTGTAACCTTTGTCAATTTTGACTCTGAAAATTTTCATATTAAATGAATTGGTATATTTTTCAGATTTAATTTGTTATGTTTTAAAGGTTTTTAAAGTATAGCACAAATATTATGGAAGAACTTGGAAAACCTAAGTGAATTGTCTTTCAAAAGTGAAAGTTTATGATTTCAGTTCATATTGTTCACCTGAGTTTAATTGTGAAGGAAATTCAGGCTTCAGCTTTTATGAAACTTTTAAAATTTTTCATGCTAGAGTCTTAATCACTATAATTTCACTAGAAACTACGATACAAGAGAAAATAATTCAGATAATTTGTAGGAAATGCAATGTTGGGGTCTTATTGCAGCCTGGATTCAAGCCCTGAGTCTAGGAAGGGGCATTGGCAGAATTGGCCAATGATTTTCATACTAGGAGGCCTGTACTGAATTTCTCAAGCCATCTTTATTTACAATTCTAAAAACAAAAGAACAAAAATACTGTTTTTCCCCATTCTCAAGCAAATTTGTCAATTTTTTCCTCAATCTTTTTATAAAAACAACTTTCAAACCAAAGCAACTGTTCAGTATTTCTCTAGTTTGGCTAAATACTAAGCCAGGCACATCCTGTCTTTATAAAACTATAATGTTCTCAAGAACTACAATATCATTCAAAATTTAACAAAACATATTTACAGAAATAGAGGTGATTTGCCATATATTGCTTGAATTTCTCTGTTCCTTTGTCTTACAAAAGAGCCCTGCACACTTTCCTGATTCAGAGAGCATCTCCATGAGTTCTTTCCTCTTACAGACCCATTGTACAAGCACTCATATGATGATCCTAAGCCAGGCCATAAGGCTGCAAATAATGAAATGTGTTGTGTGCTTTGAATTTTTCCTCATTTCTTTTCTGAAACAATCACAGAAATTCAAATGGTAAAGGAGAGAGACTTTGAGGTCAGATAATAGACCCTCTCACACTCGTCCCTAGTTAAAGAAGAAGCACACACCAGTTGCCTCCAACATCAAGTTACTGGTTTAGGACCAAGCCTGGTGGCAAGGGCTTATAATCTCAGCTACTGAAGCAGGAGGATTATAAGTTCTAGGCCTGACAACGCATTTTAGTGAGACCACATCTATAAGTAAACAATGACTGGGCATATTATTCAGTGTTTTGGTACTTGCTGAACATGTCTGAGATCAGAGGGTCTGTATCCAGGATTGCAAAAAGAAGAAACAAGTACCTTATGTCTGCTTCTATTCAGATTCAACTTGGGGGTGAAAAGGCCATGGTGTGGGTGGAAAATTCAGACTGCACTTTGGGTTCAGGTTTCCAGGAGCAACTGGAGGAATCCAGGACACCGGCCAGTGTACATCTTTGCAGGAAAGGTAGAAGAAAGTAGGGGAGGCTGACCAAGCAGAAGTGAGCCAAGAGGTGTGAGGCTATTTCCTTGTCACCCTCACTCTTCTCGGTCTGTGTCAAGTGGATACTAAAGATATTTTGTCTAATATTACATTGCAATTGATTTTTTTTCCCTTCTGGTCAAAAGTAGATCTCACCACTTTAAGGTAAAAGAAAATTTAACTTGGGTGTGTTATTTAGTACAAGGCAATTGTAGTTGTGGTTGTTTGTACTTTCCATATCCACCTTTCATGGACATGCTCTGAAAAGGATGGGATCTTGGAACAATTTTACTAGGAGATAATTGGGTAGTATGATTTGTTTTATTACTATGTCTAAACATAAGGAATACTCCACATCAATCATAATAGAAAATTCATAGTCTTAGATATTTAGCCTAAAGCAATAATGATTGTCTTCATAGTATTATTGATATAGCTAATCTTGGAAAACACGAGGAACAAATGTTCTAGATTATTGTGTACCCTTTGAATGATCATGTAAAATGTAATACTGACAAAATATATTACTGAAATATTTTACAATGTAAGTTTTAAGCTATAAAATTATATTTAAAGTATTTATACACATCGTGTGTTTAAATGGATATTAAAAGGATTATGAGTCTACTGTGTCAGTTTTCTTGGTAAGGCTTCCTAGCTCTTCTATAAAGATACCTAAATATAGATATTAAAAAACAAAGAAAGTGGGGTAAGTGAACATAGTTGAAAATTTATAAAGAAGGGCATGTGGTTATTAAAGCTCATTGTAATTTGTTCATGGTTTAAAGTTGATGCCCTGGGAAACACAGAGATGACTGTAGGTGCTTACATAAGTAATTATGGTTCACTTTGCTGGTAACAGTTCAGTTTTACTTTCAATGGTGTTTGCTGTTAGTTAGTGGTCAACTGGGCTAGATAACTAGTACAATACCCACCCATACTCTGTAAAACAGGTTGCATTCTCTCTTGGGGTCTTTTTGTTGACTCTTATGATTTACTGGACCCAATTATGTGGGGCATTGAGTAAGGAATTGATTGTTTTGGCATTACTCTAGTGGCCTCTGCTTTCCAGTTACTTACCATATTCTAGCCATAGAATCCAAAACGGGGAACCACATCTGCCTCTTAACCTAGCTACTTCAGTTCCTGTGCCAAATCCAATTCCATACACGGACAAGAAGAAATCCCATCTGAATACTCAACTTGTGTCAAATGCTTTTGGTTGAAGCCAGAGCAGATGAGGATAGCAAATATGTTATGAGTAAAGTTTCTTAATGTCCTACAGGTCTGGCAGGATTTCACCTCTAGGCACCCCTGGAGAGTGCTTGGGAGCATAAAGTAGGATCTTACGCAATGGACTAAGTTGTATTAGTCATATTTACTTACCTTATAAAACCAAAATTATATCTCTCAATTGTTTTGAAGACAGCTGCAGCTAGTGTATCTATCCCTCTGGGTACTCTCAGACTTGGGTTATATTTTCTTAACTGGTTGGAACAGTTTAGACCCTGGCTACCACATTGATATACTACAGCAAACAAATTATTCACAGCTTATTATTACTATGATTCACCACAAAGGGAACTTCAGATTTAGGAAATTCCCAATGTTGTAGGGAATGGAAAACTTTGAAACTATATTGTAACAAATTTTACCAAGAAGCCAAGAATTTAGGCTAGAGAGTTGGGTTTGAGACATTGGTGGAAAAGCTGCTTCTTAAATAGTATGTATTAGATTGAAATGAAAAATAGAGAAAGGCAGACAAATCAAAATTTAGATCAAAAGACACCAAAACAAAAATATTACTTTTATATTTAATTCCTATGCTATAGAAGTATTATATTTATGAATATTATTTCTTTCTAATTTCACTTTTGTCATCATTATACATTTATTTTCTTAAGTTAGATTTGTTAGTTAGGCTAAGGATAAAGGCAAGGTGTAGTGGGATTATGTGTTGTTACATTGTAAATAATTGTCCCACCTACTAGTTTAATAAAAATGCTGATTGACTGAAGGCAGACAGGAAGTGTGGGCAGGGCTACCAGACTAAGAAAACTCTGGGAAAAGGAAGAACAGAGCAGAAATACCACAGAGATGTTAGACAAGTCAGAAGATACAGAGGACAACTATGCTGCCATGAGAAAAGGTACCAAGCTGCATGACTGAACAGGATAAGAATCATGGGTTAGTCTAAGGGAAAAGAGTTAGCAAGTTACATGCCTGGACCCCAGGTCAATCAGCATACATTAATATAAGTGTCTGTGTGTTTCAATGGGACCATGGGACCCTGGGACTGTGGGTCTGTGGGTCTGCAGCACGAGGCTAGGCTGGAGAGTCTGAGCCATGAGATAAAACTGGAAAGTCCAGGCCAGAAACTTAATACAACAGCAAGGTGATGAATATTTTGGATCATAAAGGCTCTGTTGCAACTACTTGGTGTGGCTGTTGTAGCCCAAAGCAACCAAAGACAATAAGGACAAATGGATCATGGTCTCTGAATTTTCATTTCCACAGACAGGTCAATAGATATGGCATGCAGGACATGCACTGGAATCAGATTGATACTTTATATTCTTAATCTCTTATATTTCCAGTACCACTCTAAGCACTTAGAAATGTGCTTTGTGTTTTGCTGAATCTTAAGAGTTTAAAACTTCAACATAGTAAAAATCCTGAGATGTTTTTGAAGCAATTTAAAATTTAAATCTCTAACCAGAGGATGCATTCATGTGCCTTTATTCTAGCAATAGTTTGTGGCTTACTTTGTCTAGAAAGTACTTGAGCATCTTCTTGGGACAGTTCTAAATCTGAACTTTATATAGAAATCTTGTCTGCAGATGTCAGTTGAACATAATCACACTATCTTCTAAATTATTAATAAGACCTAAGGCACTTATTTATAATAATAAAAATTCTTGGACATTGTGAAATTAGGAATCTTTTAGGCTAAAAGGGATTCAAAGAGACAATGCCAGCTTTGTTTGCCCACAAAGGGTGAACTATTAAACCTCTTGTGATCAGGATGCTACTTCACAGAATAAAACAGTTCATTTACTTTAACGATCATTGATATTCACTGGCTTACTCTGAAATTCAGGTTTATAATGTATTTAGTATCACTTCTATGACAAAAAGTCTTTGTAATCAAACACTATAGTGATAATTGGTTCTACATCTTATCAACTAAGGTTATTATATGGAAATGTAATGAGATCTCTGAACTAGAAAAGGACTTAAACATTGTGTATATTTTAACTTCATATCATATTGTGGATATTGCATAATTTATATTTTTTACTTTGGTGGAATTCCACAGCAAATAAATAATTAGCAAAAAATTTAAAAAGTTATCACTTAATGAATTTTATAATAAAATATTTAAAATAAAGTTTATTGAAAAGACACAAGAAAGGTTGTTTTTCTATTAAACTTTTAGACTATTGGCTGATAGGAAAATAAAGAAACATAATTATGAATCTGACCTTTATCAGTTTTTTTGCAATCTATGTTTATAATGCAACTAGGAAAATATAGCATCAACAGTATACAGAAGTTGTGAGTTTAATTGTATTCTATGCAGTATACTGTGTCTCAGAACACTATATCATCTGATTTATATTCTGATCATATGCAATGGCAGCAAATTGCGTGTAATGGTATTTATTTTCAGTCATATGGGGAAATGTTTTATTAGTAGATTATATAAAATTAATAAAGTGTGTCTATATTTTAAAAACCCATCATATTTGTGATCATGAGTAATTCCAGTAACTAAAATAATTAACCCCACCCAAATCCTCTTTTTTGTCAAACTTAAAATCAGGAAACCTGGAAAACTTTAGCATATGGTTGGTTTAAATTCAAATTATAACATAATGTAAATACGTTTTAACATAGTATTTTCTCTTATCATATAAATAACAACTATGTGTTTCTTTTTTGATAGGATCAGAAAAGTATAAAAATATTTACTGTATATGTCCTTAAAGAAATAGTTTATAACCCTGATATTAAGCAATTGCTGTGGTTCGTTTACTTTTTGATGCATGATATATATTATATATATACAAAATATGCTGCTATATATGTGCATATATATGTAAACATAAAGTTCTTATACATAACTATATGAAACACAAATGATTTTTATGTTTGAAGTAAGGACATAATTATCATTAATGTTTTGACCAGAGTATGAATCGCATAAACATGGCACAGCAGGTTGCCAGCATAAAAAGGATTTGCTGCTTGCCTTGTTTCTTTCAGAGTTCCAATGATTCAAGAACTGCTACCTTCTGTCATTGGTACTAAGCCCAATCTGAAAGTGCTGTACATTCTCACTTGAACGTGTTTGTAAAAAAATAACAGATGCTGATTATAAACACAAGGAAAAGAAGTTTAGTTACTTCAGTCTGACAGTCTGTGTGAATTAACCTTGGGAATGAAAACTAAACTCTACAATTTTGTCTCTTGATGATTGGTGGAACATTAAAACAATGAAAAATATTAATCATGCAACAGTAAATGCAAAGGAATAAATGTTTATGCAGGATACAATGCATGGTTTGAAGCATACAAATAAAGATGACAAAAGTTATTCTTATGTTCAAGTTAAAAAAAACTGAATATATATCTACTATACTGGATCCATGAAATCAATGTACTTTATCACTTATACTTTTGCTTTATTTTTCACGGAAAAAGGAGAACTTTGGAAGACTGCAATGAAGAATTAAGCATTGCCTGACAAAGATTTGTAGGAAAGGTGTCAAGTATGAAGGCATTTTGTAAACTTCTAGGATTAATTCAAATTGACAAAAAGGGTCTCCAATAAAAATACACATCTGAAATATGATGTAAAGTGAGATTTTGATGAATTTTTACATAATTCCTTATTTTGTTCCAAGATATTTATGAGCCTGTTGCTTTATTGTAATATTGTAAGTTATCTGTAATAGGAGAGATTTGTCTTTAGTTCGCTGAGAATATGGGTAGAAGTAGATCAACAGAAACAATATAGAGAATAAAAAATGTGTGCAGAACATGCATATTAATAACAGTCTACAGAAGAAACATGAGATGTTACTATTCATTTCTGTGGAAGGCAGAAATTGTTTGAATGTCTCTTGTCAGTTTGATGAGCCTTAATGGGCTGAGAAATTAGAGCCAACCTGGTCAGTGGATTGTAGTCCTTCTAACAGATGCTTCATGGAGACTTGTTTTTCTGTCTGTTCTGTTTCTTACTTCCCCTTCCTTCTCCCTCTCCACCTCTTTCCTTCCCTCCCATGTGTGTGCCTGGTGCCTGTGAAAGGCTTTGGAACCCTGGGAACTGATGTCCCACGCTGGTTATGGCTACTATGTGGGGCCAGGAAACACATCCTTGTTTTCTACCAGTGAAGCAAGTTCTCTGCAGCACTAAGCTGTCTCTCCAGCCCCCATCCTCTGGTATTTTATTATAGCCAAACAAGACATGGGCCAATGTGTAGGTAGACTTCCCTTATTTTGTAAAAATAATAATAATAATAATGATAGTAAGTCTAATAAAATTCAGTATTTTTTACGATAAAAATTTACTTTTATGTAGAAAAATCTTCAGTAAATATGTATATTATGATACATATGATTATGACATGAATATCCAAGTTAAATGAAAACAATATTTGAAAGCCTGTGGCTTTTTCCTATTGATTTTACTTAATGTCAAGATTTATTACTGATCTAAACCCTCTGACTGTAGATGACACTCAAACGACATGGCAGTTTGTGGGCCCTCTTGCAGTTGGACCAGAGTTTATTCCTGGTGCATGGACTGGTTTCTTGGAGCCCATACCCTGCAGGGGATCACCTTTCTCAGCCCTGATACCTGGGGGAGGGACTGGGTTCTACCTCAAGTGGATATGCCAGACCGAATTGATTCATCTTGGGATTTCTTGCCCTCTCTGGAGAATGGATGAGGGTGGGGTGGGATGGGGTGGGGTGGGGTGGGGAGGACTGGGGGGAAGAGAAAGGGAGAGCAGTGGTGGTTATGGAAAGGTTTTTTTTTTTTTTTAAATAAAAACTAACAAAAAATCAAATCAGGGAAAAATTATTACTGAAAATACCATTTTATAAAAAGATAACTTTTATAATATATGTATCAAATATGTCAGGTTTGCCATGCTCATGTGTGTGTGTGTATGTATGGTATGTATGTATGTATGTATGTATGAATGTATGTATGTATGTATGTATGTATGAATGTATGTATGTATGTATGTATGTATATCAATGAAACCTCAATCAGCCATTTTTCTGGTTTACGTTGCTACTTCCTTAATTATACCACAATTAATAACATGCTGTAATTTTTTATTGTCTTATTTTTCAAAGTAGTTTCTTATCTTTTCTCTTTATTATTTTGATGTAGGAAAACTAAAAAATTCTAAGAATAAAACTAGTAGCTAGTTTGCCTGTCTAGTTCATAAGAACCTAGAATTCCCAAAATAGAATTTATTGCAAGGAACTGGAAGGAATCTTGTCTTGTGAGGACCTAGGAAAAGCTGTTCTCGCAGGACTCGGCTCCTCTCATATTCATACGTCCAGGGATAGGAGTTAAGGCGGATGCTAGAGGTTGAGTTTGGAAGCAAAATCCTTTTCTCCAGGCTCTGCCACAGAGTACATCTTGAACCTTTCACGACCACAAATTTGCCTTATTCTGGTTAGCACTTCTTGGAATTCCAGCCTGAATGGATTTGACTTTTGACATTTAGTGTTAGGAATTGCATTTGTACTTTAGAATACCAGCCACTTTCTAATACACACTTCAAAATGCTACAACAACTTCCATGTGCTTTTCTGTGTGGTTTTATTTCCTAATCGTTCCGGACATGAATCGGAGTGCAAATAGACTGGGTCCCCTTGGAACTCCTCCAAGCAGTACTAATGGGTTCATTTTGTGGGCTATGTCTGAGATACCATTGCTTTAGCCTGTAATTTCATACCAAAGGAATAGGAGCTGAAGCAAATAATGCACGGAGGAGTGATCTATAACTAGGGAGTTAGATTTCTTATATAAATACAAATAAAATAGAATTTTATAAACCTTTAAAAATGAATTCTTTGAGATATTTATGATAAATATTTTAAACAAATTTCCTATGGAAATATAAAGTTTATATGTATTTAAATGAGGAAAATGTTAAGAATTACACTATTTCAGCGATTGCTTTAATCTAACTCATAAGTAATGAACTTAGAGATAAAATACATTATCGAGTTCTGCTTTCTAAATGCTGGCACGTTTGTGTTACCTTAAAAACACAACTGAGAAAGTTTAATAAAAACACAATCCAGGAAACTATGTTTTAGTTATATATCTGTAATATATTAATTTGTTCTTTGTTTTCACTCATTTTTAGTTATAGTTTATATGATTTAAGTGTTTAGTTATGACATTGTGTAAAAAAATATAGGATGTACACATAAATTAGGCTTAAAAACAATATCCATGAAGCACATGACACATATAATTTCAAAGATATTGATAACTCTTTTTAAAACAACAATGAAGTACTATCAAATATATTCCCTAGATCCAAAGCATACCTTATACATAGTGTAGCAATATAAAAAATTGTTTTAAACTCACAACCTTGAAATATACTTACAAGTTCTTTTTCTTAGGTAGAAGACTGTCAAATGGTGTGGGCAGTTTATGAAGCCTCTTGCAGTAGGATCAGACTATGTTCCTGGTGCATGAACTGGCATCTCAGAGCCCATTCCCTATAGAGGAACCCCTAACCCAGCCTTACACAGGGATGAGGGAATCAGACCTGCCTCACCTGGATACACCAGACTGAACTGATCCACCATGGGACTCCTCACCCTCCTTGGGGAACGGATGGGAATGGGGAGGGGTGAGGCTGAGGGAGGACTGGAGGGGCTTGGAGGAGGGAAGGGAGGAAGATCAGTGATAGATATGGCAAAAAACCTTTTTAAATAATAAATAAGATTTAAAAATTAATTTTTTTATGATTTAGAATACTGTACATTTTTGCTTATTGATGGTGTAGGTTGCCAAGCAGTGGTTAGCTTAGACTATGAATTTTGCCAAAATGGAATAAAATTCCACATTAGAATTATAGAGTTTTCAATTCAGGAGACATTTATTAAATGTCACCATTTTGGTGGTGTCCTGGTTTTGAAGTCATAGCTTTTTATGCAAGTGAATGGGTTTCTTACGAGCTTAACATTTTCATATCAGCACTTTCACACACTATTTATTTCATCAACCAGATGTCCTATACTAAGCTAGAATTGTAATCACCTTTGACTTTGAATGTGTATTCCATTTGCAAAGTTAAGGAAGAGGGCAATTATACCATATTCATTTCTATGCATTTTCTATTTCTTAGCAGCTGTAATCAGCCCAAAATTATTGAGTTCATTTTGTTGTTAATGCTTATTCACAGGATTTAAATTTCTTAAATTTGGCATTCCTTGGCATCTCTTTGCTTTCTCAGTGTTGACTCTTATAGTTAGAAGTGTTAATAAAATATATAATAATATAAATGTATAAAAAGTTACATAAGAAAAAATTTAGACCATTATAAGTAAGTACAAATTGTATTTAGGTGATGAGGAAAAATTTTTCTTTGCTTTTTATTTGCTGTGGTGATGAGTGTTGACTTAATATTTCATATTACAGTTCTTCCAAGGATAATTTATAATTTTAATCAAATACAAGCACGTTCCTTGGTGAAGTTAAACAAATTGGTATAAAATTTGTATTAATAAAATGAACTGTAAAAGCCAGGGAAGCAGTCAAAGAAAATCAGCTTTGGGGACTCTGTGTTTGCAAACTGTAAAATAGATCATAAAGTTTCAAAAATGAACAGCATGTTACTTGAATATTAATACACAACAGGTCAGAAACTGAGATAGAACTCCCATACAATGTAGATCTGGAAACTAAAAAAAATTTCATTGTGTGTGCTGGATGCCTGGATATCTATTCATAAGACAATAAAATTAGAGCCACATCATATTCAAAAATGTAAATTATTTGCAACAATAAGTCATGAAAGTAGGAGATGAAAATAAAATATAGGAGATCTTCTCTATACACTATACAAAGACTTTCTGTATATGACTCAAAAATCTAAAATCCATTATTAAAATAAAGGACTGACAAATTTGAATACATAAACCATATTTATAAAATAATAAAAAAGGTATGACAAACAAGGAGAAAATTCAACTATAAAAACAAAATCCCACAAAATGGAACAAAATAAAACCCAACCAGCCAAAAAAAAAATAGATGAGGACCAGTGAGATATCTTAGTGACAGAGGCATTTCTGCCTAGCTAACGACCTGAGTTCATTCCTGGAACCCACTTGGTGGGGTGAGATAATTAACTCTACAGCATCTCCAGGCATGCATCCTGACATATAAAAGTGTTTACACACCAACCTCCTGTATGGGGATTATGTTGTTCCAGTGTAAATAATTGTCCCCGCCTATGAGCTTAATAAAAAGCACTGATTGGCCAACAGCAGACAGGAAGTGTGGGCGGAGATACCAGACTAAGAAGACTCTAGGAACAGGCAGAAGTGAGCAGAATGCCAGAGAGAAGCCAGAAGAAACAGAGGACAACTATGCTGCTCTGAGAAAAGGTACCAAGCTGCATGGCTGAACAGGATAAGAGTCGTGGGTTAGATTAAGGGTAAAGAGTTAGCAAGTGATATGCCTGGGCCTTAGGCCGATCAGCCTAAAACTATTATAAGCATCTGTGTGTCTCTGTGGGTCTGTGGGTCTGTGGGCCTAAACCTTGA
The DNA here is from genome assembly GCA_033318265.1 of Phyllotis vaccarum. Taxonomy (NCBI): domain Eukaryota; kingdom Metazoa; phylum Chordata; class Mammalia; order Rodentia; family Cricetidae; genus Phyllotis; species Phyllotis vaccarum. Next base: position 125,771,750 of record JARWLC010000004.1, on the reverse strand, counting down.
GACTAGGCCTAAAAGTCCGGGCCAGAAATCTCATACTACAAACCTCCAAATAAATAAATGTTTATAAAGTGATTGGATGAATGCAAATTGAAAGACCATGTTCAAAACAAGTTGCTACTGCTCATTCAAGGTATTGAGGTCACAGAAAAGCAAGGGAGAGCTCAGAAACACAGGTTGGAGAGATAAAGATCTATGGTTTAGCATTCATTATATATATTAATGTTTGAAAGTCTAGTTGACAATTTTATAATGTGTACTCACATTATTAAAAGTGAGAAAGATAAAAGGTATGTTTAAAATTTTTTATTGTCTTTTCATTCACTATGCATCCAGAATTTCTTAATATAAATGTCTATATATATATATACATATAATTTTAAAGAATAAAATGAATTGGCTAGAGTTACAGAAAATATATGCAGGTTATATATGTCATTGTAGTTTTTATAAACTAAATTACTGTGAGGTTCAAGCAGCTTGAAGAGTGAGCCCAGAAAAAGTTAAATTGACGAATAATAGTGTGTCATAGATATGTGTTTATGTGTGTATGTGCATGTGTGTGTATGTGTGTATGTGCATGCGTGTGTGTGCGTGTCTGTGTGTGTATGTGTGTGTATCTGTGTGTGTATATGCATGTGTATGTGTCTGTGTCTGTGTGTTTGTGTGTCTGTGTGTGCATGTGTCTATTGTGAAGGCTAAATATCACTCTTAGCTAGTCATTATTTCTGAAGGCATTTAAAATAAGTAGGAATTAAAGGGCATCTAGAAAACTCCCATTCAGTGCAATGGTAACTTCCTAAGGCACATTGAAATAAGGATGTCAAGAGTTAGGATTTTATGAATTTGGGCATTGGGTACATGTGCTAGGCCTTTTATCCTTGAATTATTCTGTATAAAGTATATTAAAATAAAAACACCGTGGATTAAATAGAATCTTTTCAATGAGGAATGAAAATTCTGTCTAGAATGTATAAGCATTTACAAAGCACTTGCAAATACTAACCCTGTTCCTACTGGTTTTACAATAAAGTCTAAAATAGTACTACTGATAGAATTTTATAGTTTTTCTTTGAACTTTATATTAAAACAAATACCTTTTAAAATATTTATATGTAAATACAGACAAAATGCCTCATTCTGTATCATTTATTTGGAGAGGTCACACACTCTATGTTCCTGGTAAAGTTCTACTAGGTATTTCTTATAAAGTTGAACTAACATGCAAAATTAGAGGCATTTTGAAATTCAGATTTTTTTCTTTGCTCTTGAGTTTTGTTTTTTTTTCATCACATATCAGAGTTTATTCCAGGAATGAACGGTAATTAAATGCCAGAAAATCAACAAATCAAAAGAGAAGAAGCACTTTTTAGTGACTCAATTATACTAAAAATCTGTTTTTTGACCTGTGCGTATTCTTAATTTCCACCTTACATTCTTGAGACTCCACTGCAGTATGAGTTTTTGATCTAGCCTAGTCCCAAGGTCTGCACCCACCTGCAGCTGCTCTGCCCCTAAAATGACTCAGACACTTATATTAATTACATGCCATTCAGACTATTGCTAGCTAGGTTTATTGCTAGCAAGCTCACTCATCTTAACTCAACCCACTTCCATTAATCTGTCTTGCCCTGTGGCCCATGGCTTATCTGTGTAACTTTTACATATTGATTCTTGGGCAGTTGGATTGTTTCTCTCTGATTCTGCCTTCCTTCCCCTGTATTTATGCTTAGATTTTCTGTCTGCTTCTAAGATGCCTTGCCATAGGCTAAAACAGTTTCTTTATTAACCAAGGATATATACAGCATACAGAAAGACATCCCATATCACTTCCCCTTTTCTGTCTAATAAAAAGGAAGGTCTTAATTTCAACATAGCAAACTACACATAACAAAACAGCTATCAAGCAAGAATTAGAGTTATAATATACAGTCTATTTGTATTCAGCAAAACTAAAGAAAATATTCCTTCATTTACCTTATCCTTGTGAGTCCAAAGTTTTGCATCTAATTTACCTTTTACTATAACTAAGTAAAACTATAATCAAAGTTATCTAATCTTCAATTCCATCAAAGACCACAGAAGGATATAATATTAACTAAGTAAATAAGAAGTGCAAGCAACTTCTAAAATATAGAAATGACAGAGATGACATCTGGCTGACTGGGCAGTCACTCAAAGTTCCTTTGTAATGGTGGGGCATCCATCTTTAGCCTACAGGCCTAAAGGCTCTGGCGTACCTTTCAGTGAAGCAGGAAATTTGAAGGATTGCTCGGATAATTCTGGCATAGTTTGTCAGTCACTTAAGAGGCTAACAGTACTGGCTCCCATACTGAGAATAAGATTTAAGCAGACACTATGCTTAGACTCTGTGGCCCCGATCATTAATTCCAACTACGTTTTGTGCCTTCTTTGGTTATTTAATAACTTGATTTTACTTGATTGACCTTGACCTTTTGGCTTAGGAGTTTAACTTGTCTGCACTAAAGGTGAAACATTTATCTTCTTCCTTTGGAACAATCTCTTTATCTCTCTGTCTCTCTTCTGTCTCTGTACACATGTGAGTGCATGTGTGAGCAGCTTTATAGAACAATATAATCTGAAGCTTTTTTTCAGTTTAATTTTTGTAGGTACTCTAAGGACAAATATTGCTATGAGTAATCTGAAAATAGAGTTGTTTTTAGAAAAACATGGTGTTATAACACCAATTTGTTCTTATTTTAATCATGAGTATGTATGTGTGAGTGTATCTTTGAGGGTGTGTGTGTGTGTGTGTGTGTGTGTGTGTGTGTGTGTGTGTGTGTGTGTGTGTAGGTGCCCTCAGAGTCTAGAAGAGGGCATTGGAGCTATAGTTTAAGGCACCCAATATGGGTGATGATAACTGAATTCAGATCCTCTGGAAGGGCAGCTAGTGCGCATAGCCACTAAGTCGTCTCCATCTCTCCAGATCCTATAAAACTAAATAAGCAACATTATTTAAAGCAATTTAAAAAGTTATAGACTTCCCCAAGGAAGAATTTACCAATTAGTAATCAAAAACTAAAAACATAGCTAAAAATAACACTTACAGATTGACTAAGTAGTATTTTTCTATTTAGGAATGTATATATAATATTCATTTTACACACACAGACACACACACACACACACACACACACACACACACACACACACACACATTCATGTGTATGTACCAATCATTAAGACAAAAAAGGCCATGGATTTGTAAGAGAGCCATGATGCTACATGAGAAGCTTTGAAAAGAGAAATTGAAAGAAATAGTGTAACTATAAAATAATCTCAAAAGGTGAATAATATTATTTTTAAAACAACTGAAATCATAAATGATAAATGAAAGCATTATAAACAAAGAAAGTCAACTGAATGCCTCTTGTCATGTGTAGGTGTAGGATTATCTAATTACTCAAACTATACATCATGTCTTTTTCATTCATTATTAATCCTTCCTCTTCTTTTTTCTATTAGCATAATTGACACAGCATTATATATATATATATGTATATATATATATATATATATATATATATACATAACTGAACTCTAATGGAAGCTGGGCTGTAGCTTATTAATTCAATGCTATACAATTCTATTAGCCATATTTTGGCAAAGGAGCATGTGGGGTAAATTAGGTTAAATTCTGATGTCATTACTGATGCACAGTGTGAGGAATACATTACAAGCTTGATACCCTGTTATTACTTAGAGTGACAACAAATTCAAAAACAGCCTCAGATTTCGATTTGTTTATCTTTTTTGCTATTTTCTCTTTTGTTCTCTTTCCTCCCCACTTGCAGCTTTATTTTATCGCCCCAAGTAATAAAACTAACTGTGGTCACATGGAGTGACATTTACAAGAACTCAGTTCGTAATGTGCCAATAACCTCCTGTAAGCTGCTGAGGCCAGAGCTCCTTGGATTGTTGAGGTCTTTCTGAAATTATCCTGAGACCAGCCTCAGTAGATGAAAAGGTACCACTGGGAACAAGCAGGTCCTGGTATTTGGGCTCTGCTTCTGATCGTCACTTCTCTGACAATCTCACAGGATTTCCTACCTTCTCCCAAAGTCCTATGTGTTATTTATCGCTCTTCTGAGTAAAGGACAACTATTTCCTGCTCTCTGCTCTTGTTCCTAAGGAGCTGTGTGGCACTTACAGGAACTGAGGTCTTGAAATGCCAATAGCTTTTTGTGGACTTTGGCCCTGGGGTCCTGAAAGACCTGGACTTCAGACCAGAGTTAAATTATCAATTTGACTGTGGTGTTTCCTCTCTTTGATATCTCAGCCTTTCCTTGAGCTCTGGCTCTAAGTTTCCTTTATTTGTGCAACAATAAAATTCTTTATAACTTTTCTTATCTTGTGAATTTTACTTCTTATACAGGATAGATCTTATTTTCATTATTTTACCAACTTAAATGTTAATTTCTCAGAAAATAGAGTTTTACAAACTATCTTGATATCTTATAGTCTATCAGGTTGACATATAATATTAAACATCAAAATATTCCTCTTGACAGTGTGGAATGCAATGTACTACCTTACTCTCACTCTCCAAATAAAAATAAGAGTTATCATTCTGCCTAACATGATACAATCATTTTATATAGACTTGAAAACACACCAGCAACTTTGGAAGAGGAGGTGAAGTCAAATAGCATTTATTATTCTGATGTCCTGTAACCTAGATGTTTTAATAGACATTAATACATGCTTAAGGTGAATATAGCTTATGTTACATAACAAAGTAATGAAAGAGGAAAGAAGCTTATAAACATTCTTAACTAAATAGAGGAGAAATACATTTTACAATGAACTTGTTCACTTTTGCAATTATTCATGTGGTGATAACTTGCATGTATAACTAATTTTATGCATGCTGTATTTCTCCTGTCTTTAGTGAACACCTCAGATGTTCCTGATTCTCTTGCTCTTAATAGAGAGATCCAAAGCTTCAACAGCCAATCTTAATCACAAAACATGGAGACGCTAAGAGACACTTCCACAGGCAAACATCCATATTCCAGATTTTCTCTTGCTTTCTTCCATTGAGGTATACTCCAGTCTCCCCTTGACAGTGAGAATCTGTCACTGCACTCAGCGCCATCATTCCCTAGATGGTGTTCTGCTTCAAAGTAGGTGGCAGCTTTAACTTCCAGTTCAATAGACTCATTGTTCATCCTGAAAGAAACATTCCTGTATGAAAATCAGAGCCCTGGTGGAGCAGAGTATGAGCCCCTGAGAACAATAAACAATAGTTTTGCTTTGGATCTCTGCGGGTTTGGCTGGGTGGTGCTCTTCTCATTTCTACCCCTTGATTTCTGTGTCTGTGAGTCCTGTCTGTTGGAGAAATTGTGCTGCATAATGTATAATATACATTGGCTTTATAATAGAGGCAACATATGAACAATATTTGTAGAAATTTACTGTAGGTGTACAAAGTATTACCATCCAGGTGACACTCTGCAACTCTCTTCAAGAATTCATTCTATTAGCCTCCCAATTATGTTAGCTTGGCACATAGGGAACATAGTAAGAAATGTCTATCCTTGAAGAATGAAACTATTGTCATACTTCCCGAGTTCTTTGATCAAAGGCAAAGCTGTATGGAATATGATACTGGTGTAAGTTCATGGCTGAAAGTTTTGGCAGAAGCAGTGCATGCAGGGTAGAGAGGTCCAGATTCATGTCTACTCAGAATTTTTCCTCTCTGTGAATCCTGTTGTCTGGTGCAATTGAAACAATGATTCGCTCATCAGCCCTCATGATTGTCACATCACAGCTTCAGTATTGATCATTGTTACTGGAATATTGGAGAATAAGTGCAGATATTGCCAGGTCAGTCTTGGTAAATGAAAGTCTACACTGCATGCACCAAGCATAGTCTCTACCCTGTCATCGGGGCTATGTTGTTTATTGTCTTATTGAGTGGTCATAAGGGATCCTGGACACAGATGCTGACTGGTATCCAAAAACAAGGGACCCATGCACTTGATTTTTCACATTCTCCTCTGTGGTGTAGATGTTTTGATAAAATATCAAATGTGATACGCATTGACATTTAGATTTTGATATGAAGGACTTTATTATGTATTTCTGCCCTTAATATGTTTATTATCAGTTTTGTAATCATATACATTTCAAATCAAATGCACAACCAAGCACACCGACCACAGTTATGGTAGCTATAATGATTTTGTTTACCATTGCCCTTCAGAGGTCAATCAGAAGAAGGTTGGGGAACTGTCTCTGTTTTAGCCAGATACTACTTCATGAAAATCAGTTGGCCCATATGTCTTCAAGCACCAAAATTATGCTCATTTTCACACTCTACAAGACATACAATAAAGAATCTAAAAGTTAACAACTGCATATGAAATAGAACATGTGATTTTTCTTTCTTTTTCTCTTTGCCCCTTCTTTCTTTCTTTCCTTCCTTTGTTCCTTTCTTTCTTCCTTTCCCTAGGAGTTTGTATCACCTCACTTAATACAAATCCTTTACCACATAGGTGTGGAGTCTTTCCACTCCCTTGCTTTTCCACAAAAAACAAAGCAAAGCAAAACAAAACAAAACAAAAAAAAAACCCACAAGAACCTTTAAATTGTAATAAAGCCCAAGTGTCACTTTTTTCATGTATTATAATCTTGACATTCCTTCACTTTTGGGATGATTATTATTTTTATGACTTATTCTAAAAATGTAATACTGCTAAAATTTTGTCTCTTTTGATATACTTTTCCCTTTGAATGTCACTGTTTCTTAGTTATATATCTTATCCTTCTATGCCTTTCTTTTATCTGTTGATACTTTTCTGACTGTTGGAGAGGGGTTTCCTGAAGATTTTTGTAAAAGAACAAGTAAAGTAGGTTAATTTGATAATATACATTTTCTACAGTCTGATAGGGGACAAATCTAGTCCTTAATTCCTGTTTTTTTTTTCTTTTTTATCCACATGGTTTCTTACTGTGTGTTCTTAGAGTCTAATACATTCCTGTCAAGTGCATGTCAGCGTGTTGCCAGCCACACTGTGTTGATTCCAGCAGACCACTTTGGCATAGCTCCTGGAAAGACTGCCAACATCTAGTTCCTTACCTCCTCTCACCACCTTATGATCCTTCCCTGAGGGAACTGCCATTGCATACATGAGTCACTTGGTAAAGTGTGATAAAGTTGTGAAGGAATGCTTAAAAGATGTACTTAGAGCCTCTTAAAATAGAGTACATATTGGCAAAGAGAATGAATTCAGAAAGCATTTCTCATATTTGTGAATGCAGAAAATCTGGGTGAAACAGGATGCTTGCCACTCTAACTGGAGAAAGGTGACTCCAGCATGGAAGATAAACCTTATTGATGAAACACCTTCCTGCCCATGATAACTGAGTAGACTTGAAATTATCCTATTGTATCTTTTAGGGCATTACTTCATTGCCATTTGAGATGAGGGATTGGCTAACTTTAGGAATTCCTTTAATTCTTTCATGAATACCTATTGGTTTAAAAAATTATACAATTATTCTAGTAGTGAATTTAATAAAAAAAATATTGAGTTCTAGCTACTGAATCAGTCCTTAGAGACCTTGTAGCAATTGCCATCACTTGGAAGCTTGACTCAATTTTATTTTTGGGCTAAATTACAAACATTTATATTATGCATGACAAGCAGAAATCTGTTTTAAATAAGCTGCATTTAAACATGTGGCTTAATAATAATGAAATGAATAACTATGACAATGATGTACATTCTTTCTGTTGTATTTTCTAAATTTTCATAAACATAATTACATGAATAAAAGCAATCTCACTAAGTATTATTAAATATTATGAAAATATCCTAGTGTTTTGAAGTCCTAGTTGCAGATTATTTATTTTATTATGGAAGTCTTAATGATAACAGAATGATGACATTAGTAGACACTGTTTATCTAATTAAATTAAAACAGAAATTATGAAGAAAAAATAAACTTTTGGTACTTTTTTAACATTATATTTATAAAATTACATATTTTAATAAGGCCTTACAAAGACAATTTTGTACCTTTATACATGGAAGCTTTGAAATACTAGTTTATATAACTATTTATATTAGATTCATGGTCTTATATATAACTGTGAAGAAATTATTATTTAGAAACATTTCACATTGGAACTTAAGGAAATAAATTTAATATAAAACATGATTTTTACTTCCAAAGTTCATTGAACTTTTAGATCAGATGCAAATATAGGCAACATTTTAGAGCTATCATTCCAGTGCAACTTCCTCTTATGACAAGCCCATGACTTGACCAAGGTCTTATGAGCAACTTCTCTGCTGGGACAGCAATCTGGTCTCCATCTCTTTATTCATATTTCTGTATGCTTTCCACAAGGCCAGGTGTATCACATATGGCACCCAGATTTGGTGGTTTGGAATAAGAACAAAGGTATTTTCTTTTCCCAGTTTGTATACATAAGCATGGAGTACTGGCAAGAGAGAGCATACACAGCTAGACACCCATGTAAGCTTTTTTAATGATTAATTATGGTGCTTCGGTATATAGTACGATTAATGACTAAAAATATATGAAAGCTGTGTTTCTAATATTAGTACAGTTGTCCCGTAGACCCTTTCCTATGTTTTGATTCCTTCTTAGAAGAGTAAAGAATCTGTGTTATGTAAGAACACACGTTCACATTTTGACTTTTCTATTATCTGTTTTTTTTTTCCCCTATGGAAGATTATTTAATTGCTATGTAGAACACATCAATTAATTCTTCCTAATGTATAACACCAGGTCAATCCCTGGTGTTAGTATCACTTTATCAATGTTGATGTGACGATATTAATGACACCCCACTTTGCCATTCTCCATCCTTCTATTGGCCAGCTGTCCTTTTGCTGATATTATAGTAGTTTGGCTTTTTCTGTGGCTAGTCTCCAGGGGTCACTATCACAATGTTTATTTCTTTCCCAGGTGAGTTCATCTAATCCCATGGGTTTTATTTCTGTGTATACTTCAATAACTTTCAAGATAAAGTCTCTTTAAGATTTCTACAACAGTCCTTACATGTCTATTGGATTAGCCAATTGTGAACTTAAAGGATGGAAATCTTGTAAGAAACACACACATAATTTTTGTTGTTATTATTTCTTAAATAATATAATGTAATTAGTATTTGCATAGCATTTACTATTGTGTTAAGTATTATATAAGGAATATATGCAAATTATATATTAGTTTGACAAAGTATACAGGAGAATATGCAAATATTAAGCTATGATCTTCCAAGTTGTGGATCTGTTTACTCTTAGGAGCCATGAAGGGGTGCCTTGTCAATCTCAACTAATGATTACTTCCATTTTTCATACACACAATCTTGGATTGATTATTCTTCTTTCCTGTTGGAGGATATTTGATCACATTGTGAAAGCTGAGGTTGCATTTGAGTTAATTAAATAAAATTAACATTGGGTCAGGATGCTGAGTTAGCAACTAGTTGACAGAAAGTAATAGAATATCAGAGAGCATCTGGAAGAGATGACAGATACATCAAAAGTAGCAGGGAGGGAGTTATTTTGAGAGGCATGGATTTTTTTGTGGAATGGAAGGAGACTCTCTTTGGGAGAGAAGATTAGCTAGTTTCTACTCAAGCACTCTAGCAGGTTTTCACTGCTGCAGCTTTCAACCTTAAGCCTTATTTATAAATAAAACGATCAAACTTTAGTTAAATCTACCTTTAGCAGCAGTGACAGAGCTGGTTCCTGTAGGAAGGAAATTCCTGCCAGGCTATGACCTAGGCAGTTGGTCCCCTGCTAGTATGTCTGTAATGGCGGAGTTGCTATTGCTGGTTGAAGCAGTATATTAAGGCACAGCCACTGTGAACAAGATAAAACAACACTCTCCAACTAGAGGTTTAACGTAACCCAGAAACATTTCCTGACAACCTGGTGATAAGGGCAAAGAAGAACTTCATAAATAAGGCTCAGAGAAGAGCTTGGGACCTGAACTAAGATCACCTCTCTATGTGGAGCAGATACCTAATGGTGCTGTCATGTGCCAGATGATAGGTCTTCGAGATGTGCTCAAGGAATATCTGAATTCTTTTCAAATTGATCTTGGAAACTGGACTTGTAAAGGGCTAGAAATGGGAGCTGATATATATGCAGAGCGCTGAAGAGTGTGGAATCTACTTGTCTCAGAATAGCATCAATCTGGAATTACTAAAAGATCTTAGAAGGTATAACATTTTAGATTAGTAATCATCCATTTGTCTTCCGTGCCAATAGAATTTATGTATAAATAGCAAATGTTTTGTTTCAGTTTTCAGCAGTCTTTATTATATAAAGAAATAACCTTCACCATTCAACTGTGACAATTATGGAAAGAAATTACATATTTCCATTATTAATAATAAACATTCTTGTAGGTGTTATTGGAGATAATCTTCATACGTGTGCCCATATTCACAAACTTCAAACTCAGGAAGCCAGATCAAGTCTGAGAACTTTTTATCTTCTAGGTGTGCTTCTCCAAAGCTGGTAGCTCTTTGTGAGTCCTTTGATTTTTACACTGCTTATTGGATCTACTGGGAACCTCTTTGTTCCCACTGGAAAACTAATCACAATCTGTCAGTTCCTGCTCCTTCATCAGAAACTATTTTTGAACAGCTTCCTTCATATCTAATTTAATTAATATATAACTTTTTAATCCTTTAATTCAGCTGTAGTCTTTTAAAGGTTTATCTTCCAGGGTTAACCTAGGATATTTCTATTCTCTCTCATGTGCTCTCCCCCCCTCCTTACACCCCTCCCCTTGTACTTTTCTATGATCTGTTGATTTTATCTAATTTTGAGCCAATTTCTATTTCTGGATTAAAAATTCTGACTGTAAGAAATTTTGATAGACACTTGAGTGAGGAAAGTGCTTTCTGTGCTACATGAATATTTTAGCCCAGATACCCTAATGCTGTAACTTAGTCCTGGCAAGTGGAAACATCAGGATCCTGAGGGATACTGGCCAAGTGGTGCATATGAATCAATAAAGTCCTTTACTGAGAGACTGACTCAAAAAAAATTCTTCATGAAAACACACACACACACACACACACACACACACCGAGAGAGAGAGAGAGAGAGAGAGAGAGAGAGAGAGAGAGAGAGAGAGAGAGAATCCAGAGGTGGTAGCAGTGTATCTCTTACACATGATATCACCAGAACTGATGCTCAGTAGGTGCTTTGGTGTGAAGAACCCAGTGGGAGAAGAGAAGATGGTAAAGAGAGGAGTCTTCCGAATAACATTGAGATTAGAGAATTCTAATGTGTGAGCAGATAGAAGCACCATGAGAGGTACTGATGCTTTAGAGGTGCTGCCTCAATCCCTATCCTTTCCTGAGGGGATTAACTTTTCAGTCTTTAGACTATTAGTGGTTGATGGGGAAGGATATCTGTAGTAGGAGGTTTCTGGCCCGAACTTTTGGGCCTTACCTCAACATTTAGACTCACAGACCCACAGACCTACAGAGACGCACAGAAGTTTACAATTGTTTTAGGCTGATCGGCCTAAGGCCCAGGCATATAACTTGTTATCTCTCTACCCTTCACCTAACTCATGACTCTTATCCTGTTCAGCCATGGGGCTCCATACCTTTTCTCACAGCAGCATGATTGTCTTCTGCTTCCTCCGGCTTCTCTCTGGCATTCTGCTCTGTGCTTCCTGTTCTCAGAGATTTTCTTAGTCTGGTAGCCCTGCCCACACTTCCTGCCTACCTTTGGCCAATCAGCGCTTTTTATTAAACCAGTGGGTGGGATAATTATTTACAATGAAACAACACAATCTCCAACATATCCCCTTTTCTCTTCTTAAAACAAAAAGAACTCCACATCTAATATTCCTTCCCCCCTTATCTATAACAACTTATAAACAACACTGTAAATAAACACAAACATCCATAATCCATGTTTTGGAAATGTGGGCATCGTTCTCTAGGCTACTTCTTGCTGAATGGGGACGATGGCAATCCCATAGGAATCCAAAGAAAAATGTAGGATTATGCACAAGTCTTTAGTGGAGTAGTCTATAAGGCTGGGTCATCTCATCCAGTCTCCTTGAAATTGTTCTGGATACAGAGCTCCGGAAATTTCAACAGAGGTGCTCTGAACTGATGAATCATCTGGGCCATCCATTTCCATTGGAGATTTTTCAGGGGGTCTTCCTCTATCAAACTTTATGCTCTTTATCCAGAAATAAATCCACAGTTTCTCATTTTCTGTGAAAATAAAAGGAAAACCTCTTCTCCAAAGTAGTGTATCTTGGCATTTCAGTTTTAAAGTAAACTCATTTAAAAAGTATATAGGTTGAATTAATCCAACATTTATAATCAACTGTCTTTTAGCAGCTTTTACTAAGTCATTTTCAGTCAAGAGGCTTAAAGATAAGACAATAGCATACAGTATCCAGACATTCTTTGTTTTTTCCATCTTTATGTGGCTTATTTTTTATTTATTTAGTTTACTATATTTCTTTTTAAAAGGCTATCTCTACCTTTTCTTTTCTTTCTCTAAGCCTATGTATCCATATTTTCAACACACTCTAAACCACTCAGACTTTTTTTTTTTTTTAAAAAAAAAAACTGTCTTTACTGTATATTTATTTCTTAACTTTTTCTGTCTCTGACCACACCTTTCTTTGACTAGGGTGATTTACTCTACCCAGATTCTTCTATTTCTTTCTGTTTCTGAACACACCTTTAATCTGCCAGGATTCAAAGTTGGTAGGATGGGTGGATGGCTCTACCCAGCTCCTAGTCTAACTTCATAGAATTTATCTTTTTTAACCCAGGTACTCTGGGGAATTTTAGGGTTCATATAATTACTAAGTGAAGTTTTGCCATCTGCTGCTCATTAACTCCATTTTAAGTATTAGGCACCAGGGCCTCTTAAAAAACTCACAAGTGTTTTGCCTCTAAGGCTGAATCAGGAAGCCTCCCTTAATAAAGCCAAGCCTCTGCTTGCCTCCAGCAAACAGAGATAATCCAAGAAAACATCTACACTAAGAAGCCATCTTTGACTCTATTTTGTTTTTGTCCTTATGAACAGAAACCTTAAATGTAGGCGGAGTTTACCCACAAGGACACCAATATCAGATAGATATTTATTAAAATATAAACCAACACTCACGGTACAGGTAACAGATTACAGTGGCACCTGAATAGGAACCGGAGTCTGCAGACAGACGGACGATGGGATCCTCCCTCCAGCAGCCAGGAACCAGGAAGAGAGCCTCCCAGCGTCCCAGCAGCCCCTTATCAATGGGTTTGGCCACACCCCCTCCAGGAGCCCGGGATTCTGGATAAGCTTCCTTGGACCCCATCAGCTGACACCTGAATCCCACAACATCTCCCCCCTTTTTCTAACTAAGAAGGTTCTAAACTAAGACTATGTACAGTAGGAATTATTATGAGGTAGTATCTAGGAGAGGTTAAAGTACAATTGCTAATCAAAGCCTAACTTATATAAGGTACATCTAATAGTTCTAGAATATTGGTAGATAGTAGGATGTATAGATTATTTTAAAGGGTTAATCTGGGAAAGTGAGAATCTAACACCCGAGTGTTCTTATCTAAGGGATACTAGGGTGAAAACCTTAAACATCTATTCTTCAACCTCTTCAAGACCTGAGAAGGAAGGTGAATTTGTCTGAAAGACAGAAGTACATGGAAGCAGCTACTTCCAAAATTTGGGAGAGGACAGCAACACAGCTACCTGGACAATCACCTCTGGATTTGTGTACCGTTAGAGCATCTATCGGATTGGCTATAGGCCTATGGCATCTGACAGATCTTTTCACAAGCAGAACAATTTTGAAGGGACTGTCTTATCCTGTCTAGGCAGGTTTCGTCAGTCTCCATCTATCAACTTGTTCATCCAGCTTGACATCATGTGTGTACTGTCAGCAATCAAGGTAAGGACAGTTCCTTACTCAGCCGGCCATTTTTTGCCAAAAGGACCAACTCCAAAGGAGTATCTTTGATGCTCAACACCATCTAGAGAAGGGAGCAGTGACACCAGGAGTCGTCGTGTCTCTCGTGGCCGAATTTTAAATGTTAAATGCCATATTCTCTGGGTCTATGAAACGGTTGAAGATTCTTGTTCATCTATGATATTCTAACCTGTATCTGACATGACTGGGATATGATACCTTAAATAGTGTTGACTGCAGATCTTATCGTCTTAAGGAATAAACCCTGTACTAAAAATTAGAATACCTATATAAGGGGTGTACAATCTCTGAACAATGACCCTTAGTAGAACTATCGAACATTAGCCAGGGGTATTTTACCAGGTAAAGTGTCCACAGCATTTTAGACATGTAAATACATATATATCATCCAAACAGAGGTATATAAAACATCTTGTGCATATATCATAACTAGTGCAATCATACATTATATCTAGTATAGTTAAATGAAGGCAGTAATTGCATAGTATACATGACAATGATGTGCAAATATTTTAAACAAAGGTAGAAGCATACATAAAATGTAGCAATTTCAAATTCAGCTTTACATAATAGTTACAGATTCAGATTTATATCGAAGTACAAGTTGCTTTGGTTACATAAAACAATCTCAGATTAAACTTTGTACCAATGTACAAATTATCACAATTAAACATATAAAATGATTTTGCATTAGTATCAATATACAGATATCTATGACAGTGCAAATTGTCTTTAGCTTAGCCCATACATTCAGCTAAAATGAAGTATAGGTAGGTAGAACAGTCTACCTTTATCTATCCTATCTATTCCCCCTCTCTTCTACAAAAAAAGATCTCTGATGCTATATTATAGTTTTGTCTTTTACCCAGTTTTACCCACAACCTTTGGAGCATAAAACTTATTGGGAAAGGGGGCGTAGTCGTTTATAAGGTTGCTTCCTGCTGACTTAAGGGCGATGGTATCTCTTTGGGATCCTGTAAAAGCTAAAACAATGGTTAGTTCTTAATGGACTGACCACATACATCTATAACCATTTTTAGGATAGTGGTTAATTCCATCTGGAAACTTAATTAGCAGTGTGATCTGAAGGATAATCATAAGGAGCTATCTTGCAGCTGTTTTTGAATAATCTATTTCTTGAAAGCAATTATTGATTGGTGCGCACCAGGTTCTTGATTTTTCTATTTTTGTCTCTGCTGTCTGTCTATCTGTCTCTTATTCTCTCTCTCTCATACTCTTTCTTTTATTTTTGTTTTTCTAGCAGGAGTTGTTCCGGTGGAGGCCCCATCTCGGTTCCAGATTCTTTGTAGATAGCTGATAGGAGGAAATGTTATTTACAGTGGAAAACTTAAGCATTGTCGATATTCAAAAGATATTTATCTCTTTCATGACTTTAGGAGACTGGAAGCAGACAGAATGAGATGTTTGAGAGGTACAGAAACAGGGAGGAACAAGGTTTAAGATGAAGTCACAGTAATATTGGTCCCTAAATATTTTGCCTTCTGTCTCACACCAGGTGGCTTTTATGATGTGAGACAGAATTTTTCATATTCCTTTACCAATATGCTTGGGTTTAGAGAGGGAGAAAGCCACAAGTTCCCAATCCAAATCCAGCCTTATTAATAGTCAAATCAGGACCTTTTTTTTTTTTTGAGATGTAGATGCAAGATGTAAAGCAGTAAAAATTGAGAAATTACCCAGTAGTGCATGTGTGTATCAGTTGGTCTCGTAGTCCGTCTTGTACATTCCTTAATCCTCAGTCTGTCTTCTATTGCAGGTGAGTAATTATTCAATGTTTAGTCAATGCTGTAAAAATAGTTGTATCCATTTTCCTGTAAAGACAAAACTGAGAGACCCTGCCCCAGGTTTGTTAAGTGTGTTTTCCTTACCACGCATCCGTTTGTCATGTCAAGGATGAGCAGTTACTTTTCTTGTTCAGGAAGAGACTCCTTTTCGAAGCGGGCTTTTATTAGTTTTGTCGGTACCCATATCTTTTCTGTCCCTGTTGAAACAAGAGCAAAACCCCTACCCCATCGAAGCACATACCCTGGCTTCCATTCGGAAGTCAACACATCTTTGAAGTAAATGGGTTGATTTAACTCAGAAGATTTCTCTACTACCCAATGTCTCTCAGCAGCTGAAGTTCCCTTTTCATCAGCGTTAAGAAAATTTAAAGTCAATAAGGCACTATGCAACCTCTCTCTGGGTTTTTTCATTTCTTTTTTTTGTTTATAAAGCATCTCTTTTAATGTGCGGTGAGATCTCTCCACGACTGCCTGTCCTGTAGGATTGTGTGGTATCCCCGTAATATGTTTTATATCATAGTATGCAAAAATTATCTTCATTTTTCGGGAGACGTAAGCTGGGGCATTGTCAGTCTTAATCTGAGTGGGAATTCCCATTATGGCCATGGCTTCCAAAAGGTGAGTAAGTACAGCATCAGCATTTTCAGAACTCAGGGCAGTCGCCCATTGCATTCCAGAATAGGTGTCAATAGTATGATGTACATATTTCATCTTTCCGAATTCTGGAAAGTGAAACACATCCATTTGCCATATCTCATTTCCGTGTGTACCCTTAGGATTAGTTCCTGCAGGTAAAGATGGTTGGTTATAGAAAGAGCAAGTGTCACATTTTTTTACTATTTCCTTTGCTTCAATCCAAGTGATGGGAAAACTCTTCTTCAGCCCTTTGCTGTTAACATGATGATTTTCATGAAATTCTGTGGCCTTTAGCACGCTTCCTATTAGCAACCGATCTATTTCCTCATTACCCTGCTCTAGAGGGCCTGGGAGGCCCGTGCGTTGGGCGCCAGATGTAGGTGGAGTTTACCCACAAGGACACCAATATCAGATAGATATTTATTAAAATATAAACCAACACTCACGGTACAGGTAACAGATTACAGTGGCACCTGAATAGGAACCGGAGTCTGCAGACGGACGGACGATGGGATCCTCCCTCCAGCAGCCAGGAACCAGGAAGAGAGCCTCCCAGCGTCCCAGCAGCCCCTTATCAATGGGTTTGGCCACACCCCCTCCAGGAGCCCGGGATTCTGGATAAGCTTCCTTGGACCCCATCAGCTGACACCTGAATCCCACAACACTTAAATATGTCATTTACAATTTTTGGCTTATATTGAGGGTCCTGTGAGACTTGAGGAACAAGCCATTTTACTCCTTAAGCTGAATTCCAAAAGCCTGCCATTGTAGCTCAAGCCCACATACCTCACTAGGGCGTCTCTGTACCATGGCCACATGAGAGACACAATTCAGAGGCTGCTTTGGGTCTAGACCATTTTTTAAGCTTTCTATGGCTTTATGTGGGCATATTTGCCCCACGTGGGGCTGCCAGATATCATTTTCTCTAATCGTATAGCCAGTGAGCAACTAAAGGGGGAGAGCTTGGGGTTCAGAGGGAAGGGAAGGGAAATTTCAGAGGGTAATGAATAAGTCTATATTCACAATACATTGCATATTTGTATAAACCAATACAGAATAAAGTTAAAAACAAAGGGAGTTGATTTTTAAGGAACCTGAGATCTCAGAATATAATGTCTCCTCCTGTGAGGCTGCAGGCTTGGGAGCTATCCTCAATGGGAATCAGAACAGAGACTGTCCTCTCTAGGGCATGTAGAAGAACCTCTTTTTTTTTTTTTTTTGTGAGGCGCCTCTCTCTCTTACTAGCTATGTTTTGTTTGTAGGCATATTCATGAAGTAGCTGCTTTGGCTAAAGACAAGGCAACAGTGTGAAATATAACAGGGGTTCACATTTAGTGGGTAGGTATCCATTTAATAGTCACATTTCAGATATCCTGCAAACAGATATTTACATTATTATTCATAATAGTAGCAAATTTTCAGATATCCTGTACAATAGATATTTACATTATTATTCATAATAGTAGTAAAATTATAGTTATGGAATGGCAATTAATAATTTTATGGTGGGGGATCACCATACCATAAGGAACTATATTAAATGTTGTACCATTTTAAAGGTCGAGAACCACTGGGCTATAATGTTCCATGAAGGACAATAAGAATACTTTTCCTGTGTACAATGAGAGAGACGTACTTCAGGAAGAAGAGGATGATCTTATTTTGCAAGTCCTGTGGAAATGGTGTTCTAATTGTACAGAAGTTCACTGAGAGGTATAATGTCTGGGACTGGAACAGTGTGTGAGTGGCATCCTTCAAGGACTTGTGTGAAGTTTATATTTGTGAGTTAACTAGAATCAATAATTGGATAAATAAGAGTTCTCACCTCAATTGGAATAAGAAATATTTTATTCTGTTCCTAAATGAGTAAGTAACACAGAAACATCAATTCAAGTTGATGTCCAAATAACATGTTCAAATACAGTAATAGTTTGAACAAGCTTTTATAGTTATAGAACAAAGAATTCACACATCAAGTAACGTTTCAAATACACAAGGAAAATGAATTATAGCAAAGTGGGGAAATTTCTGCTACAGTTTTCGGATGGCATCTGGTGGCATTCTTAGATTTTGGGGTTGATGAAAATTAATGACCTGCTAAATCATTACATCCCAAATTTTTTCATATTATAGTACACGGATTTGACCAAACATGGAAGTAGGCAGTGAATGGCTTTTAACAGGGCTACAGATAGCCCAAGAACATTTACCTCTGAATCTGAAGCATTACAATTATCAAGAAACAGGAAGTTTGAAAAAATTGATCAACTTTGTAGAACTGTTTATATTGATATAGCTTTTTATTTCTAGGCATTTTCATTCACACTAGGAAAGGGGCCATGAGTGATTGTTCTAATATGAACTATGCCAGAAGTAACAACTTCATCCATTAATGTACTCACACATTAATATTTTCTGTGCTAATGTACTCATGCAGCAAAAATTTGTCAACTCCTTAGTGTATTAGGCACTATTTAGTGCTTCAATGAGCTCATGCTTTTATTATGGGAACTAATAATTAAAATGCCATCTGTTAGATATTCTAATAGGTGTTACTATAGGAGCCATTTGGAAGAAATTCAAAAAGTTAGGAAGTACTTTAAAGAGTCACCAAGAAATATTTTCTTAAAAAAGAGCACCAGAATTGAGATTAAGTCCTCACAAGAATTAGCCAAGTGAATAAAGGTATTTCAGATAGCATGTCTGCCCGAAGGCATGTCACATGTGGTGTCACTCACTTGACACTTGAAAGCAGTATTTTATAGAAATAATTACTCAAGGGACTTTGACATTTTGTAAACTATTACAGATGTAAACATAAAACTAGGTGAATCTACAGTTGGTTCAAATTGTGAACTGTGTGAATTGCATGGTGAACAGCAGTTGAACATCAGTTGTCTTTACCTCTCACTGGTTGTGATGAAATGGAAAGTGCTCACATGGACGACAGAGTCAGATCCTAATAAATAATATCTAAAAGAAACCTATGCTGATTTTCTTACAGTGTTTCCATGAGGAAGTCATTTACCATTTACAACTCAACATGGAAGAGAAAGTATACTGGGTGGGAGACCAAAGAGTTTTATAGAGAAGCCAGGTGTTTACTCAACCATAAAGAGTATTTCGCTTTTTACCAAATATAATCAACTTGACTTTAAACTAGAGTTAAAGAAAAACCAAACCAAACAAAAATATATTAGACATCTTCAAAGAAAAAGCTACGTTCTAATTTGCAATGGGGACTCTTTAAGGTTTGGAACACCCCCAGGCAAAGCTGAACCATAATTTTCTTTCCTTCTGCTTGTTGTCATTGGAGCTATTAGTTGAGAAGTCTGGGATAATAGGCTTTGCCTAAACATCATGTAGAGAGATGCTTTTGAGGTTAAGAACTACATATATAGGGAAGATAGATGATATTCTTTGGGAAAAAATCTTTCTCTGGAGACAAACCCTATGTTAGGCACTGCTGCCTGCAGAGTCTTTTCTGTATCAGATGGCACTGTGCCACAAGTTGTCTGAGCTGACTCTGAGGAGCACAGTTGGAAATATGTGGAATACCTTTGTGGAAACAAACACACAAAATGTTTTTAACCTTGCATGATAAGGTGGTTAAAACCCACACCCAGGCTTCCCATTGTATTTTATTACCTTTAAGTATGCTTTTTACTAGGCTGAGGAGATTTCTGAGTGGTTAAGAGTGCTTGATCAGTTCAGTTCTCAGTACTGGTGATGAGCATCTCACAACCATCTGTAACTCTAGCTCCCTTAGTTTGATGCTGTTTTTAACCTTCACAGACACCCACAAACTTGTGGTATGTGCACACACACACACACACACACACACACACACACACACACACACACACGCACGCACACACACAAAATAAAACTTAAAAGTATTCTTTTAGAAAAATATGCTCTGTTTCAAAAAAAATTTCAGAGCAATTTCAATTATATGCTTTTTATTGAAATCACAATATTTATTTATCATGAAACAAGATGTAATTTATAATGAACAAATCTATAGTGTGTACTCTACTGAAAATTAAAAGTTGCTTCTTTGTATGGATTATGTTTTTCCTTTAGTGGAATTAACTGAGTGAAGAGAGTAAATACATATTTGAGATCCAAATAAAAACAAGAAGAGAATTCATTATCATATTTGGGGAAAAAGCAGCAGTAATTACCATGAATGTAATTTAATGATATTCTATCTAATATCCCACAAAGCTTCTTATATAGCAAAGAATGGCTTTGAACTTTGAATACTTCTGCCTC
Organism: Phyllotis vaccarum; assembly: GCA_033318265.1. Classification (NCBI taxonomy): domain Eukaryota; kingdom Metazoa; phylum Chordata; class Mammalia; order Rodentia; family Cricetidae; genus Phyllotis; species Phyllotis vaccarum. Next base: position 125,751,042 of record JARWLC010000004.1, on the reverse strand, counting down.
TGTCTCTTGATCACTGGGATATAGGCATGTACCTCCTGATTTACATAGTGTTAAGGCTTAACCTCTGGGCTTCCTGAACACTCAATCCTTGCTGACAGACAGTGGGAACTTAGCAAATTGAAGTCACTCTAATGTGAGGAAGACTGAAATAAACAGTGAAATTACTATTTCTGTTATTACTATGTTTACATACATGTTAAATGCAAACTTCTGCTAAGATTTAGCCTCAGACATGTTAATTGCCATGTGCTTCCATGAGCTTTTTTTTTTTTTTTTTTTTTTTTTTTTTTCTTTCTGACACATAGTCTTATTATACAGCCAGGCCTGGTCTAGAACTCAGTATTTACACTAGGCTGGTCTCTCTGAGTAAGTATAGATTATTGAGATTAAAGGATTGAGCAGCTACTCTTGGCTCTCTATAATTTTTCAAATGTGGTATTAAGCATAATTCTTAAATTTTGAATTTCATGTTTGCTTATCTATACAAGGAGGACAATACTTACATTAAAACTAAAAACTAAGAAATGTCAAGGTATAGTAACTTGTAATGGCAAGTTACTTGAAATTTGAATTATTAAAAAATCAGATCCAGGAACAATGAGATGACTCAACTCATAAAGGCCCTTGCTTCCAAGGCTGATGACCCGAGTTTAATCTTCAGAACCCACACAGTGGGAGGAACAAACCAATTCTCTCAAGTTGTCTTCTGACATATGTATTATGGTACAAACACACACACACAATTCAACAAAATATAAAAATTACTTCCATGTAGTATAAAGAATCCAAATTCAGATATAGAATTTATTTTCCTTCAAGACAATATTAATTCAATTTGTTTTTTGAATAACTATTTTATCAAATACTCTTGTAGCTCACAGAAAGTAATAATTAACAAGCAAGAGGACTGTGGTCTACAAGGGAAACCATCAATAAAGATGATGGAACTATATACTGACAAAATTTTAAAAAGATAAATCTTGCTGAATTATATTAAAATGATATATACGAAAGTCTTAAGAGAGTAAGAGATGCAGATATGCATGCTGTTCATAAGGGAATAGCTGTCACAACACAGCACTGTGCTGCTCTTTTAGCAATCCCAATGTGACCCCAGCCCAGCAGCATGAAGCATATAACTGATATTCTGTGTATGCTAAGGTAACTGATATTCTGTGTATGCTAAGGTAACTGATATTCTGTGTATGCTAAGGTCTGTGTCCTCACTCTTAGTACAACAAGTCCTAGGAGATACTTGCTTCTTCACAGTACATGGGGACTGAAGATTTTCAAGAGTTCATTTGTGCGTCAGGGTAAAGTCACATATATGCTTGCACACTGACTGTGAATGGTGCCGGGAAAAACGAGTTTCTCGCATGATCTCAGAACATGGAAAATTCTCCAAACAGAAGAACTGGAAAAAAGCATTAACTTAAAAGCAAGAAGAATGTTCAACAAAGTTTCCTCTTGGTTGGCCAATATCAACATTCTCTTCTCTATTCTTAAAATTAAAAACAAAAAGTCTGATCAATTACATATAATAGAAAATTTACTATTAAATATTTTAAGTATATGATTCAGAAAGTATAGTTACATTTTTTTTTGTGCAAGATTCAGAGTACTCTAAGAAGATCCTATTCATTATTTGGTATTTTTCACTATTGATAACAATTTTGCTTTACCTACGGTTACTCTATTCTTTTGGCTCTAATTGACTTACACAAACCCCAACAAGCCTTAAAGGGTTAGAGAAGGGGCAGTCTAGATGCTCTTAAGGCATTACCATTCTTTCTCTTCTTCTTTTTATCTCTGATTTTCCTTGCCAGTATCCTTCTGGCTTAGTTTAGCACTCAGGCAAACTTCTCCAAATTCACATTTTCTGGAAGATCACCAGGCTCACATCATCTTAATACTGGTCTCCAGCAATGAGCACTTTGTCTCTGTTACTAACCTAAGACAAAGCTTCTGGGGTTGCTTAGCATGGGGTTGCTGCACTGAATGACCAGAGCCAACCTTTCTTGATTTAGGCAGCTGGATTGCACCATGTTTATTGTTGGGTGAGACAGAACATTAGGTCTGACAGTTCTTCTTAGGTGTTTGTGTTCTGTGGCTCAAGGGAAGGCCTAAAACAATTGCTCAGTACATATCCTCACACACTCCAAAAAGTTCCATTGCACTGGCTTTGCATACTTCTGCCTTGTCCTCATTAAATGAGTCTTTCTATTATTTAAATAAAAAGTTAACATTTTCTATTTGAGAAATGCTTTTCAGGTTTTTGACAATTTCTATTATTGTTAAATGTTTATGGAACTCTGTGGTGTCTTAGGAAGGGAATCCTAATTCCTCTTAAAAAGGCTGTGTCTACAATCAGAACACAATAACCTAGGTAACCTTAATGAAGTCTGATTGAGTTTTTTTTTTTTTTTCAATTTTAAACTCAATTCTTTACTGATTCTCGGAAAAATTCATGTCATATACCCCAGTCCTGCTCACTTCCCAGTCCCTCCATATCTGACATTCACTCCTGCAGTATGACCCCCATAAATTAATTAAAAACAAAACAAAAACTCATTTCAGTCCTCCATCTTTCCAATACCTTTTCATTTAACCTTAGTGCCATCGGGAGCTGTGGTGTATCATGCAGTATCTCCATTTTGTCCAATCAGCCCCATCTGCAAAATTCTCATTGCAATGAGTTATTGTTCTAGTTCAAAGCCTGTTTCCTGGCACACCATTATCACTGGGTCCTCATCAAAACTCTTCTTAGATATCATGTTATTGCTCTGAGTCATGGGGTATTCTGTGGTTATTTAGTAGGAACAGTCCCTTTGTGCACTCCAGCACGTCATAAGTGGGGCAGCTAATTATGGTGGGCCAACAGGATGTTGATTTGAGTTGTAGCTGAGCTGGTCAGTCTGGGCCACAGGGACCACCCCTCTGGTAAGAATCAGAGCAAGGTCTTCTTAGCCCATGCCATCCTGGCCGTCTCTCCTACACCTGTGGTGAGGGGTGGAGTTATCTCTCCTAAGTCATGAGGTCAGCTCTTCTGTGAAGGTGGAGGATACAGCTCTCCTGCAAGAATGTCCAGAAAAAATAAGGACCAGATATCCAGGGCCAATGAGGAACAGGATTGGCTCAGCACAGCCCTTGGAGTCTAACACTCAGCATTCCAATGATTCCCTGTGATAACATAAGCCATGGATATTACCTAGATTTTGGCTGCTGTCGGGCCACAGAACTAAACATGACTCTTGATAGCAGCCTTGACCCAGATGATATGGGCCCCAGAGACCCATGGCCCTAGTACACCAGCATGCCCACTGATGCAGCCTAGATCCTGTGCATTTGCGTGAACTTAGGGGGAATGGACATCACACAGCCTGACTATGATAGGACTATGAACTCAAACACGGCCCTTGGCAGCAGCCCAGACTCAGATGTCCCCATGGCCCTTGGTAGCAGTCTAGACCCCTGGCATCAGCATAGCCTTCAACTGTGTCAGGTACCATCGACTTCAACTCAGACCTTGGCTGCAGTAAGGCCATAGACCCAAACGTGGCCCTCAGCAGCAGTCCTGGCTTGAATGACACCCTGGCCCCAGGCAGCAGCATAGGCCACTCAAACCCATAAGGCTCCAGTGGTAGTGTGGCACTCAGACATCAACATGGTCTCAGTAGTCTTAATGAGGTTATTCCTTAAAGTCATGGGCAGAGGAAGACAATGTCACTTACTCCATAAATAGGAAACAGCTCCTCAGCCCAGATCATCTGTTTTAACTTTGCTCTATTTCTTGTTTATAAACTCCTATGAACTTTTTTTTTAGGACAGTAAAACTGAAAGCATGTACTGTGCAGATGTCTCTGACTAAGTTATTACAGGACAATTCACTAAAACTAGGGAATAAAAAAGAATATAGTAAGAATAAAAGGATATTAACTGGCAAATAAAATTTAATGACAAAGACAAATCAATCACTTAAAATGTGCATAAGCAGTAATATGAAGCAGAATGCAATTATAAAGAACTAATTAGAAATTCAGAAAATGAAAAATAAACTGGTTGAAGGCCCAAGCAAAGAAATGAAAAGAGAAAATCTTTGGAATAAATTACTTAACAAATTTAATTCCCCATCACAAAGCTGTAATGATTCTGGAAGTATGATTGATTTTTGGTTCCTTAATTGTCCACCATAGCGTCCTCATGACTTTCATATGAAAACTTTAAGGCTATATTATTGACCTCTAATTCCTACCAACTCCCAACTAAGAATGCCATCAGAGAATGTCCAAGGCTTTTAGTAGAGATTTATCTACTTTGCTGAAACTGATTTTCCTTGTGTCTCCATCTATGTATTTGAAAAATAGCTGTATTTATGGCTTAATGTCACTTTCTAGCCATGAGACTTCATAAAGATTCTACCATGTTGGAACATGTTATTTGGCTCAATGAGGATTTTCGTCCTGGATCATGGTTTGGCTGTAGAATAAACCAGATCTTACACACTTGTGTAGTGTTTTACATTAATATGAAGTAGATATCAGATTGATGGTTTCTTTTGTTCTTTAGAGAACAAACACAAAGAATAAAATAAAGATAAAATCTGCAAAGAAAATCTAAGGGAAAGTTAAGCTGATATAAAGATAAATGTAGTTTCAAATGAAGGCTTAACAAACTAGCAGAAATAGCAGAAATGATGACAGCATCCCAAGACTTGAACAGTTAGTAAAAGTTTAGGATTGGAAGTTACATAAGAAAGTGTGGTCCATCACTTAGCCTCTACTGTGTAATTAACTACCTCAAACTGAATAGATAACAATTGGTTCATTAGTTATAAATTCTACGTGCTGATAATCTTTTCAATTTAAATTACTTTAATAATTTTACACACTCTCTCAAGGTTCACACATTTATTTTAGTCAGCTGTTAGATAGACAATTTGTACCCGTGATCTATAATGTCATGACTCCATCATCAGGTATCAGGTTCTAACAAGGATCCTTAGCCATCCACTTTGTGAAGCTCTCAGTTGACTATCCTGCCACATTCTTATCTGTACACCACTGTTGTCTCAGAGTTCCAGAAGTAGCAAGAGAGCAAAAGTCCTACCACCCTTTGTGAGTCATGCCTCTTCTTTGCTTCTGGAACATTTATTAACAGGTTGTTGATAAAATAAACCAGATGGCAGAGCCAGATTAGAGAATGGGGACAGAAACTCTACTTGCACAAATCAGGAACATGACAGGCATGTGTGGGGTGGTAAGCAGAGGAGAACTGACATGTCTATCTGTACAGTCTACCACAATAATTAACTTAGAATAAAAACATATCTAGTGCATGTAAGCCTGTAAGAACAGTGAAAAGCTTCTAGATGGAAAAAGCAGATGGAGTGGTTGTGACCACGATGAAAACCTAGGCTGAATAAGAAATTGTAAGTTTAACATGGGACCCATCGCAAAATCCTCTTGATCAATTTCTTTAAAAATAGAAACAGAATAAATACATATGAAGAATTCAATAAAATACATTTAGAGAATGGAGCGATGGTGTGGTGGTTAAGAAAACCTACAGCTTTTGTAGAAGACTCAGGTATGCTTTCCAACACACATGGAGTAATTTACAGTTGTTAGAACTTCAGAACCAGTGGGTCCTGCTCATTCTTGTGGTCTTCAGGGGTACCATGTAAGCACATAATGCACTTAAACACTTTCAGGCAAAATAGTCATGTATACATATAATAGAAATAATTAAAATACAAACTATATTTGAAAATTACAATTAGAAATATAGTAATTTCAAAGGAATGTATGTGATAAATTTCACCCTTTATTCATCATTTAATATTAATAGTTAAATGATTTTCAAACAGTTATGAAGAGAAAAGCATACAAAAAATAGAGAACATTATGAATCTGAAAATAAAGTGCCTATAGAGTTGATCAATATATTACAAATCTCTGGCTTTTAAATAATTTAGAATTTCTTCAATGAGTGAAGAACTCAACAATGGAAGGGAGACCTCTGCTTCTTTTTGGGATGAGAAAAACATCAGTGTACATGCATCATAGAGATGCTAAGCAGCCCGGTATCTTGGAAGTGGCTATTCCTCTCATGGAATGTGCTGTGGGAACAAGACCAAGAACTTAATTACCTTCCTAGTCTATGTACAGGAAAAAGATTTTACTTTGCTGGTGATGTACCAAGAAAAGCACAGATCAGATGCAGATGTGGCAGCTAACAGACACAATTTGTCATATGAGGGTTTTTTTTTTTGCCATCTTTTAAAGTCTCTATAACTAACGATGACTAGGTTTTTCCATTCTGAATAAATTTTATACTATATTTTATTTTATTTTAGTTAAAGAGCCACTCTAGTCCTTATGGTTGCTCAGGTACCACAGTCTACAATTTAGTCCCGATGAGATGAAAATAAGCTTTTCTACATGCATTGTGAGTTGTTTCCAGTTATTCAATCAAAGTAGACTCTGAAGAGCTGTTCTCCTATCTCTGAGACTTGTAAGTTGATTGCCAGAGGACAGTGCGAGGAGGAAACAGTCAGAAAAGATCAGTGTTATTACGGCTTGAGTAACGTGTTTGGGTGCCAAGTCAACAAGGAGAGGGTTTGTGACAGTTAATCTCCATTTTCAACTTTACTCAATTTAGAAGGAGCCAGAAGATGTGTCTGTAAGAACATTTCCAGAGAGATGTAAATGAGTAGAAAAAAGCCACTCTGAATGTAGGTAATGCAAATGCATGTGCCAAAGTCCTGGGTTGAATAAAACGGAGATAAAGAGACAAGAGTTTCATCCTTCACCTCTGGCTGCATCTTGACTGGGGGTACCACGTGACCAGCTGTCTCTTGCTCTTGCCGCTGTATCTTCCCTCCATGAAGGACGACCTCACTCAGTCTGTTTAAATAAATCTTTACTTCTATCAGGTGTTATTTTTGGCATAATGGAAATAAAATTATTCAGCACAAATAGATTCTAAGCTATAGTCAAAAGTGAGAAGTTATGATATGCCATTGGACAATAGGGATGACTATACATAATGATATTATACTGTACATTATAAAAACATAAAAAAGTTTTAATGGTGAAGATGTAAAATGTTTTTGAAGATGTGTCTTCCTAGTATGATTCAAATAATATACAATGTGTGTATGCATCATGACCTAATACGACAATGTTTATACCCACATATAACATTTATGTTTTGTATATAAACAGGAAACACAATCATGTAAAAAAAAAAATGAAATGAGATGCTACACAATTCCAGATACTCATGTGTTCACTTAAAAAAATTAGATTTTTATTTTTATTTATCCATAGTCATTATCTATTTTTTAAAATTGTCTGTATATTTGCTTGTATGGGTGCATGTGTGTGTGTGTTTGTGTATGTGTGTGTACTTTGCATGGGGTGATGTATGATCATGTGTGTTCAGGTGTACTCATGTAGTTGCGAGAGCAAAATAGTGGGTGTTGTGCTCTATCATTCTGTGCTTTATTCACTTGAGATGAAGTCTTTCTTTGAACCCAAAGGTAACAAAATCAATTAGAACAGCTGTTTAGCAAAGCCAAGCAATTTTTCTACCTTTTTTTTTTTCCAGACTTGGGTTGCAAATGCACATGACTACTCCTAGCTTTTTAAGTGGGTGCTAAGGATATGAACTCAATTTCTCATGTGTGAATCAATGTATATTCTTTTTTCACAAACTTTGTAATTCTATAGTGGTTTAGGTACTGATATTTCTTTCCTGGAATAAACTGTTCCAGCTAAAACTTGAAGGCATTTCCAAACGGGTCATTAACTGTATAGGCAATGAAAAAATATTGAGTACATGATGAGTTTCACTTAAATTAAAAATAAAAATGTTAAAGCACATTTGTTCATAAATCTCAAAATACAAACTATTGGAAAGTTTTATTAGAGGGGAGAGGGCAGAGAGAATGCAGACCTGATCAATGAGCAGTAGATGTGTGTATAAAATGTGAGAGTATAATCTGCCACTTTATAGTTACAGTCTGTTAATTATTGTAATTTGAAAATCAAGGTGCTATTTAAAATGAAAAGGTCTCTAGTTTTATATGTTAATTTAATTTTAAATTATTATATGTGCTTTATTAATTTAGTATTAATATATTGAATGTTAACTGAAAATTAAATATTAATTTAAAGAACATTAAACTATAAAATATAATTTACATTTTTGTTAATTTAAGAATAATTAAATTTCTTATTTCAAATTTTTTCCATAGTCATTAATTATCATCATAGAATGTTTATTTGGAGATAAAGAATATAACTTGAGATCAGAGAATATAAATTTAATAGGTAGAAAGAAAAATTAATTTATAAAATTTTATGATGCTCTTTAAGATATCATCAAGAAAAATTTTAGCCATTTGTTAGAAGAGCAGAATGTAAATAGAAGATGCTTTAATGAATGGAGTTAAAAGTACTTTTGAAACACTAATAGGGCTATGTGCTTCAGAATGATTGTCACAGGACAGGAACGGGAAATCATGAGAAGGACTCAGAGCTGACAAATTAATGGAAAGGGGGTGCACAGGCAGTGGGTGGGGCTAACAAACTGTTAAAACATGCATTTAAAATTATAACTTACAAGGAATTTCTGTTTCAATTTCTTTTGTATGTCTCTTACTAAAAAATAATCTATGACCAAGAATAAAGTGGTTATATGATTGTCACAGTGACGTAAATATAATAAGGTTATCTGCTAAAATTTAGATAGCCTACAAAATTAGTCTATACTGTACTCATTAGTCATTCATCTTTAGATAGAGAATTCTTGTATTGGAGGTATTTTGTTATATGTTTTATTATTCACACTTAATAACCAAAATACTGAAACAACTGTAGAACTTATAAAGAGATGAATGTATTAAAAATATCTTTAATAGACCAATAAAGAGTAATAATACTGAATCAATAGTAAATGGTATTCCACAGAAGAATGTATCTGTTCACCTTACTGCTGACTTTTACCCTTTCAAATAACACAAAAAGTAAAGAAAATACTTGCCAACTAATTTTTATGCCAGCAAGTCACTGTTGTTACCAATACCAGACAAATACAAGGAAAAGTTAGCATTTATAATAAATGATGCAAAAATAAACACAAACGTTATAAAACTAGATTTTATAGCATGTTGAAGAGGTTGTTCACAAAAAAAAAAACATCCATGACTTTCCTGAAATGAAAGGAAATATTCAAGAAATATAATTTGGTAAGACAACACAATTTTACAAAGGTCAAAACTACATTAGTAAAAGGAAGGACATTATTGCAGCATTATAACATCATCACCATGTCATGATTATCACATTATCATTACATCATCATGATGTCAACACATCATTGCATCATCATCCCCAAATAATCACATCATTCTCATCATTATCTCTGTCATCTACATCATCACTATCATCATTGTCAGTCATTACTAATTACCACATCATTATTTCACCATGGCAAAATTTTCATCCATTGTGTCAGCATCATTACATCATTACATCATCATCATATTGACATCATCAAATCATTATCATCACTACTATTATCACATTGTCATCATCATTGTCATTGATACAGATATCAAAGTTGGTAAATAATAAAATTTTCATGATAAAAAAAACCTCTGAATAATGTAAGCACAGCAGTGTCTTCATCATACTAATAGCCACATATGACAAAGCCATAGTCAACATCAGATTTCAGGAGAGAAAGCAATACTCTTGCAGCTTTTATTCAGCATTATGCTGAAGTCTAAACTGCAGTACCAAGTCAAGAGAAAGAATGAAAAGGCTTCCAAATAAGAAGTGACTAAGCCAAATCATCTCCAACTTTGATTTATATCTGACATGGGTATAGAGTTAAATATTTTGTAAGAAGTTCTCCTAATAAATCCAAACTTAGCAAAATGGCACACAAGTTGTCTTCCTTAAGTAAGTTATCGGAGGAAAATTTATTATTGAGAAAAGAAAATTGAAGTTTTAAATTCCCCCAAATGTAAACTATAAGATTCAGGGCTGTTTAAATATGCAGTTGGTGAAGAAGTCTGTTAGATAGCATTAAACCATTTTTCTATAAAATTTGCTCCTACACACAGAATCTGAGAAGCTAGAATAAAATAAAAAACATGATGAATGAATGATATATTCAGCTTTTACCACTAATGCCAGCCGTGTACTTTCAAATGATAGTAGCATAATGTTTCAAGACTGTAAATTGTCCAGTAGTTCCGAATTATAACACACCACATGTGTTAGAGGATATAAAAGGAGAAGAAACTGGACAATGTAAAGGTGGACTGAACATAAAGGACATTGAATGTCAGATCATGCCTCTTATGATTTTAAAAGTCCTCTTTATTTTGGGACCTGAGGTGAGTTGGTTCATCTTGCTGAGGCAGGTGCAGTGAATCTAATCTTATCACTGCATTATTAAAAATTAAAGAATGGAAGAAGGACCAGTAGTCTACACACCTCTTTCAATGGCGCACCCTCAATGACCAGAGCTCTATGTGTTCACAACTCTTAAATTAAATTTATATACCTCAATTTGCTGGGGACCAAACCTTTACCCTATGGGTCTTCAAGGGTCCATTTTAAATTCATTTTCCACATCTTAGAATCATTCAGTAGCTTTCTATAGAGTTGATTCTACTGACAATAGAATCTCTTTTTAAGTGAAAGGCTTATGTACAAATGTAAGGCTCCTGGGAGCTGACTCCTTTCTTAACACAACAAATTTATTTTATTTTAGAAATAGGGATGCTCTAAATGAAATCACTGTTCATGTTTTTAGCTAGTGATTTATGAACTATGGAAATAATTTTATGAGTGCAATGAATTTTAGGTAGAGTTACATACGAACTTGGAGTGGGGCATCCGGAAGGAAATGGCTTTAAAATCTTTCTCAGCTGCAGTAAATATCCTTAGATTCACATTCTTCTTGCAGGAGTTTGGTTCTCTCATATGATATTTACAACCAGGTGTCCATAAAAACAAGGAATAGATGTTCCTTTTTCACAGGAATTCTGCTTTGAAGTAAAACTTAATTTTCTCAGAATATGTCCCCAAACCTCTGAGGTTAGCCACATTTTAATGTTCCAATCATCTTAAATTAATTTTATACTATGCCAGACTAAGAAAAGCCCAATACATATTTTATATAACTTCATGTATTTTAAGAGAACTTTTATCCATATGGCTTTAATTCATTTGCATTTATACAATCAAATATTTGTTTTAGATCCTTTTGATGTAGAACCAAATTTCAGAAAGGTATGTTTCAGTAAATTATCCTTTTTAAGGACAGGAAGAATTGTTTTGCTGAAGAAAAAGGATCTCAGATATGCAAAGCTTCCTATTTGATCTGTAACTCAAAGCTCATGTGATTTGCATTTTCAGATACCTCCTTCCCTAGGAGACCTGGATAACTCCAAGTAATGAGACTTGCAATATGTTTTTGCCAGACACTAAACCACCAGAGGGCTTTCGCGGTGAATAAAAATAAGAAAAGAAACTTAGAGTTCTTCAAAAGTGCTGGCAATACCTTAACTGAAAGTAAAGTTTCTAATATTTAGTACACCTATGTCTAATGATGCCTAGAGAGATTATATTCCTGTAATCAGTTTTTTGTTTGAAATATTAAAGAGTTGCCATTAAATACATACCTTAGGGACAGTAAAATATCCACATTTGATTTACAGTTCTGTGTGTTATTATCCTATTGTACTTATTTGAGGTAACACCTCTCTCCTATTGCTTGCTGAGTAATATTTTTTCAGGTTAAAATCTTTATCTTGCGCAATGGTAATTTTTTAAATATGCTGATGTCATTTGGGATTGATGGACAACAGTGAAGACATTTAAAGTAACAAACAATGTAAATATATGAGATGAAGATATACCTGAATATTAGTTCAGTGAAATTTGTAACAACAGTTCATAAAAGTGTCGCATAGGACCAAGTGATATTCAGGGCTTGAACCTGAGTAGTTAAACTCAAAAATGAGTCTTTTAAGCCTTGGTTGGTACTTTCTTTACATATAGTAATGGGCCATGAACATAGGGACATTAGTCCTAAATGTCATGGATTAAAAAGCAAGCCATCTGATGCTCTGGAGAAAAAAAAAATAAGGCTAAGCTATTTTAACCTGGAGGAGATCAAGTAGTCCAAAACTTTTAGGATGAAACAAGGTACGGGTAAAGGAGTAGAAGGCACCAGAGTCTCTATCCACACATTTGCTATTTTCCAAAACAACACTTTCTGTAACATGGCTCAAGAGAAAACATTAGTTGTGCCAGGCCAATCACAACTTATTTGTTTTGTATGGTAGATTAGATCATTGTTAAAGACAAATTTTACACTAGACAGGAAAAAGTTAGATTTCTAAGTTATTAGGTTATGAGTTGCTGGTTGAGTTGTTGGATGAGTATATTTTTCAATCACTTTTGTCTGCAGGTTTAAATTACTCTGTTTTGATAAATATATTTAACTTTATGAAACTTAAAGCAGTCTCTATTTGAATAATATCATAGTCAATTTGACAATATAATATGTTTGTTCCACTTTTTAAATTTATCTCAGAGTATATGCAGAGGAAGCTCTGTTTCATAATATTTGTAGTGGTGTTGCTTATGAATATTCTAAGGTATTAGGTTTTCAGTAATAGATTGATAATATGATGTGCCTTTAAAGCATTCCCATATTGTCTTGGTTACATTTTTATCACTTTGGAAAAACACTATGATTAAGACAGTTTATAGAAGAAAGTCTATTAGGATTTACAGCTCCAGAGAGTGAGTCCAGGACCATTGCGGTCAGTAGAATGACAGTAAGCAGGCAGTAATGTCTCTAGAATAGTATCTGAGAGCCCAAATCTTGGTCTTCAAGCATGAAGGAGCAGGGAGTGAGTGAGGGAGGGAGGATTAACTGGGAAAGGTATGAGCTTTTGAAACCTCAAAGTCTACACCCAGCAACACACGGTTTCACCAACTGAGAACCAAATATATGAGCCTACGAGGGTCCTTCCCATTTAAATCATCACATGTATTTTTCTTTTTAAGTATGGAATAGTAAAATTTCAAGTTTAATGATAACTTTGTTAAAATTATGTTTTGAAAATAATTTATTTGTATGTAATGTACATTGGTGTTTTGCTTACATGTGTGTCCATGTGGGTGGACATGTTGGATCCCCTGGAACAGACATACAGTTGTGAGTTGCCATATGGGTGCTGAGAACTGAATCTAGATCTTCTGGAAGAGCTTTCAGGGTTCTTAACCACTGTGCTATCTCTTCAGCCCCAGTTAAAACTGATTTTTTAAAAACTATATTTAAGTAAAATGTGCTAGAGTATTTTTTGTTATCAGAAAATATATGTATTTATACAGTATAGACAATCTTATTCAATAGGGAATAATCACTATTCACTTACTGCAAAAAATATAAAGGACATAGAATAATAAAATACAGTCGTTTTAAAAGAATTCTTTTATTGTTATTATTATTACTTTTGTATTGAGAATAGGGACATGTATGCACAGTGCATATGTAGAGGTCAGAGGAAAACTTTTGGACTCAGCCCCACATTTCACATGTTGTTCTGAGAACCAAACTTAGATTCTCAGGCTTGCATAAAAAGTACTATCATGGCTGAACTATCCCACCAGTCCAATATATCCATTTTTAAAGTTAGATTAACAGTATATGGCTTTCATTAAGAAGAATTTGTGAGAAGATGACTATCGCTCTGACGTTAAAGTAGTCCATTATAAAAAACATGAAAAGTTATATTTGAGTGTGTGTGTGTGTATATACACTCATGTGTGTGTACTTATGTCCACCTATAATAGAAAAGAGTAAGTTTAAGAAGAACCTCACACAAAAATTTCAGGGGAAGATGTGTCCCATGTTTTCATAATATTGTATATCTATGTGACAAGGTTGTTACTCAGAATTAATTTTCTCCACTTCCTTTTCCCTCCAGGGTATTCCAACTGCTAAAACACTTTAAATGCTCATTTACTCTTTAACATACCAGTATATTTGAGATGGAAAACACATACAGCCCTTTCATGTGTACATATTCCATATATAGTTTTCCCATTCTAAGTATCTATACTTCTGTAAGTAAATAAAATTATTACAAAAAAATCTACATATTCAAATTCACTGTTATAATATGAAGGCTTAGAAATTATAGGTAGTTGTCATTTTATTATTTAGTTAATGTCCATTTATAAAATATTGATTTTTATTTTATGTATGTTAAATTTTTGCCTGTGTGTATGTCTGTGCACACCATGTATGCTTGGTCTCTGTGGATGCTAGAAGGTGGCATTGAATCCTTAGCAACTGAGGTTGTGAATGATTCTGTGAGTGCTGGGATACAAACCTGGATTCTCCACAACAGCAGCAATGATCTTAAACATTGAGCCATCTCTCCACCCTTTAAAATTAAAATCTTTACTGCTTTAAGAAAATTACACTGTATGTTGTATTATCTTTCAAACTAAAACTCTTAAATATTATCACAGGGTACTACCTGTGTGCCCCTGCCTCACTATTGCTCCTAGTGATTTTAGGGATAGTAGCAGCCTGAGAAAGAATGTGTGCTTTGGTCTTCCATTAGCTTTTATATCTTAATTCTCTTTGGGGGTCACTCAGTATTGTTTTTAGTAACACAGCTTAGAGATAAGAAGCTAGAGAATCTCTGTGAGTTCAAAGCTAGCCTGGTCTTCAAAACAAGTTCCAAAAACTCTGTCTGGGAAAAAACAAAACAAAACAAACAGACAAACAAACAAACAAACAAAAAACAGTTGTAGATACAGAGCCACATGGCTGAACAGGATAAGAGTCATGGGTTAGATTAAGGGTAAAGATTTAGCAAGTGATATGCCTGGGCCTTAGGCCAATCAGTCTAAAACTATTGTAAGCATCTGTGTGCCTCTGTAGGTCTGTAAGTCTGCAGGCCTAAACCTTCAGGCTAGGCCCAAAAGTCTGGGCCAGAAACTTCGTACTGCAGAGATTACTTTTACACTTTAAGATTTGTTTTCCTGAGTAGGACAGGCTATTTAGTGGAGGGCTCGTTTGGGCAGAAATATTGACACTGAAGATCTCCATGTGTATATGATAATTATATATTTGTGATTTGGATACAAATCCAAATTTGTAGTTTAGTTTTAAAAAAGTTAATATAGAGTTTTTCAGAGGCTCTAGAGATGCCTGAGTGGTTAAAAGCACTGGCTGTTTTTGAAGAGAACCTGAATTTGGTTCTTAGCACCCACATCATACAGCTCACAACCCCCTAACTCCAGATCCAGAGAATGCGATGCCATTTTTGGCATGAGCTTGAGCTTGCTATTCATGTGGTACAAATGTGTACCACACACACACACACACACACACACACACACACACACACACACACCACACCACACCACACACACACACACACACATATACACACACCACACACTACATACACACACACACCACACACACACCATACACCACATACACACACACCACACACATACCACAAACACACACACACCACACACACAAACAACACACACCACACACACACACACCACACACACATACACACACAAACACCACACACACACACACACTCACACACACAGAGTACACACATACACACACACCACACACACACACATCACACCACACACACACACACACACACACACACACACACACACACACATTTAATATAAACTTTAAAGTCTAGGAGTATAAAAGATGATTTCCTGTGCTATGGTATATAGTTTTTTTTTTCCTATAAAGACTTATAGTAGGAACCAAACTAAACTTCCATCTTAAAAACAAAACTGATCAATAATTACATTTGTGTACAAAATTGAAGTAGCTGCATTTTTACTGGCTTCACTTTGGAGAAGAATTACCAGAGGTAATCCAGGCACTCCCTCCTCAACCTCAACCTTACATTTTGGGGAAGGAGCAGAGTCAGAGCCATGTTGCCTCTTCATTTGTGCCTTGTGATTAATTCATTTTATTTCAAAATTCCAGTACTTCTGTCTCATGTTGGCTGAAAATAAGTACATAATTTGACCCTAGCCAAAGAAATATATAGACCAGAAAGAATAAGCTGATATTTACTTATAGCATCCAATGAGCCAGTATTTAACTAATCATTTCACTGGGCAATAGCCTATATCATCCTCAAGTCAGAGAAGCGAGTTCTTAATTTGGAGTCTTGTAGCTTGCTGAGAACAGAGGCTAATCCACGGACTTTGAGTGCAGCCTTGCAGATCTTATCTTTCGCTTTTACCAAGCTAGCTCTTCAAGTCGGAATTTGAGAACCTGAAATCTCCTATAGCAAAGCAATGGAGAAGTCAATAAATGGAAGAAAGGACGGAGATACCAGAAATCATAAAGAATTTCTTATTGTGAACTTTAAAGGAATTGTGTGTCATTTTCCAACCTAACCTGAGCAAAGAAGAGCTTAAAGAAATTAAGTGGCTTCTACAAATAACCAGATGATGAAAGATTCACATCGACCTCAGGCCCGCTGACCTCACTACACGTTCTGCTCTTTTCTAATTATGATCTATTTGTTTTAGCAGAACCAAGATATTCTCTCTTTTACTGGCATGCATTTCTTCAGCTGTCCCCTGAAACTCATCATTTGTATTATATGATATGGAAACATTTTTTTTTCTTTTTTCTCTGGAAAAATTCTAATTTGACTCTAAGGGAAAAAATAACCATGGATTGGCCATTCAAAACTCTGGCTCATGATTAAGATAAGACAAAATTTTGAGAGCAAATTTATATTATTTCTTTGGGCCACTAGTTCACAAATAATGACATGGAGACTTATGAATTATGAGACCTCAGATATATCTTAAGCTTGTTCCTAACTAGTTTTTATAACAAAATTAACCCATAATTTTTAGTCTATGTTCTGTATGTGGGTCAATAATTCATCTCTTTATACTGTCCATACAGTTTCTTCTGTGTTGGGCTGGCAGCTCAATTTTCTTTTTCCCAGAGATCTGTCCTGCCCCGAAGTTCTGCCTGTTTCTCCTACCTTGTTATTGGATGTTCATGGATGCACTGATTTATTACACTAATTACAGAAATATACCTTCACTCAGTGTACAAATATAATACAACACATGGTGAAAATGTTTAGTAAAAGTAGGCAGAGCTTGGGAAGATAGCTCAGTGGGTAAATTGCTTCCTGATCAGAAGGAGGAATTGATTAAGAATTGTTTAATGTATTGTACTCTGGAGTTTAGTAACAACAATAACAATGGAAATGAAGTCTGGAGAGTGCTATAGAATAATCATTCTGTACACTGTGAATATGCATTACTCTCATTGGTTAATAAAAAGCTAACAGAATGGTAGCCAAGAAGGAAGTTACGTAGGAACAGCCAAATTGAGAATGATGGGAAGCAGGAGCCAGAATCAGAGGATTTGCTAGGCATACTCAGAGGGAGCAGGAGATGAGCAAGTTGATAAAAGTTCTACCACATGGCAGAACATAAATAAGGAATATGGGTTAATTTAAAATCTAAGAACAAGTTGGTAAAAAGCCTGAGCTATCAGCTGAGCATTTACAATTAATATAAGTTTCTGTGGTGTAATTTGGAAGCAGCTGCTAGGATGGGGATCAGGTGGTCACGACATGAAAGTTTCTGATTATAGGACAGAGGCATGTTTGTGGGTCCTGCAAGGAGCAGGATGTAAATAAGATCAAAATACATAATATATGTAAATAACATTTTCAAAGAATAATGAAAATATTATTTCACAAAGAAGAATATAGCAGTGCAAGGCATAACTGTAGTACTAAGAGTCAGATATAGGTGAGTCTTCAGAATTCATTAGCTCACCCTCTAGCCTAAACTGCAAGGTTTAGGTTCAGTAAGAGGACTATCTCAAAATAATAAGGGGAGATTGATTAAGAAACTGGATATGGGTATCTAGCCTACATATTGATACACACATATAAAGAAAAAGTGGATGGAAGACTGGAGACTTAACTAAGTGGTTAAAAGCATGCATTGTTCTTGCAGAAAAACTGAAATTTGGTTCCCAGAATCCAAATGGGGTGGCTCACAAATGCCTGTAACTACAGCTCCAGGTGATGTCCTTTCCGGGATCCTTAGATACCTGTCTGTACTCATGTGCACATATATTATCCTCACACATCTCAGCCCCACACAAAGAAACACAGAACTAGAAAATAAATCTTAAAGGAAAAGTAGATGGGACTCCGTTTGGGGGCTGCTTTCTGAAGGTGGGTTACACATCTGAGGAGAGGCTAAGAAAGTGGAAGAATGAACTGCTTTCTCAAATAAGAGTTTTATGATTGGCGTGTCTGTACTGAGGGCAGGATATATATGCATGAGCAGCAATAAATATTCTAGAAATCAGTTTTCACAGTGTCACTGAATTCTATAAACTTTCTCACCAAGCCATTTTTTTTTTAAAAAAAAATTTGGCATCAGTTCCTATTCCCTATGGATTGTGAGTGTTAATGTCAGGATGGCGTCACTGCCAAGGATTCTTTGTCCTTGGTTGTGTGGACTCCTTGATGGCCTTTCCCCACCAGCTGTTTTCTTGCTTCTCTTCTTGTTTAGTCATTGTTCACATAACTATGCCTTTGAACTTCGAGATTCCAACCCAGAGATGCTTCTGCTTCCAACTGAATCATGTGCTCAATGACAAGTGTACACTTTTGTCCATTCCTTTGAACTGCCTATTCATCACAGTTTCCTCTAATGTGTTCCTTCATTTCTTCCTGGCTGAGCTTACTGCTCTCTTGTTCAAATTATATCTTTTCTTTATTTTATGACGTTTTGTTTTATTTTTCACACATTCCTAGAGAAATTAAAACATAAAAAAAGATAAACATTAGAAATGCTTCTACTTTCCCCGGGGAAATCCCGCGTCCAGGCAGACCTAACAGTTTATACCACGATGGTCAGCAACTCACAGTCCTCCCTGTTACAGTGTGCCACTGTCTCATTTGCTTTTGCAGCTGATCTTTAGAAGCTTTCAGTGGAGATTATTGTTACACTCTGTACTTTCAACGTTTTGACTCACTCCTTTACTCCTTTTCACATCTTTTTCTTTTCTTGTCTAAATATTTACCCTTTAGTACAGTTATCCCTCCTTCCTCCCTCCCTCCTTCCCTCCCTCCCTCCCTCTCTCCCTCCCTCCATCCCTTTATCCTCCCTCCAGCCCTCCCTCCCTCCCATGCTCTTTCTCTCTCTCCACTCTAGCTCTTGTGTGTGTGTGTCTGTCTCTCCCACACACGGGTTGTTTTATTTATATTTCAATATTTTATGCTTATTGGGTACTGCCCGCATATATATGCACGAACCACATACATGTGTGCAGGGCCCTCAGAGGCCAAAAGCAGACGTTGGATTCTCTGGAGTTACAGATATTGTGAGCTGTCAGGTTTGTGGAATCCTGATCGTTTTCAAGCGCAATAGTTCTCTTAACTGTTGGGCCATCTCCCTGACACCAAGATTTTCTCTTTTAGCCCATGTATTGTGTTATAACATGAAATAATTAGCTAGCTCCCACAGGAAAGAAATCTACTATTTGCAATTTTCTGGTACATAGCTGCACATCGGTCTTGTCTGAAAGGGTACGGTTGTCTCTGACAAAAGCCAGTTTTTATCACCTATGTTCTCAAATCATTCTGTCTTATATTGGAGTTACAATTCAACTATCTCCCAGGTTTTTATACATTTTTATTATGTCTTCTATAACCCATTTTACCTCTCAATACTTAAAAGTACTCCAGTCTTCAAAACATACTCTTGGCTCCATCGCTCATTTTCATTTATACTGCTCTCCAATTCCTTTCCTTTAATCCTGAGCTCCTGGGTATAAATGCTGCTGTCAGTGACTCTTGCCAAAACTGATTTGTACCAACAAAGGAATCACCTTTTAGTTTCTATGTCATTTGGTCCCATGGCAATGCTGCCTGGTTCGTCCTGTTTCTGGAAGAGACAGATTCTAAATTTGAATGGGCACCTACCAAAGTATCTTCTGCAAAGAATACTGTTACAATTAGGTTTCTTGGTCCCAGGCAGCCAGAGGTCTAGACTCACAGACTTACACTCTTAGAACCCTTAGCTGCCCGCCGCTGCTTTGGCCCCCAGAAATGATTCAGACACTTATATTAACTTTATGCTGTTTGGCCTATGGCTCAGGCACATTGCTAGCTTGCTCTTACATCTTAAATCAACCTATTTTTATTAATCTGTCTGCCACGTGGCCCGTGGCTCACCTGTGTTCCTTACATGTTGCTCCTTTGGGTTTCGGGCTTGGTCTCTCCCTGACTCCACCCTGCTTCTCCTACCTATGCTCTGATTTCTCCTCCTACTTTTTCTATGGTGCCTGTCATGGGCCAAAACAGCTCCTTTATTTAAAGATTGATTTTCACAGCATACAGAAAGGCATTCCCACATCAGAAGACCCTCGGAATTCATTGAAGTAGATGGGAAGGTGAGAAGTAAAATTCAACTGAGATGATAATTAAAGTTAACTGCACTTATATAACAAGAGTTATGTTAAAATGAAAATAACTGGCTTCTGGTGAAACTTAAAAGCTTAGAAAACCATTCTTACTCTTAGTAAAGAACAAGAATCCGGGAAAAGCTGAAAACCAACTCTGTTACACATGTCAGATAATTGAGGTCACAAATCAAATTGCTCCCCCCAAAACTAACAAGACAGTGAAAATCAGGAATCATAACTATTAGGAAAGAGAGCACCTGCTGGAGCCAGTAGCTGGTGTGGGTTTTCTTGAGATTGAGCACCACATAGCTAGGAGATGGATACTAGTGGGCACAGCCTCCTGTGAAGTTTACTCTTAAACTGACAACTATCTATGGTGGTTAGTGCTGGAGAAGGTCTCCTGGGCCACTAGCAGTAGGAGGTGAAAATGCCCATATGAAATAAAGCCAAATCATTCTGTGCCCCTCACTCTTATGTGAGCTTGACCTTGTTAGGCAGAAAGTTAGATAGCAGCTGTTTCAGAAGTGGGTTACTAAGAGCAGTAGTTGGTAATTTTCTCTAGCTGAGCCAGCTTAAACTGGCTTCAGGAACTTCATTGCCAGGGGAGCATTCATAACTCTGTTGCCCTTTCCTAGTAAATCTTTCAACATTTAGAAAATTTAAACACTGTGCATAATCTTTAACCTTGTACATTTGATCATAATTGACTGAATCTTAGTAAAACAGGCTTTCTATAAAAATAAGACATTTACCCGTAAGTGTCTGCCTTGTAGGAAGGCGTGAGGTAAGGGGTAAGAGAGGAAAACTGTAAGCCCCAGGCCTCCAGAAACGGGCCCTTGCTGCACAGATCTGTCTGCTCATATTCTAATCATTTATTCTTGCTTCTGTTTGCTCTAAATAAACTTATCACTCCCTGTTCTAGAACTGTTCTGCCTCTAGTTTCTTTCTTTTGGGGGGAGCATGAGCATAAGAATTAAGACTACTTTTGGGGTCAAACCCAGAGAAAGCTGGACACCTCCCCATTGTCAACCTAAGTAAAACTGTTTTCTCAGAACCCAGTCACTTGCCAAGGAACTACTATGGACACTGAGTGTGGCTCTGTAGAAATGGGATCTCAAGTTTTATCCTAGGAAGACAGGATAAGAGCTTAGGTAAATGACCCTTTTACCCATGAGCTACACTAACTTGTAGACACTTGGGTTGCTACAATTTTGCTTTTGTATCACAGTTAATAAAAGTATCAAGAATAAAGCTGCATGAGGCACCTACAACTTTGAATGTGGGAGAAAGAAACTTTCCACTTCCCACCACCTGAACCTTAGCATAAGGAACAGGAGTTAAGAATCAGCGGTGGAAGTCAAAATCAGTGGGACAGGCTCACAACACTGAAGTGTAATACGATGTTTCCAACCCGGCTTATCCCAAAGTTCTGGATTCACAGCCCCATTTAAGAGATGCTGTAATTATATTAATTACAAAGTGAAATATATATATGGCCCAGGCATATTACTTGCTGGCATCTGTCTCTTGTCTCTCCTCTTCCTCTTCCCAGAATTTTCTTAGGTTATCCCTGCCCATAATTCCTGTGTGTCTGCCTTCTGCCCAATCAGAGTTTTATTAAACCAACAGGAATGGCAAATATTTACATTGTACAGAACACAATCCCACAGCATTTGCTTTTTTTGTTCTTTTTAAAACAAGAACCCCAAATTTAATCTCCTCTGTATAGCTTTTTTTCTAGGCCACTATCTATAACAACTGTAGCCAACACTCTTAACAAAGATGAACATCCATAATTCATTTTGGGAAATGTGGGCTTAGTTCTTTAGACTTCTTTCTGCTGATTTGAGACACTGGTAATTTTATGGGGATCCTGAGAAAATTCAGTCCTGACTGGAGTAGTCTATGAAGCTGGGTCAGCTCAGTTAGTCTCCTTGCAGCTGTTCTGGATGCAGATCTCAGAGCAAAATGCAACCAAGGTGCTCTGACATGCTGGATTATCTGGGCCGTCTGTTCCCATCAGAGATTTCTCGGGGAGCTTCCTAGATAAAAACCTGTTTTTCTTTAACCCAGAATGAATCTACAACTTCTTGCTTTCTGTGGAAATAAAAATAAAACCTCTTCTTCAAAGTAATGTATCTTTTCATATCAATTTTGAAGTCTTGAAGTAAAGGCATTTACAATACATATATAATGGTTGGATTAACCCAGCAGCATTTATAATAAAATGTCCCTTAACAGCTCTTGTTCCTTCCTCAATTGTCAAACAATTCAAAGACAACATAGCATACAGTATCCAGACTGTATGCTTATTTTTCATTGTATGTGGCGCCAGTGCAGGCATGTGTGGACACATGCGTGAGCTCTCTCTCTCTCTCTCTCTCTCTCTCTCTCTCTCTCTCTCTCTCTCTCTCTCTCACACACACACACACTACTATTTTCTTCTTTTAAGGACTTTTTAAAATACTTTTATCCTTTCTTTTTCCCTCCAAAGCCTATATACATTTTGAATACACTGCAAGCCTTTTAGAGTTTTTTTTTTTTTTTTTGCCCGAATCTATTCTGTATTTCTTTCTTTTTTTTTTCTGCCCATATCTTTAATCTACTAAGGCATGGCTAGGATTAAAGGCTTGACTATGGCAGTTTGCTCCACCCAGATCCTTATTTTATAAGAGCTTAGTTTCATAAACCATGTTTACCACCCAGGCAGCATCTCTTAAAGTACCCATGCTTCTGCTTGCCTCCAGCAAACTGAGCCCTACCAAGAAATTGCTACTACCAAGAAGCCATTTCATTTTTATTTGTATAAACACAAACCTTAAATCCATCATATACAGCTTGTGCTTGAACTGAGGATTTTGTGAAATTCTGGGAACCTGACATGTTGCATCTCAACCCCACATGCCATAGCATCTCTGTACCATGGCCCACTTGAGAGACACAACTATAAAGCTGTTTCTGGCTCCCTTTTAGAATTTTTTTTAAGCTTTCTCAGGTCTATGTAGATTGTGCTCCATATTGGAACACCATTTGTAGTAGGAAGTTTCCAGCCTGGCCTAGCCCCAAGGTCTGGACCTGTGACCCCATTGAATCACCCAAAAGCTTATATTAACTACAAGCTGATTAGTCCATGGTTCAGGCATATTACTTGCTAACTCTTACTCTAAACTAGCCCATGATCATGTGGCTTGGTACCTTTTCTCAGAACAGTATTTTTATCTCCTTTCCTCTACTTCTACTGGTTTGGTTTGTCTCTTCTCTTCCTTTTCCCAGAGTTTTCTTAGTCCATTAGCTCCACCCATACTTCCTGTATCCTTCTGGCCAATCAGCATCTTATTGAACCAGTAGAAGTGGCAAATATTTACAATGTACAAGAACATAATTGCACAGCACCAAAGTCTGAAACCTATTGGTAGGCCTTCCTTCATGTTTCATCAAGGTATCAGTAGAGCTTGTAGGAGGAAAAATAAGCAAAGCAGGCTTCAGCTCCTGTGTAGAAAGGAAATTCCAGAGAGTTCTAAATATAAGAGAAAAAGCAAAACCGGAGACATTATAAGAAATGTTAGCCTCTAATATAAACTAGAGCCACCATAAAACACAATATAACTCCTATCTGAAACGAAGTAAAACTTCATACTTAAAACCCATCTACTCCATTTTTTGACCCTGTTAAATTTGGTGTTCATCAAAATGATACAAAGATTACATATGAAAGTACACACATTTACACCTGCATGCATGAGTGCATGCTTGTATGAGGTAAGAATGCAACAGAAAATCTGAAATATTCAGACTCATAATATTGAAGAAATATAATTGATATACTTCTTGGCTCTACTATGTTGTAGTAGAAAACAAACAAGAAAATGGGTAGCATGAACAGCGAGTGTGAGCTTATATTGAAAAAGAACCAATGGGAAATAGAAAGCATCATGCCAGTCACATTTGGGAAAGTCTATATAATCACAATCAAGTTATATAAGTGAACACATGCAGGAATAGAAGTAGGTATGCTATCTACTAAGTTCTATAGTTCTCATACTACATATTTCTTGAGACTCATTTATTCCAGAACGACATTGAAGTTCCTGTGGCACTGAGGGTCAGTTGTACTTCTGACCTTTCTTCTTCTACTTCCTGAGTGCTAGGAACTCAGGGGTGTGTTAGTACGCCTAGTTTATGCAACACTGAAGATGGAATGCATATTAGGCAAGCACTCCACCAACTGTGTTGTCTTTATATAAAAAGATGATTTCCCTAGAGTTTGCAAATCAATAAATCAGGAGTGACTTAATTATAAATACAGCATTTATAACAAAATCCAAACCCAAAAGGAACTGAAAGAATTTGATTATCAATTCAGAATGGAATGAAGGGATACTTCCATGCTTTATGAAGCATTATATTTGTGTTTCTTTATTAATAAAAATAACAGTGACGCAGCTATGCTTTTCTAGCTCTTGCTTCTTTCTGGTTCACTTGGACACCAAGATTCTTCTCCTGTCTATTTCTATCATTCACTGTCTTACTAAGTAATAGCAACCATATAATAGCCCACCACCCCAACCCTAAAGTAGTTGCCCAGATCCAAAGGCACATCTTTGGATTTATTCTTTGACATCCTTGCTCCAGTGATACTTGAATTCAAATCACAAGAGAGTACCCTGTCAATACAAATATTGGCTGCCAGTCACATCCTTCAAATGCCGAGGCAGGATCCTTGGATATAGGATGGTCCTGAATGTTCTTCCCAGTTTTATCTGGTATTTTATAACATGCCATTATCCCTACATGATTTGAGGCTTTTTTTCTATTCTAGGGTACATGGCTTCTCTTCTTTGCTTGACTTGAGCTTCTGTTTCCAAATTTTAGTGTTATGGGTTGTGCAGAGAATGATGAATGATCATCTTGATGACTCCAAATTTGGGCAGGAATTTGGAGATTTTACTGCTGTGCTTTTTATGCAACCAAATATTATCTCACTCTACTGAAAAGTGGAACAAAGGCTAAAGATGTGTCTTTGAATAGTGTATCCAGGCTCCTTGTTAAATTTTTGCTTGTTAAATTTTCCTGTTTTTGATGAATAGGTCAGTCTCAGTTATGGTTCCCAATGACACACATGCATTTTATTAGTACACATTCATTCCATTCAGATATATTATTACATATATAACTAATGATATTTTTAATTGTTTTGTATATCAAATGAAAAAATAAGTAATAAGAGTATCTTTTTCTAATTGAATAAAGAAAACACATCAAGAACAAAATTACCTATTGGTGCTTTGGTTGACTCTCTGTGTCTACCTTACCTCTTAAGGGCAGGCTCCTTCAGTAAGTTTAAATTATACCCTAGAAGTGTTTCCTAGAAAGAATCATAGTGTTACTAAGTGTGCATGCATGTGTATAAAATGTTAATTTCTCTGAAATCTGGATGTGTCAAGCATTGAATGTTTTATATTTGATTGCCTGGTACATAGAGAAGAATATTTATTACTATGCCAAAGTTTCATTTTGGGGAATGAGGTTGAATTTTGTAATCCAAATTATCAGCTCATATCTTTATTATTTTCTATTAATTTGCTTTACCTCTTTTTTTTTTATACAATATCTTTATCCTTTATTCTTGCTGGCCTTATAATTTGTATACTGATAGGAGGTATTTATAAGGTAGCTTTCAGCTTGGCTTTTGTATATTTTTCATAAGCAAAAACAAACCTCAGCTAGTTTTTCTTTTTCATGATTTTGTTTTCAAGTGTGAAAAGCCATTTGACTTCCCGGGAGTGGATGTGCCATGCTGAACTGATCTACCCTGGGACTTCTTGCCCTTTTGGGGAAGGGGATGGAGGGAAGGGGAGAGGCAAGGCTGAGGGTTGACTGGGAGGGATTGGGAGGAGGGAAGGGAAAGGGGAACAGGGGGATACATAGTTAAAATGATATTTTATTTTAAATAAAAGAAAAAAATAATTAAAAGCCATTTTTACTTCTGCGTCTCAAGAGTAAATGGAAGAAATTAATGTGGTTTTTGTTTTTTATTTATAAACTTTATTATAGAAAACTTTCAAATAAAAAAACCCTGAAATTAACTAGACCAGCTTATACATTTCAATGAACATTTAGAATAGCCATTTATACTGGAAGCTATGTGGTTTCACATTGGATTTTAAAATGTCACTATCTAATATATCTTTATGTATTAACCATAACCCAAACAGAAATACCACATTTTAAATACAATAAAATCACAATGTATTGAAGTTATGTTAGAATAAAGTGATCAAGTTATTTGAAGTGAAATGGTAACCTACGAAGATGTTGGTTAGAATAGAAAATTATAATTCCTTTTTGCATTAAGCTTAATTATATATGCAGCCAAACACTTATTTGAAGCAGAAACACTGATTTGTGGGCCAACAATCTCAAAAGAATAGGAACAAACAAGTTTTTATCGGAGGCAGCTATGGGGTAGGTATAATGATGGAATAAAACACTATTACATTCTATGTTTTGAATTTTATTTTGACCAGATGGACTCAATCATTTGTGACCACCCCTCCCCTGTCTCTTACAACTCCTCCAATTCTTGTTGGGCATAATCTTTTCAGTGTTTCTGAGGGCCAGAGCAATGAGGTCATCTGTGTCCAGTCACTTCTATAAGACAATTCCTGCTTGTCTTCGCCTGTGGTGGGTCCTCCCAAATGAAATGTGTTTATAAAGCCATGAAGACATCAGGGACCAGGCTTCAGGTGGGAAGGACAGAAGAGTGGGAGATAGCCCTTAAATTGATCTTGGACTCTAATAAGAGCCTCAGTTTAGAACAATTAGAGTGAAATACAGTTGCTCACAAACTTCAAGCAGCTCTCTAACTCATTTTAAAAAAAAATACGTTTTTTTTGTTTTGTTTTGTTTTTTTGTTTTTTGTTTTTTGGTTTTTTTGTCCAGTGTTCTGCCTGGATGAGGCAGTAGTCTTAGCACATATGCTATGGAGATGGGAGCACAGAAAGAGCCTCTATTGGTTGCTCCTTGTGATTTTCTCTCCTACCATCTTTCTACATTCCTTTCTCTATGGATATTGTGAAATCTCGCATGCTAAGTTACCCTCCGCATTCAAAGAAAGAAGAAATTTGTTAAGAAGTAAAAATAATTCCTTTTTAGCACAACAATAATAACCTTTCAGAGATTTCTCAAGTTCAGCCTTCAGTTTGGGGGACTGAATGCTTCCTGGGCATTGTAACATCCTTAAGTCTTAAGTGTTTGTCCTTCGAGCTGTGAAGATGCCTGTTTTTTGTTTGTTTGTTTGTTTTTTTATTTGTTTGTTTTATATTTGATATAAATATATATATAAATATATATAATCTGTTACTCTTACAGTTCGACAGTCCTACCCAAAACTCACCTTGAATTTTAGTTGCTTTGATTGTGAAATATTTACAGCTGGGACCTGTAAGATGTAGTTGGGATATTGTGGTTCTGTCCCAATTCATGTTCTCAGTCTAGTCTCCTTCCCCTGCCATTGTCCTATACTCCTCATTCCTGCTTTTTCCAAAAGAAAAAACATCATCTATGTTGTGGATTGAATTGAAAGATGATAATCTTAAAATTTATGCTTGTTTTCTGAGACACGTGCATACAGTGCCTATCCGTATAGCCTTCAAGTTACTGGTACTTCATTTCTGTTTCCTCACTTAGCCTAGCCCTCTGGGGACTTGTAGAAGTCATTTCAGCTTCTCTTATAACAACACAGTTTCCTTAATTTTTCAGACTCCCTGATGAACCATTTGTAAAAGCCAGCTGCAACTTTCCCATTCTCTCACACAATTATAGCTCCCTAGGTCTTTGCATTCATGTGAAATCATTCTTAAAATCTCCATACATGTGAAATGATGTTGGCTTAGATTTAATTTAGATCTTGTCCACTTCAAAGAAGGGTTTAGGGATTATCTTTGCTGCTGCTACCTGCTGAGCACATCAGCACACAATTATGTCCTGAGCTTCCTTGGGTTTAATTCCGCAGGAACAGAGGGGGAAAAGGAACATGAGAGAGGCAGCAGGTAGAAAATATAGAGAAATTTTAAACTAACAATTGTCACTAATTGTGGGCAGGCGAAGGCAATTTTGTTTCCCTATGTGACACAGTTTTCTCATAACAAAATAGGAATAATGATATCCAATAGCTTAATGGGGCCGTTTATACCTGATACCTTTAGTTATTATGACAACTGGGGGCTTGTATAACGTTAAAACACGGCATGGAGAAATCAGTTTCTCTAACTATCAAACCTGTATAGAAGATGTTAGTGCATTGAAAATGTTGGCATCTATTTGTTCATTCTGTTTTAAGTTCAAGAGAAGATGGATTGATATGAAGCTGCTGGAGGTCACAAAGGTCATGTTGTGTTGCTTTATAACCTCTCCCCTCCCTTTCCTAGTCCATCTCACAGTTTATGTGTGTAAAGATTACAGCTCGGGTGAGTAAATCAAGCTCATTTATTCTTGTTGATCTAGCTCTTCTTATGATCAAATCAGAGAGATGCATTGTCTTTCAAAGCAGATTAGGCTTGCCAAAAAACTAGCCAAGAGATTCATCCTTTCTTCAAATTTCCCCTCTGACTATTTTCTTGAACGTATCCAAGATTATCTATGAATTGAAAACAAATGTGGCATTTCCACTCATTTCTTTCAAAAAAAATTTAGTGTCAAAAGAGGTACAAATTAAATCTTCCATTTGATTTTTGATCAAATTTTGATCAAATTTTGATCATACATAAAACTTTGTATGTTTTAGCCAAAATCTAATTCTTACAGACACTCTTTTAATAACAGATTTTAAGGAATAGAGGAAAAGGAAGGTGAGAATAGGACACCTATCCACCTCTGGAATTAATTTCTCCTTTCGCTTAATCCTCACAGCACCTTTGCTGTAGATTTGGTGCTGAACCCAAAGAAAAGAGACCAGTGGAGACGGGGATGATTTGCTTAGGACAACAACATCATAGGACAGTGGCTGGTCTTTCTGGTTTCAAATCTGATACTGTTTACCACATCCTTTAGGATTAAGTACTTAAGACTTTTAAAAACAATAATGACATCCTAGTTAGAAATCATGATCATACATACAAAATGAGTGATATAATGTCTCTTCAGGAATTTTTTTTTTCCCACTGAAAATTTCAGAAGAGCCCAAGAATGCAAACATTGATATAAAGTATCTTAAATCTAAGTTCATGTTCGCAGTGGCTCCCCATTTTACAGCTGTGTTATTGGGGGAAGCTGATATTAAAACTTTGTTGTCTATATTCTCTGAAAACTGAGATTATAAATTAATGTCTGTTCATATAAAAATGTTACAAGAGAAGCTATGCAGATAAAGCAGAACCTGCTACCAATATTTTCCTAAGCCCATTTAATTCCTAAATGCATTTTAAATGTTTACCTCACACACTCACAAATAAATGTAGCTCTTAGCTATGTCAAAGCTGCTTCTTTCTGGAGCAGAGACAATTATAGAAAATTATAACTAGTCAAAATGCAGAGAACAATATACTTTGGGGACCAATCTCTAAATGATAACTCTGTAAATACATTGCCTATATGAAAAGCTCAGGGAACACTGCAGACTAGGACATGGGAAAAGTGTAAGAGCTGAGAGAACCAGGAAGTTTGTTGAGAGCCTGTCTCTACCATATGGTTAAGAAAGCGATGCCCATAAACTCCCAGAAATATAGTTTTCTAAACAAGGCCAGAATAATAAAATCAACCAGTTGATGTGCCAATAAAATGGGGAAAATGTTACAAGGCTTCATCCCTAGATCAAGAGCTACAAGTAGTTAGTGGCTGCTGTGCGGGAGAATCAGTCTTCCCCAGGGATGAGTCCCTTAGGTGGATATCCAGTATCAAGTGGTCAGCCACAAAATGACTGGGAGCTAGATGTGATGGATAATACCAAGGAAACAGTGTCCTCCAGACACAGTAAGACCCACACACATATGAACTCACAGAGACTGTGACAACATGTGCAAGACCTCCAAAAGGTCGAGTCAGATCAGCATTGACAGAGAGAATTGGAGACGGCCTTCTACTCCTAACCTCGAGGCCATTTGTAGTTGATACCCACTAAGAAAGGGGAATCTGCTAGCCCCAGTGCTGTGTCACTGAGTATATTAATGGCAATCAAGCAACCTACATTACAGTGAGGTTTCTGGTCCCGGGTTGCCAGAGGTCCAGACCCACAGACCTGCAGCCCCAGACCCCTTAGCTACCCACAGCTGATCAGGCCCCCAGAAATGATTCAGATACTTATATTAAGTTCATGCTGTTTGGCCTATGGCTCAGGCATATTGCTAGCTTGCTATTTCATCTTAACTCAACCCATTTCTATTATTCTGTTCTGCCATATGGCCTGTGGCTCACCTGTGTTCCTTACATGTTTCTTCTTTTGGGCGGCTGGCTTGATCTGTCTGACTCCACCCTGCTTCTCCTACCTATGTTGTGATTTTTCCCTCCTACTTTTTCTATGGTGCCTGTCATGGGCCAAAACAGCTCCTTTATTTAAATATTTATATTCACAGCACACAGAAAGACATTTCCATATCAGGCCTAATGTCCAGAAGTATCTGACCATCATAAACACATTTCATTCTTTTTTTTCTTCTTTTGAGTGACACTGGGATTTTCTTTTCTTGTTGATATTGTGGGGCTTTTGGGCATATTTGTGTCTTACTGGATTTTTATTTTTATTTTATTTTTTGAGAAACAGAGGGAATGAGAATACAGTTGTGTGGGTAGGGAGGTGGTTAGGATCTGGGAGGAATTGGTGAAAGGTAAAACATGATCAAAACGCACTATATGAAAAAATATTTAATAAAAATGCATACCAGCAACACAAAATGGACTCATAAAATTATAGTTACATATGAATTCATATATATGTAATAGTTAATAATTAAATAAAAAAGAAGTGGTACATTTTAGAGACATTAGGGGAGATGTGGGGAGAGTTGGGAAGAGGAGATGGGAGACTTGGAAACAATGTAAATGTAGTCCATGTGCATGCAATTAATTAAATAAATAATAAGCAAGAATTACTAAAAAGAAAAATAATAGAATGTGTTAGAGATTTCCTGCTTCTTTAGTGGATCAGACCCCACAAACAAGAAAAAACTTCTAATTAACTTACACTTATATTTGTGTTTAAGAATTTATTTGGAGAACCAGATAGAGTCTGGGTTTAGAAATTAGTTTCACAAAGCAATAGTGTTTGAATTTCTCCACAGACTACTCAGAACCAAGAATAATGTTCCAGAAAAAGTAATACTCACAAAATATAAGTAAAATAATAGACATTGATGTACTGAAAATGAGACAGTGGGAGAGACCACATAGCGGCTAAAATGTTATGAAACTTATACAATTTAATGTAGAGGTTATATATATGTAGTTATAGCATTAAAATGTTGTTTGTTTAATATTCCCAAAGATTAATAATTTCATAATTATGTGTTTATGGTCAAACTTGTAAAGTAAGGTATACAAAAAGGACAATTAAAAATATAATAATATTCATTATTTACTGCTTAATGATAGAAATAAAATTTAGGTATTCAAAGTAAGTGAAAGATTAGATTGTAATTAAGCTATTTTAGAAAAACCAGAGGGAATATGTGTAGAAAACTGAAAAGGTCTAAGAAAATGCAGTTCAAAAAACATACCATGATGTTTAATTGTACAAATATCTGGTTGAAATAATTTTATTTTCATTAGTACTATAAGTGTATTTGGGATAATAA
The DNA here is from genome assembly GCA_033318265.1 of Phyllotis vaccarum. NCBI lineage: Eukaryota > Metazoa > Chordata > Mammalia > Rodentia > Cricetidae > Phyllotis > Phyllotis vaccarum. Next base: position 125,718,685 of record JARWLC010000004.1, on the reverse strand, counting down.
ACAAAAATGTGTTTCCACTGAAAAAGAGTTAACTACTTCCATGTCTAGTTTCTTACTGAAAATTTGACAAGATTATATAAATAATGTAACTTTCCATTTGGTGTAAAAAGATTTTTTTCTATTATTTTTTAAGAAGAGGTGAACAAGAGATAGAAAAATACAGCATGAGAAAAATAAAGATCTTTTTTAATCATTTAAAATTCAATAATTATGATGATAGTTGACAGGACTAGTGACAGCTGTCATTTGTTCTTTGAAAGTGACAGTTGGTTTTATTTTAGAAGATTTTGCAGACATTGAAGAAGACATTGGCCCAGATGAGAAATGAGAGATGTCAGACTCAATGCCAGGTCTGGCATTCACTCAGCGGATCACAACACTAAGAAATTACAACTCTAAAAGTAGAACTCAACTGAAATATTTGAGTTTCACTTGGGACTGTTAGAATGTATTTTTTGAGGTGTTTCATTTTTACCCACATAATATTTTCATTTCATTTTATCAAATATTATCATTATATAAAATGTTACATTTTATATTAAAAATGCTTACATTCATGGTGAAGAAATCCAAACTGATTTCTTAGGAGTTCAGGACAAAGGCAGGAGGAGGAGGAGGAGGAGGAGGAGGAGGAGGAGGAGGAGGAGGAGACAAAGAAGAAACCAAGAATCTTCTGCAGATTATATTCCATATTAAATTTTAGAGATCTGCTTAGATTACAAATAGCATACATGCTGCCATGTTTAGTTATATTAATCTAGGAGATACTAAAGGTTCTGGAAAACAACATTCTCTATGTTTTTAACTGAGATCTGATAGTTTTTCTTTGTAAAGTTGTGTCCTCTCATTTGAAATTAAAAAAAACATTCCAATGCTTAGTACAAAGAGGAAAAATGAACTCAGTAGAGTAGTCTTCGTTGAAAGTGAATTTAATTTCCAGTAGTTAATTAGCTTTCCTTCTGATTTCACTGTTGCTTGATTTCACATGATGTGTTTTCAACCAGAGCTCAGATTTCAAGGTGTGTGAAGACATCATAAGAGCGTATCCAGAAGGACATTTTAATTTAACACACATTCCCCCTTTTAAAAGAATTGTTTTTCAGCACCTTGAAAGACTAAGTGGTATTTCCAAATTGAACAGTGATTACTGCCAATTTTCTAAGCCATCTTGTCATCAGAGCTTTGGCTCTGATCACCAGCCCAGGAAACTTTAATGAGAAGAATTAGGAGTGGAAGTCAGTCAGGCTTTCTCTTGTTCTTTCCATGATATGAGACTATAGGCAGGCATGTCCCTTCTGATGCTTCTGATGGAGTGGTGGCTGATTGCAGGGGTGGTATGCATAGATTCCCATTATCCTAAGGTTACACCGGGGTCACTAAAGCATGAGATCAAATGGAGGCCACCTTGGCTGCTGGCTTTCCCCTCATAAAATCAATTCGTACAATATAAGTTAACAAAAAGCACTATACTGAAACATTTTATCAGAAAAAAAGTAATCTGATTCTTTAGACAATCTGAAAGAACTGATCTGATAAAGTAATAATTTTCTTTATGTTAAATGATATTTCTCATAACTATAAAGTTAAAAATAAAACCTTAAATTTCACAAAACAAACAGAAAAATTATAGATTAAAAGTGTTTCTTTAGTATGTATATTTCTTGGATGATGTTTGATGTTTAATTTTTATCTAAAACATGGCCTACAGATACATGGGGTCTAGCATCTGTATGGTATTGAGTGAGAGTCATTGGAACACAGATAAGCTCATTTTTTTTCTGTATTATCTTTGGCTCCATTTACAGACTTGAAAGGTGTCAAAAGACAACATATACCTGTTACACCCAAAATACATGTTCTTGGCCCCTCTGTAACCCGGTCTGGTAAAAATTACACCAAGTATCTCACTTGATTCCAGTTTCCTAAATAGATAACATGCCAACTTGTTATATGAAAGAGACGTTCATTCTTTCTTTGTAATATTTTAATGTAAAGAACAATAATAGAGATTGAGATGCATGTATGTAAGCACTCGCCTTGAGCGAATAAAAATTAAAAAATGGCATCATGAAGTTTGCAAACAAATGGACATAACTAGAAAAGAAAACCATCCTGAGTCAGGTAACTCACACTCAGGAAGACAAACATGGTATGCATTTACTCATAAGTGCATATTAAATGTTAAGTAAATGATACTCAAGCTACAATCCACAGATGTAAAGAGGGTAGGTAAAGAGTGGGGCTAAAGTGGCAGGAATGCATGGGTCTCCCTGGGAAGGATAACTAGAATAGACTCTGTGGTTAGACTGTGGGAAGATGAGTTTGGGAGCAGGAGAGAGAGAACTCAAACTAGGGGGCAATGGGATATAAAAAATAATAAAATTTTTAAAAATGAAAAATATTTTTCTTTAAAACAGAGATTACATTTTATTTACCAGGATGTTGTCCTGCTTTTTTATTTAATATAATTTAGAATATATTTAACTTTGTACAGTTTATGCAATTAGTTATGTACCATTTGTGAACTGTGTTTCAATCTATGTTTACATTATTTAATGACTAAATTGAGCCGGTCAACATACTTATTATCTCATTGTTTTGCTTTGAATCAGATACATCCTCTGCAGGCTCAAGTATTTGAACCCATGTTGTCCAGTTGGTGGGATTGTTCGAGGAGACTCTTGAACCACTAGGAGTTGTGGCCTTGCTGAAGGAAGTACTTAACTCTAGCTGTGCTTTGAGAATTTGTTGGGAGCCCAGCAGCCTAGTCTTAGATCATCATATGACTTACTTGTCCAGCGGGTTTTCTCAGGACAAGGCACCTGTTGAAACAGACTATCACTTAGCAAGAACTAGTAGTCCATGGGGCAGCATAGGAATTTGCAGAATTCATGCAGCTTGTAGGCTTCTTTCTCATTATGTTGTTGATTCTTTGGATGGGTTTTAGTTTACTTCTTTCAGTCACACATGCAATAGCTGTAACTTTTTTCGTGGAAATTCTGCTCTTTCTTGAATATTTTTCTCTATGATTCAACAGAGAGATAGTGCTTCTCACATCTTTTATCTGGAGCTACTAACTACAATTTCCAATCCTGAAAACTTTTCTGAGTGAATGGAGACAGTGAGGTACATATGAGAAAACAATATTTGGAACCTTGGCTATGCCTCCCATTTCTGGAACGGAGACTAGGTCGTGCGCATACAGAATAGAGAAAAAGTATCAAGAATGCACATAGTGCCAACTGTTGAAAGTAAGTTTCCTCGACACCAAACACAGAATAATTGGTAGGACCTGATAGGATCTTCTTCTCCAAGAAGAAATAATACAACTCAAAGTGTGGGATGGATAGGTCCATCTTTACCATTCACGGGAGCTTATATTGACAGAAGTATGGTATAGTGAGAAGGGAAAAGGAAATTGGACTTCCCTGAAGTCGATGTGCCACACTGAGTTGACCCACCTTGGGACTTCTTGCCTTTTGGGGGAGGAGATGGGGGATGGGGATGGGGGAGGCTGAAGGCTGACTGGGGGGGAATTGGGAGGAGGGAACGAAGAGGGAGCAGGGAGATACATAGATAAAAGTGACTTTTTAAAATAAAAAATAATAAAATGAACATACAAAAAAAGGAGTGATTTGTCAAAGTCTGTCTTTATCAGAGAGATTGAGACATGAGACCCTCTTGTAGAAACAGGAGCTGTATAAAAGCAAATCTCACAGATTTGAAAGAATTGTCTGCCTTATATTTTTTTCCTTGCCCATCTATTTTACTTTTTGGTTCAACTCCCCTAGAACTAAAATAAAGGTGTATTAACCACTGCCTGGCTGTTAGGCCTTGAACTCAAAGATCCAGACAGATCTCTGTCCCCTCTGGAATGATGGAATTAAAGGCATGATGGGTCACCACTTCCTGACTTTCATGGCTTGGCTCTGTAGGTGGCTTTTCTTCTGATATTTCAGAGTGTTTATATTAAATATGTGATATATAACCACATATCCCCTTTAGTGCCAAGAAAGGTTATAATAATATAAGAAAAATATATACAGTAGGTAGAATAACTATATACAATATATACAAGAAATAGCTACATCAGTAATGTCCAGTCCATTAACAATTGACAAATTCAAAGAAATTATTCCATTATTTATCCTTTCATGGTGAGCCCAAAGGATTGTATTTAATTCATTTTTTAATCTATCTTGTATTATCAACTAGAAACTATCTTTTTTTCTTTCATTTTATTATTTTTTATTAAAATGTACCTTTTTTATTCTTGTATTCCCCTGATCCCCCTTCCTTCCCTCTTCCCATTCCCTCCCAGTCAGTCTTCAGCCTCTTGCTTCCCAGTACCCTCCCCATCCCCTGCAAAGAAGGGCAGAAGTCCCAGGGTGGGTCAGCTCAGCCTGGCACGTCCACTCCAGGCAAGTTCGATTTCCTTATCCCAAAGTCAAGACTGGGTTACGTTTTCTTTGCAGGGAATGGGCTCCAAGGTGCCTTTGATGTCTCTCAAACTTATATAGTTTACACCTTTTAATGAGTTTCTTTTCTGAATCTATAACTAGGAAAACTATAAATATAATTATCTCATCTTCAACTCCCTTAGAGACTTGAGTAGGAAATAATATTAACTAAGTAAACAGAAAGTGCAAGCAAGCAACTTCCAAAAAAATGTAAAAATGACAGAAGCAGATGACTGCTTAGACAGTCACCCAAGGATCCTGTCCAATGTTGAGTCATCCATCTTTGGCCTATGGGTCTAGCACATCTGACTGACTTATCTGTGAAGCAGGATATTTTTAAAGACCTTCCTACCTGGTCCTGGCAAGGTTAGGTGGTTCTTTCTTGTGTGTCCTGCTTATTTATTTTGATATTATATTGTTAGTAGTTGAGGTAAGGGCTCTTTCTTGCCCAGTAGGAGAAGTTCAGCCATTCTTCTGTCTCCTCAGTCCCATCTGTAAAGGTGGGACTTACCCTGTCTAGCCTCAGGGTTTACTGGGTGAGAATTGGCTGTGGTTTGTTCTCCATCTCTTTGATATTCCAGCTTTTCCCCAATGTCTAGCTCTGGGTTTTTATTATTATACTAAATAAAATTTGTGCAATAGTCATTTTGTTTCTATGTTCACTTAGCAAAAATAAAAACACACATATACATGTATATATAATTAAAAATAAAATCGAATTAAAAAAAATGTAAGGTTTCTTGGTCCCCGGGGGTGGGGTGGGGGAGCACAGAGGTCCAGACCCAAGGCCTGCAGCCCCAGATCCCTTAAGAGCCCGCCACTGCTCAGCCACCCCCCAAATGATTCAGACACTTATATTATTAACTCCATGCAGTTTGACCCTGGCTTAGGCACATTGCTAGCTTGCTATTACATCTTAACTCAACCAATTCTCATTAATCTGTCTGCCATGTGGCCAGTGGCTCACCTGTGTTCCTTGGGCTTCCTTGGGTGGCTGGCTCAGTCTGTCTGACTCTGCCCTGCTTCTCCTACCTATGCTCTGATTTCTCCTCCTACTTTTTCTATGGTGCCTGTCATGGGCCAAAACAGCTCCTTTATTTAAAGATTGCTATTCACATCATATAGAAAGACATTCCCACATCAAAAATACTTTAAAAAATAAAATAAAAAAGAATTATCTGGGTTCAAATATTAAAGCACTGTATTTATGTCTTTTATCTTTTAACTTTGTAGCCACAAGTGGCTACCCACTACATAAGTGCTGTGAGAGCAGAATGTGTCCTGGATTGGTATTTTTAGTTAAGCATGAAAAAAAATGCTGAACTCTATATCTAGAATAAGGTTATACAGGGGTTAGGGAGGTGTATTTGGGGATATAAAAAGGTAACAATGAGGGCTTTCATAATGATCATGATGTATTCATTGAAATATGATGTGTTTCTTTAAGTAAAAAATAGAAGCCAATAATAAAGCTGTGCATGAAACCCTGGTTAAAAAAATCTTACCAGGTGTTAAGGATAAATAAAGATGGCCCTATCTATTCGAGGCCACTTGAGTGCAGCTCACTTGGTAGTCAGAAATTTTCATTCCTCGTCTTAGGATCTGCACCAAGTCAAGGCTGGGCTGGGTAGATTCTCCTTTAAGAACGTTTAAGCTGAAATAAAGGTTTTCTGTCATAAATTGCTTTGGATGTGTGATTCCATCACAGCAGGAAGAAACAACTGGGGCATTTGCCTATCTCTTTTGCTGATAAGAACATTCAGTATCCAATCTTTTATTAATTTTCAAGAATGTATTTCATTATTACTAGCAGTGGCCAACAAATGGATATATCTTTTAAGTTTATTTCTCCTCAGTTTGTGCTATCTGACAAAACTCATACCACCACTAACTCCACTAACATCCAGTCTCAGATAACCAACATGTTAGTCACTGCAGCTAGAATTTCACTATTTCTGATTTCGCTTCTACATAGATATTGTGGTTTGGATAGGAGCGGCCTCCAAAGGTTTTTGTGAAGAAGGAGGGCTTGGTTCTCAGTTGGTGGTGCTACTGATGGTGGATCACAGGCCTATGATCTCATTCATACAATAGTTCACTGCTGAATTCATAGCTGATGACTGCTTAGAAAACCTGAGTGTACCTTTGAAGTATTCTGCTTGACAATGATCACTTGCAGTAGTGTTTATTTTTGATGCTGTGTTATGTTGCAGCAGGGTGAATAGTTTTTCTTTTCCACATGCCTCCCTCCCTAATACCTTCCTTTAACATGACCCAGAATCCACAGAACTAAGTTACAACAGATTGAAAACCATTTATTTTAATGATTTTCTCTGTTAAGTTGATTTGCATAGGTATTTTGTCACAGTAACTAAAAACTAACAGGAAATCATGTAGGATTTACCTTTCTGCACTTGGTTTTTGTCATTAGCAGAATGTCCTCCAACTCTTTGGTGCTCATGTTGTAGTAAATAACATTTTCTACCATTATAATGTGTAAATAGTGTGTGTGTGTGTGTGTGTGTGTGTGTGTGTGTGTGTGTGACATTTTCTGATCTAAATGCTGTTGATGAATACTTAGGTTGGCTTCTTAGCTCATCAACTTTATTATTATTAGTGCTGAAATCCATTATTTGTTCCAACACTTTAATTTTGTATACTTCATAGTCAAGAAAATGACTTTTTATGATATTAAGGAATCTCTATAGTTTCTGTAACTGCTGAAGTAATTTACAATCCTGTGAACAATTTAATACTTTACTGGGTATTTTATTTGTCATGATTTGTGAGACAGGATCTTGCTGCATAGCCCTGGATGGCCCTAAATCCATATTCTACTTCCCTCATCCTCCCATGCTCTGCGACTACCACATTAACACAGTAAGAGGCTGTCCTTTTGTCAGTAACTATCCATACATGGATATATCTGTGGTTTCTATTTTGCATTTTGTAACATTGAACGCTTCATGTGTCTTGGTCTTCCATATGTTGTCTTTGACACGTATGGATTGATGTTCACTGCTTAACTTTCAGTTGCCGGTTATATTGCTTTTGTACCGATGAGGAATTTTACTGAGATTCCTGCACTGATTAAACACAACCTGTGCTTCCTCTCTACTTTCTGGCTGTAGCTTCATGAAGCCACTGTTAACTTAATGCAATCCAACTTGTCTGTTTTTACTTTTATTGTCTATGCACATGCTACCACAACCAAAGGCATTTCCCAGACTAACATCAAAGAGCTCTTTCTCTATGTTTTCTTCTTGTAAATTTTTAGTTTGAGGTTTTATGCTTAGGTGTTTCATTACTTTTAATTGGTTTTTATAAGTCAGTGATACAATCACTTAATTTATTTAACCTGCACATGACTATCTAGTTACTCTACATTTTGGTTGAAGAGACTACACTCTCCCACTGTAGGTTCTTGGTCCTTTATCCAAAGAGAAATTGATCATAAGTGTATGGACCCATATTTGCATTCTCATTCAATGATATCATTTTGAGGATAATTAGAGTCAAGGGAGTTGAAAATGCAGTCTCTTTCTTGTATTAGATTTGGCTTGTTAGTAACTTTAAGTGATTTTTAGATTTAAAAAATATATTCTGTTTGCTAAGCATAGGCACTATTAAATAGTATGCCATCCAGTCTTAAAGTTAAATAAAGTGTATATTAAAATGCAATGAATAACCAAACTTTACTGTTTCTTACTGTTTTTACCATTATCTTGAGACCATTTATTTGTTTTATATCTTCATCTTGAAAATACTATGTAATGATTCATTACTGTACATCTTTCCTCAAAATCACATTCACATATTGTTGAGAAATTGTCCTTTTGGGAATATGAACATCATGGAAGTCGGCATCATGACAAGCCTCAAAGCAGAGCCCCGCCATCCCACTGCTCTTTAAGTCTGATATTTTTAATCAGTTACAAATCACTAATTTGATTTGATTTTGAAAAGTTACTGGAATGTTTCAGAGAGTTAAGACCATGTTTACGCTCACATGCACATATACACATATACATGCACACACACACACAAAAATCACAATTTAGGGAAGAATACCAACATTTTTCTTTTATATGTTTTATTAGCATCATATCCTGATATGATTAACTTCACTTATTCTTCCATGTCTGCTAGAAAGCTGGGAAACACTTTGTTTTGAAGTAATTTTTAAATAGATCGATCAAGTTCTATATATAAAAATAATCAGAAAGCTTTCATTATAATAACCACTATCTTATTTATATATATAGAACTAGTTACTCATATATTCATTTGGAAATTATTAAATTTCTATCATAAAGGAATTTATGAGATGTGGGTTCTCTTTATCCAATTGCTTTCATAGTTTCCTTTTCTTTCTTAGACATAGAGAACCTTTGGGTACCATGGGACAAAAAATGTCCTCAACAGGGAAAATACTTCTGGGTAATAAAATCTTATCCTTACCGTAGACATTGCCTAATTTGTCTTTTCATGGCATGCATTCATTCTGTGGTATATTGAAGTTTTTCTGAAATACTATTTCACTTTGCTATTTATGGAGTCTACTACTGCTAAGGATCAAATGCATATTTTCCTAAACTGCTCTCTTAACAGTCTTTCTTCATTAATATAGATCTAGAGTATTTATTGCTCCCATACGCTTCTATCTTGATTAATGGAATGCTAAATACTAGGTTGGTAATATATGCTATGTAAAGTAGACGATAGGCCTCTCAGAGTTAAAAATTGTGTGAGATTCTGATCAATAGCACCAAACATTATGGTTGCTTACCTCTAGTATTTTTCTTGTTTTATTTCTCAACTTTTACTACAAATCTGAGTGCCCCTGACTCCAGCATTTTAAAATGTTTGGCAAAGAGATCTCAGGGGCCGTGATGTCATTGTTTTCTGCTCTCTATCATTACCATGGCCAGTTTGAAAACACGGTCTTATGCACTGACCTGATAATTATAAATACTCTCCCAGCACAGAGATAAAAACTTCTATAATAAACCACTGAGCTGCCCAGTTAGAGTATAAGGCAGAGTCAAAATACAACATCTGAGGCTCTGCACTTGACGGGGATAATTTTAATCAAAGACCAAGGATGTTATGGTTTGATGCTCCTCAAAAATCAGTCACATCATATTTTTTTAAAAAGATGACACTTCTGTTACACTCAAATGACCAATCAATCATCTGTGCTAATCACCTAATAATAAGGGATGATGATGTGTCATGTAAATACAAATCAGAAAAAAGGTCTATTTTATTATTTTAGCTTTCAAAGATGGACAAATAGACAAGAACAACTTAGTGATGAGGTCAATAGTGCAGAAGAAGCGACCTAACTAGCTTCCCCAGTTGTAAGAAACTAAGAGTGACTTCAATTTATTATGGGTGTCTGTGAGCACCATGCAATCTGTGGCAGTAGATACCACAATTTCAGAAGAGCAATCAACACTGCAAGCACTCTTTTTCTCGGAATGCCCCCTTTAGACTCTGTTATTTATATGATAAGAATCCCACAGGTGGTTTTTATACTGCTGGAGAATGAAGAGTTGTGGGAAACATTTTCATTGGAAACTTCAGAACTTTATTTAGAAAGATAAACCGCAGAGCCATTGTTAATCATGTACCAATTAGGTATAATACAAGGTCTATACTTATCTGAGATATAAGAGTAAGCTGATGGTGAAGATCTTCAAGTGGAAGCTGAAACTAATATGGAAGTTCAGCACCAGAGTGCTGTTTCTAATGCATTATTCATTGAGAGTGAAATTTGGTTCAATTTAACCAATGTTGAAATATTCCTCTGAGCTTGGAATTCATTGCATTTTAAAATAAAAACTGATCAATCTAGTGTAATGCCAAGATAAGAGCTAATTGTGCATTAAGAATAATTAGGAATAATAAAGTAGAACTTTTATATTATTGGCAAACTGCAAATTATCAAATATTTATTGATTAGCTTAAAGAGCAAGGAATCAGAAAAATGTTTGTTAACGAATATGAGCATGAAGGTTGCAAAAAGAGTTTTACTATTTAATTATTCATGTACATGATGGATGAGCCACAACAAGAAAAATAATTGCCCTAAAATCTTAGTAGCAGCTCACACTAGTGCCAAAAAACAAAACAAAACAACAACAACAAAAAAAACCAAAAGCCATTTTTTTTGGGGTGGCTTTGGCATCTGTGTGACCACTAATGTCAGAAAACCCAAGCCCAGCATTACTTCTGTGTGTCCTGGTTGTTGGTGAATTTTTCCGCGGTGGCAGTTTATCCTCTGCTGACTCTGCTATTCTAAAAAGACCTAGATGCTAGATCTCTGATACATGTTCCAGAATTTATAATTATAATGTAAAGATGAATTCTAACAGTTTATACATGCTCACATACTACACACAAAACATTGTTAAGTGCTCAGAAAGAGAATGAGCTATGGGGTTACACTATTCATCATCCATGAAGATCATATTTTATATTTAAAATAAAGCTTATATAAAGGTAGCCATTGTATATAAAAATTATTATAGTTAATTAAAATGTATTTTAGAATATGTCTTCCTCTGTCAATCCTTTAGTCCTTCTCATACTTTGCTTGTTTAAAGAATATTTCATATATTTTAACTATAAAAGTATTTGAGATAGACATTACAGAAGGACAATGAAATTTTAGACATAGTTACATTTAACTTTTGTTCAAAAAGTTTTATTTTATAGACATCAAATTTGTATGTAATGATTTGTTTAAAATATTAAGCAACTCTCATTCTGTCATAATTATTTCATTTTTTCTATGTCATATAGATTAATGTTCCGAAGGTTTGACTATGATCTGCTCATTAGTAGTTCACATTTTTCTTCAAGAATAAAAATATTTAAAAAGTTCATTAATAAACTCTCAGCTCTTGTACAATTTGAAAATAAGAGTTCATTTGAAATTCATTGAATTTTTGCCTTTTGTAAGTTACTCAATGTATTAGAACCATGTTTCCAAAGAGGACATGATATACTTGATTGATATTCATTACTTGTTTGAAAAGAGTTTAAAGGTAATATAAAAAATAAAAGAATCCTCGTCAGAATTCATCTGCTAAAATTATTCAAACCTCTCTATCTTTTTTCAACTAAGAAAACTTAAATTTTATATTCTATCCTCAAGGGTAGAGTGTACAAACCAAACCAGATATTTTATATAGATTAAATCATTTTATTAGATGTATTTAATTATTTGTGCATGTGAATTGTGTGGGTTTCTGTGTGCCATGGCATATGTGGATTCTCTCCTTTTGCCATGTGAGTCCTAAGAACTGAATTCAACTGGTCAACTTGGGGTAAATTTACTTTACTCACTGAGCCTTCCCATGGACATCCTTACATACAACTAATTAATTCTCTCATTCTAATACATCTCTATGAGTATGCAATATAGAAATATAATGCTAGGCTTACATTACTTTTAACTTGTCCTTGCATTTATTGCCTGGGTTATTAGATTAGGTAATCTAAAATCAATAATCAGTCAATATCACTGTGTACCAATATATGGTCTGTTTCCATTGTTCTTTTGTGAGTGTGTATGTACATGTGCATGCATAAATGTGTGTATTTGTGTCATGTGTGTTTAGGCTCGAAGTTCTAGTAATGTGCCATCTTTGATCTTTCCATTTTCTTTACTGAGGTGGAGTCTCCAATCCAAGTGAATTCAGAGCATACTGACTCAGCTAGCCTGATTAGCCTAGCTAGCCAGCTTTACTTTTACGGTCATGGTTTTGCATAAATGAGTGGCTAAAAGGGTGCCTTTGTTGCATGTAGCCTGATGGACTTTTGCTCATCATTTTCTCAGACTCATCACTTGCCTCCAATTCTACCCTTAGGGGGAAGTGCTATTTTCCCAGGGAGCCAAGCCACAAGCTTCATCATCACTGTTGGACTGTCCTCCGAACTAATTCATCATCAAATTTCCACATTCTTCACCAGAAGGGCTCTTCTGCAATGCAGATTGAGTCAATTTTCTACTCTGTCTGTTAGTCATACTCTAAATTAAGTTACCATTACAACTACTTAGGGAACCTGCTAGTTTGTTCAGCAATCAGTCTTTCATCCAGTTTACACACTTTAGCTACTGCAATTTCTCTTCTCTGTGAAAAGAGACCAATCTGGAAAAAAAAAAAAAACTAACTAAAAAACAAAGCAAAAAGATTTTAGCATGGAATGTCTTCGTACTGGCAATTAAAACAAGAACAACACGACCAACTATCTATATTGATGTGCAGTATTTCACATCATTTGAATTCAGTAAATTTGGCTTTCTATCACATGATTGACTACACATGTGTTCTCCTTTAGACTTAGTCACAATGGCCTGGCTCTAAGGTTGCCCACTAAGTGGAATGGCATTCACTTTCCTTTTAAAATTATATTAATTATAAATGTGCGGCAGGTAGCTCAGGCTTATAGCTAACTAGCTCTTATTCTTATATTAACCCATAATTCTTATCTATGTTTAACCACATTGTTTGGTACCTTTTCTCAGTACAGAATTCTTTTCTTGCTTCCTTTGCATCTGGAGCCTTATTTTCTCCAGAATTCACCCTTTTGAGTGCCTGGAGTGTGATTGTGGTACATTCTCTTCCCTCTTGCCAGAAGCTAGCTTAGGGTCATTTATGTGACCCTTCTAGGGACAATTAAAAATAAAGGAAAATGCTTTAATTTCAAAATATTTTTTCCTACATGATGGTGGCAGTTTTACATATAAGATTGACATGTTTGCCATTTTCCTCTTTACTATGAGAAAATCATTATATGCCTCTTGTTTTGCTTTTCAATCATGACACAACAAAAGATTAAGTCCCCAGGCCCCCCAAAAATGCAGTAAAAATTAAGAAACCAGCAGTGACAAAACCACACTGGAATTTTTTACCCTCAAGACCTGAATGACATTAAGCCAGCCAAAGTCCCAAAATGGGTAGGGGAAGGCCTCCTGAAGCTCCACCCCTCGCTGAGGAGATATTGGCAACTGATGGCTTTTCTGGGAGGATGACTTCTCTGATGAATTTCTTCAGGGATGTGGTCTTTAAGTCACTACCCATGATCCAGTAGATGTTTGAATAACCATGCATAGATATGTAGCAACCAAATGCAGTGAGGGGTTTTTAAACAATAACAACAAAAATGAGCACCTGAAGTAGAGAAGGAAGAGTGGTAAGAGGAATAGGGAAGGGTTTGGAGGGAAAGAATGGGGTGCATTTGATTAAAACACATTATGCATGTATTCCAGTCTCAAACAAAAATTTTAAAAATGCAACATTGTGTTCTAAATGTCAATAAAAGTTATACATTGGATATCTATTATTTAAATATAAACATAATGTTTAAAAAACAATTTACATCTTAAAATGTGTCTTGTCTGTCCTTAGATGATGTGATTTAGATGGAACTTGAAGTTATTGTCTTGTTACTGACTTTTACAAAGCCAGATTTTTACTTCCAGGTTAAGGTATCTTTCTTCCTTCACAAAACTGACTATAGTCTTGTATCTTCCTTAATCCAGAATTTTATTTGCTGATCCTTTTCCCATCTACTTTGTTATAATTTATCAACTAAACCAAATTGTAACATCCTAGAAAAGTTTCTCAGTTGCCACTGTAGCTGTTTCATGTTTGAATGTATATTCATTTCTTCTACAGTCCCATGGGTCTATATTGAATGATGTGGTAAAAGTCACTTATTTGTTTCAGATCATACAGAAGAGTCTTTCAGTTTCTCCTTACTCAATGTATCAGCTGTTGACTTATTATAAAGGATCTATCTTCATTATCTTGAAGAACATACCTGTTAAAAACTTGTACATTTGGCTATTTTTGTTTTGTTTTGTTTTATTTTTTATGGAAGGATGTAGAACTCAGTGGGAGAAGCCACCTGGTCCTTGTCCTTTTTTATTATTATTTTATTCTGTTTCAATCTTTTAATTTAATTGTTTTACAATTTCCTTTATACATCTTGTGTTTTTTGTCCTTACTCTCATTACTTTCTCTTGTCTGCTTCTCCTCCTGCTCCATGCTGTCTTTCAAGCAGCAAGTAGCTATTCATTCATGTTTATTTTCTGTTTCTTTTTATGGCTTACAAAGTTAATTTGGGGATCTTAGTAATACATGAGGCTGTATTTCTATTTACTGGAATGTGGGCTACTAATTTCATTTTTTTCCAGGCTGCTTATTATTTTGAAGTTAATTTTTCACTTCAGGTCAATGATTTTATATATATAAAATGCTACCTATTCTACAAAAATTTCTGAGTTCATAAAAGTTTCAGGATTCACAAACAAAAATATTAGCAGCACTGGTGTATTCAGTAGTGAATTATCTGAAATGATGATCAAGGATGAAATTTCATTCATAAAACTATAAAACGACTATGAGAAAAATTTTGGAAGAAACATGCACAAGAATAAAACAAACTAGAAAAACAGGAATATATCTTATTTTCATAAACTCAAGGTAAACTGTATATATATTACAATTCCTAAAAAGTACAAGTAGAATATTTTCAATAACTAGAAAAATACTAAAATTTATATATAATTGTAAATTATCTCATGTTACAAAGATAGCTGGTCAAAGTAACAAGCTATGAGGCATGCTTTACCTGACTCAAAACATAGTGCAAAGCTATGGCAATATAGAATAATATATGATGTAAATGCAGACACATAGAAAAAGATGTAGAATAGAAACCTTCAAAGTCTACCACAGCATACACAGCCAGCTGTGACTGGCCATTGTCCTGAAACATGCTAGTTCTGAAAAGACTTAGTCGTCATGAAATGCTGGGAACAGTTTACAAACACCCACATGAGTGGAACCAGACACCTACATATTACCACCTGGAAAATTCTATCTAAGTCTTAATTTGGGAGGCCTCATGTTACAAATACATACCAAAAGCATAGGGGAAAATTTAAGGACATGAGAATGGAGTGAAGAGCACAAACATGCATAGTATATTAAATAAATAGTATCATAAAAAACCAAAAAGCTCTGTCAGAGAAAAAATAACAGTGGAGTAAGTGAACAACAACTGAATGGGAGAAGGCTGTTGAAAACTGTGTGTTAGACAAGAGCATGGTATACAGGATATAGGAGGAATCAGAAGGACCCAGTAACAAAACTTACAATTGAGCACTCGAACTAAATAGGTCTTGATAGAAGACTTAGCAATGGTCATAAGATGTTTGTTAATACGTCAATTAATCATTAGGCAAATTGGAATTGAAATTGAAACCATAATGAGATTTTTTTCTCACCCTTGTATAAATAACCATTATCTAGAAACGTAAGAAACAATGTATACAAATGTAAAATTAGGAACCATTTCATGTTATTGATGAGAAATTAAATAAGCACAGCCAGAAGAAGAAGTACCAAGGAGATTCTCCAAACAACTAAAATAAAATAAACATGCCCATGCAATCTACTAATGACATTGCAAGGTGTATGTAGCCAATGACAATGAAATCAACATGCTAAAGAAATATTATCACCTCTATGGTCATTGTAAAATTATACAGAAAAGCCAAGAGATGAGAGCAACCTAAGTGAACAGCAACTTATGGATGAATGAAAAGCATGTGTTGTGTATACAGAGGGCAAGAAATTTGCATTGTCAACAAGTACTTTATATAGGCTATGATACGAGTGCAAGATGAGATTAAGCAAAATAAATGCAGTTTATGGGCACAGAAGAATGTGTGCTTGGAATATGTCACAGGGGCTGAGATTAACCCCTAGCACCAAATGCAAATAAATCAAACTGCTTTACACAAAATAACTCAAACAAACAAACAAACAAACAAACAAAAAAACCCGAGAAAGCTAGATGTTGCAGAATTTGAGAATTTAAACAATCAGGCTAAGTGTGCAACTGAAACAATAACTAGAAATCAGAGTAAGATCATAATATTAAAGTAGTTTTAATTATTTTATCTTATAAAAAGCTATGCTTTCACAATGCAGTAGAAATTAATACATGTGATTATTATCAGAATGTTTAAATTAGGAGTTAGACTTTTCTGACAGTGGGAATGAAGTGCCTGATATGCCTGCATCCACCTTGATGTGTTAATCACCCATTTGTACATGAGACATCACTTCGAGAGCACTGCTGGGTAATAATCATTCCATCAGACAGGGCTGAGACAGGGGAGAAGGTAAATGAAGGGGAGAGGAATGCAGGGAAGGAAGAAGGGAGAAGAAAAATATTGTCTTTGTTGGAGTGCCTGTAGCCAACTCACAGGGCTGAGGCATGTGAAAGTGTTCACTCCAGAACAGAACAGCCACCTTGGGGAATGCTGTGCTTTCAAGTTGTCATCACATTTAGAGGAAGAGACAGTATACTCTCTGTCACAGAAGGCAGACTCTAATTCTGAGTTTAGAGTGGTGATTAAAACACTCATTTTCGCTGGAGTTTTGACTAATTTAATATTTTACAATAAGGAAAAAATGGCTTGATGTCTTTGACAGAAACATCTCTGGTGACTCCAGATATGACATGAGCATGGATGAGAAAGGCAGACTGCAGAGTCCTGAATGTCCAACAGTTCCTCTCCTGAAGCTTTTAGAGGAAAAGATGAAATCCTTGCAGCTCACACCAAGTACACCAGGAAAAGTGACTCCTTTTATGCTTTGCTTACCACATTTTTAAAAGTATTTTTGCTGTCCTGTCTTTCATTGAGGTATGGATATGTTTGCTAATTTACCTCATTAATTGACTATCAAACAACTATTTGTTTTAGACTACAAGTCAGTCTTGGTGATCTTTTAAAAAATAAATCAAAAATCCACCCTATTCATGTAGGGAATAAAGGACTTCAAATCTGCAGTCCATTTCTCAGATTTGACTATATTGAATTAAACTAAGAATATTTACATTTTATATTGACTTTTAGCTATTCATTACCATAAAACTTTAGTATGTATAATTCAAATATTATCCTCTAATACAGAAAGGCATGTAACAACCAAAATGCTGAAGAAAACAGCACCTATGTGTAGTTGTAAGTTTCTCTGTCCCGCCCAGTGGGTCCCAGAGTTATTCAATAGTTCAATTCCAAATAAATATACAGAAGTTTATATCAATTACAAGATGATTGGTCTATGACTCAGGCTTATACCTGATAACTCTTATACTTTAAGTTAACTATTTTATTTATGTTTAGCTACTTGATGTGGTAGTTGTTTCCTCAGTGAAGCATTCTCATCTTGCTTCCTTTGTGGCTGACTGGCATCCTCCTAAGTCCATTCTCATTTGTCTCTATTACTGCTTGGATTTTAGGTCCACCTCTAAACTGCCTTTCCATAGGCCAAAACAGATCCTTATTATCAAAGGTCACAAAGCGTATTCACAGCATAAAGAAAGACATCCCACATCACCTATGGAACAAGACGTATCTGTGACTTCACCTCTTCCCTCAGCACAACTATTCCAGAAACCTGGTCCTTAAGTATTCTTTTTCTAACTTATTTTATATGATTTAATTTCTAGTCTGGCATATCTGTGACATTATTGCTTTGATTTTGTTTGTATATCACTCAGTCAAAAGTGAGCAATGATCCCAGGTTACTATGATAAGTTTTACTTCAAGTGTTCTTCAGCTATCTCTCATATGTGTCTCCCTTATTCCTACTTTTTTCTTATTTATCTCAGATAATGCTTATCCCCTCCCCTTTCACTTCTCAATTGTAATTTTCAGTAGAGACTCCAGAGGACCTCAAAGTTAGATAGGTTATTCTAAGGCTGTTGACTGGCCACCATAACTAGAAGCTAGTACCTTTTAGCTGAAGACACTGAACACTTTTATTTCAGAAAAATTTTACATGTCAACCACAGATTCCCCCTCATTCTTTTTTTCTGCTTCTCTAGACTTCCCCCATCCTAAGCCATTCTACTGAAAGGGTAAGGCCTTCCATGGGGAGTCAGCAAACTTGTATATTTAGTTGAGGCAGGTCCAAATCATCCCCTATCCCCATCAAGGCTGTGCAAGGTGTCCCTCCATAGGTAATGGGCTCCAAAAATCCAGCTCATTCATTAGGGATAAATTCTGATCCCACTGCTAGGGGCCTCTTAAACAGAACAATCTACACAACTGTTTCCCACATGCAGAGGGCATGATCCAGTCCCATGAAGGCTCCACAGCTGTCAGTGTAAAGATCCTGATTTCCAACTAGCTTGGTTCGGTTATCTCTGTAGATTTCTCCAACATGATCTTGACCCACCTTGTTTAAATAATCCTTCTTTACTCTCTTCAACTGGACTCCCACAGCTTGGCATAGTGCTTGGCTATGGATCTTTGGATCTGCTTCCACCAGTTACTGGATGAAGACTGTATAATGACATTTGGGGTATTTGGCAATCTTTATGAGGTAGGCCAACTCAGGGACCCTATCTCCTTTGCTACTACTCTAAGATGGAGTCATCCTTGAATCCCACACACTTTGATTATAAGACACAGTGAAGCTAATCTGGAACTAACTGGGGAACTTCTCTGCTAGTTCTCTTTTATGGTGCCAAAGGTGGTACGGGACTATTGGGAGAGAAAATATATCAATAGCCTTGCCCAGTGATAGATGCTGCACACTATAATTCCTACCTACCAGGGTAGATGCACCCAGTGGTTCAATGGTGTCATGACTGTTATAGCAATAAAAAAAACGACTTCTTTCTAACTGTGTTTGAGGCCTGTTTCACAGGAGGAATTTCATTCTTGTTACTGTAAATCTCATCAGTCAATGATTTGAAAGTTCCCAAATCTGTAGCAGCTAGGATTTTCTAAGTTCTACAACAAAAGGACTTCTTCAGCAATAGGGTCATACCAATTAGTTCTGGTGGGAAACTGGGAGCATTGACAGCAGTCTGTATTGTTTAAGGGATTTCCAAGACACACATCAACAGCCTGAAGTGAAGTATCCCATACATGGTTATCCACTAGGAGTGGTAAATCAAATTAAACTATTCTGTTTAAATATATATATATCCAATAAATGTGTATAAATACCTACATTCTCTCCATATGTATATAATACAGACATATGTATTTAAATGTATATTTGGATATACACAAAATTTCTAAGGCATTAGGCTTCTATATGGCATTTTCAAGTTAACCATCCCCTTCTCCTCTACCTATGTTCTCATTCCTCTGTCATTTAAACCTCCTTCTATTGTCCCCCTTTCCATCCTTAGATCCTCTTGTGAACTGTTTCCTATCCTTCAAGATTGTCTTCTCCAATGAACAGTCTCTTCCTAGTGTCCTTGTTTTGATAGGTACTTGTGTGTTTAATTCAATTAAAAATATATTTTTGTAGTGAAAGTGGAGTACTACAATTATATGTACTATCTTAATACATTCTAAATATCATTTAAAGTAGCAAACAATGAAAAAAATAATTGTTTTAAATTTAATCACTGGCTTAAACATTCAAAATCAACAATGTATTCAGTAAAGTGTTTTATCATGGATAGATTCCATTGGATCTAATTTAACAATACACATGCAAAACTTTGTAGCCTTTGTTTATATTTATTTACAAATGCTATAAATTATTATATTGTTTATATTTAATTATATGTATATTCATTTATAAATACTAACTTTCTTTCTTCATATGATCTTTTAGTGTTTCTTACATCATGTAGTACTTTCCAATAAAATTTCTAAAACTCTGATTATGTTTTATCTCTTTTAAAGATTTAGTTTTACTTTTACTAATATGCATGTTTCTATGGCATCTGTGTGCTGGTAAATCTGGAGGCCAGAGCCTTCAATTTTTAGAATTATATCAAAATTGTGAGGAGTTCATATATTTTCACACATGCTTCTCAGTTTTCTGAGTTGGACTCTACGATTTATTTCAGTGAACAAATATGATAGCATAGGATATTGAATGATTGCTCCAAACTAAACACTGTGAATTGCTAGTAATTTTATTTTCTATGAACATGTATATTTCCTTCAATAGTATTATTAGTTGACAAATATTATACCCATTTTTGTGAAAAAGACAAATGATTAGTGACTTAACATCTGAATACAACATATACTCTAAAAGAAGCCAAGGTATGGCATTTGTCCAAAGCTGCTTTTATTAAGCAGAGAGGCTCAGTGTCAACTGCAGTGAGATGCAGATCTTGAAAGAACAGCTAAGGCTCCATTAAAATAGCTCAGCAAATAAAACAAGTATGCCCTTTCCTAGGACACCGTCTGAAATTTTATAGTTGCTGTAGACAGTTATATAACAAAGCACATACCTTTTGAGCAATTGGATTCGTTCACAATTTTCTAAATTCAAAATATTTGGGGTGGTTTGTGCAAAATTCTAATGTTAAAATAAATGCCTAATTTGCACAAAGTCCCCAGGAAATTTCCTGTTTTCCCCATTAGTTTTATGCCACTGGATGTTGTACTATTGCTACCACTTGGATGAGGGTGATGAAGGATGAAGTGAATTAGTCCTCCAGACTTTGAAGGCTCATGGAGTTATGCCCTTTTGGAAGCAATTGTTTTTTTGTCTGTGGAATGTCAAAGCTGGCAATTTTGAGATGGCAATTTGTTTCTCCATCTGCTCCATACATTTAGACTTTTGTGAAGAATGAAGATTTTGCTGTGCACGCAGGCCTTTCATTTTGTGTGTTAACAATGGGATTTTTTTTTTTTTTAAATCACCTATATGTTGGGCTTCTGAGATTCTCCATACGGAATGGCTAAGTACTTTGACAAATCTGAAATAGCACAAAAGTGACAAATGAACAGATATTAATTCAGACCTGAAGTCTGTATTATAGTGGATTACACTGTTCTGGGGAGAAAAACACTTCTCACATACAGTGACTATATAAATGCAATAAATGTACATTTGTCCTGTCATAAAGTCCTACTGAACATTCAAACTCAGAAAAGCAAGGACAGATGAATATAAATAAGTGAGTATGGGTGATCTCCACTATGGCTGCCAACTTCTCTGTATTTTAAAGTTTGTCTTCTCAGTATCTATTGCCTTTTGAAATCTCACATTGTATAATCTGATTTATCACTTGAATGAGTAATGTAAATTCTTATTGTTTTATAACTTACTTTGAAATATGAATAAGATTTGCAGCTTTTGGGGAAATTCATTTGTCCAAGTCTTTGCCTGTTATGCTCAGAAAATTTATTAATGTAATATAGTAATCTGAAGAATTAATGCCGCGTCATTTTCTCAATCAAAAATTGGTTAGAAGGAAGCTCTAGAGAAAATGAGGAGACCTCTAATGAAATTTTGTGTCCTTGGGTGAGTTATTTAAAACAATTGCCTCAAATAAATAAATGTCACTGTTTGTGGAGAAAGTCTATTTGGCTGTTGTTGTCTTCTCTTAGTAAATTTCAGAAGTTGCTTGCTTGCACTTCCAGCTAACTCAGGTCTTTGATGAGGCTGAAGACCAGATAGTTTCAGTTATCACCATTTCACATCTTAGCTAAGAGCATTTAGGTACTATATCACATTATTCAAGATAGGTACCTCTGGAGTGATCTCTGAATATTGCCACTTACCAATGTTCTGGACATTTAATAAATACTTTGTGTTTGTTGTTCTTGTAAAAAAAAAAAAAAGAGGTTATAATAGTTTGTAGTCTTTATGGAGAATTCACTGGAGTTATATCTAACGCCCATGACAAGTGAAAAAAAAATAGTGATCACATGTATTTGAGCCAAGGACAGGGATTTTATTATTATTGTGGGCCATTTCCTGTAGTCTGAAATGTCATTAAAGGCTTTCCATAAGTTAATATTAATAGGCCACTGTAAACCACTAAATAAAAACTAACATTAACATACTTTATTCTTTATCTAGACAGTACCTTCCTCTGGCCTATAGGTTAGACACCAATATAATGAGTAAGTACAGAGTGGGGAAATGGGAAAGAAGGAGAGGCAGAATATTTCATGTGCTGGAAATAGAGGCATATAGCAGGAGATAAAAGAAGTGAGGAATGGGCTGATGTGGCTGGCCTGATCGCCACAAAGCATTATGGTAATGCCCAGGCCTGGGCTGCTGTCAAGGAACATATCTTGGTCTGTGTTTCTGATGTAGCAGTGGAAGTCTGTGTTGATGTCCATGACTCCTGTTGCAAAAGGTCCTGCAGACACCTAGGTGATGTTCCTAGGTGCAGCACAGGGGTCATACTGATCTATAAGCTGCTCTACCACTCAGGACTAGGTGGCCTTGTTGGTCCAGGAGGCCTGTGATGCCACTCAAGATCATGGTGAGCCTGGGATGTTGCTGGGACCCATGTCTGGGCCCATGGCCCTGCTACAGACTGTCTATGAATTGACCTCCATAGCTCTTTGTTGCCACCAAGTGCCATGCAGAGTCCTGTGGTGACATTTTCAAATACAATAAAAACATTCCAAGATATCAGAGGGATATACCCATAGTTAGTCTAAGAGGATCAGACAGTGGTAACTCACACCTTTAATCCCAGCACAGGGAATATTCCGCAAGTGATGACCTATGACTTTAGTACAATCTGAGTTTGAGGTCATTTTAGTTTACAGAGGAGTTCCAGCTACCAGTGGTGGGGCTACACCTTAACTGAACAAAGAAAGTATTTAAGGCAGGCATAGAAAGACAGAGCAGGTAGAAGAAGCCAGGAGGAGCGAGGCTGAGGAAGCTGGAAGATAGCTGGATGAGATCTGACTGTGGTGTATACTCTCTCTGATATCTCTACCTTTCCCAGAGATCTGGCTCTGAGTTTCCTTTATATATGCAACACTTGGCTTCCCACTTTGGGGCACAAATTTCTCCCCTCCTTACCCAAAATACTGCACTTTCCAGCCAGAACAACACATGGCTGGAGGAGTAATTACTGGCGGGCTAGTCTTTCTGTTCTGAATTAAGCTCCAGTCTTAGGTAGATTGGCCACACATGTTTCCATTTCATTTTCATCTGGGTAAGTCTTTCAGACAATGGTCTCTTTATCCTTGTAGGTTGTTTCATTTTTCTTTTTGGACCCCTCCTTGGCTGCTCTCACATTAGGTCACTGTCCCATTTCACAATCAATTGAATCATCAACAGACAACAAATTGATGAGTGGATCAATTTTTTAAAAGAGGGAATTTGTTATAACAATGGAGGGTTCTTTGTCCTTCTGTCATCTTTTGCTACACAATTTGCTATTAAAACCAGTGAAGGAAAATATAAATAAGATAGATAGGACTATCATAATGTCTATCATATTGTTTATTATGAATATTTTTGTATGATTTCTATTTTATCACTTAAAAAGTCAATATAAATCAAAAGAAAAGGTGTTTAAAAAGCCTGTTTAGAGAGAACACAAAGATGTTCAAATTCAAACAGAGGAATATGAAGAACCAATTTCAGCAAGGTCATCTAAAATTAGACAAAAACAGGCAACATTAATATGCCCATTAACATTTAAGAAATGAATGATAAAGATGATAGAGGAGCTAGTAGGGTTCCAGTAGAAATATTAGAATTACAGAGAGTAAGAGAAGCAATTGTAACATATGGGATGAATTCACCATTTGTAAAACAAACGTTGAACAGTTGGTCATGTTGTAACTGGGTCATCCCTAAATATTGGTTAGATATGGTTACAGCTGTGCTAGAGGCAGAACCGCTTATACAATGGAAATCATGGTGGAGGCAGGAGGCTAAAACAAAAGAACAAAGACGCAGGGCCAGAGGCATAGAAGTCTCCCAAGACCAACTTCTTGGGGAGGGAGATTATGTTGATATTGAAAGGCAGTCTTTATACAATGAACATACTCTGGATTTTTGCCTCATGGCAGCTTTAACTGCCTGGGACCGGATTGAAGAAATAGGAAAGAAAACTGAATCATTCACAAAAGTAATTAAAAGCCCAAAAGAAACTTTTAGAGACTTTTTGAACAGATAAAATGCAATAGTAAATAGGATAGTACAAGACTCAGAAACCAGGCAAATAATAGTTAAATCACTGTTTTTTGAGAATGTTAATACACAATGTAGAAAAATACTTAGACCTTTAAAAGCAAGTTTACACCTTTGGAGAAATGGATTCATGAGACAATTAATCTAGAATTTTATGATAGTGATGTGTAGTAGATGGGGGTTTCTAGGTTCCGGGTGGCCAGAGGTCTGAGACCCACAGACCTGTCGCCCAAGACTGCTTAGCTGCCCAGCCACCTGCTGCTTAGACCCCTAGAAATGACTCAGACACTTATATTAACTTGATACTGTTTGGCCTATGGCTCAGGCACTTTGCTAGCTAGCTCTTACATCTTAAACCAATCCATTTCTATTAATCTGTCTGCCACGTGGCCCGTGGCTCACCTGTGCTCTTACATGTTTCTTCTTTGGTGGCTTCAGCTCGGTCTGCTTCTGACCCTGTCCTGCTTCTCCTACCTATCTATGCTCTGATTTCTCTTCCTACTTCTTTTATGGTGCCTGTCATGGCCCAAAACAGCTCCTTCATTTAAAGATTGAGATTCACAGCATACAGAAAGGCATTCCCACATCAGTGATGATAACTGGGTAGGAGAGCTTATTTCAAGAGGTATAAGAAAAAGTCAAAATGTTAAATGTTACAATCGTGGGAGGCAAGGTCACATAAAAAGAGATTGTAAACAAGGTGTTTCCAGAAATAATACTTTTGTTAGGAATAATCCCAAGAGAATGCCCCTCACTTCTGGAGTATGCAGAAGGTCTGGAAAAGGAAGACATTGGACTAATGAGTACAGATCAACAAGGGACAGACAAGGTAACTTTCTGCCCTTGGGAAACACCCCAAGGGGGCTTTCAAAGCCCCATATCAAATCCAATTCAATCTTAGCCTGCCATTGTTGAGGAACCACCTTCCCATAACAATTTAAGAAACTAAAACCTATTTTAAAAACACATACTACATTGAATGATAGAAAAAGAAAAATTATAAAGTAAATGTTTTGGCAAGCTTCTATCAATGATCAAAGGCCAAAATTAAAAGTACAATAAATGATGTTATTATTGAAGGATTATTGGACATAGGGGCAGATGTATCAATAATTTCACCAGAGTCACGGCATCCAAGTTGGCCCTTGTAGCAGATAAGTGTTCAGTTTTTGGGTATTGGGTCGATATCCCAGGTAAAACAATTTGCAAGGTGGCTTGAGTGTATAGGACCAGAAGGACAGAGAGGAATATTAAAGCCATATGTGGCTGATATTGCTATAAATTTATTGGAATGAGATTTACCGCAACAATGGAACACACAGATTAATATTCCTCCAAACAGAAATAAGCCGTGGACTAGAACTTGGTTCTGGAAAAAAACATTAGAAAGTATTATGAGAAACAGTCACAGACCATTCAGGTTATAAAGAGACAAGGCAAAACAGCTGCTGTACTACCTCTAAAATGGCTTACAGGCAGGCTCATATGTTACATTCAGGATTCTTGGCCCCAGGTAGCCTGAGGTGCAGATCCACAGACCTGCTGCCCCAGACCCTTTAGCTGCCCACAGCTGATGAGGCCCCCCAAAATGACTCAGACACTCATATCAAGTTCATGCTGTTTGGCCTATGGCTTAAGCACATTGCTAGCTAGCTCTTACATCTTAACTCAACCCATTCTCATTAATCTGTCTGCCATGTGGCCCATGACTTACCTGTGTTTACATATTTCTTCTTTTGCGATTGGCTCTGTCTGTCTTTCTGCTTTGCTTCTCCTCCTATGTTGTGATTTCCGCTCCTATTTTTTTCTATGGTGCCTGTCATGGGCCAAAACAGCTCCTTTATTTAAAGAGTGATATTCACAGTATACAGAAAGACATTCCGATATCACCTCTATGGGTTTAACAGTAGCCTATAACAAAAGAGAAATTGAAGGCCTTAGAGAGCTGGTACAGGAGATGTTAAATGCACAGCATATGGAAGAATAAACCAACCCTTGGAATTATCCTATATTTGTTATTAACAATAAAACTGGAAAGTGGAGAATGGTAACAGACCTAAGGGCAATAAACAGGGTGATCCAGTCAATGGGCTTTCTACAATCTAGGATTCCTTTACCTTCTCTATTACCTAAAGAATGGCCTATTACTGTCATTGGTTTAAAAGACGGTTTCTTTATAATACTTTTACAAGAACAAGACACAGAAAAATTTGCCTTTACAGTGTCCATTTATAATAAAAATTCTCAGCATGTAAAGAGATACTAGCAGAGGGTCCTCCTTCAAGTAATGCTGAACAGCCCACTCTGTGCTAGTATTTTGTTCAAAAGACAGTAGAAAAAATATGTAACAAATTCCCACAATCTGTGATTTACCATTACATGGATGACATCTTGTTGACCAATTCAAACATTGATACCTTAGGAAAAATTTTTGAAGAAGTGAAAAAATTTTGCCTGCTTGGGGATTACATATGAGCTATGTTGAGGAAGGGGTTTTTCTTTTGTTTCCACAGGTGAAGAAAAGTTATGTATACCATCAAAATTAATAAAGACTCAATTAGAATCAGAGAAACTTTATGAAACTAAGAATTTATAGCTCATCCACCCATATTACAATTCTTTAAGTTGTAGGAAAAAACAAAGGGTTGGGGCAGGTTTTTGTTTTTGTCTTTACTGAAAACTGGGAATACCTATCTTCAAGAAATGAAAAGATCTTGGACATCTAGACATCTAAAGAAAAAGGGAGACTATCCAGAAAATTTACAAGCAAAAGAATATTGTAACTATTGTTACCAGTATACTTCATAGGGTAAAATCTCATTTCTTAACCTCTATTGTTTTGTAAGTTGAAGTTCCAGTTTAATTATAATTTAAAGCTGGGTAATGAGTTGGAGTGTGGCTTTCTCCTTCTCTAAACTCAAGAATACTAGTTTAAGGAAAATACAAAATTTCTGTATCATATCAGAAGAGCCACCTGCTATGGGACAGAAGAATAACTAGAAATAAGAGAATATTCTATTGTTACCAATCATATGCTTAAAAAATACTTCTATCTTTAGCTTTCTGTTTATTGCGTTGGGTTTTAGTCTTTTATCAGTTTTTTGCAGTGACCCATGACAGTACCTAAATGCGAACTTGAAGTATCCAAAAGGAAGATGGGGCCCCACATTGAAAATTTCACATGGACTATGACAAAGCCACTAGGCTGACAAACACCAATGAAAGATCAGATTTGGACTACAAATTGCTCAGCAAAATTTCGAGGTGGCTTGCTGAGATGAACCAGCTTCACAGACTATTATAGCCAGAACTTAAGACAAGCCGTGCGCTTTCCTGCTATACAGACACTGGACAACAAGTGATACAGCTATTTATTTCAGTACTTGACATTGAACAAAACTTTTCTTTTCAGGATTCCCAAGTGATGCCGTTGCCCCTAAACAGGAGGAAGTTAATTTAAGAACACTGTCCCCACATTCCCAAGAGGTAGAGCGGGTTGTTTTTGGTCTTTCAATGGGTTATGGATGATTGGCATTGTTTAGGTTAATTGGTTAAAAATAGTTAATGGTTATGGTTAGAAAAAAAGTTAAACAATAACGATTAGATTCAAGATTTATGTTTAAAAATAATAAAAGTAAAAGGGGATACAGATATATATGATATAAGGATAGATTACTGAATCTTATTTTAAAAGGATTTACTAGGTTTAAGTATTTTACATTGGATTGGATTTTTGTATATTGTATACAAATTATGTATATTGAGATTAATTGTGTTACTATACAAATATCTCTATGCTTGTTCAAGGTATTATACCTATTCAGTTCATCTAACAATGTAATACAAGTTGCTAGTCTATGAAAATTTTTATTATCAACTAATTAGAATGTAAAGCAATGCAAGGTAGTAGTTAGATATTACATTCAAACATAGTCATATTAGATATGTTTACAAGATCAAACAAATATATTTTAGATGAGCAGGTCTTCTTCAAACACTTCAGAGATCCATAGAATATGGCATTTAAAATATTTTAAGAACTTAGACTTTTCTGGACAGTGAGGCAGGTCTGCTCCTGCCAGCCCCAATCTACTTCAGGAGAAAAAAGGGCATTGAGGAAACTCCATATAGAGTTCACTTTCTTTGTACCAGTGGTTAGCCACTGAACAAGAACCTTTTCTTGTATTGACTGCTTGGCAGTAAGCTGTTTAAACTGGACATACAGGTTCCCTAGGAAAGTGACCTCTGAACTTTGATAGAACAGCTGAGGTGGTCCATCAGGTTCCCGCTTTTCAGAGAAATCTGTCAGATATTCTTCAGGACGCAAGGAGAAGCGACTGATGAACTATACCAGAATGGGCAGAACAGATTTCCTGCTTCACTGAAATAAAAAGAGATGCTGGGCCTGTAGGCTGAAGATGGATGCCCCAACTTTATAAAGGAACTTTGAATGGCTTGTCCAGGAAGATAGATGTCATCTCTGTATTTCTAGATTTTGGAAGTTTCTTGCACTTCCTGTTTACTTGGGTAAATATTATTTCCTTCTTGGGTCTCTGAGGTAGTTAAAGATGAAATAGTTATAGTTATAGTTTTTTAGTGGCAGTTTTAGAAAAGAAACTTTGAAGTTAAAGTGTATAAGTTTAAGAAACATCAAAATAATAGTTTTTAGTAAGTTATACAAGTTAGAAAGTGTTATAGAAAGAAAGTGAATTAGGTATAATCCTTTAGACTCATCAAAATAGGATAACTAATGAAATATTTTCTTCGAATTGTTAGTGGACTGGACACTGTTTGTTTATTGTTTTTATATATTGTATATATTTATTGTACTCATTATAAATGTTTTTTCTTATGTTAGCTATAACCTTTTTTTTTTAAATTTGACACAAACATGGATATGTGGGGATATTTTCAAATATAATAGAGTCCTGCAGCTTGAGCTGCAGGGAATGTTAATCTTTGAGGGTCAAGATGTTGCTAGGACCATACAGACCTGGGTGCCCATGCTGCAATATGGGACCATGATGTCATCTGGACCTGATAACATCTGGACTGCGGCCAAGAACCATGTTTGAGTCTGTGACTCTATCACAACCAGAATCTGTGTTTATCTCCATGGCTTCTGTTAGTACTGAAGGCCAAGTGGATGCCTGATGTCTAGACTATTACTTGAGGGCATGTTGGTTGGTACTGAAAGGCCATACCCTCACTGGGACCATTCAGTCTGGGTGACTTATAATGCCAAAGAGAACTACGGTATCTGGGTCCTGACTGCTGCCAAGGACTATGTCTGTGTTCAACCATAGCTTGGATCAGTATCAATTTCCCTAGCCTGTGACACCAGTGTGGGGAGACAGCCAGGACTATGTGTTTGAACATGAGCTGAGCCTCTGCCAGGCCATACAGATCTGGGGATCCTGGGCTGCTACCAGAGCCATATTGTTATTCAGGCCTGGGCTACCACCAGGGGCCGTATTTGATTTTGTGTGCTACCGCACCTACTGTTACTGCTGAGGACTGTGGCTCCTATTAGCACTGAAATCAGTGAAGATAATGCTGTGTAGAGTTTGCCCAGCCCTTCAGTGGCTGGGCCACCAGGAGAACTTGTCCTGCCTCTCACCAACTACAGCACCTGGGAGAGCAGGCAAGGCACAGTGGAATTGCTCCCATTGGCAGGGATGCAGGTAAGGTAGCCCTAAAAAGTGGGAGAGCTAGCCCCACTGTCTGTCACATAGTGGCATAGGCAAGGGAGAAATACCCTTCTCATCCCTCACCCATCATCTGTTGCCACCTATGAGGAATTGGTTCTAAGCTGGTGTTAGGGACACTAGAGTGGGAGAGCTCACTCACAGGCTGCCTAACTTGGAAGAGGGGTCTGAATCTTGCCTGAGCAGCACAAAAGAGCTGACACTTTATCCACGCACAGTTTATCAACCCCTACCCCTGCAAATGAATGTGGAAGATCTGGCCACACCCCTCATCTAACTGCCATACTTTGTAGTAGGCAAGGAAGAAAAGACCTTTTTTCTCCCTCCCCACCTGAGGCTGGTGGAAGAACTGGCCCGGAGGTCATGAGACCTGGAAAGCGGGTCCCACTCCCTCCCATACCATGTCATAGCATAGGTGAGGGAAAAAATGCCCCCTCCCTGTCCTTTGCCACCTGCAGCAGTTCTGAGAGCTTGCTCTGGGGTAATGAGAATGGGAGAGCTGGCCCTGCCCCATACTGGCTGCAGCTCGTAGGAGATCAGGTACTGCAGGGAGCACACTAGAGCTGACCCTGCTTATGGAACTGCAGATGAGCGGGTTCTGTTGACAAGAGAGAAGGATAGTGGCCCCTCACCCACTCTCTCATGTGCCAAGTCGTGACATGGGTGAGGAAAATATGCCTTTCCCCTGACCCCTTGCCACCTGTGGCAGGTGGGAGACCTAGCCCCAGAGATATAAAAATTGATGAGCTGGTCTTTCCCCTTACAAACTGAAGCAATTGGGAGAGCAGGCCCTGTACCTCACCTGGACAAGACAATAGAGCTGGTCCTAGTGGTGAGAATGAAGGTAAGCTGGAACAGAGGACTTGAGAGCTGGAGAACCAGCCCTGCTTTTTTTTGCTACCTGATGCATTGGGTGATCTAGCAGGGGCAGTCCTGGAGAGCTTACCTGGGTGGCTAAAATAAGGGAAAACTGGTGGGATGACCAACACAGATACCACCCAGGAGGCTCAGAACCAGGGCTATGAGTTATCCCATTTCAACATCCACCTCATCGATAAAGTACAGGAGTATGTAAGAGAAGGAACTCAACCTCCAGATCCAAAGTTATAGGACACCCATGACACATGACAACAGGATGTACTAGCAGATTCCCAATGCAGGCCCAGTGGTTCTAAAAATAGCAATATAGTGAATGTACATGGGTTGTTTCTTGTTTCAATCTCACATACATTTTAAGCCTCGTGAAATTAGTATTCATTCATATTTCTAGAAATTTAGAAGGAAAATGTGCAGCACCAGGTATAGTGTAATGTGTTCTATTTGGTCATACAAGAAGCTTCCCAAATAGATAATATTAAAATTTATCTCATAAGAACAATTAAATGATTTGAATATTAAAAGTATAATATTTACAGGAAGTGTTTCTTGTCTCCAGCTGCTTAAGACATATTTAGCAAACCAGTCTTGTAATTCTATTCAAAAGTATTCATGTGGAGATCTGCATATCTTTGTGCTCTTGGAGTACATGTTAATTGCTTAAAGAAGTTGGAAATATGATCAGTAGCATGACCTTTGTAAAATGAATGGATAGCTACATAATTGTAAGTGTGCAAACTAAAACCAAAATTAATATTAGAAGAGGGAAGGATATTGTGATAGAAAATGTCTCTTCTTGGCTATATATTAATAGTTGATAACTTAGTAATTTAATATCTATATGCATATCTTAAAGTAATTCTTCCATGTTTTTTCAGTAGTTACTCATGCTAACTAGAAATGGCTTAATTTGTGCAAGTTGTTAGATTACCACATTTAAATTGTATTCAATCTTTTAGTTATTCCTACAAAACCAACAAAATTTTGGTTAAAAATTATTTACCAAGCCTCTACACCTGAACTTTCAGCATAAACGAAATTGTCTTTAGATTTTGCTCCTTCCTGCTCTCTTCCAGTTTCTCCCAGTTACACTGCTGCAGTGAATTCTTGATGTCATCTAATACCCTCCCAGGAGCAATTGAGTAAGCATCTAATGGGGACGAGAATGTGTGCACTCTAAATCAAGGCCCTTTATTGCACCCAGGAGATGCTACTGAGATGTCTGCAAGGCCAGAGTACACAAAGCAGGGATCAAGTGTGAGAGCAGACCTTGAAGCTTTAGCTTTTCAGTTGCCAGTTTGCATCTCTTGTTTTCTTTTAGAGGAGGGACATTAATTTCCCCAGTTTTATAACCTCAGGTGGAATCTCATGAATACAACATTTATTCTATTTATACAGCACACAGCTGTAAAACAGAAGCTGGATGATGCTTATGGTGCCAGACAGCCGGACCAGTAATCTTTGCCATTTGTTGCCAATAGGCACTTTCTCATAAAATCAGTTACCCATTTTCTAGCCATTAATTAACAGTCACGTCTTATTTAATTTATCATTTTAGTTGACTTTTGAAATCAAGAAGAGAGTTGATTTTATTACATTTCTCTAATGTGTTGAAGCTTTGATGAGTAAATTACCGTTGTTTTAAAGTAATAGCATAAGGTGTTTTGTTTTGCTGCTCAGATTGTGTGAAACAGGCTTTAGGGTTGAATATTGAGGTTGGTTAGATGCCCGTTCAATCTATATAATCACAATTCTACCTTTGTTCATGATTATTAAACTTTCAGGGAAGATTGAGTTTTATGTTCGATTTTTGTAAGCCAACTCTATCTCATGATCAGAGAAATCATAGCTGTTATTTATAGCTACTTTATATCATAATATTTCTTTTAAAATTACAAAAAAAAAATGTGAAAATTGGAGGACCACTCACAGTGTCAAAATTTTAGGCATTGGAGACTGGATATGAACTCTGACATAGCTTCCTAGCCAGGGCAAACCATGGTATCATTTTGCTCCAGATGGTTAGCTGAGGTGTGATTCTTCTCATATTAAATCTGTTCTGTTGACTACCTTCTACTCCACTGTGTACATAGACTACATTTTCTGAATCCATCCGTGCAGTGATGCTCACCCACACTGACCTCATCATTTTATCTGTGTAAGTAGTACAGTAATAAGCATGAGCATTAAGGTGCCCTCATAGTGAGCTGACTTGTATTCCTTGGGGTGCATATTTAAGAGTGGTGTGGTTGGATTGTAAAGACTTGGTATTTTAAGATTTTTTTAAAAAGAATTTACATAGCGACTGCATACTTTTTACCTTTACCATTGTTAACTAAAATTAGTCACATATTAAATATCACTTGTTTTCTTTTTTTTTTTTTTTTGTGAAATCAGATACGTGGTTGCTATAGATCAAGAAAGGAAAAAGGAAGTAAGATGCAATAATAAAGGAAATGAACTCAATAAAAATAGCTTCTATGTTGTAATGATTTGCATAGAAAATGCCATAGCAAAACCACTTATTATTTTAAAGCCACAAATACTGATTGAGACTATAAAGTAAGTAAATATATAACAACTCTGAGGAATTATCTACTGGCTGTAGTAATCAGGTCTTAACAATGCTTCAGCTGTAGAGAAACCTGCTTCTGTAAGCTCAGGTAATGTCTCCACTTATCCTCTTCTGAGTAGCTTTTAAAGTTTAATTATTCTTTGACTAAATCTTTTTGAATTGTGATAAGGATGTAGCTCTATATGTAATAGGAAGGATCTTAGTGCAATTTACAGACTCAGTTTAAGTTTGCTCTGGTGAAAAACAAAAACACAAGGCTCATTTAGAAATGTCAAGAAACAACTTCCATAATTTGTTGTAATTATATTAATAATAAAAGTCAATTTAACTTAACTATAAAGGTTGTTCCCTTTTAACTGAAAATTTATCACAATAAGAAATAAATAATTGAGTTTTTACTTTGCTATTGAGAGAGGAATAGGCCGTGGATGTATGTAACTTCTATTTTGAAATGTTTTCAAACATGTTTCTGTAATTTAGGCCAAAGTACATTAAAAATCTCAACCTAACTTCACAGTGTTGGAATAAAATAAATAGCAGTCATATATAGATTCTAGCGTTAGATGGTTGAATTTAAGCTCACACTTGGTATTTAACCAGCAGTGTATCTTTGAGAAAATCGCTTAACTTCTTCAGATAACCTTATTACCCATAAATCAGAATTATAATGAGGCATAATTATGCACATATGTATTCACAGTGCTTAACAGAATGATGCAGGATTGTGAAGGAAGCTTGGACATCATAGTAAGAATCTATAGGCCCCCATTCCCACACAAGAGAAATATAGTTTCATGGAATTATTTTTGAAAAGTAAACGACATAATAAAACTTAAGTATCTCATGCATGATGATGTCACTCAAAGAAGATATGCATAAAGAAATGGCTGAGCTAATATTACACAAATTTAAAATTTCTTTGGTTTTTCTAATAATTGTAGTTTACTTATATTTCTGAGATCCATTTTGAGTTAATTCTTAGCTTAGAGATTATGTTTAAAAAGTGAATATAAGCTTTCTGACATGATTCATTGATAAGTTGTTGTATGAGGTTTCTGACTGGCATTTCTGGCCTAGCTTCCTGACCCAGACTTTCCTGCCTAGTCTGGTAGTCCAGACTTTCAGACCCACCGTCCCATAGTCCCACTGAAACACACAGACACTTGTCTTAATTTTAGGCTGATTAACCTGGGACCAAGGCATATAACTTGCTAACTCTTTACCCTTAATATAACTCATGATTCTTATCCTATTCAGCCATGCAGCTCAGGATCTTTTCTCAGAGCAGCATAAGTGTCCTCTGCATCTTCTGGCTTCTCTGTGGCATTTCTGCTCTGCTCTTCCTGTTCCCAGAGTTTTCTTAGTCTGGTAGCCCCATCCATACTTCCTGTCTGCCTTTGGCCAATCAGCATTTTTATTAAACCAGTGGATGGGACAAATACTTACAATGGAACAATATAATACCCCTACAATAAGTGTAACAATCCTTCAATGAATTTCTCTGTATCTTTGAAAATTTTAGTTTTCCCCTAAAGCATTGATTCATTCTTGAGTTCTTTTCCCTAAAGTTGAATCATTTGTCTCTCTTAATACAGATATGGTGCTGCATAAATTGAGCTGTTTATATAATATTTAAGATGAAGTAATTTGAGGTCTTTCTTCAGTTTGCTTTAATTCTTTTCTATTATGGTTTGTGAATTTTAGAGTTAGTTTGCTGATTTACAGTAAAATTACGAATTGTATTGAATCTGAGGCCAATTTGAGTGGAGCTGACATCTGAAAAATACCAACTCTTCTCTATTCCGGTTTTGTTTTGCTGTACATTATCGGGTTCCTCTAAGCAATGGTTTTGAATTTTCACTGCATGGATCCTAAGAGGTGTATGTCAGGATAGTCCCTTGACATTTTATACTTACTTTTTTCTTTTATTGAAAAAATATTTTTTAAAACGGTATATTCTGATTATCTTCCCCTCCTCCAGTTCTTCCCAAAGCACCTCCGCTCTCTCTCTCTCTATCCGATTTCACACCTCATCTGTCTTTCCTTAGAAATCAAGCAGGAAAAATTGATTTTATTTAGGGAGATCCATGCATCCCCCTTTGAGAGCTCCATGATACCTAAGCTCTCTGGGTCTGTGGATTGTAGAATGATGATCTTTTATTTAACAGCTAATGTCCACTTACAAGTGAGTACATACCCTGTTTATCTTTCTGGATCTCGGTAATCTCACTCAGGGTTATTTTCTCTAATGCAGAGATGCACAGCTAAACATTATGTAGAGCTTGGGAAACCCCATGGAAAAGGGGAGTAAGGATTGTAGGAACCAGGGACATCATGAGGACAAGGTCCACAGAATCAACTAAGTAGCACTCAGGGGCTCTCAGAAGCTGAATCAGCAATCCCAAAACCTGTATGAATCTAAGATAGGTTATCTGCGTATGGTATGATTATGTAGCTCGGTGTTCATGTGGGACTCCTAACAGTGGAGTTATGGTTTCTGTAACTCTTACTCACTCTTGGGAGCTTTTCCCTCCTACTGGGTTGCCTCCAGTCTTGATATAAGGGTTTGTTCCTAGTTTTATTATAACTTATTATGCCATGTTTAATTGCTATCCTTCCAAAGCCTGCTCTTTTCTAAAGGGAAACAGAAGAGGTGAGGATCTGGGGGAGAAGGGAGGTGCTAGGAAATTGAGAGGAATTGGGAGAGGGGGAACTGTGGTCAGGATGTAATGTAGAGAGAAGAATAAATTAAAACAAAAGATAATATTCTGAATATATATGACAGTTATATAGCTTGGTTTCTTGTGGAACTCCTAACAGTGAAAGCTGGGCCTGTCTCCAACTCTTTCGATGCCTTTTGGGACCATATTCTTCATGCTGTATTGCTTTGCCTAGCCTGAAAAAGGGGAGGGCCTTAGTCATACTGCATATGCCATGTTCTGTTGACTGCCCTTTTCTTAATACAAACAAAGGAGGGATGAATGGAGGGTGGGAGGTGAAAGGGAAGTGGGGATGACTGAGAGAAGAGGGATTGGGCATGGTGGCCAAGATATAACATAAATAAAAAACAATTTCAAAAACAGGTATTGAAAACAAACAGGAAAACAAACAGGCATTTAAGGGATGATAATAAAATAGAATAAGATAAAATGAAAGAAAAATTTGTAGAGGCAGAGATACACATTTTTGCACACCTTGGGACTTCTTGCCCTTTTGGAGGAGGGGATGGATGGATGGGGACGGGTGAGGCTGAGGGCTGGCTGGAAGGATGGGGTGAAGGGAAGCAGGGAAATATATTGATGGAGATAACTTTTTTAAAATGAAAATAATATTAAATAAAATTAAAAAAAAGAAATCCCATAAAAACCCAAAATGGGATGTTGAACCATATAGGCAAAGGACCTGAGTGGCAAAACCAAAAAGTCTTCTAATACAACATTATAAGACAAAGAACCTCCAAAGATTTCTTTGATTTTTGTTTTGTGTTGATCATCTATTCCTAACATGGGGCCTAACCATAAAAATCCCTTATTTCCCCAGTGGGATTCCTTTGGAGAAAATTAAATTTTCATTTCCAAGTGTCTATCAATTGGAGATAGCTTCTGGGTTAAGAGTAGAGGCCTTGTCCCATTCTCTATGCTCTAGGATCCCTTTTGGTGCAGACCAATGCTCTATATATACTGCCTCAGTATCTGTGAGTTTGTATGTGAGTCAGCTGTGCTATGTTTCCACAGCCTTGATTCCTTGGTGTTCTCTATCCTTTCTGACTCTTACAAACTTCCTGCCTCCTCTTCTATAGAGTTTCATGAGCCCTAAGGGGAGAGATTTAATGAAAACATTCCATTAATGACTAAGTGTTCAAAGGTCTCTCATCGTCCGGCTGTGAGCCTGTATTTGTTCTCATATGCTACAGCAGGAAGCTTCTCTGATGATGATTGATCAAGGCATGAAGGTATGAATGTAGCAGATGTCATTGGTAATTATTTGATGGCTGTGTTCCTTTAGTAGAATGGTAGCTTGTTTTATTCCTTAGATCCTTGGCCTCTCTATTCTCTGGTTCTTTGCCTGGGAAGCGGTATGGGTATAGGTTCAGTCACATAGAATGGAAATTAACAAAATCAGATCTTGGTTAGTTACACTTATACACTTGTTGAAATAGTGTGTCTTGTAAGCAGGTCACCATTGTAGATGGAATGGTTTGTAGATAGGCTGGTGTTTACTTTTCTCCTTTGATGGTATGCAAAGTATATTTTAGTGCTATCAACACAAATCCAAAGTGATAAAGGATCTAGGCAGGCACTGGCTCAGCCTCTCCATGATCAACAAATCTTGTAGGTGGTTGTTGTTTTCAGCAATAGGGCTTTGCCATCCATTTGTAAAGAGCCTCCAATAGCCTTGGCAATAGCTTGAGTTATTTGGAGATTTTCCATGTGAACCTTCTGGCTGATTAAATGTAACCCATTTCCAGTACTGAAAACTTCATTTTGTAATGAAAAAGCCCAGTTGTGGCTTCATCTCCACTGTTATATTATTTAGTTAGATAGACTTCATATATGTATATTATTCAGGAAGCTTCTACTATATTAGATTTTCTTACTTATAAAGTTGGAGAAGCATTCAGTCTTGGACCAGTGAGTATAAAAGATCATCAGCTTCCTCACATGTGCCATCTATAAAATTAAAAATATCCATTCTCAACTCTATCAAAATCAGAAAGTGTATTTTGTACTCTTCTTC
The DNA here is from genome assembly GCA_033318265.1 of Phyllotis vaccarum. Classification (NCBI taxonomy): domain Eukaryota; kingdom Metazoa; phylum Chordata; class Mammalia; order Rodentia; family Cricetidae; genus Phyllotis; species Phyllotis vaccarum. The sequence goes on along the minus strand of JARWLC010000004.1, from coordinate 125,680,356 downwards.
ACATCAATACCTCATCCTATGATTTTAAGATAATTTTCTCATTGGTTTTAAGAAAAAAAATTCTAGTGAGCCTCAATATAGCTGTGTATATGTGTGTGTGTGTGTGTGTGTGTGTGTGTGTGTGTGTGTGTGTGTGAATGTATGTGAGTGTGTTGGTGTGTGTGAGTGTGTGTGTGAGTGTGTGTGTGAGTCTCTGTGTGTATATGTATGTGTTTGTGTGTGCATGTGTATGTTTGTGTGCATGTATGCATGTGTATTTATGTGTGCATATGTGGGTGTGTATATGTATGTGTGTATGTGTGTGAGTGTGTGTGCATGTGTGTATATGTGTGTGTGTTTGTGAGTGTGAGTGTGTGTGTTTATGTGTGTGTATGTTTGTGTGTGTGAGTGTGTGTGTGTATGTGTGTGTATGTATGTGTGTATGTTTGTGTGTGTGTTTGTGAGTGTGAGTGTGTGTGTGTTTGTGAGTGTGAGTGTGTGTATATGTGTGTGTGTTTGTGTGCATGTATGCATGTGTATTTATGTGTGCATATGTGGGTGTGTATATGTATGTGTGTATGTGTGTGAGTGTGTGTGCATGTGTGTATATGTGTGAGTGTGTGTGCATGTGTGTATATGTGTGTGTGTTTGTGAGTGTGAGTGTGTATGTATGTGTGTGTATGTGTGTGTGTATATGTGTGTGTGTTTGTGAGTGTGAGTGTGTGTGTATGTGTGTGTGTTTGTGAGTGTGAGTGTGTGTGTGTGTGTTTGTGAGTGTGTGTGTATGTGTGTGTGTGTGTTTGTTAATCTCCTCCTCATCATCTTACTCCTCTTGTTGTCTGTATTTTCCTTCCCCTTTTCTGTAAGACTAGTAATCTATCAGCCCAACTTGCTATTTAATAAAGAGTCTTGTCAACATTCATTAAAAATTTCAACAGTAGGTATTGAACATCATTTTTCTAAAATCATCAACCATTTGAAATAGAAAAATAGATTATATTCTCATGGCCCACAAATAAATTTTTGAGGAGCTTTAAAAATATAAGTTCCATATCCTGAGCCCAGTACTATTCAGTCACAATAGATGAAGGCTAAACTAGACGTGGTATGTTTTTTAGCTTTCCAAACCATTCTAAATTCTGAGTTACTGTTGTGGGATTCAGGTGTCAGCTGACAAGGTCAAGGGACATTTATACAGAGCACCGGGCCCCCCGACCTGAAGGGGGCGGGGGAAAAGCCCCATTAAAAAGGGTCTGCGGATACGACATGCTCTCTTCCTGGTTCCTGGCTGCTGGAGGAAGGACCCCTTCGTCCGTCCGTCTGCAGACTTCGGTCCCTATTGTACTTGGTTACCTGTACCGTGAGTGTTGGTTTATATTCTAATAAATATCTATAGAGTATTTGTGTCCTTGTGGGTAAGCTCCGCCTACATCTGGCGCCCAATCAGAGATCTTTTTTTTAGAAGAGAGGGGGAATAGATAGGATAGATAAAGGTAGACTGTTCTACCTACCTATACTTCATTTTAGCTGAATGTATGGGCTAAGCTAAAGACAATTTGCACTGTCATAGATATCTGTATATTGATACTAATGCAAAATCATTTTATATGTTTAATTGTGATAATTTGTACATTGGTACAAAGTTTAATCTGAGATTGTTTTATGTAACCAAAGCAACTTGTACTTCGATATAAATCTGAATCTGTAACTATTATATAAAGCTGAATCTAAAATTGCTATATTTTATGTATGCTCATACCTTTGTTTAAAATATTTGCACATCATTGTCATGTATACTATGCAATTACTACCTTCATTTAACTATACTAGATATAATGTATGATTGCACTAGTTATGATATATGCACAAGATGTTTTATATACCTCTGTTTAGATGATATATATGTATTTACATGTCTAAAATGCTGTGGACACTTTACCTGGTAAAATACCCCTGGCTAATGCTCGATAGTTCTACTAAGGGTCATTGTTCAGAGATTGTACATCCCTTATATAAGTATTCTAATTTTTAGTACAGGGTTTATTCCTTAAGACGATAAGATCTGCAGTCAACACTATTTAAGGTATCATATCCCAGTCATTTCAGATACAGGTTAGAATATCATAGATGGACAAGAATCTTCAACCGTTTCATAGACCCAGAGAATATGGCATTTAACATTTAAAATTTGGCCACGAGAGACACGACGACTCCTGGTGTCACTGCTCCCTTCACGAGATGGTGTTGAGAATCAAGGATACTCCATTGGAGTTGGTCCTTTTGGCAAAAAATGGCCGGTTGAGTAAGGAACTGTCCTTACCTTGATTGCTGACAGTACACACATGATGTCAAGCTGGATGAACAAATTGAGATGGAGACTGACGAAACCTGCCTAGACAGGATAAGACAGTCCCTTCAAAATTGTTCTGCTTGTAAAAAGATCTGTCAGATGCCATAGGCCTATAGCCAATCCGATAGATGCTCTAACGGTGCACAAATCCAGAGGTGATTGTCCAGGTAGCTGTGTTGCTGTCCTCTCCCAAATTTTGGAAGTAGCTGCTTCCATGTACTTCTGTCTTTCAGACAAATTTACCTTCCTTCTCAGGTCTTGAAGAGGTTGAAGAATAGATGTTTAAGGTTTCCACCCTAGTATCCCTTAGATAAGAACACTCAGGTGTTAGATTCTCACTTTCCCAGATTAACCCTTTAAAATAATCTATACACCCTACTATCTACCAATATTCTAGAACTATTAGATATACCTTATATAAGTTAGGCTTTGATTAGCAATTATACTTTGACCTCTCCTAGATGCTACCTCATAATAATTCTTACTGTATATAATCTTAGTTTAGAACCTTCTTAGTTAGACAAAGGGGGGAGATGTTGTGGGATTCAGGTGTCAGCTGACAAGGTCAAGGGACATTTATACAGAGCACCGGGCCCCCCGACCTGAAGGGGGCGGGGGAAAAGCCCCATTAAAAAGGGTCTGCGGATACGACACGCTCTCTTCCTGGTTCCTGGCTGCTGGAGGAAGGACCCCTTCGTCCGTCCGTCTGCAGACTTCGGTCCCTATTGTACTTGGTTACCTGTACCGTGAGTGTTGGTTTATATTCTAATAAATATCTATAGAGTATTTGTGTCCTTGTGGGTAAGCTCCGCCTACAAGTTACTCTTGAACTTCTCTGTTAAGAGTAATAACAATATCTGTTGTATGTCATCTGTGACTGTCCTTGCAAATGATAATTAATAAAGCTATAGATTTAAAGATGTTTCAAATTTGAAGTTCTTTAGTTGCTTTTTAACTTATTTTCCCTTTATCTTTAAATTCTTCTAGGACTTAAATTTTAGGTACATGAAATTTGTTATTTTTCTCAAGTCCCAGTTTTTCTTATTCTTTGTGTCTCTGGGCTTCATTCTAAGTAGTTCCTACAGCTAGTTCTATGTTTAAGTTTTCTAATCTTTCTTCTTTACCCATTGACCCTATTTTGTGTATTCTTTATTTCATATATTACAGTTTTCAGCTTTAGAAGTTTAATTTCAAACTTTCTTTAAATTTTAAAATCTATGCATTTTGTGTACAATACCTACTTGAATATCCTTATCAATCATTAGTGACTCAAATTGTTTATACCTTATTGTGAATGACATTTTCATGTTTTTTATTTGTGGTAATATTTTATTGTATGTAAATTGTGAATTTTGATTGGATGTTGAATACTTATGTATTCCTATGAATGTTCTTGAGGATTATTTCTTGTGTGATATATTTTACCCCATATGCCACAGCTCATATATTTATAAAGTTCATACAAACTTGTCTCTCAAACTCCCTATTGGGCAGTTCTTGAAATTAAAGAAGACATCTCACTTGGCAAATCACTTGCAGTCTGAATATGACTGAATGGAATATAAGCATATATTAAGTCAGACACAGAAAATATAAGAATTGTTATTTATTGAGCAATGGAGAAAAAAAGCAATTTTTCTTAGAAACCTTGAATATAATTGATTTATATTCTTGGCATAAAAGAAATCAGGGTGGAGCAAATGAGAATTGAGCAACAGTGTAATGATGAAAATCATAATATATTTAGTCTGTTTTTCTCCTTTGTCTGGTTTTCATGCTAATCTACTTGGTGCAGAGAAGCACTTATGCTCTTTAAAGTTCTCTATGTGGATGAGATTGAAAGGATGAGGATATTTTAAGTACCAGCTGATGGAAAAAATAGAAATGTAAACCTGTGATCAATTTCCAGGGGTGATTTGTAGAATTACATTAAAATATTTTATATTACAGAATTCTTTACTTATTAGAATGACCAGCATGTTTTTAACAAAATTCACTCTTCCTTGATAGAATTATAAGTAGTTGGCTGACTATCAGACACTGGGAGAAAATAGCCATAAGTGTCCCGGTGATGATATGCTAAATAAGTTGCCCTGTAGGAACAATGGAGAAACAAAATTACAAGAATACTGGAACCATGGAAGAGCATTTTAAATACACATTTTTCTGAAGAGCCTTGTTTACCAAAAACAATCCATCTTGTTGTGTAGTAGAGTGTTAACCTTGGCCTTTTCATCCTATAAAATGTGCTTTTCCACCTGATTTCTGTTCTGAGTAAATATTGATATTTAGAATTTCCTTTGTTAATATTATTATTTACAATTTTAGTCACAACATGTGAACTTAGTTATACTTGCATGCCTAGGTCAAAATGGACCTTTAATCCCCAAACTTAACATTTGAGACTTTCAGGAAGGAACACTGTGACATATCACCTCTGCTGCTGGACTGTATGAGACAGCCTGCTGTGAGTGTTGCAATCCAAGTTTATTCTTCCTGCTGAATCTGTGGTTTGAATTATTTTCCCCTTGATGCGTTAGTTCTTTTTTCCAAGTTGAACCTTACTTTATTTTCTTTACTAGGGCCCATTTTACTATTCCAGCATTTCCCACTTTAGTATCATCTGGAGAATGCATTAAGACCCTGTTTACTCCTTTGCTGAGGTCTCTGAGACACAGAGGCTCATAGACCTGCAGTCAATCTATGCATCTGTTTCCCCTTGTACCATTTGCTACACTGCTTTATACAGATCGTTGTTCAACCGACTAGGGATTTCCCCTGGTGAGGGGTTTCTTTTCCAATCCCGTAAGCCAAAACAGAAGTGAAAAATGGGAAATATGGTAGTCATAATGAATTTACCCTTTCTAACTTGAAGTAAAGCAATCTATAAACATTTATTAATTATACCCCAGTGCATATTCGGACATAGACTAAACAGAATGCAAGATAGAATGGAAGGAAAACTTTGGTAACTTCCCTTGAGTAACTTATAAACTAAATAAGTGAGACAATCTCTTTCTCCCCCTCCCTCTCTCTGTATATATGTATATATAATAAATATATATTATAATAAGTATTGCATATGTATAGGTGTGGAGGTCTTGCAAGATATATAATAAACAGACTGTGTATGGGGGAGAGGGACTTGTTAATAGACCACCGTAAGTGAATCCTGAGGTCAGGTATGGGAGATCACATAAGATAAAAAATGTCTACCTTGCATACTATTACTTTTATAATGGTAATAGATAATTACTTTTCTAACTAAGTTTATTTGGAAGCGTAACCAAATCCTGATGTCAGTGCTTCTGGGCCAGTGGTTTAGAGTCTCAGCCTTGCATATCCAGGACTGCCTCTCCAGGAAATAGGGAAATATGTAGGATCCTACCATATTTAAGTCTGCACGTGTCAATGTCTTGTTTTCTGGAAAATTTTCTTGGAGGTTCAGGGTTCAAATTTTCTTGGAGATGAGAAATGATGCTAATTACTGACAAATATGCTAAGTTCATTAAATTACATAAATCATGAAATGTCTTTTCAAATCCAATTCCAGGGTTAAAATACACATTTCTCTTAAATAATAGCCTCATTATCAGGAAATTGATATTTTCCTTGATGAATGTACATTTAACTTTATAAATGATGTCATCTAAAATACCCTAGCAAATTCCAGGTTTTTATATCCCACACCAGTGATTCTTCTTGACAATTAAAGTTGGCTCATGAAGGATTTTGGGTCAGCTAAATCTGATGACCTCTCTGCTCTTTATGTTTCATCCCACAGATTTCATAAACAAAGACCAATGAAAAGTGCACCCTACATTCCAGAAGGCAGAAGTAGCAAGGAACTTTTTTGTGGCTGTTAGAGAACAGGTTTGTTAATTAGAAAATGTTCACCCTAATTGTCATCACAGAACCTACATCAATCAATGAATAGAGATGAAGGCAGAGATCCATGTCTGAGCACTCGGCCAAGTTCCTGGGCCAGCTAAGAGCAGGGCAGGAGAGTCTGTTTGAACAAGAGGATAGGGATTATGAGGAAATTTCCCACAGTGATGGTTAGATGGAGCTCTGGGGAGCTCACTGAATCAAGAACAGCTACTGGGGAACCATTGGGAAAGGAGCTGGGCCCTCCAATGGTAGGCAATTGTCCACTGGCATGAGCAGTATGTAGAGTCTTGAGGGGTAGGATCAGACTGTGTTCCTGTGCATGGGCTAGCACCATAAAGCCTTTTGTACAGAGGAACACCTAACCCTGTCTTGATTTGGGGATGAGTAAATCAGAATTGCCTGTACTGGATGTGCCATGCTGAGCTGAACCAACTTGGCACTTCTTGCCCTTTTGGGAGAGGGGAGGAGGGGCTTAAGGCTGATTGAGAGGGATTGGGAAGAGGGAAGGGAGGGGGAGCAGGGGAACACATTGATAAAAAAAGAATATTTTATAATAACATAAAATAAACATACAAAAAAAGAAAATGTTCACCTGAGCACTGTAACACATGGAGTCATTTCTGGGCTTACATTGTATATGTTACTGGCTTTCTATTATTATCTGATACATCGAATCCACATTTTTAAGCCTCTGAATATCATCTCTTTTGCTAGAGATCTTTGTTTAATCTCTTCTCCGCTTTGATTGGTTGAGCTGCTTGCTTCCCATTTCTGGCAAAATGACTATTGGAAAAGAATGGAGAAAATAATTGAATGAATAATTTCAGAAGTAAATGTAAGCCTACTATAAATAATAATATAGGGTTGTAAGAGACTACTATGTACAATTATAAATCCAAATTAGAAGAAATACAGAAATTCCTAGACATAGATATCTACTAAGGCTGAACCATGGTCAGAATGCCTAAAGACATTGAAAATGTCCACAAGCCTGGTCAATAACTAAAAGTTTTCCATAAAAAGCACACCAACTTAAATAGAAGGGAGAGTCAATGCATTTCCACTAAAACTGTAAACAGAACAAGTTGTTCATTCTTGCCATGTGTGTTCAATACAGTACTTGATGTCTTAGCTAGAACAGTAAGTAACTTAAAGAGCTTAAGGGGATATAAGTTGGAAGAGAAGTCCAAGTGACTCTATTCACAGATCATAAGTGCACATAAGTGACCCTAAAACCACTATCTAAACCACTTCTGAATAATGAAAGAACTGCTGAGTATAGTATTCCTGATAGCGTATTGTATTACAAAGCTATAGTGATGAAAACCAGCATGGTATTAGCACAAAAACAGATACATTGGTGAATGAAATAGAGCTGAAGGCTGAGGCATAACTCCAAATACTTATAAACACCTGATTCTTAATAAGTCAGAAATTTTATAGTGTAAAAATCAGCAATCTTCATCAAATGGTACTGATCAAATTGGAAGGATGCATGTAGAGGACCAAAATAGATCTCTATTTATCACCCTGCATAAAGCTGAATTCCAAATGGATGAAAGTTCTCAACATAAGACCACAAACACTGAATCTGATAAAGATAAAGTGGGGATAGATTTGAGCTCATTGGTCCAGCAGAAGATGTTCTGAACAGAAAACGAAACAAAGATTAACAATTAATAAGTGAGACTTCATGAAACTGAACATTTTATGCATTTTATGTAAGGCAAAGGACACTGTCATTCAGACAACGGAGCAGCCTGCAGAATGTCAAAAATTCTACCAACTACATATTTGATTGAGGGTATTATCTAAAATATATAATGAATTTAAAAAAATCCCTGGATACACACACACACACACACACACACACACACACACACACACACACACACACACACACACAAGAAACAATAAAAAAATGATATAGTTCTAAAGAGCAGATACTCAAAAGAAGAAATTCAAATAGTTGATAAGCACTTAAAGAAATGTCCATTATCCTTAGTTATTAGGGATGAAAATCAAAACAATTTTGTGTAGGCAGAGTTTCTGTCCTGCCTGGTTCCACAGCTGTTCTGTCCCAAATAAACACATGAGGTGTATATTATTTATACGTGTTCAGCTGGTAACTCAGGCTTATTACTAACACTCACACTTACATTTATCCATATGTTTTACCTACGTTTAGCCATGTGGCTGGGAACATTTTTTTCAGTAAGGCATTCTCATCTTGCTTCCTCTGCATCTGGCTGGCAACTTCTGACTCAGTTCCTCCTCTTTCCAAAACTGTCCAAGTCTTGTCTTTCTGCTTGTATTTCCAGCAGGGCTATTGACCAATAAGTATACATTAAACCAACACAAGTGACAAATCTTTACAATATACAAAAGAATTATCCCACAACAACTTTGAGGTTCCATCTTGCACCTGTCAGAGTGGCTAATATGCATAACAAAAATGACAACTCATATTGGAGACAGTGTAGGGTAACACTCATCTATTGTTGATGGAATTGGAGCAGTCATTATGGAAATTAGTATGACAGTTTCAGAATGATTGAAATCAATTTGCTTTAAAATCCAGCTACATCACTCTTAGGCATTTACCCAAAGGGCTCTCTGTCCTACCACAAGGATAGTTGCTCAATACTGTTTATTGCTGTTTCATTCGCAATAGCTAGAAATTGGGGGAAAAAAAGTCTCTCAAAAAATGAACTGATAAAATATGAAACATTCACACAATGGAATATTACCAAACTATTAAGAGAAATTATGAAATTCCAGATAAATTAGTGGAACTAAGAAAATAATCCAGAACAGTAGCCCTGACCCCAAAAGACAAATATTTTTATCTTTCGGTATTTGCTTTTATGTGAATGTTATCTGTTAAGCCATTGATAATCTGCAGAAATACAGAGGTTAGACAGAGAGTAAGGGTTAGGGTAGAGGGATGGATTCTATAAAAGGAAAATAGAATAGATATTTATGGGTGGAATAGGGTTGGTTGGGGAGGGAGGCTGGAACAGGAAGATCAAACAGGGAGGGGGAGGGAATAAGGCAGTGACAGAAGGAATATAGGGAGGGAAGGCTAAAACTAAAGGCCATTTATGGAGCAGTATGAAAATGTACTGCTCTAGAAGATTTCCAAAACATATACATATATGAAGGCATTCTATGTGGAATCACCAAATAACAGGAGAGTCAGAGCCCCATCTGGACATCTCTTTTTATCAAATGAAGCTTCTAGTACTAGGAATGTGTTACATATAATTGAATTGTTGACCAAATGTGCACCACAGGAATCTCCAAACAAAACAAGTTATTGTCAAGGCTATTGGTTGCTCTCTACAAAACTCATAGTGTATCCATTTGCTAAAGACAAAATACACACAATTCATTGAACGCGGAGAAGTCAAGATAGTATCTACTAGTATGGACTAGTGCTCATGATACTGGTAAGTAGTCTTCATGCTACCAAAGAAGAAATGAACACACCAAATCAGATAGAAACTCTGCTATCTACAGTGGTGTCCTGCCTGAAAAACACACTGGGGCAATGGTGGCAAAAGCTTGTTGGAATAACCAACCAAGATCTGGTTGGAATTAAGAGAAACTCATAAGTCAACTCATACCAAACACTGTCTGGTTAGTCAAAAACTTGAGACTGGAAAGGCGAGGTACCTAGAGAAAAACCAAGGCTTTCATTCTGCAACAAGAATTAAAGGAATAAAGTGACTCCTAATGACATTCCCAATGTTATACTCATAGATCAGTACCTTGACAGTCAGCATCAAGTGAAGCCTGTTTCTAAAGCAGATGGAAACTAAAGCAGAGACCCACAGCCAGGCATTAAGCAGAGGGAGAGACCTTGAAAGGCTTATCACCAAAAGGGTGTGTCCCATCAAATCCCTCCCCTTAGGGTTTCATGAACCTCTTTGTAAGAGAAGTTGGAGGAGGGTAAGACTCAGAGGGGATTGAAGACACTAAGAAATCAAGGTTTTCTAGAAACAACAGTGCTGGCACACATATGAACTCACATAGTTTGTGGCATCATGCAAGGGCCTGGATAAGGTTGCATTAGGTGAATATTAGAGCTGAGAGGAGAAGTAGACATCCCTCCATCCCTGGCTCAGAAGCTACCTCTAGTTAATGGAAATTGGTAAATGAAATTTTAGCTTTGTCCAAGGGATTCTCACTGGTACAACAAGTCTGATGTGGGATGTCTTTATGTATGCTGTGAATACCATTAGCTAATATAGGAATTATTTTGGCCTATGGTAGAGGAGCTTAGGAGCATGTAGGAAATCCAAACATAGATACAGGGGAAGAAGGGCAGAGTTAGGGAGACAGTCCAACTCCCAAGGACAAGATGCAAAGGAACTCAGGTAAGCCACAAGACACGTGGCAAGATATAGATGAATAGAAATGGGTTAATATTTGAGAGCTGGTTAGCAATAAGCCTGAGCCATAGGCCAAAGAGTATGTGATTACTAGAAGTCTTTGTGTGATTATTTGGGACCAATCAGCTGTGAATAGCCTTTTGGTGACTACTGGCCTGGATCCCAAGGCTAGTCCAGGCCAGAAACTTCTTACTTCGCAAGCCATTCTTAATTGTAAGTCCATGTTAAGTAGGAGACGATCAATACCAAACAAATTCAAAGGCACCTTTGAAGGTTCTTTATCTCATGATGTTGCCTCAGGACTTTTTTTTTTCTTTTTTAACACCGAGAGTCTTATGCTTATGTATTATTGTTAATTTCTTGCATGAGAGATAGATGCGCACATTACCAGATGCCACATGAAGGTTTACTCAGGGGAGTTGCTGAGACAGAGAAAGGGGGAGGGGGAGAAAGAAGAGGCAGTGGAGAGAGAGAGAGTTTAAGGTGGCAGGCCCCTCCTCTTAAGAGAATGCATGGGCACAGATTTATGTAGCCACACCTAGGGGTGTGCCCTCTGTATGTGGTGTTCTGCTGGCCATGTTGGGTTTACATGGAGGCTACATGCAAAGAAATTTTATTTCACCCTATGCCATGTTGGATTTACTGTGTGGCTACTATGTGCTATGAATCATTACAATTGTAGTTTCTGTTTTTGTGTTTTCATGTGATTTCTCTGTGGGTGAACATATGTGTCTCTAGGTGTATGTGAATTTTTGTGCATTTTATTTGGTGCCTTTCCTTATTTGGTTGTTTGTTTTTATTCTGATTTGTTTTTGTTTTTATCTTAGTATATTTAATTTAATTTTACTATTATTTCTTAGATGCCTGTTTATTTTCTAATGAGAGACAGAAAGGATATAGAGCCAGATGGAAGGGGGATGGGAGGGACTGTCAGACCAAGGAGAGGAGAAACGCTAATCAGAATATATGTATGAAAAGTATACTTTCAACAAACTAACTTGATTGCAATAAATAAAATACTTTTACAAAGTAAAATGATATTTATTAAATGCATAAATAACAAAACTCACTAAATCAAGCATGGTTAGATACCTCAGGCCTGTGTAAATTACTTATGAGATTAAAAAAAAAATCTTATATGTGCAAAGAAACTAAGAAAAGACTGCTTTAAAATATAGGACAGTACCATACCAATATGAAACTTTAGTAGAAGAGTAGGACTATTCTGTTTCACTTGGTTTGGGTGTTAATTTGACTGTGTCTCTGCATAGTTCTGGTTGGCCTGGAATTCTCTATATATACTCTAGACTAAGCTAGGCTAGGACTCACAGAGATTCATCTGACTCTGCTTGCTAACTGATGGAATTACAGGGAGGAACCATTATGGTAAGACTTTTATTTATTTATTTATTTATTTATTTATTTATTTATTTATTTATTTATTTATTTATTTATTTATTTATTTATTTATTTATTTATTTATTTATTTATTTATTTATTTATTTATTTATTTATTTATTTATTATTTCTCACTGTCCTAGGACTTGATCTATAGACCAGGCTGGCAGTGAACTAGTAGAAATCTGCCTGCCTCTCTTTATTGCTGGGATTAAAGGTGTGTACCACCACAACCTGACAATGAGATAATTGTTAATGCTAGTAATTTTTCTGACCTGTAAGTAACACTTATTTCATGAGAAAACCCTATTTTCAAATGGTCATGTAACTTATAAATGGGCAGATATGGGTAATCAGCTTTACAAACAAGTCTGTGATAATCTTAGTGATATGATAAAATATGAAAAATCATACTTGTGATTTGGAAAATTTAAAGTATAAGTTGCAGTTAGATTGGGGAAGATCTAAAATTGGAACTTTACTTTTCAGATAGCTTTTATATTTCAGGCTCCAGTAATTTGGTTTCAGAATTCAGAAAGCATCCATTGATTCTTGCATTCCTGAAAATGTTCCCAGAGACACAATTCCAAATCTACTCTAACACACTAGCCTTTGCAAAATTTACAAGAGTTCATGAAATATTGTTTGGCTATTTCTGTGTTCCTGACCTTTAGTTCACATGGGCATGCATCCCTAGTAAATTAATGGAGTGCATCTGGAAAAGGTCTGGGAGGTTATCTTACGGGAATCCCTCTTCCAGTGAAATGTTTTTCCAGCTTCAGCCTGAATGCTTTCAGAGACTTGGCTTTCTCTATTTTCTCAGGGAATTCTTTGCAAATTGAATATATTTTTTCTCGAATTATTCCAAGTCATGCTCCTTTACTAATAACACTAACCTACTGGTCTTAGTAATATTTTTTTTTTACAAAAATTGATTGACCATAAGGCAAACTTTTTAATTTCTACATTAATTCCAGTAACTTTGTAAATAAAACAAATAATTTGAATACTGTTACTATTACTGTTGTCTATTTGATGTCATTTTTTTCTCCTGCAAAATAATACGATAAAGTATTATGTACTATTTAAATTTTGTTTTCTTATTTAAATTCATACACATTTTTGTTTATTTGCTGTATCAGAATGAATCCAGGCCCTTTCTCATACAAGGTAAGTACTTTACTGTTGACATACTTCTCCAGTCCCAGAAAGCACCTCTGCAATAAAACTGTAAAGGAAACAGTAAAATAATAATTTCAAACAGTGATGGATACAGGTAAGAATGATGAAGACAGGAACAAGAGCTAGATTAGAATTGGGAGCTATTCAAAAACTTCACGATGAAAGTAACATAAAGGACAACCCACAGACAGTTAAGGGCTAACCTTGTGTAAAGTATGGCCAACCTTGGCCATCTGGTTGAAGTGTGAAGAATGGGGCTGAAGGATAATTGAAAGACAAGGGTGAGGAGGTTTCCTTTCTAACAACAGCATAATACTGCATTATGTAGATGTAGCCTGGCCTATCATCTGTGTAAATTAGAAGTCCTCAATTTTCAAATGAGCTTCCTGACTTCATTTTGGCATTCTGCTATGCCCTCCATATTTTTGTTAAAATATCTTCTTCCTCAGTATCTGTTGCAAAGAGCCCTTTGAATATTGAACCAAACTCAGAGTTATAAAGATAGAATGGCAATAGCAAGACTCAGTTTTGAAATTCTCCTGATTTGATACAACTCCATCACTTTCTGTGTAGCTTCCAAATAATGAATACTACTGCTGAGCCTGTAGCATCATTGCCACCCAGTTTGTCTATCATGATGAAACTGGCTTCCAACTTTAAATATGGTTTCAAACAAACTAAGGGTTCCTGCTGTTGTCTGAATGCAGCGTGTTATCAGACTCATCCTTTAAAGGCTTAGTCCTAGATTTGTGGTCCAATCTCTAGAGGTGTTAGAAACTTTTAAGAGGTGGGGCTTAGCTGGAGGAAGTATGTCAGCAAAGGCACATTTTTTGACAAATCTACTTTACATTAGACCCTTTGGTCTCTTACCTCTTTGCTTCCTAATTCCAGGTTTCTTTTGCCTTCTCATTCTTCCGTGATGTTTCTGTCTCATCATGGACCTGAACGTAATGTAGTCAACAACTAACCAATCACTGAGCAAAAAATCTCAAGTAGTGAGATAAATAACCCCACCCCAAATTTACATGATTTCTTTCAGCTATTAATGGCATAGTTCTGTATAATAATGCTATTATTTGACCAAATATATATTTGTAATAAGTCATAACAAAACAGAAAACAGGAGGGTATAGTGTTTTGCCTTTTAATGGCTTCAGACTAAAAGACAAAACATCAATGAATTATAAGAAGCAATAGGAACATAACATATGATCAAATAAACAATTTAAAGCTCAGAATTCTTGTGCTTCTTAAATGTTAAGGTATCTTTTCAGAAAATACAAGATTGGCTCTTATTATAATTTTACATTTTACCTTTTGTAATATTGTAAATATCCTAAAACCTTTAAAAAACACTCAAAATTAATTTTCTATTATTTGCAAAGTTTTATGAATGTCATAAGATGATCCAATATATTTTTGTCAATATGAAATGTTGAATTAAATAAACATGGTTAAGAAGAAAAAAAAACATGAGAATTTATGAATTCTTGACTCTACCTACTTAAGAGACATGTGGCATATATTACAAACCATACTTGACTCTTCAAATTTTGAGAAAATAATTTAGAACCTACAATAAGAAATTTCTAATCTATGATTTACAATATGAGTATGAGTCCTTTGGGAGAGGTTATCATGTGAGTTTATGGACCTCATATATCCAAACAGATGGAAATTTGCTATTGACATCAGCTTTTCCTATTATTATGGGAGAAAATGTGATTTTTTTTATCCAAATAACATTGGGAGAAGAATGATATGACCATGAGTGTTTGAAGATTATGCATGAATATTGAGTATAACACAGTCATTTAAATATTACTAGTTAGTGGAATGACACTATTGTATGGTGTCTTAACTGAGAGCAGAGTCCATATATGCTTGCTGTGACTATCAACATAGAAATGAAGATGCTGGTGAGTGATATATTGTCTCACTTGTGCATTCTCCTATAGCAGTGTTAATCTTCTAGTGTTTAATTTCACAGAACATCCGATGAGTTTTCCACATTAAGTTAGATTGAGAATTTGCCACATGACTCATCAGAAATATTGTTTAACAATACTTTAAAACCTTATGTACAAAGTCTTATAAGTTAGTATTTGTAAGTACAAGAAATTTAGAGGTATATATGATCAACTAACCAAATTTAAATCAAGATAAAATAAATAATTTAAACAGACCCATACCTCCTAGTGAAAAAGAAACCTTAGTTGAAAACCTCTCAATAAAAAGAAAGGAACAAAGAGACAAAAAGTAAGATGGATATGAAGAAAAAAGAAAGAAAGAGGGAGAGAGAGAGAGAGATGTAGGGGGATTTATGTTGTTCCATTGTAAATAATTGTCCCTGCCTATGAGTTTAATAAAAAGTGCTGATTGTCCAAAAGCAGACAGGAAGTGTGGGCGGGGCTACCAGACTAGGAAGACTCTAGGAACAGACAGAACAGAGCAGAGTGCCAGAGAGAAGCCAGAGGAAACAGAGGACAACTATGCTGCTCTGAGAAAAGGTACCAAGGCGCATGGCTGAAAAGGATAAAAGTCATGCGTTAGATTAAGGGTAAAGAGTTAGCAAGTTATATGCCTGGACCTTAGGCCGATTAGCCTAAAACTATTGTAAGCATCTGTGTGTCTCTGTAAGTCTGTGGATCTGCGGGCCTAAACCTTGAGGCTAGGCCAGAAAGTCCAGGACAGAAACCTCCTACTACACAGAGAGAGAAAGACAGACAGGCCCCGAGTCTGATGTAATCAGCATAGAATTCTATCAGATCTTCAAGGAAAAGCTAGCCCCAATACTTCTCAAAGTACAAATATTTCCTGATTTTTTTTTTCATGATGCTACCATTATCCTGACACTGAAACCACAAAGAGATCCAATAAAAAAAAAAAAAAGAAAAGAAAAATTATAGAGGTCCAGTATCTCTCATGAATATAGATAAAAACTAAATAAAATACTTAAGAACTTAATTCAAGAACACATAAAAATATTATGTGTGGCGGGATTAAGGTGTCAGCTGATAAGGTCAGAAGACACTTCGGGACCCTGGAGGGGGTGTGGCCAAGCCCATTGATAAGTGGCTGCTGGGACACGAGGAACTCTCTTCCTGGTTCCTGGCTGCTGGCTGCTGGACAGACAGAATCGGAATTCATCGTGCTTCCATCGCGCTTTCATCGCTCATCCATCGCTTGGATCTGCCAGTCCTTGTTCAGGTGCCACCATAAGCTGTTACTAATATTGTGAGTGTTAATTTATATTCTAATAAATATTAATTTTGGACTGGCGCCTTGAAAGTAAAACTCCATCTACAATTATGGACCTTGATTAAATAGGCATCATAGTAAGAGTAAACAGTTACCATATACAGAGATAAATAGTTCAACATTCAAAATCAACAAATATAATCCAGTCATTACAAATTAAAAGATAAAAAGCACACGATCATCTTATTAGATACAGAAAAGCCTTATACTAAAGATGACACCCTTCATGATAAAATCTCTGGAGACACTATGAATATAAGAATATATCTTAATGCAATAAAAACAGTTTACAGCAAGATAGCAGCCAGTGCTATCCCAAATGGAGAGAAATTCAGAACATTTATGCTAAAATCAAGAACAAAACCAGGGTCTTCACTCTTTCTATGCCTATTCAATTAAATACTTAAAATCTTAGCAGGAGTAATAATCCAAATGAAGATCAATAAAATTAGAGATGGAAGTAACCGAAATATACTTATTTATAGATGATATGATTTTATATGTTGGAGACTCTAAAGACTTCACCAGGAAATGTCCGCATCTGATACTCTTCAGCAGGTAACAAAATACAAATTTAATAGCAGAAACCTCCCCATATAAAAATACAAACATGGAGAAGGAATTCAGGAAAGCTGTACTTTTCATAAGAGCCTCAAAAAATGTAAGGGGATAAATCTTACCAAGCAAGTGAAATAGGCTGATAATCTAAATTCTAAAATGTTGAAGAAAGCAACTGAAGAAGACATCAGAAGAGGGAATGACCTCTCATGTTCCTGGATAAGTGAGACTAATAGTATGACAATTATTATTTTGCTTTACGCTAGCTATAGATTTAATGCATTCCCCTACCAAAATTCCAACACAGATCTTCATGAAAAAATTCATGTTCATATAGAAACAAATAACCAAAACCAGGAAGTATGTAGCAGATATTACCATCACAAATTTCAAGTTCTATTACAGAAGTTTAGTAATAAAAGCACCGCAGTAATGTATAGAAAGAGAGACATTGATCAGTTGAATAGAGTTGAAGACTCAGGCATAGTTCCACACATTCACAAGCTACTTGAAATTTGACAAGGAAGACAAAAATACATACTAGAGAAAAGATAGCATCTTCAACAAAGGGTGCTAGTCAAATTGGATACACACCTGTAGAAAATGAAAATAGATACACATCTATCACCCTACACAAAACAACTTCAAATGGATCTAAAAACACAATATAAGACCAAGTACTAATATGAATCTAATAAAGAAAAAGTAGGAAATGATCTTGAACTCACAGATACAAGAAAGGAATTTCTGAATAGTTAGCTGATTTCACTGGCTTCAAATCCAGCAATTAACAACAGGGATCTCATAAAGCTCTAAAGCTTTCATACCACAAAGTATATCACCATTCCAACAAAATGTCAGCCTACAGAATAGAAGAATCATTTGTTCAGTTATAGATCTAATAGAGAGCTGGTATATAGACTACACAACAAATTTTTAAAAATATAACATCACAAGAACAAATAATTCAATTAAAATGGTGTAAAGACTAAACAGAATTCTCAAATAATACAACATGGATTACCAAGAAACAGTTCAACAAATCTTCAACATTCTTAGCCATCAGGGAAGTGCAAATCTAAACTACATTGAGATTTCATCTGATCCCAGTCAGAATGGCCAAGATCAATTACAAAAATGGTGTCACATTCTAGTGAAGCTGTATCTGAGGAAAAACACTCATTCATTGTTGGAAGAACTGAAGACTGATTTATCTACTACAGAAGTCAATGTGAAGGTTGCATAGGAATCTCAGAATTGATATATTCAATATGCAGCTATAAAACTATTCAGCATATACCCAAGAAATTTGCATATCATTACAAAGATAACTTACTTTTCTATGTTCATTGGTGCCCTATTATAGTAGCTAGAAAATGGAATTAGCCTAAATGCCAATCAGCTGATGAATGTGCAATAAATATGTGGTACATTTATACAATGAAACATTGTTCAGATGTTAAGAAAAATAAAATTATAACATTTTTAGGTAAATGGATGGAGCTAGCAATAATCATCCTGATTGAGAAAAACAGATAGAAAATAACAAAATTGCATGTTTTTTTAAGTACATGAATGTTAGCCTTTAAATTTTAGATATATGTATTTCAATCTGAATATCTAAAGAATTTAGTTTGCTATTAAGAATCCATAGGGAGGAGGGAATATACCAAGGAAGGGAAAATAAAACATAGTTTTTATAAAAAAAAAAATGTGTGAAAGCTAGGAGCATTAAATGCGGAGGAGATAGGACAGGTTAAAGGAATAAATGGGGCGAAAACTAACACTAAAGGCCTTTATAAAGCCATCAGAAAATATACTACTGTAGATATTTTCTAAAATATACGTGAAAGTAATTTAAAAGAAGACACCATTTATTAAGGAGACAATACCCCAAGTAGACATTTATGACACCAGTAAATCCTTCAGTGCAAGGAGTAAGTTACATCATATTTGTCAAATGGGCCTCATAGATTTTTCTCACCATCATATACCACTGGCTATTTCCAAATCTACTGATTAATCTCCATAACCTGATGGTAATGCCTCTATGTTGAAGACACCACTAAACTTAGGTCATTAAGCATTGAGAAGTAGAGTTAGTGTTCAACTAGAAGCTGTGCTTCTACTATTCAAGGTGCTTGTATAAACTACCAGTTGAGAAAAATAATGATATCATCCAGCTAGAAATCCTATAATCCACAAAATGGCAACCTCCCTGCAAAAATACTGATGTAACAGTGGCACAAATGTTATGTGAGTAGCCAACCACTTTTTGATTGGATTTAAAGACAACTCTAAGAGAAAGAGCCTATAATTGATATTTACTAAAGTGTCCAAGAACCTGAGGCTTGATAGGTCATGGGCCCTATTGGAAAACCTACTATTATTCTTCTAAGAGGACATATCGATAAAATGACTCTTACCAACATTTGATAAACACATAGATCAAAAAATTGCCCAATCGTTCTCAGAAAAGCTTCTTCTATGAATAAGTGTTAATTATCATTAAGGTATGCAATTTTACAATGTAAATATTGTGTATAAAAGTAATAAAAATTAATTAATTATAAAGGCAGGTGCTATAATCTGTGTCCAACCCTTTTACTATTCTTTGGACATGACAAAACCTTTGCATTTAAGAATCTCAGCAGCTGTGACTGGCCATACAAGATCTGCATAGTTCTCAAGAAGGACACAAAACCCTCTCCCCCTTTTGAAAGGCAATGGCTGCTAGAGAAAGGTGAATTAGTTTTCATTAGAAGTGTAGTCCTTTATAAATTGACCACAGTTTATTCAATGGCCTGAAGGACCAATTCAATTAAGTTAGTTATGAAAGTTAAAAATATTGCTTTACAGAATTCATGTGTGTAGATGTAAAGGAAAGCTAAATGAGATTGGTTAATGCCTAATGTTATTATAATTAGGCCTAATTGACTTATGTAGAGAATGCTACAATTTTTTAAATGTCCTTTTGAGTTAATGTACAGACTGGAGATTATGTTATAAGGGGAGTTCAGGGTACATTCTGGAGGGTGATGGTGAACATTATCACTATGCATTTCATGCATGTTATAAAATTCTCAAAGAATTGACTACTGCATTCATGGTAAGCATCTGTAATCCCAATCTTCCTGAGCAAAGTGGGAGATAGAGACAGGAGAATCACCCTGAAGACCTAAGTACAGCTGTCTGGAGTAAACACTAAAATCAATGCAAGATCCTGCCTCAAACAACTTAAGAGTTGAAAAGCAAGAATTGAAACCATAAAATTGTCTTCTGATGCCAACTTGTACACAGTGGATATATAAATATATATGTGTATTTATGGATAAGCGCTGAGACACACCCACGCCCACAAATGTCACAAATTACATGCGAGGCTCTGGGAACAATTCAGAGGATAAATTAGTTTTGTCCTTCTGCCATGTGAGACCTAATGACCAAACTCAGGTCTTAATCCTGGTGGCAAGTGATTTTACCTGCTATGCTCTCCTGTCAGCCCTTGACTCTTTTATGATGACTAAACTCTGCACTAGCTTTAATTTTGATAATTTACAAACATCAAAAAGATTACCTCTCAGTGGGCTACAAACTGAATTAGAGTAGGAGTCAGTCTTAGCTATCAATGCAATGAGGATAAAGGGATTTGGAGCCTGTCTGCTCAAGCCCACCCACACGACACAGTTGCCATATTATGTAGATTAACACATTTGTTCTTCAAAGAAAAGAAAGATAGCTATTTTTCATTTTCACATTTTCCTTTCAGTTAATTATTTTCCCTTTTCTGATTAGTGTATGACATGATGAATTTTATTGCAACATTTTCAGGTGTGCAGCTGATGCACCTGGCTTATATTTACTACCTGTCACCCTCTTCTTGATATAAGTAGCAGATACCTCAATAATTTTGATAAAAGTCCCCTACAGTTCATGGAAAGAATAAACCATTGAATAATCCTTTCCCAACATGGCTAAATAATCCTGAAATATCATTCTTCTGATTCTACTTCCATTTTATTTATTTATTGCTCTCGAAAAAGTACTTCAAGATTGTTTTCTGAGGTTTTCCTCACCTTCCTTTGAACCTGACCTTTTTTTTCTTTAAGTCTCTAACCTTTCAGTCTCTAGCAATGTTCATATAAAAATTCTTTTATTTGCTCAAAGAGTAGTATTTCATGGACTGTCAGTCATCCATTACATCTGGACACAGCATTATTAACTAAAGAAAATCACTTTCTTTCACTGTAGACTGTCTTAATTGTCTAATATTTTCTTTTTGAAAAGTAGAAAGATTATTTTCTTCAGGGTCTGGAGAAAACACTTCCTTTTCATCAGAATGGGCAGAGTTGGAACTTAAGATGATTTAAAGGCAATAGTAATCTGAATCATACTATTACTAAATTATAGTGTGCTGATGAAAAGTTGAGTGATAAGAAAGGTTGTAATTTATAAATCGATGCACACTCTACATCTCTATTTTCTTATATTTAGATAAATTAATGAAGCAGTAAGATAACAGTAATAATACACAACATGCATCATTCACTATGTCAGGTAGTATTCCAACACGTAGTGATTCAATTCCTTCTTACAATGTCTCTTTACTTAGCTGCTATTGTCACTCACATTTTATAGTTAACATTGCTATATTACTGAGAAGTCAAAAGACACAACTAAGACATGTCAGTGGTACCTAATTTGTCTTCATAAACTGCATTTTCACTATCTTACAATTTCTTTTTTTCTGATAAGAAAAAAATTTAATTTGGGCTGGTTTATAGTTTTAGATGTTGAATCCATTATCCTGGGTGGGAAACATAGCAGCATGCAGGCATACATGATGCTGAAGAAGAAGCTGAGAAATCTACATCTTGAAGCACAGGCACCAGGAAGTGAATTGAAAAACACTTCCTACAAGAATGCCACATCTCCTCATGTCTTACTCCCTGAGTCTATGGGGGGAAGTTCTATTCAAACTACCACATTCTATTCCCTTGCCCCCATAAGCTTGTGGTAATACCATAAAGCAGAAATGCATTCAGTTAAACTTCAAAAGTCTCCATAGTCTATAGCAACCTCAAACTTGTTTAAAAGTCTAGTTCAAAGTCTCTTCTGAGATTCATGCTATCTCTTAACTGAAATTTCCTATAAAATCAATAAAAAGCATATCACATACAGCTAGCATTAACGAAACACAATATACATTACTGTTCTAAAAGACAGATAAAGGAGTATAGTAAGTAAATGTTGAACCAAAGCAAGACTGAAAACCAGGTGGACAAACTTCAAACTCTCCATCTCCATATATGATATCAAAATATATACCCTTCAGATCTTCAACTTTGTTAACTACAGCATATTTCTTTCTCTTGGGATGGTTCCACTCTGTGCTAACAGCTTTTCTTGGTAGGTATCCCGTGACTCTAGCATCTCCAACATTTTGGATCCCTCAAGGCAGTCTAGGCTTTACCTTCACAGCTTCACAAAATGTCCTTTCTGAGACTCTATGCCATACATTTGGCCTCAGCAGCTTTCTTTATTTTCAGAGAGAGGCTTTATAATTCCATTTTTTTTATCCTTGACTTTAGATCTAGAACAGTGTGGCTGAAGCTGCCAAGTTCTGTTATTTGCTGGGGCTGCAACATGGCCTTTTGTACAAATGCATCTTCACCAACTTTCTGTTTTTTATGGTTTCTGTCACTACATAAGCTGTCCTGAAACTGAATCTATAGACTGGCTGCCTCAAACTCAGAGATCCACCAGCCTCTGTCTCTAGAGTGCTTGGCAGTGGGAGTACCACCATACCTAGAGGTAAATTGTTCATTTATTCATTTTCACAAGTTGGAAACACTGCTGGTTGAGATCTTGCCCTAAGGTCACCACTCCATTAATTCTATTTCTTAATCTGTTTAAATCTTTAAATACAAGATTTAGGTCCATTCCATTTCCTTGTGCTCCTTTCCTCGTCAAATTGTTCTAGAATATGTATTTTTTTGTACTCAGCATGCTGCATTTCATTACAAATCTTCATTATAGTTACTACTAATAACCATGTGACAGACTCTATTCTAGGCAGCTTTGAGATTTGTTCAGCAAAAAGAATTAATCCAAAACTCTTTACTTTAAGCCTTGGGCAGACACTGTAGACAATGGAAAAATGTAGCCACATTCTTTATAGAAACATTACAAAACTGGCCTCTAGGCCACATACTAACATTCTCCTCTGAAATCTTTTGAGCCAGACCCCATAGTTCAGATCACCCTCAGCACCACAGTCTTACATCTTCCTATTGAGATGGTCCATTAAGTCTCACTTAAAGATTTTATCAGTTTTCTAACCTGTCCCAAAGTCCTTTTATATAGCAGCTAACAACTGCCATATGTTCCCTCCTAAGGGTAGGTCTTGGTAGCTCTATTCATGAAAGTCCAGCCAGAAACCACATATAACACCCCTGCTGTCTATTCATAATTGTGACATTAACTGGCTTGATATTTTGTGGATCTTCTACATATAATCACAGTTTCTATGAGTTCATGTTTGCAACAACTATGTCATATCCTGAAGACAGCATTTCACATCTTACCTCCAATTTTCTGTATTTTATGATTTTTAGGGATCTATGTGGCAATATTCCTTAAACCTTGTGGGTAGGATATGGTTGATATAGATGTTGATAATGATGAGAGCAGAACAAATCCAAATTTGTAACATGAATCTTTAGAAGACAATTTGAAGTAACTATTTAATACAAGAATAGGTTCCCCAATAGAACCTATGTCCTGCTTAACCATAGTTTTTGAACAGAGAACCATGCATGACTTATTTCCTGTACAATAAGCCTCAAACCCTATTGAAAGAATTTGGTTACCTCAATAATCATCTCTATCACTATTATACCACTGAGCTTATCTTGCCTAGAATGCGGATACTGAGCAAGCAGTGCCTAGCCTTGGGAAAAATAGTTCATGTCTTCTTCAGCAGCACCATAGTATGTTCCAGTACTATGCAAGCTATACAAAGAGAAAAAAATGATTTCAGTTAAGACATACGATTTACAACTATATTTGAATATAGATTCCTATCATGAGTTCTTGTCAAGGTCTTTGCTTTCACAGTTCCTTCATTCTACATCTCCCCTCTTAAGGTATTTCCTCACGAGGATCATCTTTCTAGTTTCCTGTATTCTATTGATAATTCATATTGAGTATACAAATCTCAAGATTTAAGGTTAGGTTACATATATGAGTGGGGATATGTAGAGTTTGTTTCTTTATATCTTGTTTACTTAACTCAATATGTTTTTTTTTCTTTTCAGTTTTTCTACTTATCTAAAATTTTCATAACATTTTCTTATATTTGAACAAAATTCTTACATATATCTCAAAACAACAGAAAGACTATAAAAATCAGAATTCCATAGACCCTTGTGTAGTAGAATTCTCTGTTGTTACACTGTAAATAATTGTCCCACCTACTAGTTTAATATAAATGCTGATTGGCCAAAGGCAGACAGGAAGTGTGGGTGGGGCTACCAGTCTAAGAAAACTCTGGGAACAGGAAGAACAGAGCAGAAATGCCACAGAGATGCTAGACAGGCCAGAAGAAACAGAGGACAACTGTACAGCTCTTAGAAAAGTTATTGAGCCACATGGCTGAACAGGATAAGAAACATGGGTTAGATGAAGAGCAGAAGCTAGCAAGTTATATGCCTGGACCCCAGGTCAACCAGAGTACAATTGATTCAAGTGTCTGTGTTTCAGTGGGTCTATGGGACTATGGATCTGAAAGTCCAGGCCATGAGGCTAGGCTAGAAAATCCGGCCCTAAACCACATACAACACCCCTGCTGTCAAACATCTCTCACAGAAATGCCTTAGTAAATAATACCTAAACAATGACAATATCCATAGCCATGCTGATGAGAGAAAAATTTTATGCAACTAATGACTGCACCGAGAGGAAAAATTAGCATCTCCCAAGTTTGAGCCTTCTAACTGGGTATCCAATACAAATGAATTGGTCACATAAACACAAACAACAAAAGAAGGCTCAGTGATTGCATTCATACATTTATGCAATACACATATGTAACAATAAATGGAGATAAAACAAGGAAAGAAGCCATTAATATGAGAATGGGGACACATGGAGCAAGTTGAAGGGAAAAAGACTTGGGAGGGGCAGGAAGGAAAAAAGGGAAAGGGGAATATTTTCAATATTTTAATTGAAATCTACAAAAACTAAGTTGTTTAGTGGGATTAAGACACTATTTAGAGAGCCATAGTAGCTCCTAAAAATCAAGATCCCTACAGGGCATAACCAAAACCAGCTAAAAGCCAGAGACACCTAGCTCCAGATGCTAATTTTGTTCCTACATTCTAGACAGAAAATTAATCAGAGCCAGTGTGAGACTGTTCTCTCCAGAATCATCTTAAAATTTAAGTTATATCATAAATAAAATATACACCTCAATAAATATTAATCCTTCATATAATATATTGCAAACAAGTTATTGCTATAAAGTTGTCTATGAATTCATTAGCTTTAGTTCAAATCTTCTATTTCTGCCTGTTTTCGTTAATATCATGATGTTTTTATTTACTATGGATTTATAGTAGAAGTTGAAATTATGTTAGAAAATTCTCTAGCTCTGCCCGTTTTGCTTTTTTCTTCAGATTGCTTTGGCTATCTGGGATCTTTTTATGCATTTACCAACTTCTTTTTATTCCACTTCTCTAAAGAATATAATGAGATTTTGACTGTGACTGCATGGAATCTGTAAATTTACTTTTCTATGATGCTCATTCCTAGAAAACGTTCTTTCTTACAAGCTGTGACTGTTGGAGGCATCTCCATCTTGTGGTGTCTTCTTGTTTTTTTTTTTTTTTTTTTTTCTGTCTTCAGAGCTGTAGTTCTGTTTCATATTCATTACTAGATGTAAAATAAGGGACTCTCAGGATAATGTCATATCATTAGGATATGTTACTTTGTGTACTTCAACTTTATTATCTGTTTAATTGCATGACTTAAAAATGGAAAGAATTATCTTAATAAATGGAATAATACTAATAGCTAATTTAGTGGCATAGAAGGCATTCCCATGTGATAGAAATAGTAAATCATTTTGTCTATTTCTTGATAGAGGACAAATACATTTTAACACAAAGGTCTGTTTGAGATAATTTATTAATTAAACACTCAAGAAAACACTAATGCACTTAATTACTATGCTTATGCCAACTAAATATAATGAACTCAAGGTGGATAGGTGCTCATTCATTGCTGGATCCTCCCTTTAACTTCCATAGATTATAGCTTATCATGCAGGCTGGGGACACAAAACCCATGGCTGAGCCTCAATCACGCACACTGAATATCCAGCAAGAAAAACCACAACTAAACTCATTGTCTTTGATGCTCATAGAGGGCTAAGAGATTAGATACCCCAAATGGAAATTGACATTGACTTTCTTTTTCTTGAAAATACATTTCTGTAGAGAATAAATTGTTGCAATTGTTCCTGGGAGCCATCACTGAATCACGCTAAGACTCTAGGAAGTTTCACACACCATTTTCTTTTCTACACTGTCGGTTCCAAAGTCAACTCAATGCTTACAACAAGGTTTCACAAAGAATGAGATCTAATAGTGTTTAAAGACTTAGTCCTTTCCATACTTGCTGTCAAGCATTTATATAACGAATTTATACAGTCTTGGATGTGGCTTACTCAATGCTGGTAATAGAGGAAAGCTAGCTATGAGCTAATGTGGCTGCATCTACAGAGCCATCAATTTGTAAGGAAAAAGAAAGTCTATAGATGAGATGCTATCTCATTCTCTATGTGTCAGGAGTGTAAACTTGTGCAGCCACTACAGAAAACAGCATGGGAAAGCCACACAAACTAAAGGTAGAACTATATAGCTGTGCTACTCCTGAGAAGGTACCCAGAAGACTTGTATCTTAGCATAGAGATATTTACACATTCATGTTAATTGCCATTGTATTTAAAATAGTATCATGATTGGATTATTGTACATGCCTTCAATAGATTAAAGAATAGTGAAAATGTTGGATAGGGCTAGGAAGAAGAGTCAGTTAGTAAGCTGGTTATAATACAAGTATGAGGACCTGAGTTTGATTACCAGCACCCCTAAAATTCTAGACACATTTGGAAACACTTAAAATTCTGTGTAGGCACAGAGAAGCAGAATCCTACGACTCACTGGCTATCCAACCTAAGCAAATTGATGAGCATTAGGTTCCATGGAGTAACTCTGTCTGGCAAAATAAAATGGATGGATACTGAGGAAGAACACCAGGGTTTGAATTCTAGGCTCCATATGGACACACAACCGCATGTGTACTCATTCACATAAATGTGTACACACAAACACAAAACACCCCACAATTTGAACATATAAGAGAATTTTGTTCAGGTGATAAGAAGAATGAAGTTATAAGATTTCTAGAAAAAATGGATGGAATTTTAAAATATTATATTGGATGGATGTATGTGGTGATGGGAAAAAAGACTGTGCATGTGGAAAGGGTCATATCAAACTAAGTTTATGTTTAAAGGACCTATGGAATCATGTTTCTTTATATGCCGATTCAAAAGGAAATTAATAAGGAAAACAAAAGCATGTCCAAACATAAAGTAAACTTTTGTAATGTGTGTATCTGCCAAAGGATTTCTATCTACAGTTAAAAAGTAACAACAGAATAGAATACAAAAATGATAATTTTTACTGATGTGGCTCAAAAAGATGGAGGGCTATAGACCCATGACAATATTTTGACTAAACATTTTCAAGGAATGTAGAAAGAATATAAACTATACACACACTATTTCATGTGCATTTGACTGTCTAAAATTGAAAATGCTAAAAGGAACAAATTGGTGGAAAGGAGTTTTGTACACTGATAGGATTGTAAAATAGGAAGCCAGTTTGGGAAAGTAATTTGATATCTCAAAATTTTAAATAGTCAACTGACCCAATCTGTCATCCTAATCTCAAGTATTTACCTGAAATACTTGAGATAATGAAAATAGATATCTAAAAATGTTATATATGCATGCTCATAGTAGATTTAATTGCAGTTAAATCAAAACTAGAAATAACCCTGATGTCTATCAACAGCTGCCAGATTTCAAACAAAATCATTACCACTTGGAATGAAGAAACTACTGATGCATGAAACCACATACATGCATCTCAAAAGTCATTATTTCAAATGAATAAGACCAGACATGAAAGAGGATGTGCTCCATTATGATGACAGAAAGCAGACCAATAGCTGTTTGGAGTAGACACTGAAAAAGGAATGGTTACAGAGGCACCACAAGCATACAAAATATCTTTCTCTTAGAGTATGTGACTGGTTTCACAGGTATGTGCACCTATAAAAACACATACAACTGTATACTTCAAATGAGTTTACTTTATTATACATTAATTACACTTTAATGAATTTGATAAAATAGAGTGTAATGTTTACCAGGACAAAAGTTACTTTAGAGATCATATAGTGATCTGTCCTGAAACTGAAAAACAGTTTCTGCATCTAAAACAGAGACACAGGTTGCAATCTGGATTGATTATTTTGCTTACTGTTCTATGTTTTATGTTAATAAACACAACTATATAGGTGTATACACACATATACATGTCCAGATGCATCTATTCATACATAAGTGAGAATTCAGTTTTTGTGACATTTTCTGCAACACTTTTTTTTAGCTTTCACATTTTAAGTTCTAAAACTGACTTATTTATAAACAAAGGCTACCTAAACTGTCTGTTTTTGTCTCTCATGTTAGAGAGGGAATTGGATTCTCAGAACATCTTGGTTTGCCTGGCTTTTCCAGAAATGATAGGAATTCATATTAGGATATATTTCCAAGGCCTAGAAATGTTTTCAATAAGCCATCAGAATTTTTGGCTCATACTCCTGTTTAGTTCATGCTTTTTGGGCTTCACAGAACACTCAATCTACAACATGTGCTAGAAACCTGGACAGAGCTAAGATTGAAAACTTCTGCTCTCTGTCATCTGTTCCTCTGCTTTCTCTTTCATTCAGTGGTGCATTTCCACCTGCTTGATCAAGCAAACCACTGAGCATGAGAAGTTTATCCCTTTCTCCATGTTGGTGCTCCAGGCCTCCATGTGATCAGCATTGCTCCTCTCAGAATTGCCATCTTGTCCCTTACAATACCACGAAGAAGGAGAGGGTGTCAGTGCTATTTGACTTGGCACACCCTTAGTGTCCAACTGGTAGAAAATAAGTTCAGTCCAGTTCAAGCATGCAGCAGGAGCAGTGGAAGGTGCTGAGGGCTGGTGAACATTGATGGGGGGGGGAGGGACAGATGTAGGAACTGACTGTTTTCATTTGCATGTACCAACATATTACCAGATGTCGAACATTCGTAGAGTAGATTCTTATCTCTCACTGTTAAAACAAATGTAAAACAACAAAAGAATTTTGACAAACACAGTTTTAAGCTTCATCTTGGGAAAACAAGGCACAAAGTATGAATTTCTTGGTTGTGAGTTTCCTTATGTTTGGGTAACCCTAGAAACAAAGACTATTATTCTGTGTCTGTTCAATCAGAAGCTGGAATGAATGTGTTCCCCCTGAAGGTCAAGTCTTGAAAATGAATCCATTTTTATTAGCCTGCATCCTGCCATCCTTCTTGAGGTCTCCATGATCTAACAAAGGCTCTTGGACCTTTCCATCATCTTATGCATGGCGGTGTCCTTTCACAAATGTTTGGTCCATCTTGCCAGGTCTACTACAAAGATGCAGATGTTTCTTGAAAGTGGCAAAAGGATAAAAGAGACTGTTTGTGCCTGATGTGCTGGAACAAGCCTGAATTCTGCTAAATCTGATTTGAGCACATTAAGCAAAACCAGAAACCAGTGCTTTGTAAAATGTTGCTTTGGAATTATGGAGCTTCATGGGTCAAAACTGAAA
Organism: Phyllotis vaccarum; assembly: GCA_033318265.1. Classification (NCBI taxonomy): domain Eukaryota; kingdom Metazoa; phylum Chordata; class Mammalia; order Rodentia; family Cricetidae; genus Phyllotis; species Phyllotis vaccarum. The sequence continues at coordinate 125,650,362 of JARWLC010000004.1, read as the reverse complement.
CAAAAGAATTCAGATTTAATGACTTTAAAAATCTTATCTAGAAATAACTAGGTGCTTCTACACATCATGACTAAACTGTTTGAGAACTTAATATTTCTGCATTCAATTAGTGCAGATTAATGAACATTTTCATGCTTCTTTTTTAATTTTAAACATGAAAAATATTCTAACTATTAAGTTTAGTGATGGATCTAAACAAAATTTCATGCACAAACACAAAATGGATACTTGTTTCATTGAATAACATACTGAATAGGAAACAAAGACAGAAACAAAAATGTTATGTATTAATAAGGTGACAGTTGTTACAGGAGAGTGCAAAGCACTGGGGTAAGTGCAATATAATAAGTCCTATAATTTGGACAAAGAGCTATGGAATCTCAAGAAAGAACTGAAGGACAGTTGTCTTTGCTGGTCTTAGATGGTCCTCCGCTCCTTTTCCCATGAGTCTTTGCTGCACATTTGGTACCAAGTTCTCAGATGGGGTAAACAGATAATTAGTGATAATGATAAGGTATCACATGATAATTTGTGTACTTGTATGTAGGACTTTTATAAGTCTTTTGCATTTTAAAGCTTGTAAACGAATTGTAGAAATGGTAGCTCAATGTAACTGACAAGACTGATATATTTGTCCAAACCTCTTAGCCATCATGCTGACATCTCTTCAGATAGACCATGACAGTTCAAGATAACAGCAGTATACTTGTAAGTTAGGCAGCTTTCTAGATGTGTACTATAACCCTTTATTTAAAGACCGATAAAATTATTTGCTACTGATGATGCAAATATTTGGCTGAAATTTGCATATTTTTATTGTTTTGGAGCCATAATTTTTCTTCATTGGGCATACTGAATTTTTATATTAAGTATGGAAACTAAGTCCCTCCCCATAGGTGGTCACTCCCATGGGCATCATCTGGTCCCTCACTATAAATGGTTACTTTCATGGGCATCATATGGTTGATCACTATATATGGTCACTCCCATGAGCATTGTGTGCTTTCGCACCATATATGGTCACTCTCATTGGCATCATGTGGTTCCTTATCATAGAAAGTCACACTCAGACATCATCAGCAGTGTCTTGTAAGTAGATGGTGCTGTCATTCAGACAATAAGAGAAGAGATCTGAATTTTAAAATTTAAAAAATGCACACAAGTGACAAAAAAAGCAATAACATAAGGACTCAGTTGTAGAATGTATAGGCTCTAGAGGCTTCTAAAGATCTGGAGACCAGCCTGGCCCCAGTCAGTACAAGCTGGTGATAATGAGTGCCTTAAGATGTGCTCATAAGCAATTCAGCATAAGCCAACACAGGTCTGCCTGGGGACTTACCAAGGGTGTAGTCCAGATACAAGGTGACCTAGACCAGTAAGAGACCACTGCCTGCAGCTACAGATATCAACGAATTAAATTATCTTCCTAACTCAGCATGGCACATCCACTCCAGGCAAGTCCGATTTCCACATCCCAAAGTCAAGACTGGGTTAGGTGTTCCTCTGCAGGGAATGGGCTCCAAGGTGCCTGCCCATGAACCTACCCAGGGACATCCTGTGAGCTCTTGGAAGTTTCCCTACCACCCGGACTCTTTCTAAACAAATTCTTTAAAAGACCAAAATTTAAAAAAATAAAGTATATAAAATAAAATTTGTTAAAAATTATTATGTTTCAATTTCTGAAAGTTACTTAATTTTTATCTAAATATGCCTTTAGAAAATGAGAAGTCTAGAGTCAAGTACAATGAAACCTGCTCATTATCTTTAAAGGTGGAGGCAGGAGAATGCTTTATTCCAAGTCATCCTTGGATACAAAGAAAGTTATTTTTAATTAAAATATAATTACGTAATTTCCTTCTTCTCTGTTCTCTCTCCAGACCTTCCATGCACCTTCTCTCCATCTGTTTCCATGTTTCCTCTAAACTTCCTTTTAAACTATGGCTTCGTTTTGATTATATAATATATATGCATAAGTATATAAATATGGTCTTACGTATCTTATTTCAAGAGAAATGCTTTTATATTCGCCTTTTTCTACATTTGGACATTACTGAATTTTACAATTTTTGTGTTGTTAAGTATTGAGAAAAGAATATTAGAAGCAGATCCTGACTTTAATATTTGTTATCTATATGTATTCAGAAAAATTAATCACCTTTATTTTTTATATTATCTGTTACAATAAGATTTTTTGGCCCCGGGAGGCCTGAGGTCCAGACCCACAGACCTGCAGCCCCAGACCACTTAGCCGCCCGATGCTGCTTTGGCCCCCAATCATGATTCAGACTCTTATATTAAGTTCAAGCTGTTTGGCCTATGGCTGAAGCACATTGCTATCTAGCTATTTCATCTTAACTCAACACATTTCTATTAATCTGTCTGCCATGTGGTCCATGGCTCACCTGTGTTCCTTACATGCTTCTTCTTGGGCGGCTGGCTCAGTCTGTCTCTGACTCTGCCCTACTTCTCCTACCTATGTTGTGATTTTCCCTCCTACTTTTTCTATGGTGCCTATCATGAGCCAAAACATCGCCTTTATTTAAAGATTGATATTCACAGCATACAGAAAGACATTCCCATATCAATTATCCATCAATAAAATGTAACTAATAATCTTACTCTTATGGTTTTTCTGATCATTAATAGGGAAAAGTTTTTTTTAATCTCAAAATATAATCACATATTTTAATATATACTCTTCCATTTTCTTCTATTATCATACTTAATATTCTATTTCCCAAGAAATTTATTACATATAACAAGATAAGAAAGGCACAAATCCTTATATATCTCATTTCTTGTTTTTTTTTTTTTATAGTGTGTCTGATTCAATAATTTTTTTCTTCTTTTCTACTTTTCCTTTTATTTTAGTTTTTCCTACTTTTGTGGGACAGAATCTCATGAAGCACATTTATCTCACATGAACTTTGCAGTTGGCGTGATGTCCTGCCCCTCCTGTCTCCACCAGATTTCCAGAGCACTGAGGTTACTGGCTTGTATCATCATGATCATGTCCAGCTCACATCAGTAAGATAATTTTTTTTTGGTTAAAATTAGAGACATTTTGTATCATCATAAATTCTGTAGACAATTCTATCACTTATAACTGTCAACTTTTGCAAACAGGTGAGTGAAAAAACAGCAACCCTTCATGGAAGAGTTGCATAAGTGAGTGGCATTTTGATATTTGGAATGAACTAATTTATTTACAGTGCTTGTTCTACATAAGTAGTTCTTATATGTAGTAGGCTTTCTTATGGCCCACAATTAGCACCTCAATAAATAGACAGAGACTTATTACTAGTCATGAATACTTGGCTCTAACGTATATTTATTCCGTTATCTCTTATAATTTAATTTAATCTGTTTTTCTTTTCAGCTTCATGCTTTTTGCCTTTCCTTTATTCTGTATGTCCTACTCCATGTCTGCCTGCATGGCTGTCCCTGGGTGTCTACCTTTCTCCATTTCTTTCTGCCTTATTCTCTTTATCTCTCCCTCTTTCTCTCTGTGTGTAAGTGTATCTCATACTCACACATTCCTGGATTTATCCTCTTACTTCTTATTCTCCCTCTCCACCAGCCCTGCTGATACCTCCTCTGCCTAGCTATTGGCCATTCAGATTTTTATTAGACCAATCAGGTGCCTTAGGCAGGGAAAGTGAAACAGCAAAACATCTTTACTTAATTAAACAAATACAGTATAAAACAAATATAACTCTTTGCCTAAATTAAACAAATATTCTGTAACATATCCCATTTTGTCTAAATAAAATATGCTTTAATTTTAACAGAGTAAAACTATATAAAGTAAGAACTGTTATCAAATAAGAATTACATTTACAATATCCAGTCCAGTGCATTTGGCAAACTCAGAGAAATCACTCTATTATCTAGCCAATCTTTATGTCTATGAGGCTCTGTGACTAATTTTACTTTTATAAAAAATATGAAAAACAGTTAGTAAAACTATCTGGTATTTAACTCTGTCAAAGACCACAGAAGGTTATATATATTGCCTGAGTAAACAGGACTTATAGAGCAGGCAACTTCCAAAACTATAGAAATGTCAGAGAAATCTGGCTGCCTGGAAATAACCCCGTTTCTCTGCAATATTGGGCATCCATTTGGAACCTACAGGACTAGAATATCTGGTAGACTTTTCTACGAAGCAGGGATTTGGAAGGACTATCCCATCTTTTGGGGGGGGCAAAGTTTGGTAGATGCTTTTCTTTCCCATGTTCAGTTTGGACAGTACATTGCCAGCAGTCGAGAAAGGACAGTTCCTCACTCAAATGCTAGCTTTGCCACAATGAAAACAAACTCCATATTGATATCTTCAATGCCCCTCATTCTTTTATAAAGTAGATTGGTGCTGCCAGGAGTAAATGTATCTCACTGTTAATAAAAGCCCTATGATAACAAAACATTTTAAATGCCATATTTTATATTTCTGTGAAATTTTGAAGACCATCTATCTATCTAAGATATATTTGTGCTTAACCCTGAAAATGTACCTAACATAAAAATAAGTTTGATTATTATAGATGACTAGCTACTTACTGTATTTCTTAATTATCCATTATATGTTAAGCAATCTGCATAAGTACAATACCTTACATAAGAATAGAAGCACTCATGCAATATAATAGAAATAGCTTTAAATTTGTATCAATATACCAAATCCATTCCAATATAAAATATTTGATGTTAATACTTATCTTTTATTCTATATTTCCACTAAATTATAACAAACATCCATAAACTACTGAATGACTAAAAACAACCTACCCCTCCTATTGGAAATGTAGGTTTGTGTTCTATAGACTGCTTTTTGTTGTCTAAGAGTGATGGTATCTTTATAGGATCCTAAGAAAACTGAGATAATGGTCAGAAAACAAGTTGCAATGTTTGTTGTCTTCTCTCAGAATCGTTTCCACACAGAGGAATCAGTATATGCATAAGCTATCTTGTAGTCTTTTTGTTTGTTTATTTATTTGTATAGCCGGGATTTTCAGGTGGTCTTCCCCAATCAAAACTGATCTCTACCAACCCTGAAGGAATCAACAGCCTTTCTTTTCCTCTGGAAATGAAAGCACAACCTTTCCATAAACACAATATTTTTTTTAATTCCATTTTAAAGTTAAGATGTCTCTAAAATATCTAGACTGGTTATTTCAACAGTCCCTTTTACAGTCCCATGTTTCATAGAAATTTCCATTGAATCCCCAGCACTAAAAACATTCAAAGTCAATACAACTCCACTCAGGATCCATAATTCCTGTGTTTTCCCCATCTTTATCTTGCTTTTTTTCTTTACATTATTTTACTCTCTCTTTAAAGATTTTATTATTTTTAAACTATGTTTTCCCTTGACTATCTATATCAATTTTCTTTTCTTTCTTTAGTGCTTACACACATAGATCTCAGCTTTTATACCCTGAAAGCCTGGCACAGTTCTGCATCTAACCAAAGCTGCATTCAACTGCCCCAGCTCTGTGAAGTTGGTGCCCCAACTCTGGCTGACATTCTTTCTTAATTTTTTTTAATTTTACATCCCAGCTACAGCATCCCCCACATACTCTTCATTCTTTCCCAGTTCCTCACCCTTATTCCATATCATTCCCACCCACATACCCTCTGTTTACAACCAGGAAAGGGCAAGTCTCTCATAAGTATTAATATGACATAGCATATCAATTTATGGTAATACTAAACACCTCCCTGTGCACTAAGGTAGTGCAAGGTGACCCAGTATGAGGAGTAGGGTCCCCAAAGCCAGAAGAGTACCAAAGGAATTGGAAACATCTGCTGTTTCCACTGTTAGGAATCCCACAATAGGACCAAGCAACAGTTGTGGCAGGCATTTTTACTCAGCTCACTGTTTCTACTGGCTGTTCAAGTGTTTGTGGCCAAGTCTTTTAAAGGAGCCATATCTATTTTTGTTTATTTTGGATTGCTTTCAGCTCTCTCTGGCCCTATGTGGAAACACAGGCCTCAGAATGGAACAACAGATATTAGAGGCTTTCTCAGACAGCCAGAACCCAAATTAGGACAGAGAGATTTACTTATAGTTATGGATGCTCAGCCTTAAATTATGCTTGTTCCACCAGCTCTTCCAAATTAATTTAATCTGTTTTTCTTCATCTCTGTTTTACGTCTGGGCATTTTTATCTTTCTTTGATTATGTATGTTCTATTCCATGTCTGACTGTGGCTGGCTGGCTTCAGGGCTCCTCCGTTCTTTTTCTTTTGTTTTTTCTATCTTTCTCACTCAGATTCCTGCTCCTACTTATTCTTTCTGTCTGCTAGCTTTTATTAGACCAATCAGTTGCCATAGGCAGACAAAGTAAAACAGCCAAACATCTTTACATAGTTAAACAAACAGAGCAGAAACAAATATGAACACATATTTGCTTAGTTAAACAAATATTACACAACACTTGTATTTCAGAGGCATTTTCAAGAATACTGTGCTGTTCATATTTAAACTTTCATCAGTATGTGAGCTCAAACCATGGTGTCTGGAGGTGAATATATCAGAATCAGCATGGTCTATTTTCTCCCTGAGATAATGGATTTTTATGAGAAATCATTGCTTAGCTGAATAATTGCTGAAAGCTATTATGCCTCAACATTGGATTAGAGAGTTTTCATGCCCAGAGGTAAACTCATAGCTGAAAAAAATAATTATCTTCCTCCATTGCAGGGATTATTTCTAAAATATCTCCAGAATTGAACTAGGCAAATTTCTCTGTTTAAACCCAAAAGGCTTCTTTGGTTCTTTGTTCACCAGGTGACCAGACTCTGGTAAAACAACAAAGTGTGAAATGGTAGTTTTTTAGAAGGAAATAAGTAGCATACAACTTGTTTATTCTGGACATAATAAAAAAAAACATAAAGAAGTCCCACTGGACTGTAAAGACATTTTTAGTTGTATTTTTTATACTTATAAAATATGATAGAACTGTAAACAATGAATAAAGGTGTTAGGTTAAAAATTTAGGTTGTAAATTTGTAAGCAAATTTTAACTTTCTTTACTTATTATCTCTATCTATTGATTTATTTGTGTCCATTGAAAGATGAGTTACATGCATACTTCAGAGAAATCCTACTGGCTATGTATGCCAGGGTCAGGCTATCTATGCATCTCTCTATATACCCATTTATATATCTATCTGTCTGTCTGTCAATTATCCATCTTATTTATCAATTTATCTGTCTCTCTTACACATCATATACAGAGAAATTGGTTGTATGTGTCAGTTTTTTAAAATTTTGATTCTAAGTTGTGAGTACTTGAAATTCAAGTACTGTAGTTTATTACAATGTTAATTATAAATCTGTTATTTTTTTGAAAAAATAGACTATGAAACTCAAAGAATTATAATGTTTTAGTGTCACAGTTTCATGGTTAGTTATATTTTTCCCAATAATTTAATTCATTTATTTTTTCTCAAATTTAAACTTTTTTTGAGATTTTATTTTTATGTGTATGAGTGCTCAAATGTCTATCTGTGCACCTGTGCATGTAGTACCCACTGGGCCCAGAAAAGGACATTTGGTCTTTTGGAACTATTTACAGACAGTTGTTAGCTGCCAAGCAGATTCTGGGTGCTGAACCTAATCCCTGTAGAAAAGCTGATAATGCTTTGGTCTGAGGAACCATCTTTTCCACCCCTGCTGTGCAAAAGGTTTTCGTACACTGTAAAGTGTTTTTGTATACTGTAAAGTGTTTTTGTACACTGTAAATATTTGTCATTTTAAGTGGTTTAATAAATTGATGATAAACAGTGGCCTGGCAGGAAGTTTTGTGGAGTGACCAGACTAGAAAAATTCTGAGAATAAGAAGGGTGGAGTCAGGAATCACCAGCCAGATACAGAGGTAGCATGAGTTTGTCTTATAGAAAAGGTACCATGCCGTGTGGCTAAACATAAATAGAAATATGATTTAACATAAAGTGTAGAGTTAGCTAGTAATAAGTCTGAGCTAATGGCCAAACATTTATAAGTAATAATAAGCCTCTAGGTCAATTATTTGGGAAGAGACTGCTGGATATTTGAAGGGTACTGGCAAGACAGAAACTTCTGTCTACATACCCCTCTCTCAAAATTTTAAACACCACATTTTAATAACTGAGAACAGAGCCCTAATCCCAGTAACTTAACAGTGTTTACATCCCAGAGAGAAAGACATCCAGTAAATTTTGGTTGTATTATTATTTTTAGATTCATAATTTTTGATTAATTTTTTTAGAGAAAGATTATAAAAAGAAGAGTAAATAATGTCTGGATGGATGGAATCCAAGGATTTTTAAAGTCTTTGATGATAATCAAAGCCACAGTTCACCACTGCTTCCTGAGTGTCTATTTGTAGTAATCCTTCTAATAGACACTTCATAAATATATCTTTTTTGCATATGTGAGATATTTTTGGCTTTCTCATTACGTCACATAAAGTGTATAAATTGTATTCTTAGCAGATTTTTCTGTGTCATGAAAAAAGCTGTGCAATGGTAAAAGCCCAAGTTTTTACAATGAGATAGTTACATGTTGAGCTCTCTAGTTTTTCTTGGTCTTTGCCACTTTTATAGAATATATACATTTGGGATAATGATGTCCATGAAAATGGAGTAGTCACTGATTGCTAGGAACTACTTTGAGTTTATCCATTCAGTCATTTTAAATAAACCTTCATTATTCAAAGTTCTGTTTTTGGCAGCAACTGCTGACATCACCTCCCACAGAGCTTGCTGACTGGGTTGTTGAGTGGCATTCCAGGCTTGCCTTGGGTTAAGTGCAGAACATTTCTATGTATAGATGACTAAATTCTCCTCCCTTTAGTTAAGCATTGGACATGTACTTCTTTTCAGCCTGTCTGCTTTTTTAGTTAAAATATGGAGGTTACTGATGTACTCATTGAATCTAGCTTGAATATACCATAGTAAGAAAATCCAAATGACTGTGGTAACAGCAGAGATCACTGTGATGGCATGGATTCCACTACTGTTTGTGTCATCAAAGGAGACCTTGCTGGATGTAGTTTGAACTGATGGGCTACAATTATCTATTCTGAATTGTAGATCTATATTGTAGCTGCACCTGTTAGTTTATGGAGACAGCTAACCGTATCTAAGTGTAATTGTCTAATAAAATATTAATGCTGATTCTTTTTCTTCTTTGTTTTTTTAGAGAACTGTTGTTTCTCAATATATAGGAACATCATCAGGATGATGGTATTTCCTTTCACAATCCTTCTAACATAAGTGCTTATAATTGGAAACATATTGTCAATGAGTGTGTCATAGTCCGTTAAGTAGATATGAGAATATTAGTGAGGAATTTTTTGAGATACACAAGTACCAGAGTGAATATACAATATTGAAAGGGATTTATTAGATGGGATTATACATTATAGCTGATTAGCCCAACAATGGTAACCTTCACATTGGAAAGTATTTTTTTTTGCATATGTAAGATATTTGTGTAGCTGCTTGGTCCACAAAGATGGGTACATTAGCACCCTTAACATGTTCTGAAGGCCTGGAGGATGACTGGAGATCTGCTCATCTTCAGTGAATGTTTGAAGGCTGAAGGAGTTGGTCTCTGATTTCTGTATATGGTAAGAACAAGATCAACTCTGAGTTGCTATATTCAGAAAGAAGTGAAGGTGAGTAGGAAACCAGCATAGCTTTTCCTCAGACATCTTCGAATCTGGTTTACCACAGGTACTACCCATTCTGGTATAGGGTCTTCCATTATCTGCTCTGTTGATCTTTCCTGGAAAACTTCTTGCACAGACTCACCAAGAGACTGATTGATCGCTTACTTGATTCTAGCCTAACAACACACTAAATACTATACTAAAAACTGACACCTGTATGTCAGTTGCATGCTGTTACATGTTTAATCATTTTCAATATTTCCATCTCCCCTCCAAAATTACTTTCTCATTCCCTTTATACAAGATCTTGACAACCAGGTGCTGACTATAGGTCTAAGTATATTACAAGTACTGTGTATGTGGAATGATGGCCACATTAGATTAACAAGGCTGAGGCTCGAGTTTTCATTAAATAAGTGTCAATAATCAATTGTGTTGCCTTGAATTATTCATCTGATTTATTCAAGCAGTGTTCTCATCTAAAATAAAAAAATTAAAAAAAAAGGTTCAGGTAATTGACAGAATTGATAGGTGTATCAGTTAGGTACTGCAGTATTGACAAATGGGGAGGAGATGCCTATGGTTAATTTTAAAACCCAGATAATTTGGGAGTGAGAGCATAAGCACAGGATTAATTTTTTAATATTCATACAGGAAGAACTAAAGATTGTATATATCATTTGTATTGCTTATGAAAATGGAAAAACTGCATATTTTAAACTTATTTCTATAACTATCACATATTTCATCAAAACATTAACATTTTATTTTATTCTGCAGGTATTTGTTGGAATTTGCTTGGATTTATTCCTACCAACAATATGCAACTTCTGTCATATTGTCCACATTGGATCCCAGTGCTCACTGACTCTAAATAAATTAAAATCTTCCCTTGTCAGTATTGATGATTCCTACTGTGAGAACAGTAGATCCTTGTCAAAGTTTCAGTTATTACATTTGCTTTGCAAACCATAGAGCTCTCAGAATCTCTGTAATTGTTTGCCACCTAATCAGTTAAGTATCTGTTGTTATATGCAGGTAGTTATGAACTCCTGAATAACAGTATCTATTTCTAGATCTTAGGCCTTTGCCAAAATTTCAAAATCTCTGGGGAAAGATTTCTTTCAGTGTTTGTTTTGTGGTTGGTCCTTTAGGATGTATTCTAGAAGATGAACCTGTTGCCACAGGGTAAACCCACATGTGCATCATGGCCCTTCAGGCTTTTGAGCATAGGAAGACGGGGAAGAAGAAGACAATAATGAACCTGAACCTGTGCAGGACTACACCATTTTTTGTGCTTTAGTTTTTAATAATCTTTTTAAAACTTGTTTTAATAAACTTTTGAAAAGTTTAAAATAAAAGCAATTACAAATGCATAAGAGGTCTTAAAATAAAATAAGATAGTTAATTGTGTTTATCTTTTAAGCCAAGGGCTATTACAAGAGTAAAAGGTTTAAAATATTAATAATTAAAATATATAAATAAATAATATAAAAATTAATCTTTAAAAGATTAATAAAGTAAAAAGCTACATTGACCTAAGTTTAATTTGTTGTTAAGGAGACAAAATATTTTTTAAATAAATTTTGTAAGTCTTAAATATATATTTTTGTAGCCAGAAGTTTCTCTGTGTCTAAAGCTGCTTGGTCCTAAATAAACAAACAAAGGCTTATATTAATTACAAACTGTCTGGCCAATCATCCAGGCTCATTACCAACTAGCTCTTACAACTTAACTAAGCCCATTTCTATTAATCTTTTCATTGCCATGATGCCTGGTCACATCTTGCTTCTTGGGTGGCTGGATTGTATCTCCCCAACTCTGCTCTTCTGTGTTTCTGTTTGGATTTCCCTCCTGGCTGTAAGCTGCCTTGCCATAGGCCAAACAGCTTCTTTATTAACCAACAGTATTAACACATATTTACATCACTTCCATTTTCTGTCTAATCAAAAAAGAAAGTCTCCACTTTAAATTTGCATATATCAAAATAACTATCAAGCAAGAATGACTTTTACAATATCTAGTCTATTTGTATTTTAAAAAAATTAAAGAAAATATTCTATCATCTATTCTGTACTCTTGAGTGTAAATTTTCATATCTAATTTATATTTTAACACATCTAAGAAAAACTTTAACTATAACTATCTAATCTTCAACTCTACCAAAGACCCTAGAAGAATATAATATGACCCAGTAAACAGGAACTACATTGCAAGAAAGTTACAAATTCTAGAAATGACAGAGCCATCAGGCTGCCTGGAAAGTTACCCACAGCTCCTCTGCAATGTTGGAGTTTTATCTTCAGCCTACCTGCCTAGAGTCTCTGGTATAACTTTCAGTGAAGCAGGAAATTTGTAGGATTGTTTCTCCCATTGTAAAATTCATCAGTTGCTTCCCTCTGTGTCCTGCAAAATGTCTGGCTGTCCCTTCTGTGAAGTAGGAAACTAAAGAACCTTATCAGCTTGATCTGCCAAAGTTCAGTACTCATTTTTTTATGAGTCCTGAATGTCTAGTTTATGCAGCACAATGTGAAGCAGTCTACTCAAGAGCAGATCCTTGCTGAATGGCTAATATTTGCCACAAAGAAATTAAACTTCATATGAAGTTTCTTCAATGCCCATCATCTTCTTGAAATAAATTGTTTCTGCCAGAAACAGACAAGTCTTACTGTCCAGAAAAGTCTAAGTTCTTAAAATATTATAAAGGCTTTATTCTATAGGTCCTTGAAGTTTATGAAGATTCGAAGATTACCTATCTGAAATATATCTTTGTATATATAAAATAAACCAAACTAACATGACTGTAATTTTGATTATTATAGATGAATATTAATCTGTATTTCTTAATGATACATTACAATTTTAAATGAATTACACAAACATAATACCTTAAAGAGTAGAAATATACATAGAGTATAACAAAATTAACCTTAAATTTGTATCAACAAACCAAAGTCCACACCAATGTAAAGTATTTTAGGATTAACAGTTGTTTTTTGAATTAAAGTAGATTCAATAATCTGCTCATTTTATTTTACTATTTCTCTATCATATTCCCATTTTTTCTTTAGAAAGCAGTTTACTATAATCATTAATCATTTATAATAAAACTTTAAATAAACATAAACATTCATAAGTAATATTTTGGAAATTTGGGTGTAGCTTTTTATACTACTTCCTGCTGATTGGGGCTCTAGCTGTATTATGGGGATTATGAGAAAATTTAGAATTATGATCAAGTCTTGATTGTAGTAGTTTCTAGGCTGGATCATCTCAGTCAGTTGCCTTCAGGGGGTTTTTGTAGTAGTGGGGTTTCTTGGGTCCCGGGCAGCCAGAGGTCCGAGACCCACAGACCTGCCACCCGAGACCCCTTAGCTGCCCGGCCGCCCTCCACTCAGACCCTCAGAAATGACTCAGACGCTTCTATTAACTCCATGCTGTTTGGCCTATGGCTCAGGCACATTGCTAGCTAGCTCTTACATCTTAAATCAACCCATTTCTATTAATCTGTCGGCCATGTGGCCCGTGGCTCACCTGAGCTTCTACATGTTTCTTCTTGGGCGGCTTCAGCTTGGTCTGCCTGACTCCGCCCTGCTTCATCTACCTATGCTCTGATTTCTTCTCCTACTTCTTCTATGGTGCCTGTCATGGCCCAAAACAGCTCCTTTATTTAAAGATTGAGATTCACAGCATACAGAAAGGCATTCCCACATCACTCCCCCCTTTCTGTCTAATCAAAAAGGAAGGTTTCAATTTTAACATAGCAAAATTATATATAATAAAATAGCTATCAAGCAAGAATTACAGTTACAATATCTAGTCTATTTGTATTTAGCAAAGTTAAAGAAAATACTCTATCATCTACCTTATCTTTATGAATCTAAAGTTTCAAATCTAATATACCTTTTAAATGACTAAGAAAAGCTGTACCTATAACTATCTAATCTTCAACTACATCAAAGACCACAGAAGGACATATTTACCCAAGTAAACCAGAAGTGCAAGAGTGCAAGCGACTTCTAAAAGCTAGAAAGGACAGAGATGACAGAGATGACACCTATCTGCCTGGACAGTCATCCAAAGTTCCTTTATAAAGTTGGGGCATCTATCTTCAGCCTATAGGCCCAGAGTCTTTTATCATTTCAGTGAAGCAGGAAATCTGCTCTGCCCATTCTGGAACAGTTCATCAGTTGCTTGTCCTCTAGTCCTGAAGAATGTCTGACAGTTTTCTCTGTAAAGCAGGAACCTGAATGACCATCTAGGCTTGTTCTGTCAAAGTCAGAGGTCATCTTCTCTTCCTATGTAACCTGCATGTCCAGTTTAAACAGCATACTGTCAAGCAGTCAATATAAAAACAGGTTCTTGTCCAGTGGCTAACCATTGCCACAAAGAGAGTAGACTCCACATGGAGTTTCTTTGATGCCCGTTTTTCTGTTGAAGTAAATTAGTGCTGCCAGGAGCAGACCTGTCTCACTGTCCAGAAAAGTCTAAGTTCTTAAAACATTTTAAATGCCATATTCTGTAGGTCTTAGAAGTATTTGAAGATTACCACCTAATTGAAATATATCTTTGTATACCTAAAAATCCTAACTAACCTAACTATAAGTTTGATTATCAAAGGTGACTACTAACCTTCATTTCTTAATTATACACTACAATTTTAAAACAGTTACATGAACATCATACCTTAAACAAGAATAGAAAAACACATACAGCATAACAAAATTGACCTTAAATTTCTATCAATAAACCAAAATCTATACCAATGTAAAGCATTTTGAGATTAACAGCTGATTTTCTGATCTAAGTAAATTCAATAATATAATTTTTTAAAAAATCATTTATATACCATATCCCCTTTTTCTTCTTAGAAACGGATTAACTATGACCATTAACCATTTACAATGAAAACAAACATTTAGAAACAATACTTGGGGGATTTTGGCATAGTTATCCATTACTACTTCCTGCTGATTAAGGGGCGTTGAAAATCTCAGGGTTGTTGAGGCTGGATCAGACCGCAGCTCTGAAGCTGATTCGGTCATCTCTTCTCATCAGAGATTTTTTTTCAGGGGGTCTTGGTTGATGAAACCATATTTGCCTGGAAGCAATCCACAGGTTCTCATCTTCTGTAGAAACAAAACAGAACTCTTCCAAAGCAATAAATCCTTAGACACAAATTTCAAAATCAAAATACCTTTAAAATATATATTCTTGTTTAACTTAGTAGCCTTTGCATTTGCAATCTATTGTCTTTCTGCAGTTAGCTCATTAACAGTTAAAATATTAAAAGAAAACACAATAACAACCAAAATCCAGATTTTGTGTCTATTTTCCATCTTTATGTGGCTTATTATATTTTTAATACTCTATTTCTCTTTTTTAAAGACTTTATCTTCTCTCTTTTTTCTCTAAAGACTACATATCATCTCTTTTCTCTCTGAAGCCTATGTATCTTTTACACACATTGTAATCCGTTTACAGGTTTTTCTTTTCATCTGAATCTGTATTATTGTGAATCCTTAATCATCTTTTAACCATAAGACCTTTTAAAATACACTCTCTAAAAGAGCAGCATAGTTTTTGCGGAGGAAGCCGAATCAGTAAGTTCTCTTAAAGGAACCGCGTCCCTGTTGGTGGTCAGCAAACAGAGCAGACCCAAGTAAATGCTGCTACTAAGAAACCGTCTTTGTTTCCTTTTTGTTCAAAATAAACAGAAATCTAAAATCAATCACATGCTACTGAGTTTCTGTGAGATTTCAGGAATCCGCCTGATTGCAGCTGCAGTTTACACTGCCTACCGCCAGTCTGCTGGCGCCATTTTGAATGTGACCTGGTTGCCATACTTTCCTTGTACAATGACCTGCTGCGTATGCACAATTTGGAAGCTGACTTTGCTCAGTTTCTGCTAAAACCCTTTTTTAAACTTTCTCAGGCATTAAGTGGATAATCAACCCACGTTGGATGCGCCATCTGTAGTAGTGGGGTTTCTCGGGTCCCGGGCAGCCAGAGGTCCGAGACCCACAGACCTGCCGCCTGAGACTGCTTAGGAACCCACCGCCACTCAGACCCCCAGAAACGACTCAGACGCTTCTATTAACTCCATGCTGTTTGGCCTATGGCTCAGGCACATTGCTAACTTGCTCTTACATCTTAAATCAACCCATTTCTATTAATCTGTTGGCCACGTGGCCCGTGGCTCACCTGAGCTTCTACATGTTGCTCCTTGGGTGGCTTCAGCTCAATCTGCCTGACCCCGCCCTGCTTCTCCTACCTATACTCTGATTTTTCCTTCTACTTCTTCTATGGTGCCTGTCATGGCCCAAAACAGCTCCTTTATTCAAAGACTGAGATTCACAGCATACAGAAAGGCACTCCCACATCAGGTTTTGGTCAATCAAACCATGTTAACTTCAAAGAAATCTACATGTTTCCATTTTCTATAGAAACTGAAGCAAAACCTGTTTTTACAAAGCAACGTATCTTTAGACCTAAATTTTTAAGTGAAGATACCTTTAAAATATTTATGTTGCTTTAACTTGGCAGCTTTTAAATCAAATGTCTTTCGGCAGTTACCTCATTAACAGTCAAGAAATTTAAGAAAAATACAATAATATACATAATCCAGACTGTGTATTTTCGTATTAATATGTCTATTTTACTTTTATTACTCTATTTTTAAGAATTTTCTCTATTATTCTTTTTATCCCCAGAATTACATATATTTTTACACACATTGTTACATGTTTAGAGGACTTTTTTTAAAAAAAAAAAAATCTGAATCTGTTATATTGTGTATCTTTTAGCCTTCTATCTACCTGAGCAAAACCCTAAATCTGCCATGTAGCATGCTGTTGGAGCATGTGCTAATATACATAGAAATAAACAGTATGTTATTATGTTATATATTATTATATTATATAGTTTATAGATATACTATTATAAATAATATGGAAATGAACAATAATTCCCAGGAACTTTGTCCTTACATTCCTTCTCCTTCACTAGTTACATGGAGTAACCGCCAACCTTATGAACTTGTTTCTTGGTACTGGGTCTTCAGATATACTGTTTCACAAATAATTTATATTAAACTATTATTACCCTCTTTATATGTTTACATATACAAATTTATATTAACTTTATGTTAAATTTCCTGAAGTATTCAGTAAGGTCACATGCTTTAAAGGTTTGTATCATAGGAGCAAAAGGCTAAACCATACAACCTAGATGTGTGGTTGTATGTACCATTAATATTAATGTATGTATATTTTATGATGTTTGTACTATGACTGTTACAATGGGGTTTTTAGCTCAGAGTAGCCCCACTGTTCAGACCTACTCACTGCCACTTATCTGGACCAGTAATCCCAGAGTACCAAAGAATTACATAGACACTTGTATTAATTTGATGCTGTTAGGCCTATGGCTTAGGCACATTACTAGCTAGCTAGCTCCTACATCTTAACCCATTCTCATTAATTTGTCTTACCATGTGGCCTGTGGCTCACATTCTTTGGGTGTCTGACTCAATCTGACTCTGACTCTACCCTCATTCTCATATCTATACTCCTGTCTCTGGCTATGGTGTTTGTTAATGGTCAAAACAGCTCCTTTATTTAAAGATTGATATTCACAGCATACAGAAAGACATTCCCTCATCACCTCCCCATTTCTGTCTAAACAAAAATGAAGGTTTCAATTTTAATTTAGCAAAACTACATATAGTAAAATAGCTATCAAGTAAGAATTACAGTTACAATATATAGTCTATTAATATTTAGCAAAATTAAATACTCTATCATCTAACTTATCCTTGTGAAGCTAAAGTTTCATATCCAATAAACCTTTTAAAATAACAAGAAAAACTATACCCATAATGATCTAATCTTCAACTACATCAAAAACTATAGGGTATAATATTTACCTAAGTAAACAGGAAGTGCAAGCAACTTCCAAAATCTAGAAATGACAGCGATGACACATATCTGCCTGGACAGTCACCCAAAGTTCCTTTATAAAGTTGGGGAATCCATCTTCAGGCCCAGAGTTTCTTTTCATTTCAAGGAAATTTGAAGGACTGCACTGCTCATTCTTGTGTAGTTCATCAGTTGCTTCTCCTTGAATCTTGAAGAATGTCTGACAGTTTTCTCTGCAAAGCAGGAACCTGAAAAACCCTCTCAGCTTATTCTGCCAAAGTTCAGAGGTCACTTTCCTATGGAACCTTTATGTCCAGTTTAAACAGCATACTTTCAAGCAGTCATTATAAGAACAGATTCTTGTCCAGGGGCTAACCATTGCCACAAAGAAAGTAAACTCCATATGGAGTTTCTTTGATGCCCATTTTTCTATTGAAGTAGATTGGTGTTACCAGGAGCAGATCTATCTCACTGTCCAGAAAAGTCTAAATTCCTAAAATATTTTAAATTCTATATTCTATGGGTCTTAGAAGTATTTGAAGATTATCCATCTAATTGAAATATATCTTTGTATATCTAAAAATTGAACTCACATGAATATAAGTTTGGTTTTCATAAGTGACTATTAATCTGCATTTCTTAATTATACATTATAAATTTAAATGAGTTACCTAAACATCATATCTTAAACAAGAGTAGAAAAATACATATAGCATAACAAAATTGACCAAATATGTATCAATAAACCAAAATCCATACCAATGTAAAATGTTTTGAGATTAACAGCTGATCTTGGTTTAAAGTAAATTTAAGAATCTATTTCTTAAAAAAAATTACCTAATATGTTTTCTATTTGTATTACTCTCCCAGATATCATTTTTTGTTTAATTCTTTCCACATACTAGACTAATCAAACCACCCATTAGTGTGTGTATATATATATATATATGTATGCAACATGCACTATATATACACATACACATGCACACATATGCACACAAACACACACACACACACACATATGTATATATCTCTAAATCATTCCACTTCTTTTTCTGTTTAGAAAGTCCATCCACATGTGCCATTGCTTTAAATTCTATCTAAATAGTACTTCCCTTCACATGAAGTTTCACATTCATCTTTGAGTAGGTGTCCTGTAATCTAGCTATTATTTTATGCCCAGTGTCATTTAGAAAAAAGTATTTTTAATTCCTGTAATTATATGAAACTCCATATGAAACTATAGTTTGTGAGCTCACCACAGGTCATCAACACTATAAATGTAGATGTTAGAATATTGATACATGCTTAAATCACATATTGTGCCTTTTGACCAATGAATTATAATACTGTGTGTAATTTCATTCATTTAAAAACTCAAAATATGAATTCATTCAGTTACATGGCATTTTGGATTCACCAACCTACACTTTTGTGTAAGAATTTTAGTTTCTATAGCCATATAGTGATCTTCCATTATGTTTTCATATGTCTTCAAGAACTCAGTAACAAAAAATATCAAAATGGCTTCCCTAAAGTCAGTGCTTATTTATAAAAGTCAAATCACTTCTTAAGGTGTCCTTTGAGATTTATAATGATACTGCAACAAAGGTTTATATGGGAGTACCTTTGCTTAACACTGGTATCTTGATTAGTTATACAAGACTGCAAAATCTAGGTGTGAAAATTAATGACTTAACTGGGTAAACGTTTTGCAAAGCCATCCTCTGTTCTGGGGCCAACTTAACGTGCTACCCTTTATGTGAAATAGGACATTTCATCAAAGTGTAGGTTGTGTTGCTTTCCAAGTTTAAAAAGGTCCACCATATGTTGTACATATTCTGGTAGATACTGTATGCAAAATCTAGATTATTATTTAGAGCAATTATTTATCCCAGACCCTCAAATCCTTTCAATTTCACATAAACGCTAGTATCTTCTGGCATAAAACATGTAGGTGTCTGGAACTTGCTAGTCTCGTGAAGAATCGTAATATTTTCAGTGCTGTGGATTGCTATATCTAGACAAGTTAAATTTCTTTGAATCCTCTTATGATATACAGTAGAAGTAACTTAGCCCTGAGGCAAGAGAATAAAGACATATTGTTGTTACTGCCAGGTATTAAATTGTTTCAGGTAAGCTCTACTAACAGAAAAAAAGTTTACCTGCCAGACCAATAGCTGGATACCTACCATCTGCCCACTAGTTGAGTGGTTGGCAGTGGTTTAATATTAGTCACAAATTCAGTGATTTTTCTGTAACCTCCCTTGAATGCTATGGTTTTATATTCACTATTATATTGTTTATAATTGTTCTCATAGCCAATGAAGGCTTTAATTCAAGTACTGATAGATCACAGAGCCATGAAGCCACACATCACTGTGCTATTTCACCAGAAACAGTATCATGCAGATGTTTAATGAAATTAATGAAGTAAGTAAGTTTAAATGCAGTTGTTAAGCTTAACAAATCAATTCCAAATGTTATATCAAGTTTCAGTACCAAGTGCTGTTAGTAAAAATCTAGCTAGAAGGTGGAAACCACTTTATGTGTTTAAAGAAAAGAAATTAATTATTTATATATTACGAAGGCAGAAAAAACCAATACATGATAACTCAGGAAATCTCTACACTGGGAATGTAGAACTGTTGCAATGAGGTTTCTTGGTCCCGGGCAGCCAGAGAGAGGCCCAGACCCGCAGACCTGCAGCCCCAGACCCCTTAGTGGCCTATAGCTGCTCAGGCCCCCAAAATGACTCAGATGCTTATATTAGGTTCATGCTGTTTGGCCTATGGCTCAGGCACATTGCTAGCTTCCTCTTACATCTAAAATCAACACATTTCCATTAATCTTTCTGCCATGTGGCCCGTGACTCACCTGTGTTCCTTACATGCTGCTCCTTTGGTCTTCAGGCTTGGTCTGTCTGACTCCGCCCTACTTCTCCTACCTATGCTCTGATTTCCCCTCCTACTTTTTCTATGGTGCCTGTCATGGGCCAAAACAGCTCCTTTATTCAAAGATTGATATTCACAGCATACAGAAAGGCATTCCCATATCACTTCCCCCTTTCTGTCTAATCAAAAAGGAAGTTTTCAATTTTAACATAGCAAAATTACATATAACAAAATAGCCATCAAGCAAGAATTACAGTTATAATATCTAGTCTATTTGTATTTAGCAAAATTAAAGAAAATACTCTATCATCTACCTTATCCTTATGAATCTAAAGTTTCATATCCAACATACCTTTCAAATGACTAAGAAAAACTATACCGATAACTGTCTAAGCTTCAAATACATCAAAGACCACAGAAGGATATATTTACCCAAGTAAATCTAGAAATGACAAAGATGACACCTATCTGCTGGGACAGTCACCCAAAGTTCCTTTATAAAGTTGGGGCATCCATCTTCAGCCTACAGGCTCAGAGTCTTTTTTCATTTCAGTGAAGCAGGAAATTTGCTCTTCCCATTCATTCATCAATCACTTCTCCTCGAGTCCTGAAGAATGTCTGACAGTTTTCTCTGCAAAGCAGAAATCTGAATGACCATCTCAACTTGTTCTGCCAAAGTTCAAAGGTCACCTTCCTATGGAACCTGCATGTCCAGTTTAAACAGCATACTGTCAAGCAGTCAATATAAGAACAGGTTCATGTTCAGTGGCTAACTGATGCCACAAAGAAACTAATCTTCATATGGAGTTTCTTCGATGCTCATTTTTCTCTTGACGTAAATTGGTGCTGTCAGGAGAAGATCTGTCTCACTGTTCAGAAAACTCTAAGTTCTTAAGATGTTTTAAAAACCATATTCTGTAGGTCTTAGAAGTGTTTGAAGACTTTCTATCTAATTGAAATATATCTTTGTATACCTAAAAATCTAACTAACATGCATTTCTTAATTGTACACTACAATTTTAAATCAGTTACATAAACATCATATCTTAAACAAGAGTAGAAAAATATATACAGCATAGGAGAATTGACCTTAAATTTCTATCAATAAACCAAAATCTATACCAATGTAAAACATTTTGAGATTAACTGCTGATTTCCTGATCTAAGTAACTTCAATAATCTAATTTAAAAAAAAAATCATTCATATACCATATCCCCTTTTTCTTCTTAGAAAGAGATTAAGTATGACCATTAACCATTTATAATGAAAACAAACATTTATAAACAATATTTTTGGAATTTGGGCATAGTTTTCCATTATTACTTCCTGCTGATTATGGGGCGTTGAAAATCTCACAGTTTCTTGAGACTGGATCATAGTCTGCATTCCTGAAGCTGATATGGTCATCTCTTTCTGTCAGAGATTTTTTTTCAGGGGGTCTTTGTTGATGAAACCATATTTGCCTGGAAGCAATCCAGAAGTTCTCGTCTTCTGTGGAAACAAAAGAACTCTTCTAAACCAATAAGTTCTTAGACACAAATTTCAAAATCAAAATACCTTTAAAAATATATTCTTGTTTAATGTAGTAACCTTTGCAACCAATTGTCTTTCTGCAGTTAGCTCATTAACAGTTAAAAAATTAAAAGAAAACACAGTAACAAACAAATCCAGAATTTGTGTCTATTTTCTATCTTTACATGGCTTATTTTTATTTTTATTATATTTTATCATTATTCTTATTTTTATTACTCTATTTCTCTTTTTAAAAATTTTCTCTATCCTCTTTCTTTTCTCTCTGAAGCCTATGTACCTATCTATGCTCTGATTTCTCCTCCTACTCTTTCTATGGTGCCTGTCATGGGCCAAAACAGCTCCTTTATTTAAAGATTGATAAAGCATACAGATAGGCATTCCCACATCATAGAACTTTAAATTAAAATGGAGGACATGGTATTACTAGAGGCCAGGGGCAAATCTATCTCATAGAAGCTGGATTGTATAGTGTATAGGGAAAGCAGTTGTCTCTACAGTGCATCAATCTGAGTGACTGACAGTGTAGGAAGGAAGCAGGGCTTTAGCTTCTTCTGCAGGAGCTGCTTCCTCTGACTTCCATCATTATGTAATCTTTGCCCATCCCTTCATAGAGTAAAGCTAAGATAAAGAAATCTATTATATCAATCAGAATAGGAAAACAAAGACATTGAACATGAACAATAAAAACAAAAGTTTTCTTTTAGGTATTCAGAAATATGCTAAAATCTAGGTGTTTACTTGTAGCATTATTCTTTTATTATTAATGTGAAATATACCAAAGTCTTGCCTAACCACCCCTTTCTGCCTGACACTTTATCAAACTCTTCTTGGCCATTCATCTCTTCATCAAAGCAATCAGAAGACACCTTGACAAAGACAAATCTTCACATTATACAAAAAGTTTATTCCTCAGCACCATCTTGTTAAAAATATGCAATAAGAAAAACATAACAAAGTACAGAAAAACAACCATATTTTCCTCTCACAAATTTTATTATTTTACTTATTAAATACACCTGGGCACTATGCACAAGGTTTTTGGGAGAATGTTAATATAGAGAGCTGAGAAAGCCCTTGGTGAATGTGGACAGAGCTAATAAAATCCTGGGTATATCATTTGACATGGGCATAACCATGCCAATTGCCCAATGCTTCAGACCCATGGGAATGGTACAACCCTCTACTCTCTAGAGTAAGGCTCAGAGGGACAGTGAAACCATCTTGGGTGTGAATGAAAATGTTGGCTGTATGTGCAAAAACTAGAAGCTGCATGTCTTATGCCCTATATGTTTACAGTCAAAGACTACTCAATTACAAATACCTCCTACATAAGTTAGCTAACTCCTTTCTTCTGTACTGTACACAATAAATTCCCCGATATTCTAGGCCATGGTGTGGTAAGTAGGACCCCATCAGAGTAAGTACTTCCTGTGTGAGCCAGATTTTCTGTATTTGTGTCATCGTGTCTGTCCTTTCTTTATCCCCTCATTATCCCAGTCACATTTCCTGAATGAAGTGTTAGAGCATCAGGGACACTACAAAGACTTCTTTAGAAGTCTATAGTACAGATTGATGCTAACATAGCTGGCAGAAAGGCAAATACTATGTTTTCAATACTCTTGTATGTCATATAATTGTCTACTCTATAACCCCAAATATGATGGCATGAATGTAGCCTATTAGCATACGGAGAGTCAGCTAGATAGAAACAAAACTCTTTGCTTCAAGGTTTTTTGCTACATGGGTAAAAGTTTGATTATGTCTGAGGTCAGTATGAAAGCCTTTTCTATACTTGAATGATTTAATGCTTGTCAATTTTCTTGCTGAGCTAAGACCTGATTTTCTCTTCCACTGAAGCTAGGGAACTATTTGGTTTACCTGCAAATAAGTGTTAAGGAAGATAAGAGAGTTAAAAAAAATGAAACTCAAAATTTATTCATTATTTTCATGAAAAGATTATTGCTTATGATGTTCCAGACATTGTGATATTCTCTGAGGGCTCTAAGATTGTTTATATACCTTCTTAAATTCAAGATGCTTCCAACCCATGGGTGAAGGAAATACAATTCTTAGTACAGATGCATAAATCTCTACTATAAGACTTCTAATTTCCTCAGTAAAATTTACATGTAGGAATGCCCAAGAAAAGTGAGTGAAATAATGTGATTTTAAGTTTGTTATGGAAATATATTATTTATATATGTATGTGCAAAAACTAGACGCTGCAAGTCCTCTGCCTTACAGTCAGAGACTACACAATTACAAATGCCTCCTACCTAAGATAGCTCTCTCCCCTTTCCCTCTCCCTAGTTTTTATTCATAGCTATTAAAAAAAAACTAACAAAAAAAATCAAGGAAAGTGATTAATTATATTGTACAACTTTTGATAAGGCAATTGTGTTATGTAGGTACTGAGATAATATTAAAAGCTGATTTGACATCTGATACATTTATCAAGTAAAGTAGAAAGTTCTCCTTTGCCAGGTCCAGTGACTTTTCATTAAAGTCAAATCTTATCTAAGCAGAATAAAATACAAAAAGAAGCAAATTAAGAACAAATTAAATTTAGTTTAAATCTTCCTGGAAAAAAAAGTGGGAAATGGGCATTCTAGAATTATTTTAAATTCATAAAACTGCATTTTATCCTATGAACCATGAAATGAGCCCTGGAAGAGCACCCGTGTTCTGCAAGATCACATATGCTTTGTTTCAGCATGAGTTGGTTCCTCTCTTTAAAAGTCACAATTGAGAATAATATTTGATTATACATGCCCAGTTTCAGAGACATTTTCTCCATGATATGTAATTATATAGTCCATGTATCACTTGAAAATTTATATTTAGATGATGTATTCCTTGAGGTTGATCTTCATGAATGTAATACCTCCTTTAATAGCACACAACTCAATTCTCTTAAGGTCCATTTAAATAGAAAGATTTTTTTAATTATACAACAGACATAGCAAACTTCCCATAAATGGCTTTATGTAGATGTTATTTGAACAACAGGTACCAATTGGTCATTAAAGACTAGAACATAATATCTAAAATAGATTGGTAAACATTCAAATTTATGAATGAGAAATTATAAAATGTTTATGTTTGAGAAAATTTCTGTGTGAGCTAAGAACTTAAAATGTTTGGCTTCCTATCCGAGGATGGCCTTCTGTCATCAGTGAGATGCCCCGCTATCTCACTGGTTCAAGAAGACAGTGGTAGATCTGATGAGTGAAAATAATGCTCATTTAGAAGAGGCCACGGATAAGCTCCACACAAATACACAGAAATTAAAGAATGCCTGCCTGTGAGGGAGAATTGATCTAAGTGACACTTGCTTCCGTGCTTTTGTCTACTTTACAAGTGTAAAGAGTTTGAGAGGGTCATGGGCATACATTTATTGAAATTTTAGAGAAGTCCAAAATAAGCTCTTTGTAATTTCTATTCAATTAGAATTATTGAAAATCCTAATTTTTCAATATAGTGACAAAGAGGGGACTCCTCTAGGATCAGGATGATAAGATAACCAGCCAGTCATGGCACAGGAAACAGAAAGCAAGTAAAGTCATCAGAAGGCACCTTTGAAAATTTTCTGAGTTTATGTTTTAGAAAATGTATTTTCTATAACAGGATCAGTAAAACTCAGTAGAAAAAAATACTTGACTAAAATCTATTAAGAATTACCAGTTGAAGATGAATGAGTAGATAAAGAAAATGTGGTGTGTGGACTGAAATTTCCAAAAAAAAAAAAAAATGCCACACAAGGTTTTGCAAGGGAAAGAGAGATTTTTATCAAAAGATAATTTCCCCAAGGTAAGGCTTATCCTTTAGATATTGTCTCTGAGAACACCTACAGCATCCCATGTGTGGGAAACAGCTTCAATATTTGTAGTAGGGATAGAAGGATGGTGCTCATCCTTCTTATTACAGAAGGTAGGAATTTTCAGGGGGGATTCTAATCAGCAAGGCTAACGGCATGATTAGAACTTTATGTTTGCGTAGAGTAGAAATGGTACCAGCCCACAGCCAAATCATCCTGGACTGACTTTAATCATTTAATAGCCACGAATTTCTATTCTGTGAGTCTTTTCCTGGGGAAAAGGTAAGCAAACATCTGATAACCCCAGGTAGGCAAGTAATGACAGATGGAAGTGTAAGTTGTTGAATCAATAAGTTTGTTGGTGTTGCTTGGAGAGGTATTGATGAAAAGTTACTGAGAGAGGTGGGAACAATTCAAAGGCATTTACATCATCCCAAATCCCATTCCATTCTGAGTGATGACTCTCACTTAGAGGCTGCAGTCCTTGAGCTCCCTAAATCATTCCTAGGAATTGATCTGGTTTCTTCTCCTAGCCACTTCTTACAGTATCTGTCACCTATGGAGGAGGCCTTTGGAGCTTATCAGTATCAGCCTTTCCAGACTTGCTATGTTTGATTACTTTCACAGGTTCTTCCTTCTAGCAGGGAATGTTTCAATTCAATGCCTACCTATGGTTTTTTTTTTTAAACATAGTTTTGACTATGAGATAAACATTTCAAATATAGTCGTTGTAGAATACTAGCTCCCATCAATTCAAAAGCTAAGAATGTGATCAGACAACATTGAGACCTACGGCCGATTTGTTTTCTTTAACCCTCTCACCTGCTTGATGCTCTTGCCAATGAAATTGGAAAAAAAAATGATTTCAAGATACAAAAGTTTGTGCAACCATTTCCAAGTTGGAATATATTGTTGGAAAGAAACGGAAACAATGTTCTTATGTCACGGCCACATATTTGGCTCATAATAAATTATCTCTTATTTTTTCTGAAGTGAGAATGCTTTTCATATTGGCAGTGTGAGTGCTTGAATGTGCAACTTGAAAGAGAATACTTTCTTTTTCTTCTTCAGAGATGTCACCTGGATCAGAGCCAAATACTGGGTGTGTAGTCTCAATGTTTTGGTTCTGGGTTACTGTTGGTGAGTTATGAGGCTTGACTTTCCTTTGTCTTGCTTGATGGTCTGGTGGTTCATTCTCAGCTAGTTGTTTGACATTTTCCTGCTTTGTTTCAGAGCATTTAGAGTATTTATTTATTTTGTTGTATGTGCTGTGTTTCCAGAACATTCTTTCAGAGAATTGGTTTGTTTGCTTGCATTTGGTTTCCTGTCACACTTCTGATACATAATTCTTCCTTATCTCTGGATGATTGACGTCTTGCCCCTGTTAGTTGAGTGCCTAAAATAATGATGCTTGTAGGGGATTCGCTTCTTTCCTCAAACTTAGCAGGGTACCACTGTCAGTGGGGTTGTCCCCAATACTTGCAATTTCCTCACAGGAACTGCTTATTGGCTCAGTTTTGAAGAGTCATTAAGAGATAATTATCCAGTGTTTGAACTACTTTATGTTTCTGTAAATTGAAGAATATACTTAAGAGATGATGGGAATGAATCTTGACATCAGAGCCTATGGGGCCCCGCTGATAAGCAACACGTACATCTGATCCAAATCACCAGTCCCTCTAGATCGTGTATTGATAGGAGGTTAAACTTTTTAGGAAAAATCCAAGACCTTTTTTGTTAAAGCACTGACATTTGTTATTATAACTGGTTTTAGGCTCAATAATATGGTAATTTAACTAGTTAAAAATAAGAAATATTTCATATTCCTTGTGTTTGTGTATATGTGTGCACTCATGCGAAAAGTTGTAAGTACAAATGCTAAAAGTCATGAGAGAAAAGTCTACTTTAGTTGAACTCTTAAAAGGAGCAAGGAAGAAATAAATATTTAATGTGTAATAATGCTCTTGTACACTGGTATCAGTTTAATAAAACAATGATTGGTCAGTTGTTATGCAGGAAGTAGAGGCAGGGTGACCAAATTAGGAGAATTCTGGGAAGAGAAAAGTCAGAGAAGGAGACAACCGCCAGATGCAGAGGAAGTAAGATGAAATGCTGAACCCACAAAGTAAAAAGAAAGAACTGACTTCCACAAGTTGTGCACCGAACTTACATGAACACAAACAATAACTTAACAAGAATTTCAGATCGCTTTATTAACCTACAAACCACTTTTCTTACTCTGATTAAATTAATTCAAATTTTTGATTTGTGAGTACCATCTGATGCTTTAAAATTTTTATTTCTTTAAAGATTGAAATACAATTGCATCATTTTTTCTTTCTCTGTCTTTCCTCAAAACCCTCCCAACTACCTCTCCTTGATCTTTTTCAGAGTCAAGGCTATATATATGCACATATATGTATATATGAAACACAAGTACAATCTGATCTGTCTGTATAATATTACTAGTTGTATATTTTCAGGGATAACTGTTTGGTATTGGACAACTAGTTAATATGCTCTTTCTTTGGGAAAACTATTATTTCTCAAATTAAACTTTAGGCCTGCTCAACAAGCCAGGAATCATGCCTTGTACTGAAAATCTAGCCAAGCACCCAAGGCTAGTGAATTCATGGATCTTGGAGAAGAATCTGCAAGTACCATTTACTAAACCAGCATAATCCCTAACTACACTCTAAATACAGGTCCTTATAACCACAGATAATTGTAGCACTTACCACACATCATGGAAACTTCTCTTCACTGTTTAACTTTTAAAAATAGGAAAAAATATTACCTTAAGTGTTCATGAGTTCACCTTTGCTTCATGTAAGAATGGTATTTCTAAGAAATGTATTTTTCTTTGCTGATCATAGTGACTAACATAATTTTTATGATCCAGAGGTTTATTCCTTAATGATGTCATCAACCATTTCCTTTTCCTGGAGACTACTACCCTTCCTCCTTAGCTTTGTTTTTTTTCAAATTTTGACAGTGAGCCTTCATAACACTAAGAGACATAAAACAAAATTTGGCCTTCATGCACCCACAATGTGATGTTTGGCAAAATTAGTCTTTCTCTGTAAACTGGAGTTGGCATAAAAAAGAGAAGCTACACTCTCATTAAAGATGTTACAGAACCAACTGACAGATTAAAAATATGTGATGGTAAAAAGTTGAGATGGTCCATATCCTGTCATACTATCTTGAGTTATTTTTAGTCTCTGTGATGGCTAATTTTAATGTCAACTTGATGCTTTTCGAAAGCTGGAACCTCAGTGTAAGAATTGCCACTCTCAGGATAGCCTATGGATACATCTGTGGGGCATTTTGTTTATTGATAATTGATGTAGAAGGGCCTGTCATGCCAAAGAGAGCAAGCCAATAAGCCAACTTTCTTGCTGGTTCCAGCCTGCTTCTTTTCTGCTTTGAGCCTTGAGATCCTGCTTTGGTTTCTTCCATCAATGACAAATTGTAACCTGAAGCTAAAATGAAACCTTTCATCGTAAAGTTGCTTTTAGTCCTAGTGTTCAGCATAAAAATAGAAAGCAAACTAAGACCGATTCTTTATTTGACATTCATAATGTGCCTTGTGAGTGTCAGGTAGAAATTTTGAAATGTATTTGGAAGGCCACTAGTCTTCATCAAATCAAAGGCTAAAGACAATATAGAATACATTCTTAGATGCATAGCAGAGATTATCCTGCTTTGTTGTAACCTATGTTTTTAATGTTCTTTGGAAAAAAATTGATTCCAAACTTTCAAATTGATGATAAAGTTTATGTAATTACTTCCATCCTAGAAACTATTATTAGAGCAACCCAAGTCCATGTCTTATGCTGTCATCACTCAAATATGGCTCAGGATAAATGATCATATTCCCTGAATATGAGAGCTCCATTTGTTTTAACAGGTGTACATACAAAATGGCATATTAGTCTGCCATAAAAAGAATTAAAAACTGCTCTAAACAGCTTTTACCTTTTAAAGCAGTAAAACAAAGTACGCTATATTCAAAGACAAGTTAATAAAATAATGATAGAAGCATAAATTTCTGATAGTAAAAGCAAGCCATATAGAAAATTAAATGAAACTGGCAAGTCTGTAAATACCCACAAAATTGGAAAAGCCTCTGAGCTGATCAGAAAAGGAGATTATAAAGGTACAATTCTAGGGTCATCTCTAAAAGAGATGCCATTACTATGGAACTGATGAGAAAGTCAACAACAATTTAAGTCTATTTCCATAGATTTGGCAACTTAGATGCACTCTTTGAAACACATAGTTAAAAAAATAATGTATAATTTACAAGCTTCAAGAGATATTTTCCAAAATTTTCTAAATAAATATTGACATGTAGGTAATTCTTATAATCCAGTGATCAGAAGTGCTTTTGAAAGGACATGAGGAGGAAGTCAACAGAAGAAGCCATAACACACCCCATACTTATGTCATTGTTCAAAGAGAATTAAGAAATGAAACATCCTCTGACTACTACCACACACAGATGGACTAGTAAACCTAGGGCTAGTAAACACCCTCTTTTAAGAAAGGCAGCATGGGAGTGGGCTTCTGAGAAGGGTAGAGATCAAGAAAAATAACGTAGGGAAATGTAGGAATAGCAGACATTTCTGTTTCCTCTCATGCAGAAAATAGATACCGTATTTGACATGCAGGCAGAAAAGGGACCATTTCAGAAAGAAAAACCAAGCATATGTGGGAAAAAGAAAGGGTAACGGTGAGCACAGGCACTGCACAATGGCACATCACATACTGAACTGTCACAAATGAAACCCAATATTTTGAAAGTTAATTAAAAAGGAATAAGAGAGGTTTATATTTTTGAACCATAATGTTTACTTTTAACTTGTGCCGTATGGCAAGAATTAATATTTTTATATATTGACTGATTTTATTTTGTGTAGCTTTAATTTATTTAATACATATGTCATAGTTTCCTTTTCACTTACATTGGGCACTGATAAGAACCAAATAGTTAATTAAAACATACAGTTCTGCTTATCACATAGGAAACTATTTAAATTTTAATAAATATTTGATATCTCCAGCTCAATACATCATAAAATATTAAATACAATAGAAACACTATGATAATTTACTTCCATCACAGGACCAAATCATTTTTAGTTTTCACAAGCATGACTTTTTTTGTGTACTGACTAGCTGTATTCTGTATACTGAGACTCAGGTAAGCAAAAATCTCACTTGTTGAAGCCATAGCAGTGATCTTCATTCACTATGATTCTGGCCTACTCTGCCACTGTAGTACTTGTACCTTGATTAAAGCATGTGTGTGTGTGTGTGTGTGTGTGTGTGTGTGTGAAGAATAAAATTCATCATATTGATATGATATTTATAATCTCCAACATACCCTTAGATTCCACTATAATATTAATATACAAATGGAAAATTTATGATGTCTCCATTTTGTGTTTTTAACATAAATTTTATTTATGCTCACTACATTTTTATAAATTTAACTACTAATGTTTTGGTGCAACACATACATTGTTTTTATGAGCTCATGAACAATATTTTATTTGTATTAAATGTATTAGCTTCCTATTTTAACTGAATTTTATTTATTCCAGTGAGCTATAAATAAAAAGCAGGGCCACAGGGACTTCCACACAGATCTATCATAGTTCGACATGCGTTTTTTCTCCTTCATTATCAGCAGTCATAAAAGGGTGGTTAAAATTAAAATCCCTCTGGGCCATTTTCTTTTTTTTTTTATTACTAATTAAAATGTGACCCAGATACAGCTCTACAAAGTAACACCATGGCAACATGATAGGATCTATACTTCACTGTCCAGCTGCATGTACTTAGCATGTGTGATTTATCTTAACTCCTACTCAATGTTATGAAATAATTGCTTTTTAAAAATTGATAAATGAGGAATCCATAGCAACAAGAACTACAAGCTTCCTAAGGTTACGTGCTTTGTTCATGTTGGAGCCACCTTCTTGGCATAGATAGTATAAGGCTATGAATTTCTTTAGGGAAACCATCTTACTATGGAAGATTTAATAGGTCACATATACACCCAAGATATTAAACCATGTAATCCCATTTGTTTGATTAAGACAAAAGGAAGAAATGTGGCTTTAAAATATCTGATTAGAAAGAATTAGATATTTGTTCTAAGTTGGAAAATTATTTTCCCAAAATGTATGTGTGTGAGATAATGCTCTTCTACACTGTAAAGATTTGTTATTCATATTGGTCTACTATAACACTGATTGGCGCTTAGCAGGAAGTAGAGGTGGGTCAACCAGACTAAGAGAATTCTGGGAAGAGAAAAGGCAGAGCAAAAGATACTAGCCAGATGTAGACAAAGGAAGATGAGAGTGTTGCATAGAAGCAAAAATACCAAGCCACCTGGCTAAACACAGAAAAGAAGTATGGGTTAATTTAATTGCAAGAGTTAGTTAATAATAAGCCTGAACTACTAGCCCAGCAGTTACTATATTATTAAGTCTATGGGACCAGCCTGATGGGTTGGAGAAATTTTTGACTACATATTTGTTTCCAGTCCTATTATCTTTGAGGGTTTATGAATATTAAAAATTGTAGATGTGATATCGGAATTGCGAGACTGCACAATATTGTAAATTATTCAAGTGATCACTAAATTCTTGCATTAATATTTTTATTTCTATAAAAATTAAGGTAAGGAGGATTCAACACACTAGAGGAGGGGCAACTTATCATAGTAGCTGTGGTTAGAGTAATGTAACTTTTTGAATACTTTTAGCTCATTCTTTGTCATTGATGTGTTATATGAACTCAATATAGTTGATTTCTATTTTCATATGTAGCAAATTAAATTCTATGTGTTGGTTTTCTGTTGTAACCAGTGCTGCTGTGAGCATTATGCATGTTAACAGGAACATCCACACATACTCACACACAAACACACACACCCCCCAGAATTTTCATAAGCACATAACAGTCTGTATTGAAAGATCATATTCAACTGTTCTAGTTACTTTAATACTAAACTACTCTCCAACACAGCTGTGCAGATTTACAAGCCCATAAGTACGAGAAAACATTTATTGTTCTATTACTTCATTAACAGTACTACTGTGGGATTTAAATTTTCCCACTAATAGATATAAAACATCTCCTATAGCTCTTATTTGTATTTCCTCATTACTGCTGAGGTTGACCAGCTGTTTGTTTATATTAATTGCCATTCTGTATTCTACAACAAAATTGTGTGACTTTGTTTTTAACCAAGTAGTTGGTTTTTGTTAAGTATCCTGCTCACCCTTTCTTTATACTAAATAATCTTTACATTTTCAGCTTGACTTTGGAAAATAGATGTTTTAAATTTAGTGTAGTCAATTTGGTCTGTTTTTTCTTTTGAGTCCTTTGATCTTTTCCAGGCCTATCTATATTAGTTACTATAGTAGTCTTGTCAATGTGACCACAGATAGACAAGTGCATCATAAAGGGCAGGAGTTTATTCTGCCACTTAGTTTGAGAGAATACGAGTCCATTACAGTTTGACAGGCACAGAAGTTGCTGTGGCTTGTGGCTGTGGAGCAGGGAGGAGGGAGGAAGAAGGTTCCATCACTTCTAGAGTAAGGAAGGAGGGTAATGACCTCTGGTATGCTTCTGCATTTCTTGTTTCCCTGATTTTTATTTTTGAAAATGTCATTTATGAGTACTGAATTTATGCCATTTATGCCTCTCTTCTTCACCCATCCAACCCCCCCATGTGCTCCCCATACTCTCATGAATAAATTCACTTTCTTCTTTAATTATTGTTTTCCTTTATAGGCACACCTACATCTACTGAGTCCACTCAGTGTTGTTTATATGAACATCTGCCTAAGGCTGACCCCTTGTAGCTGGGGTATTGTGAAATTCTACATTCCCAAATGGCACATCCACTATTATGGTCATTATGGAAGTCTGCTTTATGCAACTTTTCATATTTCAAAAACTCTTATATTTTGTAATGCTGATCTGCTGAATCTTTTTGAGTTTTTTGGACCCTCTTCCACAATGTTCCCTGAGCTTTGAATGTTGAAGTTTCACTGTAGATATGTAAATTCAGGCTGGTTTTTCTTATAGCCATTTCTTTCTGGTTATTTGATTAGTTCTGGCTATGTATAGTGGTCTCTATCTGTTTCAAAAAGAAATTTGGTGAGAGATGAAAATCATATTTATCTATTTGGTATAAGGATGATATTTTAGAATATAGTTAGTGTCAGAGGCCACAAAAATATGTAACAGATGACAACTGATATTCATAAGGCCTACCCACCAGATTTATGACTCTCTGCTGGAAGAATCTTATCAGGCAAGGTTTATAAGGCCACAGACAACTATGGATTTTGAAAGCTTCTGCCTGCAATTTTCTTGTGTGCAAACACATTCTCTTTTAAAACACCTATGGGTATTTCCCACACTGTGGGGATAATTTCAATTATAATAAAATGTTCAGAGATATCAGAAGGATCTATCCACAGTCAGTATAGGAGGATTAGACAGTGGTAACTCATACCTTTAATCCCAGCACAGGGAATATCCTGGGAGTGGTGACCTATGCCCTTAATCTAATCTGAGTTCCAGGTCAACTTAGTTTACAAAGTTACAAACTCTCAGTCAGGCAGTGATGGTACTATGCTTTAACTGTGCAAGGAAAGTATTTAAGGCAGATATAGAAAGACAGAGCAATGTTGAACAGTTGGTCATGCTATAACTGGGTCACCCCTAAAGATTAGTTAGATATTGTTACAGCTTATTAGAGGCAGGGTCTCTTATACAGTGGAAATCATGGTGGAGGGAGGAAGCTAAAACAATAAAACAAAGAATCAGGGACAGAATGATAGAAGTCTCCCAAGACCAACTTCTTGAGGAGGGAGATTTTGCTGATATTGAAAGGTAGTCTTTATACAATGAAAATACTCTGGATTTATGTCATATGGCAGCTTTAAATGCCTGGGACCAAATTAAAGAAATAAGAAAGAAAACTGAATCATTCACAAAAGTAATTCAAAGCCCAAAAGAAACTTTTACAGACTTTTTGAACAGGTTAACTGCAGTAGTAAACAGAATGGCACTGGACTAAGAGGCCAGGCAAATAATAATTGAATCACTGGCTTTTGAGAATGCTAATGCACAATGTAGGAAAACACTTAGACCTTTAAAAGCAAGGTCACACCTTTGGAGGATTGGATTTGTGAGACAATTAATCTAGAGTCTTATGACAGTGATGATAACTGGGTAGGAGAGCTTATTTCTAGAGGTATAAGAAAAAGTCAAAATGTTAAATGTTATAGTTGTGGAAGGCAAGGTCACATAAAAAGAGATTGTAAACAAGGTATTCCCAGAAACTGTGTTTTTGTTAGGAATAATCCCAAGAGAACACCCCTTCCTTCTGGAGTATGCAGAAGGTATGGAAAAGGCAGACATTGGACTAATGAGTGCGGATCAACAAGGGACAGACAAGGTAACTTTCTGCCCTTGGGAAATGCCCCAAGGGCACTTTCAAAAGCCCCCATATCAAATACAATCCAATCTTACACTGCCATTGTGGAGGAAGTACAATCCCAGAACAATTACAAAAGTTAAAACCTATTTTAAAAAGATATACTACACAGAATGATAGAAAATCTACAGAAAAAGAAAAAATTCAAGAAAAATTATTAAGTGAATATTTTGGCAAGCTTCTATCAATGAACAAGGGCCAAAATTAAAAATACAAATTTATGATGTTATTATTGAAGGTTTATTGGACACAAGAGCAGATGTATCAATAATCTCACCAGAATCATGGCATCCAAGTTGGCCTCTTTAGGAGGTAAATGTTCAGTTTTGGGGTATTGGATAAATATCCCAGATGAAATAGAGTGCAAGACAGTTTGAGTGTATAGGACCAGAAAAAGAGAGAGAAATATTAAAGCCATATATGGCTAGTATTGCTATAAATTTATGGGGATGAGATTTACTACAACAATGAAGCACACAGATTAATATTCCTCTAAATACAAAAATAATCCATGAACTAGAATGTGGTTCTGGAAAAAAACATTAGAAGGTATTATGGGAAACAGTCACAGACCATTCAGGTTATACAGGAACACGGTAAAACAGTTGCTGACCTATCAAAAACACCCACAGCACCACCTCTAAAATGGCTAACAAAGAAGTGTATATAGGTTCCTCAATGACCTCCAACAAAAGAGAAATTGCAGACCTTAGAGCAGCTGGTACAGGAGAAATTAAATGCTCAGCATCTAGAAAAATCAACCAGCCCTTAGAATTATCCAGTATTTGTTTTCAAAAAGAAATCTGGAAAGTGGAGAAAGGTAACAGACTTAAGATTGATGAGCAAGGTGATCGAGCCAATGGGCTCTCTACAATCTGGGATTCCTTTGCCTTCTCTATTACCTAAAGAATTATAGTTATTATAGTTATTGATTTAAAAGACTGTTTTTTTTTTTTTACAATACCTTTACAAGAACAAGACAAAGAAAAATTTGCCTTTACAGTACTCACTTATAATAATTCTCAGCCTGTAAAGAGATACCAGTAGAGGGTCCTCACTCAAGGAATGCTGAATAGCCCCACTTTGTGCCAGTATTTTTACAAAAGTCAGTAGAACAAATACATAACAGTTTCCAACAATCTATAATTTATTATTACATGGACTACATCTTGTTGGCCTATTCAAATATTTATCCCTTAGAAAATAATTTTTAAAGAAATGAAACAAATTTTGCCTGCTTGGGGATTATAAATTGTCCCAGAAAAAATACAAAGAGGGAATTCCATTAATTATTTAGGCTACAAAATAGGCTAACAAAAAATTATACCCAAAAGGTACAAATCAGTAGAGATAGATTGAAGACACTTAATGATTTTCAATCACTACTAGGAGACATTGCCAGTTTATGACCAACTATTGGAATTAAAAATGATGAACTGGATAATTTGTTAAAAACCTTAAATGGTGACAAGGACTTGAATAGTCTGAGAAAACTGTCACTCGAAGCTGAGAAAGAATTGGCTTTGGTGGATAAGAAATTACAGGAGGCACATGTGGATTATGTAGATCCAGACGTTAATTGCATTATAGTTATCTTACCCTCTAAGCATTCTCCTACAGAAATTTTAATGCAAAGGGAAAATGTATATTAGAATGATATTTCCTCCACATAAACCGAGTATGAAATTAAAGACATATGTGAAAAAGATTTCTGAACTTATTTTTAAAAGAAAATTAAGACTTCATCTATTGACAGGAATGGACCCAGCAGAAATTTTGTACCTTTAACTAATAAAGAAATTGACCAATTATGGGTAGAAAGTGAATCTTGGCAATAAGCTCACAGTAATTTTTTGGGAGATATTAACAATGAATATCCTCAAAGCAAAAGAACTGAATTTCTAAAGAAAACTAATTGGATTCTTCCTTGTATTGTATGAGATAAACCAATTTATGGAGCCCCTACATTTTATACTGATGCAAACAAATCAGGAAAGGCAGGTTACAAATCAGAACACATAAGTAAAATGACTCAAAACTCTTGTAATTTTGTTCAAAAGTCAGAATTATATGCTATGGTGATGATAGTAATGGATTTTACCGATCCTCTTAACATAGTCATTGACTTTCAGTATGCAGAAAGAATTGTTCTACACATTAAAATGGGTTATTGTATTAATGATGAATCAGAATTAACTTAATTATTTATTCAGTTACAAGAAATAATCAGAAGCAGAAATCAATCCCTTCTATATAACACGGATTCAATCCCATATGGGGTTTGCCAGGTCCTTTAGCACAAGGTAATGATGAAATTGATAAATTATTAATAGGAAATTTACTAGAGGCCTCAGAATTTTTTAAAAAGCATCATGTCAATAGCAAAGGATTAAAATAAAGATTTCTCTATCACTTGGTAACAAGCCAAAGGAATTGTAAAAAGGAGTCCCACCTGTTCTTTCTATAACCAAACTCCATTGCCAACAGTAAATAATCCTAAAAGTATACATAGAAATGGAATCTACAGATGGATTTATTTCATTTTACAGAATTTGGGAAATTAAGATATGTCCATCATACAATAGATATTATTTCAGGATTTCAATGGGCAACTGCTTTGAGGGCAGAAAGGGCTGATTCTGTAATCACACATTTGCTAGAAGTTATGGCCATCATGGGAATATCTGTACAAATTAAGCCTGACAATGCTCCAGCATATGTCTCTACTAAAATGAAACAATTTTTTGCTTATTATAATATAAAGCATATTACAAGAATACCACACAATCCTACAGGGCAAGCAGTCACAGTGAGATCAAATCGAACTCT
Source organism: Phyllotis vaccarum (assembly GCA_033318265.1). Lineage (NCBI taxonomy): Eukaryota > Metazoa > Chordata > Mammalia > Rodentia > Cricetidae > Phyllotis > Phyllotis vaccarum. Next base: position 125,612,176 of record JARWLC010000004.1, on the reverse strand, counting down.
AAAGAATATGTTAAATAAACAGAAAGGAATAACAAAGACCCCCAGAGATAGAGTACATAGTGCTTTGTTAACTTTGAATTTTCTCAATGCTAATGACAAAGGAACAACAGCTGCTGAAAGGCATTGGAGCATAGAAAAAACAGCTGAACTAAATCAGCCTATTTACTTCAAAGATGTACTAACCTCTGAATTGAAGCCAGGGTATGTGCTCCATTGGGGAATGGGTTTTACATTTATTTCCACAGGTGAGGAAAAGATATGGATACCAACAAAATTAATAAAGACTCAATTTGAACCAGAGATACTTCATGAAAATGAGAATATATAGCTCATCCACCCATAGGTTGGGGGCAGTTTTTTATTTTTTTATTTTCATTTTATTTATTTATTTTTGTCTTTACAGAAAACTAGGAATACCCATCTTCAAGAAGTGAAAAGACCTTGGATATCCAGACATCTAAAACAAAAGGGAGGCTATCCAGGAAAATTTACAAGCAAAAGAATATGGTAATTATTGGTACCAGTATACTTCATAGGGTAAAATCTCATTGCTTAACCTCTGCAATTTTTTTTGTTCGCTAAAGTCCCAATTTAATCATAATTTAAAGCTGGCTTTAGAGCTGGAATGTGGCTTTCTCCCTCTCTAAACTCAAGCCTACTTATTAAGGAAAAATTCAACATCTCTGTATCAGATCAGAAGAGCAAACTGATTGATATAGGACATAAAAATAACAATAATACAGGACTATTCTATTGTTACTAATCCTATGCTGAATAAATTCTTATATATTTAGTTTCCTGTACCTTGTGTTGGGTTTTAGCCTCTTGTCAGTTTTCTGCAGTGATCCAGGACAATGCCCAATTGCGAACTTGAAGTATCCAAAAGGTGGATTGGGCCCCACAACAATGATTTCACTTGGACTCTGACAAAGCCACTTGGCTGACAAACATCAACCAAAGATCAGATTTGGACTACAAACTGCTCAGGACAATTTTGAGGGAGCTCACTGAGATGAACCAGCTTCACAGACTGTTATAGCCAGGACTTGAGACAAGCCCTGTACTTTCCTGTTATGCAGAGACTGGACAACAAATGACACAGCTACTTATTTCAGGACTTGACATTTAAGAAAACTTTTGTTTTCAGGATCCCCCAAAGATGCCGTCACCCCCAGATAACAGGAAGTAAATTTAAGAAAAAAGAACCCACATTTCCAAGAGGTGGGGTGGGTTGGTTTTGGTTGTTCAATGGGTTAATGATGATTGTCATTGTTTAGGTTAATTGATTAAAAATTGTTAATAGTTATGGTTAGAAATACTTAAACAAGAATGGTTAGATTTAAGATTTTTGTTTAAAAAATACAGAGAAAAAGGGGATACAGATATATGGGATATAAGGATAGATTATTGAGTCTTCGTTTGAAAGGATTTACTAGCTTTAAATATTTTACATTGGACTGGATTTTTGTATATTGTATACAAATTGTGTATATTGAGATTAATTGTGTTATTGTACAAATATCTCTATGCTTGTTCGAGGTAGTATACTTATTCAGTTTATCTAACAATGTAATACAAGTTGCTAGTACATAAAAATTTTTATTACCAACTAGTTAGAATATAAAATATTGCAAGTTAGTAGTTAGACATTACTTTCAAACATAGTCATATTAGATATGTTTTCAAGATCAAACCAATATACTTTAGATGAACAGGTCTTCTTCAAACACTTCAGAGATCCATAGAATATGGCATTTAAAATATTTTAAGAACTTAGACTTTTCTGGATAGTGAGACAGGTCTGTTCCTGGCAGCACCAATCTACTTCAAGTGAAAAATGTGCATTGAAGAAACTCTATCTGAAGTCTACTTTCTTTGTGGCAGTGGTTAGCTACTGTTCTTGTATTTACTGCTTGACAGTATGCTGTTTAAACTGGACATGCAGGTTCCCTAGGAAAGTGACCTCTAAACTTTGATGGAACAACCTGAGATGGTCCTTTAAGTTACTGGTTTTCATAGAAAACTGTCAGATATTCTTCAGAACACAAGGAGAAGCGACTGATGAACTATACCAGAATGGGCAAAGCAGATTTCCTGCTTCACTGAGATGAAAAGAGACTCTGAGCCTGCAGGCTGAAGATGGATGCCCCAACTTTATAAAGGAATTTTGGGTGACTGTCCAGGAAGATAGGTGTCATCTGTGTCATTTCTAGGTTTTAGAAGGTGCTTGCACTTCCTGTTTATTTGGGTAAATATTTCCTTTTTGGTTCTCTGTGATAGTTGAAGATGAGATAGTTATAGTTGTAGTTTTCTCGTGACAGTTTTAAAAAAGAAACTTTGAAGTTAAAGTATATAAGTATAAGAGACATCAAAATAATAGTAATTTTTAGTTAGTAATACAAGTTAGAAAGAAAGTGAATTAGGTATAATACTTTGGACTCATCAAAATAAGATAATTAATGGAAATATTTTCTCAGTAGCAAGGCAGCCATGCATTGCCATGGTTACTCACTTCACTAAGATGTAACTTTTTATTGTTTTCCATGGGATATAGATATATAGATATATAGATAGGTATATAGATATATAGATATATAGATATATAGATATATAGATATATAGATATATAGGTATATAGGTATATAGGTATATAGGTATATAGGTATATAGGTATATAGGTATATAGATATATAGATATATAGATATATAGATATATAGAGATATAGAGATATAGAGATATAGATATATAGATATGTAGATATGTAGAGATATAGATATATAGATATATAGAGATATAGAGATATAGATATATAGAGACATAGATATATAGAGATATAGAGATATAGAGATATAGTATATAGAGACATAGAGATATAGAGATATAGAGATATAGAGATATTGAGATATAGATATATATCTGACTGTGATGTTTCTTCTCTAATATTGTTCTACATCCGTATATGGATGTAGAACAAAGAGAAGGAGATTAGAACCTGAATAATGGGCATGACCATCAGTATGCACCTGAATCTTATTCCTTCAGGTAGATAGAAACTTAGTCCTAAAGATTTTCAAACAAAAAAAAGTTTCCTGAAATCCAGCTCCTTCAAAGGCATTCTTTGTATTGCCCCAGGATGCAACACTCTATAAACCATACTGATATTTGGAAAATGGCAGTAGTAGCTTCTCCTCTAGGAGCTCTGACTTCTTTGGCCACGGGTAGTTGGCTAGGTTTCCAGTGTCAGCCACAAACCAATTCCCATGTTATAAGTCCAATCAGATAGCTTTGGCTAGACCCCCAAGATATGTGTCACTATTGTGTCACTAAGGATATTGTGGCAGGCCAGTCTTTGCTGTGGCTCATAGACTTAATAGCTGGATAGTACAAGCAATGTGTTTTTCCCTTGGTAGCTTACTTAGAACTTTCCTATATTTATCAGTGAGTGTCCTTTATTAGGAGGCTTCCAATTCAGTTCCAGCCCAGTGTTTCCCAAGCTTATCATTATTTGTGACAACACACTGCAACTCCCAGTGCCACTAGGATGAGGAAAGGGGTGTTGGAAACATGGGAGATAGAGATGGGCTTTTTTTGTTATATTTTTAATTAATTTGTGGGTCATACTGCAGGGGTGTTGAGCAGATATGGATGGACCATAAGGTGAACATTATTAGAGTAGATGCTATGAAATTTCTGAAGAAAGAATTATGTTAAAAAATCAAAGTTAAAAGTTGCTAGTCAAAAGTACCAAGGCAGCAATCTTCAGTTTGATGTAATAAAAATATTTGAAGTATTGTACATGCAATAAGGACACTTTATAATAGTAGAGCCTATAAATTAGAATTCATGATATTAACATACTCTGTTAAAGTGCACTGCTGAAGTTAACCTGAGAGTTGTTAGCATGTGAGTAATTCTCTTAGTTTCAAATTGTATATGTTGACCCTGTTGTATCTATGTTCTGATTATTTCTCTGCACTGAGGTCATCATTCTCATGTTTATAGTTTTAGAAGGCCTATGTCCAGTGAATAAGAGCAGCTTCCACATAGCTAATATTGAAACTGTACTGTTAAGAGCTACATCATATGACTGTGTATATTTGGGGGCATATTTGTAGAAATATCGCCTAGCCTTATCTGTTTTTGTTTCTTTCTATCAGAAAGTTATTGTGGGGTTTATTTATGTTTGGGCATTTTTAAGTAATCATTAAATAATTGCCAAAATTCATACTTATACACTGTCTATTTTGATAACACCTACACTCTACTTTCCCTCTCCAACTTTTGAAGACACACAGACCATCTCTGTCTCAACTTAATTGTCTTTTATTGTTAATCCCAGTATATTATTGTTTTTCAATAATCTCTGAATATAATTACTGTATATGGGTATGGGGCAATCTGTCCACTACCACTTTGGCACTGGCAACCTAACATGGACATACTCCTAAAGAAAGGTGACTCTTTCTTCCTCAACAACCATAAACTACCAACAATTATTCCTCTAGAGATGAATTATTGAAAGCATTCTCACAAAACTTTGATGGAATACTTTTTACTGGCTTGATAGCTTGAAGGTTTCATGCAATCAGAGCCAGACATAGATGCTATGAGTTGATGTGTTTGATATAGCCTTATTAAGTCCAGATAAATGAATTTCACAACTTTTCTTTTCTCCCCATGCCCTAGTTCTTACACTTATTCTAACTTATTCATCGTGATATCCTATGAACTTTGAATAAGATGGGGGCTTGGGATATATATATATATATATATAGATAGATAGATAGATAGATAGATAGATAGATAGATAGATAGATAGATAGATAGATAGATATATCCCACTGAGGCTTCACAGTCATTTATTTTCAGTCCTTTGACCAACTCTCAGTCTAATCATTACCTGCTGCAGAAAGAAACTCAGTTGACCAAGGTCAAACAAAGCACAAGTCTCTGTACTATCACAAATACTTAGAACAGCATTGACAACGGGACCATTTAATGAAACAACCACATTATATTGTCCCCTAGGGCCCCTGCTATAATCACAATCATTGGATTTGAACAAGTTTACCATTGCAGACAACATATATATCCCATAGAGCAGCTTCAAATCCAACAAAAAAAATTGTTTGTAACACCTATAACTGTCATGCCACTAATTAGCCAGGGACCACAAATTGTGTATTGTGTAGGTATTGTATCAGGCAAAATCCAATGTAAGATAAGGCAGTTGATGTTTATGTGTCCTAAACAGTGTGCATAGCACTATCCAGTACTTTGACATCTAATTATCAGGAAAAGTGTTTCCTCTTAGTTTGAGATCGATTTCTTTATGTCCCATGACAAATAAAGGTGATAATTTTAACACTGAAGTCTTACTGCCAGTTATGGATGGCACTAAGAGGAATTGCAATGGCACAGATTGTTTAGTGGGCCTCTTGAATTTCTTGACCAATAACTAGTAGGGAGGTATCCTTTGCTATTCACTAAGATTTTTATTTAATAACTTGTGTCTTCTAGAGAGAGAATTGTCTACCTCTGCAAGGCCTTATTTTTGTATTATGTTTATCAAATTACTTTACATGGCATTGGATTTTCATAAGGCTTCCTCCTTTTTCCTTAGTTTGTAAGCCATCCCTTACTCCAGTCTCACTGCTATCCCTTTATTGCCATTCTCACTAAAACCATTAACCTCATTAAATTTGCATCCTCTTCTTGTAGGTCACCTCCATTCTACAATTACATATAATTAAAGATTGAGTTGGGTTTGAACATCATACATTTTGCAGATATTTCATACATACTTTATTTTGCTAGTCTTCCTCATGCTTGTTTTTCCTGATATCTCTTTTCTGAGGTCACTTAAAGATAATTCCTGATCTGCCATTCCACCCAGAAGTTTACAGCTTGTAAATGTCTTCATCCTCTTAACATATCTCCCAATTCTATTTACACAGGTCAACTTTATAAACTTCGTCATATCTATTGGAGCTGATAAGCAGGATATGAATTCCCTTTAGATGCCTCAATAAAAATTATGTAAACTAGATAAGGGAAGATCAATCCATAAAAGTCAATATACTCTGTCAGAGCAAATGTTCAAAGGAACTTGAGACTATATTCTAAATGTCAATAAGCTTTGTACCATCTACCCATGTAAAAGGTATATGCATCCTAAATTCACTGAAAAGTAGCAATTTCTGCTGAAAAACCTAACAAGGTAGACTTTTTAGGAAGTTCATACTTTATTACAAATCTCCTACATTTTTCTTTGAGCTACATTTAATCTAAGGATATAAATGTCATCCTAAAAATCTAAGGATGTTGCTTCATGTTTGTCAATGAATAAACCAGAACCACAGAGCAAATCAATTTTGGGAAAATCAATGTCATCCTCTAAATCTACCCAGCTTTGTTCTGGGTAACAATTTCTGACTTATACCTAAACCCTGGAGAAAACTATGATAACCACTGAATCCATGGTTACTGCTGCAGACTGAGTGATGCCTGGCTAACTCTGCAATAGATTGTTATGTATCCAGCAAAATTATATCATCATATAGAAATGGTATAAGAACCAGTTCAAGTGTATGAATAGGAGGCTCAGATTGCCTTTATTTGGATAGCTCTTAAATCATCTTCTCTCCTGCAGTCTATGTCTATAGACTCTTGCAATGTTCTTCACAATCAGTTGCTGATGAAGAAAAAAAAAAATATTTGCTAGTTTGGTTCATATACTTTTATATGTTCATAATATTCTGTTTCTCTCTAAATGTTTATCTACATGGCACTAAACCCCATTCCCAGAATGGCCTGAAGGACTGTGAGACAGAAAGTATTATTACTAGTCACAACTTCAAGCAGAATGTTTGATTGTTTCCTTTATTTGGAATGAGTGATGACCCATATTTACCCATAATTAGTTAATGGAATATAGATGTGTATAGACTTGCAACAATGCAGGTTGGAGGCATACTGACAAAAAAATTACATAAGAGAATGTGTAGAGTCATTTTATATGGATAGACCTATATTTGTGTCTAATGTGAAACCTCACCAAAGGATCCACAAAAAAAATCTTCAATCTTAATTATGAAGTGAGGCAAAATGACAGATTCTGTGGGTGTCACTTTATTTCTTCAGCCTACATAATTCTTGTTCCTGGATCACAAGATAGAACCCAGTCATGAGTATAAGGATCAGGTTAATAATGCATTGGTTCAATAATATGAGATGCCTGGCTAACTACACTCAACTTCTTTCATTAGGAAAAGGCATTTATCTTCCCCTAATAGAGTTGAGACTAACTCTGCTTATAAACTTTCCTTCCTTGCTTGTGACACCTCATTAAACATCAAATATATAAACCCACTGATTGCCTTAATAACTGCTATGAAAGTCCCTATATAGCTGTGGTTCCATGGGAGTATCTTCTTGTTGAAAGGATTACATAACAGGAACAAGGAAAACCTCTCACCTGTGCTGGGGCAAAAAACTCTAATCAAGCTCAGAGCATTATGTACAAAACAAAGGGCCTGAGGGTATGAGGAGGGACATAATGGGAAGAAGCATTTCAGTGGGAGAGGGAAGCATCAATGGAGATTATGTTAAAATGATTAGATTCATTATATTTCTCACAGACTTATCAAACAATGAAGAACTTAGCTATTAATGTATTGGAAAATGATGTTTCAAAGTCAATTAGAGATTATTTCCATTTAAGAACAATAGGACTTAAAGCCATGTGGCACAGCACATTCAATTCCAGCATTCAGGAGGCAGGTGAATCCCTGAGTTTCAGGTAATCCTTGTCTACAGATCTAGTCTCATGACAGTAGGGCCTACACAGAGAAACTCCATCTTGAAATAACGCCAAAATAATAATGCTATCATATTATCATAGTATATGGGTACTGTATAATATCATTGAGTTTTATGGCAGTGAATCAAAGTTGGAATTCTTGTTAAAATAAAAATGTCATTATTAGATTTTCTTATAGTAAAAAAAAATGCTCCATCAATGTATTTGATCTGGAAATAGAAGTAAGGGTCCTTGGAGTAACGTGATGGAAGCATTCATTCAGTTTCAGGTCGGTGCTGTGAGAAGATAGGGGAAATCAATTAGGAAAGTTCACAGCTATTACAAACACTTCAATTCCTGCCAGTTTGCAGTCAAATCACAGTCAGTAACAGCATCACCTCTTTTCCATCCAGCTGCATGAAGTTCTACACCAAGATGCTGGATACATCATCAGTAATTACAGCTGACTTTTCCTAGATTCCTCAGGTCACAGAATGAGGAAAGCTTCTAGACCCCCTGTGAAGGAAGCCTGGAATGTCAAGTTGAAAATATTTGAAATAAGCTGCATGTACAAGTACCAGAAACCAATGAGAACATTTTACTAGCCCATAAGAAGCCTGGCTTTATTCTGGTCCTGGTCTCAGTGCCTCTGATTTCTGTATTTATGACAGTAATGAAAAAGGCATAAAGCATACATGCAGCTATAAAATCACTATGTCCACTTATCACACAGTGTCAGTTTGATGTGACTTTTAATGAGTCATTTGTCTTGATTAGCTACGATTATTTGATCTCAAAGGATTTCAGACACCTAAACTTGGTCACCTAAAATTGGCAAAGCCAATCTATAATTGACAACAACAAAAAATTCATATTCAAGTGTCCTTCCACACAACACTGGAAGGTAAGAATAGGAACAGTTATGTGGTAACTGCAATCACAACAATTTGTCTGTAATCTCAAAAATGTCATTTTGTTTATGGAGACTAATTCTCACATTGTTTGATTAAGCAAATAGATGACTAAGTAGTAATCATTTATTTGGACTTTGATATTTAATAGGCATTGTAGCCAAAATCTCTGACTCTGACTGTGTTATGTAATTTAAACCCTATCTGGAAAGAATATTATTCCCATTATAGAGAAAAAATGTTTACACGAAGAGTAACAATATTTTACCAAAATCAATAATCAATAATTTACCAAAGTCATATACAGATAAATTTCAGAGCTAATGTTGAAGCTTAGGTGACTCTATACAGAGTAAAGGCTCAGAACCCTGCTCTCCCTCCTCCATGACATCCTCAGAGTCCCTCTCAACTCTCACACTAAATTTACATGAAGCAGACATAGTCCATAAGCCTGAATTTTGTTTTGTTGCTTGGAGTCAAGTTATTATCTTGTCCGTTATAATTTTCTCACCTTTTTCTTTCATGTATTTCAAGTTCTATTCGTAGATTCTCCATCCTCTTTTGCTCACAAACATTCAACACCACTTCTAATCTTGGTGCATGTGTTTCAACTTCATTCTGTTGGCTATCTACCCTGAAATCTGTAGCGATACAATAGTGCCACAGATCAGTTGACAGCTTTATGTAGAAATTTTATATTTGGCGGGTTTTAATCTACAAAAGCCTGGAGGACATTTGTCATCTGCCAAGTGACGTCCTTACAGAATCTCTCCCTCCCACGTTCCCAAGTGACATGCTGTGACCTTCCACACCCACACTGCTTGGTGTACAATTTCAATGAGACGCACATTCTACTTCCCTACGGGCTATTGCTAATTCTTGAGACAACAATAAGGGTTTTCAAATGTAATTTTTTCTCTCTGTTACTTAAGTTATTTTTAAATATTTGTTTTTACTCTGCATTCACAACCCAAAGACCTTGCCATGGGAACATCTGTAACTCATGTATCTGGATGGATTTTAAGTAAAATTGAGCCATGAAGAAGGAAACATTTTTGTCTTGTTAAGAATGAAGGTCCTGGGAACACAAACTTGTACAGCCACTTTAGAAATCAATATGGCAGTTTCTCATAAAACCTACCTCAAAACCAGCTATATCACACTTGGGTATATACTCAAAAGATGCTCAATCATACCACAAGAACACTTGCTCAACTATGTTCATAGCAGCATTATTTTTAATAGTAAGAACAACTGCGTGCCCCTCAATGGAAAAATGGATAAAGAAACTGTGACCCATTTACACAACGGAGTATTGCTCAGTTGTTAAAAGCAATAACATCAAGAAATTTGTAGACAAATAAATAGAACTAGAAAAAATTATTTTGAGTGAGGTAACCCAGACCCAGAAAGAAAAAAAAAAATGGTATGTACTCATTTATAATGATATTAATTGTAACATATAGAATAACCATGGTATAATTCACAACCCAGGGAAGCTAGGTAACAAAGAGGGCCCAAGTGGGGGTGGGGGACAGATGCATGGATCTTCTTGGGAAGGGGAAATAGAGGAAGGAGATTTTGTGGGTGAACTGAAGGCAGGTATGAATAGGAACATGGGGTATCAGATCTCGGGTGGAGGGTGAGGGAAGAGTACTGAAAAAGATGACTGGAAATGGGGGCGGGGCATTTCAGGGTCAGGTAGAAACCTGTTGCAAGGGAAACTCTCAGGAATCTATAAAAAATGACTCCAGCTAAGACTCCCAGAAACAGGGAATATATAGCGTGAATGGGCTATCTCCTGTTACTAGGCAACACTTACTTCCAGTGGAGAGATGGGAATACAAGTCCAGCCGCAAAAGTTTTGATCTACAATCTGTCCCATCTATGGGATATGCTGGGGTAAGTTTAGCACTGAGATTGGGGGAGTGGCCAACCAATGACTCATTCAGCCTCAGATCCATGCCACAATAGTGAGCTCACCCCAGACACTGTCTGGAGTACCAGCTCCCAGAGGCTAGATTGCTCAGAGACCTATGATGAAACCAAATAAGACTGGAGAAAATAAAATCAATGTAATGATGTCTTATGATATTCTGCTATACGTATAGATTGGCATCTAGTCCAGATATCAACAGAGAATCTTCAGCCAGTAACTGTTGGAAACAGATGCAGAGACCTACAGCCAAACATTAGGTCTGGCTCAGGGAATCCTGACAAGAGGGAGGGAGGATTGCAGGAGCCAGAAGGGCCAAAGGCATCACAAGAAAACCCACATAATCAACTAACCTCGGCTTATAGGGGCTCACAGAGACTAAACCTACAGTTAGGGAGCCTGCCTGGGACTGACCTAGGTAGTCTGTGACTCTACATATGTCACAGAGTGTAGTTTGTTCCCCTTTTGATACACTTAAAAGTGGGAACACGCGCTGTCTCCAACTCTTTAACTGGCTTTCGGGACCCTACTCCTCATACTGGCTTGCTTTACTAGGCCTTAATACAAGGGGAAGGTTTAGTCTTACTGCAACTTGATATGTCATATTTTATTGATATCCATGTGAGGCCTGCCTTTTACTGAAGAAAAAAGGAGTAGAGGCAAAGAGGAGGGTAGAAGGCTGAAAGTAAAGGAGGGAGAGAAAACTGTGGCAGGGATGTTGATTAAATGCATACTTATAAAATGACATAAAATGAAAAGAAATCAGGGCCTTGATGTAGTATTTTTTACTTCACTTGTCTTTGTTTATCCGAGGTAGTTTTTTATGCTGGTTTTCTTTTTGAGAGCTCTATATAGCCCTGGCTGTCATGGAATTCACTATGAATCATAGGCTCTCCTCAAATACACAGTGATCTACCCATTTCTGCCTCCCAGTGCTGGGGTTGGGATTGAAAGTGTGTGCCACCAAACTTTGCGTCTACTTTGTATTTTTAAATAGAGTTATACCTGATCAAAACATATTAAAATAAAATAAAAAAGCATATAGTACAGAAATATTTGTTGTTTTTTGTTAAGGGTTTCTGAATTTTAATTAATATTTTTATTTTGATGATGTCTTTATACATGTAAACATGTATGGATTTTTAAATTTTTATTGTAAATAAGTTCTTATACCATATAACAGATCCTAGTTACAGTCTCTCCTCCCTCCTCTCTTCCAAGATCTCTCTCCTTCACCCTAGATCATTCCTTTTCCATTTCCTCTTCAGAAAAGAACAGGCCTCCAAAAGACAATAGCCAAACAGGAAAAAACAAAATAAAATAAAGCAAAAGCCCTCTAATTGAGGGTGGACAAGGCAACCCAATAGGAGGAAAAGTGTCTCAAAAGCAGGAAAAAGAGTCAGAGAAACCCTTGTTCTGACTGTAAGGAGTCCCATAAAAATACCATGCTAACAGTCATGACATAAGCAGAAGAGTAGACAGTGTATCTTGAGCCTATACACCTCTGCTCACTCTCCAACTTCAACTGTTATTCTCCAACACGTCCTTCTCCTACCTCTGTGTTCTTTAAAATTTATTTTATTTAAAAATTTATATTATGCAAGGAGATGGTGGCCTTATATCCCAGAACTCTAAAGGCAGAGGCAGACAGAGCCCTTTGAGTTCAAGTCCAGCCTGGTCTATAAAACAAGTTCCTGGAAAGCCATGACTATATTTCCCTATCAGAAAGCAAAAAAAGAAAATTAAAATGTGCTAATTACCATCTATTACACAAAGTTTCTCTGATGGGACTGAACTATGCTTTGATCCTCTAGTAGATATGTAACTGGTAAAGATTTTGACCCCATTCTGTAGGCTGCCACTTTGCTGTACAAGTTTTTAGATCATAAATATTCCTATATTCATGCCGTGTTCAGAAAGTACTTTCCTGTGCCAGAAAGTTCAAGCCTATTCCCTATTTTTCTCTTCTGACAGACAGCGAGACGCCCCCCCCCCCCCCCCACACACACACACTAGACAATGTGCAAAGAGACTTTGAGGCTCTCGTCTCTAAATAAGAAGTCTTTATCAAACCCCTCCCCTCAAAGTTCAAGGAGTTATATAGAAGAGAAGGCTGAAAGAATACAAGATCCAGAGGTGGTAGATGCTCCAATGAAGCAGCATTTCCAGACACAAGAGGACTGATAAACATATGGACTCAGAGACTGTGACAGTACTCTTAAGACCTACAGAGGTTCAAAAATATGAAACACCAAAATAAAAAGTGAGAATTGGACACCAATTCCCACCTCTAATCAAAAGATATTTGTAATTGATAGCTCCTAGAAAAGGAAAAATCAGTTTTCTCCAGTGAGATGATACTGGGTTCATCAGCTATTCTTAAATGTAGACACAGGCCCAGGAGTAGTTTGTCAACACAAGATGACCTCATGTTTTCTTTGTGCACTTTGGTTTTATAACTTCTTAAAATTTTAATTTTTTTAGCTTGTTTGTTTTAATTGTTTTTAGTGGAAAAAGAGGGAGGTGATGTGGAATGAGAGACAGAGAAAGAAAGAGTGGGGAAGCTCAGTGAGTATTAAAAAAAAAGTGGTGGAATATGCCAGGAGTTTGGGAAACAAAAATATATGATCTAAATACATTGTACAAAACCTTGAAATAAAATTTTTATTATTTTTAAATCAATAAGACCAATTAGAGTACACTGGGTGGGTGATCATCCAGAGAAACAGGGAGAGTGTACCAAGAGCCATCAGCTGACAATAATATCTCAACTAGGCAAAAGACCCCTGTGGAGCCGTCCCCCATCTGTAGGAAATGTTGAGTAGTTGAATATATGGCATTTTGTATAGGTCACTAAAACTGATATGAGTTCATGAGTACAACAGCCATGTCATGTCCATAATGAAGCCTTTCTCAGCAAGCTTTCTCTTTCTCACTCATATATACTTTCTGACCCTTCTGTGATGGCCCCTGGGCTTTAGGGTGCTATTCTGTTTCATTTGCAAGACTGGTCATGTATAGTGTGATTCTTAGGCATGGCTGTTACAATATGGTTTTCGTGCCTGGCTGGCCAGAATCCAGACCCACAGACCTGCAGTCCCAGACCACTTAGCTGCCCGTTGCTGTTTAAATCCCCAAAAATTATTTATATGCTTATATTAAGTTCATGCTGTTTGGCCTATGGCTTAGGCACATTGCTAGCTAGCTCCTTCATCTTAACTCAACCCATTTTCATTAATCTGTCTGCCACATGGCCCATGGCTCACCTGTGTTCCTTACATGTTTCTTCTTTGGGTGTCAGGCTCGATCTGTCTGACTCTCTGCCCTCTGTCTCCTAATTATTCTGATTCCCCACCTACTTCTTCTATGGTGCCTGCCATGGCCAAAACAGTCGTTTATTTAAAGATTGATATGCACAGCATATAGAAAGACATTCCCACATCAAATGGCCATGCCTGCTCTGTAACCCATGGCCTCCAAACAAGACTCTATCAGAGAGAACATAAGCTATAATGGTTTTTAGTAACACCGTAGGTAATATCTATTGACCTCAGCATCTGCACATGAAGACCACATGACTTTTCCATTTTGATGTCCTTTATACAAATGTCAAATAATTTCACTATTTCTTTGGGGTTATCAAATTACACATGAAAATATTGAGCATTCCTTTGAAATTTTGTGATATCAATTACAATGTCTTCCTCTTCATTTCTGAGTTTATTCATTTGAATTTTTCCCCTTATGTATCTGGCTAAGAGTTTTTTCATAGTTTTACATAGTTTAGAAGAGTCATCCGTTATGTTTGTTACTATTATAATTATTTACATGATCATTTTCACTTACTTGAATTATTTTTGTTTTTCTAGTTACTTGACACAAAACAGACTTCTTCAGTTCATTAGCTATTGAAGTGTGATTTGATTAACTTACATTCATTTTTAAAGTTTCCACTGGATTCCTTGCTAGTGATTTCTAGTTTTCTTATATTACAGTTTAGACTTGTTTTGTGACTTATCTGATCATGTTTTCTGGAGAACGTTCCATGTGGTAATGAAAAGAATGTGTGTTCTTGAGCTGTTTCATGTAATGTGTGTAACCATTCGCTATAATTACTTTGAACAGTCATGGTGTTCCCTTTTCCATTCTCAAGTCCTTGCTGAACTCCAGCAACAAAAATATTTGACCTTTCAATGTTAGCCCAAGATGCCTGAGTTCCCGTAGTCTTCTTTCATTTTTATGAATTATTTTTTCTTTCTTCTCCAAATGTGTATCTTCAAATAGCTTGTTTTTGCACTAAGCGCTCTCATATTCATTCGGTCTAGGAACTTTATGATATCTATCATTATTTAAATTTCCTTATGATAATTTTTATCTTCATGTTTCACACTTTCAAACTGATTTTATCCCCCCTATTAAAATTTTGAATGACTTGTCATGTCAGTCCTTTCTTAAATATTTCAATTTTTCTTACGATAGTGGCTCAAAATCTTCATCATATACTGGTTACATTTTTGATGCACCCAGGCACTTATTTTGATCATTAGGAGAGATAATGTAATGGTGCTGGGAGTACATTTAATGCTTGATAAGTGATCTGCTCTTGATGTGGAAGAAGTATTCCAGTCTTCCTAGCATGTTGGCTCACCCATGCACTTCTACTAATTCTAAACAGGCTGTTTTGTTTGTACTTTTCCTTCCCCTTCTTTCTTTACTCTCTAATGCTGTTTATTGAATGAAATGATGGCACTACTGATATGTTGAAGTTTCAACACTAAAAAATACACAAGCCCAGGTTTATCCTAAACCCTCAGTTAGGTTGTGGTATAGCATGGATCAGGGAGTAGCCAGGAGTGTATTCCATGCCTTCGAATCTCTTCTTGCAACTACAGTGGAACGACTACCTCCTACATAGTTCCCTACTGTTGGGAAATGTAGGGTTTTTTCTGTCTCTAGATTTCCCACTCTGATTGGGAGGTAATTTTATGGTATTGTGACCTATACTGACTTCTGTGAGCTGCTTGATGCTGACATCAACTCATAGCCCAAGTGGCTTCAATCTGTCACTTTAGAATGAATGTGTTGAACTGAATGACTATGATAAATTAGGTAAGTATGTTTCTATATAGCAATAGGGTTGTCCCTGACATTCCCTACAGAAGCTCCAGTCAAGAAAATGGAAGTTGTTTTCATGTGTCCAACATTAGATGTCTTTGAATTTCAAGTCACAGTTTTGTGATGGCTACCTTTTCATAACTCCAGTGAGTTCAGTGTTGCTCTTTGTTTCCCAAAGTTAGAGCTGTGTTGGTGAAGATGCTTGTTTGTTTGATTTGCCATTCTGCTGATTCTGAACTGGGTTATGTCTAAGTCTCATAGCTTCAACATCCTGGAGTGCTTAATTTAATGGATAATAAGCCCATGGTTATTTGTAAAAGGTTATAAATGGAAAAATGTGAGCCTGTCCCACGAGGATACAGGTTTCTGCTTGATGCTAGTGCCAGGATAGAGATGCATCTGCAAACACTATTATTTTCATAGCTGCCTGAGATTGAGGAATGTAGTTTTGGACACTCATTTGGTCAAAATTGACACTAATGTGGATCCTGGTAGAACCCCACATCTACAGACTGGTGGACTATCAGGATGTGGTGCTCCCTTAAGATTTTTTTCTTTTTCTTTTTCTTTTTTTAAGATTAGTATTAGGGGTTAAAGTGAAAAACTCACTGTTACAAGAGAATAAATGGATGTACAGTTCTTGGAAATCTGAATTGGTTCATGTGGCTGAAGCGGGTCAAGTCTTTCTTCTAAGAGCACAAAAGAGCAAACAAGAAGAGAACTGTGGAGTACTTGAATTTAAATGGACCTTCTGCCACTAGGGCCTGAAGGCCCAAACGCCACACTCCTCTAGGTCAAGGAGAAAATAGTGCCTGCTTATCACTACACACCCCCAACTACTTATCTAAATAAGAAAGCTCTAAACCTAAATATAAAACTATATACAATAGAAACAATTATAAGGTAATGCTCAGGAGAGAGAAAATGCAAATACCATGAACCAGGTCAAGCTACAACCAACAAGAACAACAAACACAAAGCGTATATTAAATACTCAGTGTAGGCTTTCTCCACTTTTGCCTGGAGTCTTAGTTGGGTCATCTTTGTGGGTTCTTGGGTGTTTTTCTAGCACCAGGTTTCTCCCTAACCCCCAAATGGCTTCTTCTATCAAGATGTCTATTTCATTCTTCTTCCTCTTGGTCGCTCCCCAAACTCAACCATCCCATTCTCTCATGTTCTCTTCCAAGCTCCATTTACTCCCTCCCTACCATATGATCCCAATTTAGTCAGTCAGCCTCCTCTATTTCCCCTTCCCTGGTGGGGGCAATCCATGGATATCTCTCTTAATTTCCTCCTTGTTACTAGCTGCTCAGGGGTTATGGATTGTAGCCTGGTTATCCATTGCTTTATGTCTAAAATCCACTTAGGAATGAGTATATACCATTATACCATGTTTGTCTTTCTGGGTTTGTGTTACCTTACACATGGTGATATATTCTATATCCATCCATTTACCTGCAAATTTCAGATTTCTTTTTTTTTTTTTTTTTTTTTTTTTTTTTTTTTTTTTTTTTACTGCTAAGAGATAAAAACTCAGACAGTATCACAGTGGCCAGTGTCTTTACCTTGCAAGGATGAAGACCTGAGTTCCAACACCAGACCCATATAGAAAAGCACACATATATGCAGCTGAACACATTGGAACATGCACATACAGTTGCAAACTCAGAATGAAATCCAAATACCATAAATAATCAGATGGAGAAGTAGTATGTGGTGGGAATATGTTATGTTCATTTACTCTCCATGTATTCTCAAATTATATTTTAAACAGAAAAGTTTACAGTGAAAGCCATCAAACATATTTAGTAGAAAAGAAATGACCCATAAAGTCTGTTAACATGAGTTTGTTTAAAAGATATTATTTACTGAAGCTGACATGACCAATAATTTAATGTTATGACTTCACAGTATTACACCTTATCTTATAAGTAATATGAACACAAAGGGACATTTTTATGTAGATGAGATGACAGAGAATTGGGCCATTAATATTTCCAATAATAAGAGATACTATGTGGTAGTATAGTAGCGTTGACTTAAGCATACAGTCAATCCTCTTGACTTAGATTCTAAATGACACTCCTATTTCTCTACCAGAAATTGGCTTCACACTACTTGTTAAAAAATACTTGTTAAAAAAAAAAATAAAGATTCACAGATACTAATAATACTCTTAGATTATGTATTATAGAATATATTCTAGCTTTATCAATAAATATATTAAAATATATTTAGGAGTATAATGTGATTAGCTTCATATTGTGAGATGTTTACCATAATTAAGATAATCAACAACTATATTACTAGTATAGTTATAATTGCATGATTGTGTGTACATAAAGATGTGTGTTGAACTATATATTTAACTCTAGTCATTATGCTGAAATCACAATATGTTGATCTCATGTAACAAACTTTATTCCTTTTGGCCAACATTTCTTTCTTTTCTGTATTGACTTTATGCAACATCTGGATTATTTCAGTTAGCATAATGCTTCCCAGTTCTTTCATGCTGTTTTGAAAGTTTGGTTTCATTTTATACGTACACACCATATTTTCCCATTCATTCATCATTGAATACCGATATCTGCATTATATTTTGGTTGCTCCATGTCTTGGCCATTGTGAAAAGGATTGCTATTTACATGGAATGCAGTTATCTCTTTTTTTGGTAATGTTTCCATTGCATATGATAATGTACTAGAAGGTCGGTTGCTAAATCATGTGGCCGTTCTCTTTGAAATCTTTATCAAACCTTTGAGATGTTTTCCATAGTAGCTAAAATCACTTTACATACAAATTAGTAGTATATCTTCCCTTTGATCCAGATAATCACAATTACTATTTTTTTTTTAAATAACCATACCAAAGTCAAAAATTCACCTCTAATTACAGATAAATCAGTACTTTTCCCTAGACATTTTAGGCACATTTTGTCTATTTAGTTTTTATTAATTTATTTTGGAGAGGGGTCCTGTATGTTTGCAGTTCAAGACTGGAATTGGGTCACTCTTTTTGTCTTATGGGCTCTGTGTATCATCAAACTCCAGTCTCAGGAGCTTGGTGATAGGCACCCTTACCTGCTGATCTATAACATAAACCTGTAATTTTATGGATTTTTAAATAATCTATTTATACCCTTGGCCCTTATTTCAATTGGATTTTTCTTAATATTTTTTGTTATTACATTATTTAGTTTCTTTGACATTATTTCTTGTGTATGCTTGGATATATTAAAAATATGGATATTTAATGTCTTGAACACTAACTCTTCTCCCATGCTATATATTGTTTTCTTTGATATGTGGAAGCATGCAGTTTGATGCAATGACACCTGAGTTTGTTGTCACTGTTGCTGTCTCTGCTTCCAGTATCCTCCATCCCCCATTTTCACCTCTGCTCAAAGTCATAGACTAATATTGAGAAGCTTTGATAAGGATTCCTTTTAGTACAGTTTTGTGTTAGACCTGATGCTCAAAATCCACTCGCATTTTGGTTAATTTGTTTTTAGGAGAGATATAATATTCTATTTCCTTTCTCTGCATATGAATGATCAAATTTCTAAACTGCATGTCTGGAAGCCTGTGGCTTGTTCTCTTTGAGGATCTTTTGTACACTTGTCAGAGACTGGCTGTGGTACACAGATTTCCTTCAGTCTCTCTTTTCCATTCTACTAGTCTCTGTGTTCCATGCTATCTGGACACTGCTTCACTTATACTGTAGTTCTGTCCTATGACACAAAACTATGAAGTGCGATGATGCCAGCTTTGCTCCTTTACTCAAAATTTCTTTTCATGCCCAGAGTCTTTATAATTTTTTGTGAACTTTTATGAGGAAATTGTATTTGCCTTCAGTGGATGTGCCACGCTGAGTTGACCCACCTTGGGACTTCTTATCCTTTGGGGAAGTGGATGGGGAATGGAGGGTGGGGAGGCTGAAGGCTGACTGGGAGGGATTGGGAGGGGGGAGACAGGGGAATACATGGATAAAAGACATTTTAAAATAAAAAACTATAAAATGAACATACAAAAATTAAATGAATAAAGATTTAAAAACTGTATAATGAAAGCCACTGGTATTGTTGGTAGAAATTACAATGAAAATGTAAAACACTTTGAATAGTGTGGATATTTCATGATCTTCATTTTTGTAATTAGAAACTATTGGCTGGTCTTCCATTTGTCTGTGTCTTTAATTTGTTTGGTCAATATGTTACAATTATCCGTAAATATTTCCTTTCTGTTCTTGGTATTGAGCTTGCAATTACTCATGTATTTCCTTTCGACAGTTCAATGTTTGGGTATAGAAAGGTGACTAATTTTAGTATGTTCATTTTTGTATCATACATCTTTACTGACTTGTTGACTTAAGACTATAAGACCTCTCAAATAAGTGACAATTTGTAGGATGAGATAGTTTTGCTTCTCTGTGAGAAGAGGGAGTATAAATTTTCGTATATTGATTTAGACACTACAAATAAAATTGGTTTGTTTATCTAAAAAAATAAGCATATTAGCACAAACTGTGATTTCATACCTTGTGAGCCACTCTGAAATATTAACTTATGAAAATGGGGAGAATATTTTACCTTATTTGTGAGATTCAAAAATTGTCAGTAAGATGTCAATATTATTAGAATTATTACCAAATTATAACTGCCTTGAACAGTTTGAAGACGTTGATGAAATTGTTTTTCTATGTACACTGTCTTGGTCTGACTAACACTATTTTACTAAGAAAAATATGATAAATGCAAATATAATTAAATTTGTATTTATACATCTGAAAGTTTGTACTATAAGTATCCAGCAATATTAGTTATGAAAATTGGCAAGTTCACTAAATACATAGGGTTTTTATTTTATATTCTAAAACTGTAATTATACAATAAAATGAATTTCGATCCAAGGTACATTTTACTTTTTGGTTTTTTGAGACAAGGTTTCTCTGTATACCATTTTTTGCTGTCCTGGAGCTCATTTTATATACCAGGCTGGTCTCAAACCCCCAGACAAGGCCTGTCTCTGCCTCCCAAGTGCTGGAATTAAAGGTATGCACCACCATTGCCCAGCCACAAAACACAGTTTTATAATTGTTTTTGTTTTTCTTTGTTTCACATGTTTTATAATATAGAACTTCCCAGAGCATGTGACAACTGAGGGTGACTTATTAAAGGAAGATTGTAAAGTGCTTCATTCAAAACATTTTTGTGCCAGAATGATGAGTGATATTTTGTTTTTAGTAATGAATGTTTAGACTTCAGCTCAAACATAAAATATTGAAAAGGAATCCAGCTTGAGTCTGGGTTAATATGTTTACCTTAGCTGAAAAATCATGTAATCTGCTCTTCTCTGATACCGTAGATTTCAGATACAGAGAAAAAGAAATGTGAAAGAATGTAATATACTCACTCATCTTTCACTCTTTATTTTCCTGAGAACTAATCCTGAACAGGTTCTGTCCTGTCAGTCAATCTACAATCCCACAATCCTCAATGTGCATCTGAATCACTTAACATGAGACAGGTGATCTGTACTTAGTTGTGAAGGGTCTGATGTGAAGTTTGACTGCATATTTAGAAAGTAAGTTTTATCTGTATTCTGTCCATTTTTGGTGTTGGTGGGTGAAACAGTTGCCCCATTATTATAAAATTGTTAGTAGAAAGCCAACTGCTTTGTTTTAACTTTAAACAGTGTCAAAAAAAACCTGCTCTCATTTAATATTCCTTATCAACTCCTAATAACATTTATATAATAACCTGATGCAAGCCATCACATCAGAGAATTATTGTGTAATCAAACTAACCCATCTACATAAACAACTTTCTGAGCTTTACTGATATTACACCTGCTCTGGAAGGCATAGATCAGAGAAAGAAACAAGCTTTAAAAGAAAGAACTCTGCTCTGCCTTGATAACTTTCAATCTAAGGAGACTATTTCAACTGTCAGATCTCACATGTTGGTAATGTTTCTCCAAAGTGAAAAAAAAAAAAATTTGTATCAATTCTGCTGTTCTACAGTATCCAAAAACACATCAGCTTAGCTTTGATATGCTCCCATTTACTACAGAGACCAACAGGTGAAAACACTTTTGATCTTTCAAATAATTTCAATGAGACAATGTGCCAAATGGGGAAATCACCATTCTGTTTTATGGAGATAGCAGTAACATTCGAAATACATTTAAAGCACTCTTACATTGAAATGTTTATTTGCATCACTAAGCTCTGGGCTGTTGACACATGTCTCCCTTTCTGGCCTCTGGAGAACCTGTGCCAAGAACACTGTACCATAGGGTAAATCAGACTTCTGTACCGAGTGCAAAGCTTTTAATCACTGAAAAAGACGAGCTGTGTCTATTTGCCTGGTCTCATTCTTTTCTCCCATTCACCTCATGATTCGCTTCACTTATTTGTACAGAGTGGTTTAAGGATGTTCTTGCCAGAGGTCTAGCTCAAATAAAGTTTCTGTAGGAATTTCTTCACTCAGCCACCTTGTGAGTAAGCCTCTGTGACTCCTAACTGTGCATATCTAACAATAGAGCAAATTAATTAGAAACAATTAAACAGATAAGAGCAAGCTGCCAACATTACTAAGAGGATGTTCTAACCTATGATGTAATCGGTAAATATGATTTTTTTGTGGATGAGGCTGTACCTCACATACCTTTCACTTACCAGACTTGTGCTGATGCTTGAGCAACTTGTTCTATCACAGTAGGTTTAGGTAGACAGTAGAAACCATCTTTTATATTTGAATGCTTTTTTTCCCCCAGTGATCTACATGGATTTAGTGAAAACACATTAAATTAAATCATATTTAAAAGAACATAAAATTTCTTAAGAAAGATCATTTGCACGTGGTCATAACATGACTTACTGGTCTAAGTGAGTGGTAATATAAAGACATTTTCTTCCTTTCCAAAAAAAGAAGAAAAAATGGATAAAAATTTTTTAAAAAAACCATCAGATTCAGTTTGCCATCGACAGGTTATTGAAAGTAAGACTCTGAGCATTTAGAAGTCTAAATGTCATCATAAAAAACTGCTTTTACTGTGTGTGCTGCAATAAAAAGTTATATCAATGAGCTTCTGGGGGCATGTGACTATTACAGTTTCTAACTGTAATTCGTACCGTTGCTTCCTAGTGTTTCACATTTAAGCAATTCATAATATTTTTCATTGCTTCATGTGTATTTGGTATCTATTATTAAAATCCTTTCACCCATTATGATATATTTAATCATGTTTATTCTGTGAGCTAGAAAAAGAGACCATCAATTTTGCTATAATTAGGCCAAATATAGAGAACATACAATAGTTAAATATAATGGTACCTATGAACAATCAGGGTGAGAACTAGAGCCTGACAGACATAATGTTCCTTTCTTAGCATTTTTCATATTTCATTTTACATGCATTTATATAAAATTTATTTGTATTTATTTAATAGTATTTTTTATACTTGTAAGTGTGTATGTGTATGAGGTACATGAGGTGTGCATGTGCATATTTATGTATATAATTGAATTTAATAGTCTTTTATGTTAAACATGTTTAACATGAATGATGAAAATGTGACAAAATCAGTCAATGAGGCTATAATTAGTGGAGGGACAGCTTTCTGTACAGTTGAACATTTATTAATATATTATAATGCATAATGCCCTTTGAGAAGGTGTGTCTCATCTCATCTACAATAGAAGAATATTATAATAGACATAGAATTTAATTAGTGTCAGGAGGAAAGATGAAAGTAAAATAAGAAGACATTTCAAGTTCATAATATTTGAGTAATATTAAAATTCAATAGAAGAAATGAGGATAATTTCATATATAGAAATTAGTTGAGAAATTCATAAAACTCTTATCATCATTCAGATGAGAGAAGTTTTGTTTAGATGTTTATAATTTATCTTTAAATGTTGGTAGTTGACAACCTTTTTCTATTAAGACTTTTGACTATTTGAATGTAAGACTGATGTTGAATAATTCAGTGGTTAGGGTTTTGAATCCTTGGCAGTATAAAACCTGTGAATAGATTACTAGTCTCCATAAACTTATTCCCTAAAGCTTAGGGCAAGCTAAAATTATTCAAAGTAACATAAAGTTAATTTACACATGGATAGCCCTGTCATTTGTATGTGGTGGGAAATATAAGAAAATCACTTGTGTTGTGGTGTGCAATTTGCTGGAGTCAAACTTCCCACAGGAAGCTGATAAGCATCATAAGCAGCTCTGGAACAAATTTGTTCAGAGCTGGACTCACCACAGCCGGGGCAGGAACAGGGGGCAGGATCATGATGAGTATACTGTTTGAGCAGTTAGCTTTGAAGAATTGTAGTTAGTGCAATGTACATATATTTGTTTAGTTTTAAATTGAGAATGTTTCTACATGTAGTCTGAAAATGGGTATTTGCTTAATTTTAAGTATGTAGAATAAAGTTGTGTATGTTTTATGGTAATACATAGAAACACACACATTACAAATTCATGGCATTGTTCACTTTTTAAAACATTCCTAAATGTAAGATTTTGAGGGCTTAGAACATCACAAAAAACCCCACAGAATCGACTAACCTGGCTCATAAGATCATGGAGTCTGAAAAAACCAGGGAGCCTTCATGGGACTGATCTAAGTCAGCTACATACATTCGACAGTTACAGCTGTTTGTGAAACTCCAAACAATGGGAGCAGGGCTTGTCTCAAAAGTGTTGGCTCTTGGGAAACTATTTTTCGTGCTGGACTCACTTTCCCAGTCTAAATATAAGGGAAGTTGTTTAGTCTGATGACATCCTGATATGCCATACTTTCCTGATACCCATAAGAGGCCTGTCCCTTTCTGAAAAAAAAAAACAAAAACAAAAACAAAAACAAAACAGAGATGTGGATTAAGAGGAAGAGTCGGAGAGGAGATGGGATGGGAGGAAAGGAGGAAGGGTAAACTGAGGTCAGGATGTAGAATAAATAAATTTAATATATAAAATTTAAAAAAAGGTTTTCAGAGTTTTCAAATTTCCACAAATGTTTAAAAATTAAATCAACTGTGCATAAGGACATGTGCACAGTATAATGTCACCCTGTTTGAAGATCAAATGTATTTAATTTTCATGAGGGAAGTAAACTCACATTCATTGTATTTATTTTATTTTATGATATAAATTTCTTGTTTCTTCTTTTGTTATGCTCTTGTTTTGGTCAATTGAACATCTTTCTTTTCTATCGTTCATATCTCCATTGATACGGAGAGTCTATCATTTCTCTTTGTTCCTTATCATCAGTATCTTTAAGAAGATATTAAAGCTGTATCTCAAAACTGTTTAGTTAAACCAAAAAGGTTATGCATGGAATATATTATTCACTGACTTTTATTTCTTTTCTCTGGTGAGATGATTTTGTTACATTACTTTATTCTCCTGATGAAATTTACTTATAAAAATTTTGATTTGGGGGTTTTAGCTACTGTATCTTCTCTTACCTATGTGATGTGAAATCTTTAGCATATTTTACACATCTCCAATTGTGTGTGTGTGTGCATGTGTATGTGTGTGTGTATGTGTACGGACATATCTTCATTATAACTTTATTGATTATTTATGATGAGATTCTTTACAGATTTGTTCTGGTTCAATTGCTATTCCTAAGACATATTACTGAGGAACTATCTATATTAAAAAAAAAAAAAAACAAAAAAAAAACAGCATGTTAGGCTATTGGTACACACAACATATATTATACTATTCTTTGTCATTAAGATCTAAACGTGTTATCTTTTAAATTCTAATATTTTGCAGTTAGAAAACTAAAACTATTCCGGAACTCACTGTGTTGACCAAGATGGTCTTGAACTTAGACATCCCTCTGTCTTTTCCTCCTGAGTATTAGTAATAAAAGCATCTTCTACCATTGCCTGGCTATAACTATATTCCAAAGTGCATGGAAGTGATCCGTATCTCTTCAGTCTAAGGATAAGTGCTTCATCTACTTGTTTATTACTTATTTCATGTTGATTAGAAGTAATGAGAATGCCAAGAATTCCCCCCCTTGAAATCTGAGGGCGCACTGTAAGTAAGGTCTAATCATTTTGTCTGCTTGAATATGATTAGCTATCGTTAAATACATGACTACACTCACTTTCTTGTAAAGGGGGCTGGTACAAAGAGTAATATATGTTAGTGATATATACACCATGAAAATATAGAGTTAATTATTAAGGAGACCAGGAAAAGGGAAGGTAGAAAGCAATGAGAAGTTACTGTTGTAGAAAACCAATTTGATTTTCTTTCAATGAAAGGTACTGTATAAGAGAAAGAACATCAGCCTTTTGTAAATGTAGAGAAAGAATCACATAAATACAGTAATAAAAATTATGATGCACAAGAGGAAGAAAGCCTAACTTCTTTAGTAGTGCACACCGGTGAAAATTAGTCTCTCTATCCCATAAGGAAAAACTTTTAAGTCTGGAATTAGAAGGCTGAAAGAGACATACAACAACATTGATTTTTCTGAGATTCTCAATGAAGTTCAAATTGATACAAGTACTTTGAATAATTAAAAATGCCCAGTGCACCTAAAGTATGTATGATATATCTTATATTACTTTTATTTCTGAACATATCCGAACATAAAGAATGCCTTTCACTTGAAATTAGGAGAACTTCTGGAGGATGTTAATAGTAACCAAAGAAAGGGAAAATGAGAGAGACAAACAGGTAAATAAAATGTACTAATTTTATTCAACATAAAATAGGGTTATAGTCTTATAAACTCATTTTTGGCTGAAATTACTAGACGTTGACAATAAATAATACCGAAATTACCTAACACTAGGTAAGGACATAATGATAACACTACTAAGAATTGGCTATTTAAATTTACCTAACACTAGGTAAGGACATTAGGTTAGGACATAATGATAACACTACTAAGAATTGGCTTTTTAAATTTGTTACAATAAAGTTTCTTTGTCCCGGCAGGCCTGAGGTTCAGACCCACAGACCTGCAGCCCAAGACCCCTTAGTTGCTTGCAGCTGATCAGGCCCCCAGAAATGACTCAGACACTTATATTAGCTTCATGCTGTTTGGCCTACGGCTCAGGCATGTTGCTAGCTTGCTCTTTCATTTTATAACTCAACCCATTTTCATTAATCTGTCTGCCACGTGGCCCATGGCTCACTTGTGTTTGTGTTCCTTACATGTTTTTTTTTTTGGGGGGGGGAGGCGGCTGGTTTTTGAGTTATTTTGTTTGAGCCATTTTAGGGGCCTGAGCAGCTGCGGGTGGCTGAAAGGTGGCTGAAAGGGGTCTAAGGCCTGTGGGTTTGGACCTCTGGTTGCCCTAGGACCAAGAAACCTCATTGGTACATAAATTTGTGATAGAATTGCTAGCAGGTAGCTGTGAATCACTTGCTTTTATCCAGAGTCACAAGGTAGCACAGTGCAGAACCTCACTAGTCAGGGATAAAATAAAAATTAAAAAATTAAGATATGATTGTCTATCATTTTCACACTATCATAAAAATGATGAATTCAAAATCAAGTAACGAAAGTCAAAGACTGAGGAAGTATTCAATTTTGTCTCTTATAACAAAATACTTCACTGAAGTGAAAGTAATTTGAGTCACATCCATAGAAAGTGAAATTCTTTCTCAACCCCAGTTAGTCTATGTGGCTTCTCAATACAGAATTCTGGGTATTAGTGTAATTTTGCTAGAGTTACATAGAGTGATTAGGAATTGGGATGAGAATATTTCCAGAGAATCAATAATGATTGGATTGGGAAATTGTGCAAGGCAACTTCACTATCAGAAGCAGAACTTGGAGGTTTTTCTCAGGCTGAACCCTAATTTCCTTTTAGTGCTTAGTCTCTGTTAACAACTGACTTCACAAGGCCACAGGAGATGGGCCCTCATCGCTCCATATTAATGTTCAGGCAGATTTATTTTTTGTTTTTATCTTCATCAATATGATGGCTCCAACTATCACCTTTGTTTCATATTGTGGTAAAAGTAAAAAAGTTATCTTCAAAGTATCATGTTTATTTCCAGGTTCTATCTACAAAAGACATTTTAGTAATGTCTTAGCACTTTGCAAGGTTTCCTTCAGTCATATTGAATGACTGAAGGAGTGATTAGTGACAGGGTGCCATAGCTGCCCTTCTCCTGTATTTGCAAATACATGACTTAATCTAATTAGAGATCATGTTAGAAATAAGCCATTAATTCTCTTAAGATATTAGAAACCATATTTGGGTCCTACAAAGTCTTAAGAGGAATTATTCATTTTATAGTATTCATCCTAATTAATCTGGCTCCCTTAAGTGATTTCTGTGCTGATGTCTTTCCCACATTACTTTTGCTATGTACTCTCAGCTTTGCCCATCACCAAGTGGTACTGAAGCACTGATGCAAACTTCCTCACTGCCTAACTATGCACAATTATGCAAGCCATATTTAATGATTTCAATCTTATCAGTTGTATTCTTCTTTCATGACCAGTGAGGGGTCTGCTTTAATGTCAAACGTATCTATTTCACCCATAGTGCTATATTCCACTCACATCATTCCATTGAGAAGAGATTTCATTAAGCAAAACAAAAATAAACAAATAAAACATCTGAAAGTACAAACAGCCTTCCAAGACAGTTCTAAAATTATACAAGAAGGCTTTGTGCTGCCTACATCCTAAGGTTAAATCTGTTTTTTGCATTATTCAATGGGGTTGGAATTGTTAAAGAAATAAGCCAAAACATTTTTGAGAAGGAACACCCACTGGCATTAGCAAACACGAATCTACCCTTGAAAATTCAAATCAAGTAAGTGAAAATAATAATCCAGATGAATTGGCAAATACAAATTAGTCAGTGTGTCTGTTTTTAGCATTAATGCCTACCAATAATTCCTATCATCTTCATAATTTATATCACAAATGTGCTTTAAAAGTGCTTCTGAAAAACAGCCTCTCATGAGTGCACAAAAGAGATTTGACAAGGGATGAAATTTTATGCTACCTGGAGTACTACTTGATTCTGAGTTATATGGAGTATTTCATGATGAAAGGTCCCCATTTTAATATTCCATGATTAAATAACAGCCTATGCTAATAGAAAAACACAATTTTAATTAAATGCTTTTTATTTAAAAAGTTTTTTTCCATATATACCAGTGCCCCCTTCTCTTCCCTCCTCCCAGTCCCTTCCAGTCCTCCCTCAGCCTTCCCCCATCTCATCCCTCATTCCCCAAGGAGGGCAAGGAGTCCCAAGGTCAGTTCAGTCTGTTCAGTCTAGTACATCCAGTTGAGGTAGGTCTGAGTCCCTCATCCCAGTATTATGTCTAGATTAGGTGATCCTCTGTAGGGAATGGGTTCCAAGATGTCAGTTAATGCACCAGGAACAGTCTGATCCTACTGCAAGAGACTTCACAAACTTCCCATGCCATTTGACAATTGTCTACCTTTGGAGGGTTTAGTTACTTTCCTTGAAGGTTCCTCAGCAATTGGGAGTTTCCAATAGCTCCTGTCAGTTGTCTCTGTGAGTCTCCTATTCATGATCCTGATCCCTTTTCTCAAATACTCTCTCCTCTTTCTGTCTTCAACTGGACCAGGAGTTCAACCTGGTGCTTAGCTACATATCTCTGCTTCTGTCTCTATCTGTTGCTGGATGAAGGTTCTATACTGATAATTAGAGTGGTTATTAATTTGATTATAAGGGAAGTCCTGTTTAGGAACTCTCTCTACTATTGCTTGGAGACCTATCCTGGGATGTCTTGTGGGCTCTTGAGGTTTCCTTAGCATCAGGTATAGAAATACATTTTAACACAGAAGTATGCAGAGTCTGCCCCATCTTACTACATTAGGTTAGGTTAACAAGCCCAAAATCCATATCCTATTCCATTCTGAGCACACAACAGCGCAGGGAAGGTGCTTCAAGTATGAGTAGATTTAGAAATGTCCCACATGGGCAAGACAGGGAAGATTGAGAACTAGTGTTTTCATAACATGGATCACACAATAGTTTTAATGGATGACATTTTAGTTATTTCAGATTTTTTGCTGATATTTGAACTTCAAATTCTAAAATATTTTCAATGATTTTTTTGGAGATAGGAAAAAAATCCAGGCATTAGAATTTCCCCAAATTAGTCTAAATAAATATGGGTCTAAATGTTGCCAAGTAAAAGCAGAGAGCCTCGTTTTACCTTATAGCTTATATAACAAAGCTCAATTAAAACACCAGAAAAATCTCCTTATATAACTTTCATGCAATTGGAACAGTAATTTATTTTAATTATTTTTAAATTTTAATTGAAGATAATTATGTCACTTCCCATCTTTTCTTTCCTTCTCCTAGCCCCTTTCATGTCCTCTCATTTCATCCCCTCCCATGATCCTCCCTTCCAATCTCAAATTGATAGCTTTTTTTTTTCTGTGTTACTTAAACATATACTGTGGATGTTTGAATGAGAATTACCCCTTTTGAGTTATATGTTTTATTACCTGGAGCCCTGACAGTGGTCATGACAAAAATAGCAACAGGTGGGCCCTAAGCTTAAGTAGTTTGGTCCAGCAGAAGGTGAGGCACTGAGGGGGGAATATTGTATTAAACAAGGTCTCAAGAGCTTCAGCTCCAGAGTGTCTTTTGCTATGGCTGAGCCTTTACTTTTACTGCCATTTTCCTCTACTATCTGGCATGATGTGAATGGATGTGGGGAAATTCCCCACTGCCTTTAATGTAGTGTTATTATCTAATGGAACTACTTCATTCTGGTGGGCATTTTTATCTATGGGTGATTGGGAAGATGATTTCCCCTTACACTGTACCATTTTACTGGAGTAATGCTTTTATGCAATAATAGTGTAATTTTAAATAATATTTTGATGATTAAAGGTTTTTAATATATGTAGTAAAATATTATGATAGAGGTTAGTTTAGCAGGGCAATTAATTAGATAAATGTCGAATATAGTGTTGCCCCCAAACCTGAGGAGCTGTATAGACTATGGTTTAGGCTAATAATTAATTAACAGTTGAGTCCCAAGAGTTAGCTCAAGTTCTTTTCAATATTGGGAAGTGTGTTCAAGAGTTTCAGTGTGCATCATAACTAAACTTTAACTAGAAAACAAAAAAATTGAATATTTAGTTAAGATAATTGGACAGATATGAAAGTGAAACTAGCAACCTATTTTTCTGGCAATTACAAAGACTACTGCCTATTTAAACAGTTTTGCCTGAAAGGCTCCTGATCTATAAGAAGTCTAATAGATAGATGCTTAGCTGTTTGTGGGTTCTTGAGGATAATTTGCTTTTCAACTATCGTATGTAAAATGTAATCATGTAAGGGAAATAGAAAACATGTTTTTTTACTTGTATTCATTGTAATCACTCACTTAAGATTAGAGTGTAACCACACTGTAATTTTTTATAATGTTTGAAGAATTTTTCTGGATCTGTAATCTGTAAGGAAAAATATAAAGAAGTGAGAAGGAAGACATCAGGAAGCAGTGTAGAAGAAAATCATCACGAACGTGAAGAAGGGAAACATCAGGATAGAAGAACAGAACAGCAAAAGAGTAGAATAGAACAAGGAACAGAAAGAATAATAAAATTACTATAATAAATATACACAGTAAAATTATTATAATAAAAAACCCTAACCTTTAACCCCCAGAGAAGAAGTCAGTGTGTTTTCTTGTTGACTCTGAATCTTGTACTTAGTCTTTCTCACCCACAGAAGGATGGACCTTCTGCAGCACCCAGATGGAGAAATTGTTTGGGAAGGATGAGGGGGCGTGACCTTGTTGGAGGAGATGTGTCACTGAAGGTAGGTTTTGAAGTTTTGATAGGCTCACACTATTTAGAATTAGTTCTTTCTGTTTCCTGCTTGCTCTCTGAAATGTGAGTTGTTAACTGCTGCTTCATTGTCCTGCCTATTATCTCTACTTGATTCCACAGGCTATTAAACAGCTCCCACCCCCAAATAAACTTTTATCTATAAATTGACTTGGTTCTGGATCCTTAAAACAATAATAAAAAGTAGTTAAGACAAAAGTTGGTACCAGAGAGTAAGTTTGATGTTAACCAACCTGACCACATGGTTTACTTGAGGAATTTTAAAAAAATTAAGACTTAATAATTGCTTAACAGGCCATACATGTAGAAGCCTGGAAGAGAGTAGTACTGAGCACTTCATGGACTATAAAGGCCCAGTTCAAGAGGCTTCAAAGGGATGGATATTATCTACTCATTTAGAGAATATTACTGTGATATTTTGGCAAAGGATGTGGCTGCTTCCATCTTCCAAAAAACTTCAGTGGGGCTAAATTTAAAATATTAGACTAATTTCTCTGGTGAAGGGAATTTCAAGACAACCTAACACAGCTCTGTTGTACGATTATTAGTAATAATTAAAATCAAGTGAGACAAATGTTACAAATGTACAGTTTGAAGAGAAAAAGAGTACCAGAAAATTTAATGTTAGCATCAAGATATTGGTGAGACAGAATGTGGAACCAGCAAAAAAGAGAGAAGTTCATTATAAGAATGAGATCTATAAGTATGTATTTATGTAAGCCCTCTGATATTAGAGACGAAACAACAGGACTTGGAGTTTTCCATGCTGCAGTTAAGTCTTGTTATAGTCCAGTATATTCTCACTATGGTCTAATCCCTTCCTTTTAGAATATATATGTATATTTGGTGTCATTGCATATTGAAAATAATAATTTGCTTTTCGATTTTTCAGGGGGCTACAATTAAGAGATTACTGGAAATTTGGATTTTTGCAGTATTGTGGAAAAAAGAGTATCTGGTGTTTTGAAGTTGAACAAAATGCATTTCACATTATGATGTGGCCATCATTTACTGGAGATCAAGAGTGGAATGTGGTGGTTTGAACAAAAATTCCCCCCAGAGGCTCAAATTATATTTGTATACTTGGTGCCCAGTTAGTGGAACTGTTTGGAAAGGATTAGAAGGTGTGACCTTTTTGGAGAAGGTGTAGCACTGAAGGCCGACTTTGAGGTTTCAAAAGGCTCACATGTTTGGAGTTAGTTCTTTCTAATTCCTGCTTGCTACTATAAATGAATGATCTCACTTGCTGCTCCAGCCAAGCTATCTACACTCTTCTATTATGAACTCCAAGCCTCTGAAATAATAAGCCAGAATAAACTCTTCTATTAGTTACCATGATCATCATGTTTTATCACAGCAGTAAGGAAGAAAAAAAATGTGTAAATATATTTATATTTAAGTATGACAATTAAGTCTATATTTTCGTTTTTTGTGTGTATATGATTTCAATACTGTCTACTTTGTATGGGATAACCAATCAGGGAACTCATCCTCTCTCTGCAGTTACCAGTTTTCCACTGTATGCTTTCCAGGGATAGGGTCCTAAGAGATTTTTCCCTCCTCAGTTTTAGAAAGTCTATTCATATTGTCCTCCTTCAAGTCTTATTTATAAAACCATTTCTAAGAGACACAGTCACATAACACACTTTCTGGAATTCTAACACTTGCAGTCATTCCACACACTTTCCAGAATGCTCTCTGAAGTGTTGGTTAACTTGGGATTGGTTTCTTATAACCCATTTACCTCTGCATTGTATTCAGTTGTGGATTTCTATAATGGCCTCTTTTATTTAGAAAACCTTCTTTGATATAACATGATAGCTATACTTACTGGTTTATATAAAAAGAAGATTTACAATGTTGTTAAAGAAAGATGATTTAGCAAAGTGGCAGTTATTGGTTCTCTTCTAAGATCCATGACAACCCTACCCTGAGAAGCTGGATAGGTTTCTAGTACCAGGCATAGTTTCCTTGTATTGAGTGGCCTTTAGATAGCAGCTGGTTACACTACCCTATGCATGCCACTATTTTATCTTTATGAATATCTATGACATGCTGGCCATTGCTGTGCTTCACAGATATTGCTTTTGGGTAGGACTATTATTTGATTCCCTTGCTTGGCAATTTGAATAGTGCTCTTTGTTACTATAGAAGCTAGACACAGGAAAGAGTATTTTAGGTTAGAGCCAATTCAAATATTCAGAGTATTGTCTCCTAATAGTGTTATGTCTTTAATAAAAGGATCTTATCTTCAACTTCTGAAAGGCATCAAAAAACAATAGCAATGCCCTATGCTTTTTGTGGAGTCATTTAAACTACCTTGAACAACCACTTGAAGGGATACTCCTTGTGAATAGTACTGGGATTTTTGTTAGTTTATGGTTATTTGGGGGAGTTCTATCAGACCAAACAGCATGACTTCATTCAAGACAAACAGACAGACAGACAGACAGACACACACACACACACACACACACACACACACACACACACACACACACACACATGCACGCACACACACAAACACACAAATACATGTGTGACTTTAGGTAAATATAAACTAATATGGTTGCTTGGAGCATTATAAAACAACTATGGCATGATATGTCCTACGACCTCTTTCTTGATTATTTTTCAGCCATTCCCCCCACCCATGATTAGCTCCTATAGTGAAATTGATGTAATTAAAATACCTAGATCTAGACATTCTGTAGAAACATAAATATCATTTTCAGATAAGTACAAAAAGTTATCATGTTAATATATATCATGTACTGAGACAGAAAATAGATTATTTTGAGGACAATGGATAATCTTTTTACAACTATGAAATGATTGCTTATTGTTGTCTTCTGAAAGTAATAAAGGTAATATCAGAACACTAAGAAAAGAAAAGCCTAATATTATTCTGAGTGTGGAATTTGATGAGCAGAAGTTTGAAGTTAGCTAAAGCTGTGAATTTTCTTACTGTGACCAAAAATTACTCTAAAAGAATTGGCTTTCAGACAGCTAATATCTTAAGTATAATATAAGCTGATGGAGTACAGTGCCTTCTAAATTATACATAATAGCCTTATAATGCAAAAAATGCCTGAAATTATTTGAGTCCTGTGGAATAATACCAGAATGAGTCAAAGAACCAGAAGTAAATAGGTCACCAAATAATTTATTTTATATTGGATTCTAAAATATTAAGAGGTTGATATTCTGCTATGGGCATTGAGATATTTTTTTTATTTTGACTTTGCTTCTAGGGCTGCAACTCCTCATAACAAGGGTGATATCTCCATAAAACATATGGGCTCTTCACAGCAGGGACCATTCTGCTGATTTGTTAATAGTTTCATACTTTTTGCTACTATGTCTATTAAGTCATAAACATACAAAAAATCCTTTATGAAGATACCATTACATTAATAATGCAAAACAAAGAAAAGGCTGACTTGACACTGAAATTATATCATTAAATTATAATCATTTTCTGAGTTTTGGATACTAACATTGTTAGTTGTTAAGATTCAAGATGCACGTTTCATGCATATTCAAAATATTTCAAGCAAAAAGGACCTTATACATTACTTTAATTATTTCATGATAGGATGGTATTATATCCTATCCAAATACACTCAGTATTAAAATACATGCAAAGTTTTCTTTTTCTATCTCAATACAGTGTTGGAAGCTTCTGAATCTGTAAAATGTAATGATCATTGATCAGTGTTGAGAAATGATTTACTGAGAAAGCAAATGCTGTGGTTTGAATGAGAATATTCCCTCGAGCTCAAATGTTTGAAAGCTTGATTGCTAGTTAATGAAACTGTTTTATGAGGAATTAGGAGGTATGGCCTGCTGGAGTAAGTGTGTAACTGCTGGTGGGCTTTGAGGTTTCAAAATCCTACATCAGTCTCGGCTTTGCTTTGTCTGACTCCCATTTGTGAATCAATACACAAGCTTTAAACTACTGCTACAGGGCATGCTTGCCTCTTTGCTGCCATACTGCCTGCCATGATGGCCATGGATTATCTCTCTGATGCTATTAGCAAGCCACCAATTAAATGCTTTCTTTAAGGGTTATCTTGGTCATAGTTTTTCTTCATAGCAATGAAAAATAACTAAGAAAGCATACATGTTAAACATATGACATGAATAGACCATTGATATTCCTAAAATATATTTTTATTTCATTTAAAAAAGAAGCTCAGTTTGTCTATAATTTATAAATTAAATTTATCTTCATAGCCTTAAATGTATGATTCACTATACTATACAATAAGTGGGTGATGAGATAATCACAATGTCAAGAAAATTTCAAACAAGAATTTGTTGTTGTGGCTCAATAAATTTCTCTGCTAAGTAAAAGTGAATAAGAATTCTTTAGTTTGAAGACTTTTAAAAATTATTACCAATACAATTATTTGACGTAAGTGCAGCATTTAAACACTGTGAAATGCAAATTCTACTATTAAGTATTCTCAAAATGGTGATGATTAAAGAAATGTTTTTGAAGCTCAGTTAATAGATTGACATTTCCTTTTAGTTTTTAATGAATTCTATGATTATTATGTAAAATCAAGCAAGACTCAATTTCAAACAGGAATATGTAGTAAATGTGCATATCTACAAAATTTTTCTGTGCTGTGGAATAATCCCTCTGTACACTGTGAAAATGTGTTACTCTCATTGTTAATAAAAAATTAATTCATCAATAGCTCGGCAAGATTTTGGAGGCAGATAGATTGCTAAGAAGAAGGAGAGCAGAATCAGAGGAGTCACCAGCCAGTGAGAAAATAAGGAGAACATATGGGAGAGGTAAAAACCATAAGTTATGGTTATAAATAAATAGATAAATAAAAATGATTAATTTAAGTTGTAAGAGCTAATTAGACAAGCCTAGGCTACTGGCTGAGTATTTATAATCAATAATAAGTCTCTGAGTATTTATTTAGGAAGCAAATTCTGGGACAAAGGAAAACTTCAACTACAAATGACATCTAAATATCTGGTACCAACATTCACATAAGACCTGAGAAAACATTTTTTAAAAAGAGTCAAATGCAACTTTCTAGTCTCTTGTCTCTTGCTGCTGCAGTAGAGAGATGCATCTCCTAGTAGCTGCCAGCACAGCCAATCAGAGTGATAGCTTCCTGCAGTCTCTGACATGGGTTATGGTACAGAGAGTCTTCTCCCAGCCACTGCAGGTGAGATTGAGCCATTAGTAGAAGCTCTGCATGGAAGGTTTGGAGTTTTATTCATACAGATAGAAAAAGTTGCAGATACTCAGTAAAGACAGATCCACATGCAAAAATAAATCTAAATAGGTACAGTGTACTTAAAAATGTATAAAGGCTTAGGAAAGGAAAAAAAAGGATATAGACAGTGTCACATGTACATAGTTTTAAAATAATGAAACAAAATCCTTAAAAGGGGAGTAATGTAATATAAAAGAAAAAAATCCATGTAAATGTGGAAAACTCACAGAGCGTCTAGATCCTATACTCAGTTGTGCTTTCTTTAAATTTTTTGACTGCTAATCAATGAGCAATAACTGCAAGAAACATTGAATTATGGATACAGCTAGATTAAATCAAGATATCTTTAAAATATCTTGACTTCAAAATGGAAATCAATAGGGGTGTTGCTTTGGAGAAGATGTTATACCTTTACTTTTTACAAGAGAATGAGGTTATAGATTCATTCCAGGTTAATGATTAGGTTTGCATGAGAAAGAGCCTCTGAAAATCCATGACTGCACACATAAAGAAATAAATCTTAAAAACCCTACAAAACACACAACATATATTTTACCTCCTCAATTATACAAAAACCATCATTTTTGGATAACATTTTTACAACAATCTATACTGTATTAATGTAGGTATGTAATAATCTTTAAGGGGAAAAGACCAATGAAAATAGCCCAGTGATCCAGCATCTCAAAATGCCTCTGTTGCAATCTGCTTGGTGTTCTATATCTAGAACAGCTTCGAAGATGCTGAGTGAGATGTTTCAGGCTCAGAAACAACTCCAACCAAGACTTAACTATCATCTTGTAGTTTCTCAGGATCCCCCAAAGATGCCAATGCTCCCATACGACAGGAAGTAGTCTAGATAATGATGCTCACATTTCTCGAAAATGGATGATTATAGATGCTTATTATCATTTAAGGGAGGTTGGTTACAAATTTTTATTGGTTTTACTTTTCAAAAAGACTAATTAAAGATCTTCTAAAGAAAAAAAAGGGGGATATGATAAAGAAATGATGGGGGAAAGGAATAGATTATTAAATGTACTTTAATCCCAAACCAACTTTTAATCTCAAAATATTTTTACACTGGTGTGGATTATGGTTTATTAAGAAAAATTTAAAGCTATTTTTGTTATGTCTATATGTCTCTACTTTTGTTTTTGGGTATTATGCTTAAGCAATTTATTTAAAAAATACAATGTATAATTAAGAAATACAGGTTGGTAGTTAGTCATTTATAATAATCAAAGTTGTGGTCATATTATATTTACAAGGTTCAGCAGATACATTTAGATAGATGGTTCAAATACTTCAAAGATCTACAGAATACATCATTTAATACGTTTAACAACCTAAGGTTGTTTTTTTGAGAGAGATAAATCTGCTCCTGGCAACACCAATTTACTTGAGAGAAGATATTGGGCAATTAAGATACTCTATGGAATTTTCTTTCTTTATGACAAAAAAACTAATCATTTGTGCAATGAAACTACCCTTCCTTAAATGCTGACAGTATAGTGTTCAAACTGGACCACAAGAAAGTGACTACAAAACTTTGCCAAGACAAGACAGGACAGTCTTTCAAAATTCCAAATTTCTCAGAAATGTCTGTCATTTATACTAGGCCTATAGGCCAAAGACGGATACCCCAACATTCCAGCTGAACCTGGAATGACTGTCCAAGCAGCCTTATGTCCCTCTTGTTAGATAATATTTCACCCTTTGGAGGCCTTTGATGGAATTGAAGACTTGATAGGTATAGTTAAAGTTTTCCTTAGTTGTGATAAAAGGTGAATTAGGTATAAAAGTTTAGACTTTCAAAGATAAAATAAATGATAAAATATTTTCTTTAAATTTTCCAAATACAGGATCTTGTAACTATAATTCTAACTTGATAATTGTTTTGTTACATATAATTTTACTATGTTAAAATTAAAAACCTTTCTTTTTACTTGGACAAAAGGGGGAAATGTTATGAAAGAAATAATCTCTTTGTACACTATAAAATGTGTTGTTCTCATTGTTAATAAAAATTTGATTGGCCAGTAGCTAAGCAGAATTATGGGGGTGGAGAGATTTATGAGGAGTGTGGAGTGAGAAGGGGTTACCAGTTGGACAGAAAGGAAGCAAGATATATCGGAGTGGTAAAAGTCATGAACCTCAGAGCAGCACATAGATGAATAGAAATGAGTTAATTTAAGTTGTAAGAGCTAATTAAACAAGCCTAAAGTATCAACGAAGCACTTGTAATTAACAATAAGACTCTGAGTAGTTATTGAGGAAGTGAGTACTAGGACATAGGAAAGATCTGCCTACACTTTTCCTGTTTAATAACTTGGTGCCTAAGTGTATTGGCTAGTATTCTCATTCCTCTCTCTTGGGTCGTTTAATGCACTTGTTTTTATGATGGCCAATCTGCTGAGCTAAACAAGAACTAAAATGAAAAGTGCTGTTGATATAGGCAGAATGGTGATGAGTCAGAAGATTAAATGAGGCTTGTCTTCCTATCTGAACGAAAATTATGAACACTTGCTGGAAATAGGCAGTGTGAAAGTTCCCAAGAATAAAAGTAGAATCTTATAACAATCTTTTGACAGATTTCTCCTGCTACTAACTGAGCAAGACTCATTAGTGATGGGATCAATAATGATGAAAAAATAGGCTTATAATAAAACTATGGTTTCCAGTCAATTTAATTTCTATTAGACCCTTCTTTCAAATATAAATGTATCATTTCTAAACTGATAAAACCGAGCCTGAACTATCTTGCTGCTCTGTAAGAAAAAATGAAAGTTATCAATTAGAATACAAGAACTCAGTATCATCAAGGATGTGTGTCCCAAATCTGCAAACATCACCACATACTTTAAAATATGGATAGCATTTTAAGCAGGGTTATGGTAGGATAGCACCTAGAAAAAAGAAGGGATTCCGTGATGTTAGAAGAAGTGACTCAACCAAAATTTAGATATTACATATCAGAATGTACTTCTGGAAAATAAAACTCACTGAAGAATAATAATATGTTAGAATTTAATGGTTTGGAGAATAGTAAAGCAGGTTCCTAATATTTGCTTTGAGAATTTCACAAAAGAATAATATGTTTACTTTATTTCCAGCCACCCTTCCTTCTTTAAATCTTTTCATGCCCCCTCCCTTTCAAGTTATTTGAAGATATGAATTTAATGCATTCAAAAAATTACATATAAATAATACTACTGATCAAAATATAACATTATTTATGTAACATACTACTGACTAAAATATAAAATTATTTAACATGAGGCATTTAAAAAGATTACATAAGAAACATTATATATGCCTAGTCTTATTGCAACTTATATGCCATATTCAATTGATATCAGTGGGAGGCCTGCCATTTTCTGAATAGAAATGGAGGAGAAGATGGG
This sequence comes from Phyllotis vaccarum, assembly GCA_033318265.1. Lineage (NCBI taxonomy): Eukaryota > Metazoa > Chordata > Mammalia > Rodentia > Cricetidae > Phyllotis > Phyllotis vaccarum. Next base: position 125,571,910 of record JARWLC010000004.1, on the reverse strand, counting down.
GGAGGTGTAGATACTTGAAGAAGAGGAGGAGAGAAGTGATGTAAAAACTAGTATTGTTTTAAAGACATTAAATATATATATTTAATGTATATATATTTAATATATATTTAATATATATGGACAATAAATGATCTTCTTAACATTCAGTTTCCATTTGTTTTATAAAAGAGAGGTAAGGTTTTGAGAATTTGTGAAATGAACATCTATCATGATTTCAGATCACATCACACTTCTTGCTAAGTAATTTAGCACATTTGAATCAGTTTAAATTAGTATAAAAAATTAATGGTATTACAAGGTAACTTGGCTGTGTCTTTGCACACAGGAGAGCAGGCCATTCGCTTAGCACTGCTGTGGATCTCTAGGTTGTAATTGTGATTTTGTCTCCTTGACCAGTTTTAGAATCCTTGAAGTCTTTTAAGAAAGCAGAGGTGGCATGAAGAGAATCCGAACATTCTGTGGGAATGAGTGGTTTGGAGCAGAGACTATGCATTTCTCTTATGCTTTTCCTGTATGCTTTTCATTGGCAGCTCAGAATGAAGGAAGTAAAGATTCTTTACAATTATCATTCCTCTTATCTTTCCTCATTTTGACCTCATCACAGACTCTTATACCTTTGGTTGTATTTTACTTTATTTAGAGTTTTATTTTAGAGGAGATGGATTTGGGATGATAATGAAAGGACTGAGGGATGGCTCTGTTGATAAACTACCCGAATTCAGACCCAGTCCCCTGTATAAATCTGTTTGTGCTGTTGGTGTTTGTGAGGCTGCTACTGGGAAGACAAGGACTAGTGGGTTTCTGGAGTTCTCTGGACAGCGAGTTAAGGTAGTTGGTGAGCTCTGGAGGTCGATGATAGGCCCTATCTCAAAACAGCATGATAAATGGTAGAGAAAGTAATCTTATATAAAAATTTAAGCACCACATGTATGTGAACAGATGTGTATTGCATCTATAAACATGGGCACCATGCATATGCATACACACATAACTCATACATATGTTAAACACATGCACAAACATACATACATTTAAAAAAAAACTTAAAGAAACTCAGATCTTGGATGCTTACCAAGATTTGAATGAAACTGAATTTTATGTGCCTTATTAATCATCTGCAGTTGGGAAATTTGGTGATGTGTGATAATCTCAGTGAAATCTACCTGTGTAAGTAGAAATCTTCAAACCTATGAACAAAAGCATCTTGTGATTTTCTTAAAAGAGACAAATACAATATTTTGCTGAAGAGTTTGATATAAAAAAGTAATACAGTTCCAGGTCATTGGTGGTCAGTGGTTATTTGAAACACTGGTTTAAAATCTCATCCTTTCTACTAAGCTATACTCTCAGCAAACTGCAGATGTCAAATCAGAGAATATTATGTTCATGTTCCAAAAATCTGAAGGGACTGAGATTAATTACTCCATTCGGAAGGTAGGAGGTAGTTTAGATTTTCAGTCCTAATACATTAAAGTTGTAATAACCTGCTATAGTTTAACACCATTATTGAAATGTTAGTGACATCAGATCACTCCTTCAGTATCTTTGAAATCCTTGGCATAATGCAGCTTATGTCCAAAGACTTTCTGACAAAGATGAAGTTATCCACATAATGTGTAGCCTAGAAACATGTTCCATTGTTACCAATATTATGTAACTAACGTGGGCAGTTTGGTATCTATTAGAGTTGGGCACAGCTGAGAAGAATCAACAGGTTTAACTAAAATACACTTAGTAAACCTAATCTAATGCAGCTGTGCTGTGCACTACAGCAGCTCCGCTGTCAACGGGAGAATTTAGTGCAGTCATTACAGAGAGTATAATGGCAGTGTACAAAATTTTTAAAAAGGTCTTTTGATAACAACCTTTTGGAATCTTGAAACCACTGAGTGCAGTCCATGTTAGTGCCTCTGCTCTGAAAGATTCATCAGTTTCAGAAGGACAGCTCGGAGTAACAATAAAGCCTTACATAGGCAGACCAAATGAACAAATATATAAATATAATCTGTTTAGTCAACTTTGTAATTTGTGCATATATAGTTTCAGGACTGAAAACTTGTTATTAGATCAATAATTAGGGAGTTCATTCTTGGGAGAGAACAATTTTCCTTCTTTCAGTAGTCATAAGTTGCTTGTAGTTCATTGTCTATTGGTAATAACCTTGTGTTAGTTTCTCTATTGAAATTGCCATTGTTAAGGGCTTTTTAATGCAGCTATTTCTTAGAAAGATTGGTTCACCGCAGAATTCCCTATATTCTGTTTGTTACAACAAAAATGAACTCAGATTGTATTTATATACTTTACCTACATATAAACACACACATGTATATTCTATATGTGTCACATATATATGTAACAAGTTAGTAAAATAAAAATCTACCAACTTGATAGTGGCAGTAGAGCATGGGAGTGGTTAGAGAGAAAGGATGGAGGAAGAAAAAGAAGGGGAAAGTCATGCAAATCTATTTTAATTAAATAAATTAAAAATAAAGCTTAAAAATTCTATAAAACAGCTAACAGCTGTAAAAAATTCAGGATCAAATAAACTCAGCCCATATCCTAATACAACATCAGAGAAAATGAACACCAGTACTCCTTAAATTATTCCATATGATAAAAAGTAGAAACATTGTTTTTATGAAGCCAAAATTAGCTTGATATCAAAAACTATAACAAAAAGTAGAACCAAAGGTCAATATCTATAATCAACATAAGCTTAAAAAATTGTCAGTAAAATGCTTGCACTCAAAATGAGCTATCCACCATGATCAAGTTGGCTTTATGTCAGAGATAGAAAGGGATATGTGAATTAATAAATATGATTCCCCACATAGAATCAATGACAGAAACCCATGATTACTTTATTATTGCAGAAAAATTTAAATTCCAAAATCCCTTCGTGATTGGGTGATCCAGGAATGTAGAGACATATTTCATACTACTGAAGGCCATGTGTAATAAACAAGACAAGGCTATGCAGAGAAGTCCTCAAAGCTTTCCCACTAAAACTGAACCACGTAAGGATGTCAGATCTCTCCATGTCTATTCAACATAGCACTTGAAGTCTTGGATAGGACAATTGTACTAGTGGGGAAGATAGAGAGGTTTCAAATGCAATTGAAGAAGTCAAAACATCCTAACTTCATATAATAATCATATAATATAGATATGCATAGAACTAATTACATGAATTTTTTTCTAGGGGGTTTTCTGTCATTAATTATCTTTTCTGAAAATGAAAATAATTGCACTTCATAAATATATTAGGAGTCGTGCAAGCTCCCATGAGGGAATCAAACAACAGTGTTACTGAGCTATGATACCTATGAACCACAAAGAGGCTAACATGGAATGTTAATGCTGAGTATGCAATAATGGGACGGCACCTTTGAGGTCACCAACAGCTCCTAGTTAAACTTAAAACTGTCAACAAGAGGGAAATTATGTATGGTCCTGAAAACCTAGACAACTTCTCAGGGCAAGTGAACTCATGGTTATTGAAGGAGAAACTACAACCACCACTTTACGAAATAATTGCAAAACTTAACTAAATTCTAAATTTCTGTACTTTTACTACAGATAAGTGGATTACTCACTGCTCATCAAGGAAACATCTTTGCAACAGACCTCTTTACAAAAAACCATAAGCAATCAGAATGCAAATTCATGGAGTGCAGTACTAATGGATACAATTGCAAAACAACCCTCATACCTAAGGATAAGGGAACAGAAGGAATATGGTGGAGAGTGATTGTAAGAGCCAATGGCTACCAGAACTTGCTCTGATATTGTTTCTCTGAATTATGTTAGAAGCTACACCCATAAAGTCTCACCAATATGACTGAGTAAACATGTGGCCAGGGGAAAACCCAAACAGTCTGAACTCGACACAAAGAAATATAGGCAACTAAGGAATGCAGAAAGCAACAGAAGCAGCCTTCTCCAGAAAATAAAACAATTGGTTATCCAACACCAGCACCAAAAATGTACATATAAGTAACACTATACAGAATGATCAGGTTGTATTGATATACTTTAGAATATGTATGTATATTACATATTATAACATATAAATATATAAATATAAATAAACATATAATACACATAAGTAGGAAACAAAAAAATAATGAAAACTAGAATCCATAAACTTGAAAGAGAACAAGCAAGGCTGTGTAGCCTGAAGTGTCTGATCTAACCTAGTCCCGAGGTCCGGACACACATTCCTGCTGTTGCTTGGCCCCAAATAATCACAGAAATCCTTATTAATTACAAACTGCTTGACTCATAGCTAAGGCTCATTAACAATTAGCTTTTGCACATTAACTCAACCCATTTCTATTAATCTTTGTTTTGCCACATGGTTCATGGTTTATCTGGGTTTTATTATATCATGCTTTCTATGGTAGCAGCCTGCAGTGTCTCTGACTCCACCCTTCTCCTTTATCTCTGCTTGGATTTCCTCCCTGTTTCTGAGCTGCCTTGCCATAGGACAAAACATTCTCTTTGTTAATCAATAATAAAGCGTATTCATAGTGTACAGAAAGACATCCTACGTTTAAGGTGTATGTGGGAGCTAAGAAGGAGAGAAAGGAAGGAAGACATGTTGTGATTATAATCTCTAAAAATAAAATAAATATTTTAAAAATAAAACAGGATAATTAAAATGAATATTAGGAGGAATGATGTCTAACCCACAGCAGAAAAAAAAAATTATAGATTTATAATAAAGGTTAGTTTTCAAAATAGCATAAATACTATATTTAGTCTTTATTAACAGTCTCAAATACAATGAATGACATATAATTGATATTTAGTAAACAGTGACAGAGTAAACATTTAAGGCAATAAAATCAAAACATGAGTACAGGTTGAGGATAGGGTTAGAAAAGAAGGTGTAGTATAGAAAGGCAAAATAAATATTTCCATCTTCCTCCTTGTCTACTGTATTTACATCTCTATACTGCAGACTGATGAACACAAATTCACTGAGACCTTGACTCATTCAAACAGCACACATTCATAAGATTCGAGACAATGGAATTTGCTCTCTGCTTAGTAAACTCGATGTCTCATTCTCATGGAAAAAGCTGTTGGAATGGGAAGGTAAGAGCTAACCACAGAATATCATTTTCTCATATTCTTTTCTAAGAAAGTCAATTTTTAAAGTATCTGTCAAAAGGAAAAGAACTGGGTATTTTTACCCATGACCTGGTACCTGGAGAAAGAAGCAATTACCATCTCTGCATATTTATTTGTGCCTGGTCCACTGGTGGTAGTGAAGTAATGGGAGAATGTTTACCGTAATGTTAGGAAAACTGTGTTCAGAATTTAGAAATGTGGCAGTCACTGCAAGTATTTGAATCTTTACTGGCAAAAGATATATTTCCTCTTCACTTTTATCTCCTTTATCTAATTGTGAGCTATTACCGATAATTAGGAGCCAGGTTGTTAACTAGTGTTACCTGAACATTTCTAGAATGGTGCTATGTCATGGGCTCCTACTCAATGAAAATGATTTATTTATGGATGGGATCTTAGTGAAAACTGGAAGTCATATAAACTCACTCTTTTACTTGGCATACACTATATAGATTGTGCATAAAGTTAAATGCATTCCTTCTTTAAAATGCAGACATACAACCATTTGACTATTCATGGTCTTGGCTTTATAGTATGGTTGCTTGGATTACATTTTAGTTGAAAATAATTTTAACAGCTACGATCGCCCACATTGTTGATTGAGGTTAAGCATTAGCTCCTTCGGAAAAGGCTTGGACACTGAAGATACTGAAGTCAATGTTTGTTCACCTTTAATTGAGGTTTTATAACAGTCTTTAAAAAGCTATTCCACATGAAAATATCCTTCTAAACACTTTCCTTCTCTGCAATCCAGTCCATGGAAAGGGGATTAAAACTCACCGTCCAGAACATACAGAAAACAGTATGACACAGTAGGACCTCCCACTTTCATCTTAAAAGCCCCCAGTGCCTCTGCTGACTTGCAGCAGGGCACGAAATAATCGTATTGCATGCTAAATGACATGTTTTACTTTCCACCTGTGCCGCATCTCTCAGTGTTCAGTAGATCATTCAGAGAAACTAAACCACTGCACAGGTTAGAGCTCTGGAGTCTGATCATCAAAAAATAGGGACCGTAAAGGTGGCCTTTGTGAGACTGAACTGCTCACTGGTGTCTGTTACTGACCTGGCCAGCTAGCTCACTGCTTCCCATAGCGTCAGTTCTTGAATACTGAACTTGACTGTTGGTGTAACAGGACTGGAGATACAAGAAGGTTTTTAGGGCATCCAAACCCTTGACTCCAAGGAAGAGGATCAGTTTTTCACATACGGGTGAAATCTCTCCTAGAAGAGGCCTGCTTGACATTGTGTAGTGGGTTTAGGGGAGAGATCACTCAGTTTCTGACGTATTTTTTGTGGGATGTGTAATGCCCAAGGTATAAGTGATAATTATAATGATAGGATCCTTGGTATTTTCTAGGAGAATTCTGATTGCTCTTATTGGTGTTTTCTTTTAGTTTTGGGTGGCTTTTAGCAAAGGATGTCCATAGCATGTTACACATAGTTTGATTTTTCTTGAGGATTATTAAAAAATGAGTCACTTTGAATTTCTTCAAATTACACTTCAGGTGATTATATTAAAGCTTGAAATACGTTTTACTAGAAAAACAGTCTTAGGGATTTGCATCTTATCTAATTACCACATTGAATTCTTTTTTCACCTCTATCTCACAAGATGGGAAGCTTGCCAACTTTTTCCCTGGCCCTTGGGGGAGCTAAGCTTTCACACATGAATTAAATAAGGGTCTAATTCTAGTGGTGCTGTAACCAGAATATACTCTCATTTGCTCCCCTTTTCCCCTCCCTCACTTGGCTTCTTCCCGCTCTCCTTATTTCTCTTCTATATTTTTCCTTCATAAGACAATATTATATTATTTTAGTTCATTTATTTTTACTTGGTTATTAATACATTTTATATAACAATTTCATATAAGTGTTTAATGCATTTTGATTAGTTGCTCATACATATAGAATTCTTATTGCTCTTTTTAAATTATTTCTATCCTTTACATTTTTCTCTGGATTGATAATTATTATTGATTCTTAGCCTATTGAATAAGATCAGATCCAGTATTGATTTATGACTATATTTATTGGTAGAATCTGCAGGTGTGCTCTTTAGAGGTGAAGATAGAATGAACTTTTCAAGCCCGCATACATAATTGCATCAATATGCATCATTCTGGCTTGCAATCCCCAAAGGGAAGCCAACGTTTTCTAAAGAATCTCAGTTTTGTTCTGTTTTTCTCTTTTATGTCACCACATGAGGCTGCTTCTTGGCTTTCTTTCAGATGTGTTTTCACACTCAACACCCTCTATTCTATGCCTAATGACTTTGTGGTGATGGGTTCCCCAGCCAACCTACATATGGGACTGTGCATTTTTTCAGTGAATCACGCTTGCTCTTTCCTCTCTCCCTAGGTATCAAGTGACTTACAAAGGACCCAGCAGTCTGGTATGGACCAGTGAAGCCACAGTAACTGCTTCTGATTTTAAAGTCTCCACATTTTATTCTTTCACAGATTCCTTTTGTTTTCAGTTAAAAATAATGTAAAAAAAAAAAAAAAACAGTTTTCAAATGTATTACATTTTGTATATTCCATTCTTAAAGGTTTTGTGCAAGTGATTACTTAATGCCAGATTATAGGATGTCTCAACTGTCCTTCCATATGGTGTATCTGCCTACACAGAACTATCTTGTACTTATTTATAAGGAAGGCATATATGTACAAAATTAATTAGGCATAGGTGTCTATCAACTTTTATAAATGCGGTAGTTGGAAATCCTAAGAATCAGAAAGCCAATATGGATCTCCATAAATAAAAGTCTAAAAATTTTAGTAGTAAATAAAATGAAAATATTGCTTTTAGGTCCCTAATATTTGTCTTTGTCTCAAAATATTAGAGAAACAAACAAAATATTCTGTCTTGTCTGCACAAGTTAGGAAACAGTAATAGGTATTGACTATATCTCTATATGAGCATAGTATAGCACCATATGAGTAGACTATAGCTTTATATGGGTAGACTATATCTTGATGTAGGTAGGCTATATCTCTGCATGAGTAGACTACATTGTATATTGGAATATTCTATCTCTATATGGGTACAGTTAATAGCTCTTTATAAGTATACTATACCTCTATGTAATAGACTATATGATTCTATAGGGCACATTGTAGCCTTTTTTCATGATTTAGTTTTTGATTTGAAAATTAAAAACTGTCATGCATATTCTGCTTACAGGTATGTTTAATTACCACCTTTATGTGTTAGAGGCAATAAGATCATTGTGAATTTGATGCTATTTTGACATGTTAAGAGACCGTTTGTGTGTCTGTGTGTCTGTGTGTCTGTGTGTGTGTGTGAGAGAGTTCTCTGTCAAATATTTGATTATTTGTTTATATTTAGAGATTATATAAAAAAGAAAAACACCTATGTCCAAACTTTTTAAATACTAATTGTTTTGATATATTTTTCATATTATTTTATTTTGTATTTTAAGATATAACACTATACAGTACTCACTGGTCTGGAATTTTCTAGTCAATGTTTGTTTTTTTTTGTTTTGTTTTGTTTTGTTTTTCTGCTTTTGCTTCCCAAGTGCTGAGACTAATTTGATTGTTAAAAGTCTGTCTCTTTTTCTACGTGCCTCTCTCTTTGTCTCTGCCTTTACTTATCTTTCACACAAGAGTCTCATAAAAGGTCAAATTGGCTCCAGACTCACAATGATCTTCTTGCCTCCTCCACAGAAAGCTGGAAAATCTGTTCTGCACCACCAAGAATGACCTGCAAGTTTTTCTTTCAAGAATTTTTCCAGTTATCCACCATAAGAGAAATAAATGTATAATATCCATTTTGAAAATATTAATGAATTGGCATACTGGAAAACAACCAATATCTTCAAATACCAAAAATACCTCCTAGCATTGTGTAGACACATAATTAGCAGATACACAGCCTTATTAGGTCTCATTTCTAAGTCTAGCACTAATCAGAATACAGAATTAAAGCAGGAGTGTTGATGGAAGTTCAAAATAATTACCATATCATAGTTTGCTGTTAAACATGAGAGAATTTTAAAGATCATAAAAATGACTGACACTAGAAATAGTTACTGCTTCCAAGACTAGGCAGAACACTTAATTGAGGAAGCTATATAGAAGAGACATTCAGTTTTCTCTTACTAACAGAAAACACCAGAGAAATCAACTTAAGAAAAGAAATATTTTTTTGGTTTTTGGCTTTAGAGGTTTTCTCATTTTCCTATCTTGGGACCCGTATGAGATATTGGATAATGGGAAAAGGCTTTAGTTGAGGTTTGCAGGTTGAGTACCCAGAGAAAGAGGACACATCCTGGGGCAAGAACCATCCACTGAAGTTATATACCTAATAACCTACTTCCTCCAAAAAGCCCTATATCCTAATGGTCCATAAGGAATTACCATCAACTACCAACTCATAAACTTATTAATTCACCGATGAGCCTTCATGATCCAACTGCTCCTGAATAGCAACAGCAGCTAAAGACCAGATCTTCAACATATATGTCCATTTACAAAATCATTTATAAATAAACCATAGCTTCAGGTACTGAAAGATAAATGCTGAACTTCACTAGATGGAAATGATTGGGCCACACAGTTTCTTTATCACTAAAGTGCTCTGTTGTGGGGCATGCTGATAATACATGCTCTGTGATATGGAGAAGCTATAAAAGAGGCTCCATAGCAGTGGGACACAGAGGCAAATAACGCTCTTGGGTAACTAAAAAATACTCCTGATGAAAATATGTCCACTACTAGAAAAGTACCCAGGGTTATCATAAAGGCTGCCAATGGATGTCTACCTTATGCTGCTGGCCCTGTGAACTACTTTAGAAGACAGTAGAGTGGATTCTTTTTCTTTTTCAGGATCCCTACTGCACCATCTACTGATGAAGTTTGATATATTCTCAAATTAACAGGGTGAATATGAAAGTGAGAGAATATAGTTTAATAACTAGATCCAAGGAAATATAAAGCATAAACATTATGTCATTCTGTAGAAATAGAATTTTAAAATAATAAAGTATAGGAGGTAAACATATTTAACATATGAAATTATCACTAAAATGCAGAAACCAACCAAGCCTGATGTTATTATTTTTGTTCAGATGTGCCTATGAAAATTGAGGAACAACAACAAATAGGAGGTAAGACAGAAGACAAAAAAATAGTGACTACTAGATAAAAAATAAAATTGCCATATGATACTCCAGAAATACATAAAAAGTAATCCAAGTCAGCATGCCACAGAAATACTTGTGCAGCTAGGGTTTTTGTGGCACTATCCACAACAGATAAAAATAGGAAATGAACTTAGCTATTTATCAACTGATGACTGGATAAAGAAAATGAGATAAACACAAAACAATAACAATGCATACACACATACACACACACACACACACGCACACACACACACACACACACACACACACACACACACACACACTTTACTCATGGAGAAGATGCAAAATCAATATATCAAATGTTCTATATTTTTATCTTTCATACTAGTGTGTGTTTATGATAAAGTTTTATTTATCCATATAAAATAAAATTGTATTATTTTCAAGGCAATTAATGGAGCTGGAGATCAGCATGCTAAATAAAGTTGATTGGACCTAGTAAGTAAGATGTATTTTACATCTTTTCTTTCATCTTCAGAAGCTATTTTGGAAATGTGGCCAGGATGTGGTGGCCCACCTTTCACTTGGGTGGCAGAGGCAGGTGGATCTCAATGGATCTGAGGCCAGCCTGGTCTACGGAGCAAGTTTCAGGACATCCAAAACTGTTAGAAAGTGGAACCCCATCTGGAAAAAAAAAAACAAAAACAAAAAAACAAACAAACAAAAAATAAATAAAAATGTGAAAAAAAATGTGTCTTTAGAAATAAGATGGGTGATTCTGAAGGATTTTGAGGAAGGAAGCAGAGGACAGTTGTAAGTATGTGCAGAGTGTATGATGATACACTTCTGTAGATATTTCCTAGTGAAGTTATTATTTTGTTTGGCAGGCAAGAAAAAGAATAAGGAACTGGAGACTGCTTTGCCAAGGTCCTTGCTCTTTAAGAGGACCTGGATTCAATTCCCATCACCACCATGGTGGCACACAACAATTTCCAATCTGGTTTAAGGGTGTTCATCCAAGCTGTGTATCTATTTTGTATCTATTTAACGGAGAAATGAGCAGGACTTGACATAGCATTTTTGCAAAATTCTTTTATTTTCCTAGAACACTAATTTTCTGTATTCTTATATTTTATCTTTAACTCAAGCAAACCAGAGGGGGAGGGAGAGAACATCTAATATTTTGCATTTACTGCACATGTATTAATTTTTTATTTTTTATTGTAAAAATGTATTCCGATAGGATAATAAAAGGCTACTTTAAAGGAAAGCTTATTTTCTTAACACGTAACATTAATAATAATTAATTTATGGTGATTTAAACTCCTACTTGCAATTATGTTCTTTATTGTTTTATGTTAATGTCAGTACAAGACATCATAAGACTTTATATGAATTTATATATATATATAACTAAATCATTGCAAAATATAATTAAATATTATGTTTTCTGTACACAATTCAAAAATATAAGAGATTTTTGTTATTTTCTCTCCCTTTAAAGTACTTATTTTTGTTATGTGTGACAAGTATAAGATAACACATGACATAAAGCTTAGACAGCTTAGACAATTATTAAATAATATAGTTATACTAAAATTGTGAAATGTAATATCCTCTTTTTCTTTGATTATTTTAGTCACTTACGTAAGCCTCTCCTTAGAGAAAATAGAGATCATCACAGAAAGCTATAATTGGATATACTTCAGAGATAGATAGATCATGGGTCCAGCTTCCAACCAAAGCACCACCATCATCAAGTATCTGACCGATCCATCAACAACAACCAAAATAATATATAAAATGAAAAAAAAGTTTAATTATAGCATAAGGTGATTAAACATATCTACAAGTGAAAATTACGTGATAGTTTTTGTTTTGAAAAGCAAAATATAAACTATGAAATATAGGCTGTAATACACTCATATAGAGCCACTTAGTCTACTCACATGGAATAATACATTCTACTCATATAGAGCCGTATAATGTATCTATATAGAGACATATTCTTCTTACTTAGATTTCAGAACTCTACCCATATAGAAGGAGAGTCTATCCATAGATAGATCTGTCATGTAATGCTGCAACTTCTAAATTTTGTACAAGAATTAGTCTAAAGAAGCCTTTGAAAAGAGCTAATTTTTATACTATAAGTCTATGAATAAATAATGTAAATTCAAAGTGTGCTTTAGTGTCTGGGATTATGCAATAAAGTTAAATAGATAGTTACCACCATTTATGTGGCAGTAGTGAACATCAATGCTTCCGGTCCTTTTTTGCCATGTTTTTACCCAATGCATCACATAAAATTAATTTGAGATTTTATAGCACTTATGTAAAATCCATTGTTATTTATTTCTGTGTAGTATCCCTGCAATGTACTGAGCTAAGCTACTCTGTCTTATTTATCATAAACAGATATTTGATGGTGTTTATTTCTGTTTTGGATTTTAATTAAGGTATAATTATATCATTTGCTCATTTCCATTTCCCTTCTCTTGCTCCTCCAAGGTACATTTCTTTTTTCTTTGTGAGGGATTATGATGTGCTTATTAAATGCATATAATTTGTGTGATTTTGCCATCAGTGTAATGCTGATCTCATTGAATAAACTGAATAATTGCCATTATGTTTTCTTCAAATCTCTGGAGATTTTTCTACAGCATTGGAAATAAATGTTTTTTTGAATATTTTGTAGAATTTATCAACTTTTCTGTCTTACTTATATATGGTTTGAAACAGGATTTTATGTCGTGGAACCCGGTCTTAAAAGCACTATATAGTCAAGAATGACCTTGAACTCCTCATTGTCTTCCTTTGCCTGTCAAGTACAGCAACGATAGATGTGTATGAGCACGGCTGGATTTTGCATTGATAGAGATTGAACCCAGGGCTTTGTGCATGCCAGGCAAGTACCTTCCCATCCACAGTCCTTGAGTTTTCTTCGTAAGAAGGTTTTTTATTATAGACTTGGTGTATTTAATAGAGAAAAGACTGCACACATCATTTGTATTGGCTTTTCTGATGGTTGGTGTGGTTTAAGAGATTTTCGTTCCAAGTCACTTTTATAAATATAATTTTTGTATTTATCTAACATTAAAATTTATTTTGGGATTGTTGCTTTGTGACTGTATTTTCTTTAGTTGAGCTTTCTTCTCTTCCTTGTTTTCTCTTTCTTATTTCCTTCTTGAATAACAGCAGCAGTCATATATTTGTACTGATAGTACTTTTCACTGATATCATGAGATCGTTATCACATCCATTTTTAATGCAATTATCTTGTTTCTACATTTTCTTCTTTCTGTTCTCCTTTCATGTCTGAAATAATTATCTTCAACTCTTAAGTTCTTACTTGATAGAATTCATGGATTTCCTGTAATTTGAATGTATGATTTTAGGACAATCATTACTATATATAGAGCAGTTCTTTTATTATACTCCCAATGTTAGATTTTTAATATTTTTATTTTTAAATTGTTTGTAGTTATATAAAAAGGGGGTTTTGTCATGATATCTTCTTGCAATACATACTCTGTCTTACTCATCTTCATTGCCCTCTACTGCTCACCCTACTTTTTGCTATAAGAACTTTGTATGAAACAAAGTTACAACTCCATAGTGTTTGTGTGCTCAGAAGTACTTTACTTCTTAGAAATCAGATAGAGTAATATAGTTCCTTCAATGGCAGGGCTGGAAACATGTGTTTTCCATTGTTAGACCTGTGTCTAAATTTTTCCCTTACTGGTTCCTATTTGGGCTGACATATGGCCTTTCTCATTCAATTGTCTTTAGTGACTTTCTTAAATTCAATTTGGAATCCATGTCTGTTTCTCCACAGTGGAGTTGTGTTCTAAATTGATCTGTGCTTATTTACCTGTGTTCACTTGCCTCAGAACCTATCATTGTTCTGGGATCTTACTTGGAGACTGTCATATTTCCTATCAATTTTTCAAGTTATTTTTTTTACTGGCTAATTAGACTGTTTATGGTGGAATGTGTCTATTTGCAATCTCAGAGTTCTCTAGTTTTCATAGGTGAAAAAAATGTCACTACTTTCCTTTTTTCTGCTATTTTGAACAGTTGCTCATATCACATGGGTAGTATGTAACTGTGATTCTGTTTGTATGCAGACCGAACAGCATTTTTTTCAATTCTTAGTTATGGGAGCACCAACAGAGAAGACAGAATATCTCCTGATGATAGCACATATGCAGAATAAAGAATATCTTAAGTAATATAAGTAATATGATTTTCAGTAGTATAAGTCCTCAGAGGAAAAATAATGTGAATTGGAAGATCAGAGGAAGCCAGTGCAGAGTCATTCTGGTTAGAACTGCCAGGCAGGATTTCTCTCAGGCAGAGATATTCTAGAGACGACTGACTAGAGTAGAAATCTGAAGAAAACATCTAAGACTCAGAATGAGATGCAGCATAAAACCTGTGAGGCAGAACAGTCTGCTAGGAAGTAGTCCAGATTGCCTGGAGCTCAGAAACTAAATACAACTCATGTGGAGCTTGTGAGTTAGGATCATATCCACCCAGTCCAGAATAATGGATTATCTCTGAATGTACTAACCACATCCAATTTCTAACTGTCTTGAGCAGAGGAATAGACTTTTGGTTACTGATACTCAATGAAAGCATTATCCCTAGAAAACCCAAAGCAACCGGCCAAACATCTGTAAGCACATTCTTGTGTGAGTCCACAAACCCAGACTTAAGAGTAGCAGTTGTTGATTTGGGAATTGTGAACTGTTTAGACAGGCAACCATGGTGTCTAATGCAGTGGCTACCATCTCCTATATATTTTTAGAGGGAAAATTGACTCTTTATTGTGAGGATAGCACAGATCCAAGTTAAGTATAAAAACTTTAACCAAGACAAAAACTTGGCTCCATGGTTCTGATCCTCTGAGCTAAAGGTTATTGTGCTTTTTGTCTTGCTCACACTTCTTAAGAATTCAGGCTGATTCAAACTGAGTTTAAATAAATTTTTAAAGTTTTGGGCAAAACAACAATAATCAGTTTTGGGTTAAGATTGTATGCGGAGAATAATTTGCATGTGTTGTCTGTTTGTGAATGTGTATGTGTGCACGTATCGTATTCTTGAGGCAGGGTTTCTCTATATAATAGCCTTGGGAGGTCCTGGAACTTGGTTTGTAGGATGGGCTACTCTAAAACTCACAGTTTCTCCTATGTCTTCCTCCTGAGTTCTGGGATTAAAAGCATGCATCATTATGACCAGTTGTTATTTTTGTTGTTTTCTCCATTGATATATAGGGCAAATTTATTTTCACACATATCTTAAATGCTATTGTGTGGTTGTTGTCAGAAAATATTAAAATAAAAAAACACTAGAGGAATTAAATAATCTCTTTTCCATTTAGTATAGGAAAGAAACAATATGCCAATATTGGCAAACAAACACCTTTGGCTTATTAGCCATGATCTTTATCCTTGGCCTTGAGATATAATGCTATAGAAAGCAAAAATATCTACTGAATGGAATTCTTACCTTAATATCTGAGCTAAGACTGACCATAAGAGCAGCAGACATGATTTTTCATATGTTACTCTATATTTAAACATGCTATGTTTCTGTATTATGTTGATTCCTTTTATTTAAATATACTTTTGAAATTTTATCTTTTAATTAAACATCCCAAAACAGGAAAAATAATTCAAATAAATTATACTGACAACACATGTTTTATAGGTCTATAAAGGCTATAAAGATTGAGATGCTAAAAAACAGAATGCAATTAAAGAACCTAAAAAGTACATGAGCAAAATAATTGTTTGACATATAAAATCTGAGATAATTTTTCCTTGCCAAAAGTCTGATAGATAAATTTTGGTTTATAGTATTTTTTTTCTGCCGTGGTAATTAAGAACTGTCTATTTTTTTCTTCTGCATGCCACCCTCTCTCTCTCCATGATTACAGGTTGTCGTTCAGGTATATGAAGCTTAGAGAATGAAGTTCAAGACTACTTACTGCAAGTAACCCTACTAAAGTGATTTACATTTTTATTAACTTTTAAAATAAAGTCCTCCATGGATCTTACAAAAGTGAATAAGACTGCATTAAGTATGCCTTTCTCCAATAATTCAACACTGGAAGCTAGTTTCGAAAGACTGATTTGATTGAGGGACAGCTCTTAGAGACTGAAAATCAAATTGATCTATGGGGCAAGTTGGGAGAAATAAATACCTTGAAACATTGGTAGCTGGCTAGTTTTCTCCTCAGAAATTTTCATTATATATAAAATTTTATATGAGGTTCTGAGGCCCAGGAAAATTACACAAAGCAATCCCATGATTCCCTGCCTTTTCAACTCCCACCCGCCCTGGCTATTTGTACTTCCAAAGGAACTTCTTGTTCCCATCAAATGAGTCAGAGACCAGATGGGAACAGTAATTTACTTTTAATGAATGTGTGTCAATCCAGCAAAGGGACTCTGTCATCCAGGAAGCTTATCTCTTAGTGGTTTAGTGTTCTGGCAGAGTTGTTTCTGTCTGTTGATCCTTCTACCTACTTAATGTTACTGAATTATTTTGTTCAGAAACAGCATCTTTCAATGCAGCAGTACACCAAAATTCTATCATCTAGGATTTGTTTTTTTTTCTGGAAAAATACAGATTAAGCTTGCATAATCATCAGGGCAGTTAATCAAAGTAATGAATGTTGATGCTTTAGAGGGTGAGAAAAGGGCCCTCGGGACAGATACAGTCAATATGCTGAATAGGCATGGTGCCCCCCCCCCCCATGCTTAACTCTATCCTGGGATTTCCTTTAGGCCAAGGAAGAAGTAAATATTAGTCCTCTACATATTACTATTAGACATAGTTCATGGCGTTTACTCAAGTCTGTGCTGATAAAGTTCCACAGAGCTGGAATTAGGCTGGAAACTTTCCATTTCAGATCCCTTGCCCTCCCCTCTCCCTTAATACCCAAGATAGTCATTTAATTAGTTTATGTTTCTCACCAATAGAAGTCCCATTCAACCTCTAGTCTCATAGTGAAGCAAAGACAGGCTAAATTGGTACTTGACCTTCTTATCAATCAAGCCTGGAGACACACTGGGTGATAGTGACTTTTCTAATTGACTCTTTTCAACTAACTGTAAGCTGTCATCTATTCATAACCTGTCCCTTGTTTGTTATATGTTAAAGTTCAACAGTTATAGATATAAGGATGTCTTTATGCAGCAGTTATTTTAAAAATAAAACACAATTATCTAGATGTTTTAAATGCAAAACAGTGGTTGGAAATAAAATGTTTCCTTGGAAAGAATCTGTAACACTGAGAGGTTAAACTTGGAATCACTTGACAAATTGAATCCAAACAGTCTGTGTACAGGATATAAAAAAGTCCATCTGGCTACATTATTATTATTTTTAAGGCACTTAATCTGGAATAGAGCAAAGAGGAGGCTGGACTTCAAACTCCATCACAATTTGGAAAGCAATGTTCTTGACCTGACCTTGAATCCTTTGGCCTGCCAAGCAGAAACAAGGATAGAAAGAACCAGGCTTATTTAGGCATGGTTCACTTGGAGTCAATTTGACCTTATTATTTGTGTTAAAGCAAAAAGAAGCTAAGGGGCATTATAAACTACTTTAATCTGGATATTCTTTCAAAAGCTGTCAAAATGTGTGCCATTGATCTTAAGTATGGGAGACTGCCTGAATTTAAAATACAAGAAAAACTCATTTTTGGAAGAAGACTATGATAGGGTTATGTAAGTCTTTTGAAATATATCACACATATGAAGTTAGAGATGGAGGGGAAGTTAGTATATATGCTTGCATGTTATTAGATGTCTTTTACTTCATGTGCTTAAGTAAGGCCATTTGGATACATGCCCATCAATTCACACAGAGAGAAAAGATATTAAGGATATGGGAAGTGCAAAAGCAATATGTACTACTGAAAAAATGTAGTCTGAATGTTAGAGAAATAATTACAAATTTTCTTCAGCTTTAAAAAAGAGTTTAGAAAGGGATGATGCTTCTATTATCTTGAATGCCCACTACTTTCGATGTGTCTCACCTAATCAGCTTATGCTTCCCAGGTAATACTTCATATTACGTATTCACATTTCATATTGTATAACCGGTGTAATACTGGTCCAGAGTTCTTCAGGTGAAGGTTGTAGAATCATCAAAATAGACAGGAGTGAGAACTCTACCACAACAGTTATATCAACAAGTCATAATACTTGCCTCAAGTGACATTAGCAAAGAAAACATTGAGATGGTGTTTCATACACACATGTCACAGACAAATCAACAAATAAAGCCTTGAAGTGAGACAAGAGACCAAGAACAACAGAAAATCAGTGAGCAGAGAACAGAGAGCTGATAGAGATAAGTAGTACTTCACTGAAAAGAACTTTAGTGTGTTAAATACAATAGAACATTAATGTTTGTATGCTTCCAAAATTTTTAATTAGAGATTAGTGGTATCAATGTAATGAGAAGAGAACTTCTAGAGTTTCTAGAGGGCTAGCGGAACTCCTGGCACTGGGTGTGTATTGTATCATCATCCACGCCAGGGTCAAAGACAGATAAGACTCCTGATTAGACATTACAATCAGCGTCTTTTTCTCCCATGGTTCCCAAAAGTCCCTCAAATGACAGAATCAGTGGTACATCCCATGCTAATCAGGAAATTAGATGGTACTGTGACATTATATTATTTACAAATCAGAATGTGTCCTCTGTAGTATTATGAACATAAAAAGACTTTAAGAACCAAAGAACGACAGGAAAGTACTCTGGTATCTCAGATATAAGCTCAGCAGTGAACAGAAAGTGAGTGACACAGACAGCTCACAATGTTTATGAGCAAACTCTTTAGTCTTAGAAAGCTCGGATTGTTCAAGTACTGACCACAAAAGGACAATAGAGTTTAACATAAAGAGGCACCTCAGTGATGACATTCATCACAGGGAGTGGACTTCTCACATAGAACTGCAGTTGGGAAGGTTAGTCAAGAGGGAAAACAAGTATAAAAACCAAATTATCAGACAAAATATGAAAGTTGTTAGTGGCTCACGATATCAATGTTCCTTTAGATCTGAATACTGACAATATATATTTTATACATTTTTTTATGGGTCTGGTAAGATGGCCTAGTGGATTGAGGTGCTTGCCATCAAACTGGTGACCTAAGTTCAATCCTCAGGACCCACAGAGTATAAGGAAAAAGCAGCTCCTTCAGGTGTCACTGGCCTTGATACATACCACACACATACATTGCATATGCATACAAAATAAATGATTCAATGTAAAAAATAAACAAAACTCTAAAGTTAAGGTGAGGAAAGTACTAGAATTTAAGATAAATATTAAAAATTGTATTTCCTTCATTTGTCAATCTTTAATAAAATCAGTTGTGACCATTCAGGCATTATAATTATGTATTGTCTGAATACATGTTTTAAGTATTATTTTGTCTTATATAAAACAATACTTAATCAGTTCTTGATGTTTCAATCCCTTCATCAGAATGGAAGAAGAAAACAGAAGGAGCCATTTTTGAAGCAGAAAGAACTATTTTTTAAGTTAAAACATTTATGACATTTTAAATAATTTAATTTTATAATTTCTATATCAAATATCAAACTGTTGGGTTTAGAGTACACAGCAACTTCTATATCACCCACTCTTACCCATAATACATGAACTTGGCAACATGTACTTCTCATTAGCAATTTAGCAGCCCCCTATCTGAATAAGCAGTGAGCTAATGGCTTGGGGAAGAAGCCATTGTCTTCTTTCCAAATATCAGATTCCTGTAGATTTATTTGAACTTTCAGTTACTGTAAATTCTTCAACAAATAATATTTTATAGGTGCCATTTTTTAATCAGTTCTATGATTGGTGAGTCAAAAGTATTTCTTTTTCATTTTGTAATGGATTTGAATTCCACTTCTAACTAGTGTTAATAAAAACCAAAACAAAACAGGTAACACTGTAAGCGGAGTTTACCCACAAGGACACCAATATCAGATAGATATTTATTAAAATATAAACCAACACTCACAGTACAGGTAACAGATTACAGTAGCATCTGAACAGGAACCTGAGTCTGCAGACGGATGGGCGATGGGATCCTCCCTCCAGCAGCCAGGAACCAGGAAGAGAGCCTCCCAGCGTCCCAGCAGCCCCTTATCAATGGGGTTGGCCACACTCCCTCCAGGAGCCCCGGACCCTGGATAAGCTTCCTTGGACCTTATCAGCTGACACCTGAATCCCACAACATAACACTACACCCTCACTGCACTTATTTTTATGTTGTTAAAAAGTTTTGACGTTCTTCCTTTTGGGTTGTGTAATAACTTTTAATGATTTAAATTAATAATTAAATTAATGATTTAAATTTTGCTAGATTTTTATATATTTTTATCCTTTCGTCTGAATTTATTTTGATCCCTTTTCTAACTACTGGTTCACAATTTGCTGTGTTTGTGGATTGGCAATTATTTCTTTCATGTTCTGTGATTTCCCTTAGTACTTTGCTAATGCCTTTAACAAAACCAAGTTAGAATAACAGCTTTTATACTTTTTTTCTGCTTATGGGTTATATTCATGCTCAGCTCTGGCTCACTTTGCAATCAGACTATTTCCGTGTTGTCTATTTTGAGATTTTCTCATATATTTTGGATGAGTATTTTTATCAGAAACATCTATTTGCAAAATCGTGATTTGTCATATTCTGTTGACATTGTCTTTTACAAAAAAATAAAAAGCTTGTAATATTAATGAGATAATGTGGGAATGTCTTTGTGCATGCTCTGAATAGCATTCTTAAAATAAAGGGAATGTTTTGGCCTATGGTAGGCACTGTATAAGTAGGCAGAGGAATTGGAGCATCGGTGGGAGAAGGAGGTTAGAGTCAAGAGAGACATGATCCAGCCGCCCAAGGAAGCAACATGCAATGAAATAGGTGAGCCACGGGACACGTGGCAGACAGAATAATGGAAATGGGGTTGAATTAAAATGAATGAGCTAGCTAGCAATGTGCCTGAGCCATGGGCTGGACAGATGAACTTAATATAAGTGTCTCTGTGTTTCTTTTGTTCTTTAGGATTGCTGGTCCATCAAGTAGCAGGGGGGGAAGGGGTGAGAGGGAGTGGGGAGCTGTGGGGTGGGGGGTGGGGTGCAGATCTGGTCTGTAGGATTAGTCAGGCCAGAAACCTCATAAAAAAATTTCTTTTAAAATGTGTGCGTGAAGTGTATGTGGTGTGTGTGTGTGTGTGTGTGTGTGTGTGTGTGTGTGTGTGTGTGTGTGTGTGTGTATGTGTGTGTACAGGTGCACAATTGTTTATGTAAGTACATGAACATAACACATAATGAACATAACATAATGGAAGTCTGAGGTTTGTCAATGCCCAGCTTCCACTGTGGCATGCATGGATGAACTCAGACCGTCTGTGTAGCAGGTGCCTCCACCTGCTCAATTTTCTAAAATAATATGATAAGCTATCATATTACAATATCAGGCTCCATGAGATGAAGTATTTATACTTTTACCTTTAAAAACAATCTGTAAATGCTTGGTGTGATACCATCCATTTAAAAAAACAGAATTTGTCATAGAAACCAATTTATACTTAAATATCACATATCACACACTTATAATCTATTATGCATAATATAATATATATATATATAATATAGAACATAATATATAATGTAATGTAAGTATGTGTAAGAAGTAGATATTTACTTACAGGGCTCTCAGGTTGCCTATATCTTCTAGTATGAGTTTTAAAAGTCTGTGTCTTTGTGAGAACAGATTCATTTCATCTTGAATTTTAAATGTGTGAGCACAGAGTTGATACTACCATCCCCCTATTATCATCCTAATGAAAGAAAGATATACAATAATTTTAGTTTTTTTATTTGGACTGTTAGTAATGTCTGTACCTCTGTATTTTTATTATTCATTTAGATAGAGATTTTTCAAATTTGTCGATCTTTATAAAGTAAAAATTTGGTTTTTCTGTTGTTTTATTAAAACAAGTTCTAGTTTTTGCTATATACTTTTTACTTCTTACTTTTTTCTCACCAAATTTGTTCAGATTTTTCAGGTTTCCTTAAGTAAAAAATTAAATATGATTATAGATTCCTTTTATTTTCTAGCATATACATTTAAGATTATGAATCTCTATTCATTGGATCCTTTACAACCTATAATTTCTGATAAATTGCATTTCCATTTGTATTAAAATTTTTCCTTTGATATTTTCATTTTTAAATTTGAGTCTAATATAACATTTACCAATTATGTCTCTGAAAAATTTTAAATTAGCTTTATGTTATCAATTTCCATTTTAATTAGTGTATGGAGCAGAAATGTTCTGATTTCTGTCCTTAGGTGCTCTATAGCCCAGATTGAGGTTTACTCTGCTCTTTATCAGAATGAGAAGAATGTATTGCTGTTGTGGAGTAAACCTGCTTGTAAGTTTTATTTTAGTTCATATTTTAGACAGAATTCAGCTTGGTTTTCTCTGAATTCCTGTCAACCATTTCTGTCCATTTTTGACTAAAAGCAGCTTAAATATCTGTACAATAGTACTTACCTCCACTTCTCATTCACTGTATATCACTTCTATCCACATACAACTGTATTCCTTGTGGTTATGCACACACACATTAAGGATTGTATGGACATTTTTCATACATAGATTGTGTGTGTGTGTGTTGGGGAGAAATACATATGTGGCATAATCAGAGTTTGATGTTGGATAATCCTTACTTGTTTTCCAACTTCTGTTCTGAGACAAGGTCTCTTTCTAGATCTCAATGAAACTGGTTGATTCAGCTAAATTATCAGGCCAACCATTCTCACAAATCTTCCTATCTGCTTTCAAAGTGGTGAGTTATAGATGTGTGATGCCACACCCTTATGTTACTTTGGGATCAAAATGCAAATCCTCATGAATTTACAGCAAGTAATAAACCTACTGAGCCATCTCCCAGCCTTTATTATTATTATCATTTTCTAATTTTGGTGTTAAAGAGAGTTTATAAGTTAAGAACATGTGCTGCTTTTCCAGAGACCCTGAGTTCAATTCCAAATACACATGTTGGATGGTGTTGTGGAATAATATTTAATACACTGTGAAGGCATGTCTGTTGCAGTGGGATTTCTTGGTCCCGGGTGGCCAGAGGCCCAGACCCTGCCGCACCAGACCTCTTAGCCGTCCACCACTCAGGCCCTCAGAAATGACTCAGATGCTTATATTAACTTTATGCTGTTTGGCCTATGGCTCAGGCAGATTGCTAGCTTGTTCTTATATCTTAAATCAACCCATTTCTATTAAACTGTCTGCCACATGGCCTGTGGCTCACCTGTGTTCCTTACATGTTGCTCCTTGGGCGGCTTGCTCGATCTGCCTGACTCCACCCTGCTTCTCCTACCTATGCTCCGATTTCTCCTCTTACTTCTTCTATGGTGCCTGCCATGGCCCAAAACAGCTCCTTTATTTAAAGATTGATATTCACAGCATACAGAAAGGCATTCCCACATCACATGTCACTCAAATTTGTTTAATAAGATTCTGAACAGACAATAGCTAGGCAGGATTTCAGGGCAGAGAGAACACTAGGAAGAAGAAAAGGGAGTCATCAGCCAGTCTCAGGGGAAGCATGACATGTAAGAGATGAGAGAAGAAGCTATTATGAGCTGTATTTTTTAAAAAGGTTAATTTCAGCTATAAGAGCTAGTTAAAAAGAAGTCTCCAGCTCCAGGAAGTCAATAAGGTCTTGAAAAGTCTAAATCTCCACTAGGCACAGAAAGTCAGGTAGGTTTCCAGTACCAACTATTTCTCTCCCATCAGTGACAATAAACACTGCTGAGCAAGTGTCTGTGAAATAGTATGCCAAATTGCTTGGGCATGTACTAAGGAGTGGCAAAGATGTATCATATAGTAGATCTAGTTTTAGCTTTTGATAATTCTCCACATTGATTTCAAGAGTGACTATACCAGTTTTTAATCCCACTTGGGATGGATGAGTATTCCTCCTCATATCCTTGCCAGCTTTATTTTTCATTGCTTTGTTAATCTTAGGTATATTGGCTAGGGCACGAAGAAGTATCAAAGTTGCTTTACTTTTAATTTATCTTTTATTGATTAAATTAATTTATTTTGTGTTCCTGCTATAGTTTCCCCTCCCTCCTATCCTCCCATCTCCTCTCTTTCTGCAACTAAAGCAACCCCTCCTCCTTTTCTCTTTAAAGTGGCAGGCCTATATCGAAGTGCTATAGGAAAAGCACCCCACATCTCCCCTATTAAGGCTGGACAAGGCAACACAGTATAATGGAAAATTTTCAAAATAATGATGCCTAATGATATTCTGCTATACTCATATGTTGGTTCCCAAAAGACAAAGCATTAAAGGACAGTACTTGTTCTCATTGTTAGGAGTCCTGCAGGTAGAACAAGCTAAACAACTATCATATATATGTAGAGGGCCTAGGTCAACCCATTGTAGTCTCCATGGATGTTGGCTTCCAAGTCTTACTTTCATTACATGTGCTAATATCACATTGTTCAAAGCATTTAATAGAGAAGAGCCTAAGTGAGATTTGAAAATGAAAACAAGATGAAATGGCTATCATTGTAGATAAAAGAATGGGGGTCACTAAAAAATGCTATCTAGCAAAAATGGATCTTTCTCTCCCCTCTCTGATTTTCTGATCCTGTGTGTTTGTGTGTTTTATACACAGGTGAGATACCCCTGTTTCCCCAATGGAAGCATGCAGAGCTGCTGGAGCTGCCACACTTCCCTCAACTCACCTATTTTGACATGGAATTAAGATGTAGAGATAGTTAGGATGAAGCTAGCAGAAGTGAAGTGGTTCAAAATAGAAGGGAAATTAAGGTTCACAACAATTACTTTTTAGTTTATTTGATGAAAAGGAGATTTGCCCCAAATCTTCCATTCATTGCTGGATGTTTTTAAACACATCACAAAAGGAGACCTGTGTGAAGAATGTTTGAAGCTACCTCTTAGATAAAAACCTTGATTTGGAGTTCAGCTACTCAGAAGTCATCCTCCATAATCTTATCATATGGATACAATACTCAAGTTTGAATGAACCACTGAGGTGACACAATAATATCACATGATGAAATAATAACATCTCTTCTCCTAGTCATTCCAAGCTAAAATAATTTCCTCCAATTAATCCCAGTGAATAATTTTGGAATGCAAATTAACATTTATCAGTTGACTAAATACATTCAGTTTTCCTCATAGGTACTTAAATAATTCAAATTGTTGTAAAATGTGATGTAAGGTAAATTTTCAAATAAAGAATTATTTTTACTCATAATCTTCTGCTATTCAACCCATGATATAGACCCAAGGAGAAATGGTTTTTATTTTGCCTCTACATTTTATTAAATTCATGCTCTTAAAAGTTTCATATAGTTGTGTCTCAATTTCTTCTGCAAAATTTATAGACACACACCCCACACCACATACATAAACATATCACACACACATTGCACACACACCACACACACACACACACACACACACACACACACACACACACACACACACACACACACTACATTAAAATGCCAAGGAATTGTATGATCTTGTTTGGGTGTTGAATGACTTGATTCCTTGATGTACTCTGGAGAAGAGAAAAAAAGAAAAAACATTAACCATTCTTTCTCGTATGATAGTGAGCTACATAGTTGCCTACATATTAAAATTACTCAAAGACTTACTGAAACACTGTGTGTCTAAACTTCATTCTATACCATTTAATTAAGCAGCACTGAGGGGATGGAGTCTAGGTAATGGTTCTGGAAATGGTCACCTAGATGATTGTGCTGTGTGGGTAGGATAAGGAGCATGGCTGCAAACCACTGAATTGCAGTAAGATCCCCAAACCAAATAACTGAACATCTCTCAGGAGCTTGTCACAGCAAATTGCAGGACCCTTCCTCAGCTGGCTAAATCAGAGACTTAGGACTTGCTTAACATGCACTTCTGTGTTGACAACAGAGAATTTTTCCAGTAAAATACATTTCTGTCTATAAATTATATTTTTATAAGAATGACCAAAATGTTTATTTGGGGGGATTTTCCATCATGTATAATAATTCACTATTTGCATTGGAGATTATCCAAATACATTTGAAAACATGAAGTTTCTGTTCCCATAAAACAAGACATATACACTTCTAAATGGCATTATTATATAGTCTTATGTCATTGTAGATCGCTTCTAAGATAATATGTCAGTATCTTTGATAAATGTCATCTTCATTTCCCTCAAATTCTCACAGATATGTCCAAGTAAACTATTCACTAATATATACTTGGTATCTTATATTCACGGATTATATAACAAATAAATTTATTCCAGAATGTTCCATATATTGTTTTAACATTTAGCAGTTCTCATTATAAACCTGTTTGTTTTATTATAAAATTTATTATTAAATTTTTTATTATAAAATTATATAATTGAATAATTTATTTCCAAGTAAGTTATCTTCTGTGTAAATTGTTATAACATTTATACACTATTAAATACCACAAAACATTTATTTTATGCATAGTTTTTGTATCTATGCTTTATAATTTTTATGGAATCTGCTGAAAAATTACATTGATAAGAATTTTGGCACATATTACCTACATAGTTATTATTCTATATTAATTGTTTTTTAAATATTTTATAATCTCTACTGTTAATGATCTGCATAAGTGTATGTTTGTGTTGTCATTTTGCACATAGCTGTGAGCACTGGCTGAGTCCAGGGGAGGGTGTTAGAACTCTGGGATCTGAAGTTACAGGCAGTTGTGAACACATAGGTGCCGATGTCTACACTGTGGTCCTCTGAAGGAACAGGTAGCTGTATTAACTAATAAAGCATTTTTCTTGATACCTTTCTAATTTTTAGTGTGACACTTTTCCAAGTCACTTTCATAAAGAAAGTAGAATAAAAATACATTAAGCAGCAATCTTCATAGTTATTCATTTATATCAAAGGCATTGAACTGTGAGATCTAAAATAGTCCATATTTTTTAAAGGAAAACTGTACACTGGGGCACTGGCCATAAAGAGATAAAGAACAAGAGAGAGAGAGAGAGAGAGAGAGAGAGAGAGAGAGAGAGAGAGAGAGAGAGAGAGAGAGAGAGAGAGAGAGAGAGAGAGAATTATCCTATAGTCAGAGTAGGGTGGGCTCCTGAAAGAGAAACACTGATTGGAAACAGTCCTTTTGCCATAGTGTTATGAGTCAAGGATTATGAGCAGAGCACAATCTTTCTCAATGCAAACTGTGTTATGAATTTTATAGCTTCAGAACCCAACTCTAACATGGTCCTTGCAGCAACCATATATGGGGCAACTGCAGATTCAGGTCAGAAGAACTGAATGCTGCTTATTGTCTTGTGTTTCAAGGGCTTCCTCAGTACCAACTAAAACCTGGAGTCTATCATTCTAGGGAACTGTTTTTTTACTATTTGCTAATAGTTCAATTTACTAAATTGCCAATGTCAGCAGTGTTCCCCAAGATCAGCTTTTATCAGTAATAAAGCTAATATTAGCATTTTCAGCTGCTTGTTTAAATTGAAATTGGCTTTGAACTCAGAGACGGAAGAATGATATTTATGAGGCTTCTTTAGAATCCCAAATCATCGTGCTCACTATTAAAGCTTTTAATCCGGAAGGCCTGCTTTACATCAGAGGTATTCCTCCTCCTCCACTCATGCTTTTAAATCTGTACTTGTTATCTTTCAAAGCATACAGCTCAATGGATAAGTCTTGTACAGTAACCTTGGAGCTGCAGATTATAAAAAAGAAGAAAAAAATATCTCAAGAACCATAGCTATTCCATTAATTTTTCAATACTCAAGAGAAGGTTCTGTATACACATATTAGTAAGCATTTAAATATATTACAAATGCAAACTTGGTTTATCTAGAGTTACAAAATAGTCTTATATCCAAGCAGCTGAAAATAAAATGTCTGCATGTACCCTTTCCTGTTTTTCTTTTTTTCCATTTTGTTACTATTATGGTTGAGTAGTCTTAAGGGTGACTGAAAAAGGCATACAGAATCATATTTTATCTACTTATCTAAAGTTACACGCAATAAACAAATGTATACATGCATATATATTGTTTAAATTAAAATTTCCCACATAGAATGGCACTGCTCAACTCCAAGGACCATAAACTATCAAAACACAGATTATTATCTCTATTGCCAAAAACATACCATACCATGCATTTTAGTAACACGACCCTGATGATCCCAGATATATCTGACCTGAAAGAATCCCTTCTGAGGACTGGATTTTTATGGTGCCAGAAGTTGTATTGCAAGCTTCTAGAAGAGGAAAAGAACCAATAGTCCTACCCAGATATGGTATCTATCAATAGGAACAATGACCAACACCCAACACGGCACAATGATCCTAAGTGGGACTCATATCTTTGTGGTAAACAACAGTCTGTAATTGGACTTGAGGCATGCTCACATGGACCAAACACTGGAAAATTAGCCAATGATCTGGAACTAGTGAGGTCACAAGTTTTGTAGAAGAATCTTCGGCCACTGCTTTACTAAATTAACACAGTCTCAAACTGTATTTTAAGTATTTATCTGTATGTCCACAGAAGAGTGTATCACTCAGCTTTCAACAAAGAATCTTCTCTTTGCATCAAATGGAGAACATTGTAGTATGAAGTTTCTGGCCTGGACTTTCGGGCCTAGCCTCAAGGTTAAAGCCACAGACCCACAGACCCACAGAGACACACAGATGCTTATAATAGTTTTAGGCTGATCGGCCTAAGGCCCAGGAATATCACTTGCTAACACTTTACCCTTGATCTAACCCATGACTCTTATCCTGTTGAGCCATGCTCGGTACCTTTTCTCAGAGCAGCATAGTTGACCTGTTTCTTCTGACTTCTCTCAGACATTCTCCTCTGTTCTGCCTGTTCTTAGTCTGGTAGCCTCGCCAACACTTCCTGTCTGCCTTTGGTCAATCAGCGCTTTTTATTAAACTCATAGTCAGGGACAATTATTTACAATGGAACAACATAATCTCCCTACAGAACATAATAAAAAATAATTGTTTAAAATTCAGATCATATGGTGTCCAGCCATCACTGATACATCTATAACACAACTTCTGCACTTAAACACAGGAAACATCATTGAAGATTGTAAGAGGCAGAGAAACCAGATAGAATACCTGATATGAGACTCCATCTGCTAGTACTCTGAGGGAAGCTATACCTATGAAGTCTCAACACTATGGATGGCTCCACATGACAGAGACCTATTGACATACCAACACAGAAAGGGAAAATGTCACTGTTCCCCTGCCATAGACAAAGATTGACAGGCAGCATAGAACTGGCGAGCATGTGAGAAATGTTCTTCCCTAGAGAACAGCTCCTTGGCACAGTTTGTTACAATACCATGTGGCCACTCTGGAAATCATATACATGCAGGTAACATAGCACTGTGTAAAGTGAGCAGGTTTATCTATATATTAATGATGGTGTGTGTGTGTGTGTGTGTGTGTGTGTGTGTGTGTGTGTGTGTGTGTGTGATGCCTCCTACCATGAGTTAGAGAGAGTAAAGGAATGAGTGTATGTGGTTTGGGAAGTCTAATAGGAAGAAAATAAAAGAGATAAATGATGTACTTTTCAAAAATTTCAGAAATTAAAAGATCTTTTAAAATTCATGCAAACATCATCTCATTTAATCCATTTAGCAGTTCTTTGGCACAACATTATATAACACCAACAACTTACAAATCACTATTGTGACCTATAATGACAGTTCTCCTATGAGGGGCACTTGCTGCTCTTACAGAGGATCTGGATTCAGTTCCCAGCTCCCACATGTCACTTTGCAACTATCCGTAAACCAAGTTCCGAGAAATATTTGATGTTCTTCTCTGGCCCTTATGAGTACCAGGTCTGCATGTGACTCATGCAGGTAAACTCTCATATGCATAAAATAAACAAAAGTAAATACCACCATAATCTCATCAATAAACAAAGGAGATATAATTAGACCAAATTATAATATTTATGTTTACGACTGATTATATTTATTTGAATTAACATTTAGAAAGTTCATAAAAAGACAAACTATAATTTTATGTTAGCTAAATTAAAAATATTTTTTTTATAGTTGGTAGATACATTTTCCTTAGTTTTATTCTGTTACACTGCAACATGATGATATTCCACAGAATAAGGGTAGGGTAATTTTGTTCATATTCATGCTTGAGAGAAAGAAATTATATGACTTTCAAAACAGTCTGATCCCTTAACTCTGAGCTGAAAATTTCCCAGGGTATTAAAAAAAAAAGTTGGTTTATACTCTGACAATATTTAGTTATGCTTATTTACTATGGTCAACATTGTCACCACCACCATCATTTCACCAACATCACCATCATCACCACCATCATTTCACCAACATCACCATCATCACCACCATCATTTCATCAACATCACCACCATCATTTCATCAACATCACCATCATCACCATCATTTCATCAACATCACCACCATCATTTCATCAACATCACCATTATCATCATCATCATTTCATCAACATCACCATCATCATTTCATCAACATCACCATCATTTCAACAATATCACCATTATTATTTCATCATCACCGCCATCATCACCACCATCATTTCACCAACATCACCACCATCACTTCATCAGCATCACCATCATCACCACCACCATTATTACCACCATCATTTCATCATAACCACCATCACCACCATCATCACCACCACCATCACATTTTATTCTTTCACAGTTTTGTGCATATAGTTTATCATACTTCCCCACTGTGGTCCTCTCTTACCCCTCCCCACTTTTATCAAACTCTTTCTTCTTTCTATTAAGTCTCCTTTCATGTTTGTCCATGTGCATCCACTACATTGTATCAGGGCTGCTTACACAGGTGTGGTGAGGGTTATTCATTTGAGTGCCAGCAAATAACTGGTTCATCATTGTGGAGTAAGCATCTACTATTTTACACGAGTCTCATTTTGTCGGTTCACCATGCTCCCGCTGGCTTTATAGTCATTCATTCTTTCATTTGGAAGATTACTCTGCATCTGTGCACTGGGACTCACGAATGCCATTCTTAATTTGGTTAGCTGAACACAGATTTTGTCAGTATTGTGTGCTCCATTTTGATATATTTTATTGGCAATTCCTATCCTCCACAGGAGATGTTAAACCACTTGAAAAGAAATTAGACATTTCTGTCTTAGCCTGCTTATACGAGTTAATGTATTATGTAAATTGCTTGAAATGTTATATAGATATATGTTGTAGTGGGTTCTCGGGTCCCGGGCAGCCAGAGGTCCAGAGACCCACAGACCTGCCGCCCGAGACCGCTTAGCCGCCCAGCCGCCCGGGTCCCCAGAAATGACTCAGACGCTTATATTAACTTCATGCTGTTTGGCCTATGGCTCAGGCACATTGCTAGCTTGCTCTTATATCTTAAATCAACCCATTTCTATTAATCTGTTGGCCACGTGGCCCATAGCTCACCCGTGCTCCTTACATGTTGCTCCTTGGGCGGCTGGCTCGATCTGTCTCTGACTCCGCCTTGCTTCTCCTACCTAAACTCTGAATTCTCCTCCCACTTCTTCTATGGTGCCTGCCATGACCCAAAACAGCTCCTTTATTTAAAGATTGAGATTCACAGCATACAGAAAGACATTCCCACAACACTTCCCCCTTTTTCTCTAATCAAAAAGGAAGGTTTCAATTTTAACATAGCAAAATTACATAACAAAATAGCTATCAAGCAAGAATTACAGTTACAATATCTAGTCTATTTGTATTTAGCAAAATTAAAGAAAATATTCTATCATCTACCTTATCTTTATGAATCTAAAGTTTTATATCTAATATATCTTTCAAATGACTAAGAAAAACTATATCTATAACTATCTAATCTTCAACTACATCAAAGACCACAGAAGGATATATTTACCCAAGTAAGCCAGAAGTGCAAGCGACTTCTAAAATCTAGAAAGGACAGAGATGACACCTATCTGCCTGGACAGTCACCCAAAGTTCCTTTATAAAGTTGGGGCATCCATCTTCAGCCTACAGGCCCAAAGTCTCTTTTCATTTCAGTGAAGCAGGAAATCTGCTCTGCCCATTCTGGTGTAGTTCATCAGTTGCTTCTCCTTCAGTCTTGAAGGATGTCTGACAGTTTTCTCTGTAAAGCAGGAACCTGAATGACCATCTCAGCTTGTTCTGCCAAAGTTCAGAGGTCATCTTCTTATGGAACCTGCATGTCCAATTTAAACAGCATACTGTCAAGCAGTCAATATAAGAACAAGTCGTTATCCAGTGGCTAACCATTGCCACAAAGAGAGTAGACTCCATATGGAGTTTCTTCAATGCCCATTTTCCTGTTGAAGTAAATTAGTGCTGCCAGGAGCAGACCTGTCTCACTGTCCAGAAAAGTCTAAGCTCTTAAAACATTTTAAATGTCATATTCTGTAGGTCTTAGAAGTATTTGAAGATTACCTACCTAATTGAAATATATCTTTGTATACCTAAAAATCCTAACTAACCTAACTATAAGTTTGATTATCAAAAGTGACTATTAACCTTCATTTCTTAATTATACACTACAATTTTAAAACAGTTACATGAACATCATACCTTAAACAAGAATAGAAAAACACATACAGCATAACAAAATTGACCTTAAATTTGTATCAATAAACCAAAATCTATACCAATGTAAAGCATTTTGAGATTAACAGCTGATTTCCTGATCTAAATAAATTCAATAATCTAATTTTTAAAAAATCATTTATATACCATATCCCCTTTTTCTTCTTAGAAAGAGATTAACTATGACATTAACCATTTATAATGAAAACAAACATCTAGAAACAATATTTGGGGAATTTGGGCGTTGTTTTCTGTTACTACTTCCTGCTGATTAAGGGGCGTTGAAAGTCTCATGGTTGTTGAGGCTGAATCAGTCTGCAGCTCTGAAGCTGATATGGCTATCTCTTTCCATCAAGTTTTTTCAGGAGGTCTTGGTTGATGAAACCATATTTGCCTGGAAGCAATCCACAGGTTCTCATCTTCTGTGGAAACAAAAGCAGAACTCTTCCAAAGCAATAAATCCTTAGGCACAAATTTCAAAATCAAAATAACTTTAAAACATATATTCTTGTTTAACTTAGTAGCCTTTGCATTTGTAATCCATTGTCTTTCTGCAATTAGCTCATTAACAGTTAAAAAATTAAAAGAAAACACAATAACAACCAAAATCCAGATTTTGTGTCTATTTTCCATCTTTACGTGGCTTATTATATTTTTATTACTCTATTTCTCTCTTTAAAGACTTTTTCTAACCTCTTTCTTTTCTCTCTGAAGCCTATGTACCTTTTACACACATTTTAACCCATTTACAGGTTTTTTTTTTCATCTGAATCTGTTTTATTGGGAATCCTTAATCGTCTTCTAACTAGAAGAGCTTTTTAAAATACTCTCACTCTCTTAAACATAATTTTTGTGGATACCACTGAGTCAGTAAGGGACCACGTCTGTTTGTGGCCAGCAAACAGAGCAGACCCCGGAAAATATTGCTACTAAGAAACCGTCTTTGTTTCTTTTTTGTTCAAAATAAGGAGAAATCTAAAATCAATCACATGCTACTGAGTATTCTGTCAGTTTTCAGGAACCTGCCTGATTGCAGCTTACACTGCCTGCCGCCAGCCCGCCGCTGGCGCCATTTTGAATGTGACCCGGATGCCACGCTTTCTTTGTACAAAGACCCGCTTCATATACACAATTTGGAAGCTGCCTTTGCTCAGTTTCTGCTAAAACCCTTTTTAAACTTTCTCAGGCATTAAGTGGATAATTGACCCACGTTGGATGCGCCATCTGTAGTAGTGGGTTCTCGGGTCCCGGGCGGCCAGAGACCCACAGACCTGCCGCCCGAGACCGCTTAGCCGCCTAGCCGCCTGGGTCCCCAGAAATGACTCAGACGCTTATATTAACTTCATGCTGTTTGGCCTATGGCTCAGGCACATTGCTAGCTTGCTCTTATATCTTAAATCAACCCATTTCTATTAATCTGTTGGCCACGTGGCCCATAGCTCACCCGTGCTCCTTACATGTTGCTCCTTGGGCGGCTGGCTCGATCTGTCTCTGACTCCGCCCTGCTTCTCCTACCTAAACTCTGAATTCTCCTCCCACTTCTTCTATGGTACCTGCCATGACCCAAAACAGCTCCTTTATTTAAAGATTGAGATTCACAGCATACACAAACGCATTCCCACATCAGATATACTTTAATGATGTAACATATAATTTCCCCTAATATTTCAGCATAATTAACAGGAAGAGAGAATAGTTACTTTATTTCTCCTCTCCAAACCTATGAAGATCATAATTCTTTTAACATTAAGCAAGTACACAAAAATACAAAGTGTGCTAGTAATGCCTAAAATGGTATTTTTAAAGAGTTGTGTGTCTCAGAAAAGGTCTTGTTTTATTAGAACTTCTCAAACACACCCAAACATCATCATCATCACTATCATCTCAAAAATCAGGCTGTTCAGTTTGGTCCTAGGGTGATGTAGTATACCATAATTGTTTACAATTATTGTGTAACAGACAAACCAAATAATTACTTATGTATAATTATAGTGAGTTTACTATTTCTTTTTTAATTTATAGTGCACCAAATAATAACATATGTGCAAGGAAAGTGTCTATAAAATGTAGAAATATAGAAGAAAGCCTCAGAAACATCACAGCAAAAATCACTAAGAGAAATTTGAATGGAAAACAGTGCATAAATATGATAAGAAGTAGAAGATTAATTCATCTTTGAATTTCAGGCGTGAATATCTAGGAACCTCTTGAGCAGCTGCTGCATAGCACTTCCTGGCAGGTCAGAAAGTGGGAAGAAAGGGGTCATAATTTAGCTTGACCATAACACATCCAGGTGACCAATACATTGCTCAGACTCCATGTGGTTAAAGCAGAAATAGATATTGCTATTGAGACAGTACCAAACATAGTCAAGTCAGATTTTCTTTCTCTTTTAATTAGAGTAGGAAATGACATTTTATTTTTTAAAATTTTATAAACTTCCCACACCCTTTGACTGTCATCCACATTCAGAATAACACGGGCAGTTTGTGGGGCCTCTGGCAGTGGGACCAGAATTTATGTCTAGTGCATGAACTGCTTTCTTGGAGCCCATTCCCTACAAAGGAGCACCTAGCCCTGGGTGTGGGATGGAGTTGGTGATCGTGCTACCTTAATTTGATATTCCAGAATGCACTGACTGGCCCTGGGAGTCCTTACCCTCTCTAAGGAATCAATGCAGTATAGGGTGGGGAAAGCTGGAGGACAGGACGGCAGAGAAGAGGGGGAGGGAGGGGAAACAGGGGTGGGTTATGCTAAAAAAAATTAAATACAAAATTTCATAAACTTTTAAAGAAACTATTGCAAATAAATAAAAAGATCTCATGCAAAAATTAGCCAGACCTAAAGTCTATACACCATGACTCAACAACTTCCACCTAGAATACTTATTCTAACTGTGTAGAACTTCAAGTCAGCATATTTAGGGGAAATTAGCAAAGGGATAGGGACTATGAGGAGAAGTCCCTCTGAGATGGCTTGTTGGAGCCCTAGGGAGCTCACTGAATCAAGAACAAGCCATAGGGGAACCATCGGCAAAAGGAGCTGGGCCCTCCAAGGGTAGGCAACTGCCAATTGGCATGGACAGTATGTGGAGCCTCAAGGAGTGGGATCAAACTGTGTCCCTGTTCATGGGATGTCATTTTGGAGCTCATTCCCTACAGAGGAGCACCTAACCCAGTCTTGACTTTGGGATGAGGAAATCGGACTTCCCTGGAGTGGACGTGCCAGGCTGAGCTGACCCACCTTGAGATTTCTGGACCTTTTGGGGAGGGGGGTCAAGGGATGGGGAGGGGGAGGCTGAAAGCTGACTGGGAGGAATTGGGAGGAGGGAAGAAAAGGGGAGCAGGATGATACATCGAAAAAATACTTTTTTATAAATAAATAAAAATAAAATATATTTTAAAAAGTTTAACACATGTACCAGAAATAAACTCTGATCCGAAGGCAAGGGGATCCACAAACTGTCCATGGCTCCCACTCAACTGTCATCTACCTTGCAGAGGAAGACCTTTCTCAGCTTTGATACTTGCAGGACAGACTGGGTCCTACCTCAAGTGGATATGCCAAACTGAATTGACTTATCTTGGTATTCCTTGCCCTATTTGTGGAATGAATGGGGAATTGGTGGGGAGAGGCCAGGAGAGGACTGGGAGAAGGGGGGGGGTGAGGGAGCAGTGGCGGGTATGGGAAAAACATTTTAATAAAAAAAAGTACTTAAAAAAAGTTTAACACAGAGAGATGTGGTGGTGCATGCCTTTTTTAATTGTATCACTCAGGAGGTAGAGGGATCTCTGTGAGTTTGAAGATAACCTAGTTTATAAAGCAGCTGCCAGGGCTGTTACACTTTTTACCCACTCTGGTTGCTGTTTTTCAGCTAGTTTGAGACTGTTGCCTATCATGGTGTATCACCAGCCTAACAGGTGCTGCATCATTAAAGGAAACCGACCCTCCCTCTCTCATCAGCCCTCCAATGCCAACAGCCTCTTCACTGGTCCTAGGATTCCACATCTACCTTCTCTTTGCTGGGACTTTTGTGTGGCCAGAGCTTGTACATGTCTTGTACATGGTGTCACATCAGTATAAGTTTTATGCTTGTATCTATCTTATTGTACTAAACTATTTTTTGTTTTGGTCTTGTGAGACAGGCCACACAAAAGTCCCAGCAACCAGAGTGGGTAAAAAGTAGAAAATCACACAGTAGAAAAACCAATAAGAATTTCAAGGTTGAGTATGAAGTGACAAAGTGGGAGGGTTGAGGAATAAAATGGTATTAAGGGAGGTGTTGAGGAGGTATAAATGCTCAAAATATATTGTACATAATTTTCAAAAAACTAATATAACTACTTATTTTTTTAAAGTTTGATGTTACAACTAAAAGTTGGGAATGGAGACACCTATTAGAAATGCATGGGAAGGATGATGAGCAACATTATACACAACTGTTGTACATTCATTTACTTGTTAATTTACTTGGATTGACTTGAAATGAAAATAACTACAAATTACATTGTAATAAATATTAAATTTAAATGGATCTACCTCAAGCCAGCTGTGATTTCTGTTTTCAGGGAACCCTGAGTCTTTCACTCATTGCCTGGAAACCAACTGTGTTTTCTGTACTCCTAATCTGAAGTACCAGGCACACCAACAAAAACAGCAGCATAGGAAAGATGCTTCATGACTGGTGCTCACAGATGGTAAATACAGCGTTAGTCTCTTGGCCCATTGTGACCTCTAACTCACTAATGATGTCTTTGTATTCATCTTTCACATAATGCTTCCATCAAAGAATTCAAATGAAAAGCCAACTGTAATTTGTTCTTTTTTACTTAAATGACTAATTTTCTACCTAATTTGTGTGTTCGTTGATGCATTGTTGATTTTGTTTACTCTTTCATCACAGAAATCTGTATTTATCTAAGAAGTCTGTAAAAGGTTAGTGGCTTAGACTCTTCATTTCAATTCACAAATAAGTCCACTGTGTTCCAACATAGACATCAACTAATATTGAAAAATTTCCAATTGTTCTAATGAATATAAACAAAAATAAGGCATGCATAGGTTTCTAAGTAGATTTTTAGTCAAGAAATTTAAATGAGAGTCATTAATACAGTTAGTATTAAAATTTTGTCAAAGTCAAATTTTAATGATTATAAAAGTGATGAACTATTTTAGATACTTTTTTGTTGTTGTTCTGGAGTTTTCCTCCTGAACTACATGGTATATTTTTACTAATTAATTAAAAATAATTTAAAATACTCTGTTGATGAAAAACTAATTATTCTGTTATCCTAGAAATTGAAGGAACTGTCATTAAGAATTAAGAAACATTGTCCATCTTAAGTCTACCATAGGCATGTTTGTTATAAGATCTAATTTTCTCAGGAGTCGACTTTCATGGCACTAAATCAGAGGAATGATAATAGAAGAAACACAAGGAATAGCCTTCACAGAGCCAGACATCACAACTTTTGACATATCCTGTTCTTTCCCATTAATGTATCAGTGGTAATGTTCATCCTTAACTAATCTGACTCTCATGGTAACTGCAAAGCTATTGATCATAAAAGGACAGTTTAAATTTGGTATTGCACATGTAAAACTACAGCTCAGCTATGAAATGGATAAAAGACACATTACACTTAGTTTGCATATTAAATTGTATTTTCATCCCTCTATCTTAGTAGGGCTTTTGCCATTTGTTTAAAAAATGTCCATCCTCGAAAGTTCTCAATACACTCTTTGCATGTCTCTGTATTATCAACAGCTGCCCAATGGAAGGCATCTATATCATTTCAAGAAAGACAGTTACAGTAAGGAAAAATAACTAGGTCAGGAATAGATTATTTACTTTACTAGAACACATGCTTCTTCCACAGAGTTGAACATCAGATTAAGGATCTTAAAGTTGTTTTCACTACAAAAATTATTACAAGGTTCTAACCTAAATTAAAATTTTCAGGTTGCCAAACACAAAGCATTTGGAAACTTTTCACAAAGAAACTTCTCTATCCACACCATGATAAGCACAAGTTTTCTTGTAAGACAAATGGAATTTATTACCCCAGAGTGGGACTCTGGCAGAAATATGCAGGACTTTGTGTCTACAGCTTATACCAGGAGCTCTGACCTAGATCTGGTTGACATAAAATATCTTAGCATGGTAACATTTTTTATGGAGATCTTTACAATAATGCCAAATAATGGTACAAAGAGTAAGGAAATGACAGGTCATATGTTAGTCAATCAAGTAATCTCTATAGTTTTTTTTTTTTTTTTAAACTGAGGCTATTTCCAAAAACATTTGAAGCAGTTATTGGGGTATTCAAAACACTACTGTACTTCTGTCAAAGGTTGTTTCTGATTCAGTGTCAAGGACAGTTTCACATATGAGAAAGAGTCATATGCAGGTAACTGAAAGTCATAACCCTCAACGTCAAAATAGAAATGTCATTCTTTTCCTATACAGATACAGGATTTTCTATCAGAGAAGAAAATTATAAGTCACCATCAAACAATCTTCTGATTATGAAGAATAATATATAAAACTGAAAGCAATATGGGAAGTACAGTCAATACTGAATGGTTGTTAATCTTGCTGTCATTTCAACTCTTAAGTTTGGAATAACATTCATTTTCCAATTTGAGATATTTCCTCACTTATTTAGTTATTTCTCTCATAATAAAAAAGCGTTTATTATTCTTAGAATGGCGAATTTTAAGTGTCAACTTGCCAGCATTATCCTACAGGCCTAGTATATTGGACGTACTTATTTGTTAAGCAGAATATTTTTAAAGTCCTTCCTACCTTGTCCTGACAAGGTTCAGCATTCCATTCTTTGTCTTGCATGTCCATTTCAGACACAAAACTGTCAGCAGTCAAGACAAAGGCAATTTCTTGCTCAGAGGCTAAATTTTGCCACAAAAAAGGTAAATTCCATATAGAGATTCTTTGATGAATATCATCTTCTCTGAAGGAGATTAGTACTGCCAGGAGCAAACATGTCTCATTGTCATAAAAATAAAAAGAACCTATGCTACTAAAATATCTTAAATGCCATACTCTGTAGATTTCTGAAGTGTTTGAAGACAATCTGTCTATCTAAAATATATATGTTTGATCTTGAAAGTATACCTAATATAAGTTTGATGTAATGACTAACTACAAACTTGCAATTTTTTAATATTATAGTTAGTTGGTAATAGAAACTTTCAATAACTATAAATCTGCATTCCATTGTTAAATGGACTGTATAAGTACAATACCTTGGACAATAATAGAAATATATGTACAGTAATAAAAGTAATCTTAACTTTGTATCAATATACACAATTTATATGTAACATACAAAACATCAGTCCAATGTAAAATATTTAAAACTAGTACTTTACTTTCTCTTTTAAGTAGATTCAATATTCTACTCTTGTATCCTGTCATATCCATATTTTCCTTTTTTTCCCTCAGAGTAAATTCAATAATCAACTCTTTTATCCTATCATATCCTCATTTTTTATTCTTTTTAAACAAGAACCTGAATATGTCACTTTTTCAGCCTTTTTCCTGACTGTTACCAATAACAATTTGTAACCAATCACCCTAGAGAATGACAATTTTCTATAACCCATCTGTTAAAAGACAAAAACACAACCACCCTACCTCTTGAGAATGTGGACATTGGGTTCTTCAATATACTTTTTGCTGTCTCGGGACAATGGTATCTTTAGAGAATCTTGACAAGAAATATTTTGGTTAGTTGTCAAGTCATGGGAGAGATAACCATATCATTTTTTTTTCTAGCGTGTATATACTGAGAAAGTGCAGGGCTTGTCTCAAGGCCTGCTAGAGTAGTCTATGAGGCTCAGTTATCTAAGGTAGCCACAAAGAAATAGTCCTGAGCAGTTTTCAATTGAAAGCTCATCGTTAGGTGGTGTTTGTCAGCTTAAGGTCATTATCATAGTCCATGTGAAATCATCGTTGTGGGATGGAACCCTATCTTTCTTTTGGAGAATTCAAAGGTGACAGTTAAACATCATCACAGTTCACTGAAGAAAACTAATAGGGACTCAAACCCAAAACAATGTACAAGAAACTAGTTGAAGCCTTCTTTTCTAGAATTAGTTAGTACTTTTTATGACTAGTAATATCATGACAAAAGATTAATTTATATATTAAATTTTTATATAAAATTCATACCAAAAATCATGAGATTAGTAGCAATAGAATAGTTCTTTAGTTTTGGCTTTTCTTCTGTTGCATATCAGATAGCTCTTGAATTAATATAGAGATTTTACGTTTTCCCTTAATAATCAAGCTTGGGTTAAGAGGAGAGAGCTACACTCTAACATCAAAGCCAGCTTTAATTTAAAATAGAGTCAGTACCTCAACTTTGTGTAGAAGTAAAAGATTTTAGGGAGTGAGATTTACCCTGTGGCGTATATTGGTACCAGTAAGTCTATTTTTTTTTTTTTTTTGCTTGTAGTTTATTTTTGGGGATAGCCTTCCCTTCTGCTTTTGATGTCTAGATGTCCAAGATATTTTGATTTCTTGTAGATAGGTATTTTTATTTCTCAGCCAAAACAAACAAAACAAAACAAACAAATAAACAAAAACCCTGCCCTGACACTTGTTTGGTGAGTTTACCTTATAATTTATAGAATTGTTATATTAGTGGATGAACCATCTTTTCTCATTATCAAGAGTTTTCTTCTGTTTCAATCAAGTCTTTATTAATTTTGTTTGTATCCATAGCTTTTATTCACCTGTGAAAACCAAAACAAAACCTCTTTCCAAGCATAGCATATATCCTGGTTTCTATTCTGAAGTCAATACATCTTTAAAATAGACAGCGTGACTTATTCACTAGTTTTTTTTTTTCTATAGT
Source organism: Phyllotis vaccarum (assembly GCA_033318265.1). Lineage (NCBI taxonomy): Eukaryota > Metazoa > Chordata > Mammalia > Rodentia > Cricetidae > Phyllotis > Phyllotis vaccarum. Next base: position 125,530,035 of record JARWLC010000004.1, on the reverse strand, counting down.
TCAATGTTTTCCTGCATATGTTGTTCCTTCCTCATTAGCACTGAGAAAAATATAAATTTGGGTGTTCTTGCTACTCCTTTCTGTTTATTTAACATATGCCTTGGAGTTCTATTTGATTTCTCTATGACTGCTTGTCAAGTAGGATTATGTGGTATACCTGTAATATGCTTTATATCATAATAAGCAAAATACTGTCTCATCTTACTAGATACATATGCCAGAGCACTGTCAGTCTTAATTTGTACTGGTATTTCATGATGGCCATAACTTCTAACAAATGTGTGATCACAAAATCAGCCTTTTCTGAACTCAAAACAGTTGTTCATTGAAATCTTGAAAATGTATATATTGTATAATGTACATCTTAAATTTCTAAGTTCTGTAAAATAAAATAAATCCATCTGCCAGATATCATTTCTATGTACACTTTTAGGATTGTTTTCTGATGGATATGGAGTTTGGTTATAGACAGAAAAGGTAAGATATTTTTTTAAAATTTCTTTGGCTTGTTGCCAAGTGATAGAGAAATCTTTTACGAATCCTACACTATTGGTGTGATTTTTTAAAATGAAATTCTGAGGCCTCTAGAATATTTTCTATTAATGATTTATAAATTTCATCATTACCTTGTGCTAAAGGACATGGCAGACCCATATGGGATTGATTGTGTATTATATAGAAGGGATAATTCTTAGTCCTGATTATTTCTTCTAACAGAATAAATAATGATGTTATTTCTGACTCATCATTAATAAAATCAGCAATTTCAATGTACAGAACAACTCTTTCTGCATACTGAGTGCCAGTGAATATGTTAAGAGGTTCAGTAAAATACATTAATGGGATCACAATAGCATATAATTCTGTCTTTGAACAGAATTATAAGGGCTTTGATCCACCTTACATACATTTTCTCATTTGCAAACTGACTTTCCTGAATTGTTTGCATAGATATAAAATATAGGGGCTCTAGAAATTGGTTTATCTCATAAAACATAGTGAAGAATCCAAATAATTTTCTTTAGAAATTCAATTATTTTGCTTTGAGGATATTTGTTGTTAATTTCCACCAAAAAATTAATGCAGGCTCTATGCCAAGGTTCACTTTCTATCCATAATTGGTCAGTGTCTTCAATGAAGATACAAAAATTTCTGATGGGTTCATTTCTGTCAAAAGATGAAGTCTTAATTTTCCTTTCTGTTCAATTCAAAAATCTTTTCCACATATGTCTTTAATTTCTTACTCAGTTTATGTGGTATAAATATTCATTCCTATATAATATTTTTCCCTTTTCTTAAAAATTCCTATAGGAGAATGCTTAGAGGGCAAGATAACTAAAATGCAATTAAGGTCTGGATCTACACTATCCACATGTGCATACTGTAATTTCTTTTCCACCTAAGCCATTTTTCTCTCAGCTTCAAGTGACAATTCTCGCACACTCTTTAAGACCTTGTCACCATTAAAAGTTTTAAACAAATTATCCATTTCATCATTTTTATTCTAATAGTGGTTTATAAATTGGCAATGTCTCCTAGCAATCTTTGAAAATCATTAAGTGTCTTTAATCTATCTCTCCTGATTTTTACCTTTTGGAGTCTAATTATTTGTTGGCTAGCTTGTAATATAAATAATTAATGGAATCTCCTTTTTTATTTTCTCAGGTGCAATTTGGAATCTCCAAGCTGGCATTTTTTTCACCTCTTCAAACATTCTTTCTAAGGTAACAATATTTGAATCAGATAAGAAGATGTTGTCCATATAATGATAAATTATAGATTGTGGGAATTTATTCAGAGTGGGGCTATTCAGCATTCTTTGAGGGAGGACCCTCCATTTATATCTCATTACAGGCTGAGAATTATTATAAGTGGGCACTGTGAAAGTGAATTTTTCTATGTCTTGTTCTTGTAGAAGTATTGTAAAGAAACTGTCTTTTAAATCAATACCAATAAAGGGCCATTCTTTGGGTAACAGAGAAGGCAAAGGAATCCAGATTGTAGAGAGTCCATTGACTGGATCACCTTATTTATAGCCCTTAGATTTGTTACCATTCTATACTTTCTAGATTTCTTTTTAATTTTCTTATTTGTATTTGTATTCTGTATTTGTTTACAGAAGAATTCCAAGGGTGGTTGATTCTTCAATATGCTGAGCATTTAACTGTTCCTGTACTAGCTGCTCTAAGACTTGCAACTTCTCTTTTGTCAAAGGCCATTAATAAACCCATATAGGTTTATATGTTAACAATTTTAAAGGTAGTGCTGTGGGTATCTTTGAAAGATCAGCAGCTGTTGTGGTTTGTTTCTGTACAATGGTCTGTGACTGTTTTTCATAATTCCTTCTAATGTTTTTTTTAAATTATTTTCCAGAAATATGCATTAGTTTATGGTTTATTTCTGGAGGAATGTTTATCTGTGTATTCCATTGTTGTAGTAAATCTTGTCCCAATAAGTTTATAGCAATGTTAGCCACATATGGCTTTAATATCTCTCTCTGTCCTTCTGATTCTATATACTCAAGCCATCTTGCATTCTGTTTTACCTGGTATAACAACCCAATTTTCACAAACTGAACATTAACCTCCTGAAGGAGCCAATTTGGATGCTAAGACATTGGTGAAATTATTGTTACTTCTGTCTCTTTATCCATTAAACCTTCAATAATAACATCCCTTACTCATACTTTTAACTTTGACCTTTGTTCATTAATAGAAGCTTGCCAAAATATTCACTTTATAATTTTCCTGTTTTTTATTCCTTTTCTATAGGTTTTATATTATTCAGTGTAGTATGTCTTTTTAGAATAAGTTTTGGTTTCTTTGATGGTAATGGGAAGGTGTTTCCTCCACCATGGCAGGGTAAGATTGAACTGGATTTGATATGGGGACTTTTGAAAGCCCCCCTTGTGGCATTTCCTTAATGCAGAAAGTTACCTTGTCTGTCCCTTGTTGACCTATACTCAATAGTCCAATGCCTCCCTTTGCTACACCTTCTGCATACTCCAGAAAAAAATGGGCATTCTCTTGGAATTATTCCTCACAAAAATAAAGTTTCTGGGAACACCTTGTTTATAATCTCTTTTTATGTGACCTTGCCTTCCACAATTGTAATATTTAACATTTCGACTTTTTCTTATACCACTTGAAATAACCTCTCCTACACAATTGTCATCGCAGTCATAAGGCTCTAGATTAATTGTCTCACAAATCCAATCCACCAAGGTTGCTGACCTTGCTTTTAAAGGTCTAATCATTCTTTCACAATGTGAATTAGCATTCTCAAAAGCCACCAATTCAATTATTATTCACCTAGCTTCTGAATCTGGTACCATTCTGTTTACCACTGCAGTTAATTTCTGAAAAATCTATAAAAGTTTCTTTTGGGCTTTCAATTACTTTTATGAAGGATTCAGTTTTCTTTCCTATCTCTTTAATCTGATCCCATGCATTTAACAGTGACATGTGGCATAAATCCACGGTATGCTTGTTGTATAATATTTGCCTTTCAATATCAGTGTAATCCCCTTCCCCAAGGAGTTTATCTTGTGAGACTTCTATGCCTCTAGCTCTGCTTCTTTGTTTTACTGTCTTAGCCTCCTCCTTCCACCATGTTTTCTACTACAAAAGTGGTCCAGCCTCCAAAACAGCAGTAACCATATCTAAACAGTCCTTATGGGTGATCTGGTTACATGATGACCTGCTATTTAGCATTTGTTTTCCAAATGGTGAATGTATACCTTATGTCATAATTGTTTCCTTGACTCTTCTTAATTCTAATATTTGTACCAGAGCCCAACTAACTTCTGTACTATTTTTTTTATCATTTTGTGATTTCTTTAGGGGAACTGTATATATTAATGTTGGCTATTTGAAAACCTATGGCTGTTTTTGTATAATCTTAGAAGACATTGCTGAGATTGGTTTCTTATATTCCTCTGTTTGGGTTTGAAGATCTTTGTGTTCTCTCTTAACAGGCTTTTTAAATACTTTCTTCTTGGCATTCGCATTAATTGACTTCTTAAATGATAGAACAAAAATCATACAAAAATATTCATAGTAAACAATATAATAATAAATAATATGTTAAACATTACGAGGATAGCTCCATCTACTTTAAACATTACGAGGATAGCTCCATCTACTTTATTTATCTTTTTCTTTATTGGTTCCAATATCAAGTCTAGAGTAAAATCACAGAAAGACCAAGTATCCTCCACTGACTTAAAAGTTTCCCTTTTTAAAAATTGGGTTTACTCATAAATCTAGTTGTTAGTGATGATTCAAATGATTTTGAAGTGGGGCAGCTACCTAGTGTGATAGCAGCCCAAGGAATGGTCCAAAAAGAGAGAAGAAAAACAGAAACCCAACAGGAGAAAGAGGCCACTGTCTGAAAAATTTCCCCAAATGAAAGTGAAAGGAAACACATGTGGCTGGTCTGCCTAAGACTGGAGGTTAACTCAGAAAGCCTAGCCAGCTGGTAAATACTCCTCTGGCCACGTGTTGCTCTGGCCAGCAAGCAGCTTTTTTTTGGATGGGGGTAAATTCATGCCCCAAAGATGGATGCCAAGTGTTGCACATGTCCTAATTCTATTACATGAAACTCAGAACCAGATATTATGGAAAAGCTAGAATATCAGAGAGAGGAAAGAGATCACAGTCAAATCTCATCCAGCTATCTTATAGCTTCCTCAGCATTGCTCCTTGTCACTTCTGCAGAATAATCTGTCTTCCTATACCTGCATTAAATACCATTTTTGCCCATTTGTTTCACATCCAGGTTAAGATTAAAGGTGTGAACTACAACTATTTGGTAATTAGCCTTGAACTCACAGAACCACAGAAAGCTCTCTGTCTCTAGATTTATGGGATTGAAGGTGTAAGTCACCACTCCTGGACTCCCCCCCCCCATGATGGGATTAAAGGCATAAGTTACCACTCTCTGACCCTCTAGGATTGACTGTGGGTTTATCTGTCCTCTGATATTCCAGACTAGTTTTATTAAATATATAATGTATCACCACAGGAAGAAGATATTGCTAAGGCCATGAGCTGATATATACACTTAATTGAAAAGTTTGATATATCACTGGGAACAGTGTGTATTTGTGGGAGTGTAAGACTGACTTAGAAGTTCTTTATATATATTTTTTCATGTAAGTTTTAGCTCTAGGAGCCCTAGCAGGCTCTCACAATGAAGAGCCAAGAAAAATCTTTGACTTTGGCAAGCAGAGAAAGAATGCAATTTTGAAATATTTTTAAGTTTTTCTTCCTTAGTGAAATATGTAGCTCTACCCTACTTCCAAGCAGTCTCCTCTGGTTTGTATTTGTTGTTGAAGCTGTAAACTCTCCACATTTTGCTCAGGCCAGTGTATGTATCTACTACTCGCTGTCACACTTCCCCACCAAGATAGACTCTTATCCTTCTGGAGCTCTGAGTCAAATTGAAGTCTTTCTTCCCTAGGAGCCACGTTCATCATGATATTTTATCACAGCAATAGAAAAGTAACTAATACAGCCATTCTGGTACAGGGAGGTAGCTTCTAAAAATAGTTATAATTTCTATTCTCTTGGAGCCTAAGAACATGAGATACATTATAAAATGTTTGTTTGCTATTTGTCTTACTGTCAAGAACTGCTTTTTTATTTTATAAGGCCATTAGTTGATTGGCAGTTTTGTTTCCTTGATGTCTATTTAAAAAAAAAAATCTTAATAAATTCTTAATGTCAGCCAGTAAAGATTTTTCTCATTCTATGGGATATTGGTTTGTCTTATAAATGTTGTGTGTGTGTGTAAACTTTTAGATATCCTACTTAACAAATCTTGCTATTAAAACTGGATATTTACCTGCATAAGATTTTAGGTCCACATCTCTCACCTTGTACAAAAATCAGTTCAAAATGAATCAATGACCTTAGCATAAAAACTTAAATCCTGAATCTGAAAACAGGAAACATAAAAAAAAAAAATTCTTCAAGCTAAGAAGTTTTTAATAAAATTTCAAAAGCACAGCGACTAGCCCCAAGTATGGACAAGTGCAACTGCTTTCTATATTTTAAAAGGGAATACCACATTCAATCTGAAGTATAATTATTGATTGCCAAGGTAACATTTGTAGAATTGCTCGATATATTTATTACCCTCTTGTTAGCTAATACGTCTGCACAAGATATTTAATTTCATTTCTGATAGTATTGCTTTTGACTTTCATTGTACATATTTCTAGGCATGCCATCCTACATATTTTTCAGAGAATTACCTTATAGATTTGTTGATTTTTTTTCCCTCTATTTTTCTAGGTCCAATTAGATTTATTTTGATTCTTCTCTTTTCGGATTATTTATTTAATTGTCATTTAAAATCAGTGACTAAACACTTTTCTCTTTCAGAGACGTTCACTTAGGGCTTCAGATACCTCTCACCACTGCTCCAATATTTTGTTGTCAAATTTTGTTTTTTTGTGGATTTAGTTTTCATTTTAATTAGTTCATTGTTTCCTTAATCTTCTTTAAACTCTTCCTGTAGTTCTCTCTCTCCTTCTTCTCTCCCCCCCCCCCCCGTGTATGTGTATTTGTGTATTTGTGTGTGTTGTGTGCAAGATACTGTTAAACATCATCCTAAGTTTATGAGATTTTTGATTTATAAATTACTTAGAATTGTGTTGCTGGGTTTTCATATCTTTGCAGAACTTATTGCATTTATTTCAATATTGTGAATGGATACCCTACTGTTTCTGATTACAGTTCTTTTTGTGTGTTGACATTTGTTAAATGACCTGGAAAAAGAACAATGATATTGTATAGTTAAAGAAGAATGTGTACTTATCATTGTAGGAGTATTCTATTATAAATGATAATTGATGTGGCAGAATTCTACCTATTGGTTGTTTTCTTGTTTAGTTATCAGTCACTGAACGGAAGGTTCTAAAGTCTCCAACTGTGATTGTAAATCTACTGTTCTTTCATTTGTTTTATTGTCATGTCACAGATACATGAAAATATCAAATTTTTAATTGCAAACTCATCATTATAATCATAAATATTTTTGTGGCTATATGTATAGTAATTAATTTGCAAAACTATCAAATTAAGAACTATACTTTATACAAAAAAAATTGTCAAAGAGTACAGAGAAGGATACATATAATGTAACATGCATTTACTGATCATATTTTTTTTTCTTTTCTTTTAACTGGATAACTGAATATCACAAATAGCATATGATAAATGGTCTGATATTGTGAAGAAACACATCATATTGTAAGCTGAGCTACCACTATTCATTTTTAAATTTAGATTTCTTTTTACCTCCTCCCATAGATTTCTTTCTCATCCTTCTTCCCACCCCTCCCCATCCACCTCATCCCCTTCTCATATAAGATCAGACCTCCCATGGGGAGTCAGGAAAGCCCAGTGCATCCAGTTGAGTCTTGTTCAAGCCCCTCCACCCTGTATCAAGGCTGCGCAAGGTGTCCCTCCACAGGTACTAAGCTCCAAAAAACAGCTCACACACCAGGGAACGATCTTGATCTCACTGCCAGGGCCCCCTTAAATAAACTGTCTCCAGTGTGCGGAGGTCCTAATCCTGTTCCATGCAGGCTCCACAGCTGTTGGTTTAAAGTTCTTGAGTTTCTCTCTAGCTTGGTTCAGTTGCCTCTGCTAATTTCGCTGTGATCTTACTCGAATAATCCCTCTTCCCTCTCTCTGACAGGATTCCTGGAGATTGGCCTGGTTCTAGGCAGTGGATCGCTGCATGTATTTCCATTCGTCACTGAATGAAGACTCTATGGTGGCAACTAGGATATTCAACAACCTGCTTACTGAGGTAGGCTAGCTCAGGCACCTCTACACTATTGCTTGTAGTCTAAGCTGGGGTCATCCTTGTGGGTTCCTGGGAATGTTTCTAGCACCAGGTTCCTCCCTAACTCTGTTATGTCTCCCTTTACCAAAATAGTTCTTTCATTGTGCTCCCACTCTGTCCCTGTTGTAGCTCAATCATCTAATTCCCTCATATTCTCAACCCGGATTTCTTCTCTTCTTCCTTTCCCCTTCTTAGGTTTCTCGTTTTAGCTAGCATCTCTGGAGTTGTGATTTGTAGTCTGTAACCCTTTGCTTTATTTACATCTAGTGTCCACTTATGAGTGAATATGTACCATGTTTGTATTCATGAATCTGGATTACCTCACTCAGGACATTTTCTAGTTTCATCCATTTGCCTGCAAATTTGTCTTAAAAAAACAAAACAAAACAAAACAAAAACTACGGAGTAATACTCCATTGTCCCTAAGTATTTACTTCATCTATTCTTGGGTTGAGGGGCATTTAGGTTTTAGCCAGTTTCTGGATATTATGAATAATACTGCTATGAACATGGTTGATCAGTTGTCCTTGTGGTATTATTGAGCATTCCTTGGGTATATACTCAAGAATGGTATCATTGTGTCTTGAGATAGAGTGATATACAATTTCCGATTTTCTGAAAAGTCACCATTCTGATTTTCAACGTGATTGTACAAGTTTGCACTCTCAGCAGCAGTATAAGAGTATTTCTCTTGCTCCACAATCTTCCCAATAAAATCTGTCATCAGTGTTTTTGATCAGGTGTAAGTTGGTATCTCTAGACTCAATTTGATTTGTATTTCCTTGATGACTAAGGATGTTGAGCAACTTTTAAATGCCTTTTGGCCATTTGAGACTCTTCTGTTGAGAATCTAGATCTGTAACTCATTTTTTAATTTTATTGTTGGTATATTGAGTCTAGATTTTTTAAATATATATTGAAAATCAGCCTTCTCTCAGATGTGGGGTTGGTGAAGATCTTTTTCTATTCTATAGGTTGCTGTATATTTAGTGTGTCCTTTGCATTATAGAAGCTTCCCAGTTTCAGGAGGTCCCATTTATTAATTGTTTCTCTGAGTGTCTCTGCTATTGGTATTATAGTTAGGAAGTGGTCTCCTGTGCATTCAAAGCTACTTTGTACTTACTCTTCTATCAGGTTCAGTGTAACTGGATTTATGTGGAGGTCTTTGACTCACTTGGACTTGAGTTTTATGCATGGAGATAAATATGGATTTATTTGCAGTCTTCTATATGTTGATATCCAGTTATGCCAGCACCACTTGTTGAAGATGCTTTCTTTTTCCATTGTACAGTTTTGGATTCTTTTTCAAAAAATCAAGTGTTCATAAGTGTGTGGATTACTGTGAGGGTTTTCAATTAAATTCTATTGATCAACATGTTTTTTATGCCAATATCAAGCAGGCACTAAGAGACCACAGATACCAGCTCAGACTACTATATCCAGCAAAACTTAATCACCATAGACAGAGTAAATGAGATATTACATGATGTTGCATGAATAAAGGAAACTCAGGGATAGATCTCTGAGGAAGTCAGAGATATTAGAGAGAATAAACACCACAGTCAGATCTTACCCAGCTGTCTTCCAGCTTCCTCAACCTGGCTTCTCCTGGCCTCTTCTTCCCAAGTGCTGGTACTAACTATGTGAGCCATGGCTCCTTCTTCCTTAAATACTCTCTTTACTCAGTTAAGGCGTGGCACCACCACTGCCTGCCTGAAAGCCTGGAACTCCTTCTGTAAACTAAAATGACCTCAAACTCAGTTTGGATTAAGGGCGTAGGTCACCACTCTCAGGATACTCCCTGTCCTGGGATTAAAGGTGTGAATCACCACTTTCTAAACCTCCTAGACTGACTGCCTGTAGACTCTCTGATACCTCCAAAACTTTTGGATCTTTTATTAAATCCCCACACATGACAAAACCAGATTTAAACAATATTAATCTATACATCCAGCCCTAAAGAAAGCCCTGGAAAGAACATTCCAACCTAAGGGAGTTAGATACACCTATGAAAGAACAGGCAATGAATAATCCCACAGCAGCAAATCCTGGAGAAACACACACTCACTACACCCCTATACATGTAACACAATGGTATAATTAAAAATATTAAGCAAAAACATAGAAAAATCATCTTTCCATAATCATTGACATTTAAAGTCATATAGCTTCACATTTAGGTTCATAAAATGGGCTCATTTTATAATTCAAGAATTTTACTCAATACAGATTAATGTAAGTATTGAAAATATGTATTACATAAGTATTAAAATAGATATTATGTATAATTTTTAATTATATAGAATTCATTCAAATCAACAGAAGTATAGAATCATGAACCAACGAATTTCTGTAGAAATCCCACTTCAAATATAGTATCATTGAGTGTAAAAATTTAAACAATAAAACATTTCTACAGGTTTTTATTATTTTAGAAAGACTATTATCATGAAAAATAGCCTTAGATCAAGTCTGACATTTGGTTTAGTGAATATATTCATAGAACTTTATTTAAGTCAAAACTTTGGGAAAAGATTAGTGGATTTTAGAGTGATGACCATATACTCACCACCTAGATTTTCTTCTTATTTTTCATTCATATTAGATACATATTCAGAGAGATTTTGAGCATGACTAAGTTGTGAAAATGAAAAGCCTTGGTGGTCCGCATATTTAAGTGGGAATAAAACTGACTAGTTTTCTGGTAATATCAATTTGAACTTTTTCCCTTTCAGAGACGTAATTAAGATATACCTCACATTTTGTCCCTGCTTTGTAATTAATAGCAAAAAGGTAAGTTTCCTTATTACAAATAATATAACTTGTTTAGTGTTCAGAAACATGTAAACATATATGGTGACTCCATGATATATGAGAAAATAGAAAAGCAAAAATAGAGAAGTTCTGTTGGATAGCAAGATGGCTGAGTGGGTAAAATGCTTGCAGTGAAAGCATGAAAACCTGAGTTGACACTGGTAACCCATATGGATGGAGAGATCCAACTCTACAAGGCTGTCCTCTGATCTTCAAGTGTCCCTGTGAAACATATGGATACCCAAACCCATGTCATGGACAATAATAATTAAGTACATTTTAAGACTTATTTTTATAGTAGAAGTATGAAAATTTTGCCTGTATGTACGTCTAAGCATCTCATGAGTTCCTGGTGCCTGAAGAAGTCAGATACCCAAGAGTTGGAATTACAGATGGTTGTGAACTACCATGTGCATGCTGGAAATTTAACCCAGATCCTTTAGCCAAAAAAACCTGTCCTCTTAACCAAAAAGACATTTCTTCATCCCCAGTAAATACTTTTAAAAGAAGACTGACGTAGGACGTCTATATGCTGTGAATAAAAGACTGTTTTGTCCATGGCAGACACCATAGAAGAATTAGATGAGGAAATAAGAGAATAGGTAGGAGGAGGGTGGAGTCGAATGAGATGTGATCCAGCTGCCCATGATGCAAGATGTAATGAAATAGTTAAGCCATAGCCTATGTAGCAAGACAGAATAATGGAAATGGGTTGTATTAGGATGAAAGAGCTAGCTAGCAATATGTATGAGCCAAAGGCCAAACAGCATGAAATTAATATGTGTCATTTGGTGGGGAGGGGGCGGGAAGAACAGCCACAGGTGGTTCTAGATCATGGAGCTGGTTAGGGCCAGAAACATCATTCTACAGAAGATTATTGTGTATCAAGGAAATTTGAAAGGGTAGACACTAAGAAGAAAAGATATTGGGAGATAAGAATGTCAAAAGAGGGCTAAGATGCAGGAAAATCTATTTTCAACAAGATGATGAAAAGAACAGTATTTCTAAGAGTGAGAATTTCATGTGGTTTAGGTCATTTACTAAATGTTTTCAATCAATAAATTTGGTCAAATAAATACTCTTAATTATAACATACGTATATTTGTAATATGTATATTCTGGATAATCCACATCCACAGGAAATTCAATTCATTCATGGAGGCAAAGCTTTCCTATGTTTTTGAAAACATATTATTCTGTCTTTTTAAAGAGCTTTGAGGTTCATAGTAGTTAAAACAATTTCATTTTAATAACAATTGAATTTAAACTGAAATTTTAATTTTATAATATTTTTGATATTTTAAAATAGTTAATATATGATAAAATATTTAAATGATGCCATCACATACACTACTTAAATAGTGATATTTAAGTATCACTTAAAATAATATTATTAAGTATAGCTTAAAATACCATTTATTTATTTGTGACAAATAACAAAATTCAATAGTAGTATTTTATATTTATTTTACTAAGTAATAACAATACTTTGAGGCTAGGAAATAGTTGAGTTGATAAAAGTACTTTCTCAGATCCTCAGAATATATATAAAGAAATCCAGGTGTGGCAGAATGTGGTTGAAATCCCAGCATTGTTGAGGCAGAAACAAGATATATAGTGTATATTTATACCCAAGTTTATAACTGTATCTATATCATCTATATGTAGGTATATCTATGTCATTTGTATGTGTCTCTATATAAAAATCTGCTGAAGCTTCCCATAAATGTTGGGCCATCTGCTGGAGCTTGTCAAACTGTTAGGTGACATACCCTTAAAGAAAACTGACTCTCCATCCCTCAGCATCTCAGGAATGAGAAATCACAGGGCTTTCCTCTCTCCAGGATAGAGTGTTTATGGGCTTAATCTTGTTCAAGTTCTTAGAGTCAGCCACACCTGCTGTGAGTTCATGAGTACTGCTGTCTTGTTATATCCATTACATACAGTTTTACTGTGGCCCTCCCCAAATTGTGGCTCTTACAACTTGTGTGTCCTCACTTCCATTATGGTCTCTAAGCCTCGGAGTGAAGGAATATGTTATAAGCATCTCAACTGTGGCTGAACACACCATAGAAACATATCCTTTGCACTTTTATCATTTGTGAGTTTCTGCATTAATTGCTGTCCATTACACAGAGAAACTTCTCTGACAGAGTCTGAGAGGTGAACACACTAATGGGTACAAAGATAGAAACTTAGAGGGTAATTTGATACTATGTCCATTCAGCAAAAATAATGATAGTAGGTTGGTTATCCCTGGGGCTCATAGACTTCTCTGACATAGACTCTTGGCCAGAGTTCCAGGACCAGAATTGTGTCCTTTTCTGTGGAGCAGACCTTACATCCTCTGTCATAGTCATGTTACTATTGCACCCATAGGCATCTTGTCAGCCTGTTCCATACTATAACTCACATAATTCACAGTTAGTTCAATATGTAAGATTATATTCATACCCTTTGATTCAAAATTTCCACCACCAACCCTGAGATAAATATTGAATATAATTTCCTTATTTTTCCATCATGAATTTTGCATGTTCATATAAGTTGAATTGTATTGTATGTATTATTTTATGATGGAGATTTATTATTTTTTATAATATATACATACTTATGAATATATATGTATATATATATATATATATCTTTCCATCAAATGAAGATAGTTGTGTCTTAACACATATATTTTTTTTCCATCAATGCTTTTGAATTAAAGATAAGCATCAAACATATTTCTCTGAAAATAAGTCATGTTAACAGTTTTACAAGGTTGTCAATGTATATAATACCAGGTTACCAAATTCAGTGGTTTGGGGTTAAGTGATTAATAGACTAAACAACAACATGCTTTATTGAGAGAAGTGTGAGGTGGTGCATGAGTTAATAAGTAAGTGAGTGAACATGCCTCCTCAGAGTCCACCTAGGGCAAAAGCCAGTGTTGCTGAAGCACTGGAGATGCTGCAGGTGTTCTGTATGTCCAGGTTGCACCCAGACAGACACAGACCAATGACTCAATAGTAGTCCAATTTTTGCTTCTGATACAAACTATAAATCCTTGGTCTCCTTTCTCTTTTTCATCTAATGACTTGCTTTTAAGGTAAAATTTAGAAACTATTGGGCTCTCCTACATTCTATCTCACCTTCCTCCAGTGCTTTGCAATCACTTTCTACCACTGAAAATTTTAAGAGTTGGAAGGTTATGAGGAGAAATAAATCTCTCTCCTGTTAAACCGTGTCTGTAAAGTCTGGCTTCCACCCAAGCCACAGGAACTTTAAACAGTCTGCTCACTCAGCAGCCACAGACAGGTTCAAGCTGAGTCTGATGAAACTCACTACTAGGCTTTAAAATATTTATTATTATTATTTATAAAAAAATCTTTTTTTAATCCGTGTATCTCCCTGTTCCCCCTCCCTCCCTTTCTCCTAACCCTTCCCAGTCAAGCTTCAGCCTCCATGCTCCCCATCTCCAATCACCTGCCCCCAAAGGGCAAGAAGTCCCAAGGATGCTTTTAATCACAGAGGTCTCAGAAAGCCCTGATGTTTCCTGTATTTTCTCAAAAATATAAAGTCCATACACGTGATAGTTCAGTAAAAATATTGCTCAAACTTACTTTATGGGATAAAAACAAAGAAAGCTAGATAAATTGTTCTGATGTGAGTATCTTTTCAGATGAATGTACTAATGGTCACCGACTGAGTTTGTGCTTAATTTAACTCCGTATTTATTTCATTACCACAATATAAAAAGGATACCTGCTCTTAAAGCTGCCTCTGTGAGTGCCTCGGAGACTTTTAAGGTAAAGGCTTTACTGACTGAACCATTTCCCAGCCTCTTCAGAGACTTTGTGAAACATTACACCAATCTCAACAATTGGTTTTACTTATTAGACCTGCAGATGAGACGCATGGGGAAAGTCAAACATACAAGTAGGTGAAGAACTAGCGCATACAGTAAGTGGCCAGGTATATAAGCTTCAGAAAAGTGTGGTCCTCATCATTGTCTATGCATGCATACGGATAACCTATCAAAATGTCTATCTGAATGTATAAAATATCCTTTAAGATAAGGTGAATTTAATAATTATGGAAAATATTGTACTACAGGTGAGATTTTTACCTCCAACATTGATCTTCTTATATCTAAAAGTGGTCTATTCAAGTGTGAAATTAATATCTAGTGAAAACAAGCTTCAACTGGATAGGAATTGCCTTTTAGAAATAAAAATTTGTTTTCTCTAGGTGCTTAGAGGAAGCTGCAGGAAAAGGAAAGAAACGACATTATGACATGTGAGATGATGAATATTCTGATAAACTAAGTAGCTCTTCAAGGAGCCTGCATTGTATATCCTGTCAAAACATTTCTACACCAAGATAGGGTTGCTTCATTCTTGAAAGCGTGTTATTTACAATTGATTTTATTTAAAATTTACTGGAGACAAAAAATCAAAATCAAACCCACCCCAATGTTTACTGGCACTTTCTTTTTTCTAATTATTAAATTAGTCAGTTGTCTATTCGCACTACTTACATAACATTGTTATATAAACCATATAATAATAGCTAGGATGTGATAAATAAAATCATTGCACTGTCAGCTTCTGACTACCACATGTATCCACACGTGCTAATACACCTACACACATATGTATATACATGTATATAACAAAGAAAACACATACAGATTAATTCAGCTGGTTTATGTGACACCTCAAATGATATGTGAACTACTACTCCTAACAGCTCTTGAAGCTCTGCCTTACTTCATAGTGTTTTGCTTGTTTTTCTTCTAATATCTTGGTAGTAGTTGTTGATAATAGACGCTGTTTGGAAATGCCATTTTTTTTAATTTAGATACCCATCTTCCTCACACAGCTTCTCAGTTTCTGCCATGTAGAACAGAATATTATCTGATTATGTTCTTGTTCTGCAACAGTTCATTATAACTGAAGGCTTCTCAAGTAGATGGAGAAGTTGTCATCATAAAGTTTAAAAAAAAAAACTCTGAAAGAGAAACACACTGTGTGAATATACTGGATTGCTCACACGCACGTTCCAGGATGTATATGGCAGGTTGGAATTTGAGGAGAGGTCAGTAAGAATGAAGGACACTCCACAGAGACCACATATTTTTCTCTAAATCACCCCCAAGTGAAAAGAAGAAACAAAGACAAAAACAAACAAAAAAACAAAACAAAACAAACAAATAAACATGATAGCAGGATAAGGAGGAGAAAGGCTTCATCTATTTTTAAGACAGAAATAAAAAGGGTGACACTAAAAAAGATCCCTGGTATTACAATTTATTTGTTTACAATATGTGAGAAAAACAGAGTGATTTAAGAATTTATTGTTGGATATTGCTTTAACTATCAACTTCAGGTAGCTTATTGAGTGGTATGTATACAATTACTCTTCTGAAATGTTAACTATGGAAAAGTACATGACACGAAATGATCCTTTTCTATGTAGTGATCTAACACCAGCCTTCAGTCGCAATCTGGTTACTGCATTACAGGATGACATAGCAGACATGGAGAAGAGATAAAAACCTAAAATCATACTTCAGATTTTCAAAAGAAATACTCTTTCCATCTCAACCTCTCCCCTGAATCATTAGACATAAGGGGAAAATATTAGATAATATTTAATTAATGGACTGATTAAAATCATGTAAGCACCTTCAGTGCTTATGAGAAAAGTAACATTGAATTATATTGTGCCCTCTGCCCATTGATGAGAACTAGTTCCATTCATTATGTTAATAAAGAAATTGGAAAGAACTGACTTTTCACTGGAAAAATTATTGTTTGGTCAGTCTCTGTGTGTACTTACTCATATGCTATCTTCCCAATGGGACAAAGATGCTCTCAGATAGAGGTTTCTTGTGTCTTAAATCATAGTGTCTTGATATTACAGGTAAGTGCGATACAGAAATAATAATAAGTCAAAGTAGTTATACAGTGGCAAGTTCAAATTCACACAACAGGATTCTGCTTTTGGGTCATTTGTTATGATAAATGTTTTGTCTTCTTATTGGAAGAAATAGTTTTGTTAAGTTTTAATGTCTGAATTCAGAGATAAGATATAAATGCATATAATTGGATGGTTAACTATTCATAAAAGTATGAATTTATCTGCATTACTTGATATTTTAAGTATATAAAATGATTTGAATAAATTATGTTAACTCCTGTTTCCTGAAATCCTAAAGTAGTTAGACATCAGTTATTTCATGTATGGTGGGCATGAAATATTCCATTTCTATGGAATATATGAGTATCTTTTATATCCACTTTATTTGAATATCTAAAGTATTATGTGATATGGAGCTTTTGGCCTGGCCTTCTGACCTCGCTCAGAGGTTTGGACCAGCTCTCAGCCCCACTGCTGCTTAACCCAAAATAATCACACAAAGGCTTATATTAATTTCATGCTGATTGACCTATGGCTCAGACATATTGCTAGCTAGCTCTTTTGTCTTATCTCATTCTATTTCCATTAATCTGCACAGCCATGTTGCTTGGTATCTTTTCTCAGAGCAACATAGTTGTCTTCTTTCCTTTGCTTCTGTTCATGCTCCTCTGGCATTTTCTTGGTTTCTCTCTGGTGGCATCTCTGCTCTGCTCTTCCTGTTTCCAGAGTTTTCTTAGTCTGGTAGCCCTGCCCACATTTCCTGTCTGCCTGCTGCCAATTAGTGTTTTTATTAAACCAGTAGACAGAACAACTCTTTACAACAAAACAAATCATAATCCCATTACAATTACAAAATAATACAAAAGTTTTGGTTTCTTTTTTTCACATTCAAGCTATAATGTGAAATAAGTTAAATGGAATTTGGTCCTTTTGGGGGGTTATAGGCATTTGTGAGGAAAGTTTAGGTTTTTTTCCCTAAGGAACTATGTTTCTATTTTCACATTACCTTTCTTAATTATTCGGCCCCTATCTCTAAGATTAAAATATGAACAGTAATCTGTTCTTATCTTATGCTTGTGGAATTCTCCAAAATACACTTTTCATATTGTAATTTGGCTTTATTATAGCAGATCAGCCCTTATATATTTTTATTTCAAGTCCTTAAGATCTTTAAAATGCTGTATTGATTGTGTGACATTTTCAAGGGCTAAAATGGTTCAAACACTTTCCTATATCCTGTGTCCTCATTTTATTCACATCCATGTTTGCCATTAATGCCATTTTTTTCTACTTAAAACATTAAAGCATCTCCATTTAAGAAATATCTATTCTACATAAGTGTATTCATATGGTGCAGGGTAATTGAGCTGCCTGACATCCTTTGTTTGTTGTTGCTGTCTTTTCCAAGAGTAAGTATATTTCCATGTAATTCTTCCAGAAACTACTTTAAAGTGATGTTGTGTCTATATGGAAAATTGTTAGTAAACATTTGTTTATTCTTCTTATTATAAATTATTATTATTAATTTAGGCACAGCTATGATTTTTAAAGCAAACTTCAATTATAATTTTCCTTATGAGTTCTCATATATTGGTCCAAATGTGTTAGCTTAAAAATCAAAGAATCAAATTTAATTAAAATACTTTTTGAGATTTTACAAACCTTATAGTACCAAGTTCTCTTCTTTTTCTGAGTAAATTATTAAATTGAATGGCCTACTCAGTTGAGGTGTAGGTGTGTATAATAGGGTTTTACACTTATTTTTAGTCATGCTAGAAGAAAGTTATATTATTACTATTATGTTTTATTATGTTTTCTTTCCTTCTTTTTGTGTGCACAATAAAACTTGTTTACAATAGAAGCCTCCATAAAGATCCGTTGTTCTGCCTTTAATATATCTCTGTCTGTTTCTCTCTCTCTCTCTCTCCCTCTCCCTCTCTGTCTCTCTCTCTCTCTCTCTCACACACACACACACACACACACACACACACACAAACACACACACACACGCACACGCACATGCACACACACACACACACACACACACACACACACACACGCACATGCACACGAACACACTCACATTGTCCATGTAAAATCTCTCAGATTTACTGGTTAGTAGATATTTAAATGAGGTCTTACAAAGAGCTTCCAAAGGTAGAAAAAAACTATCTACATTTAAATATTCTGTATTTTAAATAAAATCTCCAGAAATGTCGAAGAAAACAAAAAATAAGAGGCAAAGCACCTCATAGATCCAGATAGTGTGCTCAAATATTTATACCCTGACTAGTTTCCATATGTGTACAGGACCTGTGGGATACAAAAGCAACATCTCTTCCTTCTTATTTTCTTCCATTGTCAAACATTAGGGCATTCCAGTAAGCCAGCAATTGAACAAGAAAGTCATGCAAGAATTGTAAAAAGCAATAGAGAAAGGAGTCCATATTTTTGCAAAATACTGCTTTCAATTCAGCAGCAGAAACTATGCATGGCTGTTTATCTTGGTCCTGTTGCCCCTCTGCACTGTCCAACATGGTTGGCCAGCTACACAGCTTTCCACAGTGGCTTACAAGAGCTTCACTATTCGTTATGGCAATGAGGAGATGCTTTTGAGTCTGTTGAGTTAAAAGCTCCATTTAGTCTTTTACTCAAAATGCTTATGTAACTTAAATATTTTTAGTGCCCAGGAGTTCAAAGAAGCTAATGTGTTGTGATTCAAAATGACAAATAGAACACACTAAAAACAGCATCTAAATGTTTTCCTAAGTAAGTTTCAGGGAAATGTGTGGTGATGTGAATGGAACTCTACATAGCACTTTGGCCATCTAAGCACTTCCTTCCTTGTGCTGAGGCCTGAATGACTCATTGTACTGGCCCTCCTGGTCCCCAGTGGGTCTGGGATTGACCAGGAACCAGAAATTAGCACAGCACAAGTTTTATTTGTGGCTCCAGAGTGACAGAAAGGAAATACTCATTCTGGTAATATATATTGGTGAGCTAAGAATACACACTAATGCCCACTTTCCTTCCCAGCCATTGTCACCTCTCTGTTCTGATCTTGAATGAAAAAAGAAAGCCAATGAATTCTTCCCAGGAATTATGAGAAGAACAAACATTGAGGGTTGAGGCATTTACAAACTGGCATAATTAATCCATTCTAAGAAACATATTAAGAGGTATTTCTGGTACATGCAGACCTTAACTAAGAAATTATCTGAGATTGAATAATATCTCATAATAATAATATCTCAGTAACAATCTGGCCTTTTTTTATTAAAAAGACATTTGACTTACAAAAATCCTATTAATGAAAATATCACAGTCTTGACTCACTTGCTAATGTGATCATTTGTGACACAAAAAGTCCTTTGGAGAGAAAGGCAATAGTTAGTGAACTGCAGATGGTACCTTAAAAATAAAGACTTCCTTATAAATACTGAATATCATTCAAACACTTTAAACAAGCACAGTAGAGCAAAAAATTCTAATGTAAAATTGCAAACTCTGTTTTTACCTTAAACACAATGGATGCTTGAGATTTGGTTGCTTGCCACTAAAGTTTTATCAGTTGTAAAGCAAAACTAATATGAAGGCCCCCACTCTGGAGGAATGTTAGCACATGTAGAGAACAGTAAGGTTTGGGGTTTTTTTTTTTTTTTTTTTTTTTTTTGGTTTTGGTCAGATAACCAAATTACTTTTCTTATAGCAAAGTAATAAAATATAGATCTTATATGAGAATCTATCTCTAAATTTTGAGGAAATCCCCTTGTATTTTATTTTAAGAAGTTCTAGACTGTAAACTATGAGCTCAATTTGAATTACTTAAATAATTGATAAGTGTGAGAAAAAGACTTGTCTTATACAATTTGATATGCCAAATGATCTTTCAGAGCATCTCTCAAACTATATTCCAAAAAAATCTGGCCTCTGTATTTTAATAATTTAACATATTTAACTTGGATGTATTTTTTACTACAATTTTTTTCCTTACATCCCAATGACTTGTTGATGTGGAACTACTTCCCACTCCAGTGCCAGAGTTTATTACTTGTTCATGACATTGTGTTTCCTTTTAATATTCTTCCTCTATTTGAAATGTAAATTTTAGCTCTGTGGAAGAGAGTTTCTGGTCGTTATTTATTTCCTTCTACCATAATATCAAAGGAGGGTTTTAAAGTAGTAGGCTTATTGACGTAATTGGGAAAGAGGTTAACTCTGCAGATGCCTGAGTGACCTCCCAAGCCCCAGGTTCATTCACGTTAATGTTTCTGTATATTGTACAAACAATCGCTTTTTCTAGTCAACTTTTCTATTTCCATCTCTTAATGGCATTTACATTTGACATGAAACACAAATACTAAATTTCAGAAAATATTCTTTTTTGATGTTTTCTCACCTTAATATTATCATTTAGTACATTAATCAACTATTTTCTCTTTATTGTGGAATTCACTTACATTCTGTTCTTCAAAATTCAGAATAAATCAAAGTACAGTCAAAACAAAATACAAATTTTATGCTTTCAAAGTGCCAAGGACTCAGACTGCTTTCCTATACTTTCTAATAAGATGAAACCTTTAGAATAATCTTTTAAAATCATTTCTCTTCTCTTCATCACTATTTAAAAAGAACATAAAATGTGTTTACTAATACAACTACCAACATATAAGGTGTACAATTTTTCAACTTTTTCATCTATAGCTTGATATCTTCATGGTTCATAGATTAGCATATAATTTAACATTATCTATTATATTCAAATGGTAATATATTATACATATTTAATTTAAAATTATATGCTTATAATTAATTATCTCATATATCAAACAAATATGGTAGAATTTTATTATATATGAGTATTATGGATACTGTAATCCAGTTAGCAACAAAACATATTTATTTGTAAATAATACAAAATATCAATGTATATATATTGAAATATATAAACATATTTATTGAAAGGCTTTGGCATTTAATTGGTTAAGAATAATAAAGACATACATTAAGCATGATGTGCATGTGACTCAGGCAAATGGAGCATACTAGAATAAGTAGAGAAGCACTTTTTACAGTAGTTAATATACATATGCAAGTAAAACCTTCAAATTCTTGTCTTTGAAACTCCTTGAAATAAATATAATTTCAGCTTCTCAGTCATCCAAAGTCAATATTCTGTGTTATTGGTACAGAATGAGAATAAAACTCTAAAACATTGCTATGTTACTTAATGTTTCTAAGATCCAGAAAGACAAAATTTCACTGAATTCTTATGAGATATTATTTAATATTTTCATTTAGATAAGAAAATTTAAGTAAGAGAAATGACTTAGACCAAACCACAACATAGTTATGAAGGAATATGTGTGTTTGAATCCAGGTCGTTGTCTGGCCCCAGACTCCATTTGCTTAATGCTATGCATATGACCACGGTAGGATGAATGTACACCCCCATTTGTATCAGAAATCTCTGAAAGAATAAAGCTATTCCTCTTGTTCTGCACTAGCTTAGTTACCCATATTTTTTATGCTTGTGTCAAGGCAGAACAGCATGTTGTGATGGAGCAAACCCTAATGTAAATTGAAAAGTAAAATAAGTTGGAAAGTAAAAAGAAAGTGGCAGTAAGTATCCATGAATAAGGTAAGTCCCTAAATACCAGGTGTCTCCAACCATGTCTCACTGCCTGTGTCTCCATCTCCCCCCCCCCAAAAAAAAAAAAACTATTGGAAGTTTATTACTCTGATTAGGTCAAGAGCCTTATATTCCAACACTTTACTAAGAGTTCAACTCTGAACATTGCTACCTTGGGGACCATGACTTCAACACTTGAAACTTTGGGGAACATTTCAGATCCCAATAGGAACAGGCAGATGTCCCATAGTTCAGGTTCTATAACTATTCTTTCTGTTGTTGTTCTTGTAGTTGAAACGGTCATTGGTAGTAAGTTGACTATGACCAGGTACAAATAAATACTTAGAAAATCAGACGACAACAACAGCTTTGTTTGTACTGCAATATGTCCATGCACCAGAGCTCTGATTATTTCCTGGAAGTCAGACATGAAATGCCATTTACCAATTCACTCCAAGAACTTCATTATTTTATTTTATATTTCTGTATAGAAATTTTGGTAAGATTATTTTCAGAATCTTTTTTGAAAAAAAAAAAAGGCACCTTTATTCAGATCTTTACTTGTTTCCACATGGAAAAGGTTAGCAGTCTGATCACTGATATTAAGGCTTTGAAATAATAGTAACCGTAAAGTGGGTTAAAAACACTGATGTGAAGCTTAACTGATTCTCTATATATTATTAAATATAATTTCTAACAAAAATTATTCCCAAATATACATCTATAGAATTTCCAAGTATGGACAACTATTCTATTTCCCTCGGAGTGTGAAGATTTTAACTGCTTGTTTCATGATATATTCTCTCTATTATTCCTGTTTATCAGAGATTTTCAATTACATGCTTTTTATTAATTTCCCTCATGACTCTTTCTAAAACCACATTTTATCTAGACACCTTTCTTTCATTCTTAGTATATATTGTTGCTAGATTATTCTTTATGAATACCTCTCATACTTAAGTTAAGCAGGCATTTTAATACATTTATAAAAGACAAACTAAATAAAATCAATTCATTATTTATTTTTTATTTACATGTTCATGTGTAGGTGTGCCACATGTGTTTATGTGTCCAGAGAAGTCAGATGAATACATAGGATTACAAAGGAGCTCAGGTTCCAAGGGGTTGTGAGCTGCATGATGTTGGGACTATCCTTTTGAAGATTATAAAATGTGCCTTAATGGCTGAGGCATCTCTCCAAACACTGTTGTAAATAATTTTATATATTATTCCTTAATGAACATTTTGGTACTTTAAAATGTCTGCTCTCCACTTTCTCTCTCTACTACTAACTGGGTGGGGGTTCTGCTCTAATAAAACAAAAATGCAAGCATATTATTTACAAACTTTGACAATGAATGTTCCCTCAAGGCCCTTATTGTTGTAAGGAATTATTTTCTGATGAATTAGGAAGTTCAATGTGCACTACTGCTCCAAGCCTCAGAAGACAGTCTTACCTTCTTAGCATAAAAATCCCTTGATCCCTCAGCTGGTAGTTTTTTCCTTCTTCTATATAATACTGAATAGAAAGGGAGGAGAAAACTATATTAAATCAATGTTATATTTATATTTTCTTTTCACAAATAGTTTTTGTGTATGTTTGTGTGTATATGTATGCATGTATGTGTATTTGTGTGTGTGTGTGTGTGTGTGTGTGTGTGTGTGTGTATTCGATGAATTGCAGCTACTCAGGTCTATCCTTGTTATTGAAAGTAGCCATAAAAGCAGTAAGAATGACTGTAAATAAGTACAAATAGTCATTTAGAGTAACAAAAGTAAGAAATGAAAGAGAGCGAGAGAGAGGAATTTGTTAAGCATAAAAGAAATTTATCAATGATTATGGAATTTATCTAGAAAACATGGATACATGTGAATGTATGAAACAAATTTGCAAACTATAGAAAAAATATCGGCACTGAGAAATGAAGAATCTCAACAAAAAGTAAATCTATGAAGATGAGCAAAGAACCCATGAAATCTGATTTGAAACTTACCCTTCTCATCTTTTTTTTTTAGATGATTTCTCAACAATATTCCAGAGTTATCTTATTTATTTGATCACTTATCCATGCACAGAAACTTAAATACTGTATTCTTTCCTGATACTAATCCTGTATCAGAGCGGGAACTGGGAAATGTTGAGGTTATGCTGATGCTTCAGGAATCTTGATCTAGGGCTGAGTAACCTTAGTGCAGATGCTCTGATGACATATGCTATAGAATAAGCAGGTGCTTTGTTATCAGTTCATCAGTGATTTTAAGAAAAGCTGATCTTCCATTCAAGCAGAGAATGACACTTGACTTAGTTCTCCCTTAGGAGCAGACACGCCCATTGATTCTCATTAAAATAATTTTAGGAGAATTTCAGAGAAAACATTTAAATGCCACATTATTTTATGCCCTATATGGTATCTTTCTAACTATAAGCCTAAATAATATTCAATTATACATATCTATACATCTTATATTAACAAACATATCTATATCATAAACATTTGAGCATAAATATTTGTATTACAAAATAAAAATATGTAACCCAAATTTTCTAAAAAATAGTTATTTCAGATTCATTTTGTTGGTGTGTAATTACTCTATAAAAATATAATATTCAACAGGGCTGGGCTTTGCACTTGATTTCCTGATTCTAGGACTACTAAAAGAAAAAGCATATAGAACAAAGCCATGAATAAATGCTATGCTTTAGATACATGAGCACAGTAGAAACATGAAATGAATGTCATTGCACAAGCCCTCACTTGACTGTTGTCTACAATCTATAAAGTGAGGTTTAGAGAACTTGAAAGTAAAATTGGAGGATAGGAGATTTCGGAGAAAGTTAATACATGTTTAGTACCACACCTCAAGTCCTACTCCATAATCATAGTAAAGGAGGATCAAATCGGTCTTGATGTAGCCAGTTGAAGCATTTAAAGTCTATTTGACATGGCATTTTGTAGACCCAGTGTAGTATGAGGTTTCTGGCCTGGAATTTCTAGCCTAGATTCAAGGTTTAGGTCAACAGACCCACAGACCCACAGAGACACACAGATGCTTACAATAGTTTTAGGCTGATCAGCCAAAGGCCCAGGCATATAACTTGCTAACTCTTTACCCTTAATCTAACCCATGACTCATCCTGTTCAGCCATGGGGCTCAGTACCTTTTGTCAGAGCAGCATAGTTGTTCTCTGTTTCTTCTGGCTTCTCTCTGGCATTCTGCTCTGTTATGCCTGTTCCTAGAGTTTTCTTAGTCTGGTAGCCCCACCCACACTTCTTGTCTGCCTTCGGTCAGTCAACAATTTTTATTAAACTCATAGGCAGGGACAATTATTTACAATGGAACACCATAATACCCCTACAACACAGTCAGGCAGATAACAATCTGACCATCTTTAATGACTGAAAAAGGCACAATGTATGTGTGATTAGATTCTCTGCTGTCAAATGTAGAAGATTGTTACACCATAAAAATTCCACTGTTTGCACCAATGATGATTATTTCATTTTTTCAATAAATGATGGGTGTTTCATAGTGCTGGTACAGGGTCTATGCTCTACAAATCATACTTAGACACAACATGCAGAGAACTTGTGGGGAATCACTAACACTGATTTTGGAGCATAATTCTTGATTGCCAGAGGCTAAGTAGGACACTTAGAGTGTAGACAAACACTATTTGTCTGCATTACATCATGGACCTATGGAGAAATGCTCAGAGAGAAAAACTTTACAAAATACGATGGGAAATCCAATGGTAAACAGAAGTACTTTAAAACACCATCTCGAATGCTGAACAAGAAAGACCTTCTTGACAGAAATGTCATTTATAAAATGAAGGAAAATGTAAAGGAACAAGTAGAAAGATCCTAAGAAAATTCTCTTTATATTTCAAGTATTTAAGTAAATATATGGGAAAACTTATTTAAATATATTTTGAAATTTTCATTAGTAGTGCAATTGAATGTCTTAAGTTTTAACCAAGAATATGTTGCACTGCAGGGCTTTAAACACCTCAAGAAAGAATAAAAAAGTCTAAGAAATATTCTCAACTTTTTATTCAATTCTGGTATAATATTGCTGTTTTAAAATGAACATAAAAAAGAATCTTCCTAAATGTTCTCCATAAGCGAACTGTCCAGAATAGCAATGCACTGTATATTAATGTGTTTTTACAATAACAATGCCTCTCTTCCATTGAAATAATTGGGAGACTCACTATTTGAATTCATGTTGGAGCCTTTCAGAAACATAATAGCATGTTTTGTGACCTCTGTGATTATTTTCAGCGCTGAAATAAGCTTTTCCTCTAATGAGCAGTGACAAGATAAAATCCAGTGTGCCAGAAACAATAGACCATATCTTCAATTTAAAACTCATTTGAAACTCATTCTGTTCCACATTAATATTAAATGTCACTGTTGTCATAATGAGTTCATAGTGTTTAACAACTACATGCATTTTTGGTAAAGTTTGAAGTAGTCATTGTGATCTAAAATACAAGTGATCTTAAACGGGTAGAACTTGATAGGCTACTGTTACCATCGTTTGTCAATGAAATCCACCCACTACTTTCGGGATACTTGCTATTATTTTCATAATTGAAAAAGTATGCAATCAGATGATGCAGGAAAAGGAAAAGCAAAGAATCACACACCTTTAGAGATTTGGATATATTGTGCATCAGATTTGGCATAAGATTCATATATCTTAGATGTTCTAAGAAATGTACTAACAGGAGGAACAGAAACAATTGTACATAAGTGTCATGGAGAAAATCCATAGAACAGACTGAAGATATGGGAATAGGAAGTTCTTTCTGAGTCTACAATGAAGTCTCAGTTTCTTGTTAGCTTGTCTGTGTTGTATTGCTTATGACAGTAGTTATATAGATAGATGTAAAACAGAAACATTAGGACAAACTAGTAAAATTATTTTTCTATACTATTCTTTCAACTTTGTTTAATGGGTTCCATGAGTCCAATACTTACATGATATTGAATTGAGGATGTCTTAAAATATAGTTATTATTACATCTCATTAAGAGGATAGACATACTGAAAAAAATTAAAATAGAAAATACCATGGTTATCAAAGTAAAAACATCTACTAAAAGGTTTTGTTGATCAAAACTACAACATCTGAATGAGTAAAGTTGACAGATGCAAAGGCTGAAGAAAAACGTTTTCCTCAGATTACAACTTTGGGAGATGTTAAACAAAATAGTGATTTTCTGTGCTATTAAGAAGGAGCCATCATTCTTAGAATTCATGTACGGATGGAAGCTGTTGACAAGGTGTTCATTTATAGTCCTTACAGAAGCATCATTGTTCCAAAGGAAAAAATGTAAGGGTCTGAATTAAACCGCTGAGATCATCTCTATACAGAAGGTAACAACACCTGGAATTGTAACTGTGCCCCATGATGAATGTGATAAGGCTCCTCAGAAGACAATAAGCTTCCTGTGTTCACTTAATTCTCACTGGAGATGGGGAACAGGGCATTTCACTCTGCTCATGTGAACCCTTATGAGAGCCAGGCAAATGTATCCATTGCCTCAATACCTAACACTTTCCATTCTTCCTTGCTTTTTTTTTTTAGTGCTTTTGACATTTAAGCCACTCTAGTGAGAAGGCTTATTTACACCACTTATCAGTCACTATTATGCTTTAACCATGATAAATAAATTTCCAGTTTTTTAAAATACCCATCCAGCCATTGTTGTCAGAAAGTGTTTCAGTGCATATTAAAATTTGAGTTATTTTAACTTTGGAAACATTAACACCACATAAAAGTCCCAAACTACAAAGTAAAAAATCTCCCCTTTATTTCACCCAGCTACACAACACAAGAAGTCTAATCAATGGTAAATCTTACCCTACATTAACTTCTTAAAATTTTTCTTTTAATTTTCATATCTCTGTGAAAATTCACGAATATATAAATATATAAAGAATAAAAAGAGATATGCAGATAATGATTTTTCCCATCAGTTAAAGAAAATCCAACCTATGATACAGAGTGTTTTATACTTTGCTTTATGTCAGCCACAACACAAGTAGTAACATATCTGCACAGAAATAATATCCAAACTGTTTTTGTGTAGCTATATATGTAAACCTGTCAGTATTTGTGTGTGTTCTATAATTTAGTTGGCTCATCTACAAATAATAGCTATCAGGATACTTCAAATAATCTCCTTAAGAATTCTGCAATAAATATACTTAGATACATTTTATGTTTTTTGAAGTACATTTCTATATTGAAGAGTAAGATTATAGTTTGTTACTATAGCTTAATCTATGGACTATATGCAAGGAGTCAACATCACTGTCTCAGAGGCATACTATTTTTATTAATTATATTAATATTATACTCTAATACTATACTATAATATTTAAAAAATAATCTTACCACTGATCTCCAAAAAGTAGCTGTGTGACCTAGACAATTAGTAAAAATCATAGAGAATCAATTTTGTATTCATTATTTGGTTTTGGTTATGGAGTAAGAATTCATGAATTCATAAATGCTCAGAACTTGCTCGTCATGGACTATACCCAGATCTATGAGTTAATCAGTTTCATGAAGGATGGTAGTCATACATACAATCTGTAGAGTCATTTTAAAATCCAAATAAATAAATAAATAAATAAATAAACAAACACTCATTTAGTTTTCAAATATTTTGAGGATAAATTGTCTGCAGCAAGCTAACGTTTATACTTTAAAAAGTAAAGATGTTGCCAGCCTTTAACGTTTTTTGTGAAATAATTGGATTAATTATAGGTTGTTATTGATTTTATAGTTTTAAGTATTTGATAATTCGGATGGTTTACTGTTTGAATAGTTAATAGAGATTCCTAGAGCAAGGTTAAAAATCAATGACAATGACTTTTTACCCATATTTTCACTTTTTCTTTATTTTTGCTATTCTTCAATGCTCAGTGCTGAAGGTATAAGCTCTGCCATCTGTTCTTGTTTTTCATGCTGACATGATGATTATGAACATTAACCTGCAGACTTGTTTGGCAGTATCATTTTTCATAAAGTCATCATGTCTGTTATGCTTAACCAATTGTAATGTGTTAGAGTACACTGAAGTGACTGAGAAGATAAGGTGATATAATGGTTCCATCTGAGTTTTCAAATCCCTATTGCCACATCAGAATATGTCTTAGCTGAAAATATACACATATTTCATGCAGGTGGTCCATTTATTATCCTATTGGGAAAATTTAGAAAGGGAAAGTGAGTATTACTTAGCAATATTTCTAGAAAATATGAAATAAATTTACTTTAAATAAAGTAAGTAGAACTGTCAGCTGGCATATATATATATATATAGGAGAAGCCTTAATTCTTTCTGTTTTATAATAACATTGAGTGTAAGCAGAATCTTTAGCATTTTCTTTGCTTTGCAGTCCTCCAGCAGCAAACCTTCTTGTCTTTTGCCCACTCTTTTTCTATTTTTTAAATTTTTTCTACTTTTTATAATTTTTATTTTTAACCATGTATCTTCCTGTACCCTCTCCCTTCCCTCCTCCCAATCCCTCCCAGTCAGCCTTCAACCTCTGCCCTCCCTTTCTCCCAATCCTCTCCTCCCAAAGGGCATGAAGTCCCAAGGTGGGTCAGCTCAGCACAGCACATCCACTCCAGGCAAGTTCGATTTCCTCATCCCAAAGTCAAGACTGGGTTAGGTTTTCCACTGCAGAGAATGGGCTCCAAATTGCCAGCCCAAGCACAGGAACAAAGTCTGATCCCACCCCTCGTGGCTCTACCTACTGCCCAGGCCAGCTCACTCTTAAGACAACAACAATATTGACAATTTTTTAATACTGGTCAGTGTGTTTTTTGGGGTGGGTAGGGGGAGAGAACTAGTTTGAGAGATGGAAGAGATCTTGAATGTTTGCTATTAAAGGCTCAGAAGGATGGAAGTCTTTTGGTACAGAGTGCCCTTGAGTGATACAGGAAATGCAACAGTTCGAGCAAGGGCTATATTCTCAGCTTAGAGAGTAACTGTAGTAAGTGACAGGTGACAGGTCAATTTCCTCATCTTCAGGAGAAACCATTGCTTTTGCTTTTATAATTTTTTAATTTAATTTTAATTTTTTAGTGTGTGTGTGTGTGTGTGTGTGTGTGTGTGTGTGTGTGTGTGTGTGTGTTTGCTCCTTTGGAAACGGTGGTATCGAAATTTATGTTACCAGTGTCTATCAGATAGTAATGATTACGAATACAGAAACCTTTTTAAAGCTCCTTTAGTAAAGTAATGTGCAAGCATGAGGAATTTATTTAAAACTCCCAGAACCCAAACAAAACCAGATATGATAGTTTGGTGTCTATAGTTCAGTAATTCTACAGTGAGATGTGAAGCAAAGGCTAGAACCCCAGAAGCTCATAGAGTAAGTAGCCTGCCACACATAGTAGCAAACACAGAAGTACCCTAACATTCATACATGTCAGCATAAGTGTACCTATATTCACACACATAATACACAACCCCACACACAGCTTTTACAAAACAGGTTCTAATAAATTATAAATTTGAAAATAGTTTTATAATTTATATTTGTTCTCTGGTAACACTTGACAAATCAATAAATATGTCAAAAAATACTGAACTTCCTAGAATGGGCAATATGTGAAAATACTTAGTATTCTTCTATTACTGACCTGAGCATTTAATTTTGTTTATTTTACACATGTGTCGTGTGTGTGTGTGTGTGTGTGTGTGTGTGTGTGTGTGTGTGTGTGTGTATGTGTGGATGTGCCATAGAATCTGGAGGTTAGAGAAATGGGTCCTCTCCCTCCAGTATGTGGCTATCCAAGATTGAACTCAAATTGTCAGGCGTGACATTCAGCACTTTTATTCACTGAACCATCTCACTGGCTCTGACCTAAAAGTTCACATAATGCTTATTTTTCCCTATTATTCTTCTATGTCCTTCCCATTGCATAGTTGTTCACAAATTCCTGTCTGTTATGAACTGGAAATGGCTGCTTTATTTCACAGAAAGTACATATCTTTATATCCTTTTTAGTAATAATGGTGGTAGTTTGTATGTATTTGGTCCCCATAAATTCACAGGGAGTGGTACTATTAGGCGATAAGGCCTTGTTGGATGAAGTAAGGTCTTGTTGGAAGAGGCTAGATGAGACACATCTTTAATCCTTTACACCTTGAGACTGGAGTGAACACCTTTGATTTGTGCCACACCATCTGTGTCATTGTGGGGGCAGGTTTTGAGGTCTTCTTCTCAAGCTTCACTCAGTGTGACAATTAGTTGACTAAAATGTAGAACAGTTGGCTGTTTCTCTAGCACCTATGCCTTCCTGCATGCTGCTATGCTTCCTGCCATGATAGATTGAACCTCTGAATTGTAAACAAGTTATCACAATGAAATGTTTCCTTTATAAGATTTGTTTTGATCATGGTCTCTCTTTACAACAGTAAGTAAAGCCTAACTAAGACCATAGCCAATGTAAATTAGTTATCTTCGTAGGAAACGAACACAATTAAGAATAATAAAAATGGTCCAGAAAATATTACAATCATTAATTTCTTAGATAACTATTAAGTTCTGGGTTATTTGAAAAGAATCACTACAGCTGAATCATATAATATAGTCAAGGAAAGAAATAACAAGCTGTATTTTCAAAATATAAATCTATTTGTTGTAGATGCTATTGACTGTTGAAATAGACAACGGGCTCAATTGTTTCTGTTTTCTGCTTATGTGAGGTAAAAATGATATACTATTCAAAATACTGAAAATAATTTGACCAATTATCCAGTGTCACAAAATATTTATTTAACTATGCAAAGATGTGCTGCATTTGTTTATTTTGGGGACATTTGTTTAACTATGTAAAGATATGGTATATTTGTTTAACTATGTGAATATGTATTGCTGTTTTCCACTTCTAAGGCACTTAATTGATCTCATAAGCTCAATGGCCAATAGCAAGGGAGGAGGTATAGATGAGATTTCCTTGCAGGGACAGTAAGTAAATTGGAGGAATTTAAACTCAGAGGAAGAAAAAAAGAGACACTAGAGTGACACCAGGGCCAGCCAGACTCGGAAAAAGCAGGAAAGTAAGGAATGCAGAATGAAAGATTAAAAGCCCAAGGCAAAACATAGATGAATAGAAACAGGCTAAATTAAGTTATAAGAGCTGGGGGTTACAAACAGAAGCTAAGACCAAGCATTTATAATATAATAAATCTCTGTGTCTTTATTTGGGAGCTGGTGTGTGGCCCAAAGGACACTTGAGATCTTCCTGCCTCTCTTTCCTTAAACAAATACTACTTGGTGTGTACCACCACAACTGGCTGTTTCTTGTGCCTCTCCAACTCTTCTGGATGCTCTGTGATGATTTTCTGACAACTACTTACTAATTCAGCCTTGTGACCAAAGGTTAATTTTATTTAATTAATACAAATGCAAACTCAGAGTTCACAGTGTGATTGAATATCTCCAAAAATGTAGTTTTTTTCAAATGAAATAATAATCTGATTAAGTTTCTCAGAACTAAATCCCGAAAACTGTGTGTTAAAGTGATATCACTGGGAAATGTGTGCCTAAATGTCAGACATGTTTATTTGTAGAGGAAGAGATAAATGAATAATTTTATATCATTTATTTTTACTAAAAATGACACTTGCTTTTCCTCTGAAATTAAACAGAAACATTTGGATTATTGTGATTCATAAAGATAAGTGAGGGCTTCTGACAATTGCATCCTTTGTCCTTTATGACTAAGTCAGATATTTCCACTTAGATGATCTAGGCAAAAAGGAGCACATAGATCTTCTCATAGTTCATATAAAAAAAATAAAAATAGAAAAGGACTACACATCAATTCCAGAGGAAGAATGACAGTAAATCTAACTAAAATTTTCAAAGTCCTTTTCTCTTCAAAATACCAAGGTATACCCCTGATTTGGTACCAAAAACATAATCCCAAAATTTTATTCAAAACCATTTCTAACTTAAATGACTTTGAGTCTGGTAGAGATGGCTCAGTGGATAGAGGTTATTGCCATTAAAATCCAGTGACCTGAGTTCCATCTCTGGATAGATGAAGAAAAATGACTTGAGTCAGCTGACCTCTTGCATGCACATTGTGGCACACATGCCTATAAACATACAAAAAATAAATGAATAGATATAATATATAATAATAAAAATGAACATGTCTCAAAAAGATACAAGAAAAAGCATAAAAAAGGAACTTATCACAAAATATTTATAAATTTAATTTCTATATAAGTTTTTTTTCAGATGACAAATAATGTTTAAAATGTACAACATTAATTCATTGAAAATTTTCCTTTATGTTTTGAGTACATTAAAATGTGATCCTAGCTTGGAATATACAAAATTTGGTGAAATGGTTATATTAGTCATCTTATGACCATTTTCTTATTCAGATATTCTTTTGGTTAAATTAAGAAGGTATTACTTGAGCAGTCATTTTAAAATTAAAGAAAGAAAGGTATTTAGTACTTAAGTGACTTGCCAAAAGTATGAAAAACATCAAAACCAGAACTCAAATGAACATTGTGGAACTGCCTCATTTAAGGCCACCCTCTATCACAGGACTAATCGTTCTTCATTGTAGTAGTGGTTTAGAGTAGTATTTTGGCTGGATTCTTCACTTTGGTCAAGTCTTGACACAGTAACAAAGCAGTGACAATGACAGTTGTGGAAGGCTAGAGACACAGGTCAGATTTAAGAGAACTGTTGCTCTTCAAAAGGACTGGAATTTGATTTCCATAACCTACATGATGGCTCACAACCATCTGTAACTCCACTTCATAAGATCTGTCACCTTCTAGCTTTCCAAGGTACTGAATGTGATTCACAGATAACAATGCAATCAAAATATTCATATGCATACACTAAACATTGATAATATTTTTTAAAATACCAATGATTATGGGGTATATCATGTGGGATGTAGCACTTTATGGGCTGCTTAATTATCTTAACTAAAATTGCCTCTGGGATGATTTGTTACTGTCTTTATTTTCAATCGTTGGGAACCAAGGTTTAAAAAGGTTAGTTGCCTTCTACTTCTAGCATTTATAAATTGAAGCTGAGGTAGGAATCTAATACCAGACAGGTCTTTGCCGCATATATTGTGTAGTATTGTGTATCTTGCAAATAATTTAAGAAATTTAAATATTTCTTTTTTATTAAAGAAAAAGATGCATCTGTTAATTTAACTTTATCAGGAAAATATGAATCAGATAATTCAACTTTAATGATAATATATGGAGAGCTATAATATCCAGACAAACACAGAAAATAAAATCCTACTGAAAAAATTATACCTGTCATGATACTCAGAAGTAACCAGCAGACATAAATATTTTAAATAAAAAACTCATTTTGCCCATGATTTAATTTACACTACATTAGAGTCATGAGACCTTTAGTAGTATAGTTACAAAGTCCAATATTTTAAATAAATGCTTTGCCTTAGTTTTTATAATTTGATTTTACTTAGTTTATGTATTCTAGGAGAGAAGAAGAAATTACAAACAAGAGCCTGAGGGAGGTGAAAATAAGAAAGATAACTATCAGGGTTGACATCCAAAGAAAGAGAAAAAAGCATCAAGTTAATAATGGTCTGATGTTTTCTCTATAACAATATATGCAATTTAGCTGCATGACGCTGGCTATTATTCTCCCTTTTTTTGCTACATGGTCATTACTAAAAATAGCTAACTGCATATTGAGTGTATATATTTCTAAGTATTGAGAAGTCAGTAACCATGACTTTAGGAACCTTTCTACTGAAAATAATCCTCTAGATCACAGTAAATTTAAAAACATTTAACATTTAGTTTTAAGAACTCTTTTGTTCAGTAGTCCATTGTCTGTTGCACAAAATTAACGTTAGTTATTTTTTTCAAAATACTATATACTAAAAACCTTATTTGAAACTAACATTTTGATCAAAATGAAATCAAATTTTTTAAAGAGAACACTAACACTTTTGGAACAACAGAAGCTTGTAAAACAAGTGAATTGAAAATCTTATAGGAAATATATTTCAAAATTGAATTTAAAGTTATTTGTACAAAATAGCAATGAGAATGATAGATAGACATACACACACTTATCTTTCCCCTTCGTAAACTCTGCTAAAAAAAAAATGTTGTTGCAAAGATCAAAAAGGGTATTGGGGTGATATTTTATATTTAATAAAATTAGCGTGGAATATCAGAAAACACAATCATCTGCAGTCAAGCCATGAAGGTCAGAGAGTGGTAACTCATGCCTTTAATCTTAACTCTAAGATTATGATGCAGAAGTTGAACCCAGAAGTGAAACAACTGGCCAAAGAAGACATTTAAGGCAGGCGAGGGTAGATTTTCAGGCATTCTGTAGGAACAACCAGCCAGGCAGAGGAATCTTGAGGGTAGTAGCATTTTTCCTATTTGGCCTGAAAAATTGCCTGGGTGAGAATTTACCATGGTCTGTTCCTCTGATATTCCAGCTTCTCTCTAATATCTGACTCTGGGTTTTCATTAAATACCAGCTAGAATTCATGCAATAGAGAGTAAGTAATTGCATACATATTAGTCAAATAATTTGGTGGCATTAGAGAGTTGGTGTTTGAGAGTTTGCTCAACAGAACAAACACAATTCCAAGTGAATAAAGAAGAGAGCTTTACATCACTATAAATAATAAACAAGGTTAATTTTAGGGAGAGGAGGCTATTCAAAATCTGTTTGCGAGGTTCTTAATCAGTGGCTGGGATTTCTGGGTAGCAGAGGCATTGTGTGGTAAAACATAAGGGATTATTTTGTTCCATTGTAAATAATTGTCCCGCCTATGAGTTTAATAAAAAACGTTGATTGGTCAAAGGCAGACAGGAAGTGTGGGTGGGGCTACCAGACTAAGGAGACTCTAGTAACAGGCAAATCAGAGCAGAATGCCAGAGAGAAGCCAGAAGAAGCAGAGGACAACTATGCTGCTCCGAGAAAAGGTACCAAACCGCATAGCTGAACAGAAAAGAGTCATGTATTAGATTAAGGGTAAAGAGTTAGAAAGTTATATGCCTGGGCCTTAGGCTGATCAGCCTAAAACTATTGTGGGCATCTGTGTGTCTCTGCGGGTCTGTGGGTCTGTGGGCCTAAACCTGAGGCTAGGCCCAAAAGTCTGAGCCAGAAACCTCCTACTACAGTAAAGGAAAAAGCAAGCATGACAAGAAATCGGATAGGAACATAGGAAATAAAATGACCTTATTGCTGCCTAATGAAGAGAGTGAGGAAGAGCTAGGCCTAGTTATTATGCCTTTTCATGGTTCACATAAAATGAAGAAGTCTTCTCACCAGTGCTCAACTCTTAAAGGTTTCAGCCAGTTTGGCATCAAGACATTACCTTATGTGCCTTTGGGTTTTCTCAACATTCAAACTCTAGCATGGGTGTAAACAAAGGTTAATGAATCTGGAGAACGTGACTCCACAAAGCTTGCTTTAAAAAATTAGACTGTATATTTGGTGACTTATGAAATTTCATCATGATAAGATGATTTGGCCTAAAAAAGTGGACAATGATAACAACAATTCTGTAGGTAGCAATCAGGAGACGTGGAATGGCATTACACTGCTTAGTACTGACAGAAGAAATTCAGAAAGCAATCTGACAAATGACCCCAGGCCATTAAATAGTGTTCATTTTGAGTTAGAGATTTCATACTTTGCCAAAAATTAATTATAAAATCATTTTTATATGTTGGATATAAAATTTTCTACAACCATCTGTCTGAGAAATTCATAGAACATGTATATCTACCAAGATAATGACAACCAAGAAACGGAGAAGTTTCAAAACACAATTAGATCAATAATCTTTGCTCTCTTTCAAATTTCCAGCCTTTTTTTCACTAATTGCTGCTTTATGTAGCAAGACTTTCTCATTACCACCAGCTCCCAATTAATGATATGTAGACTTATTATTAATTATTAAAGGTTGGCCTTAGTTTAGACTTGTCCCATTAGCTCTTATAATTTAAATTAACCTATACATATTTTTTATTAATCTGCAGTCTACCACATGTCTTTTACCTCTCTCTCATCTTGTACCTCATATTTCCTCTCCATGTCTAGCCAGTTTCTCTGTCTCTCTTCTTACCTGAATCCTAGAAGTCCTGTTCACACTGCCTGTCTTGCCCTTGGCCATTTAGCTCTTTGTTAAACAGAAGGCACCTTGGCAAAGGCACATCATCACAGTATACAAAAAGATTATTCTACAACAGCTATATATATCTACATAACATGCATACATACATTTTTAAAATAAATAAATACAAACTACTCCACCTGTATAATGCTGCTTGTATATTATGAAGACTTACCAATTATTATTGGATAAACAATTGGTATGTACTTCCTGGTAAAGACTCTTTTTCCCGTTCTTCCTCTGTTGCCTATGGTCTTCTTTGTGGGACTGAAGTTACTAGGGCTTTCCCTCATTCACTTTATCATTTCTATTGTCATCATTCATGTTCATCTCTTTTTGTATATCGACATATATGTGAGACTTTATGGCTATAGCTTCTGATATTCCTTGGAGATACAATCTAACAGCATACAATCTATCTAGTCCTTTCTTCCACGGTGACCTTTGATTATATTTGAGCCTTCTCTACAAGAAGAACTCCTGACTACTAGCATAACATCTAAAACTCCATGGCAAGGAAGGTATACTTGGGAACATAACTGTTGTTCTTTTTGCTAAATAATCATGTTGTCAAACTCCTTTTTAAACTGTTCTGTTCACACCCATAGATTTATGTTGCTTTCAACCTTGGTGAGAGAAACTTCTCTTTCTAGTGGGTAGTAGTTACTTTAGAGACTCAAAACTATTCAAGGTGCTTAGAAGTTAATCTGTCTGCTCTAACATAGATGGGACATCTACATTGATTCTTCTCCCACAGACTCAGAGTATATCAAATAGGATAGAGGAAAATAATCTAAGAATAGGTTCCTGGGGAAGAAATACTGACAACTGTCTACAGGACATGACACAGCAGTTGCACATGTGAAATAATAAAATCTGTAGCTACCTATGTAAGATATGACCAGGATCAAGCCAGTTAAAAATTCTAGAATGGATGATAAGGGTCTGCTGAAGTCTCACCCATGACTGAGGAGATTATGGCAGTTGATGGCTTCTAAGAAATGGACAACCACTTTTTGTGGTGTGGCCACTGGTAGTTTGTTCATGGTCTAGTGGGTGACCTTGTATTCATACCCATGTTGGAAACACTCGTTGGAGTCAGAGAGCTACAGTTTTTTAGAGAAAGAGACAGACAGAGGAGAAGTGGAAGGGAAAGAACATGAAATCAGAAAGAAGATAAGTTTAAAGGCCCTGAGAAGGATTTGGTGGGTTGATAGAGATCTTCAAGGTGAACAGGAAAAGGAAGGATTGTGCATATGTATAAAATTTTCAATAAATAAATAAATGTTATTTGAAATATACATATATATATATATATATATATATATAATCTTTATCTTAGAGTGACAATGGAATGATTCATGATTCAGCTATTGGACAAATCTACTACATAATATTTAGACCATTGAAATACAAGAATAAAAAATTACAAATTGAATTTTAAAGTTTTTTCTTTGATCAAAAATAAATTTCAAATTGCTACAAACTTTGGTTTAATAAATTACTTTTATGAACATGATTATACTTCTTTCTGCTCTATGGAATATTTTCAGAACTGTAATTCTTAAAGAATTTGTTTTAATATCATTAAAATATATGCATAGATTAAGAGTGTTTTTCTAATAGGAGATATGCTTAAGATCATCCTCTTTATTGAGTTTCAAAAAAACTTGTTTTTGCATATAAGGAATTAAGATGAAAATAGGATCATGCGATAATTTGAATGTAATTGGCTCCATCATATTATAGGGAATGATACTATTTGAATGTGTATCTTTGTTGGAAATGTAGGAGTAGGTTTTGAAGTTTCCTATGCTCAAGATAACTTCCATTGTCTCAGTATACTTCCTGTTACTTTCTGGTCATGATATAATCAGTACCATGTCGCCTGCCCTCTGTTATGTTCCCACCATTCCCATATGATAAAGGACTAAACCTCTGAAATGTCATATGCCAGCTCAGTAAAATGTTTTCCTGTGATACTTTTTTGTGGTCATGGTGTCTCTCCATAGCAATAGAAATCTTAACTAAGACAGAACAATATGGCAGGGAAGGATTCATCTTCTGGGTACAAAACTATTTCTTTTCCATATAAGACAGAACACATAGTAGCAACATTTTAATTTTGCTAAGACTTGCACTTTGCTTTATCAGTGTGTCCACCTACAATTCCTTAGTATTTTACTGAGAGATTGTTATTTTATTCTAATATAATAATTATAAATTATTCAACTTTGAAAGTTGAACCTCTTATTTTAATGTGAAGGAAATTTATTTTAACATACAAACTAGAAAATATTCTATTTTGTCAGAATCATTTTCTTAATGATATTCTTTTTTCAGCTATCTTGATTTTTTTTAAGATTAATTATATTTGAAGGTCACAGTTTCAAGACTTTGAGTAGGTCATAGGTCACACTTGCAATTGGACTGATGAACCATTACCTGGGAGGTGACAGGAAGGCAGAAGTTGGTTCAAGAATTGTTATACAAACAAAGATAAAGGATTGGAATGGAAATGTCAAGCTGACATTTATGTTTTAATTGTGAATATCTTAATTAACCTCCTTGTCTTAAGGAAACTATTTTATATTCCACCATTATATCTCAACACAAAGTTCTGATTCTGGCTGTCCTTAGCCTGTATGCCTGTGCATTTTCTTCTGAAAACCATTTATCTGTAAACAGCTGACAGGAAGCTCCAAATTTTCTATTTACAGGCCCACGGTTATGCTCTTTGTATAGAAGACATTATTTATAACAAAGAAATTTCTGAATTTTCAATGTATCTACAATGGAGAAAACATGAATTAAACTCACAACTTATTTTATCTTCAAAATAAATTGTAAAAAGTATATTTTCTCACTGTGGTTCATAAAATATAAAAATATGAATTAAAGTCTTAGTTCAATTCAAGTTACAAAATATTTATGAAATACTAGATTAAATTATATTTTAATATTTTATTAATTAAAAAAGTAATATTATTTTGAATAGTTAGTGTATGTGAGGGTAACATATTAGTGAATTGTACATTAAACTACTCAAGCCTACTAGTATTTCCCTAAGACACATATAAGTAACTAATAATAAAATGAAATGAAATATAGGCCTTCCTTTGACCTAGCAAGTATGATTAGTTAACTTATCTAACAGGCCCTGTAAAACATTCTATTCAACAACTACAGAATGTCAGTCCTCAAGCTCACATGAACATTCATTAAAAATACTACATTCTGATCCATGAAAGTGGCACGTAAATTGTTAAAAAAGAAATCAGGATATGACTCATATGTCAAGAGACTTAATCTAGAAAGCAGAAACAAATGAGTAGTTCAAAAAGTATCCAAAAGCATTAGATAGAAAATGGTAAAATATACTTGAAAAGAAACAAGAAAAAGGCTTAAATAGAGTGAGGGGGGTCCCTTTAGAACATTGAGTTAAGATTTATTAAGAGTTATAATGTAAGAGATGGAGCCAGGGAGAAAGATAGCCACCATGACAGAGATATTGTATGGTCATGAATGGGAGGCA
Source organism: Phyllotis vaccarum (assembly GCA_033318265.1). Lineage (NCBI taxonomy): Eukaryota > Metazoa > Chordata > Mammalia > Rodentia > Cricetidae > Phyllotis > Phyllotis vaccarum. Next base: position 125,489,083 of record JARWLC010000004.1, on the reverse strand, counting down.
AGACATATGGAAATGTGTGCATATGTCTTTCTTTGTACCTCCAGCTTCCAAATAATGACATAGAGACTTATTAATTATTAATACTTGACCTATAGCTTAGGCTTAGTTCCAAATAGCTTTTATAACTTAAATTAACTCATTTCATGCATGTTTGTGTGCATTTATTCTAACTATTCTTTAAATTTTGGAAAAACTTTATAGTTCTTTAATTGGCAAACAAATGCATTAATATTTTCTATTGGGACTATTTTCATTAATTATTGTTATTGTTGTTATTGTTATTATTTACATCCCAATCCTCTCCTATCACCTCCATCTACCCCTCAGCATCCACTCTTCCTCCTCCATTGTTGTTTCTCTTCATAAAAGGGCAGGCCTCCTATGGAAATCAAACATGGAATAACAAGTTGCAGTAAAATGTCTTAACTATAAGGAAAGGCATGGGGATAATTTTTTGAGAAAAACAATGGCTTCATGTGAGAAGGATAACTTTATCCTTACATGTAGCATTTAGATCAAATTTTAATTTCACTTTTGATAAAAATGTTTAGGTGTATTAAAAAGAGCATATGACTTATCTTCAGCCAAAACTCCAACAGTTTTTGTGTGTTAAAGTCCATAATACTTAACTGAGTAGGTGACTAGGGAAGAGTACCCAGCACATTAGTTATATTTTCACATGAATAAAAGTGTACTCCTGATTATGCTGACTCTTCTATCTGTAAACTCTGAATTACAAGTGATTTTAAGGTTTTCATCACAAACATGACCTTTCTGTCATCTGGCAAAAGGAGACTTCGTATTTTTAGTCATTTCAAATATCAAGTTTCATGGTTCTTAATTAAATTTTAGAGAACAATAACATCTTTTTAAAAATAGCAGTAGAGTTTACCCTCCCATTACCTTTGAATGTATTACGGCTTGAAAATATGGATCTTGTGAGATTAGACAGACATTCAAATTTGTTTTTGATGCCCTGGCAGGAAGGAGTGATCTGCTTTTAATTTCTTCTTCCAGGGAAATTCCTTCTTTAAAAGCACAGAAAACTCCTGGGAAAAAATTTTTCATGAACATATACAAGGTAATAAGCTCTCAGGGGCCAACACCCTTCCCTAGATTTCTCCACATAAATCCAAAGCACTGTTCCTTTCTTCACTGCCATCCCAAAGCGGAGCACCCATCTTCTTTGAAGGTTTTATCTCTTAATTCTGTTTGAGGTAGATTTCCAGAGGGGCTACCCTGACATGTTACTGGGATTGCTGTTTTTTCATTGAGTTAGTATTTTTTTCTGGCACAAATATTTATTTCTGCTGTTATACATAGCACAAAACAAACCAGAAACCAAAAAAATATATAATGACTGTTGCATAAAGTTTGGTTTATAGATGTTAGGATACAGACTTTACACAATCCTGGTAGGTCACAAAAATATTATATGATTTTTCTATTGATTCCCCTCCACACCATTTGAAAAAGTAAAAACTATTCTTAACCTAGCAAACATATTTTTCAACTATCCAAGTCTCCCGTTTACCTCCTGGCTCCAACAAACAAAACGTACCTTACAATGCTCTTTGGATAATAAATTAAACCAGGGAATGAGGTATATTTTTATCAGTTTGATTAAAATATTTTAAATGAATTTATTAATTTAAATTTTGTCTTTACTGTTAATATGCATCTTAAATTAATGACATATATAATATATTACGTTGCTACTTTTTAATAATTTCTTTTATTTTTGAGATTGTAATGTAATTACATAAATTTCCTCTTCCCTTTTATATCTGCAAATCTTTCCATACAACCTGTCTGTTCTTTTTTTTCATTAAATGTTGCACCATGCATATTTGTATAAGTATATACATATATATTTACAAATATTCTAAGTTGGTATAATGTTTCTCATATTTTTGATCTCAGGGTTGACCAGTTGGTATTGAATAACCACTTGCTTTGTTCTTCTTGGAGAAGACATTTTCTCCCACTCTCAGTTTTCCTTGGTTGCCTGCAGTTCTTTGTGTATGTTTGAGGCCTTGTAGGCTTTCCCCTTTTCACTTTGACATGTGTGTTGTTTTTGTTCAGATCATGTTTAGGCAGTTGTGTAGGATATTATGAGTGTAGCTTCTTATACTATGAGGAGACAGAGTCACACAACATATTCTCTCATCCTTTGGCTCTTACCATCTTTCCACCTCCTCTTCAGCAATTTTCCCTGAGCTTAGGTACAAGAGCAAATTAATTTTCAACTCAAACATTATTTTCAGCTAAAAGATCTACGTTAGAATTATGATATATGAATGATTAACAGTGTCTTTGTCAGTGTTCCTATTACTATGAAAAACACTATGACCAAAAGCAACTTAGGAAAAAGTTATTTTCATCTTGCACATCCACATAACAGTTCATCACTGAGAGAAGCTAGGACAGGAGCTCAAGCAGAAACTTGGAGGCCAGAGCTCAAACAGAAGGCATGAAAGAACGCTGCTTACTAGCTTATGCCTCATGGCTTCTTCAGCCTGCTTTCTTACACAACTCTGGATTACCTACCTGAGGGTGGTTCTACTCACAGTGTGGTTGTCCCTCCACATAAATGACCAGGCAAGAAAATACACCACAGTCTTGACCGCAGGCCAATCTTGTGCAGGCATATTCTCAGTTAAAGATTTCTCATTTCTGATAATGTGTCTAGCTTATGTGAAGTTCATAATCACCTAGCTAGCACAAAGGTCTGTGATTTTTTGTGGGCTTGATTCTTTTTTCCCTAGTGTTTGTCTGCTCCTACATGTTTCCAGGAGAAAATGCTGTTCTTTAGAACAGGCAAAAGTCTGACTTTGACTTCCGCTCTCCAAATATTAGTTCTAGAACTTTACATGAGCTATTTAACATCAATTTCACTTATTTTTAATGTTTTAATATGATTCATTTCACATGATAATTAAAGGGTGCAAACAAAACTCCTGTGGAATTTTACCTAGTGTAATCAACTTACTAGGTCTTCACAAAGCACTAATTTCAATAGAGTAAATACTCTACTAATTAAATAATAAATAATAAGCTCAGTTTTAATGGGGGAGCTCAGCATATTGGGCAGACATTAGTCACTGAACTTGAGAAGAACATAAAGACAACATTGGGGCAGCTTCTTTTTAATGTTGGGCAGGGATATGAAAAGTTGGAGTGAAAATAATTATAGAACTTAGTCTCCATACTAGGTTGGCTGAGATAATGTCTAAATGAGAATCTGCTGATCTTCTAGTTTATATTCCTCTAAATGAAAAAAAAATGTATATGAGAAATGTACATGTTTGTATTACATCTAAACCAGAGCCACTCAAGTCCATTGAACGCTAAGAAGAAAATTAGATTCCCCAAAGTTCTGTGCCTTAAACACTAACACATTTTCTATTGTAGGATTAGCCTTTACAGTTGTAGAACATTGAATCTCAGAATGAAATGTTTCCAGATAAAAGAATTATCAGTTTGAGTTAGTATAGATAGGTAAATGGGTGGGTAGATGGATAGAAAAATATGATAGATAGATAGACATAGATGATAGATAGATAGATAGATAGATAGATAGATAGATAGATAGATAGACAGACAGAAGGATAGAAAGATAGATAGATAGATAAATAGACAGACAGACAGATAGATGATGGATAGATAGATGATAGATAGATAGATAGATAGATAGATAGATAGATAGATAGATAGATAGATAGATAGTCTGAAAGCCATGGTTGGCATGTGCAGAGTTTCTCTGTTACTTAATATGTAGAGAACACATATGGTTCATCAAATTTAACACAGTTGATTTCAGAGCCTATAACTTTTCTTAGGGGAGCTGAAATTGTCAGCATTGTGAGAAATGGTTCAGTTTTCTTCATATGACTTGGCTTTCTTTGTTCCCCCCAAACTTTGTTACTCTCATAACAAATGTTTTTTCAATAGTTTGTGAACTACCATGGATGTGCTTCGTCTTTGTACAAAGACTCAATAGCTAAAATCTAATTTGAGATAATCCTTGGTAGGTTTATTTGATGTATTTTAATTTTAAAATAATAATGGTGTGTGTATGTATGTGTGTGTTTATGTATGTGTGTTTGTTTCAGAGAGGGCTCAGTACATTATCATTATCTCAAGAGTTATTGGTTTGATGACACAGATTATTACCTTATTGTATTGATGGAATCAAAATTTGCTTACTTGAAGCATTAACTTACCCCCATCATTGTATTTTTGTGTAAATATGATAAATGTCATATTTCTTACATGAAATACAAAGAATAACATATTTAGACAAGATACTTGCCTTTTATCTTTCATACACTCAATCTCTTCTGTTCGGGGTACTATGAAGTGGCTACACTCATCGTTATTTGAAGACCTCTACAAAACCACTATTTATATTGCTATTGTACCTGATGAGAAGATACCAATTTCTTCATAATGAAAACCATAAATTATAGGGGAAGTCACAAATATAAATACAGAGGCCTCACAACACATAGAAAATAGCAATTTTCCAAGAAATGATACCTTAGGGAAGCCTTCTGATTATCACTGTGAGATATCAATATATGTCTCTGTCTATTAGAAATACATTGGCATCCAAAAGGAATTAGCACAGGAGTTCTTTTCTTTACTGTCTTACAGCTCTACCAATATTTGGATGGTTCATGCAACTTTGCTGAGATCATTAATGAAGACTTTCTTAGAGAATTTTAGAACATTATGTGCCTTGAAAAACTACTGTCAGTCATATTTCTGAAATATGGGATGGTGATATAAATAAGAGGATACATTGTGGGGATCAGTATGAAAACAAAGCAGTCTGTAATCATTTTAGTAAGTGGTCCGTGCCAATGAACACTATTCAGCCTTTGCCCAAGGATCTCATTTGTCCCAACCCTCTGAAGTCCTGATGTCGGATGCCTTTCTCTATGCTGCGAATATCATTGTAAATACAGGAACTGTCTAGGTCTAAGGCTTAGAGTATATGGGAAAATCAGAGCATAGATAGGGGAAGGAGGGTGAAGTCAAAACAGACACGATCCAGCCGCCCAAGAATCAACATGTAAGAGTAACACAGGGAAGCCATGAGCTCCGTGGCAAGACAAATTAATGGAAATGGGTTGAATTAAGATACAGGAGATAGCTAGAGATAAACCTGAGCCATAGGCCAAGCTGAATGTAATTAATATAAGCATCTGAGTCATTTCGGGGGACCTAAGCAGTGGTGGTTAAGTCTGGACCTTGGGACTAGGATGGGTGAGAAACCTCTTTTACATAGTCCTTTCCACCTTTGGGAAATTTCTGATTCACTGCTCAAAAGCTACATCTCTTCCATATGTACAAGCTGTAATGGAATTGAAATTTCAAATTATTAATGTAGTCCTACTATTGTCAGTAAATAGTTTACTCTTAAAACTTAATGTAAAGTAGTAGTCCTGAGAATACCAGCATATTTTCCAATAGATAATATTAATAACACAGTCATAAAAATGTTTATTCAGTAATGTCTTATGGACAATATGCACCAACAAAGCCACATAGAATCTGTCCTTTGCCTCAAGAGGATATAGATTAGACCTATGTTCCAAGAGAAAATAGCTCTGATTTGAAGGTATTCATCATGATCTCTACAGAGAACTGTGTTGAGCAAAAAATAAGCATTCTTATTTGACTAAGGATTGAGAGGTCAGAGCTCAAGGCTTCCTGCCAGACGTTTTGGAAATGGAGCAGAAAAATCAACTAAAACGAAGGCTGGAGAGAGAAAACCGCACGTTTTGCATATACAAATTCCACAAAGTTCTTGGCTCACTTTTGAGCCCATTTGAGACAAGTCTCCAAGGAGGCCAATCAGAAGTATGAAGAATGCTAAAGGAGGTACTCAGATCCTTCAGCACCTGACCTGCTAGGGAGAAACAGAGACGTGCTGTTCCCAGTTACAGAGGCTTGTAACTGTCACACACCGTTTCTTCACTATCAAAGCTATTTTTGCAGCTCCAGAAAAGTAAAGAGAGAGCTAGCACAAAAACGACCATCTGAAGAGACTTTAGATAAAGTGTTTTTAAAGATCTGTATGTCAATTGTCTTAATTATCATTTTAAGACTAAGTATTGAAATAAGATAGTATAAAGGACTTCAACTTTAAAAAAAAATGTTTTGAGGGACTGGTTTACATTTTTCATTTTTATGCATTTAAAACCAATGGGTCCATATATAGAAAAAAGAATATCAGCCACAAATTTTAGTTGTCATTATAGTAAATCTACAGAAATATTAGAAATAATTGACATTCAGACAAGATCTTTACTTATAAAATTTATGTATTCACCTATTTACTTAGACATCCTGCAATTTCTTTTGTTGTATTTTTGTATTTGTAATATATATGTGTGTGTATGTGTAAAATATATAGAGACATCATGCTCTACTAAAAAACTATGTTCCATTTAATTATTTTCTTCAAACATTTGATTTTTTTATAACTTATGATTTTATTCAGGGCTAGAAAGATGGTTTGGCATTCAAGATCACTGACTGTTCTTACAGACAACCTAGGTTGGATTCTTAGCAAACTCATTGTAATGAAAATTTATCTGTAACCCCAGTTCCAAGAGATTTCATGCTCCCTTACAGCCTTCCCAGATAATGCAAACACACATGGTGCACAGATACATATACATGCAGGCACCGATGTACATAAAATAATAATTAAATGCTTAAAATAATTTACTAGAGTATGAAATTAATCTTAACATATTTATACTGTGTTTGTAGCATTTATGACATACCTTAGTGAAATATTTTTAAAATCTACTAAGTTTATGGATACGGCATATATATCTATTGCCTGTGACTGCTGAATGAAACAGTTTGAAAGGAAGTTCTTGCCTTTTACCTATTGTTTCTGGATAAGCAAAGTTTTCTTCATTAAATGACATTTAGCTATAAATGCTTCATAGATCGCCTTCCTCAGATTAAGGAAATAAAGATAGCTAGCAGAAAGTAGTCCCTTATTTTATTCTTGTATACTTTAATGATCCTCTTTTAGTCAACAATAACACACAAGATGAGATATATACATATATATTTATTATATGAAACATTATATTGATACATTGTAAATTTAATAAAATTAATCTGAAATATCAAAGAACAGAATTGCCCACAGTCAAGCCATGAAGGTGAGAGAGTGGTGGTCCAAGTCTTTAATCCCATCACTCAGGAGACAGAGATCTTTCTGGATTTCTGTGAGTTCTAGGTCGAACAGCCAAGCAGTGGTAGCTCACACCTTTAATCCTAACTTTAGGATTATAATGCAGAGCTGAACCAGGAAATAAAACAGCTGGATGGGAAAAGATAAATAAGGTAGAAGGCAGAAATTGAACATTCTGTGGAAGCGACCAGCCAGGCCAAAAATCCATGAAATTAGCACTTGCCCTATTTGGCTTGAGAAATTGGCTGCATGAGAATTGGCTGTGATTTATTTCCTCTCTCTGATACTCCAAACTGATTTTTATTAAATATATAATATATCACCACAATTTATTATATGTGATAGTGGTTCTCCGCCTTCCTAATGCTGCAACCTTTTCATACAGTTCCATATGTTGTGGTGATCCTCAACCATAGAATTATTTTTGTTGTTTTTTCATAATCATAATTTTTCTACTGTTATAAATTGAAATATTTCAGACATAGAGATTTGCCAAAGATGTTGTGACCCCCATGTTGAGAACTGCTATGACATGTTAAGTGTTAGTGTAGTAAGTATACATCCATATATATTTCACTAAATGTGTTCAAAGGTTTTTATACTTTTTTCTAATTTAAAACTATTTTTAATATAGTTATAAAGTCTAGAACAAATTCATCTGCCTGTGAATTTTAAAAATTACATTAAAATTAAGTTGGTCTCTTGATCTTTAATTTGTCCTACATTCAATTTTATCAAAATATCAATAAAACATGATATTTTAATTAATTTATTTATTTTAATAATTGCCATCCTGTTGGAGATCTAGAAACTACATAATTATGATACACAGGTAGACAATGAGTCAGTTTCTCATTACAACTATCACTCGGACCATCAAAATAAACATAATTGGTTTTTTTAGTTATTAAGCATTAATAAATTAACCTAAACATATACTACCAAGGACACGGGCTATAAATGTTGATTTATCATGACATATTTGAAAGGACATTAAATATAATAAAATAATAACCACTGAAATATTAAAAAGTTTACTATTCTTTGTGCATTGTCTTTTCTAATTAAGGAATATGTTCTTCAAAAAAAATAGTGTGAGTAGTCCAGTGAAAATCTGATCAGTTGTTTTATGAAAAATTTTCTTATCAAAGTATAAATAGAGTCATGAGCTATAATCAAATAAATACTCTTTCATGAAAATTTGCATTTTCTGTTTCAAATGATAAACTGTAATTGCTTTGTTCTATTTTTCAATATTTGGGCAATGGAAATAAAAACTCCAAATATTAGACCCTTGGGAGATCAAAGAAATCACAGTAAATGTATAACATACAAAACTCTCTTCACAGGCATAAATTATATTCTTCTATAATTTTTTGGAAAGACTATCTTTGCTGTCTTCCTTGTCAAATAAAAGAAATAAGGCAAGATTTGATCCAACTTTACATAGAGTGTACAGGGAGGTAAATGTGGAAGTACAGCTTGGGGCCCACAGGATCTGCCAAATCCCGCAGATTCATACCATACAGACTTGGTTGACATATCAATCACATCAAGAACATAGCATGTATGTATTTTACTCTTTCCAAGTGTAGAAGATTTTTGATGGTTTTTGGTGCATGGAAAATTACATTCAGTCAATTGAATGTGTCAGGTTTGAAAAGCCAGATTTTTTTCCCTATAAGAAAACACTAACTATGCAAAAATGAAAAACAATTCATTTGGCAAACATTTGGAAACACATAACTGACAATACTGGTGGTAACAGAAATGTAACAGATGTTTGCATATTCACTCATAGTAAACACAATTTCTGTAGAATGAAGCTAGGTGAATTTAGAAGAAATCACACTCCTAAGTCTAGCACCACATACTAAAGGAACCAAGGGCTTTGTAATAAAGGCTAATTATAAACCTAGAACAGGAATTATATAAAGTAATCTTGCAAAGTGATGGATATTCCAAATGAAAGAGCTAGTAGTAGTGAAATCTGGAATGATTAAGAATAAGTAAAGTATAATATTACAACCCAATATATGAGATAAAGTCTCTAGTGCATATTAATATAAATAGATTTTAATAAAAATTATAGAAGAGAGAACTCAGAGAAATTCAAGTGGTAGTTTTGGCACTACAGTTAGATGATTCCTGGGGAAGGGAGATTAGGAATGTGCTGTTAAGAAAGCCTTAAGAGATGGAACAGAATGCAAAACAGGAGGGTGTTCTTAGTACCAGTGGGAAAGGGTAATGATATGTGGAAGTAGACATTTGCTGGGTTTGCTTTCTACAGTAAAGATGGGAATAAGGAAGCTTTCCCATTCAACTAAGTGATTCAGCTGATGGAAATTCCCAGAAAGATATTGAAGGTACTCTTTTGCTGCTTGTTGATACTTAGAATTGAAATATAACAGCACAGTGACTAATTGTGGAGAGTCATAATGTTTCAGAATTCAAAGATGAAAGCTGCTTATAATCTATCATGGAACCATGGTGTAACAACTTATCTTCAAGAGATTCATAACAAAAGTTAAATCTGGATTTGGACTGTGAAATCCTTTTTCTAAACATCAGATGTTTCTAGGGTTTACCTCATTGAAACTTCCAGGCCTATAAAAGCTCCTTTAAGGAGCTGCATTATGACTCAGATTATCTATATTTAACTTTGAAACTTTAAACAATTCTGAAGTACTGTTAGGCAATAAGTTCACTGGGAACTCAAGGAATGGAAAAGATGTATGTATGTGATTTCTTTCTGAAGTGAAATATGAATAAGTAGAAAAACATGCTATTAAAATGATTATTCTGTTTAACATAACATAACACCAAAAAAACACAACTACTTGAACTCCAGATTTCTGGGAGAAAGGAGGATAGTGAGAAATAAGTAAGCTGTAAAAATGAACTGTTTTAGCATGAAAAGAGTGAAGAAGCCAACATGAATATGATCCAGGGGGCAGGAAAGAGGGCCTTAGAGATAATCTCCACCATATGATATGTTGGAGTCATGGTCAAGAAGGTAGCAGTGTACTTAAAGCTACATTTTTGATATGTTGGGATCATCTTCTAACTTTTAGTTTTCCTCTTTAAAAAATGTGACACTAGCAGTTATTCAACTATTTTTAAATTATTTGATGATGAATGTATGATAGGCAAATAGCTCCTTTTTTATAGTAAATCTAAATTTTAGAAAAAATTAGATAGTATCAAATTTTAGGTAATTAGATCACATTCATTCATTAAAATTACTCTGGCTAAAGCACTAACTTTATTCATTCTTTTTACAGATACCTAGTGGAGATAGCAGACTCTGGAAAGTAAAAATATTTTGGTCATCAGTGTATGAGTCTTCTGAATAAAACAATAATTGATTGTTTCATAGAGTCTAAAGTAGTAAAAAAATATACACATCTTTTTAAACAAATAAATATAATTTGATATGGCTAACAGTTATTTTAAGACAATACAATAGAAAAGATGGGTGATGTGAATGAAGAAGTTCAGGACATGTAAAAATAAACATTTGTGAATACCTCACCCACTATGTGTGGTATACTATCTTGAATATGCCAAGCTACTTTTAGGAGCAGAACATTTAAGAGGACATTCAGGTTACAAGCATTGTTAACTCATATGTAATATTTTAGTGCAATTGTTCTTAACGTTTAGAAATCAAATGACCTTTTTGCATGTGTCACCTAAGACCATTATACATATCAGATATTTACATTACAATTCATAAAGTAGCAAAATTACAGTTATGAAATAGCAACAAAAACAATTTTATGGCTGAGGATTTTGGCATTTGTATGAATACAGTGGGTTTTTTTGTTTTGTTTTGTTTTGTTTTGTTTTAAGAAGGAAAGACAATGAGAGAAATGAGCTACAGGATTTCAAGGATGGTTTAACTGAAAAATTTAAGCTCTCAGTCCTGACTTCTATTGGAATAAATCATTCTTTTAATATTAAAGTAAAAAGATTTATAGCTATAATAATAACCACAGGCCACAATGTTGATGTTCTTCCTTTGCAAGAGTCCTTCTAAATAACTTAAGGAAAATGTATGTAGGAGATGCATGAAAGAACACTCTAGTATCAGCAGGACTGATTCATGTGATAAAAGCTCACACTTTTAGCTGACTTTCTGATGGGATAAATCTATACCTCTTGAGAAATGAATGGGTATATCCCACATGAGAGAGAAATGAGGATTCAAAGACTATAATATGTTCTTTACAATCTCAGGTACTCTTCTTAAAATTGGATGGTGGCATTCTTTTATTTAAAAAATTGGCTCTTCCAATTTTTTGTACAGAGTAAAATGGTACTTCATTTAGAATACAATCTAAATGATGCAACATTTGATGCAGGGTCATAAGGAGTCAAGTACTTTTGTCTTGCTCTCTTAAGATGCTTGTTCTTGGAATTCAAACACTGCAATGGGAGGAAGCCCAAGCAAAGTATACAGGGGGAGGAACCAAGGCCTCATTTTACAGCTTTGTGTGGTACCTGACCAGTAGCCTACGAATAAGATCTTGTGAGGTATATATTCAAATTTAATATCAGTCTACACCAGCTTGATACCACATGGTGAAAATGTAAACCCTAAATCTCTTCTGAATCTCAACTAGAGTTTCAAAAGGAATTTAAGTTTTTCGTTATATCACTGAGTTATGATAATCATTAACAGGTACCTTGAATGTAAATAAATATATGTAAAACTTTTGTGAGGTAAGAATATATTAATATGCCAAAGAAAAAATACCATAATTGATTAAAAATTCTCTTGTAGAATCAGAAATTTCTCTGCCAATTTAGCTAACATGTTCTTAATTTGTTTATTTTTCTTGTATCTTATAAGAAGGCACATATTTCCCTTTGCTTTAAGATATCACTGAAAAATACTCCTTGGCAAGAATTGTGCATATAAAAAGAATTTCTAGAATTTCTATTTGGTGGCAAATGAGTTTTTTAAAGTATTATTAGAAAACTTATTAATTTTGCATTTAAAATTAGCTTGGAATAGTTAGTATTCTTGACTTTGAAAGAAATAAAGTCCGTATGAATATAGAACCTTCAAGTCCCATGGTCTCAAAAGGAATTAGATCCACCTCAGTGGATAAACCTCAGAGGAGCTAAAGGTTTGAACCTGGAGTCTTGGAATTGAAACTTTCTGGAGTCCTGGGAATCAGTTCTGCATATTGAATCACATGAGCAACCATAAAATCTACAACCTGCTCTAGCTTCTAAGAAGATTAAAGATGATTGACACATCTTTGGCAAAAATGGCATAATTTGTTTCCACAGGCAAAAAGTAGAACATAAACTATGATTATTTGAGTCTGGCTATCCAGTTATACTATTTGGACTCATTTAGCAAGAAGGAAATAGTGTATTTCAGTCTAAATGCCACCATGAATTTGATATCTTACTAAGTTTTCTCTAAGCAATTGAAAAATGTATTGGAAGTACAACATATCCTGTTCACTGGGGTAACATGGTATAAGAAGTTACTACTTTTCTTTTCTTGTTCTAGTTAATAGCCCTTGGTCAGTTTCAGTAAGTAGTTCAATTGTTTTTAAAAACGTCACTGTTCGGTATACAGAACTTATGCCTTTTAGTGCCTAGAATATAAAAGGCAAACAGAGCTGCAAGATACTGGAAGTTTAAGTAATCAGGAAGTAGGAAGTATTAGAAACTTTGTGTTAAGTTTTCAAAAAAGCCTAGCCCATGTTCTTAGATCCAACTTTGCAATACAACTACAAATAAAAATATATACATAATAGTAGAATGGATAAATAGTACCCCACAACCCTTGGAGTCATAGATAACTTACCATGAGAAAAGAGTCTGATTTTATTAAATATTAAATATACAGGTATTAGTGGATTCAAATAAAGAGACAGAAATAGCAGATATACAATAGAAAAATAAGTCTAGATAGAAACAGCTGGGAAAAGTAAGTCCTATGGTTAGATTTGGCATTGCATATTTTATGATCTGAATTAAAACAGTATTGCTAGAATGATATATTCAAGGGAATCCTAAGTAAGTAGGAAATTGCAGATCAAGGTTGTAGTATGAGGTTTCTGGCCTGGACTTTCAGGCCTAACTTCAAGGTTTAAGACCCACAGACCCGTTGACCCCCAGACCTGCAGACCTGCAGTCTAGCAGAGACAGAGACACACAGATGCATTCAATAGTCTTAGGCTGATCAGCCTCAGGCCCAGGCATATCTAACCCATGATTCTCCTGTTCAGCCATGGGGCTCAGTACCTTTTCTCACAGCAGCATGGTTGTCCTCTGCTTCCTGAGGCTTCTCTCTGGCATTGTGCTCTGGCACTCTGTTCTCAGAGATTTTCTTAGTCTGGTAGCCCCGCCCATACTTCCTGCCTGCCTTTGGCCAATCAGTGATTTTTATTAAACCAGTGGGTGGGACAATTATTTACCATGAAACAACACAATACCCCTACACAAGGTGCTTGCAGTTCATTCATTTTGAACAAAAAATGCATGTGAAATAATAAACTGTCAAGTTTCACAGCCTTTCACAGAATTCACTAGAATAATGGTTTTCAATATTTCTAAAACTTTATTACAATTTGTCATGTTGTGATGATCCTCAACCATAAAATTATTTTTGTTGTTATTTCATAACTGTAATTTTGCTACTTTATGAATTGTAATGTAAATATTTGATATGCAGGATGGTCTTAGGTGACCCATGCAAAAAGGTCATTTGACTTCAAAAAGAGTTGTGAACAACTGCACTAGAATATTACACATGAATTTACAATTCTTATAGCCTGATTCTCCACTTAAATGTTCAACTCTGCTTCTAAATGTAGCTTGGCATATTTAAGATAATATACCACACAGAGTAGGTGAGGTATTCTTCACAAACATTTGTTTTTTTATATGCCCTGTCCTTGTTCATTCAAGTCCCCCTTCCTTTGCATTGTATTACCTTCAAATAACTGTTAACCATATCAAGTTATACTTACTGTTTAGTAAATTTTGTATTTTTTTACTACTTTAAACTCTATTGAACAATCAATTATTGTTTTATTTAGAAGACTCTTACACTGATAGAAGAAACATTGTTACTTGCCAGAGTCCTGCTGTCTCCACTAGGTATCTGTAAAAAGAATAAAGTTAGTGCTTTGGCAATAGTAATTTAAATGAATGAATGATGATGTGATCTACATACATGTGTGCATTAGTATGAATAGTTTTTTTTTAGAAGGAACAACAATAAGAGAGATGAGCTACTGGGATGTCGGAGATGGTTAAGCTCTCAGTTCTGACTTCTACTGGAATAAATGATTCATTGAATACTAACATAAGAAGATTTATAACTAAAACAATAACCATGGTCCACAATATTGATGCTTTTCGTTCCAGGAGTCTGTCTATCTGTGTGTTTCATTCTCTTTTTAGTCTCATTTTCCAATGACATTTTATAGCTTTCTTTTAAAAAGATACACATTTAAAAATCTGATCATTGTAAGAGTTTGACTTCCTTTGTTTACATCAATTCACAATCTCAAAGACTGAAGTTATGATGAAAGGTTTAAGTGTGTCATCTCTTGTCTAGCATAATAGCACTCTACTAATAAACTTTATGTAAAATCTAGCTCAATTACAAATAATGAATGTTGATATTCACAAGAAAATAAAACATGTGATTTAAGACTTTTTTTGCAGTTATGGTCTTTGCAAAAGATTGTCTTATATTTTAGTGAGTTTTATTTTATAATCAACTTGTCCTCTGACAATTTTATTCTTAGCTGTTCATTTGTTTTGAATTGCTTTCCTGAGGTAATAACTGAAAATTTGAAAATAATTTACAATTTTAAATTTTGATATTCAAGCAAACAGGTACTATTATATTTTGCCAAGAAGTTCCTATTCCTCAATAGGTGAAGGTTAATGGAGATTTTTACTGTCAACAAGTTCATCCTTAAGAATCTATTTTGTTGTGACTATTTGCTTTACCTGCAGAGAGATGAATCTTTATTCTGAGAGAAGCTTCTAGTGTTTGCATGGATGCAATGACTCAGACCTCTTGGTAGTTTATCTTATGGAAACTTTTGTAGACTATTTTGTCTTGTCTGGAAATTATTTTTCTCCAGGCATTGCAGCCCCTCCACCACCTCTTCCTGACCAAATTTTTAGCTGTCTATGAACTAATCTGGGTTAACGAGGCTTTATTGAGACGTTACTAAATAAAATTGGGCTCTTTTCCTAACTGTGGCATTAATTTTTGTCACAAAGGAACTCAGGGGAAATGCCAAATGTAACAGGAGAGTGGAAATAAAGGAGACCAGGGAAGTGCTAACACCTTAAGTTTTTTGTTTCTGCTTCCTACAATCGGCTTTTCCCAGTTCTTACAAATGGTCCAGTGAAATAAATAATTACTCTATTATTACTCAATTTACCTTAAATGAAGGTTTTTGTTGTACTCAATGTAGAACTTAGAATTAATTTATGTGAAATATTTATGGCCAGATATTAAACCCAAAATATCAAAAGTATTCTTGGATATTTTGGCTTTAGCCATATCAAATATACTCTTTTAACAGGGCCCCTAGACTGTAGTAGGCCTCCAGATCTTAGCACAACTGATACCATGAAACAAGTACCATTTAGGTCTCCACCCTCAGGTGTAGGCAGCAAAATATGCCAAAATGAGATCAAAGCTCATAATTCTGGGAAATTCAATAAAAATTCTAAGCTAGATTTTTAGCCTGTGTAGTTTTGCTTCTGGATCACTGTTTATGTTACCTGACATGTATCAATACAAGTTATGGTTTTTGTACTTAAAAGCTCACCCTGAGAAAGTCTTTGGGCTACACTGGGGTCCCAAACACACAGTGTAGTCACAGCTGGATAATACAGACTTTATTTTTGCTCAAGTCTATGTCTGTGAAGTCTTCTCTGGTGAATACCTCACAATACCCTAATTATGAATAACCAAGTCATCAACTGAATGGTCCTTTAGAGAACACACTTATAGCTAAGAATAAATAAATGCCATCTAAGATTTCAGAGTGATAATTTAAGTAACTTGCATTTTCATTGTTTCAGTAGAAAAAAATGATCAAACGAACAATAAGGATATTGATGTTCACCAGAGGCAAAATTATTATTAATTATAATAACTTAACAAAAAGACAAAAATGTCCATTAATTTTTGGAAATATTAAATTGGCATTTTTACTCATGGCCTGTGTAAACAGTATAAAGTAGGAAACATGCCAGTGTCCTCATCAACTCTCCATGATGTTTTACTTCATTTCAATGTCATATCATTCTAGCTGACTTCCTCCTGTGATATTATGAGTGCAGAAGATAACAAAGGTCATGGCCATTTGCGGTCAGCAGACATTCCTGTTCTCAGAGTTCCCAGCATCAGGGGATTCAAGCTGGTTATTAATTCAGGTGGCCTGGCTAGAATCCATCTTCAGTAATTACATTTCTATGTAAAATTGATGATGTAACTTTGGTGAGAGAACTTATTCATCTTTGTCTTCATTTAAAAAGAAACAAAGAGCAGACACAAAATCAACAAATTCTGTGTTATGCTTCAAGCAAAGAGGAACAAAGACTTCATTTTGCTACATGTTGGTGTTCCTGAAGACCAAATATAACCCAGCAGATAAAATGATTAAGTCACATCCCCAGTGAACTTGAAGTATCAAGTACATTTTCCTGTCTTTCACCTCGGTATTCAATACTTTACACAAAAGTACTTTAGAAAGCCAACTCTAGTCCTTTATTTTACTTTCAGTTATAATCCCTATGCAATTTTCTTTCTCTACTGGAGCCATTAGTAGTTCATATTTCACCTGTTAAGCCAAATTAGACTCATTTTACTATTACATAGAAATACAGTCATTCAAACGTGCTACACCATTACTATGTCAGCTAAAGTGTTAGTTCACTGAAAAAAGAATGTCTGTATTATTATTTAGTTTGAGGAATATATGAATATAAAAGAACCATTCTAGTACATGTTAATATAAACTGGACATACTCCTCTCATAAAAAATTCTAATACCCAATAATAAATAGGAAGTACAGTAGCCATCCTGGTAAATAGATAAAAGTGGAATGAGATTCAAAATGATTACTCAGTGTCCTAAGAAACTCAAAGTCTTATCAACCATTTAAAAGGTGGAACACCATATAAATTTATGGATATATTTTACTTCATATATAAAGCATATCTTTCAATTAAAATAATAAATCTTTATTATTATATTTTTCATATTTTCATTTTTAAAAAGTCATCTCCATCAATGTTTCCCCCTGCTCCCCTTCCTAATCCATCCCATCCAGCCCTCAGCCTTGCCCCTCTCCATCAGCACTATCTCTTCCCCAAAAGAGTGAGAAGTCCCAAGGTGGGCCAGCCAACACCTCACATCCACTCCAGGCAAGTTTGATTCACTCATCCCAAAGTCAATTCAGGGCTGGGTGTTCCTCTATAGGTAATGGACTCCAAGGTGCCAGCCCAAGAACAGGAACACAGTCTGATCCCACCCATCGTGATTCCACACACTCATGGCAGTCAAAAGCCACTCACTCCAGGAGGGCCCAGCTTCCTTTCCTGATGGATTTCCAATGGCAATTCCCAATTCAGTGAGCTCCACTGTTATGAGGAAAATAAGCAGAAGACAGCAGAAAACTGGGTGGTCAATGAGGAAACAACAGAATGAAGTCATCAATATGCAGTTTTGCATTTCCAGCTCTTGTGTGAAGTAGGGATTTATTAGGGGCTAAAATATATCAGATGTATGGTTTTTCTGTGTTCATTATTGAAATACTGATTACTCCATTCCCTGTATTACTGATTACTCTATTTTGTGTTTCTACAGGAAAAATATAAGAGCAGTTTAAATTTATAAAGACAAGATTTAGAGACTGAATGCTTACAGTCAGAAGGTCCCATTATTTCATCTCTAACAAGGACTCACAGGCACTTTGGCAGGAAAAATGTGTGGGGAAATAATGTATCAGAAAATAGAAAGATAGTAAGGCTAGAGTCCTGCTTTTCCTTCACAGGGTGTGTCTCTGCTACTCGAGATCCTACTCACTGAAAGTTCAGCATCTCTATGTCCCCATACCAAGACCAAGCCTACAGTACAGAAACCCTAAAGAAAGCCAGTCACTCTAAAACCAAACTGTAGAAACAATCATTTGTTTTATTAATTTGTTCATCTATCTATCTATCTATCTATCTATCTATCTATCTATCTATCTATCTATCTATCTATCTATCTATTTTCAACATGGTGAATCCACAAGTTATTGCAGTTACTAGAAGCATGGGTGAGGGATTACATACAGAAATATGGGTGACTCGAAAGCAGCAATATTCATATTCGTAAAAAACAAACCCACCTCAGCATGGGTAACAAATAACAAAAATATTGTAATTCAAGTCCCAACTCCCAATCAGCACTGTATCCTTTGTGTACTCTAGAACTCTAAGACCAGGTACAAGCTGAATATCAGGAAAGATTGGTGGTTGGAATTTCAAGTGAGTGTGTTGAATAAAAAATATTTATAGTCTCAATACAATTATCACAGATTAATTTGATGACAAGTACAAGATATTCAGTAGGCTACTATAGCAGTCTCTACTCCAAGATGGCTAATGATCATGGGTTATAGTCTCTTAATGGGAAATTATCAGGTAGAGTGAGAGTGTATTAGTGATTTACATAGTCATTGCTATGCTATCTCCCACAGAATATATACATTGAAACAGTATGTGAATAATTTTACTTGTTTTTGAAATTCATATTATAAGATTTTCTTATTAATATGACAAATGAAAAGGATAGTATAATTCTAACATACATTTTTCTTATTGAGTAAAGTTTTTATAATTTCAAACTTAAGAGTTAATTCTACTCTTAAAATGTATATCCAGTTACTATTTCAAAATTTTATTTTGTCAACTTACAGGCACTCTGATGATTAGAGGAAATTGACTCTTTGATATAAGCTAACAACATCTACTTTCAGTTTATATACTTCTAAAGTTTGCATTAAACTTGAGTTTAGTATGGATTATCTATCTATCTACCTATCTATCTATCTGTCTGTCTGTCTGTCTGTCTGTCTGTCTGTCTATCTATCTATCCATCTATCTATCTATCTATCTATCACCTACATACCTACCTATCTATCTCTCAATTATATTTGAAGAAATGCACAGTCATTTTATCTTAAGACTTGCCTTCTCCTGGATGAATTGGGAAAGCTCATCTCCACCTGAAATAGTAAAATCATAATTGGATTTAAATTCTTGATTTTCTCAGTGCTTGTATCGTGAAATAAATCATTTAATAACTCTAGACCTCATTCTGTGAAATGAGCTAATAATTACCCAGTAACCTAGTTTAAAGACTGGTTATCAAGATTGGCTGAAATATTTGTTGAGATGTATTTACTATAAAGCTATCATATACTTTTAAAATATTACAAAATTGTAAAATAATTGTAAACCACTGCTTTGAGGCTACTTAATAAAATGAGTGCTAAAATAATGCTTTTATTTTCTCCCAAAGACTTTCTTTCTCTTCACTGCATTGTAAGTGAAGACAGTATTGAGCTAGTCTTTCCACTGGGGAATTTAACCTTGTTATTCCTCTCTCTAAATTCTCCTTAAACAGTAAGGTCAAAAATGAAGTGAAGCTTTGGGAGTAGACACAAGAAACAGACATGATCTGATCACTTACTCTATTATAAACAACCATGATCAAACATCAGTACTGGTGAATGCCAAAGCTCACCAACCAGCCCAACATATCTACATGTGTAGCTGATGTACTGATTCCAGAGTACTTGGGTTTATTTAGGATTGCCATGGAAATGTGAGGATGATACATTTTCCACCAAATACACCTAGCAACTGTGTGGATGTCTGTATATTCAATTTATCCTTGGTTACTCAGGGATTGCTCAAAATGTGGATGGTTCTGCCTTTGTTTTCAGGTTCTCAATAAACAGGAACCTCAATGGATTGTATTCTCTGCCAACAATAATAATAAAAAAGTGCTTGGAAAGTTTTTATGCTTCTACTTCTTGTATAAAATGCAAAGCAAATGTCTAAATTTCAAATAATGACTGGCATAATGAAGAAACTTTGACATAGACATACAGTAGAGAACAGTTTGTTTGAAGTGGAGTTCTGCATTTTATAGAGAATTTCAGAGTTCCACATGAAAATATTTAGTATCTAATTTTTGTTTAATATGTCATAATTACTTTAGCAAATACTAGAAGACTACACAACACTGTGCAGTCAACAAATCAGTGTTAATTATCATCATTGCCATCTCCACTATCACAGTCATCATTATTTTCATCATGATACTTACCATCATCTTTATTTTCATCCACATTTTAAAAAAGCCACGTCTAAGATACTGAATTTTACTAAGATACGGAATTTTACTGTAATTCCGTCCTGATAAACAATATTTTCCATGAATACTCCAGAAAGAGGGATTTAAAAAAAAATTAAAACAATGAAATAAGAGATGTGGAACTTGGAAGGGCTTTAATGATTTTTCTCTTTTCAACATATGAAAGACTACTGAGCAAAGTGAGAGTCTCAACAAGCACTTACCTAATGGCGATCATAAACCTGTTAAACTTCACATCTCTAGAAAATAAATTTTAAGCTTAAAAAACAATGCTAAAAAGAAAACCATAAAATTTTCAGGGTCTCTATTCTCATCTTCAGACTGACTCAAGCTTTTGTTTCCTAACAAAACTGATGGAGCTATTGAGATATTAATAAGAATATGTGAAATGTGTGGCAGTGGGGGTTTCTTGGTCCCAGGTGGCCAGAGGTCCAGACCCACAGACCTGCTGTCCAAGACCCCTTAGCTGCCCACCGCTCACCACTCAGGCCCCCAGAAATGACTCAGTCACTTATATTAACTTCATGCTGTTTGGCCTATGGCTTAGGCACATTGCTAGCTAGCTCTTACATCTTAAATCAACCTATTTCTATTAATCTGTATGTATTTCTATTACCTGTGTTCTTTACATGTTGCTCCTTAGTGGGCTTGCTCGATCTCCCTGACTCCACCCTGCTTCTCCCACCTATGCTCTGATTTCTCCTCCTATTTCTTCTATGGTGCCTGTCATGGCCCAAAACAGCTCCTTTATTTAAAGATTGATATTCACAGCATACAGAATGGCATTCCCACATCAGAAATGAATTAGAAGAAAGAGTTTGGGTGAAGTATGATGAATATGGACGATGAAGGAAGATCATGAGGGAGAAGGCAATCTATCCCTTGAATGACAGATTTTGAAATGAAAAGATGCAACTTCTCTGCTCTGTGGACACAGAGAAAGTAAAGGTGATGATTCAGACGGCCAAATTCGAAGAGGGTAGGAAAAGAAAGAAACAATGATATCATAAATTAGTAAATTAAAATAATGGAAAAGAATGCATATACATAATTTAAATTGTGACTGAACATGAGAAATAAATTCTAGTCACCAGTCATCCCATAACCATATATATGTACTGACTAGTTGCTTTTTATATCTTATTATTTTATGTTTGAGTTTATAATATAGATTACATTTCTCCCTTTCCTTCAACCCTCCATGCTTGCCTTCAAATTCATGGCCTCTTCTTTTATTAATTGTTATTTCATACATATATGTACATATACAGTCCTAAATATAATGGTTTTTAGTCCATACAATGCTACTGGTTTGTTTGGCTTCATTAGTGAAGGATTGATCTTAGGAAACGAATTGGTGAACTCTTCCCAGGTAAGACAAAGTCTTTGACTTTCTGCTTTCCTCAGTTGCCTATAATTACTTGTATTTGCTTAGGCAACCTGGAGAGCTTTTATGTCAACTTAACACATACAAGGGTCCTATGAAAATAATATATATATAATTGAGAAAATGTCTCCATAGGATTTCCTGTAGGTAAGTCAGTGGGAGCTGACTGATGTAGGAGGACCCTGCTCATTGTAAGTAGACACATACCTTGGAAGGTGGTCCTGGATGACATAAGAAAGCAGACTGAACAAATTATGGAAAATGGAAGTAAGCAGTCTTATTCCATGGTTTCTATTTCAATTTCTCTCCCCATGTTCTTGCCTTTATTTTTTTCCCCTCTGACTTGCCTGCATACTGGGCTAAAACAGTAAGGTAAAATAAGCCCCTTACTTACTTTCTAATTTGCACTACTGGAGTTATATCACATCAATAGAAGGCAAACTAAGACAACATATTCAGCACTGCACATGGTGTTAAAACTCTGTGACATGGTATCACAGAAAGAACTAGGCATTCAGGATTCCTTCTATGTCTACAGCTAGTAGTCTTCTATGTGTCTGGAAGGATATCCAATATATCTGAAAATCTGAGAAGCACTTGGATGTGAATCTAAAGAGCTCTGTGAAGCAACTCTCCTGCGTAGAAGCTCTTTATTTGAAGCTTCAGCCAGAAAATCAGCAAGTAGGTAGTGTAACCAGCACTCTGATAGAAGGCTAGTCTTCGATGGCTTGAGGTTGAAATTTATTCCATACAGAAGAAAAACATATATAGTGATTAAAGATGCCCTATACAGTTTAGAATTCATGAAACAAATATTATGGATTATGTTCAAAAGGTAATGAGATAGAGAACAATGTCTCACTGCTTATATCACTGTTCAGGGTCTTTTCAGCTTTAAAAATAGTTAGATATATGTTAGGTAAATGGAATGCTCAAATGTTATTAAAACTATTTGAGAGGACTGTGTTGGTAAAGTACACAGAAAATAGTAGGAAGAAAATGACAGGCTAAATATCCAAGGACTGCCTGTGTTTAGGATCTAGAGAGAGAAAGAGAAGTCTGAAAATAATAAAAATAAATAATAAATAAATGAGGACAAGTTTAAATGAGGTGAATATAGGAGAATCAGAGACAAAACTGCTGCTTCAAGCAAGGCATCTCTCAGAACATAATATCAAATAATTAACACACTAAAAACTGTTATGAAAACCAATCTTTTAAGGCTATCTTTATACTACTTTAAAGAAATTTCTTTATTTACATGTATGTGTGTATTCCTGCATGATTTTATGCATATAATAAACATGCAGTATCTGTAGAAGGCAGAAAAGGAAAGGTCTCCGAGGACTGGAGTTGCAGATGTGAGAGATGGGTGCTGAGATAACAGAACTCCCTTCCTCTGCAAGAGAGCTAAATACTCTCAATTTCTGAGCCATCTCTCTGGCCCCTTTATTACACTTTAATTTATGATCTTTATATTTATCATACAGAACATTTTGTGTATGTTTATATAGAACTGTTAAAATAAGCTAATTAATATGTCATCTGACATAATTATCATTTTTTCTGACAAGAAAACTTGAAATTATTCTGTGAAAATTTTTTTAGGTTGCAGAATATTGATATCAACTACAGTCACTATGTTAATGCAGTGAATCTCTTGAACGGATTGACTACACACCAACAAAAATGCAAATGCTTCAATAAACATTTCTTCAACTTTCTCAAGCCTCTAAACTCTGGTAATCTCATTCCATGTTCTTCTATGAGCTTATGATTTCTAGTTTTCCCATATAAATTAAATCTCTACCTATGCATATTTTATCTCATTCAAGATATTCTTCAAGTTTATCCATATAGCATAAAAGAAAGAATTTTTCTCATGTTTAATGAGAAATGTTTCTGTATAATAACATTCTTTGTTTATTTATTCATCATCAATGGAAACTTGGCTTTATTTTATATTTTGATATTCTTAACACTGTTACAGTTAAATAGGAGGACACAGAACTCTTTTACATACAAGTTTTATTTCCTATTGATATTCTCATGAGTAGTATTGTGGGACCCTATATAGTAGTACTCTTTGTAATTTTCTTAGATGAACTTCCATACTATTTTCTATAATGACTCGACAAATTTATAGGCATACAAACAGCATGCAAGGATTTTCTTCTCATACTCTCATCCACAATTATTCCTTAGAATATTTAAATTTGTAACAACTATGGAGGTATATTTTCTTATTGTTATAATTCAAATTTTTCTGTGAGTTTTTCTGAGTGTTTTTAATATTTTTGTATTATATGTACTACTTGAAAAGTATCTACTTAGATCCTATGCTCAGTCGTTACCAGTTATTTTTTCCCTTGCTATTCAGTTATGGGATTTCCTTGCGTATTTTAGACAACATTTAGACATCAGCCCTTTTCTTTTTCCTTTTTTTTTTTTTTAACTTTGCCCAAATACTGTTTTGTTTTTAAAAATTATTTATTTATTATGTATAGATTATTCTGCCTGCAGGCCAGAAGAGGGCACCAGATCTCATTATAGATGGTTTTGAGTCACCATGTGGTTGTTGGGAATTGCACTTGGGACCTCTGGAAGAGTAGGAAATGCTCTTAACCCCGAACCATCTCTCAAACCCCACCCTTTTCTAACATATTCTTTAAAAAAATTTTCACTAATCCCAGTGTTTGTTACTTAATGTGTTGGCTATTTCTTTTGGTGTACAAAGGCTTTCCAAATTAATATAATCTTATTCAACTATATTTGTCAGTGGATTTTTGGATAATGCTTTAAAAAATCGTTGCCTAGAACAAAGTAATAAATCATAAAAAGGAAGACATGAAGACTACAGACTCCCTTACAGAAATCTTACAGATCAAGCAAAGATGAGCTTGTAATTTCTAAATCCTGAAGGAATGTCTTAAGATTTCTACTGCTGGAAGAAACAACATGGCCAAAGCAAATCTTATAATTGCTTGAGTGGCTTACAGTTCAGAGGCTTAGTGCATTATCATCATGGTGGGACATGGTGGCATGCAGGCAGACATTGTACTACTGGGAGTTCTATATCTTTCACAGGTAACAAGAAGTGGTCTGCAATACAGGCTATTGCTTGAGCACATATGAGACCTAGAAGTCTATTCCCACAGTGAGACATTTTCATTTTATCCAATAAGTCCACACCCACTCTAACAAAACCAAACTTCCCTATAGTACCCTTCTCTAAGAGCATATCGGGGCCAATTGCATTCAAACTACCCAATGAATAAAAAAACTATCTGAGCACTTTATTTGTCACAATTTCCCATCAGATATAAGAGTTGTTTCTCAGATAAGCAAAAGCTGAGTATATTATAAAAAATAGGAAAGTGAACTCTTTACACTGAAAGGAAATTATAAGTAATTAGCAATATGAAAGCATGGACATGCTGGGAAAGATAATAATAGAATTCAAAATACTACAATGGTAGTATGTAAACATAGGCATTTTAATATAAATGTTAACTCTCAAAATTATTAAAATAATAATTACCATAATAATTTTCAGGGGTATATATTATAAAATGTGATGAGCAGAGCGAAAATATGCAGAGTTTCTGGATGCAATCAGAGTTAGTAATCAATTTGAAATAATCACAAAGGGAGACATGAGAGGGCTGCCAAGGTCTATGAAGCAACCAGAAAAACAAATAGAATGTCAGTAATGTCTTTATACAGCAATAATATTTACATCAAAATTTGTCAAATTCTCTAGCAAAATACAAAGTATACATAACTAAGAGCCAAAAATAAAAAAATAAAAACAAATGACCTAAGTAACACTATACGAATTCAGTTTGACATGATTGTAGCTGTCTTAATTTGTGATTGCTACATTGCACCAGAGTAACTTTAGTTTTACCCATGTAGCTTTCCAGTCAGTGAAAGTAAATAAATGTGTTAGAGTAATATTTCAACATTTGTAACTGTACTCTGGACTTTATAAAATCCCAACAATACCTTGAAGTTTGTTGATTATTAGTAACATCTTGTCTCTGTGAGAAATGAGTTCCCTAGATCATCGTGCTGTGGGATTCCCTCCCACGTGGAAGGAAGAGACTGAAATATTACATGTATCCTATTGTTCACATGACTTTGCTTAAGCAGCTGATTAGTGTTGAGAAAACTTTCTGTACCTCTAGTAAGTTCAATTGTTGGTATACTTCATACATTTACTGCCATTCTTCATTTGCTAAATAGTTAACCACTTCTCAACCTGAAGCCTGGTACAGAACTGGGTGCTGCAGCTACAACAGCAGGGTCCTTGCCTTGGGAATACCATGGTGTCACAATTATTTTTTATGTGAGGTACAATTTGGAAAAAAAAAAAAAAACTTGTAAAGCATCAAGCTAGATCTTATGTCATCCCTGACGAACTTAGAAGGCTGAACAAATTTCACAAATTAAACACAGATTTCAGGAGACTTTGATTCAGTAGGTCTGAAATTGAATAATCTCTCTTTGAAAAGAGTTCTCCAGACAAACTTGATTATCTTCCAGGTTAAGAAACACTGGTCTAAAGAGCTCCTCCAAATTATGGGATTCAATTACTCTAAGCCTGTTTTAGATTTGACTATAACACTCCACCACACAGGAACACGTTTTAAAATAGTTTGCTAGGAGCTGACAGAGTTGTTAAGAATAAACACTTGCTATGATTCCTCCCCTAGTTAACCAACCAGAGAATTTATGTCAGCTGGACATGCCTGCTTGGGATGGCAGTAATCAGCTTAATATATTTGAGTGGATTTCAAAGAGTGGGCAGTGTTATGTAGCTCCTGCTAATGCTTCCCTTTTAATATTCGTTATGAAATGATTGATGATATTAGTAAATTGATATCAAAGGCAAGGAAAATAAAAGGATGAAGAAAGGCAGGAAAGAAGGAAGAAAAAAGAAAGTAGAGAGAGAGGGTGGGAAGGAGGGAGGAAGGAAATAAAGTTGGTTTTTGGTAGTTTACAGGTGTTCTTTGTTTCTTTTCTGTTCTAACAAACCTAACCTTGAGGAATAAACCCTAGAGGAAAGCAAAATATTCCAGTTATGTATGGAATTATGTACTGGATTTTTTATGAAAGTTTAAATTTGACTGTATTTTACTGACAGTTAAATAATCTTTAGAATCCTGGCTTTTATTGCAAATAAAAAAGTGTAAATCTGAAAAACATGTTCATTTCTTATCTTGTGGTCTTTAGTCAGTTGCTGAAATCTAGGAAACTGTGTCAGCATTGAAAAGCTGGATTCAGAGTAACTAGGAAATGTCTGCTGGTAGTCATATAACAGTGAAAAAAACTGTCTTGGCAAGAGAAGTATTTTGATCGAGATGAACATTTACTTTTTAGAGCAATTTACATATTTTTATAAAAAAATAGCACTGGCTATAACTAATTAAATACCAGCAACCAAGTCTGCCAAAGGAAAAATGATGCTGGGATGGGGCTACCAGTGATAATATAGTGCTGTCTTTTATTCAAGCAACATGTTATCAGATTCAAATAAACACAATTCAGTGAAACCAAGTCCAGATCAGAATACAACACTAAGAGATAATTAATTCCCCTTGGCAAACACTTCAGAAGGTGTCAGAGTCTTTGCATTTGTATTTTAAAATGAAGTCCTTATTTCCTGTGGCTTCAGAGTCTATCTTAATTGGAATCGCACAGTTTAATATCATGCCATTAATTAATTGCTCAATATTTATACAACATTAACAAAAGGCACCTCACTTCATTATGCACATACTGATGTTAAATTAATGAAAACACATTAGTAATGTGTTGAAAAACATCCTGTGATCTGGTTTTCACTGTAGCCATGATTGAAAACATTAGTTGCTTAATGATGGTTTCCTTTTATACTAATAGAAAACTAATGCTACTTAAAAACTTACCTGAAGACTTTCTATTGCAATGTCAAGAGCATGTAAATTAATACTTCAAAGTCTAAAAGTCTTCTCAAAAGACAGAAAAGAAAGTAAAATCTAAACTTTAGACTTCTTTACAATTTATCCCAGAGAATTCAGATGGAGTTTAAAAGTGAGTATTGAGTTGCTAAAGGTGAAATATTTTGATCTACTAACAATTGTGTAGATTAAAAATTATGAAATATAAAAATCAAAATGTATTTGTCAGTCTGAAGGGGAAGTATGCATCATCAAGTTAGGAGTTCTGATATACCTCAGTGTGAACTTGTATTGTTTAGGTCCCACATTAACCAAATGATTAACTCAGTGCCATCAATGAGTGGTAAGTTGGCTTTGTGTGCTTATTGAATCTATGAACTGAATTGGACACAACACCATTTTGGTTTGTCTTTCTGCCAAGAACATTTAGTCTAATTTTAGTCATAAGAAATAATCAGATAATCCAGATAATAGTCTGTGGTTTGAATTGTTCAAACCACTTATTCAATACATTCTAAATAAACCTAAACTAGGAGTGTGTGTGTTGTGTGTGTGTGAGAGAGGGGGGGGGGTGGGGAGAGGGAGGGAGGGAGGGAGGGAGAGAAATAAAACATACCTATTGGAGGTATATGCATATTTATTGTACATTTCTTACGATATTCTTAGAAAATTCCAAAATAAAAGCTTTTTGTGAGAAATGAGTTCCACTGTGATTTCTTTATTTTTTTGGGAGGGGG
This sequence comes from Phyllotis vaccarum, assembly GCA_033318265.1. Classification (NCBI taxonomy): domain Eukaryota; kingdom Metazoa; phylum Chordata; class Mammalia; order Rodentia; family Cricetidae; genus Phyllotis; species Phyllotis vaccarum. The sequence continues at coordinate 125,460,347 of JARWLC010000004.1, read as the reverse complement.
TATGTGTGTGTTCATTTTATTTTTTTATAAAATATGTTCTTTATCCAATTATCCATGTATCCCCCTGCTTCCCCTCCCTTCCCTCCTCTCAATCTCTCCCAGTCAGCCTTCAGCCACCTCCTTCCCATCCACCCATCCCCTCCCCCAAAAGAGCGAGAAGTATCAAGGTGGGTCAGCTGAGCCTGATGTATCGACTCCAGACAAGTTCGATTTCCTCAACCCTATGTCAAGTCTGGGTTAGTTATTCCACTGCAGGGAATGGGCTCGAAAGTGCCCCCCATGAACAGGAACACAGTCTGATCCCACCCCTCGAGGTTCCATGGACCAGACTGCCCATGGCAATCGACAGTTGCATACCCTTGGAGGATCCAGCTCCTTTTTCTTATGCTTCCACTGTGATTTCTTAATTTGTACACACAATGAATATTTGTTATAAAGAAGTTCTGATGATGAAAATATAACTAAAGAAAAATGGAAGCATAGAGAAAAGGGATATAGTATTCTGAAGTATAAGTCCGAGTTCAAGTTCAATTTCATTTGCTTAGAGGTTATGTTCAGTAGTACCGTGTTTCTAGTAGGTGGTCGCTCATTTCTGACATTGGACCTGAATGAGTTCCTCAGCCACATATAGTTTAGAATCAGTAATGATTTTTAAGTTGATTTTTAATTTTTATTATTAATACAAGGGTGTATCTGTGTGCATGCATGAGCACAAGGACTCAAGGATTCCAGAAGACTTCTGTATCCACAGAGTGCAGCTATAGGCACTAGTTAGCTGCTTGGTGGGACTGTAGGGAACTGAACTCATGTCTGCAGCAAGAGCATCTAGCTCTCTTAACTTCTGGGCCACCTTATCAGCCCAATAATCAATAACTCTTTATGACAGATAACAAAGAAAATGTAGATGGAAGTTTCGGTTCCAGCTCGTTCCAGAGCCCTTCAGTCCCAAATAAAACACAGAGACTTATATTACTTCTAAACTATTTGACCTATTGATCAAGCTTATTAGTAACTATCTCTTACAACTTAAATTAATTCTTATCTATGTTTAGACTTGTGGTTTGGTACCTTTTCTCAGTACAGCACTCTGATCTTGCTTCTTCAGCATCTGGCTGGCAACTCCTCACTCTGCCCTTCCTCATTCCAGAATTCTTCTTGTCAGATTGCCCCACCTATAATTCCTGCCTGGCTATTGACCAATCAGCATTTTACTAAACCAATTCAAGTCACAAATCTTTCAGTGTACAAGAGAATTATTCCACAGCAGGAAAACTCCTTCCCGGTAGAACCCTAGTGGTAATCCATTAGTCGTAAAAGGTACAGGTTGCTGAAGCCCTTTTGGGAAGGTTACAATCCATTCAATAGGAAAGAATGTTTTGTGCTTGAATTGTAGTGCATTTTGGCATTTCAATTGTGCTTTATTATTTGCCAAAGATTAGCAAATACTTGATATAGAAGATTACAAAACTAGTTTAGTTATTTCTCTAGCATCTCATAGAGCAACCAATGATGATAAAAATTTCCTTAATAAAAATGAAAAAAACATACTTAATGATCAATAATTTCATCCGACCATGCCTGGCAGAGGGGAGAATAGTTTTCACTCTTGAGAAAGGATATCATTGTACATTTGCAAAAACAGAAATGAACTGTGCTGCTGGGAAAGACATTGGAGCATTTTTTAAAAGCCCATTGCAGATGACTGTAGCGTGAATAAGATTTTAAACATTGACAGATGAATTACTGGGTAGGGATTGAATCCATTTCTTTCTTTTTTTCATTCATTCTTCTTTTTATTCTTCTATACAATACTCTAATTCTTTTGGCAATTCCTATGTACTTACAATATATTTTCATAATATTTAGTACCCATTTCTCCTAACTTTTCCAAAATCTAACCTCAATTTTCCCCAAATTCCTTTTTCTTCTTTCTATAACCCACTAAATTGTACATCCTTATGGATTGGAGCCAACCACTTATCTGGGGGTCATACCTTTGAAGAAAATTGACTTTCTTATTACCATCCGTCAAAAATTATGAATGGTTCTTCAGATGTGTGTGGTGTTCTTCCTCCATGTTGTATGTTGTAATGTTGACCAGCTTGACCTTGTGCAGCTAACCTTAGTTGCTATGGGTACAGGAGCGCAGCGTATACAGAACATTTTACTCCGGTCCTTCTCATCCTCTAGTTATTAGCACCTCTCTGCCCCCTCTTTTACTGTGGTCCCAGTGCCTCTGGACTCTGAATTTAATATGGTGGGATCCTCTTTATTATGTTTATTTCACTATCTCTGTGAAAAAGTTTCAAAGTGGTTTCTTTAAAATGTTCTGAATCACTTAAAGTATTATAAAAAATAATCAAGGATGTTAGAATATGGATGATGTGAATAACTTAAAGTAACTACAGACTGTAATTCCACTGCTGTCATTTCCACATGAAAGGCATCTCAGAAAACATAAATTCAGGACCAATGTTTCTCTTTCTTTCTTTCTTTCTTTCTTTCTTTCTTTCTTTCTTTCTTTCTTTCTTTCTTTCTTTCTTTCTTCTTTCCTTAATTCCTTGTTTTCTTTCTTTCTTTCTTGAGATTATAATTTATCTACATTTCCACTTCTTTTCTTCCCTCCAAACCCTCCCATATACCACTCTTGCTCAAAATTCATGACTTCTTTTACTTACTGTTGTTACATGTATAAATATGTGTATATATGTATTTCTTAGTATATCTTATTAGGACTATATAATAATAATTTTAAACTTAAATATGCTATCAGTGCTGACTTTGTTACTAGACAACCAAATGGCATGCTGTTTCCTAGGAAAGACCACCTCTCTCATTTCCAGCTTTCCTCAGTTATCTATAGTTCTTTGTGTAAGACTGAGGCCTCATGGGCTTCTCACCATCTAGTTTAGCGTGTTTGCTGATATGATATCTATAAATCACATCAATTGCCAGCATGGTACAATGATCTTGTAGGTGCAATTGTTGCTTGCATATACCTTTGTCTAAAGAATCTGATCAACAATATAAGGACCATACCTGGTACTGGAAACTTGCCTAACTGCATACCAGCAGTTGTTATCTGTGAAGACTCTACACACTCCAATTTACTAAGGCAGCTTTTCTGGGCCATGATATAAATGCAGCGGGTGACAAATAGTTTTCAGATGTCAACCCACCAGATGAATGATCCTCTGATAGAAAAACCCTGTCAGTCTAGGCTTGCAGGGCATCAGACTCTGAAAACCTAGGTTGCATCTGTGTGTAATTTCACATGTAAAAAACAGCTATGATATCTTCCCATAAACATGCATTTTTAATGTAATTTTTACATGTAATTCCATGAACACATCTCAGTCTTATGGGCACACATGTCTGTGGATGGTCACGAAGATTTCTTCTTACACTGTCATTCTGATAAATAAAACAAGTCTTCATATTTCAGCAATTGTTCCACGTTATGGTGAGAAACTTAGAAGCCTGTTCTCTATAATTAGCTTACTGACTGAGCAATTTGGCCAGATGAAGAGTCTCTGTGGAAAGATCACAAGCAGCACTTTCACAAATTAGAGTCAATAAAGAAATTATGAAATGTCTGACTTTGTTCAGAGACTGAATTGTCCCTGACCCACCCTGCTTGGTAGCTGCTGATGGATTTATAGCATTTATCTGCTCTGACTCTTTAGCAATTAATATTTTATACAAACATTCTAAGTCAGTTTATTATATAAAACTTAAGCTTTGATTAACTGCTTATTATTTAGAATCATAATAACAATTAATAATTAATAACTAATCAGTTAACTAAGTCCAGAGAAAGATAGTTTTATGTTCAGCTAACTGCATATGCCACTAGTCAGAAAGTGCCAAGTACCATGTCCCTGCCTGTGCGTTGCCATAGTAAATGTCTTTGCTTTTTATTGTCTCTCAAGGAATGTGCTATTGACCTTGAGAGGGCATTGTAACTTTTCATATTATTGCAAAGAGTCTGCTGTTAGAAGGATGTTAGAGCCAGAGGATGAGAGCTGAGAAAAACTAAAGCTTAGTCCTAGAGAATTAGAGACAATTACAAGACAGTTAGAACTGCAAAACCATAAAAACAATGACTCTCAGATCATTATTATAGATAAGAGATCTTTCTATTTCAGCTATTGAGAAGTCTTTCTCTGGGTAGCCCTAGATAATGACTTGAGAGCTGGACTTCCAGGATGTTAAAACCAGTGTAATCTCTAACAACAATTTATAATAGTTATCCTTATATACACATATGAAAGTAGTCTGTACCTCACATCAAGGAAATTTTTCCTTGCAACTGCCAAAGACCAAAAATACAACCTGTAGGGAATTGTGCTGTTTCATGGTAAATAATTGAGCCACTCACTGGTTTAATAAAAAGCACTGATTGGCCAAAGGCAGGCAGGAAGTATGGGCGGGGCTACCAGACTAGGAAAAGTCTGAGAGCAGAATGCCAGAGAGACCACCAGAGAGAAACCGCAGGAAGCAGAGGACAACCATGCTGCTCTAAGGAAAGGTACCAAGCCAAGAGACATGGGTTAGATGAAGGGTAGAGAGCTAGCAAATGATATGCCTGAGCCTTTGGCCAATTCATCCAAAAACTATTGTATGCATCTGTGTGTCTCTGTGGGTCTGCGGGTCTGCGGGTCTGTGGGTCTGTGGGTCTGTGGGCCTAGACCTTGAGGTTAGGCCCAAAAGTCCGGGCCAGAAACCTCATACTACAACAACCAATCAAAATGCAGAGTTGTGTTGCCCATTCTTGTGAACACATCTGCAATATATTCCCATGCCTAAGGTTCAGGAAACATCATGAAGAAGAGACAGAAAGATTGTGAGAGCCAGAAGCTCAGAGACTTTGTTATGATGTTGTATTTTCTAGTAATGTCAGAGGCTACACCCATAAATTTTCATCATGATCACCCAAAGTGGGCTGTACAAAGATGACAACAACTTTTGTCCTTGAGAATTATCTTTTGGCATTCTGGACTTATACTTTACTTAAAACATATAATTTTTGCAAAATGTTATATGTTATATACTCTGAGTCCAAGACATTATTAGTATCTAATGGAAAGCAATATCGATCTCTCTCTCATATTAGTGACTTTGGAGAAAACTATTTGTTCTTTTTCTCCAGTTTTAGTATGATTGTAGTTATATATATTTTTATGCAGTCTTTCATAGGACTCAGTAAGTATAATGAACTACTTAAAAGGAAAAGGTCAGGAAAAAATCCGAATATTTGAATTCTGATTTGAGCCTATTAGTTAATGCCCAGTGTTGCAGTTTTCTAATTTTAAAATATGCCAAGACAATAATATGTATGGCATAAAACAACTAATATATCAAATGAGAACATTCATATACCGTGTTTTGCACAGGCCCTATCCTAGTACTAGTGAGATTTCTCTCCATAGTTCTCTTTCCTTGTCTCTATGACTGTGTTTCCACATTGTCTTCTTAAATCACCAATTTCCAACTTTATGACAAGAAGTCCCTCAACCTCAGTAATTTCATTGTAATATTCTTGAGAACAAAAAACATATGTTGCTTTAGATTTTACAGAACAAATAGCAATGACTTGTTATCATAGAGGTAGTTACCATATTTAAATGACATCAATTTTTAAATCAACTTTCACTTATTGATTTTTAATGTAAATTATTTATCTTCTCATCTGTGTGTTTGTGGTCACAAAATTTGATATATCTTGTGCCCAAAGCGTTGGCCTTAGATTTCCTTTGAGTCATTCATTATTTTACTCATTCACCTCACATTCTCTTGAGATAGAAAAAAAAAAAAAAAAAAGATTGGCTGTCAAGAAAGCCTTTCCGGCCCATGACTTACTTATGCTATGATTCATCTTTGAGATTTTGATCAATTTGAGTACAATTGTGCAGCATCCTGTGTACTCTTTGCTGTGAAAAAATCTTAGTGTTCCATAACTGACTCAGGTACAGATGACAATCGATGCAAAAGCCCACACAGAGTTACCCAAGAGAGTAGCTTACTCACCAAGCCATTTTCCAACAAAATTAATTCTAAATTTTGAAGTTTGCAGAAATAGAAACTTTTAATACAGTAATTATGTTGGCAATAAGTTCCTTCCATTTATATTTTACTTCTTTCCTTCCTTCGATTGTTCCTTTCTTTTTCTTTTATAAGATATACAAAGTCTATCACATATATTCAGTCATGAAGTACCACCTCCTCCCTTTCCCCTTCACAAGTCCTTTGCAGTTATCCAGCAGTATACTCTCCTGTTGCTTTCTTTAAATATTCTTTTACTTTCTCTTATTTTACTCACTGTATTCACCATAGCCTTTTTTTTTTTCTTGCACCAAGAACTGTTCTATGCCTTCACTATGGCCCAAGTGGTCTTACTTCTTTCTCAAAATCAGTAGCAATTTCTTCATCCATATTTGTTAGCTCATGTACTACTCACAATTAATATGTATGTATTTATGCAAATAGGCTCTGTTGGGGGTAGGATATTAATGCTCAAATAAGAGATTTCTTTCATTTATAATCTTTAGCTGAGACCTAAGATCAAAGTCAGGATAAAATATTTCTGCGGTCAAATGCTCTACCCCTGAGCTATACCCCTGATAAAATATTTCTAAGGCAAGTACACAGAATGGGTCTGCAAATGTAGGTAAAGTAGATTTCTCAGAAGATTCTTATACACTTGAGAATAAAACTGTGGATTATTGGTAACGGTCTTTTTTGGAATAGCAAAATGTAGCATTTGGCTTCTCTTAGATTTATAATTTTTACATATGTTTCTGAAATCTGTGTTTCCTTCTTCTGAAGGTAGGAACAAGATAAAAGTACATTAGTAATCAAAACTCTTGCTGTATTTCCTTGAGTGTAAAATATAAATTATAAGTTGTATGTATAAAAACAAAAAAAGTATGTTTCAGCCAAAAGATAGTGCCATTGTACATGGTAAATAAATAATGTACTTATTGGATAAAGTTACCAAAGTGTTTGAAAATTTTTAACTTTTTGTTTAATTTTTAAGGTTAAATATTTAACTATCTTACTTAAAAGCAAATTCTGACTTATTCCTTCAACTGTTTTGTTTGTTTGTTTGCTAGTAATATACTTAAATATTATCATTTTGAATTTGAAGCTTTATTTCAGGTACCAATTGGCAGTTATATAACTTGGTTGAAATATGTAGTTTTCAAATATTAAATAAAAATTCCTCATAAAGAAGTCATTTGATTTAATGAATAGTTCATCATTTTATGAAATTTTCCATTTTTCACAGTTTATATAAGATGTCTTAGAACTAGCACTCAAACTGATACTCAAATAAATAAAACAAAGTTCATTTTTACATCCAGTAAATGAGGCCAGAAGATATTCGACTCTTAGAACTTAAATATTTTACATTAGTATTAGAAGAAAACAGCTAAGAACAGATGGCAGAATGATTATATTTTTGAAAATACAGAACCACACAGGCAAATGCCACATTTGAAGAACTTTTCTTCTTAATGGTAGTAGGGCTGTTCCTCGGGTAATCATGGGATTTTGGCTCATGCTGTTGGCAAATGAGCTTTGGAACAACCAATAAAACTTGAAGGAGAAGGATAGCTAGGAAAAGAGAGAGGCATGGGGTAGGAAATGCTAACTTCTGCATGAAAGAACTCTTGTGAGTGGCTTGGCTGAACTGAAAGTGTGTCCACAGGGCTGGAGACAGAACTTTGAAATGTTCTGTGAAAAGGAAAGATCAAAGGATGAAGAGTCAGAATAAAGACTGAACTTGGGGGTTCGGATTCTTTGAGGGTCTTGAAAAATAAATTTACCTTCCCTTCCACATTGCAGAATGAGCACTCTGTATGAGAAAAAGCCAAGCATCATTGTTCTCTGTTGGGACAGGTAACCACACAGTTGTTGTTATTACCCAGAGCAGATGGCTAGTGTCAACATGTAGTACTGTCTCTTCCACAAAGTTTACATCAAGAAGACTTCACAAGTATACTCTATCAAATATCTAAGTAAACAAAACAGTAATTATGAACCATTGTTTCACAAATCAGATCATATAAAAATGCCAAGTCTTCCACTGGTACTGCATAATGGATGTAATAAAATTTGCTAAAAGTAGAGAAGTGGATGAAACATTTAATGAAAATATATCAACATATACAAATTATAAGCCTTAATATTATATTATAGTTTATTCCAGAAGAAGAATTTTTTTAAATGTCTGTAATGAGCATATGAATTTATTGAAAGAGAATACTTTGTAACCATCCATTCACACAACATCAAAATAAGTGTCAAGTGCTAGGTATGGGACTTGATGGCTCTTATTCCCCATGTGGGAATTTTGTCTGCCTCAAGTTTGAGTTTGAATAGATCTTGTACATAATATTTCAGATTCTATAAATTCATATGTACAACCACCCTATGTCAAGAAAGCACTGTTTCCTTGTAATTGTCCACAACTTACGAGTTTTACAATATTTCTATAACCTCTTTTGCAGTGATTTCTGAGCTTGGGAGGAAGAATTACAGTATAGATATTTGATTTGTTACTGAGCATTCCAGTTTCTCATGCCTTCAAAACTGACTAAATTTGGGTCTCTATGTTAACTGCCATTTACTTCCGAAAAGAGCTTCTCAGATTTAAATATGTCAGAACAACTATTCTAGTTCTTTAACAGTGTGTAATTTTGATCCAGTGTAGTAGTATGTCCATTAAACAAATTTACAGTAATACAGTCTCTACTAGTAAGGCCTATGACTTGTCTAGCTACAGGTTACCAACCTGTGGTGCCAGATATTTATCACATTTTGTGGAGAGGAATTTAAAGCCAACTAGAAAGTAGATGTTTACTTATATATTTATGACACATCTCACAAGGCCAGTCATTATGAGTTTATTCTGGGTATATCTAGCGATTATTTTTCTCAACTAGCAGTACGTAGGAGGTTCCAGCAGTATTAATGCTCAGTAGTAGTGAAGAAGCTTCCAGGTGAGTACTAGCTTTATTTTGCATGTTCTATAATTTAAATGTGTTGTGTCTTCAGCAGTAGGGTCTTATCATCAAGGGGGTAGGGGGTAACAGACATTGGAAATGGCTTACATTTGGATGTCAAGGGACTTCACTTTCCATAATCTTCAAAGTGGCCCATTACTGGCCCTGAACTTTGTAGTTATTATTCTATGCTTCCAAATAGAAGAATTGTTGTCTATATAGACCAGTGTTATTTAAACTCTTTTTATATATATGTTTGCATAATGAGACTGGTAACTAACACTAAGGACATCTCAAGAAAGTCATTTGCAAACTCACTGCTTTAGAAACTTCCTATAACAAACAAAGAATTCTTTACAGGATATAATACCGTATCATATAAAATAAAGTGGATGTTCATCATCAATAAAATTCTGTTCCGTTTAGAAGATCAAAAAGTCAGTAGCCACACAAAGATGTGAAGAAAGCAAAGCACTAGGAATCGCTGTAGAAATCCAAGGCACTACAAGGAAGTTGTTGAGGCTTTTATGTGATTTCCTCTGTTCGTCACTGAGGCTATTTCCAAGAAGAAAAACTAGACTCGTCTATAAATGTCATTTCAGTGGCATTAAAAGTAAGTTGAAAATAGAATCAAGACACATTTTCATTATTTGAAAACAGTAATACGGTGTGATGCCGTCACTCTCATCAATATTGGAAAGCAATAAACTACTGATTCAGGTAAAAGCATGACATATATTCAAAAGGTTAAAGTTGAACAACAAAAGCCAGACCCCCAAAGACAATATATTTCCTGACTGATTTCGATTTTAGAAGGCATAGAGAGGTTAAAATTAATCTCCAGAAATTTCAATAGTTGCATAAATCAAAATTGTATATTCATACAATGTTGAGATGGTGATATAGTGTCACATTGATTTTTTTTCAGAATCACTGAAATGATTGAATGTAGTGATGTTTATATGCCCACATACTCTTATAAAAAGTGAAGATATTTGAAACACAACATATACGTAATTCAAAAACTTTACCAATTGCATACATTCATGTCTATAGTGATAATGCAGATGGTTGATAAATTTAATAAAATTATCTTGTGCTCAAGAGGTTTACATTTGATCTCTTACTTTCATCATGACTACAAGTTAGCTGAAAATATACTCTAAATTGTCAAATCAATTGTTACAATAATGTATAGATAATATTTTCTAAGTATAATGATATAAAATGTTATAATCCACTTTCATAAGTAGGCTGTCTCACATAATAAAATTCATGATCTAGAATTCATGTACTTTAACAATTTACATTTGAAAATAAATGGATATACATTCCCCCCTTGCTTTGTCAGTTAAGAGATCCCAGAAGGAATTACACCTCTGAAAATAACACACAGCTGTCAACCAGCTGTGGCAGTGTATGCTTGTAATTCCAGCTTCTCTGAAGGCTGCAGGAGTAAGATAGAAAAAGCAAGCCCCTTCTGAACTAGATATCCAATTCAAATTTATTGTAAGCAACTAAATGAAGCATTGTCTCATAATAAAGCACAACAAAATTTTCAAGTTAAAAAGGGCTGTGTCTAAACAAGAACTGAGTAATGACATCAGCAATTGACATCACTGCATGAGGGAAATTTCATAAGGCCCATCCCCAGCAGAAGAGTTCCTGGTAATTAGTGCTTGCTTTAAAAAGAGGACAATAAGTATTCTGTAGGGATGAGACCCATGATAGATTATTCAACTCCTAAGTTGTTATCCCTAAATACACACACACACACACACACACACACACACACACACACACACACACACACACACACACACACACACACACGGATATAGCAGATTGTATTTATATATTCACGTGTAAGTAGTTCAGAAGATATAGGTGATGTATAGATGATAGATGATATTTGTATTAATAAAAAAGATAATGACAGTGAGAGAGCAAGGGAAACATGAGAGAAGTTGCACAAGGTAAGTATGAGGCAGTTATATTCACATACAGTACTTATGTATAAAGTTATCAAAAATAGTCCTACCCCTTCTGGATAGAAACAGAGGAAGAGTGAATGGGGATGTGAAGGGAAGGCATTGGGAAGGGAAGCAGGGAAAGGAAAGGGGAAGAGAGGAAGGAGAGAACTGTTGGGATGTAAAATAAATGAAAAAATAATTAATAAAAATTTTCAAAAATAATACCAAAATAAGTGTCTAAAGGGATGTGATGCTGAGAATATAGCTCATCAGGAGAGTGTTTGGTAGCATGTATTTACTCTGGTTTCTAGTTCAAGAGCACTGGTGGTGCTTGCTCTTCTTTTGTATGATCACTTTGCAGTTAAAGTAGTCAAGAATTCATGGAGAATGATCTGGTTCCAGGAGTGGATCATGAGTGTAGGATGACATGAGAACATCTTAGAGTGCCAGAAAGTGGATACATCTCCAATGAACATAGGAAACAATCTGGAGAACATTCTATAAGTTGACTGAATATTTATATAATGAATATTTAAGACAGTGCTTTTCAGCCTTCCTAATGCGGAAACTTTTTAATACAGTTCCTCATGTTTTGGTGACCCCCAACATAAAATTATTATTGTCGATAATTCATAACTATCATTCTGTTACTGTTATAAATCATGAAAATATTTTTGGAGGTAGAAGTTTGCCAAAGAATTTGCAGCCCACAAGGTAAAACCACTGATCTATTTCATGTTGGTTCAAAGAAAAATATAGTAAGTAAATAGGTAACCACTGAATTGGTAGGTAAATGTGGGGGTGAGGAGTCATATACACCATAAAGTATCACAAATAATTTCTATAACTACTCAACCCTCTCAAGAGGGAGTACATGAGTTCACTACTTAAATGTGACTTGCTTATTGTGCCTTTCTTCTAAAGGATAAAAAATGAAAGGGAGAAAAAAACATTTATTTTATGAGGGAGTGGTCTTGAAAACACCACTCAGCCAATTGATTAATTCATACTTGATAGATATGCTGTGAATGCTATTTTCCCTATGGGACATTCACCCAAAGCTATGCCAAATGAGTGTTGCCTCAATAAAAAACAAGCCAACTCCAATATGTCCTTCCTTAGCACTCTCCAGTGTGATCAAGATTATCAAAATCAAGCAAACTCTGAGACTTCATCATCATAGCCAAAGGGACAAGTGCAATATAAAATCCTGGATAGGCTCTTGGACCAGAATATAGCATAAGGTTAAGAACTAGGAAAGCCTGTAAAAAGCATAGAAACATTGAGTGACTCACATATTCAATAATTATAACAAAATGTCCAATCTTCTGTTAATAGTCAATATTAGTCAAAATCCAATGTGAGATACACAGGGACTTTTTGTAGCACCTGTTCCATGTTCCTGTAACAAACTTGTTCAAAAGTATTTCTTGAATAGTTTGAAATGTATGAAGCCATAGAAAAATGAAATTTAAAGTTGTTCTGAATGACTGGAGGATGTAGCTTGCGAAAAGAAATGAAGTTTAGGAAGCAGTCGTGGAGATATTTCATACTTCACCGGTTCCATGTACTACACTAAGGAATTGGAACGTAATCCTCTGTAAGAATTAATTGGAAAAGGACCTCACAGAAACAACAAAAAACGAGCAAGTTTGTAGCATTTCACCTCAAAATGGCCTTTACAGGAAATTGTACTTGGTGCTGTCTTCTTGTAAAATTGTTTTGAATAACCAGAAATGACAGGAAGGTTGACAAATAGCTACGAAGATGAAAGTGACAGAAAGCATCCAGGGCTCAGCATCTACGTTCTGTTCTAGGGTTTGCTCTTTTCTATTGATTTGCTGTGTTTTGTTGGGATTGGATGTTGACTGCTTCCTAGGCAACTGGCTGTTATGAGAATAAAAATTATGCAAAGTCATTTTACCTGGTATTATTACAAAAACTTAAGCTCACAATATTGTCTAATAATTATTAGCATTTACAGGGTTATCTCTTATCGACTAGGCATTCATTCATTTGAAATTTTTATTTTAACAATTTCCTTATATTTGTGGAAATAAATAAGTTCTGAAAATTTAGTTCATAAAATTTAAATAGTAGAAATCAGGAAGAATTAACAAAAGAAAACAAATCATAGAAAAATGAATCCCCTTTTCCATGCATACCCTGTATGTTGCCAATCTTAGTTGGGCAGGAATCTGACGTCCCTAAGTCTAGGCAATTCTACTTATCCCCTATGTAGGGTGTCAGCTAAGAGCTATATGTTAACTTTACACATTAAGATTGTGAAGAATTTATCTTTTATTTTCCCAAAAAAATTTCCACTCAGGAGAGTCCTTGGTTACACGTTCCTCTTTTAAATGATATTATTTTTAGTATAGATGTGAAATCTGTGTTGGTTTCATATGTGAGAACAGACACACTCCCAACTGCCACACTAGAGTTCATTTGGGGAACTTGCCTGGCAGATGCACGGAAAGAGAAGCAAGAGGGAAAAAGGAACAATCTTCCTCGTGGTGCCTCCTTATAATTGAAAGGAAGGACACAGCTTTAGATAGCCATGTCTTGGGGTGTGCCCTCCATATGCAGCGCGTTCTGCCAGTTTCATGTCAGGTTGTTGGACTAACATGTTTACCACATAGCTGCTATGTGCCAGGAATTCTTACAATCAGAGTCCTAGAAATCAAAATGATGGTTGAGCTTGCATTAAAAGCACAAAACTTTAACTAACGACACTTAGATCTGCATGTAACTGTGAGGAGTTTACCAACACACAGGTAGAGGCAAGTGAGAGAAAGCATCTAAATACCCTTAGTATAGTGGAGCTTTGCTCCAGAAGATGTAAGGCAAAGGTCTGTAACCACCCAGGCATGAAGCCAAGGACCTGAGACCTGACAGGACCTCTGAGACTGTCTGTACAATTTACCGAAGGGTGTATGACATGAAAGTCATTCCCTCATCCTGTATATAACCTTCAATAAATTGAACACTTCTCAAAAACATGGTGTGAGGGAAGAATTAGATGAATTTTCAAAGTGCTGATTTTGGTTGCCGGTCCCCGCAGCCTGGATTTAGAAATAGTACATGTGAGCACTGGAGATGGTGCACAGCCTAAATCTTGAGACACAGTGAAAACAATATCATATTAAGATGCATCTTGAACTGAGGTTGAGATATCAGAGAAAAATGTACAGAATCGATATTTTCATATAGACCATTCTGAGATAAAAATTAGTTGGCTTTTATGGATATTTTCTCCATGAACACAAAACAGACATTCATTCTTTTATCCATAGATTCTCCATGTCATTTTTTTATTTGGAATCAATCATCTCTATGCCTTAAATTTTCTGTGACGTTGTACTCCATCTTTTATGATGAAAACATTTTACGGTTATTTAACATTTTTCCCAGATATGAACCTGCCTTTAAGGGATAAATTGCACTTAATCAAACTTAATTTTATCAATTTAAGTAGGCTTTTTCTACTAATACTTTAGAATCTTATAACTGTAATTGAAGTTACATGGATTTTTTATTGTTTAGTGTAATTTAATTTTTCTTATCAGTCAACCTGAACAGTTTTTAAAATTTTATGGTGTATTGAGTGTATAAGGCTGTTTTACATGTCTGTGCATCTAACTAATAGGTGATACCTGTCAGATGTCCTCATACTGGAGATTCAGATAATCTTGAGCCCACACAATTTCTGGGAATTGAACCTGGGATTTAAGAATCTCAGTGCTCTTAACTGCTGAACTATTTCTCCAGTTCAGGAGCAGTTTCAAAATACGTGCTACCCTTGAACTACTGAAATAAACACTAAAGAAAATATTTCATGTGTTTTCCTTTTTTAAAGTTTTTCATTTTTCATTAGATTGTTGACATGCTGTTCTGCTTGTTTCCCTTTTCCAGACACTAAGTTTAAAATGTCGCTGGCTTTCTAAAGCCAAAGAGGATTTTACAAGTCAGCACACACACACTGAGAGGGTAGACACATACACACCAACAGCAGGGCACTTCACAGGGGCAAACGTGGAGTACAGATGCTCCACGTGGAAGAAGGAAAATAACAGCTGGTGATGTGAAATCTTGTACTTGCCTGGATATGCCTCATCACTTCTGCTCATGTTTAATTCACCAAACCAGAGCGTGTGCTATTGGCTGAGCTCAACAAGCTGGAGCGTATGCTTCAGATATGGAAAAATAGTTTAATTTCTTATCCCAAGAATTTCTCAGACCCCTCCGCCCCAGATTTTTCCAGAAATGATTCTAAAAGGTTACCTGTTATGATACTTCAAGAATTTAACTCTGATTCCATTCATTCTTCATTTCTGCTTTGTATACAGACCGGTAACTAGACAGGAAGTGGATGACAGACGGACAGACAACAAGCAGTGGACAAATAGACAGGTAGTTAAATAAATGATGAGACTTGTAGTCTGTGTGAGAGGCAACTGTTTTCAGGATGCTGACTTTTTGTTAAGCTGGGTGCACTGATGTCATAGATTGTTATAAATAAAATCTACTTAATTATAGTCTGTTTGTGAATATCCTCATTCAGAAATACTCATTCAAAAATATTTGCATTCTCCACACTAATCTTAATGTAGTGCCCCAGAGATTTATATTAAAACATGTATTATTTAATACCTATCTGGTACTGATTTGATCTAAAATATAGTGTCTTCTATTCAGTGGCAAGACAAAAAAAATTGAATTTTTAGGGAAAACCACCACACAGCTAACTTCTATTTTACTTTGCTTTTCTAGTATCCTTGAAATAAAGTCAGTTTTTACAAAATGAAGTTTATTCAAGTTACATAGTAAAAATTTAAGCTTTGTTTCTACTGTATTTCTTATTTTGTCACTTTCTAGGTCTTTTTTTCAATCCAATGCTGTTTAAGTATTATTAGACTTATAAGTACTAGAAAAATAACCTAATAACAGAGATTATGTAAACTGCCATACAATTTAATTTTGTGCAGGCTGACATTTGAAGAACTAGTAAAAAGGTTTTTGATATTACCTGTAGATAATGTCCTAATTAGCTTCAACTGAAGTGTTAATCTAATCTTTAACAATAAAAAAATCAGGAGACAGATATTAGGGTAAGAAACAGAAAGTTCAGAGAAACTGGAAGCAGGTACCAGTCACCTCTTACCTCTTCCATTCCTCCATCCTCTCTCAACCATACCTTACTATTTTATATCTTCTCTTTGACTATGGTCCTCCACATAAACCTCTATGGTTAATTTTGGTCAGCTAGTGGCTTTCTCTACCTTCTGACTCCAAGCAAGCATTATTTGCCAGAACAAAGTCAAAATATCGCACAACGCTCAGTGGCCATCTTAACATAGCCTACAATCCTGTGAGTGAATTTTAATTGGGTGGTTGCCCTGATCAGATTGGCTGATGGCTATGTCGATGACTTATTGCTTTGACTAATGGTTGATGTATCAGTCCAGGTCAATGTGGGCAACAATGTCCCCAGTCTGGTGGGTCAGGGGTGAAGTTAGATGAGTGTCTTAGTAGAGGTTCTTATTGCTGTGAAGAGAAAACATGTTCACAGCTATGACAACTCTTCTAAAAGAAAACATTTAAATGGGGCTGGCTTACAATTTCAGAGATTTAATCATTTATCTTCATGGCTTTCTGCAAGCAGACATGGTGCTGGAGGAGCTGAGAGTTATACAGCTTGACCCACAGGCAGCAGCTGTGTATGGGGCATAGCTTGAGCATATATGACACCTCAAACTCACAACCACAATAACACACTTCCTCCAACAAGGCCAGACCTACTCTGACAAAGCCACACCTCCTAATAGTGCCACTGCTTAAGGGCCAAGCATTTAAACATATGAGTCTATGGGAGCCATACCTATTCAATAAACAACAATGAATGAGCCAGCAAAGAGCATTCCTCCATGGGTTCTGACTATGTATAGAAGGTCATAGATATGTTGACTTTGGGTTTGGTTAATTCTGTTGTATGATGTTTATTTTATTTTATTTTAATAAAGCCTTTTATTTAACAATGTTATAAGCCTTTAAACAAATCAGTAAAGTGAACACGATAAACAACATTTTTAGATTCCATTTTGATTCTGAAAAATATGATTCATTAATTTATTCACATTGATATTAAAATATAAGTGATTTCTATTTGTTGATAAAAATTTTAAGTTCTTGACAACTATGAATTATTCTTAGCATTTAACAGCTCAAACAAAGCATTCTGAGTCATTATGCTTACCTCATTTGCAAATACCAATAATATAAAATGTCTTTCAATTCTCTCTGAGAATGACTGTATGAGTTTTCAATTAGAATAAAACTTGATGACACGGCAGTTTCACAATACTAAATAAACAAAGTTTTGGGTTTTTTTTTCTCTGTTGCTTGAAAAGTTAAGACAACATCAATTAGCTGTATATAATTATCAATTGGGTGTCTGGTATCTATTTTAAACAAGCTATGGTAATATATTTTAGGCTTTTCACACAGATCTAAAAGTCATATATCAAGGAGATTATGATCATTATATAGCTCTAGGAGATTATGAATATTATATATAATTATATATCACCTAGAGATGACTTGTTTAAAATAGACATACATCATATATTAATATATGTATATATAATGTGTATATATAATATATGTATATATATATTCCATAGTTTTTCATGGATAGAAAATTAAAATTGAAAGAGAATGACAAGATAAATTTGTATACTATATAACCAATGGCAACCATTTATTGTTAGTGTGTCCATTTGTAGAGAGTAGGAAAGAGGAAGTCATTGATGAAAATGTCCTGCCATTTTGTAAGTTTCTTCCCTGCAGAGCCTGTGGTGATTCAACACTCATAAAAAGGAAGGAGAACTGTCAGCAATCCATACCTGCTAGTGAATTGGTCACCATAAGAAAGTTTCCAAGACAACGCTTTGACATTTCTGTTGAAACTCCAGGAGACTGACAGATATTTAAGGGGGTAGGGAGAGTGCTTCCACGAGACACTGTAAACCTTAAGCTTGCAGTATCAGAGAATAAGCTGTAGAGAATTGCTCAAGTTCAGCTGAGGAAACTAAATGGCCTAATACTCTGCCTCCTCCTCAGCGTTCAGGGCTGCTGTGATTTATGTATGTTGGCTCAGTAAGAACACAGTTTCACATAAGGTTCTTATTCCTGTAATATTTTAGGGTCACATAAAGTCTGCTTTTAAGAACTAAATATGCTAAAACTTTCAGCCCTTGGGAAAGTCCACTACTTGCTGATAGTTTGAGGTCTTCTCAATAATTTCACTTAAAAAAATTTTTTTTAGAGAAATCCAGCTATAAGATATACTAGCTTTTTGGTTGACAACACTTAAAACTATTGCTAAGGTGATTTTTTTCTTACAAAATTCGTAACACCAGGCCTATGGAAAACCAGATATCTCTTCCCTTCCTTGTAGTAGCTACGCATGCTTCTGTATGGTTGTACTGTTTCTACACAAGTCATTCTTTATTGACACAGTTAATACTTGAAGGTCAGGTTCTCAAAGCAAAACAAGACTTTGAATTGTATAATAGTCATATGATCTCAGAATGTTCCCCTTTCTCACGGCTCTTTTGCATATAGATTTGATGGGATGCTCTTTTCCTCTCTAAAATTCTTTACATAACAATTTAAACATTTCCTTTAGGATGACACTATTGGGAAGACTTTAAATCTGGAAGAAATATGAGACTAAAGGAAGGGAGAAAAGTTTCCAGGAGGAAAGAGCGAAAGAAGTCAGAAGCCGGCACACTTGGCCTCACACGAGACAAGGAGACGCTGCTTGGACAGCTTTTGCACTGAGTGACTAGGCCATTAAACCTGAATTTTATGAATGTATACAACTCGGGAGATGTCAGATTCATCTGTAAAATGTGGGAAAAGAGAAGCCTCTGTGGTCTTTACGAAGATATGATTGTTACTAGACTGACATTATTTATTCTCTTTCTCTCTCCCAAAAACATACATGTGTTTAAAAAGCATTATAATACAAACTTCAATGTAGCACAATATAATTTATTTAAATTACTATCTTCTTTCAAACACCAACATGCACCAATTCAATCATCTTTCTGATTCTCTTCAGGTTATGTCCTATTTTATTTCCTTTTAGTAAAAAGAATGGAAAAGTGCATACCATGCACACTCTCTTTGCTCCTTTAACAATCTATCTATATCTATCTATCTATCTATCTATCTATCTATCTATCTATCTATCTATCTATCATCTATCTAACTAGCTATCGACATGTATATCTCTCTAAATTTATTACAGTCTTCTTCCTATCCTTATGATTAACCCAGAAGTCCAACTGCCACCTTTTAATATCAAGATCCAATGGACACTCCTAAGTGTGATTGTGTGTGTTTGTGTGTTACTGTTTGTGATGATTGATAGTTAAGGATTTTCTTTCCCTGACTTTACTTTTGTCTTTTAAAATTTCTAAACCCTTGACATATTCTTGGCAATGGATTTACTGTGTGTAGACATTCTTTGCATAAATAAAGTACCTGAAATAAATTTCTAATCTTACTTGGTTATGTTAGTTGCAGCCAGGTCACCCAGTACGTGTTCTTGCTAAGCATAGAATGTGCATCCCACAATTACATCCATAAGAAAGTGAGTAAAGAGTACCCAAATAACCCTGCAGATTTTTCCTCGTATGACTTGAGATTTGGTATATTTTTCCTACCACTTCAGCCCCACCTTGGCTTCCTCTCTCTCCAGACTGTCCCAGACCTGGCGCAGAGTGCGGCTACTCAGCTTTCATCATCTGTTCTGGCCAGTGGAATGTTCTCTGATGCTCTTCTTGGCTAGCTGTGGCTCCTACTTTCATTTTCGCTATGGGCACAGCCATTCAGTGGCTCCTACTGGAAACTTTTTTTTCCAGACATTCCTTTTGGGATCAGTGCATTTCCATAATGCCACTGGATTCCATCGCTGTTCTCAGGGTTCTCTCTCCTCACTCTCTCACCACCCAGTTTCTCAGTGACAGGCAGGAGGTAACTTCCACTAGTGCATACTGGGTTTTTTTCCTTATGCGGAACAACAATTTCATGAGTGAAAGCCCACAGTCATCCTCTATCTGCTCTAATTTTCTCATTGTTCATAGTTCTTCATCTTAGTATGCCCCCACAGAAACACATTTTAATTTGATGAAAGTCTTACCTGAGAAATTTTAATTAACGAATACTAACTCAGTTCCCAATCATAGATATAAGGCATGCCTTATTTTCTGCTTAAGATTATTTTTTAAGAAAAAAACATATAATTTTGTAAGAACTGTGTGAAATATCTCCAGGTACTTAAAATTAACTATATGATAAATAATCTGAGATTTTTGTCCTTTAGTAAAATTTTCTTTACATTTTATTCCCACCAGGAATAGATGTAAATTGAAAATCAATCTCCTATCTAACCCATTTGGTTTTAAGTCTGAAGTCTGCATACCACAGAGTCAAAACACTAGTAATATATCAATTTCTCATTGAATAAATTGTCACTTAAAAATCTTTCATAATATGATGGAAATTTTACTTTTATAACATAGAACATTGTACAGTGGTCACAAAATAATAAAATGTTCTCTTTTGAGATAGCATGTGTCTTCATCACAAATCATTTAACAGTAGTCGACTCTGTCCTTGTTGGGTTTCAAATAGGTAAGAGCTCATCAGAAAAGTAATCATAAGGTAGAGATTTTTTCTTCAATCATCAATTTCATTAGACTTTCATGCTATTAAATTTAATCATCCTTAACCAGAGTTTAATAGTCAAATATAAACACAAGCATAAAATAACAATATTTAAGCCACATGGTATCCACCAAAAATGTTATTTCTAATAAATATATATATATATACTATAAAGAAAAACAACTCATATATTGACACTAAGAAGTTTATCATATCATAAGGGAAACAGCAATTTTGGAAGAAATTACAAAACAATAAATAGGCAATTGAATAGAAATAGGAAGTCTTTACATATCTATCATGGCTTTGGATGTGAATAGATTACATTATCCAATGGAAAGACCTATAATGATTGAATATATATCTGACAAGATTAAAAATATGCTGCTAAAATAGATTCATGATAATCTTAAAGTTTAGCCTTAAAATAATTAGAAAAGCTATATTTCATGTACTGGTAACAAAAAGAAAGCATTGATACTAGACAAAATGGAATTTAGTGCAAAACCTACAAATGTGACAAGAAAGGTCACTTTAGAAATAAAGAGATTAGTCAGTAAAGATTGTTTAAGATGCTTACATACACATAATATATCTTCAATAACAGTGTGCTTGATTAAAGTATATGTTAACAAAACTGAAAATGGAATCTCTAAAATCATATATTGTAAGAGTTTTCCATACACACTTTAAACAATATCTCAAACATTAGACAGGAAATCATTAAGAAAATATTGGACATGGCAAATAAAATGAACCTAAAAATGTGTACAGAATATTCCCTCTCAAAGAAGAAGAGAATGCATGAAGCAAATAATTGCTGTGTTGAGTCACAAAACTAGTCTTAGCATACTTAAGATGACAGAGTCCATGTAAAGTCCCTTTTTTTGACTATAATGGTTCAAATCTAAATTTAAATATAATCATAGAAGGAACTCAGAGAATTCCTAAGTGAAAAATTGCTCCTGAGAAAACTATGGAAAAAGAAACTTTAAAAGATACAAAACAAATATCTTATGACTAATAAAAACAAACACAGCAAACCAAATCATATAGGTACATTAGGAACAAAGCTGGCAAGAAAAATGTTAGTGGTTAAAAGTTTCAGTAAGGAAAAAAATCATGAAAATAAACTAAATTCACATAACAATGTTCTAGAAAAAACTAGCAAAGAAAAAAGTAGTTGACAGGAATAGAGAGAGGGAGTACAGTAGAGGAAGAAAAATATCTCCAACAAGTAGAAGAAGGTGGGTATCCACATACAAGCACAGATATGCTTTATTTCTTGTTTATACGATCTCCAAAACTGAACTTACAATTGGTTATACTCACATGTAAGATTCTGCAAAGACAAAATACAGGATATTATTTTGATATTTGACTTTTCTTGTATCAATATACAAGAACTGTGCAGGCAAGAGAAACTGAAGTGACAGAGGAGGCTGGATCACAGTAAAGAACATAAAAGGGAACCTGTGGAATGGGGCCACATGTTTAAAACCAAATTTACAATGAGGGACTAATTGATAAAATGCATAAGAAACTTACATGGGGGCTGGAGGGATGCCTCAGTAGTTTAAGAGCACTTACTGCTCTTTATAGGACCTGAGTTTGTATCCCAGCACACACATGTTGGCTCACAGCTATCATTAAATCCAGGTCAAGGGGTTTATTATTGTATTCTGGCCTCATTGGGCCCCAGGTATATCCACTCATATGCAGGAAAAAACATTCATACACATAAACCAATAAGCAAAGAATATTTTTAAAAGAAACCTATATATCTAAAATTTAGAAACATCATAGACAAAGGGCTTGAGCAGACACTTTTCCAAAAACAATATACAATGATGGACAAAGATATATAAATTTGCCCAACATCATTATTAGAGAAATGCAAATCAAAACTACCATGTGATATCATCCATCATCTGTTAAGATAATTGTCATCAACTGATAAGAGATGACAATCTTGGCAAGAATATGGAGAAAATAACAAAGTAACACTGAGGCACACATAGAAAGATCGTAAATCAGTGGAGCTAATCTATGAAGGTTTGGAGTTGTACAAGAGTTAAAAGTAAAACCACTGGATGACAAATCAATTTTATCCCTGAGTTTGTATCAGCAGGGTGAATTCAGGTATCAAGGAGATGTCAAAATTCTCATTGTTCTTTGAAACATTTTCACAATAGGCAAGCAAAAAAAAAAATTAAATCCATGAACAAATGAATATAAAATTGTGCTTATGCAAGAAAATCTGAATGAGCAATAAAAGAAAATCTATGATTGCCACAACATAGATAGACTGCAAGGCAATGTGATGAGAGAAATAAGTCAGGCATAGCAAGACAGATCCCTCATGACCTCCCTTAGACATGCAATCTGTAAATATCAGAGCTCATACAACATTGCTATGGTGCTATGACAGGTCAACTTGTCAAATGGGTGACACTGAGATGACTAAAAGACTAATGAAACATGCTCTGGAAGTGTCTGTAAGGCTTGGATGGAGTCAACCCAAACTCATACAGTGACTCAGGTGAAGAGACCAGGCTGAACAAGCTTCTGTTCATGCACGAGGCTCAGTGGCCATGTAGAACAAACTGAATAGGGAAGCAGAGAGCACAGATATGCTCTTTCCTCATCCCTTCTTCTCCACACCTTCTTTCCCTATATCCCTTCTTCTCTCCCTATTCCTCCCCTTTGCTCTGTCCTCCTTGGCCACCATGAGCTGCACAATTTTGTCCTAATATACCTTGCCATGATCCAAATTTATGCAGCTATCCCTGCACAGATTGGTAGGATCAGGGGTGGGAGTGTAATACATCTTTTCTTCTAATTATTTTAGGTTTAGATATTTCAACACAGTCAAAAAAATCCTGGCATATTCGGGTGGCTCCCGAATAATAGGTGATGGATAAAATGGGAAAACACTGGTAAACTCTGTGTAAAACTTAACTGATAAATGTTGAAGAAATTGTGGCTATCTATGGATGGTAGTAAATGTACTAGTTTAATTTCAGTAATTTTCTTACTATATGTATGAACTATCACAATGTATATTATGAATACCTATGTTTTGTCAAATAAACATTTTAAGTTGTATTTTGTTTTACTGGTGGTATTGTGAAGGAGCTTTCAGAAATAACATGTTTTAAAAGCATTTATAAAAACTTAGTTGTATAAAATAGCTATGTGTCTGTGAGGATGTCACACATCTTAAACCTAATAAAATTCAACTGTGAATTCAAAGCAGAATATTATAAAAGTATATCTTCTACTTCAGGGTTGTCTGTTCCTTTGTAGAATAATGTCAGGGAGTCTGAATATTTTCTCAATGTAAAATTACTTCTTATGGTTTTCCTTTGTTGATGGGAAGTACAACTTAATGCTGACTTTTGGATTATTTTCTAACTCAAGTCTGTTACTTTCATTTATGTTATTTTACTCAGACAAATATTATCCTCAAAGCATAGTTCAATTCAATAATGTAGCTGCTTGGGGAATTATTTTAAATGGTAACATCTCAAACCACTTCTATGAATGATTTAAATATTTAAGTATTCATAAAAATGAGGTCAAACAATTTGCCAAAAATTCCACTGAGCTTCTTTGTAAAGTTCTTATTTTATGAAGATCTTTCTTGGCATGAACAGAAGTCTGTGACTCACATAGTGAGTAGACATTTGTGGATCATATGAATGTGAAAGAGTCAAACGCAGTCAAAATAGATGAATGAAGTAGAAAGAAGATGCCCTACTGCAAAGAAAAAAAAATGAGGCTCTAATACTCTCATATTTTAAGTGCAGCTTATATGGCATAAACTTTGTGTTCCCTTTTTGCTTTTTTCTCTGGGAGAGCAATATCTTTAGGTTGGATATAAGTCACATAAATGGCTGGATAACTCACTTTGGTTTTGTATTTGTGGGTTTTTTTTTTTTTTGAGTTTCTGTAGACATAGTAGATGTTGGCAGCATATGAAGTAGTCAAATGAGGATTTAAAACAAGGTCCATTAATCTACATGGGTCTTCTACTTCAAAATGTAGAGAATGATGATGAGAGATCTTATAATGAGTCCATGAGAAGTTCATGGATGTTGCAGAGGGGTTTCTTGAACCCCGGGCGGCCAGAGGCCCAGACCCACAGACCTGCGGTCAGCCCTAGACCCCTGTTGCTCAGGCCCCCAGAAATGACTCAGACGTTTATATTAACTTCATGCTGTCTGGCCTATGGCTCAGGCACATTGCTAGCTAGCTCTTACATCTTAAATCAACCCATTTCTATTAATCTGTCTGCCACGTGGCCTGTGGCTCACCTGTGTTCCTTACATGTTGCTCCTTGGGTGGCTTGCTTAATCTGTCTGACTCTGCCCTGCTTCTCCTACCTATGCTCTGATTTCTCCTCCTACTTCTTCTATGGTTCCTGTCATTGTCCAAAACAGCAGACAGATTAATAGAGATGGGTTGATTTAAGATGTAAGAGCTAGCTAACAATGTGCCTGAGCCATAGGCCGGACAGCATGAAGTTAATATAAGCGTCTGAGTCATTTCTGGGGACCTGAGCAGCAGAGGCGGGTGGCTATGGGTCTGGCACGGCAGATGCCAAGAAACCCCCACTGCAACACATGGACTAAGTAATTTTAGCCAACATTTATAGCTAGATGCACATAGGAACTGATGCATCAGCTATCTGCAAACTAAAGTTGAGGCAAGAGCTGATCTGCCTCTGGGAACTAATGAGAAGATTCATTTAGCAGCAATGAAAACAAATTGACTCAAAATAATAAAACATTTCTTTAGAAAACATTATTTTTACTACAGTTATAACATAAAACAATAGGAACATAGCACTTGAAATGTGATTTCTATTTCATCAAACCAAAACCTGTTAGGGTTTAACGGTAGTTACTGAACACGGAAGGACTGTTAAGGTGAAGCACGACATTGAGAATCCCATTGTCAGTGTTGTTGAAGGCCAACAGATCCCTCATGTACACATTTGAGACTTTACGAGATAGTCATTAGGCTCCTGTTTTACAGGAAAAAAAAAAAAAAAGGATTTATATTTTGGTGCCATTTTCACATAGATACTATAACTTTCCTTGATTTCTAAGAAGGAAAACAACTTGAGAGAAGATTTGTCCAGGATCTCAGCCAAAATGTGGCATTTCTGCTGAAATATAAATCGTTCGAATTTAGATCCTTGATGCTTTTACCTGTCAGGGATAGGCAAACGAGATAATTCCTGTCAATATTGATGGCTTTTGACTGATGCTTCTTCTTTCCTTTGGTTACAATGAAGGGCATGTGAAGTTAATTTTCCCTACTTGCAAGCAATGAAGTAAATAAATTTCTATTTCACGCATGCCAAAGACAGACGACACTTGGTGATACCGCACAAAGTATTGGTATGCAAGCACTTGAGTGAACCAAGAAATATATTAAGAATGTACCATTTAGTGTGCTGGGATGTACACACTCATATCTATTGCATTTTCAATCCATTAAATTAACAAAATGCTTTTACATGCAACCTTAAAAATTAAAAGCGACTTGAAACATATTAGCATGTAGTACGTGAGCTCTGTTTAAATATTTCCATTCTCCTTTGCCTTGCAAACCACAGAACTTACAAAAATAATAAAAGGTGCCATTCATTTTGTTTTGTGGTTTCCAGAAATCTGAATGGCTCCTTACAAGATGCATTTAAAAGTTGTTAATTTAAGGTCTTAAATCAAGTGTATATTTCTTTGTGTAATCTATAGACAAAGTATTTTGACAAAGTTTAAATATGTAGAATGGAAATACTGTCTTGTAAGTAAAAAATTTCTATCACTGTAAAAATACTATACAGATAATATGTATTTTATTTACTCTTAATAAATAAGTAGTATTCCTTTAAGAAGTCGTTACTGAGTAAAAAAATGTTTATTAAGAATTGATGTGCCAGGATCTATTTCTATACACTGCTGACCTAGTCTTGAATTATATAGGCCATGTCTTTAAAAACATATATTTCACCCATATAATACACACACACACCTCATACACACACACAAACACACACACACACACACACACACACACACACCATATACACATATACCTTCTGGACTCTAGCTTATTTTCATTAACATAATAATTTTCTGAATCTATATATTCTTGTGCATACACCATAATTTTATTTGTATTATTTTTCTTTTATCGTACTGTTTATAATCGGCATTCAGAGCAATGAGTTTACTATGGCATGATACACATACTTTATTTTTGTTCCTTAATCTTCATCTGGTCTTCTGTTATACTGTTCAGTTGTGTTGTTCTCTACCTCTCTCGTGTAACCCTAATGCTTTTATGTCATATGTCTGCTAAAATCCTTTGTCTTAGTTAACCGTTTGTAGTACGAGGTTTCTGGCCTGGACTTTCCGGGCCTAACCTCAAAGTTTAGGTCCACAGTCCCGCAGACCCACAGTCCCACAGTCCTACAGAGACACACAGACACTTTCATTACTTTTTGGCTGATCAGCCTCAGGCCCAGGCATATCACTTGTTAGCGCTCTACCCTTCATCTAACCCATGTCTCTTGTTCAGCCATGTGGCTCGGTACCTTTCTTTAAAGCTGCATGGTTGTCCTCGGCTTCCTGTGGCTTCTCTCTGGTGCTCTATCTGGCATTCTGCTCTCAGAGATTTTTCCTAGTCTGGTAGCCCCGCCTACACTTCCTGCCTGCCTTTGGCCAATCAGCTCTTTTTATTAAACCAGTGGGTGGGACAATTATTTAAAATGAAACAACACAACCTCCCACAACAGTTTCTATTGCTGTGATGAAACATCATGGCCAAAGAACCTTGGGGTAGAAAGGATTTACCTTGCTCACATGTCTGAAAAACAGTCCATTGAGGGAAGTCAGCACCAGAACTTAAGTGGGCAGAAATTTAGAGGTGAGAGCTGATTAAGAGGCCAAGGAAGGGCTCTTACTGTCTTTGTTCCTCAACCTGCTTTCTTATAGAAATCAGGACCACTATCCCAGAGAGCATCTACAACTGACTGAGACTGTTCCTATCAATCACTAATTAAGAGATGCTCTAAAAACTTGTCTTCTTATAGCCTGATCTTCTGGAGGATTCATCTCAATTGATTCTGTCCTTTTTAATTTCATGATCGATAGCCATGTGCATACACACACAAATGCACATAAGGGTTAAAAATCCATGATCCACACATAACAGAAAGCATATTTGTCTTTCTGAGTCTCCTTTCTCCACGTAACATATTTTCTAGATTCACCCATTTCCCTGCAAATGTCATGACTTAATTTTTCTCTCCAGGTCAATGTAATTCATTTCATGTGCATGTACTATATTCTTTTTGTCCATGAATCTGTAGTAGACATCTCTGCTGATGCCATTCCCTCGCTAAAGTAAAGAGTGCATCATAAGCCAGTATTTTTACAGTAGTGCTTGCAATCCTTCAGGTATATCCAGGAGATGATTAGCTGGATCATATAATAATTTTAGTTATAATTTTTTGAGAAACATTAATTTTGATTTCCACAGTACATATAGCATAATAATAATAATAATAATAATAATAATTTTTATATATGGATGAGCACCCTGGTGTATGTAAGTGCATGCCTGGCATCAGATCCCATGGAATTAATACTGCAGGCTTTTGTGAGCAACCTAATGGGTGCTGGGAACTGAATCTGGGTCTTCTTAAAAAGCAGTAAGTGTTTTTGAATGCTCATTCATTTCTTCAGACTCATTTTCACAATTCTTTATAGGTTTTCTATGTTAATCTTGTAATTACTGTATATTTGACAGTGATTTTTCTCCCATTACATTGGCTGTCTCTTCATTCTGCTAATTATTTCCTTTTCTGTACAGGAGTTTTTGATTGAATAAAATTCCGTTTGACAATCCTGAGGCCATTTTCAGTGCTATAATTTTTTCCCTAAAATATTTTACTCTGCCTGAGTTTTGAAGTATTTGACTGTTTTTCCTTAAGTTTCAGGTCTTACATTAGAGTTGTCTGTCAGTTTTGTGTTTATTTTCATGCTGATGCATTCAAAATAGTTTAAAGTGTTATTATAAAATGTTACAGTTGTAAAGAATCCTGTCATTTTCAAGAGAAAGTATACAAATGATCAGAAAAGGATGTCCAGGCTCCCAAAATTACCCCATCTCTCCCTACTGTAATCCTCTTTTCCTCTGAGAATTTTTATGTTTTTATAACACAGTTCTTAATGGCATTTCTCCAATCATCTCAATTTTACACACTTTTTCTTACTAGAAAAGAACTCTCAATCATAATTTTGGATGTAATTTAGTTGCCATCTATCAACATGTGAAATCACAAATTGTTTCATGTTTCCAAGTATTCAGCTTTATAGAAATAACTGCATGATATGGGTGAGTTTGGTTGAAAAAAGTTATATAATTGTGGGATGTTTATGGCAACTCATCTTTAAAGAAATAAACACAACAACATGCTTTTCTGCACTGTTTGGAACAAGGCAACACTTTTCCACTTGGATAAAAAACTTCCAAGTGCATCTGGAGCTGATTAATTTGTTTTGCTAACAAAACTGAGGAAATCAAAAGTTTTGAATAACCAACACAAGTGACTGTCAAATGCCCCAGGTACAGAAAGCAGTCAATATGCTTGGAAAACAAGGCATAAAATATCTGTTTCAACCATAAGTTGAGACAGTATACATAGAATTTAAACCTATAGCTGTAATAAATTATCAGAATTTGTACAGCTGATGAAATTTTTGTATTAATAAAAGTAGCTTACTCTCCAATCAGATATTAAGTGAAATGTGCTGTTGTTTCTATAATTATGCAGGATAGTATTTTATAAGGAAATGGTTATCTGCAAGTTTGACTGGGATCTATTTCCTACCAGGACATTAAAATATGTCCAGATGTAATGCCATGCAATCACTGAGCTGCAGAGAATTGACAAAACTATTCTTGATTCACAGTCCAATTCATCCTATACAGTGACCTTCTACATCGTGAACACCCTTAGAAAACAAACCAAAACAGGACCTAATTTAGGAGAGTTTTGTCTATAATCATTACTTTTAAGCTTGAGAAGATCTAGGTAGACATTATCTTCCAATTCCTTCCACTTGTAGTTCTGCATTCACACCTTGGTGAACTGGAAATAAGGCAATTCATTAATTAACTTATTTGAAATATTCATTGTGTAGGTATTGGGTAGAGTGTCCTAAAAATAAATGCAAAGATAGATACAGTAGTTCACCTGACTCAGTAGTGAATGAGCTTGGAACATGAGCAAGTTCATTCTGATAGACAGAAGGTGATATTTTGTAGAAGAGAAAAAATATTCTGTGTGATTTTGTGCATAGAGTTTTTTCTGATGAATATTTTAAAGAATATGGCACCTAGAAGATAGAGTTCAAGTAGATACTGGTGAAAATACACAAGGATGGTTTGAGTGCTGGAGAGATCTTGAGAACAGCCCCAGAGACATATGACTTGGAAATATTTTGAAAGGAGAAAATATTTGTTTAGATGTTGCTTCTACTGCTAAAAGTAGATAAATTGGCCTATGGGTATTATTAAAGAGCAACCTAGGGTATAAAACCTTTCTCAGTCTCTCTCTTATGGTAGAGAGTCAGGATATTTTTCTGAAGGGGTAGAGAGATTAATTGAGCTTTAATCCTGGTTCTGCCTGCATATGTGACAGGTTAAAAAGATCATGTTAACACTTTGGTGTAAACGAAAGTTGCATGTTCCTACAAAGCTCTTCATTTCCCATGAGCTGTAGTCATGCTGACATCCAAGCTGATCCATCAACACACCATGGGCTAGCTTTCCAGCTTTGGCTCTGGTGATTTCTCAGCTGGGCCACCTAGTCTTCAGTGAACTGTATGTAGCTCAAGCTGTGTACTCAAGGAAGTTTCTAAATCCAAAATAATGTTCTCATTGTTGTAATATGACTGAACTTCTAAAATTTTAACATTCCTCCCCATATGATCCTTACCCTCAAGCTTCTGACTATATGAAGGCCTCCAAGATCACAGAAATACATGAAATTCTTTCAATAAAATGTTAGTGTCCCTGTCATCCAGATGTTTATCTAGTATTAGTACACTATGGTGTACATTTACTCCTTAGGCCAGCAGCTTTTAGGCTAGGACTGGTATCAAGATGAGCTTGTGTTTGTGGGTTGTGCCTCTCATACCTTCAAAATAAGATGCTACTTAAGAGTAGGAAAAAAAAAGCCAAATCACTAAAACCATATGAAAAAGAAGACCGGTTTATTGATCTGTGCTTCTTCCTTTGTGTTTCTTTTGAAAAGTCTAACTTTCTGGGTTTGTGTACATATACTTTGTGTGCTCTTATGTGATCTCTTTTAGAGATGCCCACAGATTAACATGATGTTTCCAAGTGGCTGCTGAGAAGTAATTTGAATACAGTTGCTGTAAATGGATGAGCAGATCCGAGATCCGTAGGCCCAACCAACTTCAAATGAAAACTCTAGTCAGGTTTAGTGTGATGGCGTTTTATCGAATACTTACAGACTTCTTTTTTTTTTTCATTAGTACTTAGAAAACATAATATAACAACCATTTAACACTTGTACTACAGTAAGCATCTTCAATAAATATTAACTATTTAAAGATAGTATTATTTTAGTTATGATCCTCTAGAATAAGAAAACTGATAGAATGAATCTATATATAATCAAAGGGGATTAATTAAAAGGCCTTCTATATTGTGGTCAGACTAGCTCAACAATAGCTTTCTCCCAAGGAAAATTCCAAGAATCCAATAGTTATTCAGTCCACGAAGCTGGATTTCTCAGCTGGTATTCAACGTACTTATCTCAGATAAGTAGATTCTAATGCCAGGAAAAGAACACTTCAGGAGCAGGGTGGATTAAGTAGAGCTGTGTGGTCACTGGTGGTGGATTTGAGATTTCAAAGACCCACTCTGTTCCCAATGAACTCTCTGCCTCTGCTTGTGGATCAAGGTGTAAGCTCTTAGCTGTGGTCTCCGCACCACTCCTTTTGACCTCTGCCAGCTGCCATGCATGTTCTTCATTAAGATGACCTTGATCAATCCCCTAAAACTATAAATCACCAGCAAATTATTTCTGCTATGAGTTGCCTTGGTTGTGGTATCTTATCACTGCAAAAGTAAAACAACTAACACACTAAGAGATGGTACACGTTTCTTGCTAATTTTGAATGATTCACATGTATGAGATTGAGGAGGGGTCACATAAGGGTTAGTCTGCAAAACCATAGTCTGTGCATCTATGTCTCAGTTTCCTTTAACAGACATAGATGATTATAAGATTACCAGGACACGGCTTTAAAGAGAATTAAATGTTAGCAAACTGACAGTGGCTGGCTGACACAGCACATTTCCTCTCAGTCACTGAGATAACGACAATTAGGTGGACAGCACCCATACTAGTAAGTTAACATAAAACAAGGACCATGCAGAGGAGGGAGGGAGGGTGAAAGAGAGGGAGAAAGGGAGAGGGATTTTGAATGCTATGTAATTTTCTAGAGCAATCCACAATTATCCTACAGTCTGGTCATCCTTTAATATAAAAATCCTCACTTTCATTTCACAGCCTGTGTCACTGACAGCTTTTCCTCTACAAATGCCGTACAACCCATGATGTCTCTGCCAAGCCTCATGCTATTCAAGTAGTAACTGTGACCCCACCTTTTTTCTCTCATATTATTTCTAAACAAAAGAAGATATTTTCTTATAATAAGAGTATAAATGTGAATCATTATTAGGCTATAAAAAGATGACGGGGAAGTGAAGACATGAGAACCTTTTATAAAAGTTATGAATAGTTTTACTGTATCATTATATTATTTGGTTATACTTGATTCCCTAGAGGCATTAGAGTGCCCTAATTTTGTTCACTTTTACTTAAGGTAAGTCTAAAAATTCACTTTCTGTCACTGTTTCCTCAATTTTTGTAATTATTGACTTCAGTGACATTGGGAAACTTTAATTATGCTTGCCCTTCTTCCCAGTATGCCAACTTTGTCAAAGGGGATTTTTCAGGAATGCATTTTGGCCATGAAATCTGGGTTGCTATTATCTAATATAGCTGCTTGAAGTCCAGTGAACCTAAGTGTTCTGGGCCATACTCTATTCATAGATCTTCTGCATTATCCAGGAAGAGTCCATCTATGGAATTCCTGCACAGTTACAAGAAAACAAAGTCAAAGTGTTAACTGAAGGGTTTCTCCACAGCTCTAAGGATGCATGTGGTTATATCCTTAGCCATTTAGGTCACACTGGAATCCCCAGTGCAGAGGAAACTTCATCAGAGGCTATGGAATATTGCTGGACACACAGTGATAGGCACGTATAAATATTCTATTCCTGCAGGCTATGCAGGAAATATGAGAACATTAGGAAGAAAAGAAGTGGGAGAATGTAATATCTTCTGGAACATTCTAGATATTTATCATAAACTTATGTTTTGGAGTAACAAGGGAGACCAAAGAGTTCCAAGTGTGCTGAGGCTTGAAGATGGACACATTGCATATCAAATACCAAATCAGCCAGCCCAGTCAGAGCACCTTTTCCTATTCCCATTGGAGATACTATTTATTGTGCTTAAATTTCTATTTTATAATAAAGAAGCTTATAAAATAGAGAGTTTATTTGGAGTTTAAGTTACAGAGGGATGGAAGCACACCGTCACCATTGTAGAGAGCACGGCAGCAGGCAGGTTGGCATGGCATTGTAGAAGCAGCTGAGAGCTCACATCCTGATCCACAAACTGAAGGCAGAGAAACCACATTATGGATGGCTAGAGGCTTTTGAATCCTCAAAGTCCATACCCAGTGCCATCTCCTCCAACAAGGCCACACTTCTTAATCTTCTCCAAA
Source organism: Phyllotis vaccarum (assembly GCA_033318265.1). Lineage (NCBI taxonomy): Eukaryota > Metazoa > Chordata > Mammalia > Rodentia > Cricetidae > Phyllotis > Phyllotis vaccarum. The sequence continues at coordinate 125,426,714 of JARWLC010000004.1, read as the reverse complement.
TAGCCACTAACAAGGGACTATGTACTCAAATGACTATGACTTATGGGGAATATCTCATCTCATTCAAACAAACCAACATATTGCACTCAGTGGTACCCATTAGGTTCCTGGCCATATCATACTCAAAATTTATTTAGTCCAACTTTAAAGTTCCTATAATCTTTCAATCTCAATATTGTTCAATCTCAAATATGTCCAAAGTTTAAAATCTCTTATGAGACGCAAATAAATCTCTTGATTGTAATCTTTTGTAAAATCAATAAGTTAATTACACATTTCCAACATACTATGGCATATAATATGCATTAAGATTATAAAAGGGAGGAACTGGGGAATAGTGAAGAAATACTGTGCCAAAGAAAGACCAAAACTTAAAACCTTCTAATCCTGTAGTACCCCATGTAATATGAGAGAGAAGACATGGCTTCACCCTTCCTATTTTGTTGTGTGCAGTATATGCCTCTCTCTTGGGTTAGACCTACTCCATTCTCCTTGGAAAATGCTACATGGTTCTGGGGTCTCCAGTGCAATCCAGAATTCAGTTTCATAGCTTTGCTCAATGGCCTCTCAGGCTTTCATGATCTCTCAAGGCCTTAATTCAGGAACAAATCTACTACTTGTTTCCTGGCCACAGCAGCTGTCTTTAACTACAGAGAAAGATCCAATTATCCTTTATTGAGATACCCTTCATGACTCTGGGGCTAGAACAACATGGAAGACACCATCAAGTTTGGGTACCAACTTGGAAGAAACACCGAATCACATTTGCAGAGGGTTTTTGTTTCTAGAAGCAGAAAATTCCATAGGTCTTTTCCTTTCACAAGTTGGTAGCTAACCTCTCTGGGGTCTTGTACTGAGGGTAACTTCCCATTATCCCAGGATAGTTTAGGCCTCACCTTGATATTCTTATCTCTTTATCTCTTCAGACTGTACATTTTGTACTTAGTTTGTCCTAACTCAATCTTTTTTTCATTATAGACCTGTATAATAATGATTACTAATAGCTGTGTGACAGAATTAATATAAGGCTGTCTTGATATCTTCTACGCCACAGATATTAGTTCATTACTTTTCAAATTAGCCTCAGGAAAACAAGAGTAAAAGGCAACCACAATCTTTGCCAAAATATCCCAAGAATAATCTTTAGCCCAGTTGCTAATATGGCTTCCCTCTGAAAGCCTGAGTCAGGCCTTCATATTCCATAGCAATCAGCACTGTTGTCATCCAAGCTCCCCCTAAGAAGGGCTATTAAGCTCTGTTAAAGAATCAACCAATCTCCTAGTTCAAAGTCCTAAGTTCGTTCACACTCCTCCATAATCAGCATGATCAGGGCTGTCATAGCAATGGCTTACTTCCTTGTACCTTCTTCTGTGTTAGTTACCTTACTATTGCTGTGATAAAACACCATGGCCAAGGCAACTCATTAAAGTAAGTATGTAATGAGACTATGGTTTCAGAGGGTTAGAGCCTATGAGGATGGAGTGAAGGTATAGTGGTAAAAATGGCTTATAGCTCATATTTTAGCATGAAAGCAAGAGACAAAGAGACATATTGGGAATGGTGTGAGTCCCTTTGAAATTTCAAAGCTTACCTCCAGTGCCATGGCATACCTTCTTCAACAAGTCCACACTTCCTAATCCTTCCCAAACAGCCCATCAATTGGGGACCAAGTATTCAAACAAATGAGCCTTTGTAGGCCATCTTCATTCAACCATTGTCCTTTTAAAAATCCTTTTTAGAAAAAAATCAAAAGAATTTTTCATTATTGTTTTCTTCAGTAATGTAACACAATGGCAGACAAGTAAGACAAACATGGAGTATTGACTCATTATGGCCTTGTTTCAAATTATGACCCAATTTTGGTTATGTGGTACAAATAAATTACTCTCTTGGAATGTTAAAGCCTTCATTGATAAAATGAAAATTAATTGAATTATTTGTTTTAGCACTGCTGTGACCAAAGTATCTGACAGAAAATGGTTCATGGTTTCAGAAGGTTTCTATCCACTGTGATGGAAAAAGCCCAGGGGAACAATTCAGTCTGTGGTTATGGAACTGTGTAGTATAGGTTGTTCATAGCATGGCAGAATGAGACACAGAGAATGAGACTGGTACAAGGGACTGGGTTGTAATCTTCAAAGCCCTCCCACCCCACCAAAGTGACAGTGAGTCCCTAACTCCTAAATGTTTCACAGGCTCCCAATGGGCCCTCAAAACTTAGCAACAGGGAACATTTCACATTTTAACTGTAATTGCAGCTCACAGGGATTTTTCTAAAATAACATATCAAATTGACTAATACATTGTTACCAGTAAATAGTTGCTACTGTCAGTAAATATTTGTCAAAACAGAATCTGCTTCTGTTCTGGAGATAAAGTAAAGTAAATATTTATGAAGAACTTACTATGATTTAAGCAGTGGGATTTCAAATATACAAATAAAGACCATGTTCAATATACAAATACCCTGTTCAAAACTCTTCAAGACAACAAATCAAGAACTTAATAATGCTTCTGGTGTAAGTCCACCTTCACCTTTCTGCTTGAGGTCTTTGATGGAAATACACACCACAAATAAATTTATCTGAAGAGATATGTTTTGCTAATTGCTGAAAACTGATGAATTTGACTGAAACACATAAGATATTGCTTCTATGTGGAAAGATGAGTCTAGACTGTCTTTCAACTCTACAATGACCATCTACAGTTTCAAATTAGATCTTTTCTTTTTCCATACTTTGAACAGTGAGACTCTATATTAACAAGAACAGAAAAAAAACAAATAAAAACCATCCTAATGTTAGAAGCAGTTCTGAGTGATGAATCAGCAAGCCTGAAATGAATACGACAGAACTTCCTACAGAAAGGTCAACAGGAAACAAGAAAGAACCATGAACAGCACAATACTCATTCAAGTAAAAAGCACAGAGAGATGGAACTGTGTGCAGGGTGGATGGTAGTCAGATGGGTAGTTTTAAATGTTACCATTTTAAAACAAAGACTAGGGAACTAAAAGAGATACAGAGAATATGGTTACTACAACAGTCCAGGTTGAATGCTTTGAAAATCTGACAGTTAAAATTTTATCACATTCTATTTATTTATTTTGTTTGTCATTTTGGTTGTGCACACAGACATTCCACATCCCATGGGAAGGTCACCAAACAACTTGTGAGAGTTGGTTCTTTCCCTTCCACCATCTGAGTCCTTATTATAGAACTCAGGGCATCAGGTCTAGTAGCAAGTGCCTTTACTCACTGAGCCATATCACTAGCCTGTTACTTTATTCTCTCTCTCTCTCTCTCTCTCTCTCTCTCTCTCTCTCTCTCTCTCTCTCTCTCTGTGTGTGTGTGTGTGTGTGTGTGTGTGTGTGTGTGTGTGTGTGTGTGTGGTCTCACACATATGACAGCAGATATTCACATTTGAAGAGTCCAGAGCAAGATGTCAATTATCCATCTTTAAACACTTTCTACCATAATTTATTAAGACAAAGTTTCTCATTGAACCTGTACCTGAAAGTCAGTCATCAGGTTTCAATGATCCTCCTGCCTCCACCCCTAGAACTTTGGACTTACAGGTGGATGTTTCTACAGCTTTTCAATCGCTACTAGTATCCGAACTTTATCTTAATTCTTGCAAAGCCACCTGACAGCTAATGTTTTCAAAGGTCAAAAAGAAGTAATTATTATATCTGGGGTACTAGTTAATATATATTTCATGGTCATTGATAGGTACAGCATGAAACTTTTCATGATCAGTCAACATCACTAAAAAGCTAACTCTGCTGGCTTTAGTCAGAAAACAAATGTGGAAATCACTAACTAGTATTGAAGCATCTTGACTCGTGGACACATGTAGAATAGGATATCTTTGACATTTTATATCACTGTTTCTCAGAGATTTACTATGACTGTTTTCTAGGAATTGTATCAAATTAACAACCACTCATATTTTTATAGAGTGATAGCTTCTGGGCCTGAAGTGCCTGTGTGCAGTTGTATCTGATGCAATAAAATGGGCAACAGCTGACTTTCGTACCAGAGGACCTGTGTCACTCCATGATGACTTCCTTAACTAGGCTAGTCTAAATTACACCCAATCTAAATCAAGCCCAGTTTTGGTGTCTTACCAAAACAATCTCCAATTATTACTCATGTCTTTTATGGACAACGTAGCGGCATCTTTTTCAGTCTTTTTTTTTTTTTCATAGTTTCAGATGATCCTGCCTGTTCATCATAGTCTTGAGGCACAGGAAAGGGATCCTCAAAGTTCCATTTCAAAATGATGAATACTAATAGCAGACCACATGGAAGAGCAGAGCATGCATGATCTTTCTGTAGAGACACAGAGAAGTAAATATTTTTCAATATTCCCCCTGTGGGGATAATTGAAATAGAAGCCTGCCTGAAATTTTCTGTAAAGTTTGGTAATTCGATAATTTGCTTAATTTACCAACAGATGCTTCTGAAAGCAATGAAAAAAAAAATAATAGCTAAAACAAACATTTTCAGAGGCGCAATGTTTGGTCTAAAGTATTTAACAGTGGAAAGCATGATCTGGGTCAAGGCATCTTGATGACACATATGAAGGAAATACAGTCCACTTTCAAGTATGCCTATCACTTCAAAGCTATGTAACCTTTGGCAAGTTAACTAAACTGTCTTTTTAACATGTGAAAAGAAAGATTTTTATTTAAGAAAAAAAATTTTAATCTTTTATGAGTTAAGAAGACCATATGTTATTCTTCCATTAAGTACCAGAACAGTACCACGGAACAAGGCTGCTATTCCAGGCCAAATGGTGACAGAATCTGATAATGAGTCAGGCCAGCAGACAAGGCTCTAATAGATAGTAATGTGGCTTCCATGTGGCTCACTGCACTGGTACTCCTTCGAATACTTCTTTGGGTTTTAACGGGGATGCTGACCGTGGCTAGCAGAGCAATGTGAACTTTGTGGTTACTACACCTGTGAACACTGTGCCTACAGAAATCTGTAGAGGTGACATAATTGGCACAGTAGTCAGCACTTGTTGGTGACCTTGTGGAAGGAGCATCTACCCACAAGTAGACATATAACTAGAGGGAAGCTCTGAAAGTGCTTCTTTGGTTAACATTTCAGGATGACAATCATTTAAGTTCCGGAAACTTTGAAATCCTTGAAGTTAATGAAAGAAACACTGCTATCCATTGTGATGTTCATCTGAAACTAATTATACTATTTTATTTTCGATTTGTGAGGGTTAGTATCTGGCCCATGGGGCACCACTGCACTGACAATCAGCTGAAGGAACAAAAACCCTAATGATAGGAACAACTGATGAAGTAGTTGACCATCTGCCATCTGCCATGGGGCCTTCAAAGAACAAAGTGTCTTAAAATTGCATTCTTCACTGATGAACTATCAGCAAATTGGTTGCCTGGCTTAGTTCAGCTTACCAAAGCCTTTGAGAAGAGGCCATAAAACTGTAATCACCATTTCTGAGAACCCAGCCTCAGTTGATCTTGCTTGTCTATTGGCCCTTGTTTAAAACTCAGTTCTGAGGTTGGAGGTTACATTCCTTATAGATCCCACCTCTGGATACATATTCATCTTACCCTATGAATTATCTTGGGATAATTATTCCCTTTCCAACTCATTCCTAGATATTCCTTGCTACTTCTCATCTCTGTCACCAATGAACCTCTTAGGAGAAATCTTATCTAGAAAATTCCCACCATCCTTTCTTCTGAATCCTGGATACTAATTGGTCTGATCTTGTCAGGCTAACCTTGGGTAGTAGTAGTCCTGAATGTGCCTTCAGAGGCTACATGATCTTTCTTGCTATCTATTAGAATCTACAGATTCACTGTTACAGCAGAATATTTTAAATGTATAAATAAACAGACATACAACACATACAACAATTATTTTGGTTGTCTGCCTTCAAACAGTCTTATTGTGTAGTTTTAACTGACCTAACATCAGAAGGTGGAGAATCTAGATATTTGTTACCATGTCTAGGTTAAATAATTCTGACATGATAAATATTCAGTGTACAAAGCTAACTATTTAGGATGAATATAGCAAACACAGAGATGCTAAAGTACAGTGGTTTCTCCAGGTTCTCAAGTCACATAAACACAGATGACACAGAGAGGTTATTGATTGACCCAAGGTGGTTTCTCATCTTCTTCATTCAAACCAACACAGAAAATATCAATGACACAAAGATTCTGTTTTTCTGAATTGGCCTGATTAATTGTGTTTTAAAGACTTCATCTCTGAGGCTTCATGGTCTCTGGTGAATCAAAGTACTGAGGTATTACTGTTAAAATAGTCTTCCTGAGGAACTAAATAGAGCACATTAAGCCTCTTTCCGTGGCCAGACTTCAGTGTGGTGAAATGCAGATATCTCCTTTACATTATGGACTATGTCATTTTGTTTGTTTGCACATATTTAAAATAGTTTATAGTGCATCTTGCTTTAACTAAATTATGCAAATAAAGAACATTAGCTGGTGATATTTTTTTCATAACACTGCTAATGTTTAATTAACATGATCCTTATTCTACAATAATAAATCTCTAAACTTAAGTCATTTTGGTATTTTAGTTGAGAACTTGCAAGTAGGAAATTTCTGGGCTTAAATTAGTGAAATTTGTCACATATAGAATATATCCAAATGAGCAGAGAAATGATATATGGTAAACACAGTTGTGTTTTGGATTTGTTCTAAGCTAAATATCTGCAGCTAGTGATGTAAATATTAAACATTGAATGTAAATATCTGATGGCAGCTAAACATACAATATTGTAAAATCACCATTCCTCTGCAAAACACACTCAAATACTTCTCTGCCTGTCTTATCACAGTAAAAATTAATGTTGCCTGTGTTGGTTGTCTTGTTGTCATAGTAACAGAATAACTGATGGAAGAAAGGATCTATTCTGGCTCTCTGTTGAGGAGATGGCATCCATCAAGGTCAGCATACCCATGTGACAGTAGTTCCTGGTCATCGCAGCAGGAGCTTGAGACGGCTGGTTACAGTCTGTGGGCACTCAAGAAACAGAGAGCATGTGTTGGACATAGGCTAGAGAGTAACCCATAAAAGCTATAAAAACCATGCCCCACATTTTCGAGCTTCCATGGCTCCCAAAACTGCATCTCCAGCTCAGGACCAGACACTCAAACACAGCAGCATTCTAAATGTAAAGCATGGCTTACATGGTTTTATTTGGGAACTTTGTAATTTAGCAACTTGAAATACCATCAGTGTATAGATCATTTAGCACCCCATGAAGTCAAATGAGGCAGTTAAGGACCATGTGAAAGGAATCATATTAACAAGCTCAAGAAATTATATTTAGGCATTTCTCATGAAATTATAGTATAAAAAGGTTAGTTTTGATTAATTTAATGAGCAGAGAAAATGTGTCGTATGTGCAAGACTTAAAAGCATGTTTTGACTGTAAAAATGCTGTCTATTTGGCAAACATGTACCACATGCCCACACATATGCTGTCATTTATTAAGAAATCAAAAGAGACCATAATCCAGTTGAAGAAATAAAAACTAACTAGGAAAAGATTTTGAGATTCTCTTTTAAAAATCTGTTTTTTTTTTCCCACAATTAAAAATATTTTCTCATCCACCATAGTAAAATGTTACTAAATCTATCACGTATTAATAACCACTGTAATATTCTTATTAACAAGAAACGGTCATTTGTGACAATATGAATATATAAATACTACCAGAAGGAAAGAATGAATGAATGGCACATAGAAAAGCTAAAATGTCACCTCTACTAGATAGTATACTCCATATCTCTTTTGCTCATTCCGAATTTCTCACTAGAACTAATTTACATGTGTGTGGATATTTTGTAATATAATAAAAACAGTCAGAGATATCAGAGGGATCTATCCATTGTCAGTCTAGGAAGATTAGACAGTGGTAATTCACACCTTTAATCCCAGCACAGGGAATATCCTGGGAGTGGTGACCTACGCCCTTAATCCAGTCTGCAGTTCCAGGTCATCTTAGTTTACAGAAGGAGTTCTAGGCTCCCAGGCAGGCAGTGGTGGGGCCATGCTTTAACTGAACTAACTGAGTGTTTAAGGCAGGCATAGAAAGACAGAGAGCGAGAAGAAGCCAGGAGGAGCCAAGCTGAGGAAGACAGCTGGGTAAGATCTGACTATGGTGTTTACTCTCTCTAATATCTCCGACTTTCCCAGAGATCTGGCACTGCAACAAACATGAATTTACCCTTTTTGAAAACCTAGAAGCTAGATATTGCAGCTACAATAAGGAAGCTAAATTTGTTTATTTAGTTCTATGTTTACTTTTGATGTGGATGTGATTGGTCTTGATATTACTCAATATCGTGTGTCACATATGGAGTAACATAATTTGAATTTTTCCAGAATTTAGTACTTAGAAAAGAACAGTTTTGTTATTTCTAAAATACTTTGTTCCGATATATATGTCATTAATTGCTAAAAAAAATTATTTGACAAAATCAAACATTCCTTCATAATAAAGGTTTTGGGGAAATCAAAGATACAAGAAATGTACCTACATATTTAAAAAGGCAAACTACAGCAAGCTGACACTCAACATCAAGCTAAATGTAGAGATATTCAAAGTGATCCCACTAAAATAAGGAATAAGACAAGGCTGTCCACTATCTTCATACCTATTCAATATAGTACTTAAAGTTCTAGATAGAGCAGTGAGACTAAAGGAGATCAAGGGGTTACAAACTGTAAACAAATGGAATAACTAGATGGCGGTATGTTGATAAATGCAAATAGATCTATTAACCTGGGACAAAACTCAAGTCCAAATGGACCAAAGACCTCAACATAAATCCAGTTACACTGAACCTGATAGAAGAGAAAGTGGGAAATAGCCTTGAATGTATTGACGCAGGAAATCTTCCTAAATACAACACCAGTAGCACAGACACTGAGAGCAACAATTAATAAATGTGACTTCCTGAAACTGAGAAGCTTCTGTAAGGCAAAGGACATGGTCAATAAGATAAAATGGCTTCCTACAGAATGGAAAAAAATCTTTACCGACCCTACATCTGACATCTTTATAAATATATAAAGAACTCAAGAGACAAGACATCGAAATACCAAATAATCCAATTTTAAAAATGGAGTAAAATCTAAATAGAATTTTCAACAAAAGAATCTCAAATGGCCAGAAGACACTCAAAGAATTGCTTAACATCCTCAGCCATAAGAGAAACGCAAATTAAAACAACTCTAAGATACTGTCTTATATCTGTCAGAATAGTTAACATTAAAAACACTGATTACAGTCTATATGAGGAGTAAGGGGAGCACTCCTCCATTGCTGGTGGGAGTGTAAACTCGTACAACCACTTTGTAAATCAGTATGACAATTTCTTAGAAAACTAGAAATCAATCTCCCCAAGGATCCACAAATACCACTTTTGGGCATATACCCAAAGGATCACATTCATACCACAAGGACATTTGCTCAACTATGTTCAAGGAAGCATTATTTTTAATAGTCAGAACCTGGAAACGACATAGATGCCCCTCAACCAAACAATGCATAAAAAATATGGTACATTTACACAATGCATTATTACTCAGTAGTTAAAAAAAGGGACACCTTGAAATTTACAGGCACATGGGATGAGAAAAAAAAACATCCTGAGTGTGGCAACCCAGACTTAGAAATACAAACACGGTATATACTCACTCAAAGTGAATTTTACAATAAAGCGAAGGATAACCAAACTACAATCCACAAGCCCAGAGAAGCTGGATAACAAGGAGGACCCTAAGAGAAACATCTGTGCATCTCCCAGGAAGGGAAAATCAAGAAGATATCCTGAAAAAACTGACAGCATGTGGGAGAGAGCGTCAGGGGAGGAGGAAAGAGAACAGTAGGGAATGGAGTAGTTGAGAGGCACGTACAGAGAGGAAGGGGTGTCTTGATTGAGGGAGCCATTTTGTGGTTAGGGAGAAAACTGATGCTAGGGAAATTCCCAGGATTCCACAAGGATGACCATAGCCAAGACTCCAAGCATGAGTGGAGAAGGTGCTTGTGCTTACCTTGTCCTGTAAACAAATTAAAAACCGTCTTCACTGTCATCATAGAACCTTTATTTAGTAACTGTTGGAAGCAGATGCAGAGATCCACAGCTAAGCAATGGACCCATTTCCCAGTCCAGTCGAAGGGAGAAAAGAAGGCTGATATGAGCAAAAGGACCAATATCATGATGGGGAAACCCATGGAGATAGCTGACCCTAGCTACTAGGAGCTCACACCCTCCAGACTGAGAGCTGCAGTACGCAGAACGTGCATAGGAACAAACTAGGACCTCTGAATGTGGTTTAACAGTTGTGTGGCTTGGCCAGTTTTGGGGGCCTCTGACAGTGAAACCAGGATTTAGCCCTAGTACATGAAATAAGCTTTGGAACCCATTCTCTATGGAGAGACACCTTGCTAGTCTTGATATGAGGGGAGGGGCTTAGTCCTGCCTCAACTTGATATGTCAAAGACTTTGTTGCCTCTCCATGAGAGGCCTTACCCTTTCTGAGAAGTGAGGAGTGGAAATGGGTGTTGGGTAGGGGGCAGCTGGAGAGTGACAGGAAAGGGGGGAGGGAGAAAACACGATGGTTGGTATGTAAAATGAAAAAAAAAAAGCTTTAAATTAAAAAAAGAAATAAAACCAAGGAAACATGAAAAAAAAAAAAAGAGTAAAGAAAACTAATTTCTAGTGTGTTGTGGCCAAAAGCATCTACTAAACAAAATGGAAGTAAGAATAAAGTCTTTGAGCAAATTCGATTGTCATTTTTAAGCGAAATAATTGTAGGGTTCCCTGGATACAAATTACTGTCATTGTGGGATGTCCAGTGAGGAGTAAGGATGCAAACAGCAGTGCCTGCATTCACTCTCCTTCCACATCAGTCTTTTTACACAGTCGCTAACAAGTCAACACTTCCCAGTTCTATACTTGTGTTTGTGGGGTTGTAACAATACTTTAGTCTGGAAGCATTTACTAGCTGAACAGATAATATAGACATATTTATTATTCATCACATATCCAGTCCTATTTAATTTGTACCATTAGCCTTAAGTTACAATGCGGCAAAGATAGGTTCTTCTATTTCTTTTCAATTAAAATTTTTAAATTGGACCTTAAATAGACCAAGGTTAGCTCTAGATAATTTTAAATTAAAGAAAGGCGGTGTCTTAAAATAGAAAAGCATTAACTCTTTAAAGTACTACATGAATATTCATTTTACTTTTAACTTTCTTTACCATTTTTATAACAGTATTTCCTATTTCTGTGGATTTTAAGTGGCATTTTCTCTGATGATAAACATTTCGGGTAAGTTGATGCAGCACTGGTATTTTTAGCACAGTTGTAATCATTATTTTCAAAGTTATTACTCTGAGCTTTGAGCTTTAAAACTTCCAGCATAAACTATAAAATAAAATACATACCTCATCAAGGGTTAAAGGTTGAATCTTTAAACGATGCAAGTGTGATTTTTATTAACAGTTATTGAATGCTCCTAAAGATATCAGGGAAGAAGCACTGAGTACCTGCTGTTTTATGAGTTAATATGTTATTTCATATAGTTATTCAAATCTTCATATAAATGATCCTTATTTTATGAAGAAATCAATGTAGGAGACAGAGAGAAAGTGTAATTAGGGCCTGAGTAGCTTGAGTGTCTTTTATGTTTTCTCAAGGATATCAGAAGGGCTCTAAGTGAATTTTGGGTAAATACCAATAAATAACCAAAGGTGAACTGTTAGATGATCTGGAAGAATTGGGAGCCTTAGTAGGTGAGGCGCAGAGTTGACCTCACAAGGGAGCTGTAGCATGAATAGAATCTCTGCAGCAAGGCAGTGTGCAACCGTGTGGCTGGGATTATGCATTAGAAGAGGATTGGTGGGAACTGAGTTTAGAGAGGTGAGCAAGCCCAGGGAAGTGGGAAAGAGACACTGAGGAGTTTAAGACACAAGAGGCATTGGTAGTATCACATGGGCTATAGATGGCGGTTGGACTGAAAGGAAGAACACTGGAAACCAGTTAGGAAAATATTATGATGTCCCTGGCTGTACTGGCAGTCGGCCCAGGGAGGTTGGGAGAAGAAGATAGATGCTTCCAGACTACTGTGAATAAAAACACACACCTACTAGTAACCACATTAAAAAAGCCAAAAAGTGAAGCTCTTTAAATATTATATTTTATACATTCAAATGGATCCAAGGTTTTTTTTTTAAATTTTACTTAGTACAAAATGTTAAAAGTATTAATGAAATTTTATGTTTCTTTTTATATATAGCCATCAAAATAAATGGTGAATTACAGAGTTGGGGTGTCTTCAATTCCTATACCAACTGCCTTTGGAGTTTATTTGATCTTGACCTGTCTGGAATTTCATTTTGTTTTAAATTTTGTGAAATTTATTATCAAAATGATTGAGAACCTTAGCTGTTTTAAATGTTTAAAATCTTCTTAGGGAAGTGGTTTAGTATTAGATTGTTATTAAAACTGCAACTGTGTAAGTAAAATTGAATATCTGTGACATTCCAAGAGTGCAAAGGCATCCATCCTCAGGTCATCTTCATAAAACAGACAGAATCCATAGAGTGTAAAAGATCACTCTATGTAGTTCACAGAGGCCTTTCTGAAAGAGGCCTTTTTGATAATGTCTCATCTCTGTTCCTAAAGATCATTGTTTCCAAAGATTTATCATTCAAAATATCAAGATACTTCAAAATCTTCTATGCACACAAACAAACCTTTGAAATCTCTAAAAACTAATTGGACTTTAGTTAATCATTTCTTAAAGTAACATTATATTCAAATCATGTAACTTTTATATTTGATATAATGAAATTAAGTTAGTTTCCTTCTTATTTAAAATACAATTTTACAATTTACTAAAAAAGTTCATAATATTTGCAAAAGACTTGAGCTCATTATTTTACTTGTGAAAAGGGCTCTGAAAAGGAATAGGAGTCTTTTTGACATCGTGTGTTTTTAAGCCACTTCTGGATTAAATTTACTATGGAAGTTGAATTTCAATTCTCTTTAACACTAAATTTTTACTGTATATACAATTTCATCATTTATTTATTTATTTATTTATTTATTTATTTATTTATTTATTTATTTATTTATTTATTTATTTATTTATTTATTTGTGTGTGTGTGTGTGTGTGTATGTGCACAAATATGTAAGTTTTTTGAGGCCAGAAGAGGTAAATGCTCAGGACCTGACGTCATAGGAAGTTATGAGCAACCCATTAATTAGTTCTGGAAGTTCAAGTAAGGTCCCCTGGAAGAGCAGTTTATAAGCTCATCTACTCACACTTTTCTGCAGCGCCTATATATGTTTATAAGTTCAATTAGGAAACCTTTTGATTTTTACTACTAAAAAAATAAGTCTTATCAAAATGATAGGTTAGAGTAATGTTCTCAGCTAAGGTTAATGTTGATTCTTGTATTGCTCTTACCTTGTTGGGTATTTCATGGAGTACTTCACACAGATTAGCCCAATTGCATGATCATGATCAAGAAAGGGGAAGAATCAAAATAATAGACCCTCAGCTGAAGAACAAGATCTGAGGTTTGAACTTCAATACTTAGGCACTAGCGTGTATGTAGTACCCTCAGCGGCCATGTTATCTGTTTTATTTATGCTGATCCTAGATTTTGAAATTTTCTGATGGATTTTAATCTTGGATTCATTGGGTTCAAATGATTGCACCAAGAGTGGGTTAATTGTGCTTATTTGATGACCTTGTAAAGTGACCCACAGAATCTCTCTCTCTCTCTCTCTCTCTCTCTCTCTCTCTCTCTCTCTCTCTCTCTCTCTCTCTCTCTCTCTCTCTCTCTCTCCCTCTCTCTCTCTCCCTCCTTCCCTCCCTCCCTCCCTCCTTCTCTCTTTCTCTGACATACACACAGAATCAAATTTTTGTTGCTCTTGTATAATTTCTCTGTGAATTGTGTGAAAAAAAGCCTTTTAGGTTTTTATTTTTAAATTACACTTTAATGTTTTTAGTTGAAATAAAATCAGAACACTTTCCTGCTGTCTGACTATGCCCTCGTGCACTATAAATATTTGTCACTGTAAATACTGGTTTAATAAAACACTTATTGGCCAAAAGTTAGGCAAACAGAAAGTACTGGCAGGGTGAACACTCAAGGATAATTTTAGGAAGAGGAAGAACAGAGCAGATATCAGCCAGATACAGAAGCAGGAAGATGAAAGTGCTGTACTGAGAAAAATATACCAAGCCACAAATGTGATTATTTGAGGCTAAATGGATGCGGGACTGGTTGGGTGAGACACAGAAGCATCTGAAGACACTTTCCTCTTTTTCCTTCCTCCCTTCTTTCCTTTTTACTTCTCTCCCTCCCCTTGTATATCCCTCCAACTCTCAAGCTGAGAACCTCTTTTTCTTTTATATTTATTGCTACACACACATATGTATATGCACAAAAATGTTTTTAATAAAAACTTCCCAAGCTTCCTGTGTTCCAAATACACAAGATGAAATTAATATTTAGAATGAAAATGATAAAAAGAAAATTTATTATTTTATCAAGACCAACTCTTCATTGCTACTTAAGGATAAAAAAGACAAAATTACAAAGTATACTGAATAAAATGAAAATGAGCATCCAGATCCTTCCTCTAACACAGCAACTACATGTTTCTACATTGCACAAAAGTTTTTAATTATCTGAGAATTTTTACACCATTTTCATAATTGTCACTACTCAGACCACATCCAGGATGTTAAATCTTGTTCTAAGTGTCATGATTTGAAACCAAATTCGGTTCATAATTTTAAAAAGTAGGATCATTTGGAATCTTGCCTGAGCATTATGCCTTAATGGAATGAATAAAAAGATAAAGATTTAATTGAAAGTACAATAGAATCACTTGTAGTGGGAGCTTGTCTGTCTAGCATTTCTATGGGGTAATATCAGGTTGATGGACAGGAAATTTAGGCAAATCTAGAACAGTAAAATTAAATTCTATAAATGTGCATCATGTCAGAAGGAAGTAAGCAAGTGGACAATGAATGACCATGTAAGCTCCACTTCTGCAGAGCTCTTCGTACAAAAAAAGGTGGTGGATGAAAAGATCTCTGAAAGTCTTTATTAGTTACTGTTCTGCTGCTGTGAAAAAAAATACTGTTACTAAGAATAGTTACAAAATACAACGATTTGGTTGGGCTTAGAGTCCAGAGCACATGATGATAAAGTAAAAAGCGTGATGGCAGCTGGGAAGAGCAGCGGCTGAGAGCTCACATCAGAATCAACAAACAGGAAACAGAAAACACACTGAGAATATCTCAAATCTTTTGAAACTTCAAATTCTGTTCCCAGTGACACACCTCCTCCAACTAGGTCACACCTCCTGAATTATTCCAAACAGTTCCACCAACTGGCAACTATGGACCAAGTAGTCAAATATATGAGCCTATAAAGGCTATTATCATTCCAACCAGCATAGGGCTCTTCTAATGTTCATTTTCTTAAAAAAACTTTGTGTGTATTACATTTGAAAACTATATTTTGTACCTGAAGCTTTTATTAAATACCATATTGGTTTAATTTACAAATTTTCATAATTTCAAATTTAGCATCTATCATTTTATGATATTGGATATTGAAGCTGGGGGGGTGGACATGCTAGGATAATATTCTACACTTGAGCAATTTACTATCTTTTAAATAATCAAATATAGATATGTTATTACTTACTCACAGTAAAGATTTCATAAAAATGTCTAAATTCAATTTCTATATCACAGCAGAGTGGAGGAATTGAAAGCAATGATTCAGGATTGATAGTAGAGAAGTTAAATGATGGTATTGGTGAGGTGTGCACTGTGTACCCATAAGGAATTTGCCACTACTCATATGTATGAGATTAGGATAATTTATTACTTATACTCATCTAAGCTTTGTATTTGACCAGGACCAAACTCCCCACATGTCTTTTAAGCAGAAAGCATATATAATTATAACTCTCACTGTGCTGGAATAATTATAGACCCAATCAGAGGAAAGCCAAGCTGTAACGCTAGCACCACTGTTATCAAAGTGTATCCTGAGTGAAGGATATTCATCTCCTTGAAGTTTGTCATTTCATTTTAACTGTGAAGGATTTTGCTGGATTGAAACTATCCATTGGACCTTTGCTAAAGGGACTTAAGTCTATAAAAATGAATGCCAAGAGGTAAACTAATTCTTTCAAATGAAAATATTCATCTGACTGGATATCTTACAGGCAACACCTAAGTTTTTAAAATTGTAAAATCTGAAAATGATGTATGGAGTTTTGCCAGAATTAAGAATGCCTTCTGAATTATGCAATTCTAATATAGTTTCCAATTCATAGCATCTTATGATATGAAAGAGAGAGCACTTTTCTGGAACCAAGACATAGAATTAAGTAAGCAAATAGTCACAAATTAGGTATTCATGATATCCCTAACAACTTAAAAAGTACAACTTCAGATAATGCCATATGAAAACATTAACACATTTAATTTCTACTCCCACATGACAAGTGCATATTATCAATGACTTCAAGAACTACACTGAACGGTCTGATTTTCTCCTATCAAATCCACACCTTGCTTGGAGGTATCTAAGGAGCATAGAATTATTTTCATGGATGAAAACACTGTTACTATGGAATGTAAGTATTTATTGAGTCACTAAAATGTGTTTTCTTTGCTTCTCATTTTCTAATTGTGATGCCAGTATTCTGAGTTTGCTGTTCGAGTTGACAAGTGACAATCGGGAGGTTGTATCATGTATCGTGACTCTGGTCCTTTTCTTTCTCTTTTGCCTCTCATCATCATTCAGTTCTTTTTATTTTTCTGCTCCTTCTCTTCTTCCTCAGTTTAAAAGAGCATGCTTTAAAATGTTAAATAACAAAATCTTTGCCTTTTACAGATTTTGCTTCTACTTGTAATGTGTTCTCATGAAGATGTAATGTTAAATGCAGATCAACTAATAAAAGCAAATGAAATTATTATATTTTATTCATTTGCAACTATGGCTAAAAATTATTGTTTCTCTATATACAATTGAATATTTTAATGTGAAAATATATCTACTTTTTAAATTTGAAAGTGAACATAAATTAATTCCAAATTTATTTGTCTTAATTTTGTAGCAGACTAGCTTTTGAAAATTAGCAATTATTTTAAACAAATTTAAAGCCAACCTTACTGTTGTACACCTACCTCTCAAACTGTTTCTTCTGACCGTGTGTATCTTCATGCATGGACAGCTCCAGAAACATGATCAACACATATATAGTAATAAGCAATTTGAAGCTTACCTGTTTAAATTTTCAAAAGTATTTGGAAATGGACTCTGCCATGGGTGCTACCTAATAAGCAATACCCAAATAACTGTGTTCACTATTCTCTGACAAAGTAGGACAAAAATTGGGAATCAGCAAGAAGGGCACAGGAGACCACAGCCATTTGAAATTCTTTGCTCAACTGGGAACTTTCACACTTTTCCTTTGGTGTTGTTCCATGGCAGGGAGAGAGGAAAAAGCCGAATCCTGTCACAGCAAAGTTTATGTGTGAGGAAGGACACTCCTGCCAGAAAAGACACAGACCAGTGCCGCCTGGCCTTACATTTTAATGGCCTGTGTGTCTTTCCTTTAAAGGAACATTCTAAGGATTTGTGCAGACAAGTGAGTTGAGCCTAGAACACGACAGGACGAAGCTTTAAGGAATAATTAATACTAAAAAATTTGTCTTTCTTAAAGCTCTCCTGGTTTTCCTATCTCTTTTTAGTGAAGTACATGATAAACTTACAGTGCGAGATTGCCCCTTGCTTGGGGCTGAGGGGATGTGATGTTAGCCAGGAATGTGTTTTCACAAGACCAGAAAAATGGCTTCTTTTGAGTCCCATCTTCCCTCTGATACTGATCCTCAGTCAGAAGCTCAACTGAAAGGCCAAATCTTTAGCAGGAAATCATCTTAACAGTGGTTGGAACATAAAAGGAATTAGGTAAATGAAAATATATCTAGCATATATTTTCACATGCAGGTCTCTAAGTAAAGGCTTCATACTTTAGGGAAAAAAAATGATGCCTGGAACAGAACCATTCTTCAGCAGTAAATGCATATGTAAGAAGTGCACCTGTCCTTTCTAGCTAGATATCTCTTTTCTTGTTAAGACAGAGAGCATTGTCATAGGGTTAGGAAAAGTTATGTCTCTTTTTATCTTTAGGCTTCTTACCTCCAAATTTATCCTTATCATACTAAGGCTGTATAATTTTTCTCACAGTATATGGCATTCTAAAATATTCCAAATAAAATTGTATTTGCTTGATTATAAACCTAGAACACTGGCCAAATGTAGCGGCCCATACCTTTAATCTCAGTTCTCAGGAGGCAAAGCTAACTGAATCTCTGAGATCAAGGCCAGCCTGGTACCCAGAACAAGTTTCAAGATGGCTAGGATTACACAGAAAGACTGTGTCTCAAAACAGAAGGAGGGGGAGAAGAGAGGGAAGAAAAGAAGAGGAAAAGAAAGAAAAATTGAGAATAATATGACATGTAGAATATGTAGGAGGGAGTGGCTTTGGGAAGAAGCCAAGCATATGTGTGACATCTGGATCTAAGACTGGCAGTGATCCTTCAGGAAGGTCATAAAACAAGTAGTTCATATTTCTCAATATTCTTCCTGTCTGGAATGTGTGTGTGAGGGGCGGGGTAATTATATTTACCACATAAAGTAATTGCTTTAGCATTATAGTCTGTCTTTGTAAATGGAAGTTACCTTGAACACAAACACAAAATTAAATAGTGATAATTCCTTGTAATTACAGGTTATTTTTGTTTCTCCTAAAGGACATAAAATACAAATACACAAGGCTACACTGTGGATGCTGAAGGGTAGGCAGGTGGTGGTATCAAGGCTAAGTTAGGACTAAATGAGATTCTTCTGCTATAGAGGTATTGTGTTGCTTCATTGTAAATAATTGTCCCACCCACTGGTTTAATAAAAAGCGCTGATTGGCCAAAGGCAGGCAGGAAGTGTGGGCGGGGCTACCAGACTAAGAAAATCTCTGAGAGCAGAATGCCAGAGAGAACGCCAGAGAAAAGCCAGAAGAAGCAGAGGATAACTATGCTGCTTTAAAGAAAGGTACCTAGCCACATGGCTGAACAGGAAGAGTCATGGGTTAGAGGAAGGATAGAGATCTAGCAAGTGATATGCCTGGGCCTTAGGTCGATCAGACTATAACTATTGTATGCATCTGTGTGTCTCTGCGGGTCTGCGGGTCTGCAGGTCTGGGGTCTGCGGGCCTAAACCTTGAGGTTAGTCCTGAAAGTCCGTACCAGAAACCTCCTACTACTTTTTTTTTTTTTTTTGCTTTTAAGGTAAATACGCTTGTAAGAACAGTCCTACATGATGATAGAGAAAGTGGCTGCTCTTGTGGTATGGTTTCAAAGGCATTTATAGCCTATTCAAACCATTTTTAACACCAGCTTGCAATGTTACAGGAAACTTTGCCACCATTCCTTTGGAATGTCAACACTGAAAGTATTCAAATACAATCCCCCACCCCACCCCCAGTACCATTAATGAGAACTCAGTAGCTATGCAAGATGCTTCAAGCTGAAGTTGAAAAGTCAGAGGTCCGGAGTAAAGGGAACTTCGGAGAGACAGGCCCACATACAGGAGTCCTGAGAGCAGAAAAGGAAGCAGTTGAGAAGGAAATAAAACAAAAAAACAAAAACAAAAACAAAAAAAAACCCAAAACAGACAAAAGTGGGAGAAGCAGAAAGGGGACAGTAGGCACAAGGTAGCCACAGTATGTCTTAAGTCTAGTCCTGGATTGTATTCTGAAAGTACAATACTTAATGTTGTGGTTTGGATAAGAATGGCCCCTATTAACTCATATTTGAAAGCTTAGGGAGTGACATTAGGAGATGTGGCCTTGTTTGAGTAGGTGTGACCTTGTTGGAAAAAGAATATCACTGGGGGTGGGCTTTGGGGTTTCAAATGCTCAAGCCAGGCCCAGTGTCCCTTCTCTGTCTTTGGATGTAAAACTCTCAACTACCTCTCCAGCACTATGTCTTCCTGCATACTTTCATACTTACCACTATGATGATAATGGACAAATTCTCTGAACTGTAAGGCAGCCCCAATTAAATGTGCCCCTTTTTAAGAATTTCTGTGGTCATGGTGTCTCTTCACAATAACGGCAACCCTAACTAAACCCATTTGTTTTTCCTCTTTATAAGTCCCAAATCATTTTACATGCTACCATCAATAGGACCTGAATCACATAATTTCTAGTCTCGGTCCAGGTTGTATGTCTTTTGTCCTCTGCTACTTTTAATTATTAAAGGTCTGTCTTTACAGTATCAGCATTCGAATGATACCTAGCTGCTTTACACAAAAGCACAGTATTAATACGGAAACATGAATAAAATTAATGAGTGTTTATCGTTATGTCAGGATTGTAGAGAATGTGGAATTAATTCTAATAGTTTTCAGATAATCTAGGCAAGGGTTTCCGACTGAAAGTTGTATTACTCAACTGACTGATAATTTTAATTTGTTATAGGCATGCAGGGAGCTCTTATTACCTTGTCCACTTGTGAAGTTGTTACTTACACTTTGGGGGGTTTGTTTACATCCATTCTCCTGATACTTTGCACTGTGGGATGATAAGGCCTACACTGATCATTGACAATATTTTCTTTAGATTTTTTTATAGCACTTTCTTCATTTCACTACCTCCTCCTAGGTGCCAAAACTGCTATTATCTCTGATCACATCTGGCAAACATGGCAAAGAAGCATGAAAGAATATTTAAAGACCGAAAAGAGAAAAAAAGTAAGGGTGGGGAAGAGATGGTGCATGGAACAAGAAATACATTTGTGGTCACATTTTGGGGTTTGGTTTTGTTTTCTGTGAAGGAGGCTATAGAACTCAATGAAAACTTCAGGGTAACTGCTTTAGTTGACTTGTGGTTTACTGAGAAGTGGCACACTTGAGTTGCTGTGTTGAGATAGGCAGGTAGTGGGGAAGGGAGTAGCAGTTGGGATATGACCAGGTGTTTTCAGGTTATCCTGGCACCTTTCATCTTATAGCTCTTCCAGGATACAGTTCTGTATACAATTGTATTGTGCCAACTAATCCTTTTGTTCTCTCATTTTGAACTTTGAACATTGATATGCTTTTTAAATAGGGCATTTTATTCAAGATTATAAGAATTGAAGATACATTTTATGTGACTTCATTCACACTATTTATTCAGGTAAGACCCCACCTAATTCTACTTTTAGCCAAGGATATTGAACAACTCTTTCTAGATTTTTGGAGAGCTCATTTAGAAACTGTTTATTTTAGTCTTGGTTCACCATTTTCTGGGTCATTAGTCATGCATGCAGCTATTCTACAGAAATAAACACCCAGACAAAATCTTTTTTACAATCTACCTCTATAACAGCCAATGTCTCTTGGTCCATTGCTGAGTGCTGTTGCCTTTAGCTTTTAATGCCCAGGAAAACTCATCTAACTTCTGTATACTGGACTAATTGTGTCCACAGGAACATACAGTGAAATGTGTGTAAGATAACATCTTTATTTCATTCTATCTTTTATTCACAGCACATAGTACCTACATGAAATATGCACTCAGTGAATGCTAAATGAGTGTCTACAGTTGGAAAAGCCTAAGCTTGCTGACTTTAACTTCCTCAGCAGTCCCATAGAGATAACAAGGAGAGACTTCAGATTACTCATAGAAATGATTCAAGCAGGAGCAGATCATTCACAAGTCAACACCAGGAGTTCCTCGGCATGAGACCTTTAAGATGGGATTTGGTGAAGCCAGAACAAATATGGAATTATGGAGTGAACTGACTTGATTTTTTGTGGAGAGCATGTTATGGTCCTTTGGAGCCTCCTATGAGGCTACTGAATGTCTGAGAGGCATAGAATGGGGTGGAAAGATACACAGGGCGCATTTTTCCACTTTATTTTGCCTTACGGGAGATTTGGAGAGTACAATATTGTTATTTATAAAACCTCTCTAGTGCTTGTCCCCTACCTCCTAAGCAAACTGGGAGAAATGAAATTACAACTGGAAAACAAACAAATAAATAAGAAAGTGTAAGTTTCTCAGGAAACAAAAATAGTTAAACTCTGGTGCACTTTTCAAATATGCCTCTGAAATTTTACAAGATTTATGCAAGCAAGGAAAGAATGCTCCCTTGTTGGCAGCAGAGGGTCATGTGATGATTCAGCAGTTTCTTTGGCTCCAGTGAAGCCAGCCCTTTGCAGCCCTCAGCAATGCTGCATGAAAAAAGAAGGGGAATAAGTACAATATGGTATCACTATCAAAGACAGGCTTTCATCACTTTTAGGAGGATGAGGAGTATCCTGATACCGAACAGAGATCTCTCGCAGAAAGATGGATTCTTGGGAGCCTAGTTATATTTCAAACCTACATCAAAAGTTGAGTGATGAATTTGTTTGTCTTTATTTCAATCTATAAATGTACTCACTGCTTGTGTTGTCCAATGAAAGAAGGTCTTACTTAAAACAGAAGTTAAGATGATGATATTCTAATTATGTGTTTAGTCTCAAAAGATATGTTTTCAGGAAGAAAAGGCACAATGGTATGTATGTGGTTTTTCTTAGATGACAAAAATAGAAAGAAAGAAAGAGAGAGAGGGAGGGAGGGAGGGAGGAAGGAAGGAAGGAAGGAAGGAAGGAAGGAAGGAAGGAAGGAAGGAAGAAGAGAACTGTACCTTTAAAGGCATGATTTATAAAGAAGCATCTGAATCAGATCTCACCTTGTTAAAGACCTTGGCACAAATTTGGCAATGAACCTGCATGAAGCTCTGACTGACACATTGCTAACAGGAAAGAAATAAAGAGGCTTAGAGATTTCTATGGCAAGCTGAGTATGCTATACTTTTATGGTAATTTGAGTAATACTTTGGGTGTATGTTATCGTCTCTGAAGACACAAGAAAACAACATCATGTTTATTCTCAGAGGATGCAATGTTTAGACGTATTTCCATGCTTGCTGGCTTATGGGTTAAGGCTTATTTACAGGAGCAGAATGACTCAGAGGCAGCTGCAGCACCAGAAGTCCACCCCAGGATGAGTGACAGTTCCCAGAATTTAGACACTTTGTACTCTACACCCTGCAGGCAGCTCAACAGGTTGGAGAATGTTTCTTCCAGGCTGAGCAGTTGATCTGAGCCTCCATGTAGCTCCATTTTCTCTGCCTTGTCCAGGCAACTTAGCTGGTCTGAATCTTTTCTAGATTTTTCTAGATTTTCTAATTTGACAGAAAATATCTCAACAGTCCTTACTACTTCTGTGTGCTTATGGAAAGACAAATCCATTGAACTAATTTCAGGGGCTTTCTGAAGCCTCAGAGTTCACTTCTTGAGTTTCAGGAGGCTCCTACACAGAATGGAATGATTCACCTGCTTTGGAACATCCTGTGTTGGTGAACTTCCCTTCAAGATCTAGGCCTTTAACTCAGAGGAAATTATTGTGTACCAGAAAGCTACAAGTTAATCTTTGAATTCCTTCCTCAGGAGCTGTCCACTGGTATTTTGCAATAGAATCTTTCAGGTTTCTAAATCTTTTTATTAGGCTAGGTTGGCTGGCCAGTGAGTTCCAATGAGTTTCCTGTCTCTCTGTTCAGCACATTACACCATTCTTCAGGTTTTCTCCAGGCATGTGCAGCAAGCACTTTATCAACAGCACCATTTTTTCCGGTCCTGCTGTGAAGGCATAGATGTACCATTACAAAACTTTATCTCAGGAAAAGACTATTCAGTGCCTACGGGAAGAGCTCAAGTCTAAGAAGAATCTAGGAAAAATCTCAGGAACACACCTGACAGCCCATGGATTCAAACCTTAGTTTTGTTCCAAAAGTTTAACCAAGAGTTTCCAAGAATTACTCTACCCCATACCCCTTTACCAAATCCTGAAATGCCAAGACATGTGACACCCCATTTATGTATTTTTTCTTTAAAAACTCTCTCACCTCTGAACTCAGGGCTGAATTTCTTCGCTGCTTCGGAACAAAGTGTTTCAGCCCATTCAAATCTGCCCCCAAAGAATAAACTGACCCAATGTGTTTGTATCAGAATTAAGCTCTCTGGTGGTCTTTGGGGGGGTCTCCAGACACAAGTAAAACACTGCTCAGCTGAAAATTTTATGAAAAATAAAAATTACTGTATCTTATTCCTCCTTATCCTGTGGATAATACACTTAATAATAATGAAAATATATAGTTTTAGTAGAAATAATTTATGTGAGCAGAATATATAATAACCCACTTTAGATGGTTTAATATAGAGTGATGATCAGAAAATAAATTAATGGAAAAAAATTATTAGGTTTTGTTAGAAAGTGGGATTTAAAGAAAAATGAAATATAAATTAAAGTAAATCATTATTTAACTCTTTTAATAAAATTATTAATGTTTTATAGTAGTGTATTTCCCTGCATTTCAATGAGATATTTGTTAAGCCCTAAGGCAAAACTGAAAAAAATGGTTCTGTTATAGAAGTACAAAGAATCAGAATTACTCTGGGGTTTATAGACTATCCTGCCAACTGTTCAAACTAAATGTATACTTAAATAATCCTAAACTAAAATTTAATTATTAATAATTTGACCTAAACCTTGACTGGCCTTCAGGGTGTGATTAAGTTTGAGGCTCTGTTTAGGTACAATAGTCAACAACGAAAGCACTTCTAGTGTGTGCCTTTTGCTCTCTGCCTGTGAGGGTAGCCTCTGAAGAAAACTGCTATAATCTCGGTCTCTTAAGAAGTGGAAATGAGTATATTGTTAAAATAAACTCCTGGAAGCAGGAACATTCACAATAGGGAGTCCCTTCTGTGTGTGAAGCTTGAACACAGCCACTCGCTTCTATTGGACATATGTTTATGTGTATATGTGTGTGAGTACATGTGTATGCACATAAACATATTTATAAGAACACACATTACATACATATAAAGTGATATACTGTGTGTGTGTATGTGTGTGTGTGTGTGTGTGTGAGAGAGAGAGAGAGAGAGAGAGAGAGAGAGAGAGAGAGAGAGAGAAAAGAGTGTAAAAAAGGTACTATGAAAGCCAGTCATTAAGACCATGCTCTTGAAACAGGGAAATTAAAATTGTTTCCCTTACAAAGTAGTTGTTCTTTTGGCGAAGAAACTAAAAGTAGGCTAATGCAAGGCCTAATTGATTTCATCAGTGTAGCCTAAGATCATATATAGTAACAATAATGGTAGATTGACTATCAAATGTTCTCATAGATATGTGGGGGGGGGTGTATGGGAGTGTTTGTTTCTGCGGTTTGAGCCATATACGTTCCAATTGAGCTACATTTCTAGATCTTCCGTATATTTTTATATTTTATATTTTATATTTTATATTTACATACATTGCATGCTTATGCTGACCCTTAAAGTTACTATAAATTCCTTTAAGACTGAACAGAACTAGGTTATATATTCCTTTAAAATTTTAATCATGGAATTTTCTGATTCTGTATTTATGTTTTGTTATATTTGTTGTAGGATTCATTGCATCTCAAATGTGTGTGTGTGTGTGTGTGTGTGTGTGTGTGTGTGTTTCTATCTTTGTTTGGGTAGAAACTATTGCTATGAAGAAACACTGCAATCAAAAGAAAGTTGGAGAGGGAAGTGTTTATTTGGCTTATGCTTCCACATCCAGTTATTGCATGGATTCTATTTGGCATTATTAATAAAAACCTGGAGCCAGATGTTGGGGAGAAGCTGAAATATAGGAGACACAGAGAAACAAGCCACAACCAGTTCTCACATAGCTGTCTCCTCGGGTTGAAAGGGTAGATGCTATCTCCATGAATCCTCAAACTCAAATCCTCTGAATCCTTAGCAGGAAGAGAACAAGGGTTCAGAACTCCAGCCTCCTCCAGCCTTATCTGTTTTCTCAACCCAGCTATCTCCACTCCAAATCCAACTCTCCTAGTGCTAGGATTAAAGGCATGTTCCATCAAGAGGCCCGGGCAGACCCCAGGTTGGTTTGTGTGGAAGTGCTTAGGAACACTTATTTTAAGGCATTAGTTATCACTAGTTTGCACTGACTGAATCTGTGCTGGTCTCCAGGCCTCTTAGAAGCCCGTACATTCTAATATCTACCCTTTTATTTTCATTTGATGGGACATGCTCAATGGGGAGCCAGGGTGCTTTGCCCTGACTTTGTTGACAACATCTCAGGAGGACTAAGCATTATGGACTGTGCCTGTCTTAGGTTGACTTGCCAAATAAGTTCTTCCTCATCTCTTGAAACAAAAGCCTAGGAGTAGCAACATACCCGAAGAGCAGTCCAGGTAGTGGGCTGAGGCAGTACCCTTTTTAATTTCAGTAAAGCATATATACATTACCTCTTTAAGAGGCCTTTGCTCTGGGTGCATAAGCACCATTAAAACCTGAAGGGTTGCCTTGGTGGCCACTCTTTACTGGTGAATATGCTGCAGGAAACGCTTAAACAACATAAAAGTTTAAAAGCATCACACTGCCCAACAACTCATATGTAAGCCTAGGAGGGTCCACAGTGTGCAAGTGGCATAGGTTCTGGATAGGTGTTTGCATGAGAAATTGGCAACTCTGGCAGTAATTTATGTAAATTTTGAGAGAATAAATAAAACCGTTGGTGAGATGCTCTGCCTTGTTCTAGCAAAAGAAGGGTAGCTCTCAGTATAATGGTGTCAGTTATTTCATTTCTCTTAGCTAATATACCTGGTAATTTGGAATGGGATCTAATATGAGACAAGTACCACGGCTTTAATACATCTTGTATTAAAAGCATAGTAATGGCTATAGGCCTAAGGATATCCTTTATTCTAGAAAAGACCAATACTTGAACAGCTTGGACTGCATATTGACTGTCTGAAAAAGTATTAATGGGCTCATTTTGACATTCCACTGAGACTTTACGAAGGGCTAACAACTCCCCCAGTTGCACAAAATCAGGATTTGTAATCACTAATGTCTCATCTGTTTTACTTTTTCCTTGAATGAGAATGTCATAACTTGTTTTATTGGCATCTGAGAAAGCTAGGGTTGCATGTGGAATAGAATTTGAGGAGGGAACTGAATGAATGGGAATCTCAATTGGAAGAGATTAGAGCTCACACAAAATCTTAATTTTTGGCAAACGATTGTCAATTGTCCAGTAAATCCAGCAACCATTTCTTGGAAGGAAATGGAGTCAGCCAAAAATGCCAGAGTATTCCTTAACGGAACTGAAAGAATATGTTTATCTTCTTTTTTCCCATATGTTCTTCAAGCTAATATTCGTTAGCTTGAAGTCTCATGTGAAGCGTTTGGTCATATTTGGAAGTTACTTTATGTAACTCAAAATGGGCCTGATGAATGCTCAGCAAGGGGCCAGATTGTTAAAGCATCTGTACAAATCTCTTAACTCTGCATAGTATGATTGCTAGCAGGGGCCGCTCAGGCTTATGGTGGTGCAAGCAGGAGGTAGATAATATGGTGATCATCTTTTATAATACATCCCTCACTTTTGGAGTAAGCTCTATCCTCTGTGAGGGACACATGGACCCTCTAGGAGTGAAAACCAATTTCTTATCTCCTGTTCGGGAATAGGCAAAAAGGGTTTAATCCAATTTACAATCCCACATAACTGCTGTAGTTATGTGTAGGTATGTTAATGAATATTTATCTTTCATATCTAACTGAAAGGGTAGAGGATGAATATCTTTGGCAATAACAAATTAAAAAAAGAAAGAGGGGCGCACTAACTGAACTTTATCTGAAGCCACTGTCAACTTTAATGAGGCCAAATCCTGGAGCATTAATTTAACATGTTATTGTGAATCAAAATGCACCAATAATAGATCATTTATATAATGTACCAAGATGATGTCTTTAGAGTCATTGACCAGAGCTTGTACAACATAAAGTTGGCACATAGCTGAACTCTTTTTCATTCCTTGTGGCAAAACTGTCCATTGAAATCTGTTAGCTAGTTTTTGTATACTAGGTTCCCATATAGTGAAGGCAAAATGTCCTTTATCTTGAGACACCAGGAAAATTTGTGGAAAAAAATCCTAAATTTCTAATATCACTATATAATTAGAATGGTACCAGGATGTGTAAGGCCAGACTGTGGCAATCCCATCTGTCTTCTCCATCTGATCATATATTGCCCTTAGATCTTATAAAATCATAACTTGCCTGACTTTTTTTGAATAACAAAAATGGGAGTATTGTGCCTGCTTCTAAAGGGCTCAATATGACCAGCCTTTAGCTGTACGGCAACTATATTTTTTAATACAAAACAAATAATTTGAGTTCAATTACAAACCACTGTTCTACCCAGATGTCTTTGTCTGACAGCCAATTAATGATAATAGGATCAGGCTTTTTAACCACTTCCAACCTTAGGCAGACCGTGGTCCTTAGAATTGGGGAAACTTCCAGTGTGGAAAATGGAGCGTTTCAGTTTTAGTTAATATAGTAGTGTTCCTGTCTGCCAGTTCTCTAACTGGCTGGCCAACACAGACACAGCCGAGTCCAACATAGAGAAAAAGCTTCATAGTCACTGAAGGCTGGTAAGCCTCTAGGGAATAAGCCTCCTGCAGAAATACAGGAGTGGGCTCAAACCTCCGCTTCTGGGCCAGGGAGGTCAAATTGCCCTAGACGTACTTTGGAGGAGGGATAGGTGCACAAGGCACAAGGCTGGGCAAATGAGGAAGTTACTGACTTCTTTCCTGCTAGAAACAGCATTTTTATATGTTCTCGGGAGAAATCCATGGGGCCAAAATTGAAGCCTCACAACAGAATTTTCCACCTTAACCATCTTTAGGCTCACAATATATGTCTTCGTTGGGGGCCTGAAAGCAGGATCCTCGTTCTGTTTCCTCATTATATAGAAACAAACACCAAGCAAACATGAATGGGATTTTATCCCTAACAAATTAAGCAAACAGACAAATACGGCAAAAAGGAAGGCAGAGTCTTAGAAGATCGCGGCAGCTAGAACAAACACAGAAGCCAGGGCCATCTCACCGATTATCACCAAGTGAGCTTGAACTTCACCATCACCTCACGCTGAGAGAAAGTGAAAGCAGAATCCAGGATAGGGGAGGCAGTCACTCAGGTCTCAAAGAAGGATGGTAACAGCAGGAAAAATTAAAAAGCCAAATATATATATACATATATATGTGTGTGTGTGTGTGTGTGTGTGTGTGTGTGTGTGTGTGTGTATACATACATATATATATATATATATATATATATATATATATATATCAATAGCAAAAATGATTCCAAATAAGGCATAGTCAATAGCAAAGCCAAAAGGTCCCACACTGAGTGTAAAAAGTGTTGGGGGTGCACCTGGTTGGGAGGCTATGGTTTACCTCTATGCTTGGGAACCTACTTTTCCCCTTGGGGAAGGGGGACTGTTATGGCACAAAAGCAATGACACAGCTTCTGGGAACAAGTTGAAACAAGCAAGTTCAATTTTATATCGGAGGGGAAGACCTTAAATACCCTTTCGCAGACCCTCCCCCTAGCCAAAGAGAAGGGCTTTGATTTTTTGGTATCTCCAGCTGTGGGTAGTGGTCTCTCACTTGTCTAGGAATAGTGTGTCTGAACTCTGCCCTCGTTTACAGCCCCAAGCTGACCCCAGGCTGGCTTATGTGGAAGTGCTTAGGAACACATGTTTTAAGGCATTAGTTATCAACAGTTTGTGTTGAGTCTGGCTTGGTCTCCAGAGGATCTTTGCCTCCAAAAGTACTGGGATTAAAGGCTCTGGTAACCATTCTTTTACCTTCATGGCTTGGCTCTGTCAGTGACTCTGTCCTCTTATATTTTAGGCCATTTTTATTAAATATACAACATATCACCACATCCAAAATCTACCACTGAAGGAAGTAAGAGCAGGAACTCAAAGAAGGCAGGGACTTAGAGGCAGGAGTTGATGCAGAGGCCAGGAAGGGAGCTGCTTTGTACTAGGAGGTTTCTGGCCCGGACTTTCAGGCCTACCCTCAAGATATAGACCCGCAGACCCACAAACATGCAAAGACACACAGATGATTCCAATAGTTTTAGGCTGATCGGCCTAAAGCCTAGGCATATAACTTGCTAACTCTTTACCCTTAATCTAATCCATGACTCTTATCCTGTTCAGCTATGTGGCTCGGTACCTTTTCTCAGAGCAGCATAGTTGTCTTCTGTATCTTCTGGCTTCTCTCTGGCCTTCTGCACTGTTCTGCCTGTTCCTAGAGTCTTCTTAGTCTGGTAACCCCTCCCACACTTCCTGTCTGCCTTTGGCCAATCAGCGCTTTTTATTAAATTCATAGGTGGGGGCAATTATTTACAATGGAACAACGTAATCTCCCTACATATACCCTTCACTCTTTTTAAAACAAAAGAATTTCAGTCTAATATTCTCCCCCCCCCTTATCTATACTATAAATAAACACAAACATCCATAATCTATGTTTTGAGAATGTGGGCATTGTTCTCTACGCTACTTCCTGCTGAATGGAGGCGCTGGTAATCTCATGGAAATCCAAAGAAAAATGTAGAATTATGCACAAGTCTTTAGTGGAGTAGTCTATAAGGATGGGTCATCTCAACCAGTCTCACTGAAATTGTTCTGGATACAGAGCTCAGGAAACTTCAACAGAGGTGCTCTGAAATGCTGAATCATCTGGTCCATCCATTTCCATTGGAGATTTTTCAGGGGGTCTTCCTCTATCAAATTTTATGCTCTTTATCCAGGAAGAAATCCACAGCCTCTTATTTTTGTGAAAATAAAAAGAAAACCTATTCTCCAAAGTAGCATATCTTTGCATTTCAATTTTAAAATCAACTCATTTACAAAATATATAGGCTGAATTAATCTAACAACATTTATAATCAACTATCTTTTAGTAGCTTTTACTACTTTATTTTCAGTCGAGAAGCTTAAAGATAAGACAATAACATATAGTATCCAGACACAACTCAGAAGCAGCTTTCGGCTCCAGGCCATTTGTTAAGCTTTCTATGGCTTTATGTGTGTATATTTTACCCACAGTGGGCTGCCATTTGTAGTAGAATGTTTCTAGCCAGGACTTTTCTCAGCTCAGCATAGTTGTCCTCTGTTTCTTCTGGCTTCTCTCTGGCATTCTGTTCTGTTCTGCCTGTTCCTAGAGTCTTCTTAGTCTGGTAGCTCCACCTACACTTCCTGTCTGCCTTTGGACAATCAGAACTTTTTATTAAACTCATAGGCAGGGACAATTATTTACAATGGAACAACATAGTCTCCCTACACTGATTAATTTCTTGCTCCCTATAACTTAACCAGCCAGTTTTCTTCTAGAACTCAGCATTATCAGCCTATGCATGGCACCACCCACAATGGGCTAGGGCCTCCCCCATCAACCATGAATTAAAAATATGCTCTACAGGATTGTCTGTAGCCCCATCTTATTGAAGTATTTTTTAATTGAATACTCTTTAATTTATGGCAAGAGTGTATGCCTATAATCTCAGCTCTCTCAGGAGGCAGAAGCAGGCAGATATTCATGAGTTTCAGGACAACCTGGTCTACAACGTGAATGCCAGGAAAGCCAATTAGGTGAAAAGGAGAAACACTGATTTGAAAAGTCTGTTAATTGAATTTAAATAATTTTCCCAAGAGTGACTCATATTTTTTGATTCCAGATTCCACAGAAGAACTGCCATTGTATTTAAATTTTATTTTTGAGCCCTTTTATTTTTAACATGAAACAAGACTTTATTCTTTAGAAACAGTATAATCTTTTCAACAATGTATCACTTTAAACAGTGTTACACATATGTAAAACACTAAAAGTGTATATTCACAAATGCAGCCATAACTCAGAGGCCCCTTTTCTGAGAGTATAGTTGTAAAGGTATTCAGGGATGTCTATCATTTTATAAGCAATATCCTATGTTAGTTTTAAAATATGATTGATACTCTAATGGATCACATTCTACAAGAAGGTAAATTTATTTCTTAATGACCTTACTTGTCGGTCAGAACCTTTTAAAATCTTACCTTGAACTCAAGAAACATACATGTGGGAATTTTTACTTGAGTCACATTCAAAATATGAAGAATTTAAGAATATTGAGGTGTATCTATTTAAGACCGAAAGGTTACCGATTGAGGCCTGTGTTACTGCATAGCTTTTATTTGAGTACATTTTTTTGTCAGTCAAATAGCACATCTCAAAGGGAAGAGCTGATCAAAACAATTTAAAAAGAGATAGTGAAAATAAATGGTGTATCTTGAACTATGGAATGGATTTCTAATGGGTGAATAGCCTTGGACAAAGGAATTAGAATTTTTCTATAAATTATGTTTA
Source organism: Phyllotis vaccarum (assembly GCA_033318265.1). Classification (NCBI taxonomy): domain Eukaryota; kingdom Metazoa; phylum Chordata; class Mammalia; order Rodentia; family Cricetidae; genus Phyllotis; species Phyllotis vaccarum. The sequence goes on along the minus strand of JARWLC010000004.1, from coordinate 125,394,280 downwards.
TTCAAGAAACGTAGATAAAATATCTCTAAGTTGGGAAGTAAAATATAAAGTACTTCTATTTGGAGATGACATGATTTTATAGAAAAAAAAAATCCTACGTAGTGACTAGTCTCTTGAATATGTAAGGAATTCAATGATAAGACAGAAATAGGCCACAAAAAAATGAACAAAGGATTTGGATAAACAATACTATAAAGTAGATATTCAATTGTCCAATAAGCAAAGGGAAATGTGTTTACCATCTGTAGTTATCAGTGAAATTCAAATGAAAACTTCATTCCACTTCATGCTAAGAGAAGTATAATTAAAAACAGATATAGAGAGTGTGTGGGGAAATTGAAACCTTCAATCCAAAAGCTGGTAGAAATATAAGATAGTCTTTCTGAAAAATAATATAACATATCCACAAAGCTTAAGTATCAATTACTACATGATCTATCAGTCTGTTTTCAAAGGGAATGAATGTTTACTGACCTTTAAGTAGTTAGCACTGCAGGCTGAGAGTTATTTACTCTAAAACCATGGATGCCAACCTCAAATTTTCATACATTCAGTTATTTGAAAATGTTTCACAGTTTCCTACTCCTCCTTCATCCTCCTACCTCTCTTGCTTGAGACCTTAGTTTCACAGAATCTTTCTCCTACATTTATGTTTTCTATTTGAGGGAGGATTAGTTAATGTAATGAAAATTATTTGCCCAAATATAGGTAGGAGGATATTTAATAGAGCAAGGACAACTAATCTGAGACAATACCACTGAAGAAAATATTTGTGATTGTGTTTTGATTTTCCCTATATTTATTAACTACAATCTATCTTGAAAGCCTAAGATGTAGGTATCTCTAGGTCTGCATCATATCCTGTTTTAATTGATCCTTAGGTTTGGTTTTATTATATGCAATAAGTCTCTCATTAAATACTAAAGGAAATGACATCAATTTGCAAGATATGCCATGCCAAGTCTTATATTTGGATGCAAATGAAAGGTCTACTCAGTGAGTTCCAACTGAGGTAGGCTGACTTTTTTATATCATTGGTTATATTCAATTCACCAATAACTTCTGTGGTGGTGTGAATCAAAATGGCTTGCATAGACTCATATATTTGAATGTGTATTCACTAGTTATTAGCACTATTAGGAGGTGTGGACTTTGAGTAGGTGTGGCTTTGTTAGACAAAGTATGCCATTAGTGGTGGGCTTAGAGCTTTGCAAAGCTCAAGCCAGGCCCAGTGTCTTTTATCCTGATGCCTGCAGATCTAGATGTAGAATTCTAAGCTCTTTTCTAGTACTATCTTTGCCTGCATTCTGCCATTTGCTCACCATGCTGAAAATGGACTAAACCTTGGACCTGTAACTCAGTCCCAATTAAATGTTTTCTTTAATAAAAGTTGCAGGGTCTTGATGTTTTTTCACAGCAATAAAACCCTAACTAAGAAGTTGATACCAGGGAATGGGGTATTGTGTGATAGACATGATCATGCTTTTGTTTGGAGGAAGGTAGCCTTTGGGTCTTTAGAAAAGCAGTTGACTACTTAGAGTATGGATTAATGATACTGGTTGTTCCTCCCTATAAAAATTTTTGAAGTTGTCTTAGGGAGGAACAAGTTTCTCTACACTATGGCATCAGATCAGGGCAATGGGCAAATTCAAGAGTTCTTTTTGTACTTTAGAATGGAGCTTCCTTCTCTCTATATCTTGAATGGTATTTCTTACTTTTTGATTCCAGGAATTTTTTACTTTCTTGTGTTAGTCACAATCTTTTGAAGATCTCTTTCTCTCTAATTCCTATTTATCAGCCTCATCAGAGCTGCCATCTTTCTAAGAAGCATCACAATGCCTCAGAGAATTTTGATGCCTCTTCCAGCCTGCATGGGTGAGAGACCAAAGGACTTAAGTTTTTACTCATCATTTTCTTGCCTTCCACAAACACCATGTTCTAGTGAGAGAAGGTTCTCACACTCATCTCTTTTGGTTCTTTTTTCTATCTTGTCCCCAAACTTTTGGCAAAGTCTTCTTAAGTACTAGGTGAAAACCTATAAGAAAGACGGTAATGGTTATAAACTTCTCTATGGTTTAGACTCCTTGGGAATACTAACTCAACTAAGTTGATTTAGGCTTTGCCTCATCCTCAGATCTCAACAAAAGAAAATTATATATTTTTGAATACTGTCCAGCTTTTTTTTTTTTATTTTGAGATTTAGCAGGTCAACAATGACGTTTGTGTCTTCATATATCTTGACCAGAAGTAGAAGTCTCACACAATCTTCGTGCAGTTCCTTAGTTTTATGAGATAAAATCCTGGGTTATAACTCTCTTCTACAATAAAGATTTCTGTGTACATTCACCTTTTTATATAGTAAATTGGCTTATTTATTTTTTTAAAAGTATTTGATGACAGACAATTAGATTAAGATTTTTGGATTTTATATCTATTTAACTCAGGTGTGATCTTGAAGTGACCACCAAAGTCAGCATGCTCCTCAGAGTATAAGATGACCCATTCAACTTAAGGTTTTTAAGACATTGCAAACTTGTCTTTTTAGGACAATTTCTTTGATGTCTACAATGCTTTTTAGATTCACAAGTACTGACAGGTGAAACTTATGCTTGCTCCATTAAGTTAAGTGGTATTTAAAAAATTGATACTCAAAGACGGCATTTGGAATTGTACTGTTAACCCTAAAAAGCCAAACTATTTTCACATATAATATTTTCCTGATTTTTCACATTCACTTTCTGAGAATTAACAGGATTAACATATGTAGTTAATATTATTTGTTTTATGTAATAAGGAAGCAATAAGTGAAAGTTTTAAAGCTTTGCTAGAGATTAAAAACCTTAAGGTTCCTCAAGCCCTTAATTAATTAATTATCCCATAGACCTCTAGAGAGTTTAGTAGTCCAAACACATTTTCAAAATCTACTGAATTTTGGAAATCATATCTCAGTTTTAATAAGAATAATTAGGTAGAAAAATAAAGCAAATTCAGACAATATACTGTTTTTTTGTTTCCTATTTTCTATAGGTACCAAACTATTTCTAAAAAAAGATTAAGTTCCCTTTATATCTTTTGTAGTTTTAGAATCTGGTCAGTACTATACAAACTATGAATTTACTCCAGTGCAGTAATTGGGAGGATATGCTATAGATTTGCATAACCTTATGGCCAGAGCACAAATTTACATTTTACACAAAATATACAATTATGTTGTGTGCCTATTATCATTCTTGTAGAGCTTTCACACTCTTAGCAGGTCCCAGTCATCTGCCAAACAAAGTCCTGCATATTCAGTCTATCATTGATATCTCTATGGAATTTTATACTACAGGATTTTCTAACCTTTTCATTGGCCATGTGACAGTAATCAACTAGCTCTTGGATAAGCATGCAGATGAATGCTGGAGTAAGAGAATTTAGTAAGAGAAAGTAGAGATATGGTTTTTTAATAATTTAACTTCTAAACCCACTTACAATTCATTCTGTTATACATATGTTTAAACTTATCCTGTTGTAGACCTTGGAAGGGAAGATATTAAAGATCCTTTTAAATTCTGAAAATTTTTAATTAAATGAAATTGTACTGTTCCAACTTTTAGTTTATTTCTGCAATTCACATAGGCAAAAAAGGGAACTGACTTTGTTGAATATTCCATATTGTTACCCTACCCATCCATTTATGCCATTTGACAAGTGCATCTTTTAAAACTTGATAATTTCAAATTTGAAATATTATGACTGCATTTATTTGAATAAAATACCACATGATATTTTCTGGTTTGATTTTTATAAATAGCAACAATACATTTTTAAAATCTAGCTTTGCAAGCTCATCTTCACATTTTGAGAAAAGATATAAAGACAGGCATTTATTTTATTATAAAATTGTCTGTGGCAGCATTTGGACTAAAGAATTCTCAATAAATTTCTAAAGTTGGGGACTGAATACAAGCTATGCTTCCAGAAATATCTCATCCTTCAGGCTCACTGAGAAAGTAGCTAGACCATTTGTCAACAAAGAACAGATTTTCTGCTGAGGTAATTTACTAGCCAGATGCTGACATGGTCCTCTCATTCCAGGTTATACTCTGTAGCCAGAAACCACACCTTCTGTTTCAGGGTTTCTGACAAATGTGCCTTGTTTTTAGACTAACTCCAAACCTGAGGTTGACGAAACTACTTTAAACAGATAATATATCTAAATTACTTTACCTCCAAGTAAGTTCAGGAGACACTCAACCAACTCCATCTAGGCACTCACTTCATCTCCTCCAAGTTACCTCTTTACAACCATTCTTTGCTTTGAGCATTTGCCTCTTCCCACTGAAAACTAAATGACTTCAGTAAAATTCTGTCAATTCAAAAGAACCATTGGCGATAACTACTGTAAATTGAGAAGATTTTTCTCAAACTTCTTTCTTAGGCAAAGAAGTTATGGTTTGCTTGATAAGACATTATGGACTTTTGATTGCCTGGAGCTCTTCTGGTTAGCTATGGTGATGATTTTAGGTCACAGGAAATATACTTTATTGAAACTGAGAATGAAGGGTGACACCAAGTAGTCAGAAGATGTTTCCTGAGCATATGTTAGTAATTAACATCACCTCAAGATCTTAAGAAGAATCAATATGCTCTTAGATTTCAGTGTTTTCATTGGAAATAGAATAGTAGAGGAAAATAAAATTCTTGTTTTTCAATAATAACATGCATATTTTGCATGTTTTACATGTATGCTTAATTTTATAATAGTTTTCTTGTGAATGAAAAAAAAGTCACTTTTTATGACAAGTGACATGAAGTAAAGTTTTTGTTTTTTTTTTTTTTTAAAAAAAAAAAAACAGCTTTATATCAGAATTTTTAGCCTCACTGTGTGTGATTTAAAAGCTCTTTTTTTAGGGCATTTTATTTTAAGTCTCTCTTAATCCACCTTTGTTCTTAAAAAGTAACTTATTAAGAAAAAAAGTTTTCAGTTTGGTCTAAGTGTTGTAAGAGGAGTTTGGAAAGACTCTGAAGCATCAGAAGAGGAAAAATTATTCAAAGAAGTCTCTTGTTAAAGTTGGTTGCCTTACTGGTCATGGTAGCACATGCCTGTCTTCCCAGTAGGAGAATTAGTGCAAATTTGAGGTCATTCTGGTCTAGAGAGAATCCCAGGCCCACTCTCACCCTGCCTAAAAATAAAAGACAACTAAGAAATAACCAAATGACCAAAAGAAACTGGTTAACTTTTAGACATGTTTCAGTGAAACAAATATTTCACACATGAGATAAAGGAAAATGAAGAGAGAAATGAACATTATTTTTTTCATTCAAGTAAAATAGCCTATATACATAAGACCGTTTCTAATACTGCGTATTGGCTCATTTTTATTTTTTTCCAGCTTACCAGCCTAAATGTGAAACAAACAAGTTATAGGGAAAAAAAATAAAGAACAAAGATTAAATATGATCACCTTTACTGTAACATATGTAAATGAAATTTATAATATCCATGTAATGCTTTCAACATGTATAGAAGAAAATTGAGCTTCTTCTGTTTTGTATAGATACCCTAAACACATTTTGAGACTACATTATTTCTGTCTATATTATAGTTAGTATAGCTTTCTGTCTTTTCATATAGAATTTTGGCTACAACAAAACTGAGAAAGGTCTTGTTAACAGAGATAAGTAGTTCCCTGTGTTATAAATCAGGCATTTAGGAGCTAACATGAAGGCTTATTTTTCTAATGACAAGTAAATGGAGGAGATAAAGGTGAGGAGAATATCAACTATTTTTGCTTGTCTGGGGTCATCAAAAATCATATCCTAAAACTCAGAGAGAGATTAACACAAATACGACAGAAATGGCAATCTATGGGACTGTTTGGGGTTGAGAGCTCACAGTAAGGAAAAGGCAAGTCCAGGGCCAAGAGCTTAATGGAAGTTCACTGGAGACTGGAACAATGAGATGGGAAAACCATGGGAGGTAGAGCCTGAGAAGCAACAGACGCTGTGTGATAGAATAAACCCAAACTCTATAATTTCTTCAGTATTCAATGCTTGTGTTACCACTATGATGGTGGGGTCTAGGATTTCAGCTCTTTCTACCCAATTGTAATTTGAAACTGAAAGCTTTTTAGAAACTGTGAAGACATGGGTACATTTCAGCAAGGGATGTAAGAGTGATTAACTGGTGGTGTTGCTCACTGTGCCTCATAAATGGAGTTCCTTTTTATCTAGTCATTCCATACATTTATACACTGAGAATAACATTTTGCAGTGAAAAAGCAAATGCACAGCTGTTGCTAAAATGCAGACAGTGTAACTCTGCAAATGAATCCAACTACTCTCTCAGTCTTCTTTATTACTCTAGCTTCCAAAGAAAGCAAAATTACTAAGTTTAAGTTATAGCTTCTAGGAACTGTCCATGTAGACACAACTATTAGTATATATATTTATAAAAATGGTGTATGTGCATATCCATCTTGTTCTGTGCAAAGAATATAAAATTTGATATGATGGTGCAAAATAAATTTTACTCTCGCATTTCCCTGATTACTTACAAAGTTACAAAGAACTGCATTCCCTACAGAGACAACTTCAAAATCAATACACACATGTATGAGGTTATTTCATGCTAGTTAGAAAATTATTACCACTCATTCATTCTTCACTTTCAGGTGAAAATTAGTAAGTGAAAAATGAAAGGTTATTTCTAATATCATACAGTATTCAATGTGAAAACCCATATTAGTCCCCTGATTAAGTTGAATAAAATTTGGATAGGAAATTCATCAGTACAAATAAATAAATATATATGTAAATCTAAATATTTAGCTTGCTATAAAAATAATGATTTTGTCCATTTGATGTCCTCTTTCTTATCACCTAAAAAAATATAGCTAATATTTCAAAAAGACATACTTTATACATAGTTTATGTAATAGTTTTAAAAATAGTTTTGAAAACTACTAAGCCACCTACAATTTATATCAGTAAAATCTGAACTTTTTGAATTATTAAAGATAATTAAGTGGTATGCACTGAGTGGTATGCCTGCCCTAATTTTGGCTGTGACCATTTAAGATACTCTCTGAATGCAGAAAATCATAGAAAAAGTAGGTGATAATGTGGTACCCAACAGGAAATGACTATAGCATATTACACAATCATACCTGAATTGATTCCTGCCCTTGCTTCACATTGCACATTTTTTATTTTCTCTGATTCTTAAAACTATCAGCCATCAAACAGCATAACACTGAATCAGAAGTCTTGGTTTTATATCAAGTATTAAGGTTCTTAAAAGTGTCCCCATTATGTTACCTTGACACATATCAAAAAACCAATATTATCCTTAACAGTGTACAAAAATGAAATTATTACACAGTAAAATAGAAAATAACTATCCAAACCAGTTTGTTCTTGTAGCTTACTGTGTTCCAACAGTCTTTGAATAAATAAAAGACTTTTCAATCAGTACACAATGGCAATAGTTGACGATTTTTCCACTCTTGTTGAAACAACTTCTCAGATAACTAGCTGTATGTAGATGGAAGAATTATAGTAAATTAATCACATGTTTATAGTGATGTCTACATTATATACATGAGTAAAAACATTCATTCATAGAAAGCATAGACTGGAAAGGAATGGGGCATAAGATTAACAAAGAATAAGAAAGGGTTCAGTGAGAACATAATGTGTAAGTAAAAGTCTAATTGGGAAGAAGAGGCTTACCATGTGGCAACTTGGAGACAAGTTCAAATGACCAGGGCCAGGAACTTCCAGAGAACTCCAGAGGAGAACAGGTGCCAGCCAGTGAGGCCAGAGCAGAAGAAGGATGTGGCTACCTGGTGAACTGGACTCCAGAAAATGACAGAGTTCATGTGATGCTGAGTATTGTCTGAACTTGAAGAACTTACCAGAACTGTGCTTAAACATACCCCTTCAGGTCTGAGACTTTCATCTCTACCTTCCTGGAACTTATATAGCAGTTTCAGTTTCTGAATCTACTTTAAAGATTAAAATATTTGAATGTTATTCTTTTCTTTTTTTTCTTCATTTTACTATTTTTATTAAAAAAGTTTTTATCCATGTATTCCCCCTTGCTCTCCCTCCCTTCACTCCTCCCAATCCCTCCCAGTCAGCCTTCATCATTCCCCCTCCCCATTCTCCATCCTTTCCCTCCAAAGGGCAAGAAATCCCAAGGTGGGTCAGCTCAGCATGGCATATCTACTCCAGGAAAGACTAATTTCCTCATTCCAAAGTCAAGAGTGATATGCAGGTTCCTCTGCAGGGAATGGGCTCCAAGGCACCAGCTCATGCACAGGAACACAGTCTGATCCCACCCTTTCAGGCTTCACATACTGCCCACGCCAGTCGACAGTTGCTTACCCTTGGAGGGCCTAGCTCATTTTCCTGATAGATCTCCAGTGGCTGGCTGTTCTTGATTCAGTGAGCCTACCTCCCCCCCACCAAGGTCCTGCCAGCCATCATTGTGGGAATTGTCCTCATAATTCCTATTCCCTTGCTCATACAGACTCTCGTCTCCTGCTCTCAGCTGGACCAGGAGCTTGGTCCAGTGCTCAGCCATTGATCTCTGCCTCCACCTCTACTCATTGTTAGATGTAGGTTCTATGATGACACCTAGGATGGTTATTCATTTGATTATAGGGGAAGTTCTTTGCTTTCTGTCTAAAATCCATTTATGAGTGAGAACATTTCATGTCTCCCTTTCTGGGCTTGTGATACCTCACTCAGGTTGCTTGAAAATTTTAGGATGTCATCTTTTTTTTTTTTTTTCATTAGTACTCCATTGTGTAGATGTACCCAACTTGTTAATCTATTCTTCAGTTGAGGGGCATCTAGATTGTTTCCAGGTTCTTGCTATTATGAATAATGCTGATCTGGACACAGTCAAGCTAATGCCTTTGAGGTACAAATGTACATCTTTTTGGTATATGCCCAATAGTGATATAGCTGGATCCTTAGGGAGATTGATTACCAGTTTTCTGAGGAACTGTCATACTGATTTCCAGAATGGCTGTACAAGTTTACAATCCCACCAACAATTAAATCTTCCATTCCACTCACAGTCTTTCTCTTCCTCCATTTAAATTGCATTCAGTACACATTTTTGTTATCATGGCTGTCTTACCATCATAGAATCTGTCTGTTCCTTTCAGCTTTAGCCCATCAGTGGAGCTAGAATAAAGAGCCAATGAGAGCATTGTGAGGCAAATTCAGAAAATGCTGAGATCATGTGACATGGGCCTTGTCTCAGAGGATTTTGAGTAGAGGTAAGACAAACTTGACTTTCCTTTTAAATTAATCACTTTGATCAACGTTCTAGGGACTGACTAGAGGAATATACAGAAGGAGCATATCATACTTCTGTCCCACTGTTATAAAGTGCTGTATGCTGTTGTAGAGAATATTCTGGAATTAAAAGGGTATATATGCCTTCACCAAAGTTCTTTGGTAGATTCAAAGAAGCATATGGGTCATGCCATGTTCAACTGAGGAGTTCAAAGAGATTATCTGATAACAAAACATATGACATATTTCAGAAAGGAAAAAATAGAAGCATATCTACAGTGGTGTATACAGGAGTGGTGTGCTCTGTATAGAAACAGTATGCATGTACAGTCACTATGCAAAGAATACTTCACATAAACAATGAGGTAATCACAAATATTTTTGGCATCTAAGAAATGAGGAAGAAAAACTAGAAAGATGAAAAATTAGGGGCAAATACTGATTCTTGCCTTGGTCTATCAGAGAATATAAATTTTTTGAAAGTTAATAAAAGCAAAAATAGTGTGTACAGAAATCAAGTAGAAGAAGATGAAAAATCTACATCCAATAGATGTATCTAGAACACCATCTTTGAGGGAGTCATCTTCGAACTGAATTTCTAGAAGCCAGAGTGTTTTTATTTCTTAAGTCATAAAGCAAACCCAAGGTTGGGAAAGAATAAAATATCCCAGAACCTTTCATGTGACTTTCTGAGGGTAGAAGAAAAAAGACACCTACAAACTATTCCAGCTGGGGAGTCAGTGACTGAAAAGTACAAGTTGGTAAATCACTGAGTTTACAGGGATTACTCACAAAAATATATTAAGATGTTACTGACAGAAACATATATGAATGGAAAAACAGAAGAGTTGTACAGACTTCAAGAGCTTGTTCAACCAGAAGAGTCAGGAAGACTCCTCTTCACAGGCCTCCTATTGCCATTTTTCCTTGAGACAGAACCTTGTGAACACCATAAAGGATTTTCTGAGACTTGGGCTTGTTTCCTTTGAAAGCCTTATAAGTTTTGTTTAGTTCCTGAATCTTAAGGAGCCTCCCAAGATGGAAAATTCCCATTCAGAAAAAAAAAAATGCTATACAACAAACTTTCAGGAAGATGGATGGCTTCTAAAAGACACAGCGCCAGCAAGGGTATACGGAGAAAGGGAAAGAGAAAAGAAAATGTCAGTAAGAATAATTTCATAGTATTTGAATGGTTCTGCTATCTGAGTGTGTCAAAGTGTACATTGAGTAAAGCCTTGAAATTCTCGGGTTAGCTTTGTGAAAGCAGCTGAGGGATATATTTGATAATATCAAATCTTTATCTCTGACAAAGACTCATAAAAATCTTTTATATTTGATAAATGATTTCTGGTGGAGAAAGACTAGATGGAATACTCTTCACTCTGTCTACAACAGAAACATAGGGTCATGTTAGACCCCCGTGCAGGTATGAATGCAAAGTAAGGGATGAATTCACTATGTAAGTCAGAGAGACCTATTCAACTGCTTTTGGTGACAAATTACTTGACAGGAAGGGAGAAAAAGGAATTTCAAAGGCATGCTAATTTCTGTCTTTAGTCTCTGGACTTAGGATAGTGTATTTATTAATGAAAGAAGGAAAGGAAAAGGCAAAAGATCGGGTGAGATAGAGGAACTGAGAGAAGATCTGATGACTTGAACATGTAAACTTACAGAGAGAAATCCTAAATTTAAATACCTCATATGAATAGGAAATGTTTTAAGAACATACAAGATGGCATACAGTAAACATTTAATATTTTCCCAATTGGGATCTGTGACACTCAGGGAAACTAGATTAGGCCAGCCTAACTTGCCAATTTGCACCATTCCAACACTTAAGAATCCTGAACTTGTATCATATTTCATTGATTGACTTCTTACCCACCTATCACCTGTGTTAAATTCTGTATACATAATAGCTAGGGCCCAGAACTAAAACCATCAGCTCAGAGAGACAAAAAACGGTGCCGTATTTGCTGTTCTCTGGATAGTCCTTACTGGGTTGGCAGTATCTCTGGTACAATTCAAAATAGATCTTATTTCATTTTGATGAACATTTAGCTACCATGTTCAAGTTAGATAATCTGCAATTTGAATAATGCTAGAAACAATGAGAGAGAGAGAAACTGAGATTGAGAACTTTGTCCAGGTTCTACTGATGTACATCATATACCATGTAAGATAAATGGAAGTTTGTGTCTATTCTTTCTTTAATGTAAAATAAAAAGTCCTATTTAACCAAATTGATAATCAATATGATTAAATAATGCATATAAAATAACTAACTCACTATAACTACCATATTAAAATGAAATGTATTCAAATTTATGGCACAAAGAGAGATTTTTTCCCTCAACAATTCTGTATGGTTAGAGCTAACTATAGAAAGATATTTCTTTTATAACCTTAAAATAATTGACAACATTCATTCCTTTTGAAAAAGGTATGCTTGATGAAAATTAGAAAAAGAATCATGAATTCTCTATGATTTCATATTATAAATTCATAGATTTTAAGTTTATTTTTCTTCCTATTTGCACACTGATTTATTGCTTTGAGGTCAATGTCTCACTGAATAATGTAAACACAATTGTGATTCAAATAATTACATTTTACTTAGGAATTCCTTGTTTGGGGTAAAAAAAAAATAAGTTGAATATACTTAAATCTTAAGTATAATTCTTATACAGACTCTTCTCCTTAGTGTGTTTAGAAACAATAAATGTTAAACTAAATGATGTCTCTGCCTTTTATGATTACTAATACTGGTAACCATGAAGAGCCTCAGGAACACTTCATTACTCCACTGCAGAATCCAGTAATATAACATTTAAGATAGCACATTTATTTTCCTAATCCTGAAAATGCCTCAGGCTTATAATACTATTGACGATATTACAGACAAGAAAAGAGAGGCTTAGAAAAATAGGGAATTCTTCATCCCAACATGACATATTTAATTATGGGCAGAATTATCTTTGCCCAAACCATGTATATTAATCCAGAATAAGTCTTAAAATTTGCTTTGCATACACCCATGTGCTGAGACTGGAGAAAGCCAGTGCAGGAACACCATGCCTCTAATATTTTTCCTGTGTTGTATATGTTTGTTTTATGCTACATCAACTTCAGTGATGCTTTCAATGATTCATGCCTAGTCCTATCTAATTCCCACCAAAATACTTCATATTCTTGTTTGCCTAGAAAGTATGCTATGATGACAACCCAAATCAATATTCTCATCTCATATGTTCTCTCCAGTGTGTAAAGAATTTTCACATCTGTTTCACCAGCCCCTGCCGTTTCTCAAATTTACTGACATTTTTCATGTTCCATTCTGTCCTTATCGTCCTTTCTCTTCCTCCTTCCTCCTTCCTTTCTTCCTTCATCTTCCTCTAGTCTCTGAGCCAACTGAGGGCAAGAATACAAGAATCCTGTGGTGCTCAATTTTTTTTTTTATCAAAGTGCTTGGCACAGAATAATGATGTGGGAATGTCTTTCTGTATGCTGTGAATATCAGTCTTTAAATAAAGGAGCTGTATTGGCCCATGACAGGCACCATAGAAGAAGTAGGAGGGGAAATCACAACATAAGTAGGAGAAGCAGGGCGGAGTCAGACAGATGGAGTCAGCTGCCCAAGAAGAAGCAGATAAGGAACACTAGTGAGCCATGGCCCACTTGGCAAACAGATTAATGAAAATGGGCTGAGTTAAGATTTAATAGCAAGCTAGCAATGTGCCTGAGCCACAGGTCAAACAGCATGAACTTAATATAAGCTGTCTGAATCATTTTGGGGGCCTGAACAGCTACAGGAGGCTAATGGGTCTGGGGCTTCAGGTCTGTGGGGTCTGGGCCTCTGGCCACCCTGGCACAAGAAACCTTAATGCAATAGAGTAAGAGTTCAATCAGTGATGCTAAACTGATTTTCTCTACTTTACACAGGGCTGTATTTTTTTTTCAACTCAAGCATTGTCCACATCAGTTGGCAAAGGTGTCATTATTACCCTCAAACGAAACACTTTCAAATCCAGAATCAGAGCGACTTTTAGAAATATAAGCTCCAGTGGTCTTACTGCAAAGTATGAACCAGAATCTGCTTATAGGCAAACCAAATTAATAGTACCCTGGGCAGTTCTGTCCTCCCGTGAACCTTGATTTAAAGTGAAAGTCTTTTGGTTGCCTGGTGTGGCTAAGAAAATGAGAACCTCATTAGGAAAATCTCAGTAAATCAGGTATTTTATGTAATACCACAAAGAAAATCAAGGTGACTTATAAAACAGTCATGAAACACACTGAGTCATCAAAATTTATAACTTGGTCAAAAATATAGTATTAACTAGACATGGGGCCTCACACCTTTAACCAAAGCACTTGGAAATCGGACAGAAGGATCACCACGAGTTTGAGGCCAGCCAGGTCTATCTAGTACGTAACAGGAAAGCTAGAACTATTTCAATTTTTACAAAAGGAAAAAAATATTAAATGCATATCAAAAGTTTTATTCAAGACTGCACTCATATAGTGCAACTCCATGGGTAAAATTATTGACAAAACAAAAGTTTTAACATGTTGCTCTCTTTTTAAAATCATTTTTTCTATTTTACTGAAGATAAACTCTTTTCACACACAGTATGTTCTGATTGTAATTTCCCTTCACTCTACTTTTCCCATTTTCTTCCCATTCTTCTCGGGTCCACTCCTGTTCTGTCTCTCCCTTGAAAAGAACAATCTTCTAAGAGATAACAACCAAACATGACAGAACAAAATATAGTAAAAAAAAGTAATAACTATCATATCAAAGTTGTACATAGCAACCCAACAAGAGGAAAAGAGTCTAAGAGTAAACACAAGAGTCAGAGACACACTCATTCTCACAATAAGAATTCCCATAAAACTGTTAAACTAATAGCTATAACACACATACAGAGAACCTGGTACAGATCCATATATGCTCCATGCTTGGTGCTTTAGTCTCTGTGAGCCCATACATGCCAAAGTTAAGAGGGCTTTGTTCTCCTGGTATCCTCCATTCCCTCTGGCTTTTACAATCATTCTGCTCCTCTTCTACAAGATTCCCTAATCTCATAGGGGAAGGATTTGTTAGAGACTTCCAGTTTATCCTTTCTTTCTGTGTTATATCTGGTTGTGAGTCTCTATATTTGTTCCTTTCTGCTGCTGAAAGAAGCTTCTCTGACGATACCAGAGTCATCTTATTTACTGATTTTTTTTTTCAGCTCAGTAGTTTTAGTTTTACCCTAGGTCTTTAGAATATCTAATCTGATTCTCGATTACCTAAGCAGTGTCAGGTATGGATTATTTCTTGTGGAGTGGGACTTAGTCAAATTAGATATTTGTTGGGCATCCCCACAAGTTCTATGCCACTACTGTCCTACATAGTCTGTATGTCAAAGGCTTTACAGCTGGACATGTGTCCATGTTTTTCTTTTGGTAGATTACTGGTAGGATACCTTCTTACATAAAAGAGACTAAAACATGGGGGAATTATATTGGCATTGCCCTTAGCAATGGGGCCCCACTGTCAGCTTATGGAGAAGAACCTGTTTTGGGGATTTTCATAGGATCCTGCTGGCCAAAAACTCAATCAAATTCAAGCCAGTCAAGTCACCTTGTCTCATGACAAGAGATAGCCTGCTGAAATGGTATATACCTGTCACTTGGAGTCCTCATTTTGATCACCTTCATATATTTCAGAAAGTTTCCACTGCATTAGATTTCCATACACCCCTCAAGGAAGTGTTTAAAAATAACATATTTTTATCTCAGAAGCTCATTACACATTTCCAATTATATTTACTTTTTATTTTGTGTTTGTGTATATGAGTGGATGCCCCCCTCTGTGTGCGGGGTGTGTGTGTGGGGGGGTGTTTCTGTTTGCTGCACAGAGTACAATTGTAAATGCCAGTATAGGTACTGGCATGTACCATTGGGCTTAGACAGAAGCTCAAGTCACCTTTCCTTCTCTGGTCCTCTTTGGAATAGAAGGTGCCATATTCCTTCTGTCCAAACACTGTTAGGGTACTCATGTTACTTGTTGCTTTACTAGTAGGATGAGGGTTGTGAGTTTGGCATGTGGTGGTGGAACAATGAGTCTAGGAAAGATGGAAACAGTCCAGACTTGCCTCAACCCAGACATTTCTCCAAGTACCTTCCCCTGGGGTGATATGAATAAGATGAGATGGGGACCAATTACTCCTGTCACTAAAGATTTGGGGGAAAGTCATTTTACACTCAGAGATAGCTACTGCTGGAATAGGGTACATCATGTGGGCCTAAGATCTCCCCTCTCTGCCCATTAGCTGATAACCAAACCTGACATTTACCATGTGGACTGTTGGAACGACAGAGGCAGTTAACTTATGACAAATACCCTGTCTTACCCTTCAGTGAAAGATGCTATCATCACAGCTCTTAGAGAGCAAAGGAAGAAGTTAACTGGTAGTTGTCTCAATTTTTCCTGTCATTTAAATGAAGGTAAAATTAGACTGGTCCCTGTCCAATGAAGAAAACACATTGCTCTGGAAAGAAGGAAGTGGACTGTGAACTTCAGTAAGACCTGAACCCAGCCACAGCCGCAGAGCAGACAAATGGTAAGGGCTGGAGGATGAGGAGAGAAACATTTGACTCTCCTCTTTCCTGGTTCCCTAGGGCCACAACTGCTCACTTATGAAAACAGACGGCATTTACATGGCAATGTAGAGCAGCCAAATGAGAACCAAGAAGTGCCATTTATCCAGAGCATGCAGTAGTCAGAGCATCTGCCAGAGTTTCAGATGTACATAGAGGAGAAAAAAAATGTTTGATAATGAAAAACCACAAAAGGTTCAAGCATGCACTGAAGAGAAGTCTTTGTCTTAGAGAAGCTGGTAGTGGAAAGCTATACTTAGAGCTTATACTATGTGCTTAATGAGGGGGTACATATTTGACTCTCTCTGATAGGTATAAATATGAGACCTTCAGTTATTAACCTTATGTCATTTTAATCAGATTGTTATGCAAGTCACTGATGGCTTGTCTGAATTATTGCTACTGATAGTAAGACTTTTTATAAGAACTGTTGGCTGTAGATAAAAATGACTTCTTGGGCAAGGGACTGCACATTGCAGAGGAGAGTTCTCCTTTTACATCTTGTATATGAGTAAAGCCAATGCTGCCTTTATAGGTACAGTCTCTCACTTATAACTTTGTCACTCAAAAACGGATCCATAAACCAGCAATATTGCAATCAACTTGAGTCTTTAAAAATGCAGACTTTCCCAGATCTAAAACTCTAAATGCTAGGGCTGGAGAGATTGACAGTAAGAGTACTGATTGTTTTTTCAAAAAACGGAAGTTAGATTCCTAGCACCATCTTGGGCAACTCACAATCACTGTGATTCCTGCTCCACTGGATGTGAACCTCTCTTCTGGACTCTGTAGGCACCTGACTATAACATATGTCACACACACACACACACACACACACACACACACACACACACACACACAAATAAAGAAAAAACATTTTAAAAACCCTCTAACAGGTGATTACTATACACACCAACATTTGAGAAATACTAGATCATAATATGATACACTGTACCACTATTCATGGTACCTCTGCATTAACTCTACTTTAAAGACAGGAAAATGAAGGCTTGATAGACAGATGACTGACTGGGCATGTTTTCTAAAATTAGAATAGCCAGGTCAAAATTGCTGCTAGCTCTCAAGGCCTGCTTTTTGTGTTTAACCTGAACAAAAGCACTGCCTTTTTCTCGAGAGTAAAAGGATTAATAATGCCGCTCTGGCTGACAGAGCCATATGCTAATGAAATGGCTAGGCCAACTCTGCAAAATAGGTTATAAGGCAACATGATTACTGTCAGTGCAGATGGCGATCAGATGTCATTCAGAATAATTAGTATTAATAAACGTTTCATCTCCATGACAAGGATATCAAGAGAAAAACCTTAAAGCTCTACCTTGGGAGTGTAGCCCATTGGTCTTTGATATGTGACGTTTCTTTCATCTCATTGGGAATAAAGAGATTAATATTTTATAGTTAATATTCCTAAGCAAGCATAGATCCTCACAGAAAATAATCATCACAACAAAGATAGAATTTTTAGCACCATATAAAATTTTTAAGCTCTCATAGAATCTAAAGCTGTTAACAAAGAGAAATTAAAGAAATAAATAAATTCCAGATGTCTGGGTCTATGAACCACCATTACTAGAATGGCAAGATATAATAAAAGGGAACAGTACCACTTAAACCTTGAGAGCAACTCACAGCTACCCAATCAGACTTAAGTCCAAATCAATGGGAAGCAAATAATGCATGGTACTGTAATTATAACCAACTGCCCATGGCTGGTGAGATCATGGATACCAGAGGGAAGCCTTATATAGTCACATTCCTAAGCCAGTAAAATTCTCAACTGCATTTTAAATACATATCCATATATCTAAAAATAAGAATAGCTCTCATCTTTCATCAAAAAAAAAATCTTCGTTTTGAAGCAATGAAGACCATCACAGAAATTTGTATCTGGTAAAAATGTGAAGAGCAACTGTCCAATCCTAACCGACATATCTACAACACAACCAATACACTCACTGCTCAGGGAAATGTGAAAGGGGGGTAGAAAGATTCTAAGAGCTATGGGACCATGAAATAATGTCTTTAATATACAAAAAGGAGTTGTTTATCCATAAAACTCCAACAGCTGATCACCTAAATAAGAACTGAATGACAGTAGCAATTGACATATTAATGTGGATGGGGGAATTTCTCACAAGGTCCCACTTTTAGATTAAGAGCTATGGGCAATAAATGGTTGCTGTGAGGAAGAATCAGTTTCCTGTTAGATAACCCCATGATTTATTCTTCAACCCCAGTCATTTTTATCCTGTGTATATAGAAGCCATTCTTTAAAACATGTATGTATCCTCTGTATATAGGAACAACTATAAATGCACTGAGCAAGGTATTTACATACATACATACACGCAATGTAACACTCTTGTTAAACAAGAGGTCAGAGGTCAAAAGGAAGTAGAGACCACAAAAGGAAATGGAGTATGAAGAGGGTAAGATGGAAATAATACAAACCCAATATTCAATATATGACATTAGTAAAACAATAAATGAAGTATATATTATAGAAAAACAGAAAAATAATGCCTTTAGCCTTATCTTTTTAGAAAACAGAGAAGTACTTGCTCTTGGTATTCTAGAATTAGCAAGCTGTGGTTGGGAATCTGACCCCTGAGCATGTGCAAACAAAATTGGAAAGCCACAGAAGTGTGTCATCAAGAAACCACAGCCCCTGCTTCCAAGCTCTGATAAAAAAGGGAAGAAAATGTCTGACTTTTGTCTTCAAAGCTGCCATTTGAGTAGACTCAGGAAGTTTATTGAGAGACTTATCAACGTTCTGCTAGGCTCCCAGACGTCAAGTGAACAACAGAAGCTCCCAGAAGCACCATGGCTAAGAGCAAAAAACAAAAAAAACAAACAAAAACCAAAACCCCAGCAGTGTTGGATTTAATTTTATTCTTCTCCCTCTCTCCCCCTCCTTCCCTTTCTCTCCATTCATAATTTTAATTAGTTCTTTGAGAATTTTATAAAATGTGTTTTCGTAATATTCATTCTCTTTTCTAGTCCACCAAAATCCAGCCCTTCCCCTTCCCACACAAGTTTATGTCCTCTTTTATTGTTATCTGTTAAATTCGTTCTTCTATTTTCTTCTAATTTTTGCCCACCTTCTGAAACAAATAAAGATATTAAACTAACTAACTCATTCTACCTTTTGCATAAAGAGGTATATATTTTAAACAAAAATGTAAAAGCAAGACAAATTTTAATTTTTTTAACACGTACAGAAAACAAATATTTTGTTTACTCATATCTTCTCAAAATGATTATAATAATATGATTTGTTACTAGGTTTAATTCTCAGAATACTGAATATAAAGGTTCCATAAATATACGATTTTGATGAGGAGAATCACAGAATCCATCATATAACTGCAGTGTCTACTTTTAAAAGTATTTTTTTTACCATAAATTGCAATACAAATATTTTCAAACATTTTTTTCTCCCAATAGAAATAAATAATCCTGTAGTAATGTACATAAACAAATAATGGCCCAGATAAGCTTAGCTGAGTTGCACATCTAATAAGGAATCATTACTTATGGCTAGAGGATAAACTTTCATGACAAAATTGGAACTCAAGAGTGACTTATATACCCGTTTTCAGTAATAATTCACCAAAAAGAGTGAACCAAGAGAAAGACTAAAAAGACTCTCAACTTCTCCTCTTCCTGACACACACATGTATATAACTTTATTTTCCTGGATACAATTTGAGGATTTCATTATTTTTCCATGAGATGTACAGTTTTATATTGCTGACAGGAGAAGGCATTAAGAAAAAGGAAGCTATTTTACTTTTTATTCAGACTAAGAATTTTCCTAGGACATTGTGTTCAGTCAGGTTCATGCTTTGTTTTTTTTTTGTTGTTGTTTTTTTTTATTTCTTTGGAAAGGTTAATAATAAGAACCCATGGAAACCCTGAGGATTATCTCCCATGTGTTACAATGATGACCTACAGAGACTGCAGACCTCTAACTAGAAGAGTCAAACTTCTTTCCTTGTCCATGTCTTTGCACACTCTAGTGGAAATATATCACGGAGTCCCAGAGCTAACCAGACTTTATACAATAGCCACTAGTCAACATGCTATTTACAAACATCTGAGCAACTGTGGCTTAAACTTTTGTCACATGTATTCTCACATGTTTTACATATTTCTTCAATGTTTTAAACTTCTCCCAAATATTAAACTTCATCAGTTGATCTACTCTATCTTACTTTAATCTTGTTCTAGAAAATTATATATCATGCATACACACACATATATGTGTGTGTATATATAATATAATTTTTATATATATTATAATTTATATATATATATATAAATCTATAGGAGTACAATTTTCAAAGCAGACAAAAATTAGCACATCAAAATCATAATGCAAATGCATCAATGGCCAGAGGATAAAGCATTGGTTATGAGAAAGAGAACTAAATAAAACCAAGCAAAAGTTATAGCCATATGTATTCTCCATTGAAAACATCATTAATGTGAAGAAAATGAAGATAAATTATCCAACAATTCAAGTACTCCAAATGACAGAAAGCATTCTAACTACAAAGTAAGTATACATCTCTTACATCTATTCAAGCAGCCAGTTTGCAATGTTATTTTTACTTTATAAATGTTCCTTTTGGGAGTCAAGCCCAGAGAAGGCATCATATTTCTACCTTGCATGAAAATCCAGCAGTACTGGGAGCTATTTAAGAGGGGCCTATGGTGGTTTCAGAGTCAACTTACAGCAAGCACATTCTTGCATGAGTCACAAGGTCCACATCTTTAAGCACAAAGTAATGTATTCTACATATATCGTTTTCCTTTCCCTTCAGAGGATTGATATGCTGAAGTCTAAGATTCTAAAACATAAGTGGATTTAGACCTGGATCTCTTGTAACTCTGGAGAAATAATTTATTCACTACACATTTTAAATAATGTACTATGCTGTAAGTGACAGGTGCAAAGTAAATTGTTCTAAAATGTTACATTGTAGGTCTAATTTGGAAAATATATCTTAAAATGGTTTGTTATCTATTTTTAAGAAATTTACACATGTGTACAATAAAAAAGGTCTAACCTAACTTCATCCTTTCCTTCAAGTCTGCACACATACCCCCAACCCAACCTCCCAATACAATGTCTAGGCTTTTGATAACCAACTACATCCCCTTAGTCCCGTTGTGGGTACTTGAGTGTGGACGGTTCTCTGGAGAGAGGGAAACTTCCCAGTGGTCACATTCTGAATAGAGATAGTGTCTACCTCTGCAACAAAATATCCACTGCCACTAGGTCATTATTAAGAAGTGTGACCTGATGTTCACCTACCTCATTCATGCCGGTATTTCAGATAGCTTGATCTTGTGCTGGTCTTGTGTAGGTAACCACAGCTTCTCTGAGTTTATGACTGTGGCAGTTCTTCTTCCCATTTGATTATTACATGGTAAGAGTTTGAGGAAAAATTATCAAATTATAGCTTATCCTCATTGCTTTGGGTGATTCAGAGGTGACATCATTTGTTGATGGAATGAGTTAAACACTATTAAAACAAAAGAATGATCCCTTAGATGATAAGCTCTCTCATTTTTTAAAGTTGTTTCTCAAGAAATCTGATGAATAAGAAGGCAGTAAGATGAAGAAGGAAAAAAATTGTACAGTTTTAGGCGGAGTTTTACTTACAAGGCACCAGTCCAAGATAAATATTTATTAGAATATAAATCAACACTCACAATGTTAATAAC
The DNA here is from genome assembly GCA_033318265.1 of Phyllotis vaccarum. NCBI lineage: Eukaryota > Metazoa > Chordata > Mammalia > Rodentia > Cricetidae > Phyllotis > Phyllotis vaccarum. The sequence continues at coordinate 125,372,581 of JARWLC010000004.1, read as the reverse complement.
AGCTTATAGTAGCACCTGAACAGGAACTGGAGTATCCGAGTGATGGACAAGCGATGGATTCTGATCCGGTCTGTCATGCAGCCAGGAACCAGGAAGAGAGCTCCTCGTGTCCCAGAAGCAACTTATCAATGGGGTTGGCCACACCCCCTCCAGGTTGGCCACACCCCCTCCAAGACCCCTGGACCCTGGATAAGCATCTTTGGACCTTATCGGCTAACACCTGAGTCCCACTACATCTCCCCCTTTTGTCTAACTAGGAAGGTTCTAAACTAAGACTATGTACAATAGGAATTATTATGAGATAGTAACCTTAAATACCTATTCTTCAACCCCTTCAAGACCTGAGAAGGAAGATGTATCACTTGAAAGTCAGAAGTACATGGAAGTAGTAGCTTCCAAAATTTGGGAAAGGACAGCAACACAGCTACCTGGACATACAGTGGGTCAGAAAACTTAGATTTCTGATATTGAAGGTTCATAGAAATTTAAATAGTTCATTCACTTCTTAAAAGCTTGGGAGAAGATGATGTCAGTATTTTTTTTATCTCCAAAGTTCTTTCTAATGATAAATTTGAAGAATACCATAATTTAAAATTATATTTTCATTTTATGATGATGTTATTTTGGGTTTTATTCAATTTTACCATAATAGTAAAATTAGCAATGACAATATCGATAATAACAATGCTAGGTTGGAATACAATAGTGAAAATCAAGTAAGGAGAAAAATTATTTCTCTGTAAGGGGGAGTTATTACTCTGAGACTTAGTTTTGCTTTTTTGGCTTGTTAGTTTGTCTTTCACTGTCTTTCTTTTTAAATTAAATTTATTCATTTATTTTACATCCCGAATGCAGCTTCCCCTCCCTCCTCTCTTCCCATTCACTGCCCCCACTTTCCACCACTGCCAACCCACTCCTTCTCTGCTTCTGTTCCAAAAGGACAGGCCTTTATATGTGTCAACAAACCTATTTATACTTGGTTGCCTTGCCCAGCCTTAACAAAAGGGGAGGAGCTTAGAGAAACCTCAACTTGATATGCAACCTTTTTCATTTTCCTTATGTATACACAAAGAAAAGCGAATGTCTGACTGAATTCTCTGAACACTAGGTTCTTTATGCTTGACCTGGCTTTTTGGAACATGTTTCCCATGTTGGGATAAAGGTTGCCTTGCCCAGCCTTTATGTAGGGGGAGGAGATTGGCCCTGCCTGAACTTGATGTGCAATGCTTTGTTAATGGCCCATGGGCAACCTGCCTCTTTATAAATGAAGACAAGAGAAAAATGAATGGAGAAGATATTGAAGGAAGAAGAGGAGAGGAAATTGTTCTTGGGCTATAAAATAATTAAAAAGTAATTAATATTAATAAAAAGGCTCTTAATGTAAAACTGCCAGTATGTTAAGCCATACAAATAACACAGTTATACTAGTTGAAAAAAACAAAGAAATATTCATATTTCTATCTCTGTGCTTGTAGTTACACTGCATTAGATTCCTGCACATACCATTTGCTGTTATTATAACATCTTGTTTTACATTTATTCCTTTTAAAAAGTATGATTTGCACTTCCTAATGTTCTTCCTATTCCCCTGAATAATAATCTGAAATTTTTAGGAATTTGCTTAAAATATATTTCTACCAGTAGTTTCATAATGAAACATAGAAAGGAATTATAGGACTTTAAATATTTGCTTTATCAAAACTAGTTGTTTTATTGAGAAACTTTATAATATATAATTATAGAAACAACTTTTAAATGGCATGAGTAGCATTTGGTGTGATTTATGTGATAAGATTGGATGGATATGTGACTAAGGATTTATATCTTTGAGCTTTACAATCTTTAGTAAACTATTTTTAAGTTCACTTATAACACCAACCTTGAAAAGTTTTAATGATTGTTCAGACAGAAGTCTAAAGGTTATCTTAATTTGAGCTTTCTATGCACGGTGACATTCTACTGAGTTTCTTCTAAAAATGCTTTGAATATAAAAACAAAACAAAGATAATGTTCTAACAAAGAATTCAAAACCTTTATGGTAAAATATTTCTTTCCAATACATTGGAAATTCAGATCATTTAGAATGGAGGTATCTTATTTAATGGAAATGGAGATAGTCTGACTGGAAACCAATTCTTTATGGATGGATGTGTGCCCATTATGCCAATGTATTGGTGAGATCAGTTCCTTTCTAGAAGAAAACGGAGCTTGAAATAGCCTATGATATTCTTATGTTCATATAGCAATAACATAAAGAAAGGGCTTGTTTTTCATAGATTTGCAATTCAGTGAAAATAATTCTGCTTTGTTTAATGACTGACTTAACTATAAATTGTTATACATGTCTCTAGCATGCATAGATATGTATATGTATATTTGGGTTGCTGAGGAATAAACCCAGGGTCCTTAACAGCAAAACAAGTTCCATGCCTCTGAGAGCCACATCTCAGTACTTCACTTAACATAAGGCACTGATAGCTTTAGACTACTTCTGTTTTTAAAGTAAACAATACTAATGAGAAAGGTCAAAAGTTTTAAGGACAAATGTGCATGGAACAGAGAACCTGGATGATGAAAATATTATTCTCTGTAATTTACAGACTTGGGGAAATAATGTGGGAGTAATATCCTTAGCAATAAATTATGTTAATGTTAGAAACACTGCTAGATTGCCTTAGTATTTTCATAATTTTCTGAAATAATAAATATTTTATTATATTTTTTTCACATGATCTGTATGTGTTTGTGAGGGGTGGGGATGATTTTTGTTGCATATTCACCTCCTATCCTTGAACTTTTTCAGAAATATCCCAACTATGTCCTTTATGAATGTCTTAAAAATATAACTTAAATATTATTTCTTCTATAAAAATATAAATTTTGATATAATATAATTAATTTTCTTCTTCCCTTTCCTCTCTCAACCTCCTCCCATGCAAACTCACTTGGTCTCAAATTCATGACCTTCTTTCATTGATTATTGTTGTACACACATATGTATTCATAAATGTCAAAATATAACCTGTTCAATAGTCTGCATAATGTGAATAATAATGTTATCTGTATGTGTATATTCTCAGGGATGACTACTTGGTGTAAATGTGGATATAATTAACTTGGAGTAAATACAGAAAGCAGCAAAATAAAAGGGGACCATGGGGTAGCAATAAAGACAGGAATAGCAGCACAGGTAATTTAAAGGAGGAGATTTAAAAAAAAAACTAAAAAGCATGGGCGATAGAGATAAATTCAAAGAAGGGGGAAATGGTAAAGTGATAGTAAGAATGCCTAAAATATTAATGAGAAATCATGTTATTTTCCAACTAAAATTACATATAAGACAATAAGACTGTATATACATATACGGGTTTAAATTATATTATACCATTTGGGATGACAATGCTCCATCAAGAGCCATAACACCATCTAAACCAAACCTCAACAGGAGTCCTAAGAGTGGCTTTGTTAGTCATCTCTGTCAAAGAGACAAAATATGGTAGGCCAGTGCTGATGCCCTTGGCTGCCTCTCAGAAGTGTAAAGTAAGTCCCTATTGCTGAAGATGCTATGGTCTGAAGACGCAGGACCTAAGTGACCTGAAATGGATCTGAACTAAAAGCTTCCTCCATGAGTTTTAGTTTCATTCTAGTACCGGAGTACTTCATGAAAGCTTCCAGAGGAGTAAAGCAACCAAGAGCCTTACCTGGCTATGATGCCTACTAATTACAGATATGACCATTACGATATGAAACCTCTAAGAGTGCAAAAGTGGCATGGCATGCATACCTTGATGGTGAGCAACAGCCCTCAAACAGGCCTTAAGGCTTCAGCAACAAGAGGGAAGTCATGTCTGGTACTGAAAAGTTAGTCAGTTACGGCAGACTAATGAAATCATGGAGTTTGGAGGAAAACCTACAATCTCCACTGTACTAATTCAGCATAATTTCTAACTACATTCTAAACATGTATCCTTATACCCACGATAAGTATAGTTCTCACCACTCATCAAAGAAACATCTCTTTGCAACATATGGGGACAATTACAGAAAACCACAGCCAATCAGAATCCAGAGAATAAGAGACTGTGTTATACCCAGTTTCAACTGATGCATCCACAACCAAACTTCTGCATATAAGGCTCAGGGATCGTTGAAGAACAATGGGCATAAAGGATGTAAGAGCCAGAGAAACAGTAATCTTGATGTGATACTGTCTTTTAGAAATGTCAGAGAAGATACATCATATTAAAATTATTTAGATGGTCTCAGTGTTAATTTCTTTGTCTAGTACATAATCTCAAATTTACATTATTTTCTCATGGTAATCAAACATTATGTCACTGAGCTGTATCCCATCACACTTTTTTATTTACCTCTTTAAAAGATAATCAAATCTCTAGCAATGATGTTAATATATACTTACTATTTCAAAATTCTTACAACTTCTAACTTTTTTTCAGAGCAAGTTAACAATTTATATTCAAACTTAGAAGCCTTGAGATAAGTTGGGAGAATATCTAAAAAAACACCTTTTATGCTCTTCAAAAGGAAGAATATTAATGAGAAAAGAAAAAACATGGATGCAGAGATTAATCTGAGTCACTGTATAATGTTAGGATTTAGATGTGTACCACGACCACTACTTTCTAAGACCATGTTATTGGAAGTACTTCAGACTTCAGCAAGGGGTAAAAGGCCTCTGTATAAGTATGCCCATCAGCATTTGTGCAGAAGTGTGAACACCCGGTAGAGACAGGAATCTCCAGAGAGAACGGGAACAAGGACACCTGTGTAATAAGTGAAAACAATGAAGAAGGGAAATATGCTAAAATGTTCATTGCATTGAACACTCGCTTTAGAAAACGCTCTTTAGGCTACACATACTCGTTCTGTCATGTTCTGTACACAGTTTTACAATGGCACTTGTTAAGCAATACTGGATCAAAATAGCTTTACAAGGAGTTGTTTTGGGTTTTTTTTGGGGGGGGGGGGAGGGTCCTAAGGCTTTGTTTCATTCCTATAAGCATGGATCTGCAATCACATCTCTCATACACTTACCTCTCCTTGACAACGTAAGCTAAGTAAACCCAATGATCATTATGCATCTATAGTACTTTTTTCTGTTTCCTGGTACCAAGACTCTCTTTAAATGACAAGAAACCCACTGAAGTTCTCACATTCATTTCTTAGGAGATAAAACAATAGCATTAAGAATAGAGTGATTGTTGACTGTGATTTTGCAATTGAACTTCTCCTTCACATGCAAACTTGTATTACTCAATTTCATATAAAAATTCAGTAAAAGTTGAGAGGAAATTAATTGACAGCTATCATAATTGACAGAGGCAAATAGTACCAAAAGCTGCACTGAACATTCTCTGTGGTTTTCTTTTTTATACTCTAAGCCCACTGATTAGTTTTGGAACACTATGTACTTTATTCTGCTAAGGTTGGCAGTACAACAACAAGAATAATAGTCTGCCATTTCAGCTTATAAATGTTAACACTTAAGCAAATTGTGGTTCTTATGGATGCTCAATACCTATTGTCTAAGCTAACTCATAAACTTTCTGACTACTAAGTTATTTTAAGTGTGAGCATTGAATCTCAGTATTAGTCTGCTTTTCCTATTTGTCACCATGTAATAAGATTTTATCTATACCAAAATTTTATCTATATTACAAATCTAAAGTATTTCAAATGCTTAAAGCCCACCTTCCCTGCTGCCAGACACACAGAATCTTACGACTCTTCCCCTAGTAATGGATTCTCAGCTCCAAGGGAGACAGCAAGGAGTACAAAGAGTATCATTTTGCTTAAGTCAATACTTGCATTTACTGTGCAATCTATGAACTTGTAAGGTGCAGTTTCAGTGCTTACTATAAGGTAGTCTTAAAAAACGAGAGGTGGAACTGATAAATCAGTACCTTTAAATAAATCACTGTCTTCAAGTGATCTGCCTATGAATTAATGATGTGAACAGTATTAACTGTGTGTCACCACAAATGCCTATTTAAGAAACTAATGAATGCCACAGAAGCACCATCATATATCATCGTTTCTGCTTCCTGAAGTCTAATCAACAAGTGTTTCTACCAGCAGTCGTGTCCTCCAACCTGACTGGCATCATCTAATAGCTTCACCTCAGCTGTGCAAGCAGAGGCTGTTGAGTGAAAGCCTTTGCCTACATACTGAGACATTACCTCTAACATCCATGCCACAGGCACTGGATACCAGGATTCCAGTTATTTCAACAACTTCCCAATCACCAGAAAGTCAGTTTATTGTCCTGAATCAAATAAATGACCAAATAATAATAGGCACAGCTTCTATAAAGTGAGGTAGAATGCTAAAGGTCTGGGTGTATGTAGTCAGAAGTTTCTGTCCTGCCAAAACCTTCCAAATACCCAGTAGCTGCCTCACAAATAATTGATTTAGAGGATTAATATTATAACAAATGCTGGACCAGTGCCTCAAGCATATTGCTAACTAGCTCTTATGCATAAAATAATGCATAATTCTTATCTATGTTTAGCCACGTGACTTGGTCTCTTTTCAGGTCCATCGTTTTCATTTTGTTTCCTCTGCATCTGAGTGGCAACTGTTTCCCTACCTTTTTATCCCCCAGGATTCTCCTAGTCTGGTTACCCTGTCTATTCTGCAGTGACTCAGTTTCCCATTGTGACTCGTGTCTTTTCTGACTTGCAGTGTAAAAGTCACAGTGATTCAGCTACCACAGAATTCAAATGTGGTCAGCTTGCTCTTTGCTTTAGCCTGGTGACCATAGGACTAGTCTGATTAGCCCTTGGCAAAGGGCTCCTTATCTTGCTAATGTAGGCTGCTTGAGCTAGCAGAAGGCACTGTCATGTGATAGCGAAGCTGCCCTTTGCCAGATTCAAGAACTGTAAAGGTTTTTCTCAAGATGGTGTTTGACTGCTTCTACTGTGCTTTGTATATTTGTACTTTGGTTTGTTTACTGGCTTGGAAAATGTATACTCGCACTAAGAAATAAACACGGTGTCCTTATGATTTTGAACTACAGGATCTGCATGGTTTCTGCACTGTCTCCCTTATCTTCTTCAGTCAAGTTCCTGCCTCTAGTGACCTGGTACCTTGTTGGCTGCTTCTAACACCAATGAGCATTTTATTAAACCAACATGAGTGAAAACTTTTTATATTGAACAAGAGCATTATCCTATAACATGCTACTTTCTTGGTGATATGTAGCCAAGCAACTCATGTGCTATACTAGTACATTTTAATAGTCAAAGCACATGTAAATATACAACCAAATGTACTTGTGACAAATTTTACCTTGTTTTCAACTGTCCAGTTCACAAATTAAGGATGATTCTGTTAACTAGTATATAATATTCATCCCAAGCACCACTGCCTCCTATTACATATTAGATTTATCAGTTTAATTGAAAATAGTAATACATTAATAGCAAATAATCACACTTTAGAATCCACTTATCAAAATTAGATCAAGATGCAATGTTCCAAATACGTTATGTTTATTTTAAATACAAAGCATGTATATTTTATAGATCAATCTATTTCAGTTTAACCTCCAGTGTCTTCAGTTATATCTAAGAAAAAGTTTATGTAATGTCATTTAGTCTACCATAACCAGACAATTGTTAAGGACATACAGTATTTAGCAGATATATATGTCTAAATCCCATCAGAGCAGAGATTATTGTTATAAGCCATATATTGTTGTACAAGATAACCATGATATCTGGACATCTGAAGTATGCAACTTACATTCACCACGTTGAAGACAGATAAACAACATTAGTGCAAACAAATACATCTATAATTGAGTGCAATGAGTGTGACCGTTGGCATGGAAAGGGAGAGAAAAAGGACAGCTGACTCTGGGACGTTGGTTTGTATAATTATTTTTGAAAAAACAATCAGCTCTATGCAAGTATTCATTTGTAATATGAAATCAATTCCATACTATCATAGTTCCTAGTAGTTCTTTGGAATTAGGCAGCTGTTTGTAGATATTTGTGGCATTTGGGGTAAGCCTTAAAATAACATTATTATATAGTTTTGAGACAATGCATTTTGTCTGAAATATGGAATAATGGTGGTTAAATTTTTTCCCTACTACCTTATGTAGGGTCCTGTGTCTTCTTTTTGTGTCTGGATTCCTTAGGAAGAAACTCGTAATTCATATTTCTAACCCTTTTGGTCTGTCATAAATTTTTAGCTTGTGCAAAAGGATATCAATTTAGAAAACACATTACAAAATCTTACAAAGAGTACTGTGCAATTTTGTGTCTATAGTTATAGCCCTTGATGATATTAGGTTTGCTAGGAATTTCCAGGCTTTGAACAGTACCCGCTTGCTGCAATTACTTAAAACCATCATTTAGCTTCTCAAAACAGAGACTGTTTCCAATAACATAAAATGAAAGAAAAAAAGTATTATCCAACTCCATCTATCTGGATTGATGAACATGAGTGTACTATCTGTTCTGTGTGCTAGCAGAGATGAAGTGCTTATTCTAAATCCAATTTTGAAAGAGCAAGGTTGGGAAAGGAATAGTTAAATTAAACCCAGCACTGGAAATAAGGTTCAAACTGTAATGACAAATTGGAGAACCTCCCTGGACAATAGCATAAATAGTCAGTCAAGAATGGACATAAAAATGTTGTTAGAACTTACTACTTGAAGAATACAACAGAGAATTTAAAGCAAATATGTAAAGATAGTGAAAACTAGTAAATTCTAAACCATTCTAAGGTTCTCTTAAAATAAAAATCCCGACAACAAAGTAAGGCTCAACTCACAAAATAATGGGCTTGACAATAAAACACACATCAAGTCAGTAGATAAAATTTAGGCCTGACCTTCCCTTTTCTTCTATACATATGTGTGTTTTGTAATTGATTCTGACTTTGTGCAGAATTAAGACGCGTGACAGCAGTAAGCCTCATCTTATGTGAGTTTCCAATAAAGAGCTGATGGAAACTTCATAGTACCAGAATATGTGCTGACATATGGTTACATTTTATTTCTGACAGAAAGACCTAGGACAGTTCCTGAGTATTACAGAATTCAGGGAAATCCAAAAACCTGACACATCTTGAACATTTGAAGCAAGAAAAATTGACCCAGGAGCAGGTTTTGGGGACAAGCAGAACAAAGACTGGCACGGTCCAACTTGAGAAGGTAATGATGATGAAATCTGGTGAAAGGTAGATAATTCCAGAATCACGGGAAGAACTGGAGGAAGCTCCAAGTCTATATTCTAGTCTGCTAACTGGTGCCAGAGCACTTGCTCAAGCTGAAGAACAAAGATTTGACATTCAGTTGGAGTCTAAAAACCTAGTCATCCACAAAAGTAATCAGGTTAGAAAACTCACTGACAGGACTGTGGCACTTGTGCACATTGAAGACAAGCATAAAAACAAAAGCCACCAGAGATGCCAAAGTGAGAATGCCGTGCCAGGAGATCTTTGAAATTATGGCAAGGTATAGTCTCTCGTTTTCTAATACAGCCTGGTATTAGGGATTCTGATTTACTTATGCATAAACACTTCATTGTTTGAGAAAGAGGGTCATGGGGGTGTAAGAGGCTCATCAACCTAATTAAAATCTCTTTACCAGCTAGTCAGAAGAATAGTGTGGAGGATGACACCTGGGATATGATGTAATTTGAGTTCCAAGTGACAACTAAGCACAGCTAGCAATGATGTTAACAAGTTCTAAAAGGGGTATGTACTACAGGGTAACTGTCTGAAGGAAGAAGTATCTCCCAAAGCATGACTGAAACAGAGATTTTTAATTGGTATATAAATGGAGCCAGGCAGATGATTAAGTTACGGGAGTAATTAACCATTTGGGATTCTCGGCTGAACAATGACACTGAAATCTCTGGGAATGCTGCTCGTTTCCAATGAGACAGATACATAGGTAGGAAGAAAAGGGGAAGGAAAGGCAGCGATTCACTAGTTCAGTGCAAATATTAAATTTCAATCTTCTTTACAATAGTCACAAAAAATTAAGCACATTGAAAACAATATCAACTATAGCTTATCCAGAAATTCCTCCATACTCATGTCTACACAACCAAGTTAAAACATCAGAAAACTACGCATGTAGCTTCTTCCAGACACAAAGAAACTTTGTATGTTATGATTCTACACAATCCAGGCTTCAGTCTCGGCCTCACCCTCTTAGGAGAAGCAGATTCAGTGTGAAATATGTCTCCATGATGCTCAGTAGTAACAACTAACTGAAGGAAGGCCTAAGTTGATTACTTTTATCAGTGGAAGAGAACAATAAATTAAGCCAGTTTTCTTTCGTCAGTGGCTTACATTCTGTGAAAAGGAGTTCAAAGCCATAGAAATATTTTATCAAAAAAGTCAAACTCAAATTATCTTAATTTTATTACTTTTTGAAATAGATTGTGTTATTTTCTACAAAACCAAACGAGAGAAAAAAACACATTTTTTAGGTTGTTAAAGTGTTTAGCACTGTCGGGTATAGGGTCACTTAGTGGAGATGTGGTATAAAGAAACATATAAAACATTCTTCAAAGACCTAAAATAATTCCAGTTTCCCCTGGGAGTTGAGAAGTTGCAACTTCCTATGAAATGTGTACTACTACCTTTGAGAATTTATTAATTCAGTCATCATCTTTCAGAGTTAAATTTTTTCCAGTGAAGAAAACTATTTATTGGGCTGTTAGTTGAGAAGCTGATTTATGGATGCTTGACTCTGCCAGGTTAATTATTGTTCTGCATAATCCCTGAGACACTCCATGAAAATAAGCCATGAAATCACTGATGCTGCTTTGAAACTTTTCAACATATCCCTCAAAGAAGACTTTGGTTTCAATTTTCTACCAAGCTTTCAGAAATTATTAATTTCCAATTAATCTGTTACTGAATTAAAAATAATTATAATTCTTATTACTGAAAATATGTATAACATCTTATTGTGTAGAACAGTAAACTTTCATGCAAATTGAGTTTAATGTATATCCTCAATGAGGAAATATCATCTTACTTGGTAAATGTATAATAACAGCTTGAAAAAATTAATCCTTCTGAAGTTAAGAAACTATAATGCATATGGCCTATGGTGTATTAGTCTTCCCTCATTGGTTCTATATATGGCTTTAATATTAACATTATAGTCTCAAGACTATGTGTTTGTATGGGAGAGAAAAGGAGAGGGAAAGAGTTTTATTGCATAATTAAATTAAATTAATGACTATATCTTATATTATTACTTTTGGAGAAAAATTCTCACAATATTATTTGAGACAATCTTTGAACTTGAAACGTTCTTGCCTTAGAGTCCAGAGTTCTGAGATACCATGTATAAGCCAGTGCATCCGACCTGGTCTTTATTTTGTTTTTCTTCTTTTTAAATTCTCTTTGTATATGAAAGTCATAGAGTATTATCTGTATTTAAGATCTGGTGATAGGTAGTTTTAATGAAAAGAAAAAAATCAATCACAGCTGTATAGTTAAGGTGGAGAAATTAATGGATTTTAGCAATTTTGAAATAGTTCTCTCACAAAGTGAATTCTCACAGACAAGGAGGCATTTAACCTGAAACTGCACTGAAGTTTTCTAACATAGTACCCATGTACCAAAAATCAAGCTTGTAGACAGAGAAAGAGCTCTGTTCCCTGAGTTGCCTGGCCTTTAGTTGTGGACACCTGCCTTGACTGATACTTCCTAGCAAGGGAAAATGGTCTTATGATGAGGTTAGATATCAAGAAGAAATGAGTAAGACATACCTGCAATGCTATTTTTATTGTAAATTTAAAATCCTGTTTTTTGGGACTAGAAAGATGATTCAGTGGCTCAGTGCACTTGCTACTCTTGCAGAATGTCAAAGTTTGTTCTAGCACCCACTTAGTGGCTTAAAATGATTCTTAACTCCAGCTCCAGGGGATCCATGCCTCCTTCTGACCTCCCCCAGCACCAGTCACACATGATGGATATTACATACATGAAAGCAAAACACTAATCACACAAAATGAATGAATCCTTATAAAAGACTTTAAAATAAATTTTATTAACTTGATGATGAGAATTTAATTGGATAAAAGTAGTTCATTATCTTGAGCATATTCAAACAATACATTTCTCTTTGACCTTCAGACCCAGATAATACATTATTTAGAATTAGAAATCCAGAAATCACTACTGTGGTTAATCAGCATGAGATTATGTTACTAGTCAGACCCATTACTTATAAAAAATACTCATAATTATACTAATTACTATTTCTTTGTTATGAATCCAGTGGAGACAATCAGTTACAGCATCACAATGAACAACAACAATAACTGCACACACACATACACACACACACACACACACACACGTTACCTGTGGGGATTCAATAAAAGCTTCAGAAGTTTCAGAGATATCACAGAGAATCTACCCACAATCTATATGTGGGGAGTTAATAAAAGCTCCAGAAGTTCCAGAGCTCTAACCATATAGTCAGTCTAGGAGAATCAAAGAGTAGTGATTCAAACCTTTAATCCCAGCACAGATAGTATCTTGGGAGTGGTGACCTATGCCCTTAATCCCAACTGAGTGGAGGTCACTTTAGATTATACAAGGAATTCCAGGCTCCCAAGCAGGCAGTGGTGGGGCCATGTCTTAATTTACTAAGAAAATATTTAAGCTTAAGGCAGGCATAGAGTTGGGAAAAGGCAAGCCAAGAGAAGCGAGGCTGAAGAACCTGTAAGACAGCTGGGTAATATCTGACTGTGGTGTTTATTCTCTCAAATATCTCTGACTTCTTCAGAGATCTATCCCTGAGTCTCATTTATTCATGCGACAATTGGCGCCCAACGTGGGGCATAAATTCCTCCCCTCCCTACCCAAAAAGCAGCACTTGCTAGCCAAAACAACAAGTGGCCATGGCTGGAAGGGTAATTACTATCGGTTAGGCTTTCTGTTTCAGGTTAGCCTCCAGCCTTAGGCAGAACGGCCACATGTGTTTCTGTTTCATCCTCATCTGGGTAAGTCTTTCAGACAGTGGCCTCTTTCTGCTGGTTGGTTGTTTCTTTTTCCTTTTTGGACTCCTGCTTGGGTTGCTATCACACTAGGCAGCTGCCCCACTTCACAATCAATTGAATCATCAACAGACAACAACCGGTAAGTAAATCAATTTTTTTTAAAAAAAGAGAGAATTTGTTTAAAGCAATGAAGGGTGATTGGTCATACTGTAACCTCTCGTTAGATGATTTGATAGTAAAACCAGTGAAGGAAAACATAGATAAGATAGATGGAAACATCATAATGTTTATCATACTATTTACTATAAATATTTATTGTTTGATATCAAAGAAAAAGTCAACTAATATAAATCCAATAAAAGGTCTTTAAAAAGCCTGTCGAGAACACAAAGATGCTAAAATTCAAACAGAAGAATATAAAGAACCAATTTCAGCAAGGTCATCTAAAATTAGACAAAAACAGCCAACATTAATATACCCAGTAACCTTTTAAAAACTGAAAGATGATAGAGATGCTAGCTGGGCTCCAGTACAAATGTTAGAATTACGGAGAATAAAGGAAGCAATTGTATTATATGGGATGCATTCACCATTTGTTAAACAAATGCTGAACTCCTAGTCATGCTGTAACTGGGTCACCCCTAAAGATTGGTTAGTTATGGTTACAGCTGTGCTAGATGCAGGGCCACTCATACAATGAAAATCATGGTGGAGGGAAAAGGCTAAAACAATAAAACAAGGCCAGAGGCATAGAAGTCTCCCAAGACCAACTTCTTGGGGAAGAAGATTATGCTAATATTGACAGGCAGTCATTATACAGTGACCATATTCTAGATTTATGTTGCATGGCAGCTTTACATGCCTGGGACCAGATTAAAGAAATAAAGAAAAAAGTAAAACATTTACAAAAGTGATTCAAAGTCCCCAAAAAACTTTTACAGACTTTTTGCACAGATTAACTGCAGCAATAAACAAAATGGTACCAGTCTCAAAAGCCAGGCAAATAATCATTAAATCACTGGCTTTTGAGAATGCCAATGCACAATGTAAAAAAATACTTAGACCTTTAAAAGCAAGGTCAACACCTTCAGAAGATTAGATTTGTGAGACAATTAATATAGACTCTTATGACAATGATGATAACTGAGTAAGAAAGCTTATTTCAAAAGATATAAGAAAAAATCAAAATGTCAAATGTTATAATTGTGAAAGGAAAGGTCACATAAAAAGAGATTGTAAACAAGGTATTCCAAAAAGCAATGCTTTTGATAAAAATAATCCCAAGAAAACATCCCTCCTTTCTAAAATATGCAAAAAGTATAGAAAAAAAGACATTAGACTAATAAATGCAGATCAACAAGAGACAGACAAAGTAACTTTCTGCCCTTGAGAAATGCCCCAACGGGGCTTTCAAAAGCCCCCATATCAAATCCAATCCAGTCTTACCCTGCCATTGTAAAAAAGTTAAAACCTATTTTAAAAAGACGTTAAGATCTGACTGTGGTGTTTATTCTCTCTAATATCTCCAACTTCTTCAGAGATCTATCCCTGAGTCTCATTTATTCATGCAACAGTTACCAAAGATGAAACTTGATTGAAACAGCCCATTTATCACATTTATTTTATTTTGTAGTGTTGACCACTGTATTTAAATAATCTTCTGAATTTTGTAGGTCTACTTGGTAATGCTTACTATGAAAAAAGCAAGCCTACTATTAAAATGCATATACAAACAATTTTTCTATGATACTTCTTTCTGTCTTTATTACTCCATTCAAAAGCATCCTATTACAGAGCTTCTATGAATATAACCAAAATGAAAAGTTGAATAAAGTTCACCAGAACCATTATTGTATCTAATGTGGTATCTTCCAGATCCAATCTGATGGAACCATCACAGACATAGTAGATCTGCTCATTAGTAAGTTCATGTCTGCGTCTTCTCACAGTATGAAGTAATTTACAGTGGCATCTTAGTTAACACAGTAGAGGCTATTTAAAAAAAACAGTGGTATAACTAAAAAAATTTATTGATTGGGGAAAGTTGTGAGAAGAAAAAAAACAAAGGCATAAATATTAGGGTAGAGTATGGCTATTTGAATTAGCCATTGGTTCATCAGACTCTGATCAAAATGTATGAGGTCATTGGCTTTGTTACTATAGAAAGAGCAGATGTGGAATGGTTGGCAGGGAATAGAACTCTGTTTATTATGCATAAGGGAATCTGAAAACACAGGAGGAGAAACATGACGGAAAACTTAGGGATCTGCTGATTACGTGATGACAACTGAGTTCACAATCCCGGGTCCTTCAACCCAAACGCTTTGGGACACTAAACTTCTTGTTTTGTTTTCAAAGTTTCACTTTGTGTTTGCTATGGCACAATTATCTATCTGTGTGTTTCATTTTATTGACCTGTAGTGCAGAGTCCACATCTTGAATGACTGTCACGGACCTTTCAGCAAGATAGGGAAAGGTAAATTAGTCATTTCTTCTCTTTTTTCTCACTGTAGCAACCAGCTCATATCTTTCAAGAACGCTACAGATGGAAGAATGCCTGTAACATGGGCTACATATAAGGAACACAGGTGAGCCATGGGCCAGGACAGATTAATGGAAATGGATTGAGTTAAGATGAAGGAGCTAGCTAGCAATGTGCCAGAGCCATAGGACAAACAGCATAAAATTAGTATAAGTGTCTGAGTCATTTGGGGGGGGGGGGGGGCGCCTAAGCAGCATCAGGCAGCTAAGCGGTCTGAACCTCTGGCCAGACAGGGCCAGGAAACCTTATTGTAACATTGCATCTCCCCTTTCTTAGATTACGTCTTGATGAGAATTCTTGTGTATAAAATAATATATTTTTCATGGTAAATATGCTGAAAAATCAATCATAATACCTTACTGTATCATCTGGTACTTCATAAGGTTTTAGTTCTCATAAGATCTACGAGATGTTTAAAGTTTATTTCAGATCTTCAAGGATGGCAAGAATGAATGAGTCTGGGTGACTTATAACATTCATCTTCCCATGGCTCAGGTTTCACTTGGGGTAGGTAGAAGTTCTAGAATTTCCAGGATGCTTCCTGTCTCCTGCCTAACATTTGTGTTTCTATGCTTGCTCCTCACCTCTATTTTCAACATGGTCTCCAGTGTTTTCTTATAAAAATTAGTGTTTGATTTTAATGGTTCCATATCAGCTCTCTTAGGTCTCAACCCTACTGTGCACCATCTTTCTCATTATGTTCCAGGCACACTGTATTTATTGCGCCTTTAACACACCAAGCACAGTCTATAGGACTACTTAACTTATAATTTCTATTACCTTAGGTAGTCTTCTTCCAAATATATGAAATGTTACTTTCTCAATTTCTTTCTTTGACTAATGAGTTTTTCACAGAAGAATAATGATATGTCCACTGATTCCCGGGGGGGGGGGGACTCTCTCAAGTGACTCTTTTCTTTGACTCATTTCTTTAAAAAAAATTGTACAGAAATTGCATTCCATATATTTGTTATATCTCTTAAAATATGGTATTTTTCTAGATTCCCTCTTCTGAAAGACCAAGAAATTTGTTTCCAAGTACATTGGAAAATGTAGTATTAGTTACATATTAAATACTTGCAGAATAAATTTTAATTTAGATATTGTCAAAAATAAAATAATAAATTAATATAATCGCAATATGCAACTTGAATTTTAAATTCCAGGCAGGAGCATTATTAAAAGACATAGAGCAAAACATCTGTTCCTTATCAAGTTAGGTTTATTCTGCTATATGTGGCAGGCCAGTTTGCTTACTGTTTTCCAGCATTCAAGATTCCCTACTGTGTGTGTGTGTGATGTGGTGTGGTGTGGTGTGTATGTGTGTGTGTGTGTGTGTATGTGTGTGTATGTGTGTGTGATAAACTCACTAAGGAATTGGAAGAGCTGTTTTATGCATTTTTTCCATGGTTAGAGAATCTAATAATGTCATTTGTTATGATAATTATTAACTTTTACATGTACTTGACAGTTACAGGTACAATACAAACAGAAGATTACTTGGGAAAAGATTAATTTCTGTTTGACATGTTTACTTTTAAGACAGGGCCTTGCTGTGCACACACCAAACTTCATATCCTCTTGCCTATATCTTTCCTTTACTGAGATTCTAGATACTCATCAAAGTAAATATCTTATCTTTGATTTTAAGGAAAAACAAAACAAAACAAAACAAACCAGCAACAAAGAAAACAAACCAAACAGTTGACAGGGTTTGGGTGCAGATTTTGTGATGCTGTTCCTAGGGCACACTTAAGGACTTTTTCAGCTATCAAATCGGAACTGATATGCCCACATGACTATGTTGGGCATAGGTGATTCTGGATTTGACACCTTGTAAGAGATGAAGCCCACAGCTGGCTCATGGATGGTGGCACTTTCCACCTCTCTTACCTTTCTTTCCATTTATATTCCATTTACCCCTCTCTAATCCATGCCATTTGGTGCAGACTCATCCTTATCTTATCAGAGATGCTGGCAAAGTACATTTGTTTGAATAATATGAGTCATATCGTCCCCAATCATCTGCATCACTTATGTTCATACATGTGATTTTACAGAGTGAGAAGTTTGGCAACTTGATATCAGTTTTTTTTTTTTCCTATGCTCGTTATTACAAATGCAACATTTTTTGTGGCTTTAAGTTGTCATCTGAGGTTACAGTAATACTTGATATATTGGACACATTTGGTGACCTCAACCAGACAAATTCAATTCTGATGAGTAGATCCAGGCTGGGTTCCACATCTTCTCAGTACCAGACTTAAATTCCAAGTACATGCCATTCCATCATATGTTGCCAAAAAATCTAAATGATTATACTAAATAACTGGGAATATTATTTACTTAATGTTATTAATCTTCTTAAGTTTTGTCAGATATTTTAGATAAATTCCATCCTCTGTGAATTTGAAGAGAGACAAACTGACTAATACAATACAAAATAAACCATTGCATTTTAATTAACTAATTAAAAAGAGAACAAGACTGTGTGAAGTACCCCAATAAAATATGTCATAACAGAGCCAGTGAGATGGTTCACCCACTAAATGTTCTCAGTGTCAAGCTTGATGATTTGAGTTCCACATGGTGGAAAGAGAAAACCACTCCAGTAAGTTATCTTCTGATCTTTGCAAATATGCATAGTGTGAGTGTGCAGGCACGCGCGCGCGCGCACGCGCACACACACAGAGAGAGTAAATAGATAAATAGATAAATAAATGTAAAAGAACTGTCATAACAACCTCATAGCCTTTCTCTATTGACTTACATCACTCAGAATTAACTTAAGATAGCAAAAATTAAACATAATTGGTATTCTTTTATTTTAAATTTGAATAGAATCTTTTAAGTACTTATATTAATATACCATATACCAATCATATTTGTATCCAGTTATATGTTAAATTCAGCAAATTTTACATATGCAAAATACTGATTATATGTTATATTATATATACCTAGTTAAAGATAAACAGTTTTATACAGTAGGTATTGATACTGGTTATATAAAAAGATTAGTATTTATTAAGAGGTTTATATAAAACACTCAATAATACAAGAGATTGAACTGTAGGGCAATTCCTGCAAAGTTGGACTGGTCCATATGGTAGCAGGTCTGATTCTCTTTCCAAGAGAGTGAAGGAACAACCAGAAAGGAGATAGGGCTGCACTGGGTTTTAGACTTGACTGGCCACACCCCTACATGGATCCTCAGGACCTAAAGGGCATACCTCTAGGTGGAGGTGAATAATGCCTGATTCCCATTATAAGTTCATGCCATACAAGATAAGCCAAGAAGAAATAATGATATGATTAATACCATAATGCTTATTTTCTAAATAAAAAATGGAGTAGAAATATTTAAGTAACTTTCCCAAAGTTGTAATATTTACTTAAGCAAAGTCATGATTCCTTGCCCTATGCACTCTCTATGACTAAGACGGGGGATGGACTGACTTCTAAACAGGGTGAAATAGTGTGAATTTACAGTAAAGAAACCCAGGCAATCACAGTTAAAGTTATAAGTCCTTTTGATGCCATGAACCCCTGAAACAATGAATTTGGAAAGGGCTATTAGCTGTTTTCTCTTCTACACCATGCAGGTAAGCCCAGTTTAATAATGAGGATAATCAGACAACCAATTGTGAGAAATTCTGTAAAATATCTCCCACAGTTGATCAAAACTGTCACTATTAGAAAAGAAGTTGAAAGACTATAAAATGTAATCACAAATTCTAGGGATCCAAACAGTTATAAAGACTAAATATAGTGTCCTATCCCGAGAAAGGTTAAATCCTAAAATGAAAAGATTTAGTAAAGAAAAATTTCAGTCTTGAAATATGATGGTTTAGTCAACAGTATCAAACTAATGCTAAATTTTAAGTCTTGAGAAATGTAATATTATTGCATTAAATGTTAATACGAGGGAAGTTTGCAGGGAGGGTTATGGGGACTCTGGTCTGTCTTTGAAACTTTCCTATCAATACAACATTTTTTTTTAGACTTAAAGGTAGATTTTGTTGAATGACATTTAAGAGCTCTGAGATCACATGCTTTCGTTTAATTTTCCAATTTGTCTAAGTCATCTCATGAAGCCACTTGACTTTATATTTTATAATCGTCAGCATATTAAAATAGATATTTTTTCTTTAGGAAGATTTTTTTTTTATTCTGAGATAAAATGCTAATTTTTCCCGAGTTTCCTGCGGACAGATGCTTGTGTTTATTTTTGCATAAATGGTACATGGTTCTAAGTAGCAAACTATGACCACATTCAGTAGAAGAGAAATTCTTGATCTTGAACAATTTTAGTGCCTACTGTACTAAAAACACAATCTTAAATGTTCTATATTTGTAACCTAATGTTTCAAGGAAGTGTATAAAAGATATATGTCACTCCTGAACACATTTTTGCCAATATTCAAACAGATATTAGAAGGTCCCTGAGGCAGCCATCACACAGAAGTATCCTGCTGAAGGTGACCTTGCTGTAATTGTAAGTAAGGACAATGATAAGATGTGTTATAACTACTTGAATTTCACAATAAATGTGTATCAAGAATCCCATGTTCAAGGTGCTGAGCTTGCATAGTTCAAGCAGATGTCCACATTGTTCCTGTTGCTGAGTAGTTCACTGAAGTTTAATAGATTGGGCATAAAAATAGTCTCATTAGTCTCCAAGGCCAAATCACATTTTCCTTACAAATTTTACACTCCCCCTTCTTTCATCAATGGCACAAAATCCATTTTAAATTACCACTTTCCCACAAGATCTAGACATAGGAGACGACGTCTGCTTTTCCATTAAGCCTACTATAGAGCACAGAAGCTGTTTTCCCTTTGCTCTTTCTTAAATGCTGCTCTTAAAGAGCACTTAGTCATCTCCACCCAGAGTCCAACTACCTTGAATTGCAGATTCTCAATTATTGCCTCTCATTGCTGGGCTTTACATACTTACCTATTTTCTTTTAGTTTTAATTATTTTTAAGATATTTCTTTCCTTATGAGAGTGCCTTCACCGGAGTACTTACTTCTGGGGTGTGTGTGTGTGTGTGTGTGTGTGTGTGTGTGTGTGTGTGTGTGTGTGTGTGTTTACTTTTAGATGTATGATTGTATTTCACATGAACACAGACATTAGTACCTGTGGGGAATGTCCATGCTAAAGAGAATTTTCTTTAAGATATGTATTTGTTTTTGAAAAGGAAAACTGTCATAGGAATATTTTGCTGTTTCAATTATGACTAATGGCAATCAGAACTCAATCCTAACTCTTGCAAGAAAATGAGAAGTATCAGACCTCTTAGCTCCTGAGATTAGAAAATACATTTCCTACCCTTCCCCACTGCCTGCCTCTAGACTCTATTTTTACTTTATAAGTTGCTACAATTCATAACAGGATAGGGTGAAATAAAAAACTAGCTCCCCAAAACAGGGATCTAGGTGATAAATTTAAAAAGCTTCACTCATTGGTGACCAAGAAACAACTTCTACCCAAAGGCCAAAATTCCATAGAGGCTACAATCTATAATCGGCTGGTTAGATTGGAACAGCATGAAACCCAAAGTGTGGCTGTTTGCTTAGTGCTGCTTCCCCCTAGGCATGGCACATTGTGTGGGGCAAAGAGTACAGGGGTAATCTATTTAGTAATCTATGAAACGAAAGGGTGACAGGGCATTTGCTCTGCTCAGTCCTACAGAGTGTAGATGATGCTAAGGAACCATAAATAAGAGGGCAGGTGGAAGCCATCACATAGAGCATGCAACCTGTGGGACTGAGTACACAGGAAATATGAGGCCTGGGACCAAGTGTTCTATCCAGCTTCTGTAAGATTGCTTCAGATGAAGCCCATGCCTCCTTGCAATGGTCAGAAACCCCTCTGGCAGGCTTTTGTTTGTTTGCAGTTGAAACAAAAACTTTTATAATTCAAATCTGCTGATAAAGAACTTTAACGTATTAATAAAAAATTTATGAATCATGAAAATAAAAATTTCTAAAAATTCACATAATTTTTGAAAGGGAGAGTAAGTTAGGCATAAACTCTGATGTTTATGGCGCTGTCAGCTAGTCGTTGTTGGCTAAATTTTAAATCAGCAGGTTTCCAAAACAGGCTAAGGTCTAGGTCACCACTAGCTGACACAACAGATTTACATTTGCACGCCCACAGGTATGACCATCAGATTTAACGGGCCCATAAAACAGCTTTTGGAATGGAATAATGGGCCACTAGAAAGACTAGCAGGAAAAAAAGGACTGGCCCCAGCATCTGAAAACGATGATATGTGTCAATTTAATAGTCAAATCTAGGAGCTTGAAGCCGGAGAGTAACTGCTGAGATAATCAGCATTGCTGGAAAGGCTTTTTGGCGCTTGAACAAAGGCCTGTTTTTGCTATTGCGCTTGATGCGCTTTGAAAACCGACATGGAAAGCATTTCTCTGAACCGAACAGACCGGTAAGCGTCAGATTCTGAGTATCTGTGTGACTTCCGGGGGCATTTTTGAGGGTAGCGCCATTTTAAGGCATTTTAAAATTAGGGCTTTCTCGTGGATGTGGTGAAGTGGAATTTCTAACAAGGTCACTAATGGAATGTATTTGCATGACTCATTTATCCTTTTATAGCTCACTCATGGCCAGACGGGAGTTATCTACTCTGTTTCTAAAATTACGTTTTGGAGACTTCCAGCTTTCTGGAACTTCAAAGAAAAAGTAGAGGAAACATATTTTGCTGGGTTACTTTAAAAACAGGTACTTGAATTTTAAGGCAAAGAAAGGAAAATCTTTAGAGACTGTGCAAAAGCTACACTTCAACAAACTCTTGATACCAGTAACAGAAAAATTGGGAAAAGTGAAATTAAGATTGTAAAGATATACCCCTTTGGGTACATAAGGGTCGCCATGTCTTATATATTCCATGTTTCAATGGTAACAATAATTAGAAAAAACCCCAAAATTAAATATCCCAATCAAAACCTCCCTTCAGTTTTAGGGAAAGAACACGATCAACTGGCAGAAGTTCTTGCAATGAAGTGATTTTTTCCCCCTCCCAGTCAGTGAGTGACACAAAAATCCTGAGCCAAACATATAAACTTTCTACAGGCTACTTCAACCTTTTATAAGGTCTTAAAGAATTTATAATTTTAAATTTATAAGGAGCAAAAGGCAGCCTGCTCATGCTTTAACCCCTTCAGGCAGATGTCTTCTCTTCTGTATTTGGATGTTTTCTTTGAGACTGGACACTCAATCAGCAATGACTGACACTGTCTTTCGTAGGTAGAGGATTGACTAATTCATTGACTATGTTATAGATGCACGCAGTGAAATGGCTCATTTTCTTCACAAAGCTCAGAACCTTATTATTTTCACCTCTATCTAAAAATGTCCTGTTGTCCTCTGGTCACGTGAAGCACGAGGTCCGAAAGCACACAGAAAATAAAAAGAAGTTGATGGTGAGGTTGGAGGTTAGCTTGAATTCAAAATGAACTGGGCAAAGCTAGGGCTATGATATCTCCCAGAAGCCCGACCTCAAAGACACTAGCCCTTCCAGGTGTCCAGAACTCAACAGTTGTACTAGAAAAAAAAAATCTACCTTTCTAAGTCTCAGATTTATATCAATGATGCTCCTTGTAATGCAATATTAAGCCCCTAAGTGGACAGTGGTGGTCAGGGTATACAAGTGATCTTTCAGCCTTCCTTCCATAACCATTCATAGGGAGGCCCTGTCCCAAAGCCCTTGGGGAAGAGTGTTTCCGAAAGCAACAGAACACAAGAAAATGAGGATAAGTATAGACAAGGCTATAAAACGGAGGACAGTAAAAGGTAGGGCTGATCCAAAACCATCCTAACAAGTGTTCTCATCTACTTTCCATTTCTGTTTCTAGGATCCAAGGCCTCTGGTATTTCCCTTTATCCAGGAAAGAGAACCATGATAGATTGAGCTTTAGGAGAATATAAACATCTATCTAGTGTTTGCAGAGACTTGGTTGGAACATTTGATATTTAAAGAGTTGGCTTAAAGGATAAATTAAATATCTGTTTTTCCCTACTAGATCTGGGTTATGTTCTATCACAAAAAAGAAATGTTTCAGATTATCTCTCAGATGCTTGCAGCAGAATCCTGTAAAGGTTAAACTTCAATGGTAACATTCTCAGCTCTTATAAAGGTGAAATTTAAACCTTGGACATTTAACTAACTGCCTATTCATTCTACCTTTTGTAAAAAACTCTATCAGAAATTTCTTATTTCTTCCTAGATTTAAATGTTCAGAAGATTTTTATTTCAGATATATTTTAATAATACTTTTTTGGGGTGAAAAAAAAAAGAATAAGTCATTTCCAAGGCCTTTTAAACACCCGCCAAGGTCTCTGACCTAGTGAGCTAGCTCCCTTTCCATCTCCCTTCTTTCCAGTGCTGTTTATATTTGAGATTTTAGACTTGCACAGGGACTTTGGAAAATTTGGTTGCAAAATAACTCACTATAGTAAGGGACTCTTGAAAGGGACGTGATTGTGTATTTTATGTAAACATCTTTGTTTTTGAAAGATTTTAAGTTGTTCGTAGGTATCTCTCACTAATAATGTTCAGGGATTCAGGCTTTGTTGGTTTTGAATTGAACAGCGTGGCTGATAGGAAATGCCCCCTACATGTACATGCTGTCTTTTCTTTCTTCATAAAGCTAAGATGATGAGAGAAAACAGCAACAGAACAGAACAATAAACACAGTACATTCACAGAGCTTTCAGTGCACAAATGCACAGAGAAAGCAAGGGATTATGTAAAGAAAACTAGCAAGTTCCCCTCCCCTCTCCCCCAATAGAATAAAACTTCTGAGTTCTAGTTTCCTGGTAGTTAAACACAAAAGCTTGGATTAATTGTTTTATTTTTAAAGCATTTTCAGCAAAAGGCTTTCTTTGGGCTATAAGCCAGTTGCAAGGGTTTGATTACTAGATAGTTGCCTACCTTTCCCAGGCAAATGGTTATTACAAACACTAAACTCAGGGTACCAGGGTATAGTTGTTGTACAATGTGCATCATTGATAGAAATCTTAGGCATACATAGAAAGGTAGGTTTTTTTTTTTTTTTTTTTTGGTCCAACTATTGTGTCTATGTAATGTAGACACAATCTAAACATGTAGAATTCATTCAGTTCTGGAAACATAATTATTGGAAGCAAGTTTTCAAAACATCCCAAAGCATTCCCCTAAGTCACTGATGAGCATTTATATAATAGCATATACAATATTAATAAAGTAAATCCATTTTAAAGCCATGTAACTAAGTGCTAAAACACTTTATATTAAGATATTTTCAATTTTGGTGTGTTCACTCAAGATATTTCACTGTTCCATAGGATTATATGGAAACAAGTTACACATGTAGCCAAATTCAGCAAAGTCTGAAAATGTATATAAGATTTTGTCTCTTTTCAGTTTAAAAACATGGTGAGATAAGCACTAATCTAGTTTCCTTTGATGACACTCGCAAAGTCAAAACTGTGAAATTATAGCACTCATTATATTTTTTGAAGAACGAAAAATCCCCAGTGGCAGCCTCCAGTGGCACTGGAAACTGAGGGTGCAAAATTAAATAGAACTAAAAGTAAGAAAACAGACATTTGGAGAAATTGGTTTAAAATATCATTTTCTCAAAGCAATAATATACTGCATTATAAGAAAACAATAGAGAGCCTAGGAAACCTCAGTTATATTTTCTACTTTTAAGAAGCAGAAGTTGGAGAGCCCCAGGGGAAAGGGAAACTCTGGACTCTGCCCTAGGACTGGCCTGCGTAAGGAAGATCCAAGCAAGCCCAGCTATGCTCAAAGGCAAGCCTGCCTGCACCTTGCTGGTTTTGATTTTTTTTTTTTTTTTTGGTTTGGTGGAGCTGCTTGCTAAAAAAGGAGAACCAAACAAAAACATATAATCAAAGAATATTTACAAAAACAATAATGAAAAATTTTACTCTTAAAAATGTTGACACTTGGCCAAAATTACACTCTGTAAAGAAGTAGTAATTTTATTACTTTAATGGTTCAACAAGGTAAAATAAAAATGAGTTAACTAAATATCTAAAGGAAGACTAGAATAAAAAAATAAACCCATGGCAGTCAAAGAAGTGAATAAAGTAGATGTTTATCCTAATGTTTGAGTTCTTACTATACTAATTTCTTTCTTTAATTTTTCTTTTTGTTTGTCTGTCTGCTTTCTTTCTTTCTTGTTTTTTTTTGGGGGGGGGGGCAGGATTTTCTGTGCACCCCTGGCTGTCCTAGAACTCACCTTTTATACCATGCTTGCCTTGAACTCAGAGATCCTTTGGCTCCTGTTTCCTGAGTACTGGGCTTAAAGACATTCGACTCTACCACTCAACTGTCTGCTAATTTCTTTAACTATATAAATTAATTCAATCCTTTCTAATTTGTAAACCAGTAGATACTTTAATAACACTCTTTCAAAAATGTAGAAACTTGAGTATATTTTTTCTATGAGAAAGTTGAATCAATAATTCATCAAAATATTGTGTATTTATTATAGAAAGAAAATCATAAAGGAACTTATGTATATTAGATAATGGGTGAAAATGATGCTATTGTCCAGATGTGCTATTGTCCAGATGTATAAAGGTACAAATAAAATTTAAAATATTTAAATTTTAAACATGTATCTCTGTTAATATTGAAGTTTCAAAGAAATTATCTGACTTTTCGACAAAGCGTATGTCAGTGACTTTGACTAAAGAAGTGGCAAAGAAAAAAAAAGCAATCTTAATCAAATAAAAAGTTTTCTAAACAAGTCCTACAAAACTTTTCAAATGTGTTTAACATTATCCTTTAAGAGATTGCAGAGTGCAGCTAGATTAAGATTCAATCTCACTCCAGTCAAAATGATTGTCATCAGATATACAAATGGCAACAAATATTTGTGAGAACTTGAATGAAGGGGAATCATTATACCCTCTTGGTAGGAAATCAGCTGACATGTTTCTAATGATCACTTGAGTATATCTCAAATGGACTTTGTATCCTATAGAAATGCTTGTACATCTATGCTCATTTTGGCTTAGCTTATAATTGTTAGGACATACAATCAACAAAGATCTCTATCAACTCATGAATGAATAAGGAAAATGTCACATATGCACACAACAGAATGTCACTCGACTTTAAACAAAAGTGAAATAATTAAATTAATGTTGTTTGTAAATAGATGGAACTGAAAATGAGTGTATTGACTAGAGTCTCACAGGCTCATAAATGTAAAGGTCACATTTCCTTTCAGATGCGTGAATCCCAGTTTTGAATTTATTATTTATTTACTTATTTTTGCATTTAACCTGGAGTACATGTAGAAGCCAGGAAACTAGAAAAGGGGTCATTGGGTGTTGCATCAGTGAAGGGGTGTGGTAGAATATAAGTAAAATGAAGTAGAGATGAGTACTACAGGAAGATTGAAGGTTTCACCAAAGATTCAGATGGGGTGAGAACAAATGAAGGGGATAGCCAATATGAAGGATATATGAAAGACCCATATGGAAACCTATTATCTCTAAAATAAATTTATGGATAAACTATTAGAACACATGTGACGTGAAAGAAGATGGGAGGAAGTAGGACTTAAATTGTTAAAGCAGAAACTGGAATAATGGGAGAGGGAAATGAGGGGACAGGGCATAACCAAAACGATAGATATATGAGAATGCCCTATGGAAACCTAGGGCATTTTATGCACTAACTTAAAAAATACAGCTGAAAGAGTCATTTAAATGGAGATACCTTTCATGGATGGAGAATGCTGCTCCCAAGAAAACAGGTCAATTATATGAATAGCTCAGAGTCAGTCATGGGATGCCTTACTACAAGTTATTGGTCAGAGAAGCCACAGACACCAAAACAGTAGAGGCTATTGTTACTGCTCTTGGTTTCCCTTCGTAACTAAACATATTGCTAAAATCATCATGAATATTGGTTATAGGCCATAAGGAAAAACTGGAACCAAATGCAAAACTTCCTTGTGCTATTCAGCTTACACAGTTCTGGAAGAGTTTACCCAGGCCATTGAGAGAGACTTGATATCAGTGGTGTTCCCTGATATACTGCTATGATACTAACCAGAAAATATGTGTCTCTGGTGTAATAGCGGTGTGACTCTTACAGGATACTCTACTGCTTTCTGATGGAGTTGAGTCATTCTCTAAATTAATGAATTCATGCTTGAAAGTGTAAACCTCTTCAAAGGCTCATTGCACAATTAAGTTATAGGGCCTATTGTGGGATATAATTTAGGGCAGATTGTCATATTTTCAAAGCACTTTATAAACGTTTATGTTTGTGTTTACCTATGAACGGTGTTCTCATCCTTGTTCAGAGAAGCTTCATTTTTTTTCAGTGCCAGCAATTAAATCAGAGCCTTAGAAAGTGGTGAGTATGTGACCGTTGAGTGCTGCTCAGTTTTAAAGGGAAAGACTAACTAACCTGCCTCCCACATTAAAGGCTCAGATAATGTCATGGAAGAGGGAATAGAAAGTATGCAAGAACCAAAGATAGAAGGAACAGAGTAATGTAAAATGCTGCCTCTGGACATGACGTGGCTGTTATACTCATGAATTTATAGCACCTGTGTTTACCTTCACAATAGCTACACAAGATCAAGCCAGTCAACTTCCATCATGGATGAACAAAAGATTTCAGAGATTCCATCCATAGCTGAGGAGATACTGGCAGCTGGTGGATTCTGAGTCAAGAGGAAAGTCACTTTTCATTGGAGGTATTCACAATGGTGATTGCCCATATTTAAGAGTATAGCCCCATAACCAGTTCCACTGGGCAACATTAGACTTAGCGAGTAAACAGAGAGAGAGAGAATGTGAAACAGGGCTTGTTGGGGGAGGGCAGTCTATAGGTGGAGTTTTTCTGTCCCAGCAGCACTCTCAAATAACCAGCAAAAAAATTTAGTATTAATTATAAATGCTTGGCCAATAACTCAGGCTTGTTACTTCATTTGCTTCACATCCTTTGCATCTGCTAGCATCTCCTCTGAGTCTACCCTTCTTTATCCTATCCTTTTTAGTTTTGTTGCCTTGCTTATACTTTCTTCCTGGCTACCAGCATGTCAGCTTTTTATTTAAGTAATTTGAGTGACAAAAGGATTATTTCACAGCAATCACTTAGGAAAAGTCAGGAATGGGTCAGTCTGATTGAATACATTGTACACATATTGAAATTTTTCAAATAATAAATAAAATATATTTAAGTAAAGTATAAAATACAAATAAAATAGAACTTCAAATGCTATTAGTGAATTCCTCAAAATAGTAAAACAGATCTAACTAGCATTAGGAATGTTATCCTTGATTCGGGGACTAAATTAATGAAATGAAGGAGGCAATGTCATTTCTAAAGCAGACATCAGAAAAGAGGAAGGTGATAGGTAAATGGCACCATTTTTATAGAAGGTATTTGTAGAAGAAAGAACTACACGGTGGGTGGGTTATTGAGGCCATTTAGAAAAAACTGACTGGAGGAGATGACAGATGCATCTGCTCAAAAAAAAAAAAAAAAAAACTCAGTGGGTAGGATCTCATGACTAGTAAGGGAATTAGAGGGGTCCAGGCAGAAAGACGAAGGCATTTAAAGGAAGACTCAGAGAAAATCCAAAGGACAAACAAATTTCTCCACACACCTACTCCATCAGTTCTAGACACGGAAGAGTCGGAGATTAAGCTAAAACTGGAGTTTCTGAAAGAATCCCCTCACCTCAGTGTGCAGTGCGTACCAGACTGGGAGCTAGTATGGACGGGAGTGTTGCCTAAAGGAAATAGAGTAAATGGAAAGGAATTGATGTCCCTTGTCCTAACACCTGGAGACCATAAAGAGTAAGCCTTATCTACCTGCTATCTACCTGCAGGGAAGCAATTACTGTCATTGTCGACTAACCCACCCAGTACACAGGCTTCCTGGAAGCCTCCTGACTCTTTCTTTATTCTTAAAGCCCAAATGGATGATCGATAGCCAGTGAGTATTTGAAGAAAGTGAACAGTTAGAAGAAAAAAAAAAAAAAAACTGAGGTACTAACAAAATGATAAAAAAAAAAAAAAACAATGAAAGAGCAATAGTTTTAGGAAGAAGAGAGACAACAACAAGAAGCCATTTTAAAAAGCAAATTATCTCAGATTCTCATGATGGGGAGAGGAATATTGATTGAGAGAACTGGACTATGAATGGTAGAGTCAACAGAAATAGTGTATCACAAATAAATTTACCAAAACTGATAACTAGACACACATGATTTTTGTATAAAAAGGATTTCTCATTTCTGGCACACAGGGAGAAAGACCATCTGAAAGGATTTTAGAGATAAAAAGCAAGGGTGTTTGTAAATTTGCTAAAATATAAAAAATATAAATTATACAGGCTTATATTACATTTGTACATGCACAGACACACATGCATGAATTATATAATTGATATGTTTAAATAGACAAAACTAAAAGCTACTGTTGATAGAAGATATAAAGATATCATTTAGACTTGTCTTGTTCTCAGACCTTTTCTAATTTGGGAGGTTGTTTCGGTCACAAATACAAATTTAAGCTTTTTAAAAAGTATGTTCTGCTTCTGATAAATTCTCAGAAAGATATTAGCATAGGTAATCCCTAGATTAAGAAGTGAGGCAGGAATCTCAAGGCCTAAGGCACAGGAAACTGAGTATGTGTCATCTTACAGAGGGGGAATGCTCAGATGTAGAGTAAGAAGAACACAGACTGGACTAGACAGTAGCATGAGAACAGACTCTCCATTATAAGTTGGAGTTCACAGGAAGCTTCATAGTTCTGAATTTTGTGAAAGGTAATTGAAGGAGCATGAGCAATGGGGTTTTTAATTAATAAATATATAGAATAGTAAATCGACATTGCATCGTGACTAGATAGATAAGTGTTTGAAACAATAAGCAATATTAGTTTTCTACATGACTCAGCTGAAATAATTTTTACATAGCAAAATGAGTACTTGATAATACTGTATAACAATACAGGGGGTACACATTATGTGAGATAGCTAGCAGGGATGTGGGAAGGATTTCAATACCACTTGCTGTTTGTGAAAGATTAAAATAGAAATAATTGTAAAGCAACAAGCCAAATAGGCCATATATAGATTTGGTCTTAAAAAGTGAAAGAACCATATTATTCTAAAATTATTCACTTTAATGTCAACATGAAGAAAGAAGTAGCTATAAACTATAGATTTACATAAGCTAATTGATTATTCTTTCCCATTTTGATTCTTGAAGAATTTCATGCAATATGCTTCCATTTTTTTAGCCTTCATCCCCTTATAGATCTATTCTTTTCCACCACCCACTCAAATTTGTTTCCTCATATTGTGGTTCTTATTTATTAATAGATTTTAATTAAAATATGATTGCTTCTTACTCTCCTCTCTCCAACCTATTACGTTTTCCCTTTTCAAATCGATGTACTTTTTGTCTTTCATTATTATTTCTAAATAAATACATAGAAATGTACAAATATATAGATATAGCCTGCTGAGTTCATTTTTGGTGTGTGTGTGTGTGTGTGTGTGTGTGTGTGTGTGTGTGTGTGTGTGATATTGTTTCTGGACTGACCATCTTATATTGAATAACTTTGTATTAGATCAGGGGCTTATTCCTGAAAGAGGTTAACTTTCCTTCTCTCAGCAGATTATTATTTGTTGTCATTCTTTGACTAAGGGTAAGACCTGTGAGATTTTTCTCTTTCTGCCTTAGCAAATCTATTGATATTGTAATTATTCAGCTCTGTTTAAGCAGCTGTTTTTACCAAGAGTTTCACAGCTGATTTCCTGGTTAAACCCCATGAGGTCCAAGCCAGTAAGCAGTAAATATGTATATTTGAAATTTGTTTTTTTCAAAACAGGGTTTTGTGTGTGTGTGTGTGTGTGTGTGTGTGTGTGTGTGTGTGTGTGTGGGTGTGTGTGTGTGTGTATAGCAGTGGCTCTCCTGGAAAACTCTGTAGATCAGGTTGTCTTTAAATTGACAGATCGACCTGCCTCTGCCCCCACCTCAATGCTGAGATTAAAGGCATGTAGTACCACCACTACCACCACTGCCTAGATTTTTGTTTTTGTTCTTTTTTTTTATTCTATTTTATTTTGTTTTATTTTTATTTTATCTATCGAGAGAAGTAGGTGCTGCCTATAGACTCTTGGATGTATGGACTTCTACCAGAGTTTGATCAACCCAGCAGTGGCCACACACCTAAAGAAATCTAAGTCTCCCTCTCTCAGCAGCTGTGAATTACCAACAATTCCTTAGTTAGGGGTGGGACTTTCAAGCTCTCCACCCCTAGTGGGCTTTCATCTGCCTTGAATTTGCACAGGTCTTTACATGCTACCATATACAGCTGTCCCACTGTACCTAGAAAACAATGTTTCCTTGCAGTCATTCATGGCCTCTGATGTTTACAATCTAAAATTCTCCATGTATACCTAACACAAAGGTATTGTAACCAAGAACTCCTGGAAAGCTGTGTCTGTCGGAAGAGGCTAATTAACAGATTAGAACTCAGTTCTGTGAAGAGATTGGAATGTTCCAGCAGCTGATTACCTTCCCTTAGGCTAGTTATTAGCCCTTCAGAACAGAGATTCTTCCCTTACCTCTGTGTCTTAACTAAAGTCCTAGCTAGGTTTATATCAACTTGACGAAAGCTAGTGTCATCTAAAAAGAGGAAAGCTAAACTGAAAACATGACTCCATAAGTTCCATCTGTAAGGCATTTCTTATAGCGATTAATGGGGAGGGCAGAGCCCATTATGAGTGTTACTATGGTCTATGAGAAAGCAGGCTGAGCAAGCCATGATGTTCAAGCTAGTAAGCAGCACTCCTTCATGGCCTCTCCATCAGCTCCTGTCTCCAGGTCAAACAGGTCGCCCCTTTCCCCTCTCCCCAGCTCGCTGCTTAAGTTCCTATCCTGTCTGTCTTTGATGATGAACTGTGATATGGAAATCTAAACAACTGCATAAACCCTTTCCACCCTGACTGTCCTTTGGTCATGGTGTTTCATCACAGTGATGAAAACCCTAACTAGACAGAGACTAATAGATTAAAAAAAAAAAAAAAATGGAAACCTCTATCTTAACAGACCACTAGCTTCCACCAATCAAAAAACTAGCAGTACCATCCGATAGCATTTTGTGCCTATAGAAAAACGTTCCCCATTTTGCCATTTTGCTGATGTACCCACCAATGTATTTTAATCAAGTCCTGATTTATAACTTTGTTTTGTAAAACTATAAAAAAAATTCAAGAAATTGCTTCTATGTTGAAAAAATGCAATTTAAATCTGTGTTCTCTTTCCATGAGCTCTCTAAATGGCTCCAGAGCAAACTGTCTCTTTTACTCTTTAAGATATGTTCTATGGTTTTCTCACTAACAATACAAATAAAATTAATGATAAATGGATATTAGCATGTAGGGGAATAGGAAGAGGACAGTGAACGCTGGCTTATAGAGAGTGAATAAATGACCAAGCTAGTTCCTTCCATATTTCTGTTATCATAAACTGCATCCATGCTTTTGACTGAATAAGGCTTCACTATGTATATGTTATATTTTCTCTATTCATATATCTTCTGATGGGCATTCAGTTGATTCCAACATGTGGCCATTGTGAATAAAGAAGATCATCTTAAGTTAAATCAGCCAGATACACACACACACACACACACACACAGACACACACACAGACACATACACATACACAAGAATCACCTATTTTGCCTGATATGTGGAATCTAGGAGAACATGGAAGTCAAAAGAAGTCTGCAAGAGATGTGGAAGGTGAGAGAAAGATGGGAAAAAGGAAAGATAAGGAATAAGTAACAGAGGGGTGAGTCTGAACTATATAAACATAACAGCAATAAGATGGTACATGTATAAAAATATATGGAAGCCCTTATAAAAAAAAAAAAAAAAAACAAAGTCTCTTAATGCTGACAACCATAGATAAGTCTAGGTGAAGGATATAGGAATGGTATTTGTATATTTTCTTGTCCATGCATGTTTAAAATGTTAACACCCTTTATGTAAATGTTGAGCCTAAAGATGCTGTTCCTAGATAATAGGAAAAGAAACAAAGATATCTTTAAAATGCCTATGTGCTCTGGAAACAAACAAGTATTTAAGTATATCAAGGCAGATGATACCTAGAAATAGATTGTCATAAACATGACACAGCATATACCATGTGAATAGATAACATCTTAATTAATAAATGCATCTATTACAAATATGTGTGAAACTTACAGAAACTTTGAAACAAACAGAATCAAAGAAGATAGCTCTTGTTACTAAGACAGAATGAAGACTGGAAAAAGAGATGGCTGGATTTTTTAAAATCCCTTTCTCTTAATTTAAATTTGTGTCTGTGCATTTATATTACTTTGATAAAAACGCAATTTTAAAACCCTATTTAAAAAGCATTAAACAAGATAGGAAGCTTAGCAATACATTTTGTAGCTAAAATAGTCCTGGTTTAATAAAGACAGGATAATATTTAAATTACAAATCAATAGGCTCATGAATATAGATGAGTAATTTTAAATAAAATACAGTTCTGGTAAATTACACTCAAAATAAAATGTTTAAAGTTAATATAGTGTGACTATGTATTGTTTCTTCTCCATATAAATTATTGACTTACTGTATGAGAATATATTCTAACAATTTATCTCATAAAAACTTGAAAGAAAACCTAGCACACTTTGTGCAGATGGACAATTTATTAATTGTAATTAATAAATTATTGTAATATTGTTCCTTGTTCTAGATGTTGAGACAGGGTCTCGTACAACACAGGCTGTCCTAAAATTCAAGATCTACCCACCCCTTTCTTAAGCACTGGACACTGAATAATATTGAAGAGATATCTTTTAGTTGCTGTTTTTGTTTAAGACACAAATTCATAACTCAGGGTAGCCTAAAGTTCTCTGTGCAGAGAAAATAACATTCAGCTTCTCTTTTCTCTAAACTGGGGTTACAGGTATGCACCACCAGGCTTGAGTGTTGTAATTCTGGAGATTGAAGCTAGGGCTTCATGAAGAGTAGGCATGTATACCAACCACCAACTGAGCTAGACCCCAGCAGATGCATGGGCTTCTTATTAAGCAAATGACCTCCTAGAATTATAAAACAACTTGGCTGTCCCCTTGTGGAGGGTAATTGTCTGTACTCTATTTGTTTGTTGAATAAATTCAATTGATTCTAGTACCATCTTGAACCCTGTGATAGGGTGGTAGAGATTTTGCAGTGAAGAAATCACACTGACTTACTGTAGTGATTTAGGTGGCCAAGAAACAGAGAAGAAAATTTATAGGAGATTGTGTTTTTCCATTGTAAATAATTGCCCCACTCAATGGTTTAATAAAAAGCACTGATTGGCCAAAGGCAGGCAGGAAATGTGGGCGGGGCTACCAGACTAAGAAAACTCTGAGAACAGGAAGCACGGAGAGAAGCTGGAAGAAGAGGACAACTATGCTGCTCTAAAGAAAGGTACCGAGCTGAGCCTCATGGCTGAACAGGAAGAATCATGGGTTAGATGAAGAGTAGAGAGCTAGCAAGTGATATACCTGAGCCTTAGGCCGATCAGCATAAAACTATAGAAAGCCTCTGCGTGTCTTTGAGTGGTTCTGTGGGTCTGCGGGCCGAAACCTTGAGTCAAGGCCCGAAAGTAGGGACAGAAACCACATACTACAAAAATTAATTCTATTTGTACAGTTTTAAAGTTAATAAAACAGAGTGAGGGACAGAGAAGAATGGAGGTTCTACTTCAGTGAATTGGTGAGGGTCTTGTGTGTAGAGGTAACACCAGTTGAGAAGAGTGTGTCCTATGTGACCATGAGGCTCCCAAGCACTACATCAAAGGACAACCTTGGTTTCTTTTGGGAGCCAGTAATGGGATAGGGGGCAGTTTTAGTGCAGAGAGTTTGAGAAGGAAGCTTGTGATTCTCTGTGGTCACAAGCTTATAGACCACAGTCAGGACTTGCTAGATTATTGGTTCTAGATGCCAGATGGCAGTTTCTGTGGCTTACTCACACTTTTACTTATTCAGTCCCTTAAAGACAGTTTATTTGTAAATGAGAAAATAGCACAACTTCAACCCCCCTGCTTTCTTTCTGCTCTAGATGTTTGCCTCTCATGTGAATCTCCTAAACTCTGTCTCAGGTCATCTTTCTACTGCTTTCTGCCTTAAAGTCACTGGCCATTCTCCTGGACAGACTCTGCTTCTCCTGAACACAGCTGTCCTGCCACTTCTGCATGGGAACTGCTTGGCCATTGTCACTGGCTGTATACCTCCTCGTAGCACAATCTAGAAGGTTGGTGCATTTTCTTATTGATGTCCTTCAGCATGTAATATTTAAAAATATTGCACACTTTCACCATATATAAAGCCCAAGAAAACACAAGAAACACTTTGTAATTCTAGAGTTAACTTAGAATGTTTGAGCTTTTGAAACTACAAATCCGGCCCCCATGACATACCTCTTCTAACTAGACCACATCTTCTAATCCTTCTCAAACAGTTCCAACAACTGGGGACCAAGTATTCAAATAAGCCTATGGAGGCGATTCTCATTGAAACCACCATAACATATTACTTTAGATTATTCTTTCATACATTAAAAAAGGACATAAAAGTCCCTGTTCATAATCCAACAACACAGATACAGGGATTTTCCCTTTAACCTCAGAGTGACTAGAGAGGACCCACAGTAATTGAAGCATAAAATATTGTTATTAAGTAGGATGAGATGGTCTTTATACAAAGGAAGCAATAAAGAAAATGTTGGTGTGGTAAAGAAAAAAGTGTTAGCATTGAAATCCAACTTTTACTTTGGGCCTAGAGTGTTAGGTTCCCTGGGATAGACTTCTATTGTCCTTCACTTGTTTGTTTATCACTACCTTGGATTCCACTATCCTTCTTTTTCCAAAAGAATAAAGGGACAGTCAATATTATGAAAATTATTTGGACTGAGCTCACACTGTGAGATAACAGCTCTTTCCCTCTCTAACTTTCTGTTTTGAAATTTTTGTCACTAAGAGAAAATTCTATTCACTAGTCAGGTCAAGCCAATATGCTTTGCTATTACATAGATATGTATGTACTTTACATATATATCTTCAGTGCTATGAATCACTGAATAACATCTAAAAAAAAAGGTGATTGTGATATTATTTAGTCCAGAAAAGAATTTATGTGTGTATGCTTTGGCTGAAGGTGTGGTCATTATATTGAAGAGAGAAACAAAAATACCTCCCTATACTACTGACTTAGGTGCTAAGCATTAGGGCAATTACTTTTCTTTATGTGTTTACCCAATAAACAAGTTCTTAACTAAAGAAAGAAAGTATTCTACTTTGTTACCACAACAGCTGGACCAATTACTATTCACCGAAAATGATTTTTAATTCTTCTAAATATAAAATACAATTCAAAGTCCTTCTCAAGTCAAGAAGTTCTTTGAGGTTAAGTTCTAGCTTATTTATCTTTGTACCAGTTGACTCATAGTTCTACATTATAAGCTCAATAAACATTTACAAAGCTTCAAAAATTAAAACAAACTATTTAAAGGCAATAGAGTATGCCCTGAGGTAAATAAAGCAGAAAAATATGACTAACTAAAATACTATTGCAACAGGCAGTATCTGTGGGGATTTTTATTTCAGTGATTCTCTTCTTTGAAAATTGTATGCTAACTTCAGGTGACAGAGAAGTAAAGACTTCACCTATAGGAGATATAATCATGATTCCAAAATAATATTTGATAAGCTAGGATGTAGGCAGACTCTTCTGTGTTCTAGAAGCTACCCCTAAATAACCACTCAGAGATTTATTTTCAATTATAAATGCTTGGCCTATAGCTAAGGCTTGTGTCAGGACAGAGCTTATAACTTAAATTAATCTATTTCTATTCATGCTATCCTAAGGCTCATTTACTTCATCTATGAACTTCCCATATTGCTTTTACCATGCATGGTTCAAGACTCCTCAGACTCCATTCTTCTTCTTCTAAACATTCTCTCTGCCCCCCAAATTCCTGCTTAGCTATCAGTCAATCATCTTTTTATTAACAACGATAACAAAATATTTTCACAGTGTATGGGATTATTCCACAGAACTAGAGTTCATTAGTAATGGAAAGTTGCACATTATTATTCAACAGTAAGTTATGTATTAAAATGCAGTGTGATAAAAAAACAATAAAATATTACCACTAAATTAGAAAAATAAGAAATATTTAAAGTTCTAAATGTTAAGTGTTGTGATGGTTTAAATGAGGAATGTCTTCAATATACACATGCATTTGAAATCGTTCAATGGTACTGTTCAGGGACATTATGGAAATTTTAAGATGTAGAGTCCTGCTGAAGAAAGTATATCACCTTTAGCAGGGTATGAAAGTTTATACCTGATCCCACTATCTCTTTGATTCCTATGTGTAATGAGGTGTCCCTCAGCTTCCTATACCTGGTGTGTTCCCTACAGTAATGGACATCTAGTTCTGTGAAACATAGGTAGAATAAACTCTTTCTTAATTTGTCCTTGGTCATGGTATCTAATCACTTCAATAGAAAAGTAACTCACACAAAGAGTATAAACACGATCATGTGTCAATATAATTTTGACATTTACCATCTTATTTAACAAATCTAAGTTTACATATTTACCTAAGATGAGCATATATGATTTTACAAATGATAGAAAAAAATGTGTATCTTACTGGAGATCAGCAAGGGGGTCATTAATAAATTTCTAGGGATTTTCCTATCTATAAAAAATCATTCTCATTTCCTTTCTTATGCTTTCTATTCTCTGTCTAAAACAAAAATTCAGAGATCCAGGATTTAGATATCATGTGAAATTGTTCCCACAATACATCGTTCAATGAGTTTACCACCCTGAAGATCAAATTACAGATTTTCTTGTGAACCTTAAGAGACAATCCTCGCTTTCCTCGGCCTCACTACGCCTTGCCAGTTTCTCCAATCTGACCAGAGTCTAAGCTTGGAGTTGTCTTCTTTGTTCTTTATATGCTATTGTGCGTTCTCTAGTTCCTTATACAAATAAAATCATGGAATGAACATTTTTTTTTATTCTGTCTGGTTCTTTTGCACAGAATAATTTTAAATCCCAGAGTATTATACCTTCTTTTTTTGTTTATTTTGGGGCTGACTTACTCATTGTGCTGCGCAGGTGAGGGAGGTCTTCAGCTCTAAAGTGGGAAAGATTTATTTAACTTCATGGTTACAGATTTATCCCATGATTCGTTGTCCCTTTTGTGTGTGTGGGGCTGTTGCAAAACAGAACATCATGGTTGGGAGTATATATTGGACCAAAACGAAAAGAAGAAAAGAAGGGGAAGAGCCTGGATCTCAAAATCCCCTCATGGTATCTCCACTATTCTAATTATATCCTAATTACTTTCTACTAGGTCTTACCTCCTAAAGATTCCATAATTTCCTGGTATTAGGCTACAGAATAAAAGCAAACCCTCTATCTAGCTGGTGAGATTTGGGAAACTTTTGAGATCCAAGCTACAATAACGTAATTTGAAATACATACATTATTTTCTGTACTGGTCATTGAAATCAGTGTCAGATTCATGCTCATGACTTGATTTACCTCTTAACTTTTATATAACAAAAATAGAAGGTATTTACTTTATAGTAATCATCCTACTATTAGCGCCATAGCATCCAGGCTCTTCCATACTACATGCTAAATTTGGCTAATGCATTTGGATTCCTATTCCCTCTCTCTACGCAGATTGTGAGGTTTAAGTTTCAGTTTCATATAACTTCACATTACAGTTCCCATCCTTCCTTTAACCTGTATTCTTATCTTTTAATAGAAGTCCAGAACAGAAGTAAGAGGCCAAATAAAAAAATAGCACAAACTTGTCTATCTATAATAAACACAAGTGGGAAAGTACACACAAACACACACACACACACACACATATACACACATACATTCACGTACACACGCACATGCACACATACACATACACACACTCCTGCACACACAGACATGCACATGTACACACATGCACACACATGTACACATATATACACACACACGCACACACACATACATGCAAGCTCACATGCACGCATATACACATACATACATACTTTCCCACTTATGTTTAAATAGTGTAAATAAATTTTAAAAGGTGTACTGGCTTCACCTGTTCTAAAGAAACATATTAACTGAAAATAGTTTTTTTTAAAGAAAAAAATTACAATTTACAAAAATTTCAATTACAACAAACAAGGGCATAGAAAATCCAAGTTCATTAGCATAAGAATTAAAACATTACATAATTACAGTTTATATACACTTAAACGTTCTCCAAATCCTGAGTAACATATTCTTTGCAATATAAATCTCATATGAATTTTACTAAGAACTTTAAATGACTCTTCTGTTGCATAGTATGCCTTCTCTGTATGCCGATAGGAGCTATAGTCAGTCTATTGTTCAACGGCCAATTGCAAATGAGCTGTACATATTAAAGTACAGAACTTTAGAAAGTCCCACTTAGGCTTCTTCCTCTCTATATTCAAAGAACTGGATAAGTTTCTCCTAACGTCCCTTCTTGGTGACAAAAATGACTGTTTTTAGGATAAATTCAGAAATAGTAATAAGGAATTTGTGAAAAATCCTCAAAGAAAACCTAAGTGAACAGTCGCCCCATTTCAACCACGATTTGCAAATATTTATTTTTTCCTCTCGAAGCCTCAGGAGTTTGTTTGATTTGAAGCACTAAAGCAGCAATTACCTTGATCCACAGACAGTTTTTATGTGAAATAAACCGCCTTGTAAGTTAAAGGCCAAGAATTCAGTGTCTGTGTCTGCAACAGGGTTTTCCTGTGAAGAAACGGTGATTCCAGTTTTCAATCGGATGACTTGTCAGGTCTCTTCAGAAGGTTTCCTAGAACCTTAAGAATTAGTCCTCTGATGTATACATATATATATATATGATTCAGTTTCTTATAAAATGAAGAGAAATACTTGCCTTTCTATGGGATGAAGT
The DNA here is from genome assembly GCA_033318265.1 of Phyllotis vaccarum. Lineage (NCBI taxonomy): Eukaryota > Metazoa > Chordata > Mammalia > Rodentia > Cricetidae > Phyllotis > Phyllotis vaccarum. Next base: position 125,331,941 of record JARWLC010000004.1, on the reverse strand, counting down.
ATTAAGTGTTTGCTCTTTTCTGATCTAATTTTAAAAGGAGACAGATAATTCTGGTAACTGCTGGCTGGTATGTTATGTCCCTAGACATCCGAAGCAATGTAAAAAGCTGGACCAGTCTAGTTCAGTGTATTTTCTCCAAAGTATGATTCTGCTCATTGAGAAAGCTTTGTTTCCTTGCTCACACATTTCCTCCTCCACAAAGTTAGGAATTAAAGCTATTGTAATTTTTTCTTGCAATCAATTAATTCTGTACATTAATTTTAACTTATTGAAAGCAATATAACATTTATCTTACCTGCAGTTGGAGCAAGCCACTGCAGAAAAGCCCTGGTGACCCAAGAGCACTTCTAGTCAGTTGTATTTTGTGACTTGACCTTATGCAATTTCAGCAACATTTTATAGATATTCCTCTTGGAAGAAATATTTCTCATGGGTGAATAGAAACTGATCAGGTGATTTAACACCATCAGCACTGTTGGAATCTACCATCCAGCTGGCAAGATAATGAGAAAAATATTTAACAAATTAGGAATTAAAAACAAACTGCAGTTATGGTACAAAAGAGAATCAAAGGTGCATCTCATACTTCCTTATGTAATTAAGTTGCAGGACTTTTGAATTGAATAGAATGTTTTCCTGCTACTCTCATGGATGTTGTCTTCTCATCCTCTAGTTCTTATGTCTCCTAACCTCACCATAGCATCTTCCGAAAACACTAAATGTTGTCAGTTGGAGGTATGTACACCTTATTAGATCAGACTCTGTGTATACTGTTAAAAGCTGTGGAGTATTTAGAAAGTGGAGTTTGGTTGTTAGAAATGTCACCAGAACTGTACCTTTGCATGCTATGCCCACCTTGCTTTACACTGTAAGCTATTTCCTAATAACATGAATTTTTTGGAAAATCATCTGTATTTCCAAATAGTTTTAAACCTCAATTAAAGGACTGATTCCATATCATAGCTGGTAGTATGTGGGTCATAATGTATATATAAATATATTTGATCAATAAGTAATGAACTCATTTTTCTCTAATAAATTAAAATACATCACTGTTTTTGAAATTTCATTAACTTTATCCCAGTAATTTTCTACATTTTTTAGATTTAATAAAAATGTGTTATACATTTATTGCTTTACAAAATTTACATTTATAAATTAATCAGGAAAACAAAGATCTATGTTTGTTGGCAATTTGGATATATACTTTTGAGATATAGCTATTCATACCTTGAAAATATTCAACATTACTAATCAGAGAAGTACAAATCAAAATCTGAGATGTTAACCTATATTACTTGTTTTGTTGCTGTGAGAAAATACATGACAAAAGTAACTCAAGAAAGAAATAATTTATTTTGGTTCACAGTTTGAGGGTACTGTCTGTCATAGCTAAGAAAGTACGGCAGAAAGAGTATGGAGCAGGTTTTCTCGCTTTAGCCACATCCATGAAGCAGAGATAGAGAAACGCTACTTAGATCCCTTTTTATGTACTCAGTCTCAGACCCCAGCCATGGAATGGTGCCACCCATACTTAGGGTTGTCATCACACTTTAATTAACCAGGTCTAAAACGAAAACAAAAGCAAAACAAAAAATACAGAACTCCTCACAGATATACTCACAGGATAGTTTGCATGGTGGTTTTAAATGTCATCAAGTTGACAAGATCAATCATCACAGTAGCACCCCTTGTCAATCTGATACCCAATCACATAAGTTTTTCAACTTCATCTCAGCGTAGTCCATTTTGAAATGTATTTCACACAACTTCAAAAGTTCTGTCATATTTAATAGTTTCTGGAACTGTTAAAAAATTCTCTTTTTAAACTCAGACAATCTCTTAACTGTGAGCCCCTGAACCATCAAAAAATATGAGTTAAACACACAGACAATACAGAGTCAACATTCTCATTCCAAGAGTGAGGGAGAAAGATTGGGCATATAACAGGTAAATATCAGATGAGAGAAAGATCAAAAACCAGTAGGAAAAAAATATCAAATTCTACAACTTCATGCCTGGCTTCTTGAGATCATGATAAAATGATCTGGACCCCACCACACCCCCAATTTTGAGAAATCCTGTGCATCTGGGTCTGCTATCTGAAGCACACTTATCCTTTTCTTGTGCTTGCTTGATTCGATGCTTGCAGCTTCCCCATGGCTTTATGCCCAATATAGGATACAACATTATAAACACAAACTTACTTCAATGGAGATAGCCTGAACTGAGACGACACCAAAGAGATTCTGTTATGTTATCCACAAGAGTCTTTTAAGAGATCACAGAATTTATTAGGGTGTAAAATGAAGATAATACACTCACTGATATGGGACAAAATAGATGTTCTGCTTATCCCTGCTGATACCACTGCCTTTCTGCTTAAGGCCTATCAGGACCAAACAAAAGCTTCTTTCCCACTTGACCTGGTCTTGACCACTCAAAAGAGGTAGTGCATGCCCCCCCCCCATTTAAATGGGTCATATACTCAGACATGGTCACACCCATCTGGACAGACACCTCAAAGGTCATTGGTTGAAAGAAAAGAAATTCCCATAATATTTCCTTTTTTGTATAAATAAAAGGATTGTAACCCCAACATAAAGCTATATACAATAGGAACAATGATCAAGTATCGTCCAGAAAAATAAAGGGTAATAATAAAAACAAAAATGAAACTACAACCAACAGGAACAGTCAAGCAAAAGACATGTACTAAATGCCCAGACCAAAATTGGCAAATTACAGAAATTACTCCAATAGTTGTCTTATCCTGAAAAATATAAATTTTGACCTGAAATGCTCTTAGCTAAATTATAAGAGGATTGTAATGTTACTATCTAGTCTTCAATTCTACCAAAGACCTGAGAAAGAAAATCCTATTACCCGAGTAAGCAGGAAGTGTGAGCAAGCAACTTCTAAAAGTACAAGAAATGATAGAAACTGCTGGCTGCCTGAAATCACTCCAAGTTTTCTGCCACATTGGGGCATCCAACATTGGATATTGGCCTAGAATATTTGACAGACCATTTTCAGAAGCAGGAAAATTGAAATACTGTCCTACTCTGTCTTGGCATGGTTCAGTAATACCTTTTCCTTATGCATTGCTTATCTGATTGGGCAGTGTGCTTACTCAGAAGTCAAGGCAAGATAAGTTCTTTGCTCTTTGCTCAATAGGCCATTTTTGCCAAGAAGAAGACAAACTCCATATGGAATATCTTCGGTGCCCACCATTCTCTTAGGGGTAGATTGGTGCTTTCAGGAATAATCACATCTCATGTCAACAGAATTCTAAGCGATTTAAACATTTAAACACCGTATTCTCTGGGTTTCTGAAGTATTTGAAGATCTAAAATATATCCATCTGAAATATATCTTTGTCTAGAAAGTCTATGTAACATGAAAGTCTATGTAACATGACAATAAATTTGACAAAAAAGGGTGACTATTAAACTTTAATACTTATCAACCTATATAGCTTTAGGATTAAGGCTTCATATTATAAAAATAAACAATCTGTAAACAGATGTACAGCATAAGGACAATAACCTTGTATTTGTGAGCATACAAAAAATCTTAATCAGATGTAAAAATGTATAGAGCAATAGGACAAAAATGTCTTTAATTTGTGTCAACATACAAAATGTCTTAGATGTAGAATATATCTACAGTGTGACAAATATAATTTTACATTTGTACCAATATACAAAAGTATTTTAAATTTAAGTACCAACAAATATTTAATATGACAAATATAATTTTCAATTGTAATGAATTATATAATATCAATATACAAGAACTCATAGTAATGAAAATAATTTTAAACTGATATTCGCTATTTTAGTTTACAAGTAGATACAATAATCTTCTCTATTTCTCATCTTACATATTCCCCTTTATTTATTACAAGTGATAGTCTAGAGACTAATTTTATTGTTCTACCCTCAACCCCATAACAACTTATAACCAACCCCTAACCCATGACAATTATCTATAAATCTGAGAGAACAAAATCCTGTTGGGAGAAAAGGTGTTATTTTCTTATACTTGCTTCCCTCTTTCTAGGGGATGATGATATCTCTGTGGGATTCTGTAAAATCTAAAACAATGGATAAATCTCACAAGGACTAGCTATAACATTTATAGCCAGATTCATAATAATGAGTAAAGTTTACGTGAAGTTCTGTCTAGAGTGTATGATGGTGGATCAATTCAGCTAGCCACCTTGGAATTGTCCTGAGCAGTTTGTAGTCCAAAGCCCATATTTGAGTGGTGTTTATTGGCTCAATGGCATTATTATAAATCAGGCAAATGTTGTTCTGAGGTTCCATCATCCTTCTGGAGACTTCAGAAATTGCTGTTAAGAAAATGTATTGTTTTATGTGAAAACATAAACATTATTAATATCAAAACAGAAAGTTTAAATTTTAGGATAGAGTTATGTAGTGGAATTCAAACATTACTTAGGGAAGCCCAGATGTATAGTTCATGAGTTCAGGACCCCTATAGGGTGTGGCCAGAAAAGACTGGGACCCAGGGAACACTGAGTTCTACCCTGTTTTGTTCCTGTGTTCTCAGAGAGTGGACCAGCAGCCCAGTGTGAGACGATTCCTATCTCTAAGAATTGTCTTATGGTTCAGTTTGTATTATGAGTGTTCATACACCCTTTAATAAATGTTAATCCTTTATATAATACATTGGAAATGAATATTACTTCAATAGCAGGCATCCACGTGTATTTGTAGTTTTTGCTAGCTGAGCCAGAAGCCAGAGGCTGGAGCCCTGCATTTCCAGGCCAGCAAGTCTACCCTTTCTGCTCCAGCTAGGAAGCAGTGAGCCATTTAAAATGGTAGCTTCTATCTGGCTTCCTCAGCTAGTTGCTCTGGCCCGACAGTGTAGTAGTGGGGTTTCTTTGGTCTCGGGCAGCCAGAGGCCCAGACCCACAGACCTGCTGCCCGAGACTCCTTAGTAGCCTGCCGCCGCTCAGGCCCCCAGAAATGACTCAGACACTATATTAACTTTATGCTGTTTGACCTATGGCTTAGACACATTGCTAGCTATCTCTTACATCTTAAATCAACCCATTTCTATTAATCTGTCTGCCACATGGCCTGTGGCTCACCTGTGCTCCTTACATGTTGCTCCTTTGGTGTCTGGCTCAATCTGCCTGTGACTCCGCCCTTCTTTTCCTACCTATGCTCTGATTTCTCCTCCTACTTCTTCTATGGTGCCTGTCATGGCCCAAAACAGCTCCTTTATTTAAAGATTGATATTCACAGCATACAGAAAGGCATTCCCACATCACCACAGCATTTGGTTCTTTAGCAGATTGCTAAGCAAACCACAGAGATACCACCCCTTCAACTTTTGCAGTTTTGCAGTTTCCACTCAGGGCCACAGCAGACAGCACACCTTACTGCCCACACTGCGTGCCTGGAGCCCCTGGAGCCTTGCTACCCAGGACTGGGGATTATTGTTAAACGGCAGGTAACACTGCCTTTTTTTTCTTTAAACACAGATTCTATTATATTGTTCTGATTTTGTGAGAAATTGCCTTTTGTATCAGTTATTTTGTTTGTTTTGCCTGCTGGACAACATGGCCATATCGTGGGAACCTGCCTGGCTGCTTACTCTGCAGTGCTCCAGAGAGCAAGACGTTGAATGTGACTGTGACACTTGCTGGCCAAACATTGCCATTACATCTGATTTGAGGTAACTGGATATTTAGTAATTTTTTGCCCAAAAATGGCTGACAATTCTACTTTTCAAGGCTTAAGGACCTTTTTTACTGCTTTGACTGAGAATTTCTTGCCTGCGTATATTTTTGAAGGCTTCAACCCCTCAGTCCTGTTATTTTTTGTTTTGATTCTTTATTTTATACTTAAAAAATGGCCTGATACCCATTCTAAATATGAGACTATGATTAGCATGATGGATGATTTAAAGTCTAGGAATGAGCAATTGCTACCTAAAGTGTATAATACAGAAATTACAACTGATAAACTGGCAGGGAAAGTCAAGACAAATTTTCAGGTAGAACTTCCTCCTTGAGCATGAATATTAAGACTGTACAAGAGAAGTGCAGACTTTACATTAATGATGAGAATAAAAAACGTATTAATTATGTTAATAATGAGAATAGAAAAATTGCTGCTTTTATGAGGTCGTTAGAAAGATTGGCTATTCAGAAAAACTCAGACCCTAGGAAAAACAATGGCTTCTAAGATTGAGGAACTGGAGGAATGTATTGCAATACTGATGAAGGATAGTAAGATACTATCCACCAAAAACAATTAAAGATACCATCCTATGAGATATTATGGTAACAAAGAGGTTCTACCTAAGGTGGTAAATATGACAGGGATACCTCCTTCTCCACTGGTATTGTTTCCAGTTATGATTCAGACAAAGAGCACATATGGAGAGCCCCCCAACTTCATGAAGTATAATTATGAGAGATATAAAGGATATCAAGGAAGCCCTATTACTCCCTGGAATTTACTCCACATATGTAACACAAATTCTAAATGCATGGTCAACAAAAAATAGAATACCCCAAATAGAAGAGCCCCTAATGATTGGAAACAGTTAACAGCTGCTGCATTGAACTATAGCCAATATTTACAAAGGAGAAATTGGCTTAGGGGAGAGGCCAGTGCCATAGAGCTTCAGGGAAAATTGGGGGTTTTTCATTTCTCAAGACCAAATCCTTGGTGAAGCTTGTTTGCTGATGTGAAGGTTCAGACTACTTATGATGAACATGCATTGTTACTGTGCTGTACTGTTTCATTGAATGCTTGGGAAAAGATTTTAGACCCAGGACACAAAATTGAGTCAGATACTACGATCAAACAAGGCTTAAAAGGAACCTTATGCTGACTTTCTGCAGAGGTTTACCAAAGCTGTACATAGAGCAGTATCAGATCCAGAAGTTAGGAAGCAATTAAGACATTTTTTTGCCCTTTAACCATGTTAATCTTGAATTTAGGATAGTACTTATTCCACTAAAGTTCAAATCTGCACCCATAGAGGGATGGATTTAGTATGCAATCAATGTTGAATTTCTCCACTGGGACAAAAAGAATTGGGTAGGGTAAGCCATTGTCAATGTTAGGGTGAGGAAGGAATTAAGGCATCTCGTGCTTTAATTGTGGCAAACCATGCCATATAAAAGGAACTGAATGCAAGGTACTTCTGGGAACAATGTCCATCTTAGGAATGATTCAAACAGAAGGTCATTACTTCTGGATTATGCAGAAGATATGGCAAAGGCCAACACTGGACTAATGAATGTAGGTGTACAAGAGACAAAAAAAGAGGCAACCCTTTACCATCAAGAAACACCTCTTAGGGCTTCCCCTGGAAAGCTCCAAGAAATCAGATCTCAAAGCCAAGGATGGTTCAATTATATCCCAAGACAATGGAGGAATAGCCTCCTCAGGACAAGTAGGAAATTAAATGCCTAAAATAGAGGACCAGACAGCATTGGATAATAGAACAACTTTAAGGGAGAAACTGACAGTTCCAAGAAGAATCATAAATTGAATATTCTGGAAGACTTCAATAAATGAACAAAGACCAAAATTTAAAATATCGGTAAATAATTTTTATATCCAAGACGTAGTTGACATGAGAGCTGACGTTTCTATCATAACCCCATAATCATTCAAGATGGCCTCTTAACAAGGTAAATGTTCAATTTCTATGTAGTGGAACATTATCTCAGGTGAAACAGTATAAGATGGCTTGAATACCAGAAGAACAGAAAGGAAGGTTGAAGCCATATATGGCTAACATAGCAGTGAATTTATGAGGCTGTGTCCTTATACAATGATGGAATACCCAGATGAAATTCTCTACAGGCTCAAATATCAACAAGAGACTCAATTATGTTTCTGAAAACAATATTTTAAGGTGCCATTCAAAACAATCACTAGCCATTCAGGTTGTGCAGAATCATAGCTCACTAGCTGTTTAGCCTTTAAAAACACTCACAGCACTATCTTTGAAATGGTTGACAGAAGAGACTAATTGAGTTCAGCATGGCCCTTGATGGAGGAGAAAGTGCAGGCTCTATAACAGCTTGTATAGGAATAGTTACAAGCTCAGCATATTGAATAATTAACTAGTATATGTAATTCTACTAAATTTCTTATCAAGAAGAAATCTGGAAAGTAGAGAATGGTGACAGATCTAAGAGCAATTAATAAGGTGATTTAATCCATGGTTCAACCCACAAGCTCTTTACAGTCTCGTATTTCCCGGTCTTCCTTGCTATCTAAGGGATGGTCTACTATAATTATTGATTTAACGGACTGTTTTTTTGTTTTTAATTTTAATCATATCTCTGCAAGAACAAGGTCAAAGAAAAATTTGCCTTCACAATGCCCATATTTAATAATTTATGTCCGGTAAAAAGGTATCAGTGGAGGGTCCTTCCACAAGGAATGTTGAATAGTCCTACCTTATGCCATTATTTTGTATAACAGCCATTAGAAGTGATATACAAACAATTCCCACAATCTATCATTTACCATTATATGGATGATATCTTGTAGATACATTAGAAAGAATGTTTGAAGAAATGAAAAACATAAGGCCTGATTAGGGACTACATTGCCTCTGAAAAAATACAAAGAGGAGATTCTATCAATTGCTTAGGATATAAAATATGCTTTCAGAAAGTTAGGTCACAATAGGTTCAACTTAAGAGAGATAGATTGAGGACTCTTAATGATTACCAAAAACAGCTAGGAGATATTGCTCATATATGGCCCATCATTGATATAAAAACTATGAACTAGTTAATTTATTTGAAATCTTAGACGGTGATAAGTACTTAGATAGTCCCAGAGAATTTTCTTATGACTTGAAAGAGAATTAGCTTTGGTGGAAAGAAATTACAAGAAGAACATGTGAATTGTATAGATCCAGACCTCGATTATATACTGTTTATTTTATCCTCTAAGTATTCTTCTACAGAAGTCATAATGTAAAGAGAAAATAGTATATTAGAATCTATATTTATTCCACATAGGATAAGTAAAACTTTGAAAACATATATTGAAAAGATTTCTGATTTGATTTTTAAAGGACAATTTAGACTTTGTCAATTGACTGGAAAGGACCCAGCAGAAATTGTACGTGCCTTTGCCTAATGAAGAAATTGATCAATTATGGGCAGAAAGTGAACCTTGACAAAAAGCCTGCAGTAAGTTTTTGTGAGAGATCAATAATAAATGTCCCCAAAGCAAAAGAATTTAATTTATGAAATAAACTAACTGGATCTTCCCTCCTGTAGTATAGGATAAACCTATTTCTGGAGTTCCTAAATTTTATACTGATACAAAAAAATCAGGAAAATCTGGTTACAAACTAAGAAATTTAAGTAAAGTGGCTCAAAGCCCTTATAATTATGTTCTGAAGGCAAATCTGTAAGCAATTATTATGGTATTAATGGATTTTATTAAATGTCTTAACATAGTAACTGACTCTCAGTATGCAGAAGGAGCTGTGTGCATATTGAAACTTCTGATTTTATTCCTGATGATACAGAATTAACCTCATTGTTTACATAACTTCAGAATATCATTAAAAATAGAATTCATCATATATATATATGTATATATATATATATATATATATATATATAAAACACATATCAGATCTCATACAAGTCTTCCTAGTCTTCTGACACAATATAATGGTGAAATTGACCAATTATTAATAGGAAACATGCTGGAGGCCTCAGAATTTCATAAGAGACATCATGTTAATAGCAAAGGATTAAACAAGAGCTTTCTAATACTTGTCATTAGGCCAAGGAAATTCTACCAAATTATACTACTTGCTCTCTCTAAAACCAGCCATCTTTACCTACTGAAAGTAATCTTAAAGGTACACAGAAAAAAGAAATCTGGCAGTGGATGTGTTTCACTTTCCAGAATTTGGAAAGATATGTATACCATACCACTGACATTTACTCAGGAAAGCAATGGGCAACTGCCCTGAGTTAAAAAAAAAAAAAACTGATGCTGTACTTACCTTTGGAAAAGTCATGGCCATAATGCGAATTTCTTTTCAAATTAAGATTGACAATGCTCTAGCATATGTTTCTCAGAAAATGAAGCAGATTTCTTGATCTTATAATATAAAGGACATTACAGAGATACTGCACAATCTTATAGGACAAGCAGTTGTAGAGAGATCTCATCATACCTTAAAAGAGATGCTTCATAAGCAGAAAGAAGAAAAGAAAAAATTCAGGGAAAGATTACATAATGCTTTACTGACCTTGAATTTTCTTAATGCTGATGAGAAAGGAACAGCAGCTGCAGAGAGACATTGGGTAGTAGAGAAATATTCTGAGATAAACCAACCTATCTACTTCAAAGATGTGCTGACCTTAAAATGGAAGCTGGGATATGTGCTTTGGTGGTGTAGCGATTTTGCTTTTGTTTTCAGAGGAGAAGAAAGGATATGGGAACCAATGAAATTAATAAACATCTGATTCAAAAAGGAGACCCATCCTGAGGAGGAGAAGTAATGGCTCATTCACCTATATGACAATTGGATTCATGGTAAGGAAAACCCATTTAACAAGGTTGGGGCAGGGTCTCATTTTTGCCTTTACATAAGAATAGATACAACTATCTTCAAGACATTAAAAGTATGCTGAATACTTAGGTACCTAAAGCTGAAAGAAGATCATTTATAAAAGTATTACAAACAATGGAAAATAAGGACAATTGAACCAATATGCATTATTGGGTGATTTTTAAATTCTCACTGCTTTACATCTATATCTCTCAAAAATGTGGTCTGGTTTTATTATAAATAAAGCTGGCTTTGGAAATGGCATTAATGGCTTTTCCATCTCTAAGCCCAAGCACATTGGTAAAGAACACTTGAGAGATTCTGTCTTATATCAGGAAAGGCACTTGGTGAGGGACAGAAGACAGCCAGAATATATAGGGACCAATATTATTGTAATTTTATCTTTAATCCTATTTCTATGTGTATTTTCTTCTTCCCAATCTTAAACTCTTCTCTGCATCAATTTTTTCCTGAAGATGTAAAAGACATAAAAATCTTCATTTGATATTAATAATGTTTAGGTTTTCTACTGTAAAGAACAATTTCTCCTACCAGTAATCTCTGAGCATCAAGAAAGAAGAGAGAGAGAAACAGAGAGAGACAAAGAGAGACAAGGAGAGAGATGGAGACAGAGAAGAGACAGAGACAGAGACAGGGAAAGAAGGAACCTGGTGTACACCACTCAATTATTGCTTTTGAAATATAGACTATTCAGAACAGTTGCAAGATAGCTCTCTATGATTACTCCTCATGTCACCTTTAACAAGAGTCCCAGATGAACTTACCAGTACTCTGAGAATGGTTACAGATGTTTATAGCTAGTGCATTAGGATCTAACCACTGTCTTAGCTTTCACAGGATCCCAAAGAGATACTGTCACTCACGCGTCAGCAGGAAACAATCCTATGAAAAACTATGTCCCACTCAAAATAAGCTTTTTCCTCTGAGGGTTATGTATAATTATCATTCTGATAGGATAGTTATAAGTTAAAATTGGGTTCAGGGTAGGACAATAATATAGACTCAGGGATCCCTTTTAAATAAGAGAAAGGTGAATAGATAGGATAGACATAGGTAGATTTTTGTATCTACCTGTAAACAATTATTAGCTTAATATGAGCCAAGGACATTTTGCAATGGTATAGATGCTTGTATATTGATACAAATGTGAAATTATTTTATATTAATCCTTTATATGACATATTGCAAGTGAATATTTTGCAATAGTATTATATCTAAAGAAAGATTCTAAAGATTCAAAAGTAAGTAATAAGGTAAAGAGATTTGTAACAACAATAACCCCAGAGTGTGTTTTTTCTTCTGTTCTTCACCAGGTGGCTCTTCTGATATAAAACAGAAACACTGATTTTTTTTTTTTAACAACATGGATTTAGAGAAGAGAGCCATGCTCTAACTCCAAAGCCTGCTTAATTTTCAACTGATCAGGACTACAACTTTTCTAACAAGTAAAGAAATATTGCTGTTTAGGTAGTGAGATTTTTACCCTGTGGAGAATAGGTCAGGTTTTTCTTTGGTTGGTATTTTTTTTTCTTGGTAGTTTTCCCCTCTTCTTTAGATATCTATATGTCCAAGGTCTTTTGACTTCTTAAAGATAGGTATTTCTGTTTTCCTGTAAAGACAAAAAAAGAACCTGGACCCCCCCCTTATTTGGTGGGTTTTCCCATAGAGTTGTAGAATTTTCATAGTAGAACTGTCATATTGCTGGTGAGCTTGTTTTGTGATCCACTTGTTATTTAACCCGAGAGAGTCTGTTAAGGAATCACAAAAATTTATTAGAATATAAAATAGGAATAATACACTCACTGATGCAGTACAACATAGATGCTCTGCTGATCTGTTGCTAATCTGGCTGCTTTTCCGCTTAAGGCCTATCAGAACAAACTACAAGTCATTCTCCCACTTGACCTGGTCTTGACAACTTAAGAGAGCTAGCACATGCCCTCTCCTCCATTTTAACTGGTCATGTACTGAGAAAAGACCACACCCATCAGGTCAGACATCTCAAAGGTCATTTGGCTGAATGAAATTCCCACAACAGGGTTCCCTGTGTCTCAAAACATCTTCTAATAGAACTGTTACTTCAGGATCAGAATACTTAAGCTGATGCAATTTTGGTACAAGGAGACAGTTCCATCCAAATCTTGGAAGTATATATATAGTATTAATTATGCAGGCATGAAGGATGAAGACTTGAGAGAGTATTGAAGTTTTGCATTACAGTTCTGGGAAACTGTTGAGGCAAAGCAATGTGTTGCAAATCCCCGTAAGAATACCCAAAGAATAGCATAGCTGGATCTTGTTGTAGATTGATTCCTAGTTTTCAGTGAAACTGCCATATTAACTTCCAAAGTGGCTATACAAATTCGTACTCTCATCAGCATCAGAGTTGTATTCCCCTTATTCCACACCTTTCCAGTATGAGCTATCAATTTCTACATCCTTTCAAGTATGAGCCATAACTTCTGTTTTTAATATTAGCCATTCTGGCAAGTGTAAGATGGAATCTCAAAGTCTTTTTAACTTGCATTTCTCTGATTAAAGATGTTGAAAATTTCTTTAAGTATTTCTCTGCCATTTGGGATTCATCTGTTGAGAATTCTTTGTTTAGATCTGTACCCAATTTTTTATTGCATTACTTGGCTTTTGATGTCTACGTTCTTGAGTCTTTTTAAATATATTTTTGAAAAATCAATGCTTTGTCATATGCTGAGGAAGATCTTTTCCCATTCTATAGGCTGCGGTTGTGTCCCTGTTGATAGTAAGGTGCCTTATAGAAACTTTTAACTTTCAGGAGGTCCCACTTGTTAGCTGTCAATCTTAATGTCTGAGCTATTGTTGTTCTGTTCAGGAAGTTGTTTCTTGTGACATTGTGTCCAAGGCTATTTCTCATTTTCTCTTCTATCAGGTTCAGCGTATCTAAATTTTTATTGAGAGTTTGATCCACTTGGACTGAAGTTTTGTGCAGGGTGATAGATATGGATCTATTTGTAATATTCTATATTCTGACATCCAGTTATAGAAGTACTATTTGTCAAAGAGGTTTTCTCTTTTTTCCCACTGTATAATTTTGGCTTCTTTGTTGCAAATCAGATGTCCATAGATGTGTAGATTTACATATAGATCTTCAATTTTATTCCATTGGCCCACCTGTCTGTTTGTATGCTAGTACCATGCATTTTCCTTAGTATATCTCTGTACTAGAGCTTGAAGTTGTAGATGGTATTACCTCTGAAAGTTGTTTATTATGATGATGATGATGATGATGATGATGATGATGATGATGATGATGATGCAGGATTGGTTTAGCTATTCTGGGTTTTTTGTTTCTCTATATAAAGTTGAGTATTATTCTTTCAAGATCTGTAAAGAATTATTTTGGGATTATAATGGGCATTGTATTAAATCTGTAGATTGCTTTTGATATGATGTACAATTCTTGGGCATAAATCCAAAGGCTGCTTAATCATACCACAAAGGCTCTTGCTCAACTATGTTCATAACAGTTTTACTTGTAATAGCCAGAAGAACCTGGAAACAACCTAGATGTCCATCAGCTGAAGAATGGATAAAGAAATGGATTATTGCTCAGCTGTTAAAAATAATGACATCACAAGATTTGCAGGAAAATGGGACACTAGACAAAATCAGTCTGAGTGAGGAAACCCAGAAAGACTAGGTAATGAGGTTCAGGTGCATATGCATGGATCTCCATGGAAAGAGGAAATAGGAAAGGTTTCATGAGTAGACTGAGGGTAAGTGGGCATGAAAGCAATCAGGTTGGGAGGGGGAATTAGGAGAGATAACTGAAAGTGACTACTGGGAAGTTAGGGCATTTCATGATCAGGTAGAAATCTGGTACAAGGGAATCTCCAATAAATCTATAAATACAACCTCTGTCAAATATCCTAGTAACAATATGTATCCTTAACTGACATTCTCCCATGACCAGGCAAACCTTCAAGTGGAAGGATTGGGACACCAACCCAGCCACTTAACCTTCAACCTACCATCTGTCTTTCATATGGGATATGCTGGGGTAAAAGTGACCTAGAAATTGAGAAAGTGGACAAGAAATGACTGGTCTAGCCTATAACCCATTCCAGGAGAATCACCCCACCCCTGACAATGCCTGGAGCACCAGGGACCACAGAATGGATGTCCCAGAGACCTAGCATAGAGCAAAACATGGCTTCATCTCTTACCAGCTTTTGAGAACCTATTCCTCATACTGGGTCACATTGCCCACCCTTACTACATGGAGAGGTATTTAGTTAACCGCAACTGATATGCTGTGTTTTGTTAACATCCTTGAGAGGCCTTCCCTTTCCTGAACAGAAATGGAAGAGGAGTGTATTGAGGGTCAATGGCAGAAGATTGATTTGAGGAAGGGATTGGGAGGAGAGAAAGAAGAGGATGTAAAATTAAAAAGGAAGAAAAGAATGTCCTGACAGGCCAAAACATAAAGTTCTGAAAGCGAAGGCAGGGTATGGCACACACAAGAAGTGTGGATTGTCTGATGAAGACAGTTCCACTGGAAAGAGTTGAGCTAGACTAAGAAAAAGACTATGTATTCTGAAGATAACAAAACTGAATTGTGACATCCTCCAAAGCCTTTGGTAATCCAGATGACTCTGTCATATGCCAGATTTAGTATTAATTGGGTATGTCCTGCAAGTCTTTGGTTTGCTTTGGTCTGATCATTTTTTGGAAAGCCAACTTCCTCCCTTTATGAAAGTGTTACGTTGTGTCATTGGTTGGAACTATGTCACCAGTGTTTTAACTGTATACATTATCGTTAAGAGACTGCATTTTACTTTCCAGTGTTCTTGTAACTGTTAAAAATTACAGTAATTTTTGAAGTTGGAGTGAATGAATTTCATAGTGAGATGACTGTAAAGTTTTGAGACAAGGGGTGAAAGGTTATGGCTTAAGAAAAGCAACTTAAATAGGAAAGGGTTAATTTTGGCTTTCTGTTTGAGAACATGGTCCATCATGGCAGAGGGGGTGTGATGAAATGAGTGTGAAGAGCTAATCATTAGCAGCAGTTGTGGAGCTGAGATAGTTTTCTCCTTTTCATTCACTCCAGGTTTCCAAGTCATTGAGCAGAATGCACATTTGAATTCACTGTTCTCACACTACTAACCTAGTATAGGAACGTGACACAAAATACCCAGAAGTTTGTTTTCAAGGCTCTGCTAAATACCAACAATTTGACATTCAAGATTACCCATTATAATACCCTGTTGCAATTTGAATAAATAAAATATAATAAATGCTAGTGAGGTTGTGGCAAAAAAAAAATAGGTATGTGTGTTTTCTTAAGTCAAGCAGCCAATATTTATTCAAAGCAACATTTTTATTAGAATTTAAAAGAAAAACCACAGGGCAGGTAAGCTGTAAATCTTTTCAGAGAAGACAATGTCTTATTTACTGTTGCTTGGAATGAAAATTAGCACAGTCATTACAAAAAACACTATGAAATTAGATCAATTCCTGGAAGTAGAATTATCTTATGGTCAAGGAATCTCGCCCTTTGGTGTATTTCCAAAGAAGATAAACATGTGGAAAAATTAGTATTCTCATCTCTTGAAGTGCATGACGGTCATAAAATGGAATCGAAGACAGAAAAATGACTAAACAACATGTGGTTTATTTAAACTGTCTAATGTTATTCAGACACGAAGAAATGTAACAGCATCATGTGTAACCACAGGTGTAAATCACATATGTGTAAAGATTCAGGAATAGAAAGACAATATCACACAGACTCATTCATATGTGAAATCTAAAAATATTGATCTCCACATAAAGTGAGAGAGGTCAGGAGAAGACAAGGAGACAGGCAATGGCTTCTTTCCCGCAGTCAGGTGGTCAATAGGGAACTGGGTTTCTGTGCTCAGAATGTACACAAGTGATGGTAATAATGTTTACATCTCAAAATAGACAGAAGAGAGGCTGTTGAATGCACCCACCAAAAAGAAATTATATGAATTCAACATGGATAAGCTACTTATTTCTGAGTTGAGCAGAACTCTATATACCTGAAAAAATAAATTTACTCAAAATCATTTCAAATTGTATGTCTATCAAAAATCTATTTTCTAGTTGAATTCATCTCCCCAAAGAGAAGCTGAAGTTAAACAAATGGCAGCATTTTTATAATAAGTCTTTTTGTTTCAGTTGATGTATAATTAGGCACAGGTATAGGATACAGTGCTGTAAGTCCATACATGTATACAATAAGTGAGTAGATCTCTTTAATCATTTTATTTTGATTATGGATATTCAAGCTCCTTACTTCTATTTTTTAATAAAACACACAGCAAGCTGTTATGCACTACGGTGATTCTCCTGTATTGTAGGACATTGGACCTTATTTCTAGTGTGTGACTTTGAACCTCGCTTCATCTCCCTTCTACTCTTGCTAACCTCTAGGGACTGACAGTCTAGATGTATGGACTCTAGCTACATAAAATCATCTTTTCAGCTTCCACTGAAGTAAGAACCTGGTGTTTGTCATTCCATACCTTGCTTATTTCATTTAACACAAAATGTTCTGGTTTCATTCACGTTGTCACAAATGACAGAATTTCATTCTTTTAGGGTGTTGAGGCCCATTCTTTGTTTTGATGCCATATATATTCCTCATTCATGCATTTTATGTGAACACTTTGATAGATGTTGTATCTCTGCTATTATAATTAGTGATGCAAGAGCAACATGGATGTGCAGGTGTGCTTTTTTAAATATATGTGAATTACACTTCCCTTGTATGTATATCTAACAAAAAAGGTAGAGAGATCACTTATCAGTTATACTTTTGGTTTTTATAATTACCTATATAGTGTTCTGGATGTAATCTATATCTTTTAGTGAAGATGGATTATGTATTTGCTGATTAATTATAGCCATTTTCAATGTCAATAAAGTATTATACTGAATTGATTCTTTGCTTTTTAGTTTTATATTTGCATGTTTGGTTCCAAGAAACAAGATAATTTTCCTCAAAGTTTATTCTTATAGATAAAGAAATTTTAAAGGTAGAATAATTAATAATCTAAATGAGGCAAAGAAAAGATAAACAATTTAAACTTCCTCTCGTTGCTAGCAAAAAACATTTTGCCAAAGTTTGCAAACAAAATGATTAAAAGTCATTTTATCTTGACATTTTATACTTAAGAAAATTGTAGATCATTCAATTGTATCATAAGGAATAAAAGCCAACTAACAATAAAATTAGGCTATACATATGCTTAATTTTGTTGTCATTATTAAATAATTTAGACAGTAATAGAAGCAGTGTGAAAAAACCATATAATAAATTTATTAAAAGGATAAATGTAGTATATGTCCAGATTATATCATCTAAAATAGTTGGAATTAGAAATATATTATATTACACATTCATTGATATTAAACTATTTTAACATACATAATATGATATATTAGGTATAGGAACCAATCTAAACACATATTTTAGGTGGGTTGGGAAAATTTTATAAAGTATCATTAGTGTATCTGGGTTTTGATTACCAAATATCTGAATATTTCACTTAGAAAGTTTCAGACTTTGGGGTCATTTGGATTTGGGGATTTTAGATTATGGATACTCAACATATATGCAGATGACATTTTAAAATGTATAATTCTCTGAAGGAAAGAAATCCAGTGAATATCTTGAATAGTTATATAGGTATAGCTTGGCATAGGAGGAGGTAGCTTGGGTATTTTAAGGAAACCACTAATGGATGAATCTTTCACTTTATCAAGACTTACATAAGAAGAAGTGAGTATGTAAACTGCAGAGGATTTGGCCAGACATCAGAAAAACATTTCTTTCTTTTTGTGTGTCTATACTGAGATTTACTTTTCAAATTAGTTGAATTAGAAAGCCTTCCTCTCAGTAGGAAGAGCCAGATCCTAGACAAGTCATCTTCTACAATCTCTGGGAATGACTGAACATTTGAAAGTATTTGAATGTCAGCACAAAAGCTAGTATCATGCTGACTTTCTTTCACTTGTTTCAAGATAACAGTAAACACACAACATACCCAGCACTATTGTCTATCACACTGTGCCATTAAGAGATAAAGTTGAAGACTAAGGGGATTCAAAATTGCAACTAAATTCCCACCCAGCTGCCTCTCACCACTCAGGACCTGTACATCATGCCCAATACCAAGTATCCATTTTTATCAAATAATTTGCCTATTTCTCCATGGTAACTTTTGAATAGCAGAATAGCAAAGCCTGTGGAGCAGGCAAATATGGTTTTAATATAGATCTGGCAAGACACACACCAAGAAAAGCAGAGGGGCTTTATGAAATCAATAGCAGATCACTGGACAAAAGAGGCTACACTTGCCGTAATTGAACATGATAAAACAAAAATTTAAAATTTTTTAAATCTATGGTGACATAAAACATAGAAATTCATGTTAAAAACAACATCCAGGTTATGGTACTTTCTCGTTGTTATTGTCCGGGACAGTCAGAGACAATACTGCTGACTTATTTTGGGCTAAATTACATTCTCTCAGCCAAAGCCATAAATTTACTGTGAGGATAACACATGTTGCATTGAGCAAATAATTTTCAAATGAGTGAGATCAATGAGTATGTTGTAATTCTGATATGTTTGAATCAATTTTACTGCTCAAATGTCTTTCAATTATCAACTCTCTGCTCTATTTCACTTTGAAACTAAACACATCATAGGTCAAGCTAGATATATTTACATATTTTAGGACAGGTATCTATGTACAAGATACTCATCAAGAAATTACAGACACTGGAAACCTAAAAGAATACAACTCACCTCTACTGTGGCTAATCTGACTCACAGACTAGGCTCATTCTCATTAGGTCATATGGTTTTGACTTTCTAATTTTATTACATTGGAAGCCAGCTATTGCAGGATGTTGACGGTATCTATGGTAAATGTAACATGCTTTTAAGTGTAGGATTTTCTTACCTCACAATGAACTAGTCTTTCAGGATAAAGGCTTTTCTGATAAGAGAGGACAGAAAAGATAAGATGGGAAGCCAGTGTAGTTCTCTAAAACACAAGTTTCTTAAAGTAGCCCTGTTGGTCCCAACCAAGGGACACTTTTGCTAACATCTGGAGGGGGGTAAATCTTCTACATCTGGAAATGAAGTTTCCTTATATACAAAATATATGAAGCATTTGAATGCTCTGAATTTCTCTAGGCATTGTGATTAATTAACAACACTGACTTTCACTTTCTCCCAATGGATGTGTTTCCTTGGTTTCTTCACATAACTGGTCACATCTATTCAGTAGTCAAATCTTTTCTCTAAATGTCAAAATTTAGGTTTTTGTTTTTGTATAAATACAGATACCCTTAGAGGCCAGAAGAGGGTGCCGATCCAGTGGAGTGAAAGTTACAAGTGGTTGAGAGTTGTCTCCTACATGTGTGCTGGGCACCAAACTTGGATCCTTTGGCTAAGAAGTGAGTGCCTTTAACTACTGAGCCCTAACATAGCTTCTTGAAAGTATTTTCTTTAACTTTTATCTGTAGTATTTCACTTTTAATGCTAAAATATTTATATTTTGGAAATGCTTTTGAGTCCATCTTTCCTAAGCATAGCTCAAACTCAGAACTTAGTAAAGACAAAAATCTCTGACTATAAGAAGAAAACTATTAAAAAGTTAATATTTAGTTAAGGGCATAGTGGCTTATATCTTTAATTTCAACATTTGGGGAGCTGAAGCAGAAGAATAACCAAGAGCTCAAGGCCAAGCTAGATAACATAGTTGTAGTCAGACGTCTCTCTGTCCTGCCTGGCCAGTCCCGCAGTCATATAGTCCCAAATAAACATACAGAGGCTTATATCAGTTATAACTTGTGTGGCCTGTGGCTCAGGCTTATTACTTCCTGACTCTTACTCTTTAACTGACCCGTGATTCTTATCCCTGTTTAGCCATGTGGCTTGGTGCCTTTGCTCATTGCAGCAATCTTGTCTTGCTTCCTCTGTGTCCACTGGCATCTCTCTCTGCTCTTCCTCCTCCCATGATTCTCTTAGTCTGGTACCCCTGCCCATACTGCCTGCTTACCTTTTCTGGCTAGAGCTTTATCAACCCAATACATGTGACAAATGTTTACAGTGTATAAGAGCGTTCTCCCATATGTTCCGGAGTAGCTTGTATTAGAAAGGACTTCACAGAGAAAACAAGAACAGAACGCACATGATGCTAATGTTACCAAATTATCAAGACCACCCTGTAGCTTATATAAGTGTGTTTTATCTTTTGTGTATATACTACTACAAGCAAATCTATCAATGAATGGTTTATTAGAATATTGATAAGTATTTACTCTACAGAAATAAACTATAATAAATGCTCTGAATAAAATATTGGCTCCAAACATGGGTCTTGAAATAGTTCCATATTTGGGAGAAATAAATGTATCTAGGAGTATCTGTTCTTACTTAGGTACCAATTTTCACAAGGGAAAATTTTGAGAGACCATAGAAGCTTGTGTGCCCTATCAAGACTTACATATTTTGGCATCAGTTCCCATGGCTTCTGTTCAACACACACAGAAAGGCAAATAGTTTTGGGGCCCATGCATCACTTTGTAGTAACTCAGTGAATTGGATTCTATTGTTCTCTTGTCAAAACCTCCATGAAAACCAAACAGGAGATTAGCCTCCTTCTAGATAGCAAACAGGAATAACAGAAATCTATGTATGACCAATGTTGCAGTCCTAGAGTTTTTAGAGCAGTAAGCTTTGTGACGGTTCCCTCCCCCTCCCCATGAAAAAGTGTTAGATTTCTTACCTGCTCAGTTTATTTTGTTCCATTCTAAATTCCCACCATTCAATATGAGCCAATGTGGATATGGTTCTTTGTCTCAGTTCCCACCGTGAATTTATATTTAAGCATATGCTGTGACCACCCTCCCTCAGACTTCTCTCTCATGCTATATTACCCTCCTCTTCATTTTTTCATGAGTGCAAAGATTCTGGCAGCAAACACTTAACCCTGGTTCAGTGTTTCTGAAATCCTGAGAATTATGGAGTGGGAAGGATGGTATAAAAATTCTAAAATGGTATCAAATATAGTTTTTAAAGTTGCTAATGCATCGCAATTTGGACATCGCACAAGAAGTGCTTATAGACTCTTGTATTCTTTCAATGAATTACCATGAAAGCCCTCTATGCCAAAAAACAAAAAATTGAAAGTTTGAATTTAGGTGCTAGTTTCCCAGTTATTAATTCACATGTATGGGGAAGTAACCTTCTTGGTTTTCTTTTCACTTTGGTTTGCAATTTCAAAGACATGTATTTTTCCCAAAGCGTCATGCTCCTCCAACATACGTGGGCACATGTCAAGCCCTCTGTGCTATTTCTAACTTAAGAGAAATCATGCTCCTAGAAGTATATTTGTAAAATAATTTAATTCTTAACAAATGCAAGCATTTCTTTATCATGCTAAGTTTTAATCCATAACTGGCAAAGTAGAAAATGCACATATTCAAGAATGACACAAAACAGCTTTATCTATTTTTTCAACCTGCTCTTTCATGGCTTCTATTTATTAATATATATATATATATAATATATATAACATTATATATGTATATATAAAACAGTGCCTAAAATTCAAGCTTTCAGACCAAGAACCAATATTTCCAGTGATCACATGACAAATGCTAGAGTTCACCACTCACCATCACATCTTTTATCGGTAGATGCTTATTTGCCTATTTGTACAGTTTTCATTTAATTACACTTAGACTTACTTAATAGTAATTAAAAAGAAAAATAGAAAACAAATTTAAAATGGTTGGTCCCATCTTTAATTAAATTAGAAAAATGTCCAGTAACAGCAAAGCATGCTGAAAGCAAATGTCTTACAAAATCAAGACACTAGATCATATTCTTAGATGTTGAGAAGAAGACAGACATTCTGGAGAATGTTGCTTAGATCAACTCAGAGAAATGGCAGCGTTATTTAGGTTGTTACCATATATAACACATATCTGACCCACTGGGTTAGGTACTTGACCTGTTCTTGCACTTCATGTTCTCAAGAATGCTTCCCGTGTGAATCTAGAGACAAAGATAAAGGAAGAGAATACAGGAATTGATAAGAATTTTTGAGGGTTTTTTTTTTTTTTTTTTGAGATAGGATGAGAAAATCTGACTCTCAAAGAGATGAGATTAGGATTCATGAATCTAGAAAACTTTTCATATAGAAAATTACTTGATCAAAATCTTTAACAGGAATAGGGGGATTTCAGTTGACCATCCTATTTCAGGTTACAGTGAATACCTCTGCAGGGCATTAGCAAATTCTAGTTGTGATGTTAGAAATGACGCCCAGTATTTCAGGGGTTCCTCCTGGCCCTCTGCAATATTTATTCTGAACTTTAGCTGCACGTGTTTTCTTTTTCCACAGCAAAAGACACTAAACAATCAGATACATGATCAGATCTCAGCTTTTAATGTGAACAACAGAAATGGAGTAACTTAAATTCGAAACCACTGGGACTAGGATCAAATTTCATTTCCTGTTAATGAATAAACAATGGCCATTTTTAAAGTATGCAAAATGTAGATCTTAATGTGGGGTTGACAACCTGATCCCCAAGGTTTATGGAAATATGGACCTACCTTGTTCCATACTAGAGTCAGTTTTCAGATTCCCATCCTAATATAATCTGATTTGTGCTCTGAACCACTGGAATGGACTTGGCACAAACATGGATTTCCCCTATGTGCAGCCCTGTTGCATGAATAAATGAAACACAGGGACAGATCTCTAAAAAAGTTGGAGATATTAGAGAGAGTAAACACCGTAGTCAGCTCTTACCCAGATGTCTTCTCTTGGCTTCCTCTCCTTCTGTCTTTCTATGCCTACCTTAAATACTCTCTCTGTAAGTTAAGGCATGGCTCTACCACTGCCTGCCTGGAAGCCTGGAATTTCTTCTGTAAACTAAGATGACCTAGAACTCAGCTTGGATTAAGGGTGTAGGTCACCACTCTCTGGATACTCCCTATGCTGGGATTAAAGGTGTGAATCACCACTCTCTGATCCTCCTAGACTGACTATGGTTAGACTCACTCTGATATCTCTGAAACTTCTGGAGTTTTTATTAAATCCCCACATATCCCCTTTTGTATTAAATTTTTGAAAAATTTTTGATATCTAACATAAGAAAAACCATATACAACAGGTAAAATAATTACATACAATATATACAAACAATAAATGAGTAATGTCCAGTCTATTAACAACTGACAATTCAAAGAAACTATTTCATTAATTATCCTATTGTGATGAGTCCAAAAGATTATACCTAATTCACTTCCTTTCTAACAAAAAGCTATTATTTTGATGACTCTTAAACTTACAAACTTTAACTTCAAAGTTTCTTTTCTAAAACTGTCACTAGAAAGCTATAACTATCTCGTCTTCAACTACCTCAAAGACCCAAGAAGGAAACAATATTTACCCAAATAACCAGGAAGTGCAAGCAACTTCCAAAAACTAGAAATGACAAAGATGTTATGTATATGCCTGGACAGTCACCCAAAATTCCTTTATAAAGTTGGGGCATCCATCTTCAGTCTACAGGCCGAGAGTCTCTTTTAATTTCAGTGAAGCAGAAAACTATTTTGGGGTAGTTCAGTCACTTCTCCTTGTGTCCTGAAGATTGAACTCTCTCTTCAAAGTTCTTTTCAACTTTCCCTTACTGTACTTGTTGGCTATTGGTCTTCTGCCGGTATTTAGCCTTAGATGGAGTTTACCACCTGCTTAGGGCTGCATTTCCAAGCAATCCAACTCCAGGAAGACCCTGGCTGGGCCCACAAGCATGGGCCATATCTGACAGTTTTCTCTGAAAAGCAGGAATCTGAAGGACCATCTCAGCTTTTTCTGTCAAAGTTCAAAGGTCACTTTCCAAGGGAACCTGCATGTTCAGTTTAAACAGTATACTGTCAAGCAGTCAGTACAAGAACAGGTTCTTGTCCAATGACTAACCGTTGCCACAAAGAAAGTAGACTCCACATGGAGTTTCTTCAACGCCCATTTTTCTCTTGAAGTATATTGGGGGTGCCAGGAGCAGACCTGTCTCACTGTCCAGAAAAGTCTAAGTTCTAAAAATATTTTAAATGCCATATCCTATGGATCTCTGAAGTATTTGAAGAAGACCTGTTCATCTAAAATATATTTGTTTAATCTTGAAAACATATCTAACATGACTATGTCTGAACATAATGTCTAACTACTAACTTGCATTGCTTTATATTCTAATTAATTGGTAATAAAATATTTCATGGACTAGCAACTTATATTACAATGTTAGATGAACTGAATAAGTATACTACCTTGAACAAGCATAGATATTTGTACAGTAACACAAGTAATCTCAATATACACAATTTGTATACACTACACAAAAAAACAATGCAATGCAAAAAATTTAAAGCCAGTAAATCCTTTTAAAAGAAGATTCAATAATCTGTCCTTATATCCTATATATCTCTATCCCTTTTTTATTTCTATTTTTAAAAATACAAATCTTGAATCTAATTGTTTTCATTTAAAGTTTTTCTAACCATAACTATTAACAATTTTTAAGCAATTAACCTAAACAATGACAATCATCTGTAACCCACTGAACAACAATAAACCACCCACCCCACCACTTGGGAATGTGGGCACTGTGTTCTTAAATTTACTTCCTGCTGACTGGAGGCATCTTGGGAAAAGAAAGGTTTTGTTAAATGTCAAGTCCTGATATAAGTAGCGGTGTCATTTGTTGTCCAGTCTCTGCATAACAGGAAAGCACATGGCTTTTCTCAAGTCCTGGCTATAGTAATCTGTGAAGCTGGTTCATCTCAGCGAGCTGCCTTGAAATTGTCCTGAGCAGTTTGTTGTCCAAATCTGATCTTTGATTGGTGTTTGTCAGCCTAGTGGCTTTGCCAGAGTTCATGTGATATCATCGTTGTGGGGCCCCATCTTCCTTTTGGATACTTCAAGTTCACAATTAGGCATTGTCATGGATCACTGCAGAAAACTGATAAAACTAAAACCCAACACAATGTACAGGAAACTAAACATATAACAATATATTGAGTATAGGATTAGTAACAATAGAATAGTCCCTTATTTTTAGTTGTTCTTCTGTCCCATATCAGGTGGCTCTTCTGATATGATAGAGATTTTTTATTTTTCTTTAACAAGTATGCTTGAGTTTAGAGAAGGAGAGAGCCACACTCCAACTCTAAAGCCAGCTTTAAATTATAATCAAACTGGGACTTTAACTCACACACACACACACACACACACACACACACACACACACACACACACACACACACACACACACAAATTGTAGAGGTGAAGCAATGATTAAAGAGATTTTACCCTATGAAGTATACTGGTACCAATACCTACGATATTCTTTTGCTTGCAAATTTTCCTGGATAGCCTCCCTTTTGCTTTAGATGTCTAGATGTCCAAAGTCTTTTAACTTCTTGAAGATAGGTGTTTCCAGTTTTCTGTAAAGACAAAAACAGAAACCTGCCCCACTCTTTGTTTTTTCTTACAACTTAAAGAATTATAATATGTATGGATGAACTACCAATTCTTATTTTCATGAAGTTTCTCTGGTCCAAATCGAGTCTTTATTAATTTTGATGGTATCAAGAACTTCTCTTCATCTGTGGAAACAAAAGCAAAACCCCTTCCCCAACGTAGCACATACCCTGGCTTCCATTCAGAAGTTAGTACATCTTTGAAGTAAAACAGGCTGATTTAGTTCAGCTCTTTTTTCTATAGTCCAATGCCTTTCAACAGCTGTTATTCCTTTCTCATTAGCATTGAGAAAATTTAAAGATAATATAGCATTATGTAGTCTATCTCTGGAGGGTCTTTGTTATTCCTTTCTGTTTATTTAACATATCCTTTAGAGTTAGATTTGATCTCTCTATGACTGCTTGCCCTGTAGGATTGTGTGGTATTCCTGTAATATGTTTTATATTATAATAAGGAAAGAATTGTTTCATTTTACTAGAGGCATATGCCAGAACATTGTCAGTCTTAATTTGTACAGGCGTTCTCGTGATGGCTATAACTTCTAACAAATGTGTGATTACAGAATCAGCCTTTTCTGAACTCAAAGCAGTTGCCCATTGAAATCCTGAAAAAGTATCTATTTTATGATGGACATATCTTAATTTCCAAAATTCTGTAAAATGAAATAAATCCATCTGCCAGATTTCATCTCTATGTATTCCTTTAGGATTACTTCCTCTGGCAATGGAATTTGGTTATAGAAAGAACAGGTGGGACACCTTTTTATAATTTGTTTGGCTTGTTGCCAAGTGATAGAGAAATCTTTTTTTAATCTTTTACTATTGATGTGATGTTTTTTAATAAAATTCTGAGGCCTCTAGTTCATTTTCTATTAATAATTTATCAATTTCATCATTACTTTTTGCTAAAGAACCTGGCACATCCATATAGGGTAGAATGTGTGTTATATAGAAGGGATGATTTCTAGTCCTGATTATTTCTTGTAACAGAATAATGAAGCTAATTATGATTCATCATTAATAAAATCAGCTGTTCTAATGTGTAGAACAACTCTTTCTGCATACTGAGAGTCAGTGACTATGCTAAGAGGTTCAGTAAAATCCATTAATACCATAACAATAGCATGCAATTATGACTTTTGAATAGACTTATAAGGGCTTTGAGCCACTTTACTTATATGTTCTGAATTGTAACCTGCCATTCCTGCTCCTGATTTGTTTGCATCAGTATAAAATGTAGGGTCTCCATAAATTGGTTTATCTTGTAAAATACGAGGAAGAATCCAATTAATTTTCTTTAGAAATCTAATTCTTTTGCTTTGAGGATATTTATTGTTAATATCTCCCAAAAAATTACTGTAGGCTCTTTGCCAAGTTTCACTTTCTACCTATAATTGGTCAATTTCTTCATTAGTTAAAGGTACAACAATTTCTGCTATGTCCATTCCTGTCAATTGACGAAGTCTTAATTTTCCTTTAAAAATAAGTTCAGAAATCTTTTCCACATATGTTTTTAATTTCTTACTCAGCTTATGTAGAAGAAATACCCATTCTAACATAACATTTTCCCTTTGCATTATTATTCCTGTAGGGGAAAGCTTAGAGAGCAAAATAACTAGAATGCAGTAAAGGTCTAGATCCACGTGATCCACATGTGTATCCTGTAATTTTTTTTCCACCAAAGCCAGTTCTTTCTCAGCTTCAGGTGACAATTCTCTCGGACTATTTAAGTCTTTGTCACTATTTAAGGTTTTGAACAAATTATCTAGTTCATCATTTTTAATTCCAATAGTGGGTCGTAAGTTGGCAATGTCTCCTAGTAGTCTTTGAAAATCATTAAGTGTCTTCAATCTATCTCTCTTGATTTGTACCTTTTGGAGTCTAATTTTTTGTTGGCCTATTTTGTTGCCTAAATAATCAACGGAATCTCCTCTTTGTATTTTTTCTGGAAATCTGTAATCCCCAAGCAGGCAAAATTCTTTTTACGTCTTCAAAAAATTTTTTCTAAGGTATCAATATTTGAATTGGCCAACAAGATGTCATCCATGTAATGATAAATTATAGATTGTGGGAATTTGTTATATATTTGTTCTATTGGCTTTTGTACAAAATATTGGCACAGAGTAGGGCTATTCAACATTCCTTGAGGGAGGACCTTCCACTGGAATCTCTTTACAGGCTGAGAATTATTATAAGTGGGCACTGTAGAGGCTAATTTTTTGTTGTCTTGTTCTTGTAAAGGTATTGTAAATAAAGTCTTTTAAATCAATAACTATAATAGGCCATTCTTTAGGTAACAAAGAAAGCAAAGAAATCCCAAATTGTAGAGAGCCCATTGGCTGTTACCATTCTCCACTTTCCAGATTTCTTCTTAATAGCAAATACAGGAGAATTCCAAAGGCTGGTTGATTCTTCTATATGCTGAGCATTTAACTACTCCTGTACCAGCTGCTCTAAGGCCTGCAATTTCTCTTTTGTTAGAGACCATTGATGAACCTATATAGGCTTCTCTGTTAGCCATTTTAGAGGTAGTGCTATGGGTGTTTTTGAAAGATCAGCAGTTTTTTTTGCCTTTTTTCTCTATAACCTGAATGGTCTGTGATTGTTTCTCATAATACCTTCTAATATTTTTCCCAGAACCATGTGCTAGTCTATGGCTTTTTTTTCTGTTTGGAGGAATACTAATCTGTGTGTTCCACTGTTGTAATAAATCTCATCCCCATAAATTTATAACAATGTCAGCCACATACGGCTTTAATATTCCTCTCTGTCCTCCTGGTCCTATAACACTTAAGCCATCTTGAACCCTGTTTTACCTGGGATATTGACCTAATACCAAAAAACTCAATATTTACCTCCTGAAGGGGCCAACTTGGATGCCATGACTCTGGTGAAATTATTGATACATCCATGCCTGTGTCCAATAAGCCTTCAATAATAATATCATTTATTTGTACTTTTAATTTTGGCCTTTGTTCATTGATAGAAGCTTGCCAAAATATTCACTTTTTAATTTTTTCTGAATTTTTTTTCTTGGACTATCCTTATTTACAGGACAAAATGGGATATAATTGATGACATGTATTGTTTGCATATGTAATCAGACAACAGGGAATAAGAACAGGTCAGAAGTTCAACAGAATTTCTCACCTTACACTTACATGAAGGACTGATACCAGGTACTATAGACACCATAAAGAAAAAAAAAAGTAAATTATATTCATCTGCCCATATCCAGGAGCAGGTACTGCAAATGCTAACTGAGAAGCAAGATCTGCTAAGAGGCTTTAACCAAACAGATGCTGACTGTATTACCAAAACGCTGTTTCACAGGAATTCTGATACAATTCACTGCTTTACAACAAGCAATAATTTATGAAATTATCATCCAAAGACAAGTGGATGTACAGCCAGAAAGGTTTACTTTGACCTGAGATTGTTGTGCTTACCAAGTACCTCAATAAACCACAAGAAACAACAAAACCCATTTTAAGAGTTTGTTGGTAGAGAGGGGAAAATGAGGAGGTTCCCAGGCCTGCCTGGAAGAGAGGTGGTAGAGAGAGCTGAATGGGTGGAGTCTGCTTTTTAAAGGTAGCTCAGTGCATAGGCATAGGGGCTTATGTAGCCATGCCAGGCATGTGCACAGATTGTACAGATTATGTGACCATGCTCTGCATGCACATAGATTATGTAAGACATAAGGTTCTGGAGTAACTAAGCATTTAACCTGAATGCTGAATACTGTGGAACCCCAGAAGTAGCTAGAGGGTACCGGAAATGTCAACAGAGACAAAATGGTCTCTTAACAAATTCTATTTTGTTATAAATTGCCAGTTTCATTTTCTGTTCCTTATATCAGATCAAAAGTATTCAATAATTGAATAAATCAATGAATCCCAAACAGTTCTAAGTACACACACACACAGGAGAGGTAGGTGGGAGGAAGAGAAGAAGAGAGAGATATATAGAGAGAAACCTGTAATTTTCTCTAACCTACATATATTCCAGGACAATAATAGTCCTAGTTTCCAAGAAGGAACTCGTTTAATAAGTAAACAAACTTATTTTTTGTTTAACAAGCAAACAAATGTATGTATTAATACATGAATGCATGGGTTTATAAATTTACTCGATGGCAGCAATGTAAAAATGAAGAAATATATCAGGGAGAGGTTTCCCTGGGTGACAATGATTATCATAGTCAAATCTGGAGACCCTTTGGAGAGAGACAGGGATACTGCTGGGCAGCAGAAACATGCCAGGTGGGCAGAAGTCTCTGGTGATGGCCAGGATGGAGACAGAATGTGTGGGCCTGAATAAGAGAAGCCAGCTTGAATTAAACAGAACAATCAGCCAATGATGAAAGTGGAGGACAGATAAAGAGTGACTCATGATCGGTTTGATTTGACGTAAGCAGAAACTCAGACATCCTGTAGGGTTCAGAGAAGGAGATGATCAAAACAGTCCTTGCAGGGAATGACTCATCCTCATTGTGTAGGACTGAATGAACAGACAGGACTGGAGATATGTGAAACTAGTTAAGTGGCTGTAGCCATCTAGTTTCAGTGCAATTAGGAAAAAAATCCATGCTCAGTTATACCTGGGTTTGAATGACCTACTGCAGCCACACTTGATGTATTTAGGTAGAAATATGATAACTGTAAGGCAGGGGAAAGACAGAGATTTTAATCAATAAAATGTAGACTGATTTTTAGAGAAGGTAGAAAATCAATGCAGCAGTAATTTGTGGAACAGTCCCTCCTGCTTCAGAATGCAATGGAGTATTGCAAAAGGAGGCAAATTTGAGAACTGGCCTAGAGAGTAAACACCCTTCAGGTGGAGCTGCAGTGTTTCACTAAGGAAACACAGGCTTCATTATGTGAGGATGACAGAACATAAAATGTGAGCTACAAGAACCTCAACTATCTAATGGCCATGTCCTTTGAAGTCTTACTGTTTATTTTTAATCAATTAATTTATTTGACAATTTTGTAAAAGTATATACTGCATTCCAATTACTTTTACCCCAGCCTTGTAATATCTCATTCGAACTGCAGCATCTTAGTCAGGTTCTTATTGCTGTAATAAACATCATGACAAAAGGCAGCTTTGGAAGGGAAGGGTTTGTTTAATCTCATAGCTAAAAGTTCATCATGAAGGGAAGTCATGGCAGGAAATGAGAGGCAGGAACTGAAGCAGAGGACCTGAAGGAGCTACGCTTTCATTTAACTGCTGTCTCCTTGGCTTGCTCAGTGTGATTTCTTACGCATCCCAGAACCAACCCCTCCCCAAAGGCAGCATCATCACCAATAATGGTCTGGGCTCCTAGTCATCAATCAGCAAAAAAA
Organism: Phyllotis vaccarum; assembly: GCA_033318265.1. Taxonomy (NCBI): domain Eukaryota; kingdom Metazoa; phylum Chordata; class Mammalia; order Rodentia; family Cricetidae; genus Phyllotis; species Phyllotis vaccarum. The sequence continues at coordinate 125,300,402 of JARWLC010000004.1, read as the reverse complement.
TAAAAAAATAAACACATATGCTCAGGTTTGCCTTCAGTCTAATCTAATGGGGGCAATTTTTTAATTTTTCTTAATTGAGGTTCTGTTTCCTCAGAAGACTATAGTATCACTGCCTGGGTTGGATTGGGGAGCAGCCTCCAACAGCATAGGGCTCAAAGAGACATCCACAGAGTCATACATACTAGACATTTTGATCTGAGGGATGAAAAGGGAAAAAGACACCCACACTCTTTCTTTCTTAAAGGTTTCCTCTTTTTTCTCTCTATTGGTTCTTCCTGTGCTCCTTCACTGTCCGTTGAAGGAAGAAGGCATTCCAAGATGAAATGTAAAGGCCCCTGTGGCAGCAGGAAGGTCCAGCCTCCTCTGATGGACTGAACTCAAATAGCCATACAAAGGTATATTTATTAATCGTTATTTTCTCATACTAAGGTCCCTAATCTGAATTTACACATCTTACTGAGGGAAAGCATCACTTGTCTCTATGACTCTGGTCCTTTATTACGTGTCGTGTGCAATACACAATAATGCAAAAGCCTCAAATGTGCCTGTGGCATTTTGTGACCAAAGTCATGGGATGACTGCAAAGGCCCCTTCAGGCAAACAATCACTGTCTTCTTCAACAAGGATTATTTAAGGTCAAGGTACATCTAAAAACAGCTGTTCCTTCTAATATCTACCCCATACAGTGATTCTGCTAAATTCCAACAGAATAAAGATAAAAACATTTTTTTAAAATCTTCCTTACATAGTTAAAAATGAAGTTACCCCAATAACACATATACATAATACATATTTATACATAAGTAGCTTTTTACATATTAGTGGAACAGGAACAAGCAAAAAGTACTTTTTGTTGGCTGGCGATAGCATTAGCAAACATGTAAAGGCACAATAGAAACAAACCACATTCTGTGGTCTGTAATCTCAGGACCTTGCTCACAGAGAGTCATCCATGAGGGGGCGGGGGTTTCTCCTGGTAGGCTGATAGCAAGAACATCATCCTCCTGGTGGGATGACACCTTGAACTTCAGTTGCCACTGGCTGCTCTTCCTACATGGTCACCTGGACGTTTAGCTTGAATCAAGTTAACAAAATACAAGCAGCACATATTGGCAGCTTTCCATCCTCAAGTCCCAGGTCCACATCTTTTTGTTATGTGTAATGGCCCAAAGCAGAGCTATCTTTGCTGTACCTTTATGGGTTTGGAGCTACCCAGTGGAATGGGAAGGATTCACTAGTGGATATACAGCTAAAGACCATGACTCTAACAATACCCAGTAATTCAGCAAACAGGGGAAGCGCCATGTAATTCCTCCTCCCTCCATGTATTACTATTAGGCTCAGCATTGTGGTGAGCCAGGGTAGACAACTACAGCTGCTATAAGGGTATGATGACAGTGCTTGTGAGAATCTCAGAAGACATTTGAAACCCTTATCTGTATCTTTGTACCCAGACATTTTTTCTGTTACTTCTTCCACAACTGTCTCTGAACTTCAGAAAGGGTGATCTAAACATCCTTAGGGCTGACACTCAGTCATTCCTTATTTTCAACACTTTGGTTGGCTCTGAGTCTCTGTGTTCACTGCTATTCACTGCAAAGTGAAGCTTCTCTTAGATTCTAAGCAGCATTTCTCTATGGGTATATGAATAAAGAGAAGTTACTTGGATGCATATCATTTACCAAAATTGCAGGAGTAAGCACCCAGCCAAGATACTATAAATATGTATTTTTTAAAAAATTAACTTTACAGTATAAAGCATAGATTTTATCCTTGAATCAGTCCTTAAATCTAAGCAAAGAGTGGTTGCTAACCCTACCTAGTAAGAGTTATGCCACAGGCAATGACATAAATACAACAGGTGACAAATAGTGATCACATGTCAACTCATCAGATGAATGATCCTCTGATGGAGGAACCCTGTCAGGCATGGTTTGAAGGACCATGGACCCTAAAAACTAGATTTCTCATGTCTGTAATTTCACATGTGCAAAATCAGCTATGATATCTCCCCATTACCAATCATTTTCATGTAATGTGTACATGTAATCTCATGATTATATCTCAATCTTATGGGCACATATATTTGTGGATGGTCAGGAAGGTGAATCCACTTACACTGTGTTACTCTGGTCAATAAACCAAGCTTTTAGAGCTCATCAGTTGTTTCACATTATGGTAAAAAATTAAAAGTCCATGTTCTATAATTAGCTCACTTATAGAACAATTTTGTCAGATGAAGAGTCTCTGTGGATAGAACACAAGCAGGACTTTCATAGATAAGACTTAAGGATGAAATTAGGAAGTATCTGGGTTTATTGATTCAAGGTCCTTCAGAGACTGAATCACACTGAGATTTCCCTACTGGAAGCTGTTAAAGGATTCACAGAATTCACCTGCTCTAACACTTTAGCAATTAATATTGTATACAAACATTCTAACTTAAGTTTATTATGTAAAACTCAAGCTTCACTTTAATAACTTTTTTATTTAGGTCATAAATAACAAATAATCAATTAACCAAGAGAAAAATAGTTTTATGTCCAGCTGGCTGTGGATGTTACTGTCCAGAAACGTGTCCAATACCATGTCCCAGACTATGTGTTGCCATAATAAATGACTTTGCTCCTTATTGTCTCTCTAAGAATGTGCTAAAGATCTTGAGAGAGGACCTTGTAATTCTGATTATAGCAAAGAGTCTGTTGTTAGAAGTGTGTATGTAGGCATGTGGAGGGAGGAGCTAGAACATTAGAGATGAAAAGAAGTTTGTAGAATTTGGACTCTAGAAGATGATAAAAGGAAAATGACCTGCAGAATGTGTAAGAGGTTTTTTTTTTTTTCAGATAGATAGAACCTATTCCTAAAGACCCTCAGATAAAAAGTCTGATGTTCTAAAAATACTGTCAGATTTTAAAACAAAGTCGTAGATTTTGCTACTCTGTGGTTTACTCTACAAACCCTGTTGTATTCGTGGAGCTGGAATCCTTGGCTTACTTTACAGTTGTACTATTAGTGCATAGATAGATACTTCCTGTCTGTTAGACTTTCATTGAGGCTTGTAGTGTTCACAGCTGGGCAAGACTCCTCGTGCTTTCCCTACTCCAAAAGCATGAATAACTTGTTCTAGTATATGAAACTCAAGGAAGGACATGATTATTATGTGTTAGAAGAAATAGAAATGAATCTTAAAGGACCTTTTATAACTCCAGTCTTACCAGGGTACTCTTTATAATTATCAGAATGCTTGACATTCACCTTTAGTCCTCTCCACGGAAAACTTACACTGTTCACTACAGGCACATTTGTAGGCTTTTTGTTCCCTGAAGTGAAGGGTACTCTCTCCACACTCCCTATTGTATTTTGAGATATGTCCCTCTAGTTACAATTATGTTATCATTATTATCCTTGCTTTCTGTAGTGGCCTTTTATTTGTCAGTAGGACCGATCATCATTCCCTCTGTGAACTCATTCTTGGATTCCAATGCACCTGCTCCAAAAATGTAGAACACCTACTTTGTTTCTAAGCACAATCTGGTTTTTGTGTTTTCTTTCTCATTCTAAAATATTATCTTCCTGAAGATGAGAACCACATCAGTTTCATATCTATTTTCTAAATCTAGGATATACCTAGAAGATAGAAACTATTTTTCTTTTGGAAGGCAGGGAGGAACGGAGGGAGGGAAGAAGGAATGAGGAAGGAAGGAAGGAAGGAAGGAAGGAAGGAAGGAAGGAAGGAAGGAAGGAAGGAAGGAAGGAAGGAAGGTAGTGGGAGATAGAAAGATGAAATAAGAGTGTGCAAGGTAAATAAATATCTTCAGCTTCATCCAGAAAGGTCCTTCTAGATACTGAGAAAGAAGAACATGCAAAAGCCAGCTAGTATAGCACAAATGAAAGATTAAGTCAGTGAATTAAAGGAATTGGCACTGCTTTGTCAGCATAAACTATTGTCTATAATTCCTCATAAGTTCAACAATTACATGGGAAGCACTGTATTAAGCATGGATGCCAGGGAGCTGGGTTGGTGAATGGAAGTAGAACATAAACGAACTAAGTTCAGCCAGCCCCAAGGCCCTCTCAGTTCACATGAGGACATACACAGACAAATGTGGGGATTTAGTAAAAAAAAATGCTCCAGAAGTTTCAGAGATATAAGAGACATCTAACACAGCCAGTCTAGAAGGATCAGACCATGGTGATTCACACCTTTAATCCCAGCACAGGGAGTATCCTAGGAGTGGTGACCTACGCCCTTAATCCAAGCTGAGTTTGAGGTCACTTTAGTTTACAGAAGGAGTTCCAGGCTCTCAGGCAGGCAGTGGTGAGGCCACGCCTTAACTTACCAAGAGAGTATTTAAGGCAGACATAGAAAGACAGAAGGAGAGGAAGTCAAGAGAAGCCATGCTGAGGAAGGTGAAAGACAGCTGGGTAAGATCTGACTGTGGTGTTTATTCTCTCTAATATCTCCAACTTTTTCAGAGATCTATCCCTGAGTTTCATTTATTTTGCAACAGACAAACATTGTTTGGATGCCCAAAAAGGACTCAATGCAGTGCAGATAGGAACAACCCTTCTGAGAAAGTAGAAATGTACCAGCCATAGTGAGGAAGAAGCTTTCCTGACAAAGGAGGAAACCAAGGAATATCTTTGAGGAAGAGAAGAGAATTAAAAATGAATGAACATGATGACATACACTAGCTTTTTGAACAGTTTGGGAATCAGGAAATTTTTAAAAGTAATTTCAGCTAAGCTTTTTTTTTCTGGTGTGTTCTTTGTCTTTAAATGGTACTTGATGCTGTCTCTCCTCCTTTATTTACATTATTTTTGTTTGTTGTACTGAAAAACTCTATAGTCTATTTGTCATCCCCTTAAATCTGTGTCCAGCCAATATAGTGCTGCGCCTGAACTTTCCTCTGGTCAAAAGACAGCTCATCACTGGCCATCTTTGCCTTTTTGACCAGGCACAGAGAAATTATAGACATAGTGTCATTATCTTTAAAATTCAGTTAATATACTCACTCTCAGAGAAATTTGGACAAATATATCAAGCTACAAAATTCTTCATAATACAACTTCCATACTAAATGATACTCTTTGTCATTCTGTCAAACAAAATTCTCACCAATTTAACTGCCGCAACACCCCGTAGATCCTTTTAGTAGATCATTACATTGTTCCACCTGTGCAGAGTGTTTAGACTAGGGGAGGATGTCTGTTGCCAGAGCACAACTGTTAATTGAGACCACATGAATTGTTGCCTCTCTCAAGTCAAAAATCTGAGTCTATTGTAGAACTCTGGCTAGTAATGACAGGTGACTGTTCACATCTAAACCCCCCCCCCAAAAAAAAAAAAACCTCCTACAGGCAATATTCACAGACTAATAGAGGCCAAGCAAATACTGGTTCCTGACTTCTGTGCTTGGTGCCCTTGTTATTCTGTCTATACCCATAATCAAAGAAGACATGCCTGATAATTGTTCTAGATGGGCTATCATAAGGACAAAAATCCAAAATCAAACACTAAAAATGTGCATAACACTTAAATTACTGCATAATTTACCATTTTTTAAAGGCACAGGCTGAACCAGAAAACCCAAAATCTAAGATCTTGCAAAATCTAAAGCTTCCAAAGTGTTTTACATTGTGCCAAGTGGAAAACTGCATCCCCAGGTTCAGGTGATAAGTTAAAAACAAACATTATCACCAACAACAGCAACATAACTGGAAAAAAAAAAACCCAAAGCTAAAACCACACAATCATCTGATATCTGAAGTGCTCTGGGCCAGCCTTTCATAAGGGACACTCAGTATGTGTTTGATACTATATAGATGCTACTTTGTACATTTGCAGGCACTAACATCTTTGTTGAAGCAAATCTTTCTGAAAAATCATGCTAATGTTTCTTCATCTCTGAGTGCAGCCCAAGAAGGATGCTAAGAAGACCACTACAGATCCCCCATCCAGCTGACAGGAGCCACCTGGGCTCCAGAAAATGACCTTCTGCTGTCATTGCTCTGGCTTTACCAACCTTTCTATAATATAAAAATGAGGTGTTCAAGATAATCAGAAAGTTGATTGATCTAAATTACAGGGACTTTCAGCCTAAAATGAAATGGATCCAAATGATTCATTCCTTTATAAAAACTGCTTCCTCCTCCCAGGCACATGCTATTATGCTCACATTTATATTTTATCTCTCTCAGATTAGTCATAAAATTATAAGCTTCTTCTTTGTCACACAAAATAACCAACATTAGTCCTATCTTGCATTGCAAACAGTCTCTCTCTTCAGAAACCATTTACTAATAGAAGCCAAGTTGATGTTTGAAGATGATTGCTTTGGCAAACAAATCATGGCTTATCACCTCTTTACCTTTGTTATGGAAAGTGAGTATGATGTAAAAGAAATATAATTCCTACCATTTATAATCTATCTTTTTTCTATAGATTAATGTTTCTTCTGGGTTCCAGAAACTTTTCTTTATGATGAAAATTTGAAATATGCATGTAAGCTACATGTTCACCCATGAATTATGTATTTAATTCTAAAAACAGCCTTGTAGAGTCAATCCGTTTAGCAATCTGATTACACAGCTGGGACAATTAAAGCTTTTACTAGGCAAGTTAATTTGTCCCCCTATCACAGAACATAGCCCAGGTATGGTGTCAGGGTTTCAGCCTATAAAGTCTATGGAATGATTGGAATCTGCAATGCCCCTGCCAGGTCTGTTTTTAGAATGCTTTCTCCAGCTGGTGGAACTACTTTGGGAGGCTATGAAACCTAAATGCTAGAAACAAGATGCTTAAAGTTAGACTTGGATGTCATATATTATCTATGGTTTTGTCAATTTCCTTGTCTGCCATATTCTCCTAACACCATAATGGGGTCAAGGAATAATGAACTGAAGTCTTTGAAACCATGAGATTCATACATCATTTCCTCTTTAGGTTATTAAATATGTAAATAGTAGCACAAAATAAAACGAATGCAGCTTCTTTTCAAGGTTTTGAAAGCAGTGCTACTATATACAGCACTCTCTGTTTTCATATTACTGACTAGGCGTAGGCAATACTCTGCTATTAAATGACAGGTATTGCTTTGCCAGGTATTGAGTTCCATGAAAGTTGAGATGTACTTACATCTTTTTCAATCCTTCTACAGAGTGAGCCCTTTGTGTACTCTGCTTCAGTCCTATCCATGGCTGGGTAAGATGATGCGTGATGTCTTGATTCATACCTAGCGCTGGCTTTCTTCCAGGCATGTTCTATTTTTTCCTTCTGTACCCATTTTTATGCTGGATTGCTGTGAGGAAATTTCCAGCATAAATATAAATAACACCTACAGAACTGCACTTTGGCTCACTCACTCTCAGTTTAACTGCATTTCAAGATACACATAACATAAGAGAATTATCTGAGCTAGTAACGTTATAGCAGATCTGATTAGGAATTCTGTTAAATTTTATTAAAGTTTAATACTCAATTTTTAAAGAATGGTGACACTAGCTAGAATCCAAGCCATTACCATGCTTTGGATTTTAGCTATGTACTCTGTAATGAAGACAAATTCAATGATTATTAGTAGAATAAGCAACAAGATTATTTCTCATGTATATGTGATCTTAATAACCCAAATTAGAGTAATTGGTTTTTCCAGTCAGTAATCCCATCAGATTTTTACCATCCGAGCTTCTCTTCTATTTTCTAGCAAAAACAAGGGCTTTAAATGACTATGGAAAAATCACAAAGCATAGGACTTGAAGTTCATAGTTTCTTTCCTTGAGTTCTCTTCATATATGATTTCATTTTGACTCATAGCTACATAACTAAAAACTCCTTGTTAATTAACACTGAGAATTTAAAAATGTGACTATGGGCCAGCTACTCTACAATAAGCTTAGCTACCATTTGGAAATCAATGGAAAATGGAGACGAAGGTGTTATGCAAGATGTCAGGAGAGGAAAGCAATTAGTAGTCCTACCCAGTTGTGACATGAATTAGCATAGCAAGATATGTACAATACCTTAAAGATGCAATAATAGCATTTAAGTCTTAGCAGTAACCAACAGTTCTCTAAATAGATATCAAAGCCTGCTTAACAGGAGGAAAATCATTACAGATATTGAACATTAGCCAACTGCCATGGATTAAAGTCTTGATGAAAGGATTCCCAGCACATAGCAGCCACAGGGTAAACCCAGCATGGCACTGGGTGAGATAAGAATTCCTGGCATGTAGCCTCCACATAGTAAACCCAACATGGTGCTGGCAGAACATATTACATATGGAGGGCACGCCCCTAGGTGTGGCTATGTAAATCTGTGCCCACCTGTTCTCTTAAAAGGAGACACCATATGAAAGTTTGCCTTCTCTCTCTTTCTCTTTCTCTTCTGCTTCTCTCCCTCCTACCCGCTCAGCAACTCCCCTGAATAAACTCTAGTGTGGCATCTGGTAGTATATGTCTGATCTCATGTGCAAAACCAACACATGAATCTTAGAAGAGAACCTACTAATGCCATTTTCCTAAATCAGCCTAATTTCTAACTATAGTAAATACTAACGTCTGCAATAAAAGAAAAGTGTAGCTTTCATCTCTCATTAAATAACTTATATTTTTGCAGGAGATGAGGAATATTACAGAAAGCTACAGCTGATCAAGTTCAGGGTACACACAACAGTATATGCGTCTTTTTAAAAATCGTAATTTTTTCATTGTTTGGAAATTTATCATCATGCACCAAAATCCTGTTCATTTTCTCCCTCCATATCTGCCCCTCAACCTGTAGCATGCCCCACAAATGAAATTTTAATAATATGAATTAAAACCAAAACCAAACAAAAATTTCACTTCCCCATCTTGTCTCTCCAATACCTCTTTATTCATCTTAAAGGCATTGGGAGCTACGGTGTGTCTACTCAGCTTTGCTTGCAAATATTCATTGCACTGAGTTGTTGGTCTGGTTCAAGGTCTGGCTTCTGGTTCAACAACAATACTGGACTTAAACTCCTTTCCATTATAACACCAAGTCATGGAGATCTTGCAACTATGGTTCCATAGCACCAGTCCCTTTGTGCACTTTGGCAAGTCATAGATGGGGTAGATGTTGGGGTGGGCCAACTCAGTCCTGGATGTGTGTCTTTATGGTAGCTGATTTGGCCATTCTGGGCCACTGGGAAGCCTCATTGGAGGGGTAGAACCAGCTCTTCTATGCCTATGCCATCAATTTCTGCTCTCCCATACCTGTGGTAAGGGTGGGAATTATTTCTTTGAGTGTGGGGCTAGCCCTGTTGTAGGGGCAGGGTCAGATCTTTTTTGGAGTTGCAACATGCATGAGTCCTATGGCACCCTGGGACAACATGGGCCATGGAGATCAACAAAGTTGCAGCAGGACCATAAATTCAGATGTGGAACTTGGCAGCAGCCTAGGTAAAGACATCATTATTGTCCCAGTGGATGCTCAAATTTCAGAGTACACCTGTCTGTGAAGTGCACATTTCTTATGGACGCATCTATAACACAAGCCATACCCCTATTGTTCAGGGGAACATAGCAGAAGAGCAGCTGTAAAGACTGTAATAAAAGAGATTGTGTCTTCTCGCTATGACATTAATGAAATCTCAAGTATATGACTATTAAAATAAGATCTGAATAATGACAACACTAGCTTACAAACCAATACAGGAAATGTCAGGAGGTTCAACTCTTTGGAGAGCTATGGAAAATTAATGATGGCTGAGAAATGGAGAATTAGTCCCCCCCCCCCTTGTTGAGCTCCCAAAGTAGTCCAATACCAAATGGTCATTCCTGAAATCATGCATGTGATATGTGCAAGTAACACTAAACCAACTAAGCAGGTTGCATTTATATAGTTATCCACAAAAGAAACTAAAGAAAAAGTGGATATACATTTGAAAAGGAGCTGGTATGTATGGCATGCGTGGGATTGACCGGAGGAAAATAAATTGATGTACCTATGTTTTAATTAGAGAGAGAGAGAGAGAGAGAGAGAGAGAGAGAGAGAGAGAGAGAGAGAGAGAGAGAGATAAAGGTTTCAGGCTACTATTAAGTAAAACCTCAATAATAGCTAACTTTTGATTATCACTTGACATTGTCATATAATATGAATCTCCAGAAAACATATTTAAAGTATTATATTAGATGAGGCTAAGAGTGGTTATTATCAAAAGTGTGTCAGACAAAACATTTAAGTTAATAAAATAAATGTAAGAAATTAAATAAAAAGCTCTGAATTATGAGAAAAAAGAGATGGTCAAAAAATATTAGATCTATGTTATGAACATGTACAAGGTCTAGAAAGTTCCAATCCATATTGAAAATGAATGAATGACATGTGACCAGTCACCTGACTTTACATAAAGAAGGACAGATCGGTGTTAACATTATATCATTTGGTATTATTCTTGCTTTTTGGAAGACTAAGAATAAAAATAAAATATTCAGAGAAAAACAATGAAAAGTGTAATTGGTGGAAAATGAAAAACACATTTTGATGTTTATTCCTCTGTTCTCACGAGGATAACTTCTTAACAAACCAAAAGATATGGTAGATTAAAAACTAGCCTTAAAATAAAATAATAGGAAAAGGAGTCTAGGATTTAGACATGGAAACACACAGGTCTTCAATTTAGTTTGTACAGCTGTTTGTTTTTAAAGGATGGAACTCTTCACTAAAAGAGAGTCATAAACCAAAATTTCCTTAGAAGACCATGAAATTCATCTTCTAAAATGATTCCATTTTCTTGGTGAAAAATCAAATTATTTGAACACATCACTAGCCTTGAATACATTTGGTTTGGTTGAATTATCTAATCAGATTTTGTCATCTAGCTCAAGGGAAGTTTTGTCATTTTCCCATGATTTTGAAAACTTTTAAGGTCCATAGTATTGTTTGTAAAAGTAAGGGTGAAAGATACTTTTGTAATTGCACAATCCAAAGATTTGGGGGAAGGCATGCTTTCCTGGAAAGTGGTATCAGGTCAAATGGTGGCAAATACACAGAATATTTCTGGCAAGGCAGGAGAATCTTTTGGATTTGTCTGTTCTTAGGATACTATAAAAATAATAATAAAATGTGTTTGACATGGTTTTCTCTGCAAATCCTATTAAAAACTTGTCAGCCAAAGTAATTAGTCATAAAAAGTGGGTGCAACTTCGGGGAGATGAAGAGATTATGAGGATGGGGCCCCCAAGAGAGATTTTTTGTTCCTTCTACAGTGTGAGAATATGGTGGAAAGATGCCCTGTTAAACAAGAAAGATCCCTGGAAGGACCTGCTCTTTTTTGAAGAAAATGGAGGAGGGGATCTGGAGAAGGTGGGGGGAGGTGAGGACAGAAAATAGGGTAAAGTACAGTCAAGATGCAATGTCTGAAAGACGAATTAATTTTTTTTTTAAATTTAGAAATAGAAAGCCCATGGGAAACACCAAGTCTGCCCATTCTATCATCTCTAACTTCCCCTTTTATTTCTTTACATCCTTCCCCATGGATGCTAGTCTATTATGCTTGTTCAAACAGGAAAAGTGACATGTATGGAATGAAGAATAACACAATATAAGTAACAAAAATTGAACAACATGATACTTCAGTTTTATAAGTGCATTTGGAGATTCTAAATCAATTCTAATAGAATACTTAAGAGTGTTGGTAATGATATTTCTCCACATTCCTCTAATGTATTTATATAGTAAGAAATAAAGAGAATATCTCTTTCATGATTTTATAATCAACACACACATGCATATGCTCATGCACACACACAGCATCCTTCAAGATAAGCACAAACAATCTCAGATCAGAAACAATAGAATACAGTGTCAAATAAACAAATTCAATTCTTTGTTGCTTTTAAACTATTGTAAGAAGTATTGCCTTTAAACTATGTATAAAGAGTCTTCAAAAACAAATTGTATAATTCCTTCTTATTTATTCCTGATACCCTTTAAAGATAACCCATAAAACTATGGCCAAATATGGCTAGTAATTGAGAGAAATGGGCCTTTAAAAAGTAAGTGGAGCCAAGTGTGGTGGCACATACCTATAATCTCAACACTTGGCAACCAGAGTCTGTCATATCTTCGTGAGTTTGAGGTCAGTCTTGATGGAATTATCCTTTATCAATAAAAACTTGGGAGTCAGATATAGGGGAAGAACCTGAAAGAGCAGAGAAACAGCAGATCAGCCACCATATATCTTCCATTCCTTCATCCAGAATGGCTGAGATCCTCCCTTCCCCCAACTACTATTTCCTGTCTCTTATCTGTCCTCGGTCCTCTAAAATCTCTATGGTCAATTCTGGTCAGCTAATGGCAAGCTCCACCCTCTGACTCAGAGCAGACTTTATTGTCAGAATGTCCTTCTTCTGTTTTTAGTCCATCAGAACTTTGCAGAACCTGCGGCAGACCCAGATCTTCTCTTTCTTGTAGAACCTCTCAGAACCCAATTTTAACCCATCCCCATACCTTCATGTCAACCCGCAATCCCTAGGTACATATCTAACCAGAACTCGCAGTGGCCACACTTAGTGGGAACTCAGAAGCATTCCCTACCATGCAAGCTACAAAACCACTCTCCTATGATCCAGAGAGGCCAATGGAAATCTAGGAATGGAACATACACCAAATAAAGACAAGAACAGATACCACCTTGATGTAGGAATGTGTTTATGTATGCTGTGAATCTCAATCTTTAAATAAAGGAGCTGTTTTGGGCCATGACAGGCACCATAGAAAAAGTAGGAGGAGAAATCAAAGCATAAGTAAGAGAAGCAGGCGGAGTCAGGGCAGACCACGCTGAAGCCCAAAGAAGAAACATGTAAGGAGCACAGGTAAGCCACGGGCCACATGGCAGACAGATTAATAGAAATGGGTTGATTTAAGATGTAAGAGCTAGCTAGCAAAGTGCCTGAGCCATAGGCCAAACAGTATGAAGTTAATATAAGTGACTGAGTTATTTCTGGGGGCCTGAGCGGTGGGTGGCTGGGCTGCTAAGGGGTCTGGCATGGCAGATCTGTGGGTCCAGACCTCTGGTTGCCCAGGACTCAGAAAACCCACTACTACACCACCTAGAATCACAATCATTCCAATCCAATAACACAGCCATTAGTGTATAACCACAATCACTAACACTCAAGACAATATGTCTCTACCAGAACCCATCAAGCCCACTGCAGTAGATCTCAGAAATAAAATATAGCTGAAATACAAGTCCAGGGCTTCCAATAGCTATTTTGAATATGTTCAAGGACCTTAAGAAGAATATAAATAAATTTCTTAATGAACACTGAAAACATAAACAGTGTAACAAATCTGAGAATAACAGGAATAGAGAAAAGAGAAGAAACCCAGATCAAAGGCACAAAAATATTTTTATTGAAATTACAGAGGAAAATTTTTCTAATATAAAGCAGGAGGTGCCTATCAAGGTACAAAAAGAATACAAATCCCATGGTACATAATGATCAAAACAGCAAATGTACAGAACAAAAAGAATATTAAAAGGCTCAAGGGAAAAGCACTAAATAGCATGCAAATAGTAGACCTATTAGAATTATACCTGACTTCTCAATGGAAACTCTAAAAGCCAGAAAGGCCTAAAGAAATGTTATCCAAACTCAAAGAGACAACAGATGCTAGCCTAGACTACTATACCCAGAAAAAAAAATTAACTACATAAGATGAAGAGAGAAAAATACTCCACATAAGAAACAATTTTAAACAATATCTATCTATCTACAAATCCAATTTCAGAGAGGGAACAAGAAAAAAATTTTAACCTGAAAAGATTAACCACACTCAAGAAAACACCAGGAATAAATAATTCCAGACAAGTAAATCAAAACACAAGAAAAATACACAGCATAACAGCAACAAAATAATAGAAATCAACAAACACTGCTCATTGATAACTCATGGTTTAAATTATTAAATAAAAAGACATAGGGCAACAGATTGTATCTGCAAATAGTGTTCATTTTTCTGATCACCCAAGAAACATATTCATATCAAGGATAGACATCACTTCTATGATGTGAAAATGTCTTTCTGTGTGCTGTGAATGTCAATTTTTAAATAAAGGAGCTGTTTTGGCCCATGACAGGCACCATAGAAAAAGTAGGAGGAGAAATCAGAGCATAGGTAGGAGAAGCAGGGTGGAGTCAGAGACAGACCAAGCCCGAAGCCCAAAAGAGCAACATATAAGGAACACAGGGGAGTCACAGGCCACGTGGCAGGAAAGATTAATAAAAATGGGTTGATTTAAGATGTTAGAGCTAGCTAACAATGTGCCTGAGCCATAGGCCAAACAGCATGAAGTTAATGTAAGTGTCTGAATCATTTTGGGGGCCTGAGCAGCAGCAGGCTGCTAAGGGGTCTGGGGCTGATTGCAGGTCTGTGGGTCTGGACCTCTGGCTTGCCGGGACCAAGAAACCTCATTGCAACACTTATAGGCAAAAAAAAAAAAAAAAAAAAAAAAAAAATCTGACAAAATAAACTTCAAACTGAAACTAATCAAGAGAGACAGGAAACGATACTTACTACATACTTATCAGTGGGAAAGTCTATCAGAAGGACACTTAACATCTATGTACCAAACAAAGGGAAACTTCATAAAAGAAATATCATAACACCTAAAATCCCTTACTGAACCTTTACACAATGAGAGTGAGTAAGTTGTTCACTGACACACTCTTGATAGCGAGTTGTTCACTGACACACTCTTGATAGTGAGTTGTTCACTGACACACTCCTCTTGATAGCGGGTTGTTCACTGACACACTCTTGATAGTGAGTTGTTCACTGACACACTCTTGATAGTGAGTTGTTCACTGACACACTCTTGATAGTGAGTTGTTCACTGACACACTCCTCTTGATAGTGAGTTGTTCACTGACACACTCCTCTTGATAGTGAGTTGTTCACTGACACACTCTTGATAGTGAGTTGTTCACTGACACACTCTTGATAGTGAGTTGTTCACTGACACACTCTCGATAGTGAGTTGTTCACTGACACACTCTTGATAGTGAGTGAGTTCACTGACACACTCTTGCCATTAGATCATTTTGACAAAAACCAAAACAGAAAAAGTTTCCAGATGTCATAAATCAAATGGACCTAGCAGATATTTACAAACACTTGGATGTTTTATTTGTTTGTGTCATAATGCTCCGTCTGAACATTTTTTCCTATTTTTGTTAAGGATGTTTTGCTTATATATGCCATGGTTTCTGATTTTTCCGGTTTTCTGTTTGTGAGTGTGTGTGTATCTTCCTCATATCTGTTTCTCGTGCTTTTACTTTGCCCTTGTTTTCTTGTTTCTTCGATTGGTCCTATTTTAGTTTGTTGGTTATTATAGTATTTTATCTTATATTATTTTTAATCAATGGCTTGTTTTCTAATGAAAGAGAAAAAGTCGTGGTGTCGGGTAGGTAGGGAGGAATGGAAAGGACAAGGAGGAAGGGAAATTAATAAAAGTACTAAAATATTGAAATATAAAAAATATGTTTTAATATAAAAATAAAAACATTTTTCTGCTAATATCAAGAATAACATTTTATATTCTTCTTAGTCTTACTAATAATATTACTTAACACTTTATACATTTCTCAGAGCCTTACTGGGAACAGAGGCCAACGTAAGCAGAAACAGCAGGAAAGGTTTGCCAACAGTGTGGTTAAATTCCATTAAAAGGAGAGCACTGATGTTGAAAATTCAGTGGACTGGGATACAATGAGGCATCCAGTTACTTCATTTCATGACTTGTAATTAAATTGAAATTATTAACAAAATATTTTTACCTTCAAATAATCATATTAATACTAAAGACCTTGAAATGTCAATCAGTGAAAATAAAACTTTTGCGCAGGAATAAATTCCAGAAAATAAAAACATTTAATGGCTTTACTTCTGCCCAATTTATCTGGTAAAGAATTAGGGTTTCAGTCTCTTCAAATTACATGCCCATCTTTCAATTACAAGCACACACACACAATCATGCGACTGGGTTTTACTTCATCTCTAAGTCCTGCAGAGTATAATCCCTCTTTTGGAAATGTTCTAAAAAATAATTCCTTCAAGCTCCCAACTCTGGTTTGACAACCCTTAGTCCTTTGTGTTCTTCTTTTTCTCTATAACAGTAAAATTTCGAACCAATGACATTCAACAGTTCAACTTGGCACAGGTGGCCAAGAACACTCACGCTCAACCATTTATTAACTATTTTCATCTCTTCATTTGGTTGATCAGAGTTTGTGAAACTTGACTATTTATTAGAATACCTGAAAGGCTCATTATTCAGTTACACTACTCCTAAGGGCTCTGATTTAAAAAGTTTAAAAGATATATTAGATATCCATTTTTTTCCTCAGGAATTGCCCAAATAACTCTAATGTCCAAACAGAATTGAGAAGTACTGATTCACTGAGAGTAGAAATGGAGTATTGAAACCTTACTGGGACTGGCTTTTCAATAACCAGTCAGGATGTTCTGAGAATTGTCTTACTGGCTTTGAAACATAATAAGACAATGGTTTTTCAACTTAACTTCTCACAGCAATGCTTCTGTTCAGAATCTGAAATTCTCAAATTTGAGTCAGTGTCAGAGTAATAATGCTGTATTCTATAAGCTATATTTTTATAAGCAATTGTTTATGACAAATCTGGTCCTATGATGAAAGCATGACCAAGCTTGTTTCAAAAGTTATTTAATAAATTATACTACCACAGAGGTGATGAACATCTCATTACTTATAATAATAAAAATTAGAGCAAATCATATTCAACCTCAGGGTGTATTTAAAGATTTAAACTACATCAGAAAATCAAAAATTTCAATATAGTTTTATAAGGTTATTAAAACTACGTAGTAATATCCCAATAACATTGAAATTCATTGAATTGAGTTTGAAAAGGTGATCTAGTATATTTATTGCTATTATGTTAAAATTTTTAACTTAAATCTGTTTTTTTATGTGGTATTGTATTCTTCACTTTATATCATTAATATGTTTTGCCTTTATAACCCAGGAAAAAAAAATCTACTAAGTAGCATAGTATATATCATATTGTATATTATTTTCTGAAATTTATATTAAGGAATAATAATGTAATTTGTTTCACATTAACATGCATACTCTATCTCTTAAATATAATAATTTATCTCTTCAAAAATAACCTCAAAGAAAATTGTATATTTCAACTCCAGAAAGTTATTCATATTGATAACATAACCAGTAATTAATTTACCTTTGAGAACCATAGTCTTTCCCCCAGAAATCCTAAATTATTCTCATTAAATATAAATGCACATGCAAAACCATAAAAAATATATATGTGTGCATATATATGCTCACTGTGCACATTTATATATGATGATGTGAAGCAAGTCAATTAACTATGTTTAAATACATCATTAAATTGTGTGATTTATGTTCAAATAAAACCTAATAAGGCAATTCCCTCACTATAACAAATTGTTTATAAAATTTTAAAAGGTTTGAATCCATTTTTGTACTCACTATTGTCAGTGTCTCCTCCAAATACTTGTAAAAACTAAGGATTCATTCAATGAGATAGAACACAGGCTATTTGGAGATCAAGTTTACAGAAGCAACCCATTGATCATCTCCAGTCTTCAGTCTCCCTAAAGATACACACAAGAACTAGCAAATGTCTGGCAAATACTGCTTCCTATAGTCACTGATAACCTCTAGCTCTTCAATATTTCTTCTCCTTTTCCATATTAATCCCTGAGACATGGAGATAAGGTGTGATATGTATGTTCCACTTAGGACAGGGCATTCAGAGGTCACTTATTTAATGACCAATTGTGTATCTCTATGTTAACTGCTATTTACTGAAACAAGAAGCTTCTCTACTGAAGGATAAGTGATATAGTACTCCATGGAGATAGTGATAAGTCATTAGGAGTCAGCTTAATACATAATTCATTTTATAGAATAGTAATATTAAGATCTTTCCTACTATAATTCAACCACAGATTCCTTGTCCCAATAACTGAGTCAAGTATAAATTTTAGAATAGATCTAAAACCCAATTATAATGTATTTGTTTACCCCATAACATCTGTGCCACTATTAGGCCAAGGCCGTGCCTTGCCAGGTTAATTGTTATGGGAGTTTGTGGAGTTTATAGCTTGGTAAGACTGACGGTTAATTTTCTCATCCAATACTATATATTGTCCTTCCAGTATTGTGAAAGTTTGGCAGTGAAAATGAGATTTCCATATCAGTAGAAGTTTAATTTTTCAATGATCTGTATCCATTATGTAGCATCTTGATAAATGGGATCTTACCACGTCCAGGAAGGTAACTAAGAACAGTGGCAATAGACTGTATCTTTTAAAGATACAACATACAAACTCTCAGAGATCATAGAGCATGCATAGGATTGGATAAAATCTTGAACTAGCAACATGATAAATGGAGAGATGGTAGGTATGAAGTCTCACTGCTAGATGATGAGCTATTGGAAATTGATAGCTTTTTGGAGAGGGCAATTCAGTTTTCTTTAAAGGTGTGTCACTTAATAAGTTGACTATCTCCAAGCTAAGCTTCACACTCAACAGTATCTAGGCATCACAAATTAGACTTGGTGGTTTAAAAAGAGATATACAGTGAACACAAAGTAGGTTTTAAAGCAGTGGGAGTGAATCTGAGAGGAAATTGAAGAAGGGAGGTGAATATGGGTAAAATTCATTGTACAAACTTATCGGAGAATTAATAAGAATATTTTTTTAAAAAAAAGATATGAATTTCTGAGAACTAAGCGAGCTCTAATTTTTTTTTCACTAGAAAGAAAGTGTCTTTCAGAACATACTTAGAGGGGGCATAAATGGTCCCCTCTTAGTTACAGGTTACTGAGTATGTCCACACCTTAGAAAGAAATAAGAGTTCCTCTAATGTTCAGGAGACACTATGGAATATGAGATAGAGCTAAAAGAGGAGGAGAAAGGTTGTGAAATGCTCTTCCAGGCATGACATACATATACCCATCATTATCTCATAGGAAATGCACTCGATCTGCACAAGATTGAGCTTCTCAGCTGTCAATCATGGATCAGAGATAGGTTTATGGAGTCCTACCTCTCCTGGTAAACTACTGCTCTGGACATTTCCTAGGGAAAAGATGGTAGTTTTCTTCCTTTCTGGGTCATTGGTAGCCCATGAAACTCCAATGGATAGTTTTAAACCCATGGTCTCCTAGAGAGCCATGGTCAAACTCAGTGTGTCAGAAAGCAAGATTAAAAGACATGAATATGGGAAAGGCGTTTATAGGAAGTGGATGTTGACAGAGATCAGGAGAAGGTAAGAAAAGGTAGAAACGTGAGTGGTCAGAATGTATCACATTCATGCATTAGGTTAAAGAATATATTTTAATAAAAGTTGCAAAAAATGAATTAAGAAAAAATATTTCAGGAGTCTCACTGTGAGACAGGTAGAATCCTTAATGTCCTTGCCTGGAGTGCACCACAACTCAGTTTTTCTTAGACTTTTGACACCACCAAACAATGTCTTCTTATCATGCTGCCCACAAATACTCCCTCCACTTATATAGTAAACTAATGCACCATTGTGACTACTCACGAAAGTCACTTGATGTTTTTAAAAGCTCGATACTAGACCCTATTCTGCAAACTTGATTCAGTCTCTGACAGAGCCTGAAAATAGATACTTTTAAAACTCTCCAGGGAATTCCAATGGGAAGGAAAAGCTGAGTTCCCATATCATCTTAGCTTACTCAGGCTTTTAACAAAATACAGTGCCTTAGGGAACTGACATATTAAAAGTGAGTAACAAAGTAAGACAAAGTAATAGAAATTCGCCTGAATTGACTATGGACCAAATAGAGGGAAAACTACAAGGAAAATAACATGATTATAAGAAGTAGGGCCACCTGAGAGTTCAAGAGTAATAATTAACAATCTTATTTTTAATAACGTGTGTTCTGAGGTGTTTTATTCACTTTACCCACTCTCAATAATTATGTTTCGAGGCATCGCTTCAGGCTAAGAAGGGAGTATTGGCAATAGGAATTATAGGGGCTGGGTTCATGCCATCTGCAATGCTCGTTGTCTCACTTTCAACAAGACAAAAATAATGATGAACATTTTATTCCCATCATGCATTTGCCCCTTTCCTTTTTGTCATAGGTAACCCAGTATCCCCACACCCTTCAACATTGTGTTCCAAAGCAATCCCCCTTGTGGATATTGCCCCTTCACAAACTACAACTTAATGCCTTGAGTCAACTTCAAATTTCAACAAATGAGCTTTCCAGATAAAATCATGGGCTTTCACCTATATTTGAATTTCACAAAGAGAAAATACTGGGATATACTTATACTTCAAACTATTCTTTGTTATCTGGTGTTCACATTTAACTGGGTGTTTTTGTTTTAGCCTTATTCTTTTGTCTTTCCTTTTTTTGTTGTTTTGTTTTGCTATTTCTGGACATCATAGACTAAAAATACACTAAAATGTAAAAACCATTTGGAAAATTTGCTTGGCATTGGAATAAAAGAGATGAAAACCAGGTAGTATTAGATCATAAGTTAAATGTAAAATCAAACCAAGAAATGTAAACCTCATTGTTTAAGATTTCAATCAAAAAATTGAAAAAATAGATAATCGGGCAATCTTTATGAAAATTAGCCTGTGTCAGCATTTAAAGATCAAATAAAAAATGAGCTTAGAAAATGTATTTATCAGTATGGCATTTGTTTGTAAAGGTTCCTGTAAATTGCTTTTCCATTTAGGTAAAAAAAAAAAAAAAAAATCTTGAATTAAATACAAAAGTCACCTTAATCAGTGAAATTTACTTTTAAGGTTAAAACAAAAGGAAAATAAGACCATGAAAATAACAGTCTGCATGGTCACTTCTGTTTATTTATTTTCAGCCTCCATTCTCTTTATTGATTCAAGGTTACTACGCATCCAGTGATGACATTGATCCCTTGTCTCGAACTCCCCTAAAGGCAGATATTGTAGGCAATTCTAGGGACTGCACATACAGCTTAATTCATTCCAGGCAAGCGTTCTGGCAGCTTACGGACACCCCTACCCTCGGCTTGTGTTCTCTGTGCACTGAGAATCCAAAATTGGATTTTCAGTCACTTTGAATTTCAAATAATTTGGCTAACAGTTACAAGTTTATTCCTCAATCTGCTTTTAGTTTTGTCATTTTCCCACATTTCAAGTGTCTATGACTGGAAAACAGGAATTACTACGAATATTTTAAGTTATATGATGGCATGTAGTCAAACTATCCTCCTGTCATCTCATGTCCCTGTGGGAATATTTATACGGTGACTTTTTTTTAAAGAGAATATCAGACAAAGTGACTCAAAATAAAAATACCAATTGTCATTAACAGCAAAATACTTAAAATGTATATGTTGTATATTGAAATAATATAAAATAGTTGATAGTATATACATTTAATAACACGTCATAATCTTGATCAAACTTGAAAACATACATAGTGTAGTTCTTGAATTTAAAACTCACAAGTATGCCAAGTGAAGCAGTATATTCTTTATGTTCACAACTAATTCAATGAAACAGATAACAAACATGAAAAAATATGAAATCCTGGTAACAATAATTCCTGAGTACAAAACACTATGGAGCTAGAAGGGAGCTGTGAGCTGCATGTAGTGCCAATGATCTTATCAGCACATGGGAGCCATCATTGTCATGACTTCCTGTCTTCTATACATTTTTTAAATAGTTTGACTTTTGAACCAATGTTCATTATAAACCTTCATAAATGTAAGTTCATCTTTTTTTCTTAGGTAATTTTTTTTTTCATTTTGAATGTGTGTGTGTGTGTGTGTGTGTGTGTGTGTATGTATGTTGAGTATCCGTGTCTGTCTGTGTGA
Source organism: Phyllotis vaccarum (assembly GCA_033318265.1). Lineage (NCBI taxonomy): Eukaryota > Metazoa > Chordata > Mammalia > Rodentia > Cricetidae > Phyllotis > Phyllotis vaccarum. Next base: position 125,278,486 of record JARWLC010000004.1, on the reverse strand, counting down.
ATCCCCAACCTCAGTGAGCTGGAATTTTAAAATTTAATTCAAGAAACATGCCTAAATGCTCAGCTACCTTTATTGTCTTCAGCCACATCATAAGAGGGTCAGGGCATTTTTAAAATCAATCATTTATCATTTTCTATCCTTTGAGAAATTGATAATAAAGATAGAGATAAGAATCATTACTACATCTGTAGACTGAATACAAATAAAAAGAAGTTGAGCATAGTTCCTGAGGAAGGAAGGATGATCAGAAGGACATGAAAAAAAAAAAAGTCTGTAGAAAGCAAGGCCAGGTGCTCTTACAGTGGAAACCCTTAGGGCACTAAAACCAAATGTTTAAAACTATGAGGTCTTGGTAGAGTCAGGGAAGTAAAGAATAAATAGGTGATACTTGGGGGAGGGACTCAGGCCCACCTCAACTGGATATGCCAGACCAAACTGGCTCACCTTGGGATCCCTTGCCCTCCCTGGAAATGGGTGGGGAGGGGGCTGAGAGAGGAATAGGAGAAAAAGAGGGAGGGGCAGTGGTGGGTACAAAAAAATTTAAATAAAAAAAATACTTAAAAAAAGAAAGAGGTGTTGATATCAAGTGTCTTGATTACTGACTTGTTATATTGAGATGCATGTAGGAATACCTGGGTATGTCTGGGAGGACCATTCCAGAGATAAGTAGCACCTAGGATGGAAATTGGTTAGGAAAAAGATGCCTTAATTTGGCAGCACAAATAAGCAGTATGAGTGCCTGGATAGTGCAAGTGCAGAAGGAAGAAGCTCGTCAACAAGACTTACTGCCTCACTCCCTTGGACTCCTAGCTGCCAAGAGTTGAGCTGCTTTGTTCACAGATGGCCATGGCGTTCTGCTTCACAATAGGGTCGAAAGTAATGGAACCAGCTGACCATGGACTGAAACTGCAAATTTAAATAAATATTTCTCCTTTTGGTTGCTATAGTGGCAATAATCTAACACCTAAATCAAAAATGAAAGAAATAAGAAGTGAGTTTTGAGGGCACAAGTTATCATGAATTATAATGTCACTGTTATGAAAAATTGAGATAGTCTTTCTTATGAGTTGAAAAGAAGAATTTGAATAATGGGCTGGAGTTATTCATGATGAAGGGATATTTGAGAGACGACCAATTCTACCATATGTGTGCTATCAGGACAAATACTAAGGAAAATCAAGTATTTCAATGAATTAAAAATAAAATGAAATAATTAAAGACAAAGCATAGAGAAATGAATTCAGCAACTAGAGGGCTACAGCATCAGGAAGTATGCTCAGAAGACATGCATGCTCCTGCTGGTGAAGCTTCTTAACCTTCTGACAGGGCTGAAGTGGACTAGGAAGCATATAGCCAAAGTCAATTGGTATATCAGTTTATTGGCACGATAAGATAAAAAAAAAGGGGGGGTGAATGAAATTGTTCACATTGAGAGTTTGTGAAGTCCTTCATACTTTTTCAAAGTGAAATCAGTGTGAAGATCGTTGTTTCTTATTCTGACCAATTATGAGATAATAGGATAACCTGTAAAAGGCAGAAACTTGGGTCCAAGTTAATTGCCACAGAGTGATTCATCTAGGAACACAGACCCCTTATCTATCACGCTGAATTTGTGCCTAGTTTTCCCTCCTGAAGGAACGTAGAAGAGGCTCAAGAACTACAAAACTTCAGCACTGAAACAGGATTCAAGAACAGCTGTGCATCCTCTCCTCCTCCTCCTGCTCCTCCTACCCAGTCCACGTTCCTCTCACCCATGCTTCACACATGCGTGAGTATAGAAAGGTTTCTTAGTGGTATCACCTAAGACCTCATCACTGGTGAATCAAGATACTTATTACATGTCCATGTATGAGAAAAACACTGGGATAGAAAGAAATTCAATAGTGAATGAACTGGGTGCCAGACCTACTATGGCTATCCAGAGACAACGCCTTTTGAGAAAGTAATGACCTCTATTCTTGTATGCTTACCTACCATATCCTGTGTTCTGACACAGCAACTATGTTTAAAATGTAGAGAGACTCTTATTTTGCCATTTGGTGCAAGAATTATCAGTAAAAGCTCAGATATCTGAACTTCTATGTGTGAGAAACTTCCAATGGAATCACTGGAAAGGAAGTGAATGTGATTGCTTGTTGCTTCTTGACCATCTATTTTTGTCACACATCATAAAATGTTCTGATTTATGTTGTATATTACTTCCTGGAAAATAGTATCTCATCTTCCCAAGATATAATCTTCTATTGGCCTCAGCTATACCTTCAAAAAAAATCAAGAAAGTATTTATGAGATAAAACAGGAAAGCCATATGGTTATCTATGCACATACTGTTACATCTTCCTTCTTTTGAGGGGGGCATCAGATTGACGTGTAAAAATTTCAAATACAAATCAGATATATATTTTTGGTCAGAGGCAGTATTATATAACACATTTCATTTCAAATGATGTTCAATCTTTTGTATAACAATGACTGAGTCCGCACCAGGAAAATGAAGTTTAAACCTCTAAAATGTGCTGATAGAATATGGAATCTCTTCTCTCCAAGATACTTTCTTAAAGGTACAATGGCACACTAGGTGTGCATTTGCCTTTCGTCTCTGCTTTGTTCTCCTCTTTTGACCTAAATTAGCCATTTATTTTTGGAGATAGGTAGCATATAATAAAAACATTATTATGGAGGTGAGAAAGGATGAATATCCCCAAGTATGATGCTTAGATCAGTTGTACTTGAGCTGGTTGTGTTGGGCACATGTACAGTTTCACATTCTACATTGTGACTAATGTGCTTGTGAACATTAGTTAGGACTAAATTTACCAAGATGATATTGGCTGAGCATCATCTGAGAACTGAATCATTCTGTCTCCTTGGTCACTGCTCTTCTGTGCCTGTTTTTAGGTGGATATTTCCTTGTTCCTATGTAATCTTATTTTATGCAAATTCCTGTTGCTCACTCTCTTTTGCTTTAGTGCATACAGGCCAGTACAGCAAAATGCCAGAACAAGATGGCTTATAAACCACAGAAATTTAATTTTTAGTCTGAATACTGGAAAGCCAGAGATCCAAATGCCAGCAGATTTGACATCTGGTAAAGACATGTCCCAGGTTCACAGATTCCCATCTTCTTAACTTGTCACCACATAGTAGTGCAAGAGTGAGAGAACTCTAGAGGGTCTTTCTATGTAAGGATGAGAATCCCATTCATGGTGATTCTCTCTCCATGACCTACTTATGTTTCAGAGGCTTCTCTTCATAATAATGTCACACTGAGAGTCGGGATTTTAGTACATGACTATGAGGTGTAAATACACCAGTTTTATGACACAATTATTATTGTTCAGGTATGGAGAGACTAAGAGATGGTCAAACATTTGTCAACGAAAAGACACTATCTTAGGTTTCCAAGAGAAGGAGTTGTAAGACGCTAGAAAGGCCCACACAAGGAAGTGATGGGATCAGTCTGAAGAAAGAGAGGAAAGTATGGCACAGCTATTGATGTGATTTCCATGTAACAGGATAAGTGAGGCAGAATTGGGAGTTTAGACATTAGCTTTGGAGAATGATTCTGCTGAAACTTACCTATAGCGTGTAGTGATAATTTGTGTATCCTCTAAGAAATAAAACTTCCTTGAAGATCAGAGGACAGAGCCAGACACAGGTCAGGCAGTGATGGCACATACATTTAATCTTACCAAACAGATCTCTGTGAGCTAAAGACCACAGGCAGCTATACAAGATTAATCCAGTCTAAAAGAGAAGCAGAGCAGAGAAGCAGATCCAGGCAGTGGTAACACACACTTTAATCCCAGCACTTGGAACCCCATGACTCTGCTCTCAGTACTTCGGATGCAGTGCACATGCCTTTAATCCCAGAACTAAGAAGGTTGAGAAAGTGTTTTGGCTGGGCAGAGAAAGGAAGATAAGGCAAGAGGAAAAAGGGGCTCAGCCCTTCTCTTATTTTCTCTTTTGGCTGAGAACTCTGAGATATTCAGTCTGAAGATTCCTGGAGACAGGATTTACCCCTTTAGGCTGAGGAGCTGGTGAAGCAAGAAGTAGCTATGTCTTGTTCCTTTGTCTGTAGTCTGAAGCTGTTGGCCCTGCCTACGCCCAAGGTCTGGACCCATACCTGCAGTCTCACAATCACTTAGTCCCAAATAATCACATAAAGGCTTATGTTAATTACAAACTATTTGGTCTATGATTCAGAATTATTACCAACTAGCTCTTATAACTCAACCCATTTTTAATAATCTATACTGCCACATGGCTCTATGGCTTTACCTGTGTTTTATTATATTTTGTCTTCTGGGTGGCAACTTGAAGTTTTTCATTGAGTCCATTTTCCTTTTTTTTTTTTAATCTATGCTTGGAATTTTTATCTGTCCCTAAGATGCCTTGTCATAGGTCAAATATCTTCTTTATTAACAAATGGTAGCAAAATACATTCACAACATAAAGAAAGATATCCCACATCATCTGTCTCTCTGATCTTTCATCTTTACCCAATATCAGACATTGGGTTTTTATTATAAGATTTTATATATATATATATATATATATATATATGTATAACTAAATTTTACATATATAATCTTATAATAACTATATAATAAATAGAATTTGTACAACATATAGCAGCTATTTCCAGTTTCCTAGTACAAACCATCTGCCAATAATACACTCCAGATTGTTGAAAAAAATGAATTATTCCTCCCAAATATAAAAAGAGTGTAAGACCTTCATAAAAGTTGTAGTTTCAACATGGACTCCAGGTAGGCAGCTTATATATAACAGCCTCACAAGTAAGTCCTTTATTGTCTCTTAGAATGTGTGTGTGTGTGTGTGTGTGTGTGTGTGTGTGTGTTTGAAGAGAATGCTCCTGTTATGTCAGCAAGCTCTCTGTGTGTAAAATTTAAAATACAAATCAGGTATTATTGGTATACCTCCATGTGTTTCTTCCCTGTGCCACCTGGTCCCTTATTTTTCCAATGGTTATTTTTCCAGAATCCTAAAAATAGCCATGCTGTTCACCAAAGCTAATGAGTGAACGTATATTTTTTATATTATGCTAACTATAACAGAAAATAGATGGGTAATTCAGGTCAAAAGAAGAAGCAAAATTTTCAGTTTATCATATACTTTTGATATATCAAAAGCCTCTAGCCAATCCCTTTCCCATTGCTTGCTCATCTTATTACATTAATTTTTGTCAGTGGAATGGGACCTATTTGAAATATGTAGGCAATTCAAGTTCTTTCAGATTGTTCTCTGAAAGTCTCAAAAATTAGAGTAGCTCTTCAGCAGGCATGAAAGGCTAAACTCACGGCTGTCCATCATGAATTCAACACATTTTCGCTTCTCTCTCTTCATCTCAGTAGACCACTGTACCTAAGGTAGATTTGACCTGCTTAGAAAGAAATACTGTGCCTAAAACAGCCATTGCCAATGCCCAAATTTGTTACCTACACCTGTCTTTCTTATAATTGCTTTGCATAGAATAGGCTGCTACATGAAATAAATATGGTGGAAATCAATTGACTATAATATGTGAAGTTTTTAAGGGTACTATTCTCAGATGTTATTTTTGAGATGTCACTAAAATAGTCATTGTTACTATCTAGGCTTTGAATGAACACAGTAGACAGAGAACCTACACAGCTTCCATTTAACTTTACTTACTATCATCAGTTCTCAGGCTATAATATCAATCTATTTTCCATTATGGTAGTAAACACCTGAGACCATACACTTCTGAAGAGAAAGGACTTAGTTTGGTTTACAGGCTTTGAAGAACCAGTCCATGAACGGTCAATCCCAGTGCTGTTAAGGTCTATGGTGAGGCAGTGTGTCATGATGAATGCATGTGGAAGAGAAATGCCATTCAACCTCTGACTCAAAGAATTCTGAAAGGACTGCAGCCATAGAATTTAAAATGAGATACTCCTGTTAAATTAAGTACCTTCTCTTCAAAAGTGTACTATCTCAGGTGTTTGCTACAATAATGAAAAACAGGCTAATACTTCACCCTGAGAGGTGAAGGTCACCATAGTAAGAAAAGCTAAACAGGAGCTTTGCAGTAGTCAAGTTCTACATCTACTACACTAATTCTAATCCCAGATAGAAGTAATGATTATTTCAAAAATAAGATCTAGGAATGATAATACCCTTAAAAAGTTCAAAGATTTCAACATAGATCCCATTGGCTCTACCTTTTAATGTCTCTATTAGCTCATCTCGTTGTCATGGGATGGGAATCATGCCTTCAACATCTGAGTCAAACTGTAGTTATCATGAATTAAAATAAGAAAAGTAGCAATCACATATTGGCTTACAAGTGATTCTCAACCTGTGGGTCATGACCCCTTTGGAAGTTAAAACAACTCTTCCACTGTGATCTCATATCAGGCATCCTGCATATCAGACATTTATATTACAGTTCATAACAGCAGCAGACAGTCATGAATAGCAACAAAAATCACTCTATAGGTGGGGTCCTCACTACAACATGAGGAACTGGATTAAAGGGTTGCAATATCAGGAAGGTTGAGAACAACTGGCTTAAACTTAGAGACTTAGACTTACTATTTAGTCTAATCCACATACTCGTTCCTCCCCCTTAAATGTGTATGGTGCCTTATAACCCCAGTTATAAAATTCTCCACCTAACCTCATGCCCAACAGCCCTCATATTATAGAAATACCCTTCTTATAGAAGAACATAGATTGACTTAGGAGGAACATTGCAGATATCTGCCATGGTAACACAAGGCATTTCTTCATGAATAGTCCATCTTTTTTTCAAGGCAGAGGCTCAGGATCTGAAAACAAGCTCTGAAAGCGGACAAAGGATGCTCAATTATATGCCACAAGGACACTTGCTCAACTATGTCCCTAGCAGCAGCATTTGTAATAGCAAGAACCTAAAAACAGCTGAGATGCCCCTCAATTGAAGAATGTATAAAGAAAATGTGATACTTATACACAATGGACTATTACGCAGCAGTAAAAAAAAAATCAATGTCATTATGATATTTTCACTCAAAAGGATGGAACTAAAAAATATACATGGTATGTACTCACTTATAAGTGGCTTTTAGATGTAAAGCAAAGAATAACCAGATTGTGACCCAAAGCTCCAGAGAAGCTAGCTAACAAGGACACTAAGAGGGATGCACGGATTGCCTGGTGAGAGGAAATAGGTGAGATCTTCTGAGTACACTTGAAGTGAGGTGGACAATTGAAGAGAGGGGATGGGTGATGAGAGCATAAAGGAATGGGATGATCAAGCTGGAATAGGATGCAGTGAGAAAGCATTGAAAGAGATAAGTTGATAAAGGGAGATATCATAGAACTCAGGAGAAACCTGGTGCTGGGGAAGTTTCCAGAAGTACACAAGTGTGGCGGGATTCAGGAGTCAGCTGATAAAATCCAAGGATGATTACCCAGGGTCCTGGGTCCTGAAGGGGGTGTGGCCAACCCCATTGATAAGGGGCTGCTGGGACCCTGAGAGGGCCCGTTTTCCTGGTTCCTGGCTGCTAGAGAGACGGGTTTGGAATCCATCGGAAACTCCAGTCCCTGTTCAGGCACCACTATAAGCTCTTACCTGTATCATGACTGTTGATTTATATTTTAATAAATATTAATCTCATACTGGTGCCTTGTAAGTAAAACTCCGTCTACACACAAGGATGACCCCAGCTTAGGTTACTAGCAATAATAGTAGAGAGGGTTCCTGGGCTGGTCTACCCTGGTAATCAGATTAGTGAATACCCTGTCATTCGCCTTCACTGAGTAGCTGAAGGAGGCAGATGCAGATGGCTGAGCTATGAGAGTCCAGTCGAGAAGAGAGAATAGGGATTATATCAGCAATTGTGTGTGGGGTCAAGATCATTGACAGGAAAAGATACAGAGATAAATCAACCTGAGCTAGTGGGTACTTATGAACTTTAGACCCTCATGAGACTGGAGTGGACCCTCTGCATGTAGGAGACAGTTGTGTGACTTAATCTGTTTGAGGGGCCCCTGAAAGTGGAATCAAAACTTGTTTCTTAGTGCATGAGCTGGCTTCGTGGAGCACATTACCTATGAAGGGACACTTTGCACAGCCTTGATGCAGGGACTAGGGACTTTGAGTTGCCACAACTGAGTACCAGGCTTTGCTTACTCCCTATGGGAATATTGTCTTTTCAGAGGAAGGAATGGGTGGGGGGAGGCTGGGGATAGTGGGAGAAGGGATAAGGAGGGATCTGTGGTTGGTCTGTAAAATAATAAAGAAAGTTTCTTTAAAAATAGAAAGTTGTACAAAGTATTATAACTTTTTTTTTATTAAAGTGACTTTACAGTAAATCTTTGTTTTTGTAAACTTATAAGCTGAATGATGATATTCTTGGTGGCTGCTCACTTATTTTATTTCTAGAAACACTATATTCTTTGGAATCTCATAGTTCTCTCTAGTCTGTACTCTTGCACCTAAGAACTTGCTGCCAATTTTGATTCCTGTCCCTATATTGCTCTTGATTCTAGCTGACAACTCATGTTTTGAAGTGTTTTGTCTTCACTCCTGCTGTAAAGTTCTACCTTACAACTACTGAATTAGGAGGGCCATCTATCATTGACATACTCAGAAGTACTCCTGACTACCATAGAACGTTTATTAGCAATTTTATAAGCAATTTTTTTGCAGGTTTCCTTATAGCTATATGTAGTCTATCCCTAAACAATGAACTTCCACTAACCTCATTCCTGCCACTGAGTAGCTTTTGCATCTTTGACTCTTTTATTAGGACCCACTACTTTTTATTTTTTAAAAAAAATCACATATTTATTATATGGATGTTTTGCTTACATGTATGTCTGTTTGCCATATGTGTACCTACCTGCTCCACGGAAAGGTCAGAGGAGACCTGTCAGATCCACTAGAAAAGGAGTTATATGTGGCTATGAGCCACTGTGTGTGTGTGTGTGTGTGTGTGTGTGTGTGTGTGTGTGTGTGTGTGTGTGTGCTGAGAACTGAACGCAGGTACTCTGCAAGTATAGCTAGTACTCTCAACCTCTACCTATCTCTCTAGCTCCAGGGTCCACTACACTTTAAAGATTGTAAGAATGCTGGCTTGGCTTTCCTGTTTCTTAAGGTGGTATTCAGTGAGCCCATTATGAGTTAGTATTTTCATTATTGTACTTGTTAGTGTTTGTTAACAAGACAAATTAGAGACACTTAGTGCTGTGGGATTATGTTCTGGTACACTGTAAATATTTGTCCCTCCTACTGGTTTAATAAAATGCTGATGGCCAGGAGGCAGACAGGAAGTGTGGGCAGGGCTAACAGATTAATAAATCTCTGGGAACAGGAAGAGCAGAGAGCAATACCAGAAGATGCAGAGGAAAAAAGTCAAAATGCTGCTCTGAGAAAAGGGACTAAGCCACTTGGCTAATCATGGGTTAGTTTAAGAGTTAGCAAGGTGTATGACTGAGCCCTAGGCTCACCAGCATGAAATTAATGTAAGCTTCTCTGTGTTTCTTTGGAACTTTGGGATTGCTGGTCCAGACCTGAGGGATATATAGAGCTAAACACCTATGGGTAGGTCTGGAACTTGGGACTAGTCCAGGACAGAAATATCTTATTACAACCTAGAAAGAGAGAAGCTGAATGTATGGAATTAACTCCATCTTTTGTAGGCATGGTTTGTAGGCATGCTTTGGGAACATTTTCCTGATAATTAACTGTTGGGAAAGGCTCCAGTCTATTGTGGATGTTGCCACTCTGTGCAGATAATCATGCTCTATTCAAGGAAGTTTGTTGAACAGGAGCCTGGAAGCAAGTCAACAAACAGAACCCTTCACAGTCCCTGCTTCAGTCCCTGTTCTTAGGTTCCTGCTTGAGTTCCGGCCCTTACTTCTCTCAGGGGTAGACTACAACTAAGGCCCATAAGCAAAGTAAATCCATTCTTCCCGAGTTGCTTTGGTATTTACCACAGGAACAAAAACAAACAAAACACATAGTGCTGAGTTTTTTCTAAGCCAATGTCATGTTCCACTAACCCCAGATAGTTAGTGCCCTCCAAATCTGCTCTTCAAATCCTCTACACCTTTCCTCCTGTACTGGTCCTGTAGAACTACTGAACAGTCCCAGTTTTCCACAGGTAGAACACTACTGACTCTGGCTTCTTTTCCCATGGTGCTGAGGCATTTCCAGTGTTTCCTGAAAGAGCACGTTATGAGAGAGACCTCTGTACTGTCCAAACAGAAGACAGAAATCCTAAGGGTCAAATGTAAGTATATGCTGCTTCTACAAGTTCTGAAATCACAGGAATCCAAAACATTCAAGATTTTCAAGTCCATTTAGTCAGATGTTTCTATCTCATGTTGCAGAGTCAAACAATTTTGCCATCAGGAGCCTAAATCTTGCCGAGGGCTGGCACACTCAGGAGTGGCTCTGTTCATTGTAGTGAATCCCATGCTTCATTCTCAGTGTTCTAGATGCTCAGATGAAAAATCTTTAGATATATCGATGGCTTTTAAAGACCACCTAGACTGCAGATAACACCTTCAATTACCTAATCACTCTCATTTCTTTTTCCTAATAACACCCAGAAGAAACCAGACACCTTTACACTCCCTATATTAATTTCTCCAAGCTTCTGATTTTAAAATATTACTTTCCAAATATGGGTTTAAATGTATGCTTAAATTGTATACTAAAATGACTATATAATTAAGGTCTACTCATATTTATTATTAAAAAAAACTCTAATGAGCTCTGTTGAAACATGTCTATGCTTTCTATTTGGAAACCTCAAATGTTAGAGGTACAGAATAATACTGAGGAAGCAACTCCATGAGAAAGGACTGCAGATCTCTCTCTCTCTCTTTCTCTCTCTCTCTCTCTATCTCATACACACCTTGTTTCCAAAAGAATATATCTGTGTATTCAGCTTACACTTAAAATTCTATTTGAGGTCACAGGTTATTGGAAGCCACTTTTACACAAGCCTTGACTAAGGAAGAGACTGAATTACATGAAATGTCAATTGACTTTTGGGTAACCAAAAGAGGACCAACAAGCTGCGATGTCAAGATGGTTGCTCACACAGGTGTCTCAAGATGTTTTATTTTATATTGCTTAGTTAGACAACAGTTCAAGATTATTAAAATATAAAAGGTTTAGGTCATCACTATTTCTTAAATCCTACTGTATTTAAGGAAGTTTGTTGAACATGAGCCTGGAAGCAAGCCAATAAGAAGAACCCTTCATGGTCCCTGCTTCAGTCCCTGTCCTTAGGTTCCTGCTTGAGTTCCAGCCCTTACTTCTCTCAGGGATGGACTATGACTAAGACCCATAAGCCAAGTAAATAAAGTGTGTTTCTTGGAAACACTACGTCCTTACTAGTTAGCCTGGAAACTGCTATGTAAACCATGCTGAACCTGGACTCACAAAGATACATCTGTATCTGCCTTGCCAGTGATGTAATTAAAGATGTACACTGGCAAAGAAAACAACATATCTTTAAATGAGATTTTTTTCACTAATTATTTCTATAATTTTGTCTTCACGTCTGATGACTACAGTCCTCATGCATACCTCTGAAAGCATCTCATTCTGAACATAAGGATAGCTATCACATACACTTGGTCTTCTAGCTTTAACCCCTGGGATTCATATTTCTTTGTTCTCTTAAATATTGGATTGCCAATGTTCTCCAAACAGTGGCTAGAGCATAATTTGCCACATCACAATTTTCTGATTGATTAGTTTGAGGAACTTCAGCTTGCTCATTCAGTGGTTGGATATTCTCAGCACAGAATACATCTTGTTGATTCAAGTTTTACATATTTTAGCAATTGATTTCAGCTCAGGGACTTTTGCCTTAAGGCAATTTCAAGAGAGTCTAATTTTAAACATCTAAAGAAAATCATAAGAAATAATTAAAATTTGAACCTCATCCTCAAGAATAATGTTTTTGTACTCTAAAAGTAGCTTTGCTACTGTTAGTCTTTATCTCAATAAGTTCTACTCTGTGATTTACACATATAACTTCTGTGAACCTTCTACTAATTTATTTGGCTTCTTCCACTTAGTCCCTTTATGAACATATATTTAGGTGATGCTTTTGCTCCATTTTTCTTAATAGAGAAATGAAATTTTAAATAGATGACTATCAAAAGAGTAAGTCACATGTTGCCTCTTTCTAGGAATCAAGCTTTAATCAAGAGGACTTAATGCCTCTTGTGGTTCAAAATGTTTTATTCTTAGGCTCCAATTTCAGTGGTATCCTCCTGTGCCATAAATAATATTTCAAGTTAGAGAGAATTTTATTAAACAGTGAAATATACTTAGCATTCACAGAAGGATTGGCATACTAAACACATTTTATTAAAAAAAAAAGTTGGTCACTAATTGTCTTAGTATTCAATGATTCCTTTGGACATAAAAATTAAAGAGTGGAATGATAAAATATACAATTTCAGATTTTCTCAATCTTTTTTTTCTGTGAATTTCTTGATTGTTACCTTTGTTATAATGGCTGAATGAAACTTTACTGTGAGACTATGCCACATTTTCTTCATCTATAGAGCTATTAATGGCTATCTAGGCTGATTTCATATTCTCACTCTTGTGAATAACATAGCAATAAACATAGACATCTAAAAAGCGCTTAAACAAAGTAGCCTATATTAAGAAGAAATATACTGCATATTTTTTCTCATGGGCACCTGCTACATATTAATTTTCAGATACATGGAAAGTATGGGTACAGGTCAGATATATAGGAAGTATGGGTATAGGGAGGAGAATAAACAAAAAAGGCCTCACTCTGGGGGAGGTAGGATAAGATATAGATATGAAATGATGTTGGAAATGAGCTCTGGGAAGATAATCATTAGTAAAGTGCAAACATAAGGCAGGAAAATTAGAGTCCTAGCAATCCTCAACCTAAAGGAAGAGACAAGTTGTTGTGACTCATGTTGATAGCCTCAATGCTTGGGGGATTGTTTTATGTTTGAAGCACATTTCCCCAGCCAACCAGTGAACTCTGGGTTCAGTGAGAGAACCTACTTCAAAATGTAAAGTGGAGAAAGATTGAGTAAGATGATTCTAGGATGCACATGAGCACATTGTGTGTGTGAGTGTGTGTGTGTGTGTGTGTGTGTGTGTGTGTGTGTGTGTGTGTGTGTATGTGTATGTAAGTGCACAATGCTAAAGTAAAGATGGGAACAGCAAGGGTGAGGGATAGCAAGGGGAAATGGAGGATGGGAGTCATAGGTAGGAGAATAAAAAACTCATTGTATAAAACAACAGTGAATAAATAAAAACAATGTTATATACTATAATGAAGCCCTTCACTATTTATACTAATTTAAAAATAAAATTTAAACACATTTTAAGGTATTTTAAGAGCCATAAAGATAGAACTCTAGACAAAACAAGGTAAATGGTATTTTTAAATATAATCTTGGACCCTTGACTTCATCAAGATCAAAAAAAAGTTTGATGGGTTTGTGTCTTTCAGAAACCATACTCCAGCACTGCTCATTATATATCTTCAGGTCATAGGTACTATGAGTTAGAACTTACTTCAAATAATTATCCTCTTTTTCTTTTGGTTTTTCAAGACAGAGTTTTGTTTTTTGTTTGTTTGTTTGTTTGTTTGGTGTGTGTGTGTGTGTGTGTGTGTGTTTGTGTGTGTGTGTGGACTTGGCTATCCAGGAACTAGTTCTGTAGACCAGGCTTGGCTGGAACTTTGCAGAGATCTGAATGCCTCTGCTTCCCAGTGCTAGGATTAAAGATATGCACCTGGCTTAAAATAACTATGTTCTTGAATTAATCTAAAGGTACATTTTTTAAGTGGAACATGTATAATATCAGTGCTACATTTAATTCATTAAACTTGCTAATAAATTCAAATTATTTTGTGTGATAATTTTCTTTTGATCTTTCAATAAGCTTCAAAAGTTAAGGTACAGAATGCTAAAAATATTATTAATATACAATAAAGAGAAGAAAAATGATTTGAAGTCCAAGTTCAAATTCTATATTTGACAACATCAACATACAACATTGTATTTGACTAACTTTGCATTTTCATGCTATTTGCCAAATATTTTTTTATCTCTTTCTCAGTTTATCTTACTAAAAAAAAATGCTTCGTGGGTTGATGAATAGTTTTATTTATGTGTCTAATTTGGATGTGTAACCATAGTAAGTTAATTTGTTTTAAACCTACAAAAGAAAAAGGGAAAGGTCAAAAAGTAGTATGCAATAATATAAAGCATGCCGTTAAAACTCTAATAGCTTGATTGTTCTAATTGTCATGGTTTTCAATACTACCTCTATTTCTCTAGTCCAGCTATGGACTGAATATCCTACCTTTATTTATTTTGATGTTTTAATTTTTGAGATATGGATGTGATTTATCTAGATCACTCTTTCATGCTCAAATCATAGAGCATGTTTCCAAGTGTTCCACAGAAGACTGGAAGACCATAATATGCTATATTCATCAAGCTCCTGACTTCCAAGGGCAAGCATACAGATATTATTGTAGAGATTTGGGATACTTCACATAAATTTATGATAAAACATAAATTATTATTTTTGTTATGTCTTGTTGCTATTAATGTGTGTGTCTGTAAATGTGGACAATCACATGCCACAGCATATTTGTGAAAGTCAGAGGACAACTTTGTGGAGTTGGTTCTCTCGTTCCACCATACTTGTGTTCTATGGATCCAACTTAGGTCCTCAGGTTTACATGGCAAATGCTTCACCAACTTAGACATATCATTGGTCTAGTGGGGCTCAAATTTCATTTAGTTAGTTTAACCAGTTTCTTTTCTTCACAGACAGGCAGTATATTCTAGAAAAGATTACAACAATCTTTGTCAATATTTGCCACTTCTCCTTTATAGGTATTAAAATTTGTGATGAACTAATATCCTCGATTTTTCATCTTTGAAAAATGAACTTTTCAGCGAAAGTAAAAAATTAAAATATTCAACAGCTAAGCACTAGGCTGAGCTCCCAGCCCAGTCAAAGAAAAGGAGGAGAAATTATATGAGCAAAGGGGTCAAGATCATGATGAAGAAACCCACAAAGACAGCTGACCTAAACTAGGGAGCTCACTGACTCTGGAATGACTGCTGGGGAACCTCCATTGGACTAACCCAGGCCCTCTGAATGACAGTTCAATGGTGTGTGCAGGTTGTGGGGCTTCTAGCAGAGGGACCATAATTTATTCCTAGTGCATGAACTGTCTTTTTGGAGCCCATTTTCATAGAGGGAGACCTTACTTAGACTTAATACTGGGGGAGGGGCTTGGTCCTGCCTCAACTGGGCATGCCAGAGTATATTGATTCACCTTGGGAGTTCTTACTCTCTCTGTGGGGTGGATGATGTGGGAGGAAGCTGAGGGATGACTGGGAAGAATAAGAAGGGGGAACAATTATTAGTATGTTAAAAACCCTTTTAAATTAAAATTTAAACATAGTGCATGTCATCAAAATTACAATTTTAGAAATTAACAGCTAGAGTTGTTTATGAGAAATAGAATATAGAAGCAAAAGAAGGAAAAAAGAGGAGAGCCTGTAGTCTTTCTTTTACTTTCTGGTGATTTAGATGGTAGTTTTGGAAGTTACTCAAAATTAAAATACTACCTGAAACTGTTTCTGAAGTTTGGCTACCAAGTTAAAATGATGACGTTATTCAGATAGCTTAAATACAGGTGTCGAGAGCAACCAAAAAACTTACTTATTTATGACTTAAGTTCTAATCCTCAAAATGGTAGAATAAGTCAGTTTTTCAATTATTACCTGAGGATTTACAAAAATTACACTAAATCCTTTTAATATATTTCTGATACCTAAATAAATTACAGCTCTAGAAGGCATTTGTTGTATTCTAGTATTTAATAAAATTAAACCAATGGCAATCTGATTGGGCTGTGTGAGCACAAAAAAAAAAAAAAATAAAAGAATCTACCTAAATCTCAGAAGACAACATAGACTTCTTCAATGAATTTTAGGGTCTGGAATAGTCCTAGACCATAACACAAGTATCAGTCATCCATCTAAACTTTGTGTTTTATTGTGCTCAAGCCTAACATGCCCACTTAATTTCTCAATACACTCTAGGCCTGACTAGCCCCTGGAAAGAAGGATATTCAAAGATTCAAGACTATACAATTTCACGTAAGTATTAAAATTCCCTTGTAGTTAGTACTCCAAATATACAATCTAAGATTGCCTACGTTTCCTGCCTTGGCATAACAGTTTGTAGTGTTTTGAACTATAGATGTTGCCTGAAAACATTATCTCCTTGATTGACAAATTCCAACTTTAATATCACTTTTTAGTTTAATGTGTTTAATTCTATTAATTTGATAACTTATTTGATGTACTCCAAATCAAGACTTGGTTGACATATACAATTTGTAATCAGAATATCAACTCTTCCTCTGTCAAAGGTTTCCTGTGTCTCATTTTTAGGGTTGGTCCCACTTGCCACATTTCTTGCCTCTTTTGGAAAAGTAGAGTGTCAGTGTATTCAGAAATAAGAAGTTGACATCTAGAGATTAACACTGGGAATATCCAAAAGCTATAATGTGTGTTTAATTTTAATGAAAATATCTAATACTGGGAATTTTAAAACCATCTTATACCTTGAAAAAAATAGAACTAAACAAAAATAAAGCTCAGACATTATACATAATGTGTCAGAACAAAATTTCCAATAGTTATTTAGTACATGGTGATATTTATGACTCCTCTGAAACGTCTCTCACAGTGACCACAGCAGAACTCTCCACAATACCATCACCAGGAAGAAAATGTCTGCCTACATCTTTGGTTTGTTTTCTTAAATATTATAGAAAGAAACTACTCTTTTGGTAGGTTGGTTGGTTTTCTAAATAAATTTTATCCATTAAAATCAGAATTTCTGGACTCAACTGCTTATTGGGTCCCACACAGTCATCCTGACTATCTGGACTTTCAGAGCAGCCAGATGAGGAAGGAACAAAATAGTTAATAGTGTTGGTCTGGACAAATGTGAACTCAAGTTTTGGCACTATGGAGTGAGTAACTAACTTGGGTCTAATTACTTAACATCTCGCCATGAGGTTGTGCACGTAAAGCTCTCTGATGGCCTGTGAAGTGATGAAAAATAAGTGTTCTGTAAACATGAAGTATAGTGGGGCTACTATTTTGTAATTATCATCCATCATTATTATGTTCCTCTAGTGCGCCCTGCTAATCCTGTGTTCTGAACTGATGTCAAGCAGGGAGAAGGGCAAATAAAAGTTAGGTAAGCACCAATAAAGCCAAAGACCAGAAACAAAAGTTCTTTATTCTCCTCATAATTCTCATTAGAACTGCTTGCCAAGAGAAGAAAACACACAGGAATGGTGGTTTAGTGCTTAAAAAGTAGGGATACAGAGTCACACACCAATTATTTCCTACAGATAGGAAACTGGGGAAGAGAAAATGATTAATGGACTTAAATTCAAAGTTACTTGAAACCAGATTACTGACTAGAAGGTGAGCCAGAATTTAATGAAATGCAGAAAAATCTCCTTTGGATTACTCATAATATTTACATCAGAATAATTTTGTCCACAGTGCCATAGGCACTTTGAACTTCATGATTACTAGGTATACCAGTTCAAAATTAATTTTTAGAAATCAAGTGCGTATTTACTTAGTGACTATGGGCATTTACTCAAACTATGCTTTTTAGAGTGCTGAAGCTTGGTCAGTGTCATCTATAAAGCCTATGCCTAGTTAACTGATTAAAGGTGTGTCCAAAACAAACAAACAAATAAACAAAAAGCTGATAACGATTTTGAGCAAAATTCAGTTGACCTATGTTGCCTTATCTCTGTATTTGTGACCTGAGATAAGTTGTATGTATCTCTGGCCTCATTTCTCATCCATCGAACAAAAATTCTAGGAGTTTTATTTATGTGCTTTTGTAGTTAACAAATCACTCTACCATACATTATCCCATTTTATATGTCAGCATCCTTCTAGCACAGCTCCTTATGTTGCTGTGGAGATAAGCATATTAAAAGATATAAAAGCTTTTTGTAGTTAGAGGCCATTAAAACTCATGCAGAAATAATGTTTTGACAATATAATTAGAAAATACTACATACAATAATCATGTTCCCAATGCTTAATGGGAGTGTTCTTAAACTATTAACACAGACCTCTGCTGGGTATTTTTGAACATTTAATTTGCTCAGATGAATTCATCATCAAGGCATCCAGCCATCCTGTTTTCTGTAACTCAGAGGTCAGAATCTTCGATGGAGATGATCTTCATATCAGTCTCTGGCTCATTCTGAGCAATAACAATGTGGCACTTTATTCCTAGGAAGCCATGCAGTGTGAAATTGCTTTGGTTTTACCATTCCCACTGGTAGAGTAAATGAGAATTCTATGCCAACCATTCATAAAACGTGAAGCCACAGGCATCGAGGACTTATTTTGAGATTAACTATGATATATGTAGTCATTATAACAGCTTGCTCCTTTCTAATCCTCACTTTTTCTTTCTAAGCTCATGATTTAAAAATATTTACATAATGAAGAGCATATAATTAAAGGAGTCTTTTTCTAAAACATGCAGCAAAAAATAGTTTGAGAAGTTCTAGACTTGGAAAGAATTTAACTTTATATTATTTTTAAATATAAAAAATTTTAAAAATAAAAACCATTTTTATTGATTTATCATTATTAGCATACATGGTGCCAATGTTAACTAGTCAATACCATTAAGGGTATTTAGCTAATGTATTGCAAACATTCTACTTAGCTGTTTAGTAAAAACCCAGATATTGCTGGAAAGCTGAAAAATCAGCGAAACAGAGAAACAAGCCACAACTACTTCTCAACTAGCTACTCCCCAGGAATCCTCAGACGGAATGCTGATGTTAAAGGCATGGGTCATCACTCCCTGACCTTCATGACTTGAAGGTTTAGCTTGGCTGTCTTCTCATTTTCAGGAAAACTTTATTAAATATTGCCACATATCTCCTTTGTGTCAAAATAAAAAATATTATAACCAATATAAGAAAAACTATATACAATAAGTACAACAACTATATACAATATAAATGAACTATTTATATCAGTAGTGGCTAGTCCTTTAACAATTGACAAATTCAGAGAAAATACTTCATTATATAACATATCTTAGTCTATTCAAGGTGGTGTGCCTAATGCACTTTCTGACTTGTATTAATACCCTGAATACTATCTTTTCATGTTACTCAAAATTATGCACTTTATACCTTTTCAGTAAATTTCTTTCCTGAATATATAATTAAGAAAACTATAACGGTCTAGTCTTCAACTCCCTCAGAGAGCCAAGAAGAAAATAATATTAAGTGAATACACAAGAAGTACAAGCAAGCAATTTTCAAAAAATGAGAGAAGTGACTAGAACAACTGGCAGCTAGGACGGTCACTCAAAGTTCCTCTGCAATGTTAAGGCATCCTTCTTTGTCATAAAGGCCTAGCATATCTGACAGGCTCATCTGAAAAACAGAATTTTCTTAGAGACCTTTCTACCTTGTCTTGGCAAGAATTAACAGACTTTTCTTGTATGTCCTGCATGTCTGTTTTGGACATCATATGTCAGCATTGAAGGCAAGAGTAGTTTTTTTGCCCAGTGGCTAACTTTTGCCACAGAGAAAGTTAACTCCATATGGAGCTTCTACAAAGCCCATCATCTTCTCTGAAATAGATTGATGTTTTCAGGAGCAGACATGTCTCATTGTCAAAAAATAAATAAATAAATAAATAAAAAGAACTTAGGTTATTAAAATATCTTAAATTCCATATTCTGTAGATCTCTGAAGTATCTGTAGATGATCTGTCTATCTAAAATATATCTTAGACCTTGAAAATGTACCGAATATGAGTATAAGTTTGATTGTAGTAAGTACTAATTTGCATTACTTTATATTTTAATTAGTTGGTAATAATTTTCTTTTTATAATTTATTTATTTTATTAAAAATGACATTTTTATGTATGTATCTCCATGCTCTCCCTCCTTCCCTCCTCCCAGTCCCTCCCAGTAAGCCTTCAGCCTCCCCACTCCCAAAAGGGCAGCAAGTCCCAAGGTGGGTCAGCTCAGCGCAGCAGCACATCCACTACAGGCAAGTCCAATCCACTCATGCCAAAGTCAAGGCTGGGCTAGGTCTTCCTCAGGGAATGGGCTCCAAGGTGCCAGCCCATGTACAGGAACACAGCCTGATCCCACTTCTCCAGGCTCCACACACTGCTCATGCCAGTCGACCATCGCTTACCCTTGGAGGGCCCAACTCCTCTTCCTGATGGATCTCCAGTGGATACTCCTGATTCAGTGAGCACTCAACACCCCAGCTCCAGCTAGTAATCACTGTGGGAACTCTCCTCACAATCCCTATCTCATTGCTCACACCGACACCCCTCCCCTGTTTCCAGCTGGACCAGGATCTCTGCCCGGCGCTCCGCCATGAATCTCAGCCTCCACCTCTGTTCCTAGTTGGATGTAGGTTCTGCGATGACACCCAGG
Source organism: Phyllotis vaccarum (assembly GCA_033318265.1). Taxonomy (NCBI): domain Eukaryota; kingdom Metazoa; phylum Chordata; class Mammalia; order Rodentia; family Cricetidae; genus Phyllotis; species Phyllotis vaccarum. The sequence goes on along the minus strand of JARWLC010000004.1, from coordinate 125,257,927 downwards.
GTGGTCACCCACCCGACCATAGGGAAAGTCCTGCCTGCGAAGGTACCATCTCCACTATTGTCTGGAGACTTGATCAGGAACATCCTGTGAGTTCTTGGAGGTTTTACTAGCACCCAGTCTCTTTACAACCCCACATTGGCTTCCTCTATTGAGATATCCATCTCTTTGAGTGAGAGGAGCAAAGAGAGATAGAAAGAGATGGATACCTCAATAGAGGGAGCCAATGTGGGGAAATAATTTTCAAGGACTAGTAATTTTGCTCTACATTGTTAGATGAGCTGTATAGGTACAATACAGCTTGAAATTGTGCTGACATTAATCTCAAATTTATATCAATATAAACAATTTATATACAATATATAAAAATCAAATTCAATGTATTAAATATTTAAAACTAGTAGTTGCTTATCATATTCATATTCCCTTTTTCTTTTCTGAGTAAATTCAATAATCTATCTTATCATGTTTGTATACCCCTCCCCTGTTTTTTATTACCAAATAATAACCCTGATTCTACTCTCCTTTTTGAAGTTTTTTTCCCAACTATTACCAATAGCAATTTAAACAATGACAATTATCCATAACCTATCTAAAAGCCAAAAACAACCCACCCTCCATTTTGGAAAGGTGGGAATCTTGTTCTGAAATTTACTTCCTGATGTCTGGGGCAAAGGCATTTTAGGAAATCCAGAAAAGAATAGTTTGGGTTAATTTCCAAGTCCCAAGTCCTGTATGATTTGTTGTCTAGTCTCTACAGAATGGGTAAATAAAGGGCTTGTCTTAGTCCTGAAAATAGTCTGTGAGCCTGGGACATTCGGCTAACTACCTCAAAATCATTCTGAGCAGTTTGTAGTCCAAAGCTAATCTTTAGGTGGCATTCCTCAGCTTAATGACATTATCAAAGTTTAGGTAAAATTATCATTGTGGGGTCCCATAATCCTTTTGGAGACTCCAAGATCAAAGTTATATGTTGTAATATGGTTTTTGGGCTTGTTTGGCTAGAGGTTTAGACTTATAGATTTGTTGTTTTAGATTTTTTAGTTGTTTATTGTTGTTTAGGCTTTTAAAAAATGACTTAGATGTTCATATTAATTTTATGCTGTTTGGCCTATGGCTTAGGTATATTTTTAGTTAGGTTATTTTATTTTATTTTTATTAATTTGTTTTGTTATGTGGCTCTTGGCTCACCTGTGTTTTTTAAATGTTGTTTTTTTGGGGGGGGGGATTTGGTTTGATTTGTTTTTTATTTTGTTTTATTTTAATTTATTTTGATTATTAATTTATTTTTTAGGGTGTTTGTCATGGGCCAAAACAGCTCCTTTATTTAAAGATTGATATTCACATCATACAGAAAGATATTTTCACATCAGGTATGCATAGTCATTCATGGTGTACTGCAGAAAACTGTTAAAAACTCAAACCCAAAACAATGTATTGGAAGCTAGATAAAGCTTTTTAAAAAATAATTAGTGCTTTATGTGATCATTAATATCATGACAAAAATAATATATACATACATAAACCTTATAAATATTCCAAAAGATCATAAGTTTAGTAGTGATAGAACAGTTTAATTTTAATTTTCTTCTGTCCAATATCAGGTAGCTTTTCTGATATGATATAGAGATTCTGCATTTTCTTTTATTAGCATGCTTGGGTTTAGAGAAAGACAGAGTCTTCTTCATACTCAAACTTCAAAGCCAGCTTTAATTTATACTTAATTCAGGACCTCAATTTGTTTTAGAAGTATTTTTTTTAATTTTTTTTTTTTTTTTAGAATAGGCTTTAACTTCTTTAATTGCGTGTTTCTTCCATGATGATATGAGAGGACTGAACTAAATTTGATAAAGGGGCCTCAGAGTAGGCCCTCAGGACATTTCCTGAAGTAGAACATTTATGTTGCCTATTCCTTGTTGGCCTTCATTCTTTGGTTCAATATGAGTCTTTGCCACACCTTCTGCATATTCTAGAAGGGAGGGGCATTCTGTGAAGTTAGTCTTAGCAACATTGTTTGTAAGAATGCCTTATTTACAGTCCCTTTTGTTTTTCCATAGTTATAACATTTGATATTTTGATTTTTATGTAAGCCTATAGAAATAATGTATCCTAACAAAGAATCATCATACTTACGAGATTCCATATTAATTGTATCTACTCCTACAAGGTTTCTGATCTGATAACAGCTTATTTATTATTTTGCTTGGACTTTTACCAAATCCTCTATTGTAACTGGGACTCAGCCTCCAAAAGTGGTGTAACCATGTTTGTCCAGTCTTTATAGATAATTCTACTACAAGTTGACCATAAATTTAACATCTGCTTGACAAAGTGTGAGTACATAACATATGAAACTATTGCTTCCTTGAATATTCTCAAATCTAACACTTTCACAGGAGTCTATTCAGCTTTTGGAATATCTGTTACTTGGCAATTTCTGTAAGTTTATTGGATAAATTGAAGTTGGCTATTTATTTATTTATTTATATTTATATTTCTTTTTATTTATTTATTTATTTATTTATTTATTTTGCAAATTTGTGCTCCATAAGTTGGGTGCCAGATATTGCATGAATTCTAATTGGTTTTATAATAAAAACCTGGAGCCAGATATTGAAGAAAAGCTGAAAAAATAGACGAACAAAGAAACAAGCCAGAGAAGAAATAAACTTTGCACACAGCCACACCTCAGTTATCCTCAGAGTGAATGACTCTGAGTACTCAGCTAAAAGGAAAGGACTGAACTCTATCTCCTCTACCATATCACTTCCTGTTTTAACTTTCTGAATCCTAGGATTAAAGGTATGTACCACTACTATCTGGCTCTGTTTTGCCTTGTACTCAAGGAAATCCAGAGGAATATCTACCTCCCAAGTGCTGGGATTAAAGGTGTGGGTCACCACTCCATGACCTTCATGACTAAATCTGTGGTTTGGCATCCTCTGATTTTCAGGAAAGCTTTATTAAATATAGAGTATATCACCACACTAATGCATTACAGACTTGCTCTCCATTATTGCCAAATTCATGTTTTAAAATCACTTCTGTGTTTGAATATATATGTGTATAAGTGTTGAATGTACACATGTATGTGTGAATATATTTGTCTGTATATATCTATGTAAATGTGCATGCATGTTTCTTCATGCACATGTATGTATGTCTATGTGGAGGCCGGAAAACAGCCATGTAACACCTTACCCATCCTAATCCCTTTCTCTTGTTCCTATAAATCAACCAAATTAAAGCATATAACATTAAGCTAGAGTTTGACAGAATCCTGATTTTGGTTTATCATTGCTCCCATCTCTAGTGGCTTGGGTAAATAAAAATGGTCTCTCCCCAAAAAGTCATATGTTATTATAGGACCCAGGTATCAACTTTTGAAAATAGCTTAAAGGATTTAAAGTTAAAAATACTGACAAAAAGTCAACTTCTATTTTTATTGTAAGATTATTTTTGATGGCCATAATGTTTAAGCAAATTAAATAACTATAAATATGTTAATGGAGTAAACAAATATAATTGCCATTTGTATGGATGAGTCTATTGTATGTTGTACTAAATGAAAAAAAAAAAGGTAGACACAGAAAGACAACTAGCTCATAATATCATTTATATGTGGACTCTAAAGTAGTCAAACTCAGAAATAGAGTGTAGAATTGTGCTTTCAGCTTTCACAGAGGCTAGGTATGGACAGTAGAAAGAAAGATTTAGTCCAAAGGTTAAACAAACAAAAAACTTAGACAAGAAGAAAATCTAGCATTTACTTATAATAGGTATTGTATATTTCAAAACCCTAAAAAGATGATTTTTAACTGTCCTAATCACAAAGAAACAATAGGTGCAGTAATAGATATGATAATTTTGCCTGAACTGTTAATTCATACTGAGTAGCAGTAAAAGACATTCCATGGTAGCTCCTTAATGTTTATACATATGTCAATTGAAAGTAAAATAAAATGCTTATATCTCATTTTTATTATTCAGGACAGATCGGATCCTAAACCATTAAAGAAAAGGTAAGGCTTAGAGACAAATGGTTTCTCTCAACCTTAAGAAACAAGAACAAAAATGCTGCAGAGTGTGGGGTCCCAGTGGGCTCTTTGGATCCTTCCTGCTCTTGGAGAGGGCAGGTCAGGCCCCTGAGGAACAAAGATGGTACAGCACAAATCACAGAACTTGAACCCAGGTTGTACACGACAGACTTGTTACTGTCTGTCCTATTTATTTATGTACAAATTATTAAATTTTAAAATTAAAAATAACTCTATCTGGAAAAAAAAGACTGGAAGAGGTGGACCTGTCCTCTGACATCTCCTACTGTTTTTATTATATTTGAAACATATCCCCACAGCAGAGTGTGTTTACAGGAACTGTATGAATAGAACAAACAGGAACTTGTTTGTTTTTATCAAAAGGCTTCTTTCTTAGAGACATGGGGTGTGAGTGGTGAAATAAAGTAGTAGAATTTAACAATTGTTGAAGATTAAAAATTTGGGAGGACATAGAGCATAGAAGGAGAGGCATTTGATGAGTAAATCTTAGACACTGAACTCCACATAAATTGAGACTATAAATTTTATAAGGCTAGTCAGGAAACTATGTAATTTTACTAGTATTTTTATTTATCATTATTACTATATTTTGGTAAGGAAAAATATACTAAGCAATAACTTTCATGAACTATGATCCTTCTAGAAGGGGTGTGATAGAAGGAAAATGAGGAAAAGATGCTAAAAATGATAAAACTTTCAACCTCCAGGGGAGACACTGGCACTTTCTTTTCTTGGAAGGTTTAATAAAAAATGATCTGAATGTACTTGAGGGCTTATACACTAGCTCTTTACCAACCAGTCTTCATATATCAGTTTATCCATGAACAACAATAAATATATTTGTCGTAATATCATTTTAATATTTTTAAAGTTGGGATTCTCAGAGAGGAAGGCTGGATACGAAATACAATACAGCTAGGACTCAGTAGAGCCAGGACTTAATCAAGATAACTATTGGAAACACAGAGGTCAAGTTAAATTGCTGTAAAAGCCTATCTTCATAGAACATGTGCATGCTTTTGAAGACGTTAAAAATTCAAATATGACAATATTTATAGATCAAGATTAAGGAAGTAACTAATTTCAAATGGGATGTTTATAGTAATATTTAATATATGTGAAAATCCACAGTGAATCCCAATAAGTTTTATAAATGTTATTTCAATAATCAAAACAATTGTATGGAGTAGATAGTTGGTCATTTGTGTTTTCTTTGTTTCAAAAGTTAAAGGATTTGTGGAGTTTTCTAACTACTGGGTTTTGCCCTTTGGTTTTGTTTGTGAAATTCAATGAAAACTCAAACTGGTGATAAACATATTAGTAGCAAGTTTATATTTTGTACATAAATAACACCATGAAAAGGTATGCACAGTGTTAATATTATTAATTCCTGCTATTTTTGGTGGTGGGCTCTGTGTGTGTTTCCTATCTTTGGGATTTGCTGCTGTGGGATTATATATTTCCTGTGTTTTCATAGGTGCATCTAACTTCGTTAGGTTGGAGTTTTTCTTCTGGTGCTTTCTGTAGGGCTGGATTTGTGGAGAGTATTTTTTACATTTGGTTTTGTTATGGAATATCTTGTTTAGTTTGTCTATGGTGATTGAAAGGTTTTTTCTGGATATAGTAGTCTGGGATAGCATTTGTGAACTCTAATTGTATGCATAATGTCTACCCAGGACCTCTGGTTTTCAGAGTCTCCATTGAGAAGTTGAGTGTTATTATGTTGTGTCTGCCTTTATAAGTTACCTGACCCTTTTCCTTTGCAGCTCTTAATATGCCTTTTTTATTCAGTGTGCTTAGTGGTTTGATTATTATGTGGTAATGGGTTTTGGGAGGCTGGATCTAGTCTATTTGGTGTTCTGTAAGCTTTTTTTCTTCATAGGATTTCCTTCTTTAAGTTGGAAAAGTTTTCTTCTATAATTTTATTGAATATATTTTCTGTTACTTTGAGCTGGTATTCTTCTCCTTCCTTCTATGATTCTGGTTATTCTTAGGTTTGGTTTTTCATTCGTGTCCCATATTTCCTACATGTTTTGTATTGTAACTTTTTGGCTTTGGTGTTTTCTTTGACTGACAAATCTATTTCCTCTATCATATCTTCCACACCAGGTATTCTCTCCTTCACCTCTTGAATTCTGTTGGTTATGACTGCATCTGTAGTTGCTATTTGTTTCCTCAGATTTTACATTTCCAGAATTTCCTTGGTTTGCATCTTTTTATTGCTTCTATTTCAATTTTCAAGTCTTAAACTGTTTTCTTCATTCATTGGATTATTTTTTCTTGGATTTTTTTGAGAGGTTTATTGATTTCTTCCAAATTTTTGTTTGTTTTTTCTTAATTTCTCTAAGGAAATTTTTTATTTCCTCTGTAAAGGCCTCTTTCATCTTCATAAAGTTATTTTTAAGGTCACTTTCTTCTGCTTCTTCTACATTGTGATGTTCAGTCCTGCTATTGTAGAGCCATTAGGTTCTGTTGGTGCCATACTGCTCTTATTGCTCTTTACATTGCTGTATGTATTCTTGCACTGATGTCTACCCATTTTTTCCCTCCAATTAATGCAACGGGGAACCACACTTGATCCACTTTTGTTCCAATCAGAGCTGGCAGATTCTGTGTCTCAAGGAGGTGTTCTTGATCCAGTAACAGTTGGTAGAATCTGTGGTCTAAGGAGTACTGTGTTTGTAAGATGGTGGGTGATTTTGGGAGAGGAAGTGGAAATTATAGATTACAGGGTCTGATAGTAGATGTTGTTGGGGAGGCCTGTCTGCAGGAATCTTCTTTGATGGTTTGCAACTGTGGCAGCCCAGTGTTATTGTTGCTATCACTATTTTATTATTGAAGCTTTCAGAACAAAACATTCAGCGTTAAAATTATTATTATTATTATCATCATTATTATTTTACTTTTCAGAAAAATGGTGGCTCCCTTCAGACAAATCAATCAACTGGGATGTTACTGGAAAGTATGCCAACATCTTTCTTATGTGATATTTGGCTCCTATCAATCTCTTACTCTGCAGTGGACACAACTTTACTCTTGAAGATATTTGTTCCAAAATGTCTGACACAGCTTGCTAATTCCAATTTCTCTCTAGACACCACCACTGTCTTTTTAATTGTCAAATACAGATACACAGAAGTAAAGACATAAGAAAAAGACAAATTTAGTAAGGTTTGTCTATGGAATATAATATAAGATGAGTATAAAAGGATAAAAGGACTGTAAAGACATCCAAGAAACCAGGAACATGTGTTACACTTTTCCATCATAGGCTTTGGCTTTAGCAAAGTTGATAATGCAGGCTGATTACTGCAATTTCATCTTTTCCTTATTAATAAAGTATTTTGACATAAAAACCCCTCAAATGAGAAAGCAAAATTGTGCCAAATGATACTGTTAAGACATCTAATGAAGCAGAAATGACAATTATTAGAAAAGAAGCTGCAGTAACTCCAGATCTTGGCTTGCATCTTTAATTTAAGAGTAAGAATACAGTCTTTATTTAAATGGAAGGGCTTTGGGTTCTATATATCTGAGGCTTCATCTAGTAGTAGTTGATTGGAAGTGTGCAGTAAGAGAATGGCAAGTGTAAGAAAGAGATAAAGGAACCATTGAATATTTTCGATTTTTCCTCTGTGAATTTTTTGTTTGTTTAATAGAAATCTTTGTCTTATTTCTGTTTCCTCTTTTTGAAAATAGACTTTTCTCTCATATCATATATTTCAACCACAGGTAAATGGGTTTAAACAAGTATTTTAAATAAATTCAATTTTTTATTAATTGAATTTATATTATTAATTCTATTTTTTAAATCTCAATATTACTATGTATTTTGTTTTAAATAGAATTTTGGAGCTTTGGAAAGAAATAAAGTTGATATTGCTGAAAATATAATATACATTTCATTTTATCATATCATATATTTCAACCACAGTTTTCCTTCCCTCCACTCCTCCCAGATTTACCCATTCTCCTACTCTCCCCTGGATCCTACCCACCTCCATATCCTTTCAGAAAATAGCAGGCCTCCAAGCAGAACCAAACAAGGTAAAACAAAATGCAGTAAAGCAAGGAAAAGCCAAAGCAGGCAAGGACATTGAGCAGGAGGAAAAGATTCTCAGGAACGGGAAAGAGAGCTAGAAACACACCTAATTCCATTTTTAGAAGACTCACAAAACCACAAAGGAATAGCCTCAGCATACGCAAAGAGGATATGCAAACTCCTACAGGCCCAGTGCTTGACACTTCAGTCTCTATGAGACCTGCTTAGGCAATTCAGTGGGCCATGTTCTTCTGGTGTCTTCCATTACCTCTGACTTCTATAATCTTTCTTCCTCATCATTCAAGTGGTTTCCTAGAGCACCAAGATGAAGCACCCTATGGAAAATGCTAAATTAGACTCTCCACATAATGTCTGGCTATGGGTCTCTGCATCTATTACCATATGCTGCAGAAGGAAGCCTCTCTGATGATGACCAGAAAAGTGCAAAACTATGAGTATGGCAGAATATCTTTTTTTATTATTATTATTATTATTGTTGTTGTTGTTGGCAGTTGTGTTTTGGTTCTACTCTAGGTCTCTGGCTCTCTGGGCTATTCAGACTCTGGTTCCTGAAGATCTAGGATGTATCAGTCTCTCTCTCATTGAATGGGCTTCAAGTTAAATCAGACATCAGTTGGCTAATTACCAAATTTCTGGATCACTATTGCCCCAGCAAATCTTTTAGGCAGGACAAATAATTAGGTCAAAAGTTTTGTTTCTGGGGTGGTGTTCAGGTTTTTCTTTCAATAGCCTGTAGTACCTTCCAGAACCAAAGAGACTAGAAGATAGGGGTAAAGGCTTATATGCAGTTACCATCTCAACCTCTGTACATTCAATGATCTGTGTAGATGATGTCCTAGACAATGGGGCAACACTTTGTCCTAGCATAAGCCAGGCTTGTTTGAGGATCTCCATATGACCACTTCACAACAACTCAAATAAATGCAACCCAGTACCACAATTGGAAGCCTTAGCTAGCTACAAGAGATGGTCATTTGAAACTCCATATCTTCAATTACCAGGAGTTCTCACTAGAAGCAATCAGAAAGATTCCAGGTAGTTCCCATACCACTTCGAATATCCTCCAGTTCCAGTAGTCTCTCTTGTTACTCTCTCCCTCCAACTCCCCATACGTCATCTCTCATCTACATAGTGACTTGATCATTCTTTCTCTGGTTTCTGCCTATCCATAGTTCATCACAAAATCTATTCTATTCCCTCTTTGCAGAGATATCCATGAATCCTTACTAGAGCACTTAGGGACTGTGGATTGTAGTTAGATTATCATTTTCTTTAATAGCAATATCTATTTATAAGTGAATACCTACTATATTTGTTTTTCTGGGTTTGGATTACATTATTCAAGATGAGTACTTTTTCCTGGTTGCATTCATTTGCCTACAAATTACATGAAGTCATTTTTCTTTTTAAATTTTAACAGCTGAGCGATACTCACTTGTGCAAGTATACATTTTCTTTACTCATTTTTTGGTTGAAGGGCATCTCGGTTGTTTCCAGTTTCAGTCTATTATGAATAAAGCTACAATGAATATAGTTGAGCAAGTGCCCATGTGGTAGAATGGAATTTCCTTTGGGTAGAAGCCTAAGAGTGGTATAATTGGCCTTTATCAATTCCCAGTTTCATGAGGAATCACTGTATTGATTTCTATAGTGACTGAGCAAGTTGAGCTCCTACTAGCAATAGAGGAGTGTTCCCCTTGCTCCATCCTTGCCAGAATAAGCTGTCACTTGTTACTTGTGCTTTTAATATTAGCAATCACAACAGTTGGAGGATGGAATCTCAAATACAACATAACAAAAATAACCTAAAATTTGTATCAACATACAAAAATCCCAGCCAATGTAAAATATTTAAAACTAGTAGTTGCTTTTTAAAAGTAGATTCAATAATCCACCTTTTAATCCTACTTCTATATCCTCCTTTTTCTTTTTAGAACAAGATTCCTGAATCTAATCTCCTTTGCTCAGCTTTTTCCTGACCACTATCTTGTAACAACTTGTAACCCATCCCCCTAAATGATGATAAATATCCACAACCAAGGTGGAATGTTTTTGTTATGCTGTGAATATGCTTTATTATTGGTTAATAAAGAAACTTTTTGGCCTATGGCAAGGTAGCTTGAAGGCAGGCATAAAACCCAGGCTGAGATAAAGGGGAAGATGGGTGAAGTCAGACTGAGATGCTGCAAGCTGTTGCCTGGAGAAGGCAAGATGTAAAAGTACAGGTAAGCCACAAGCCTCATGGTAATACACAGATTAACATAGATTAACAAAAACAGGTTGAGTTAAGTTGTAAGAGCCAGCAAGTAATAAGCCTGAGACATTGGCCGAGCAGTTTATAATTAATATAAGGCTCTAAATAATTATTTTATAAGTGGCTGTTGTGGGACTGAGTGAGAAAGATTCCTCCAGACCATGGGCCTGGATGGGTCAGAAACTTCATGCTACACATAACCTACTAAATGTCCAAAAACCATCCACTTCACCTCTTGGGAATATGGACATTGTATTTTTTAAAATTACTTCCTATTGTCTGGAGCATCTTTGGGGGACCCTAGAAATTATTTTCGGATAATTGTTAAGTCCTGGGATTAACCAAAAAAATCTGATTTGTTTTCAGGATCACTCCATGAGATAGAAACCATACTGACACTGCCTGGGTGGCTAAGAACCTGAGACTAAATAGGCCAATGATCTAGGAAAAAATCCAAAGACTACCATTCTGCTAGAGCAACATAGCCAAAAAAAAATGATTTCTAACCATATTCTGCTATACTCATAGATCAGTGTCTTGCTTAGCCATCAGAAGGGAAGCTTCTACCTGCAACAGATGGGCACCAGTACCAATGCAACAGATGAGACCCACAATCAGACAATATGCAGATTATGAGAAACCTTGAAACCCTCCACCCTAAGTGGGATGCTTTCATCATATCCCTCCCCTTGGGCTCAGAGAACTCTGTAGAACAAACAAAATTGTGTAAGAATGTAAGAACGAGTTTAAGAGCCAAAGAAGACGGAGGATACCAAGGAAGCAAGGCCTCTCCGACTGATGCACATATTTACTCTTAGAAACTTTGGTGGTATGCACTAGGCCAGCATGAATGCACATGAGATGGGGTTCTAGAGCTAAGATGAAAAGTGGACACTGAGCCCCCACTCCTAATCCAGAAGCTAGCTTCAACAGATAACCACTTGCAAGTAAAGAACTAGTTTTCCTCATAGGAATCTCACTTGGAAAGTGAACCACTTTTAAGGACAGGCTACATGCCCCCCAGCAGATAGTCAATATAAGATAAACTCAATGGTATCATCGGGGGTTTTAGTGTCTTTAAATGTTCTGTCAGAAATTTTAGTTTTGTTTGCATTTTCTTTTTTTTAAAATCTAACATGTTCCTTACATAAATACTATGGCTTCTAGCTTTGAGTTTTATGGGATTTCTGTGTGTACAAACAAGTGTATCTGTGCACGTGTGTTTCTTATAACCTCTTTAGATGTTTTTTTCTGTTTGTTTTCTCCTATTCTGATTTGTTTGATTTCATTTTCTATTATTGTACTTTATTATTATTTTTGAGATGCCTGTCTTTTTTTCTAGACAGGGATGGAAGTGGTGTGGATACAGATGAAAGAAATGGTGGGGAAGAGATAGAAACAATGATCATAATAAATTTTATAAAAAAATGTTTTATAATAAAAGAAAAAAATCAATCAGGGTTGATTAGATACCTTAGTTGATAAAGAAATTATCTTGAAAGCATGAAGATCTGGATTTAATCTGCAGAACTCAGGTTAAAACCAAAAGGAAGCATTATACACCTGTATTCCAAGCTCCAGGGAAGGAGGATTCTTTGGGATTTCTGGAGACTGGTTCAGCCAAATCAATGAGCTCTATATACAAATAGATAGATAGATAGATAGATAGATAGATAGATAGATAGATAGATAGATAGATAGATAAACCCTCTTACTCAAAAAATAAGGAAACAATTGAGGAAGACATCCATCCTACCTACCATAAATTACTATCTCTATAGAAAAGTGTACTCACATTCATTTGCACATATGCATGCATCATATGCACAGGCATGTGCAAGTGCACACACACACCAATAAAATAATTAAAACTGGAAAGCACACTGAAGCACAGCTGTTACTGCTGAATTTTAGTTTATGCTGCCATCAGCAAACGTTCCCTTCTGCTTAGGTTATCTGTACTCTCTGTTGTGATTATGTATAAATTTTCCATGTGTTTCTGTAATATTTTCCTTCTGTGTATCATCAACTATAGGCTTTATATAAGGAGGGATTCACTTTGTAACTGATTCTAGTCTCTATAAAATTTATCCCTCCATGTGTTTAAACTTTGAGATGAGGTTTATCTTAACTAATTTGATTATATCTCTTTTAACTCAAGCATGAGCAGGAGGTTAGGTATGGCATGTGAATTTTCAATTGCAGATTGTTTTGTGGGACTCTCCTATTTGTTTATTATTTTCTTAGTCCCAGCTTCTTGCCATTTTCCTTGCTGATTTCATCACCCTGCTCAGTTTTCCTCATCACCATTTCCACTTCATACCCAGGTTAGCAGTCTCTGAACTCTGTCCTTTCCACCTATATTATCATAGATATTTACCTGTCATGATATTCTCTCTCCTCACCCATTTCTCTTCCTTCACTGAAAAAAACCTTAATCCAACACTATCTTATTGTCAAATGCTCAATAAAGAAATCTTCATTATATTTTAAATTGTACTTAAATTGATTAAGGGTGTAGGTCACCACTCCCAGGATACTCCCTGTGCTGGGATTAAAGGTTTGAATCACCACTCTGATTTTCCTAGACTGACTGTGGTTAGAGCTCTGGGACTTCTGGAGCTTTTACTAACCCCCCACAGAGACTGTGGGTAGATTCCCTCTGATATCTCCAAAACTTCTGAAACTTTATTAAATCCCTACACTTAATGTCCTTTATATTCTACCAGCATAATTTTCCCACATAATTTAATTATAATTCAAACCTTTCTTTATTTCTGTATGTATTAGTCTTTCAAGTAGAACCTCCTCTTATGTCAAGAGTTAATTCTGATGTGTACCTCACCAGCACCATGTCTCCAAGGGCCAAAGTGACTTATAACACCCACAGACATTCTACTCAAGAGAGATAAGAGGCACATCCAGGCATTAATTAGCTGAGGGAATTTAGTAAACTCTTTTCTGGTTCTTCTGGGAAAGACTGTCTAATAATCATGCATTCATTTGTGCATCAAAGATTCTATTAAAACACATCATATAATTAATAAACAATGTATTTACATGTGAATAGGAACACCATGACCTAGAAGACAAGAACAGAGTGAATATTTTAAAGAAGGTCACTTAGCCCATGCCAAAACAATGTGACTTAAATCCAACAGTGACATGAGTCAGAGGTGGCACGACAGCCTGCAAACACAGTTTCCTGGCCAGCCTAAGTTTGTATCACACTTTCAGCAGACACTTCTAATAATATGCACTCAGAAATAGCACATTTTCCAAATGTTTCCCCAGACATACATGTTTTGACATCAAACACTTTTGACGGCCTTTCCAGGGAAGAGTATCACACTACTAATAGACATCTAACATCTGATTTCTACAGCTCTGTATTCTCTGTGTGACAATTAGAATTTGCCAAAAAGAAATAAAAGAAAAAGAATCCAAAGGAAAAACATCTTCAATTAAAGATGGAACCAAGAACAGAGCATTAAACAGTTAGTAAAGCAATAAAGTTCTAATAGTGTTATAGTATAAAAGAACAGCCATCATAGATAAGAAAGAAATCAAGACGGAAAAAAATCATGTGTATCCTGAAGTTTCATATTTTTAACCATAATGACTGAAAAATCTAATCTTATGTAAAATCAATTACATGAGAATACAAGTTAGGAAGGACTCTAAATAAGAGGATTTTCTTCTGTCAGGGCAAAGAAAAAGATTGTATTTTCTTTCCATACAAAAATGGTATAAGATTCTCTTGCATTTTTAACTTGCTTATTTAACTTTGCCAGAGTAAGCATTGTTATCAATAATATATTCCATTGCCAGTAATTAGAGGTTTTTAAAACTCAAAATATTTTTAAAGAAGAATATTACAAATTAATCTTAAGGGACAAATATAGATACAAGAGCAGTATTACTTTGTAAGTTTCGATAAATATTTGCTAAGGGCCCTCAATAAAAACAGAACCCATCCATTTGGTAAACATCAAACTGAAGATCTTTCCATAAAGACATCTGTTGACTTGTTGCTGAAGGATTATATTATGTAAGGGTGTGTGTATATGTATAGCCCACTTAAATGTCCCTAGTCATCATTCCAGAATGATTCTCTATCATATTCACATACAATACCAAATCTCTCCGTAAGCTTCATTGAGTCACCCTTGAAAATATTCCTTTATCAATTTTAAGTAAAGAAACCATTTATCATAAATGTGTGTAAATGAAATATATTTTATGTAACACTTTTAATTCTACAAATACCTGAATAGATTTGTGTGTCATTATCTATTAAGAATACAACATTTCTTTTGTCATTTCCTAGGGCACAAAGGTTAAAGACTGCCTTTGTCCCAGAATAAATTCAAGCATCTGGACAATGTTAGAATTAGAAGATTATTGGGGCTTTTGAAACTGAACATCATGCATTTTAAATTAGGAAACAGTCTGTCTATAGTGTCTGTAACAGGAATGCTTCCGTTTGGATATGAACTTCGCCCAAAGACTCAAGTGTTTGCATGCTTGGTCTCCAACTGGTGATATTGACAAGGGAGGTTATAGAAATTTGGGGATATGTAATCTAGCTGGCATATGTAGTAAATAGTACCACAGAAATAGAATTTGAGCCGTATATGCTATTTCTACTTTTTATTTAGCTTTCTGCTTCTTGTTTGTGTGATGAAATCAGTAGACACATGCTCTGACCCAGACATTCACCCACGTGAGCCTCTATGCCTTTCCATCTATGACGGACTATATCCCTTTAAAGTGTAAGCCCAAAAAAAATTCCCCCACTCTTATGATGCTCCTGCTAGGTATTTTGTCATAGCCATGAGGAAATTAACAATACAGTTCTGTATTGAATTTGATATATTTGC
Organism: Phyllotis vaccarum; assembly: GCA_033318265.1. NCBI lineage: Eukaryota > Metazoa > Chordata > Mammalia > Rodentia > Cricetidae > Phyllotis > Phyllotis vaccarum. Next base: position 125,242,672 of record JARWLC010000004.1, on the reverse strand, counting down.
AAAAGTTAGTAAATGAAGTTTGAATGAAAATAATTTGCATTAGGAATATGCCATCATTTTCCACCAAATAACAATGCATCACCTCTGACTTTTACTACAAAGTCCAAGCTTATTTAGATGTGGAATATTGCTCTAAATTCCACTAAAAGTCATCAAGTCAAATGGAACACATGTAAGATAAAACATGGTAATAGCTTTTTTATTCACCTCAAGCTATCTCATCTGCCTCCCATCTGCTTAGCATTTCCTTACTCCCATTTTAGAACCCATTAGTAAGAAACCTGTTTCTTTTCATATCTTAACAAGTCACTTTATACTCTGTATACCTCATAGCCCACAACTAATACCCAAAATGTCACCCATTTTATAAGCATTTCTACTACACATACTTTAAAACACGGTTGTTTTTTATCCTGTTCACTTCTAGCCTGTCTGCTTGTAATCAGCTCTTTTAATACAATTATATTGTTGCCAAAATTTCTGGAAATTTCTATCTACTCCACCCATTTATAGGATCAAGTTTCCTGATAATGAACCTCACATATGATGTTAATTTTCACAACTATGAATGGAAGAAATGCAATTGAACATTGGTTATTCATTGTTCTCTTCATTCTCACCCTTCTGAGCTTTATAATTTCCTCCTAATTCCAATCTTTTCCAATTTTCTGACCTTTATATGAAGCTTCTTGTACACGTGGGCTCCAGTCCCTGCACTTTTACCATGCTGTGTGGTGGCTATCAGATCCTGGTCTGTCCTATCTGATGGAATTGAAGCTGGCCTTGCTGCTTCTCCAGTAAGTTCTTCTGAAGGCCCTCTATGGCCTTTCTGCTCTTCCAGTCAGTAAAGTTTAAATCTCTGAGGGAAAGAAGCTTTACCTTTTAGCTCCACCCACTCACTTAATCCTCAATTTTGTTTGGTTCAAGTCACTCAGCATCACTTGTCTTGTAGTTTTCATTAGGAAGTCAATGGCTCAGGTCTGGGTCTACAAGGCCTAACTATATTCCTAACTCCACCTCACTCCCTCTTAAGGAGTCATTTACTATCACTATATTAAACTTCTCAGAACACAGAATCAGGAGCATGATTCCTTCCTATCATACAGAAACATATTAAAATTCATCAGTTGAGATCCACAGGCTTTGCTATAAATCAAACCTCCACTTCCAGTTCTAAAAAAATAGCATTTCTACCTATCTAATTGCCCACTTCTTAAAATGATACAATTATTAAACGTGTATAGTGCTTTGCCACATGTATGTCACATGTCCTAGTTACTCTCAACATTGATCTTCTTACCCTCAAATTAAACCTTGTCATTAATGGTCTTAATTTATTCATTAAAACATTTATTCTAATCTGCAGAGCCAAATACTGATTCATTCTATAGTATAATAACAGTGTACAACAATTAAATAATTAAATGAGTAACAAACAGAATAAGAAGAATACTAGAAGTCAGGATTGGAAAAAGTGAGAAAGGTGTTAAATACAAAATAATTCTGATTATTTGCCATAAAATGTAAACATTTTTTAAAAATTTTATACAGTTTACCATGATGCTTTGTACCTAGTAAGCCATGAAAAATGCTTTCTAATTGACATAGTTGCCTTTAATCATTAAAAACAAAACTAAACAAAGCAAACAAACAAAAAAACGCCAAAAGTCTTCAAATGTATATTGTTTCTGGTAAACAAACTTTATTTCTTAGAAAAAACAGCTTTATTTCTGAATATTAATGCTTGTGCATATGTCTAGATATTAGGATGAATAGAATTATAAGAAAATTATATTCTAGTGGAGTTTTAGAAATATAAAACGGAAATGCTCAAAGGAACTTGACATGATTTGGTAGACACTCCTGTTTGCTTTAGGAAGCCAATTCCTGGTACACAACACTTTAAACCCCATCTCCTTAACCTCCAAGGAAAAAAGCAGGGTTGAAGCCAATAATCAATAATTTAATTAGGCATAGCAATGTAACAAAACTTGTAATGAAGCCTCCATAGAAACCCAAAATGATAGAATTTAGAAAGTCCTCTATGGGATAATGCTTTATAGTTTTTACTTGTATTTGCTTTATAGTATTCTCATTGGCTAGAAGCTGGACAGGAAGTAGGGGCAGGGCAACCAGAGTAGGAGAATTGTGGGAAGCAGAATTGCACAGCATCAGAGTCAAATTCAGAGGAAGGGAGATGAGAGTGCTTCTCTGAGAAAAAGTACCAAGCCATGTAGCTAAGAATAAATAGAAATACCGGTTAAAATATGAGTTAGTAAGTAATAAGCCCGAGCCATAGGTCAATCAGCTTGTAATTAATATACGTTTTGTGTGATTATCTGGTACTAAAAGGCCGTGGGACCAGTGAGCAGGACAGAGAAAACTTCTGAAAACAATCCTCCTGTTACTGAAAATGCTGATGCCAAGATCCACAGGCTCCTCAATTTCTGTACCCTTTACCTTAGCAATGCATTAGAGCCCTTTCACGTATCAGTCTATACTACACTGGTAGCAATCTGGGTATTTACTCAAGTTCCATGAGTCTAGAATTAGAATATGCTAAGAGGGAGACTGCAGGAATTCTTGATTTACAGTGAGTTAATCAAAAGTACCCAATGCCTGAATCTGAAGTGAGGGACAGTTCTGTGGGAATTACCCTTTCTTTGGATCTGATTCTAAACCCAGGTAGATATTGTCAAATCTGAGTTTAATTATTGAACAGTCGCTTTACTTGGTTTTGGAAAACTGACTAGTATGGAAAAGAGCCCACACAACAGCAGCCACAGAAGTGAGTGTCAATATTAAGGGACAAAGCACTTTTCCCCCTGATATGTTTTCATGTGGGCATTTACTTTTCCATGCTGAGGTACACAATTATTTCTCTTCCAACAAATGTGGTCAGGGCCTGACACTCAGGGGAAAGTATACACTGTCAAATTCTTTCCAGATACAAGGAGCGTTTGAGCCAGGAACATGCCTTTAATCCCAGTACTCAGGAAGCAATGGCCGATGTATCTCTGGGATTTTAAGGAAAGCCTGGTTTTCAGAGAGTTTCAGAACAGACAAGACTGTTACACAGAAAAACTGTGTCTCTAAAAAGTCTAAATAAATAAATAATAAAAGTAAATAAGAGCTAGCAAAGATAAAATATAGGTTAAAAACAGCTTGAGTTAAGTGCTAGTTTCTTGATCTAACAATCTAAATCTCATCTACTTTTCTAACTCATCTGGACTCTTCTTTGAACACCCCTGTTCTGTGGCAAAATCATTCTGTCGCTCCATGTTGCATCTCTCCAGCTCATAAAGAAGGCTAGAATAAGAGCAAAGTGGGTTTTATTCATGTAGAAAATAAGTCGACAGGTCTAATGATATACGCCCAGCTGGACAACAAAGAAGCATGTTGCCACAGCAAGAAAGGGTGGGTTTTTCAGCAAGAAATGGCTCATGACAAGAAAGCAGCACAGTGAAGTAACTTATTTGAACAATGTTCATTTACCCCATTGCACAACTTGTTTTGAATGGATTGGTATTGGCACTGGAACCTAGTTTATACATTAAGCTCTATGTGATTGGTTCCTAGGGGTCTTTCATAACCTTTGCAATGAGGAAAGCTTTACAGAAGCAATCACTTGCCAGTAGAAATTCCATGGTTGCAAACTGATAAAATCTGTCATCTTGCCAACACTGTCTTTCCAGTCACTATACTTACTTAGAAGTTAAAGATTGAAGAACCTTTATCTGTAAAGCAAACTGCAGCCTGTCAAACATGATCCTTAGGGTCACAGGAAAGCTGTTCTCTCTCTTGGTTAAATTCCAACTATCTTCAATTCATACATTCAGCACAAACCAGTTTTATAACTTCACCACTCACATGAAACACAAGCAAAACTATTTTCCTTTTTTCAATTAATTATTTAAATTAGCAAAACAATTTTGCTTCAAGGCTTTTCTCTACTTTCTTGTTTACATTCACCATCCCACCATAATCTTGTTCCTGTCTCAGCTGGGCAGCCAGAAGCAAACTATACCTCTTGGAGATTAGTGAGTTGTTTATATGAGTCAGCTTTTGGTCATTATGACAAAATGCCTCAGATATATTAATTTTTAAAACAACAAAAAGTTTATATTAATTCATTGATCAGAGGAATAAATCCATGTTCTCATCATCCTTTTGATGCCTCTGGGTATTTTTAAGGCACTACATAACAATAGAATTCCATGGTAGGAATAAACGTTCTCCATAGCCAACAGGAAGCAATGACCGAGAGAGAATGGGACAGGATTCAAATATCATTCTCAATAGCATGCCACCAGTGGTCTTGCTTCTTTCCACTAGTTTCTACCTCCTGAAAGTTCTGCCATTTCCCAACATTCCACAGATTGATGTCTAACCTTTAAACATGTGGGACTGTGAGAATACTGACCCAAACTATATGATTTTTCTTTATTCATGCTGAAAGAGCATCTTTCTGTTTGTATATTCTGCTGGGTAGTTTTAAGAAAACTCTGCATAGGCTAAAGTCATCTGAGAGGAGGGAAACTCATTTAAGAAAATGCCTGCATAAGATGGGGCTGTCAGCAAGCCTGTAGAGCATTTCCCTAATTATTGATTGATGGAGGAAAGCTCAGCCCACTGCTGCTGGGGACATTCCTTGGGTAGTGGTCCTGAACTTTACAGGAGAAGGATGGCTACAGAATGAATATTCATGACATGAGTGATGAGCAGAGGAACTAGGAGGAGCTGAAGAAGTAATATACTGAGAGGATATATTAAAATTTAAATTATTTTAAAATAAACTTTAAAAATGATATTTAAAAATTATTGATCTATGCAATTATAAAGGCCTTAATGTGATTATCAGCTTGGGTAGTTGTGGTCCACGAAATGCCTATGAAAGCCATCATTTACAAACCTAAGGAAAAAGACATAATTGGTCTATTAGTACCTGCATGAAGGTCAGAAACACAGGAAGTAATCTCTAAACATTTCTAGACCTGATGACCAGCCTGGGAAAAAAAAACTTGTTCTTCTATTTGTCAGTTTTATGAGATGGTTGAAATTAAGGTGTTAAAATATGGTAAGGGGGGTGGTTGGATAGACTGAAAAAGAAATGATTTCAGTAATTTTCTAAAAAATCGATCTCTAACCTGGACCTTATTTTACAAAGTGCTAATTGCGAGAACTTGGGTGAAAAACTGCCTGCTAGCATTGAAGCTCCTCAGTGAGTTTGACGTCAGGACTTCATCTGCTGCAAAACACATTTTATCTCACTTATAGGCCAGATGATACACGTGCACAGGAACCTGCTGAACTGTGGTTCCTACTAGGTGCTAAAAACTGAGCTGTGGCCACCAAGGCTAATAAGTTTTTACAGTAGAACAGATTGGGAAAATTCTAAAACTTCTACAAATATTAATATGAGTTTTCAGAGGCTCCATCCCACATTCCAGAAGATATCTGTTCTAAATATTAAATAAAACTCTGTTCTTAGCATTAAATCTTAGCACACAAATATCTCTTAAAAACATTTCAGAATAATTTTATCTTTTAAAAAAATTCCCAATCAATATTTGGCTACCTTTGAGGAATTTGGCAATCTTGAATTATTTGGTCATGATGAGGATCCACCCACTCACTTTCCTTCTGCTTTTGAAACTAAACCTTGAGAATATTGTTTTTCCCATTACCAAAAAACCCATCTGGATAAGTTTATTCTCCTTTTCAATTGGGTTGAAAATAGGTATAATCATATAACAAGACAATATTATTATTAAATAAGCCCACACAATTCAACACATAAAGCAAGTGCAACATTAGAGTAAGGTGACTGAAATGTAAGCCAAATCAGAGTCTTAGACATGGAGACAAGGCACATACTGTGCTAACTGGTGGACATTGTTCTTGAAGGTTCTAACATTGTTCTCTGTTAATAAAGGACTGAAGGGAGTGATAGCACATTGCTTCTATAAAAAGTTCGTAATTGAGATATCATAAACTGTGATGATTAGTGCAAAAATCCTGTCCTGTAGTTAAAGGGAATAAACAAAGAACACTGACCATCAAAACAATGGAAATTGAGAAATTTTCTATGAGTATATGCATATTTAAGATAAATATTACTGTACTGGAATATGTGTATGTGTATATCTTAAATAGTGAATTTCCTCTTAATTTTTGAAATTTAACTGTTTCTTTCAGATGCCAGTTGAGTCCTTATAATGAAGATTAATTAGTTTAGTCCTGTCAATGACTCTCTGAGATATTTTGTTAGAAGAGTGTAAGAAAGAAAATAAACAGAAAGCACCCAAGAACATAATTTGCAAGAGCATTACAGAAAAAAAGTACACCAGATTCTGTAATTGTAGAGGTAACAAATACAATTAGTCACCTCCCTCAATTATCATTTATATTCCATATATTAAGCATTTTCTCTAGCCAAGGCCAGTTCACTTGTATACCAAATGAAGATATCATGTTTGGTTAACAGAAAGTTTAAAGATTTATGTGCAAAGAGATAGTCCCACTGAGATAGGTAGAAACAAATGATAGTATAAGGACATGTAATTGCCAAGTGACTAGACCTAGTCTGGAAATAGTCTATATAGAGAATAGTGAAAGATTTCCCACACAGTGATAGCTAACTACCTAGATGAAAACAATAGGAGTTGGATATGTGAATTAACCTTCAACTGAAGTGATAGCTATCTTAATTATGATATTCTCTTTTGTATGCTCACAGTTACATTATTAATCTGGTACTGATACATCATGTCATTTACTTTGAGTGGAGGCAGAATTTTACAACTGAGGATCTTACATATTTTTCTCCTGTAATTTTTAGCCCAGAACCTAGAGGGTGATTCTCTGAGCATAGCACCACTCAAGGGCTTTTAACTCTGTTTCAAGAATAACAGTCACGAACTCCTCCAAGAATTTATACTATTGGAATACTACATCCTCTTGTTTTCAAGAAGATGTGAATGGATGCATTCCTTATTCTGGGTGTTCTTTGCATGCCTCAACCCCTGATTCTCTGTGACTTCATGGAAGAAAACTGGCCAGCACTTTTCCTTTCCTTCAGTACATCTGTCTCTTCAGATGCTGATGAATGGCTCTACTACTGGAAAATTTCAGACTCCTTGGAAAAACAGCAAATGACATAAATCCAGAATATATTAGTAGGTAGACGATTTACGCCCTCCTTCCTTTACTTTGGCATATTTGGGTAAAACATCAAGACACTGTAAAGTCTAAGAAAATGGAAATCTTAGTTTGAAATAACTATCTCTCTCTTCAGAATCAAGTCCCGTTTTCTTCCAGTGACTTTCTAAAGCCACAGTCAGGAGTACCATCAACACTCTCTGAACTTAGAAATGATACCATACAATGAGCACACATATGTACTTCTTTTTCTTTAACATGTGTTATGGTGGGATTGAGCAATAGGATCAAGCAAGACTTGGTTCTTGCTGTCCCAGGTGTACTAGTATAAATCAGACAGTAGGGACACAAACACATATATAGATATTTAGACAGCTGTGCAAATGCAGAGCAATGAATAATGCATAACATTTCAAAAGGTTAGTAAATATGGGGAAAATAAAATTAAAAGAAAACTGGAAAGCCTTTGGACTAGTAGATGTCGAAGTGCCTGGAGACCACGAAGGTCATTGGCCGCCATGCCTTCAGAAAGGAAAAGCCAGCAGAGGAACAAGAAACCAAAGAGCATCTGACTGTTGGAAAAAGAGGTCAGATTCCTTTTTCTAAAGGGCTGAACTACTTCAGTGCCCTGAGTATAAATGGTAGACTCTCCTTTTCAAACCATTAGACAAATGAAAATCTCATATGATGACTAAGGGAAAAAAAAAGAAATGCAGAGGATTGGAGAAAACACTTAGCTGTTAAGGATACTTGATACTCTTCAAGAGGAGCCAGGATCAGTTTCTCCCTACAACATAGAGATCACAAGCTCACTTCCAAGCAATCATGTCTTCTTCTTGTCTCTGAGAGGTCCTTCATATAATGTGATGCGCATATATACATGTGGACACACATATATACATAAAATAAAAGATAAATCTTAAGACATTTAAAATGATTTCTCTGAATCCTTCCCATTCCCCTAAGTCATGTCAAATCAGGAAGACAATTGAAAGTAGGCCTAGACCAGAATGCTAGACAAAGAATATGTGAAGCCATTGACTCCCTCCCTTTACACTGGGGATTTTGATGATCTAGTGTTATCGAATTAATGATGTCACTTCTTACTTTGTCTAACCTTTAAAATATCTTCCCTGCAGTAATTAGGTACAGTAAGAATTCCCACTAGATAAAGGGCCATTGGTCTACTGTGTTGCCACTGGGTCTTTACTGTGAATGTGGATGCTAGTATATGTTCCTATCCAGCTCACTGCAACTAGATGATTTGGGGACATTTCCTGTAAAGCCCATGTCTTCTTTGCTCTGCTCATATGCCACTGGACATTTAATCATGACAGTAAGTTCATCCCCGACATTGGCCTCATATAATCAGCCTTATCTCTCAGGCCTTCTATTGGCCTTCATTTCTCTCTCTATGTAACCTTCACTTCTGCCACAGCATATCTGGATCTACTAACTTTAAAATGTACATATTTATCTAAATTAATTAAATAAAAATAAAAACTGCTAAATTATTCTATCAGTTTGAGAACTTTCTCATGAATGCCTTTAAACACAGTCTTTTCTTAGAATTGGACATTTAATGTAAACCTTTTGCTGTCATCCTAACTGCCCTGAGTATTTGTTAGAATTTTTTTTTTCTCAAATACATATAAAACAGCCTCTGGATGGATTTAATGATTTTTTTATGGTCAGGGTTTCTAAGAAAGTTTCCTCATTTTCTGCATAAGGGTTGGTGATATACGACTGTACTTCTGCTACTGAACACTATTTTTCTTCACATGTATACATGGCTATGATATATATGTGTGTGAGAGGGAAAGAGAGTGGCAGAGACAGAGAGAAAGACCAATATGTGCATATCTGTGGCTGGTTCAGGCACTTTTGAGCAAGACCCGAGTGTGACTTTGATGTCTGAAGGAACCCTATGGGGGGGCGTGGCCAGCCCTCTTTAAAGACTGGTTGCATGCTGCTGGAGGAAGGATTGCCCCAGGCATTGTGTGGGACATTTCAACCCTCCAGGAATTGCCCTAAAGTTCAATCTTGTATCATGAGGGTTTCATATAATATTTATGAAATCAATTTTCAGTAATTGATTAATTCCTACAGTATCTGGTGCCCACACTTGGAGGTCAGAGGAAATTTCCAGACCTCAACCTACACAATCTCGTATGTTTGGGGCAGGGTCTTTTGTCAGGAGCCGGTTCACTAGCCAAGAGTCAACTAAAGTTCAGAATTCAACTAAAGATCAGAATTCCCTCCTTCTTCATTTTTTAGAATAAGACAGCATTCTTTAGATTAAGACAGTTCTTGGAAAAACTACACGAGAACACACTGACCTTTTTTTATCTAAGCACATTCTTGGTTCCTAAGTGCCTAACACTAGGCAAGTTTCGGCTTGAAGCCCCCTCACTAACCTTCCCTTCTTCTTGCACCTGCAGCCCTGCAAAAGCATAGATAAGCAGCCTGGAAAAAATAGATTGGCCACTTGATCAGCGTTTTCAGACCCGTGGTCCTTCTTTGCATCTTCTGTCCTATCATTCCCTTCTTAAAGGTGACTGTGACCCTGTTAAAGTCCCGTAGGTCAGGACAGTCTCTGTTGCTTACCATTGTATTACCAGTTAGCTAGCATAACAAGCTTTCAAGTCTTCACTCTCTAGTTTTCATCTCTCTGTAGCATCACTGGGACTGAGGAAACATGCAGTGATACCAGGCTTTACATGAGCTCTGAGGATGAAAAGTCCCTTTATCATGTATGGTGAGCACTTTACCCAATAACCATCTCCCAGTCCCACCCCTTCTTTTTGAATAGTCACAGCCAGTTTTATGGCACCAAAGATAAAGACTATGATTCTCATTTTTAACAAGTCAAATTCAAAGCAACTAGTTACAGAGGACCACAAATAACTTATTTGAGTCTAAACTTTGTATATATACACGTATGTATATATATGTATGTATGTATGTGTATGTGCATATATATGAATAAGTAATATTTAAATTTTACTTTTGCCTAACTCAAATGCAAATTGAATTTTTAAACTACAGCATAATTTTCTAAGTAGTAGGGCAAGAAGAATTTGTAAGGAAGTTGTAAGAGGAAAATGTGGAACATGGTCCCATTTTGGAAACACTATCATTCATTTAGTACTCAAGTTGCCATCAGCATGAATCCTGACAACAGCATCCCTAAAATAGCCACCAAGGAGTCCTGCAGCACAGCATGCTCTGGCAAGCTTTCTCATCTGATTCCTGACTCACAGACCATGGCTCTGTGTCATCATTCTAAAGCATTTTCCTCTAAAAATAATTTGTGGTGATGGATGGACCTTGAGAATGAAAAGGCATATTGTTTTAGAATCTATCACCATATTTCCCCTTCTAAACATTCAAGTGGTAAATGAAACCACTGTACCTGTCAGCAAAGCCCCAACTCATCCTTCTTATAAGTTGTGCCCTCTGTATCTCAGCTTATCATTTCTCTTTGGGCATTAATAGAAAGCTTAAAGGGAGAATATTTCATTTCCTATGAGGTCTTACTTGAACCTGTTTATAGAGGTAAATAGCATCACTCTATCTAAGCAACTAAATCATTAAAATTACGGAGTGATATTTTTTGCTCAGAAGTGACCAGTATATCATATAAATGCTGGAGGAGTGCGTAACATTACTTTTATTTAGTTATCTGGAAAACACACAATCTACTGCTTTTTCTATTTTGATGGGAAGCTAAATATATTTATCTGCTTAATCACAGTCAGTGATCTGTGAACTGCAGGGAGTTTGACGTCTCTCCCAGTAGAAAGTACTCAGAACAAATAAAACACTGGAGAAATAAATGGAAGGCAAACTTGAACAAGAACCAAAGAAGGGGAAAGCTTGCGTTAACCAAAATAAGTAAATGAATAGCTTTCATAGCTAAGGTTATTTTTATTGTTACATTTTATTTTACTTATTTATCAAAAATCAAGATGTCATTGTGTACTGCAGATTGTTTTCAAATTTGCTATGTGTCTCAGGCTAGCTTCAAATTATGATCCTGTTGCTTCCTGTCTGCTTGTATCCTAGACACATTTTCTCTACCGTACCTGGCTGTCTCTGATTTTCTAACATTTAAATCAAACTTCTATTGTTGCATCAAGAAAAGGATTAGAATTTTATCACTTCTGTAAAGACTCTCCTGGGTCCCTATGGTTAATAGTTATTTCCATTCCAGTAGGCTAGCAGCCTAAATTAGTATTGCGGCTCAGTGGTGAGAGTACTTGCCTAGCATGCACAGAGGTCTAGCAGCCATGTTCTAAGGATGCACCTCTGCAGGAGAGCACTGCCTAGCTGCACACAGCTCTAGTACCAATTTAACCTAAATCAGTCTTTGATTTATTGCAATGTTTTGCTTAAAGGATATTTTCTCTGAAACTTCATAGTCAAGAACCACTGCCTTCTCTTTTTTTTAGTTATTATTGTTAAATTAGTAATTAGCATTATACTAGCCTGTTGGTATTTCATTCTGGAAATACTTACAAACCTCTGATTTTCTTTGAGTTCTAAATTTCACCGGTTGACTAAACCCTTGCTTTGTCATCCTTTGATTTTAATTATTTTAATGTTAAGTAACTTCTATATTTTCTTATATCCATAGTCTTTCAAAAACTATAAAAATACTAGAGTTACTGAAGTGGCTTTTCAATTAATTATCATATCAAACATTTTTCTCAAATTCTTATTCTATGCTTTATAAGGTAATCTATTTTATATTTAATAACAGATCATTAATTATACATAAATGTTCAATTGCTTTCATGTCAATTTTATTTTATCTTTTATTTATTTTTTGTGTTTTATTGTTTAAAAAAACTTGCTTGGTTTTGATAGTTATCTTTTAGGGTGTTGTTTTGTTTTTGTTTGTTTTTACTTCTATTTAAAGGTAAGTGATGTGCATCCCAGTCTTTCTGAGAACTTGACAATGCAGGGTTTTTTATTATTATTTTTAGCATGCTTAGGTTTTTGTTTGATTTTTTTGTCTTTTTATTTGTTCTTTGAGAGTTTTCTTGAATGTATTTTGACAGTATTTGCACTACATCCCCACCCTCCAAGATCCAGTACCCTTCTTTATCCACCCAAATTTGAGTGTTAAAAAAAAAATACCAGAAGCCTATCAAGTACAATTTTAAATCTGTCTAATGCCACCCATATACTCCTGAATGTATAATCTTTAATGAAGCATTGCCAACATACTAAGAACATTATAACTCCCTCTCCCAGAACCTATCAGTTGTCAATATCTCCTTAGATAGGGGTAAGACTTCATACCTACTTCCTCCCTCTATGCTGGGATTTTTCTGGCTTGAGTTTATCCATCTCTTGTGAGTGTTATCACAACTACATGTGCTTCTTTGTGGTCATCTACTGTCTGTGGCTCTTACAGATTTTCTTCTCCTTCTTTCACAATAGTCTTCGCAGGGTGGGATTGACAGAGATCCTGCTTAAGACTAAGCATTCTTCAGGTCTTATCCTCTGTACTTTTGTCAGTTCCAGAGTCTCTGAAGATTCTATTCAATCCCCATACAAATGATTCAGAGAAAACCGTCTCAAAATCTTCTCTTTCTCTTTTTTTTCATTTTATTATTTTTTATTAAAAATGTTTTTTATTCATGTATCCCCCTCCTCCGCATCACTTCCCTCCTCCCAATCCCTCGCAGTCAACCTTCAGCCTCCCCCCTCCCAATTCTTTACATCCTCCCCCAAAAGGGCAAGAAGTCCTTGGGTGGGTCAGCTCAGCATGGCAAATCCTGTCCAGAAGTCCGATTTCCTCATCCCCAAGTCAAGGCTGGGTTAAGTGTTTCTCTGCAGGGAATGGGCTTCAAGTTGCCAGCCCACACATAGGAACCACAGTCTGACCCCACCCCTTGAGGCTCCACATACTGCCCATGCCAACCGACAGTTGCCTGCCCTTGAAGGGCCAGCTCCTTTCCCTGATGGATCTCCAGTGGATATTCCTGATTCAGTGAGCTCCCGAGGGCTCCCGCTAGCCATCACTGTGGGGATTTTCCTCATAATCCCTATCCCCTTGCTCATACAGACTCTCCTCCCCAGCTCTCAGCTGGACCAGCAGCTCAGTCCAGTGCTCAGCCATGGATCTCTGCCTCCACCTTATTTTTTGTTAGATATAAGTTCTGTGATGACACTTAGGGTGGTTATTCATTTGATTATAGGGGAAGTTCTGTAATCAACTCCACTACTGGTTGGAGACCTAGCTTGGGACATTCTGTGAGTTCTTGGAGGTTTCCCTAGCACCCAGTCTTTTTCCAAGCCCACATTGGCTTCCTCTATCGAGATATCCATGTCTTTCTATCTCTCTCTTCAATGGAGTGGCAATATTGAGTTTTATTCTGCATATGGGATAGACAAGACAACTGTAGTCATGCAACAGGGAGGTCACTAAGGGATCGAAAACTTCTGAGAGGAAGAGCAGTGGGAAGGCAAGAAGGTAGGTGGTTTCTAGCTAAACCAACCTAATAGGATTCCTGCTGAAAATACCTACGATGACTATACACCACCTAAAGGGGGCCAGAGGGTTAAGACTCTTATTAGATGCCTATATTGGACATGAAGAGCAGGAGGATCTGGTTAAACTACTCCGTACACTTCGGATTTTACAAGGAAATGCACAGATGGGTCTGTAAGATTTAACACTAACTATAGTTTTGCCAAGAAATTAATCTTTGTCAGAAAATAAGTAAGATTTACAAACTGGTAAGAATCACTTAAGATGAATGGCTAGGGAGAAGATGGGTAGTCTTCTCAGAAGCCGAAACGATATTATTATTCTAGAAATTGATGTAGTATGTTCACATTGTTTTTTCCCCTAATTTGAGGGTTATTTATTTTTTAAATGTCCCTGTATAAGTATAAAGCTCGGGCGTGCCTGGAGGAAAGATCTGCTCTCTCAAGTGACAAATGTCACACTGAGTAAACTAATACAACTTGTGTATTAGTAATACAAGGGACTAAATGTCATTGTTGTCATAAGCACAGTGGATGTTCTAGGAAGGCACACTGATCCTGTTAGCTAGCTGACCATTTAATAATTCTAATTACTATAGTAAGAACTTCCTTTCCACCTATCTCTATTTCCTCATTCTCTCAAATTGGCTCCTTTCCCATGAAAGTTATGAAGTCTCCTTTGAGCATACTGGAGCTTTCCATGATCCTTCCTATCTGAATTATCTATCAGCAAAATTTTGTCCTCCATCAATAATTCAAAATTTAAATTTCACTTCTATTGGTTATTTGCTATTTGCAATGAAACAATTTTCTCACAAAGGATGTGAAACCACTTAGTATGTACTTTGGGTTCTTAGCTAGAGTTTCAATTTAACTCTTCACTTGGACTCTGGACCTGCAAAGTACTTACTATCTACGGTATATTTAGATACTTACTTAAATGATTTACCCTACTCTAAAGACCCTGAAATGTCTAATTATTAATCCTTAGAAATCTTCTACTCCTACTGAGCTACTTACACAATACAGATTCACAAAGATTGTCTTTTTTGAACTGTAATAATTTCCAAACACATGGAAGTCAGTTAAATTTATGTTTTGAGCATAACCAAGGTCTATATCATGGATTTTAATGTGCCTATTAAGATTAAGGTAGGGGAAAGTTTCATTAATAAAATATTTTTTAGAAATAATAATAAGTAACCTTTTAAACTATTTTTAAAATCTTTTAATTTTAAAAAGTACATCTAAAGAACAATAAAATCTGAACAATTAACAGTAGTTAATACAGATATGTATAATGACACTATGAATCATGCACTAATGTGTTTATTTTAGCTATGTGTCAATGTATCTCAAACACAAAAGACAATGGTTAAAATGGTTTCCTCCTAAAGCCCTTGCTGCCTCTCCATGTTTTGTCTGGACTTTCCAACTCAGAGTCTATTTAACCTCAAAAGTACAGACTGTCTCTTCTTACTTTGCAGCTATATGAAATCACAGGAAGGGCTCTTTGGAAGATAGTTGCTCCAACTTCTTTCTCTTGTCTGTTATTTAGGTTTGATGCTATTAGATAATGCAAAATTAAAACATTATTGGCTTTTTTTTGCATTGGAAAAAGTGGGAATTATTTTTGTTTGCTAAATACAGCAAAGCAATGCATTACTCAGAACTTAAATCTTTTTCTAATGTTTTGCCCAGATTTAGGGATGCCCCAAATACCACCAAGGAGTCCAGATCCATATGTAAAAGGAAAGAGCTTTTATTCAAGCAGTCTCCAGCCTTGTCTTTCCCTGTCTCCAATGCAGTGGTATGATGGGAGAGTGTCCAGCTTGGGCAGAGTGGAATTTATGCTAGAGGTTGAAAGTGAGGAATTTTCAGGGTTCAGGACCCAGATGGGCTGACATTTGTTTAAGAGTGTCTTTAGTAAAAGGAAAATAGGTGTGTGCTGGGCTAAAGGACACCTAGTGATATCTATAGTGTTTGGAAGTGAAGCATTTCCTCTGGAGCATTAGGTATTTTCTTCAGGGATATTCACTGAACCGTTCCTGGGTGGTGCCAATTTTATGGCTTTTCCTGGGGACCAGGTGGTACCTGCCAGTAAACTGAGGTTTAGGTCTACCTTTTAGCTGGTTCCTATCAAGCCTGTCATGGTGGCAATGTGGTCAAGCTATTTTGGGCCCCACAGGTTATGACAGCAATGTAGCCAAGCTACCCTGGGTCCCACACTAACATATGTTAAATCTCCTTTCACACAGCGAGAAGATATTTTGAATCATATCTAAGCACAGATTCATTGTGAAATTAACTCTAATTCCCATGATGAAATAGCAAAAGTAAAACTAATGTGATTTTACTTAGCAATCTTAGATTTTCTGATGAAAAGGGCAACTTATATCAGTCAGATAATATAAATTTTGTAGATCATAAGCAATCCATTTCACAGAATAAGTTAAGCTTAGACTGAATACTGTAACTAATACTATAATATAATAGCTTTTAAATGTGAGATACAGAAAAGCTTCAGTGCATTTCAGTGCATTTAGATGAGCCAAGATATACCTAGTACCAGTTTTTAATTTTGTCCACTTTAGGACTTGATATTATTTTTAATTTTTAAATTTTGGATAATCAAGTTAAAATTGATTTGCTATTTATATTTGTGGCAATTAGGGTACTGTGAACAAATTCTGCGGATGTCCAACTTAATCATTTGTTCTGAAAACAACAAATTAAACTGTTTTTAAACCAATGATAATTATTCTGCAAATGGTTGCCTGTTCTTTTCCCAAAAGAAGAACTAGAAAGTCAAGAGTGTTAAGAGAATTCAGACTAAAGTACTAAAGCAATTTTAGTAACTCCTTCCAAGGATATGTAACTATTGGGTACTTAGTTATTAAAATAATATACTTACTAAATCATTAATCAATGTGGTATCAAATTATTATTACATACAGTCATTTAAATTGCCAGATTATATTGTCCGTTCCAAGAGAAGTAAATTATGCTAATATTCGTTTACTTACTAGTTTATATGTCTTTGTCTACCAGTCTGTGGTATTCCCAAAGGCAAGAATTTTCTATTATTTATTTCTATATTATCAGTGTCTAGTAGAGTTTAGGCATTGTTAGATGATCAGTATGTTTTATGTGTATTTATATAAAATGCGTTGGCTAAAAAAAACAATCTAATTAAATTTAGGCAAATCTCTGGCTGCATAGGCTGCTAAGCACGGTATTTCCTGGGGGAAAGTGTTTAGAGATATTCAATTTACAAAATCTGCCATTTTCAGGGGATAAACTCCATAAGAAAGAGCCCAACAATTGAGTCTTCTGTAGTCATTTGTTGCCTTATGGATCTGGTTCAGCATTTTATAATCATGAAAGTTGATTTGTCTCTTCCTTAATTGTTTCACCCAGACCTTTCTGTCTTTGGTTTGATACTTCTGCATATGTGACGTGACATCTTTGGGGTCTGTTATCCACCCACTGGGTTAGGTTACTTTCTGTCTCCACAGCCAAAATACTCATCTACACCAAGCACTCATCAAACACTATATATGTTTAGTTAGCACGAACTTAATTCACAGTCTAGTCAAAAGAGTGATTAGGTAAGTTCCTGGTCACTGTTCCTCATCCAGATCATGATGTACTCACTACTAGTTTTGGCAGTGATCCTAGTACAGAAAAACACACAAAGATGCTTCCTGAGTATGCCATTCATGCATAGTTCATGCATGTGCAAATTCTCTCAGCAACTTCTTATTCTTCTTGCAAACAAAATTTCTCAATCAGTAAAATTCCTCAATCGCTATTTACAAAATCAATGATTAGGAAAATTGACCTTTTGCAATGAACAGGCATTCTGACACGGACTGTGTGTGAATGAGTCTTCCTTTTAAACTAATCTTTTCTGTTGTGAGCACCTGTTTCCCCAGAGGTAGGGAAACCAATTGTGCCCCCATTTTTTTTTTTTTTTTTTTTACTGGCACAATAGACATGCTTTCAAGTATTTAGGGAGTTGTTTTCTTGTTCTTTGAAAATGGAGTTCGAAGTGACTTCGCATTGGCATGGCAGCCACACCAAGTAGAACATTCTTCGATCACCACTATTCTTAAACTACTGGGCAAATGAAAAGGTGAAGTCTAGTCCAACTAAATCCCGAGGAAAAGGAAGCCATTCATCAGGGAGAAGAAGTACAGCTTTTCTCATTTCCAGATCAGGGGGAGAAAGAAGAATCTGACACCAAAACAAACTAGCTAAATCTTCAGGAACATTCCAATAGCCATGGGCAGACTGACAGAAGAAATTATAGGCTCAGAAAAACCTAGCCAGGCTTGCACAGTCATCAACACCACTGTTTAAGTCTTCACATACAATGCAATAAATGCTTAGCGTATTGTTCAAAGTGGCCATGCTGAGAGGGGAAAGAAGGGTAGGTAATCTCTCCATGTCATTCCTACCTTGATTGGATGTGGTGTGGCTACACTCTCCAAGCTAAAGACAAAATAGGATAGATAGAACATCCATAAAGCAAATGCCATCAGTGTCTCAGAGAGTCTGCAGCTGAGCTACTACAGAGATAGAATCGTATCATTTTAAAATCCATGACTTTGCTGTTAAACACAAAGATATCTCTGGAATCATGCTACGTTGTGAATGTTAGGATTACTAGAGAGGCATTACAAAAAATGCAATTAATGCACAATATAGTCTAGCAGAAAAATTGCAGTAGGTGTGGAAACTTTGAGAAGTGCCAACTTTGATGAAAAATTAAAAGGAAATGATAGAAATGTGAACTATATTACCAGAAATGAACAATTCATTGCTTAACAACTGCAAGCAGGATAGATTAGTTCACTGATGCTAAGACAATAGAATATATCAAAACTACACCATAAAAGATGGGTGGAAAGGATGAAGGGGATTGGGAACATAGATCAATTTGTAGAGAGCTTGTCTAGTATGCAAAATGCCTTGATTTCAATCTCAAGCACCTCATAAAACTAGGTGTGGTGGCACATACCTGCAATCCAAGCACAGGGAAGGTGTGGGGAGAAAGATTCAGAAGTTTAAGGTCATCTTCAGGTATAAAGCAAGTCCATGGCCAGCCTGAACTCATCTAAAATCTCTGTTTTAGAGCATAGAAAAAAGAGAGGAGCGGGAGGAGAAAGACCTGATATCTGCAGATCAGTAGCAAACAGCATACAAATAATAGTAGTTGTAGAGCGAAAGAAAAGAGAAAAAAATGAAGCATTTTGAAAATAACATATCAAAAGTTTCCTAGATTAATAAAGCAATAGTCCAAGAGATATCAGAGAATAGGTAAAAGCAGGGCATATTAAACAAAAGATAAGCCATTCTCTGATATTTCAAATATAAACCACTGAAAACTTAAGATAAAGTACAGATCTTCAAAAGCATCTGAGGGGTTTATGAAAAAGGCAGAGCACTTGGCCAGCAAGCTGTAGGTCCTAGATTCAGTCTCCAGCATTGTAAATATTGAAATGAAATTTAGCCATCTGTATAGAAATGTATTATACCAGCAAGAGCTCAACAAAAGTAATGTTGACTGTTTTCCACGGAAGAAAAATATCTAGAAAAAAAAGAGAGAGATAGAATTGAATCTTGAATGCACTAAAAGAAAAAATTAACATAGTGTTCTGTATTCAGCAAAAGATTACCTTTAATAGTAAACAGAGCCTGATTTGAAGGAAGAAATGATATTAGATATAAAACATTAAAAAATGGAGAAATAAAAAAAATACTTCTCTTAAACCGTTTTGTTCTGTGCCTGCTTGCCTTTGGGAAATTCATTATATAAAACAAGAGTAATAACATGTCTGAGTTATAGTAAAATATGACTTATAACACAGAAGTAAGATTTTCACAAGATTTGTAAAAATTAGTAACAATTATATGCAATTATTTAAAGATAGTGTGACAAACTAACTACTCTCCAGTTTACAGTAGCCACTCACACATACATGCATGGTCTAAAATGACAGTGAGATGCTAGAATGTTGGCCTTCAGATTAGATATAAACAAAAAGAAAAAAATTGTGAAACAAAACTCTGTGAATACTAGTGATATGAAACACATGAGAAACAAAGACAGTGGATTGAAAATAACAAGATTTTGAAAGAATACACCCGCAAAAACTGAACATAATAAATATTATGTGGATTTACTATTGATGGGTCAAAAAATAATATTTTAAGACAATGAAAAGCTAAGTGAAAACAAAGATAAAGAGGTATTTGAGGAATAATATAATAATTAACCCTTCAAAATACAAAGGCTTGATAGCCTTGAACATACATGCACTTAAAGATTTGAGTCCCACTCATATACCTGAACTAACTACATTATTATTATAAATCTTAGTGCATTTCATTTGCGATAAAATGTGTTATTTGTAGAAAGTCTTGCATAGGCCAATAACATAAGTCTCAAATATAAAAAGAAACTTTAAAGCTATAAACACTATATTCTCCAAACAATTATGAAAGTTAAAATAAATAATCACAAATTACACGTTTGAAAAATTCCAAACTATTTGAAATGGAAGCCATGAGAAGTAAATGAAATTACTAAAAGAATAATGTAAATAAAATTACTAAAAGAATAATGCATTGAAAAAAAACCCCAAAATATAATAAGTGTGTAAAAATAGTTTTTGGAGAAAAAGTTACAGCTTTGAATATAATTGTAACTGAAAAATGAAAAGTACTGGAGGCTTAGCAAAGAAAAAAGTATCTGTTTACAAATCTATGAAAAGAACCAATGGTTACTATTGAAAAATCTAAAAAGCTGACTAACCTCAAGACTTAAAAGTGCAGATAACAGAAATTTCAAAAGGGAGGATTAAGACTGAAGATCCATGATATCTTACATGCTATTTGACACAGTAGATGATGTGTGCATCACGTCCCTTTAAAGTCGCAACTATCACTCCTAGCAGAAAAACAATTCTTAAAACAAATTAAAACCTATGATTTGCTAACAAAATTAAATTTTAACTAAAAACCGTCCACATTAAGTATGCTCACTCTAGAATATCGATGAACTATATCATTTATTTCATAAAGAAATAATGCGAATTATACCCGAAACTAGTCACAAATAGCAAGGAGAGAAAAATTATCCCCTATATGTAGGGTATTGGTATGATTCAGGTACAAAATGTAGGAAAAATTACCAAAAGGATAACGAACTACAAATGACCTCTCATAAACACCTCTACAAAATACTTAACAAATAATTGTACATCAAACATAGTAGAAATTATTAAGCAACAGTAATAAACATCAAATAAAGAATAGCAAATGTGTGCACAATACTTCTACTATACAAAACTTCAGTTCACATTGTGGTGGAAAAGAAGAAGCTTATGGTAACTTTTAAAGGTTTAGAAAAGTCACATGGCAAAATGTAGCACTTATTTGTGATTGAAACCTTTAGACATCTATTCTTTTACATTTATGTGTATTTGCACGTACTTGATTGAGTGCATGTACTCCCCACATCTATACAGGAGCCCATGTGGTCAAAAGACATCGGATTCCTGAACTTGGAGAACCAGGTGGTTGTGAGCTGCCCTGTGAGTGCTGGAAAGAGAGCTCAGCTTCTCTACTTCAGCCTCCGTGATTAACACTTTTAACAAACTGAAAATGATGTGATATATATAGCTAAGATTAGCTAACATCATTCTTTGTGGTGAAACATTATTTTTCCTTAAAGTTGAGACAGGAACTCTTACCATTGTTAAACACATGCAAGAAAAGGTAATAAAACGCAAGGCCATGAAAGTATAAAGAAAACAAAATGTACTATCCAGTTGGTTATGTGTGTTGAAAACCCTTTATAATCTATTAACGTGCTACTAGAACAAAGTTGAATGTGCTTTTATACACTGAAACAAAAAGAAAATGTAAAATTAAGGTACCAATTAAAATTAGATATTCATTAATTTAGAATATATCCCAGCTAGTTTTAAGTCAACTTGATATAAGCTGAAGCCATCTGAAAGGGAGGAACTGCAATTGAAACCATGTCCCCACAAGATCCAGCTATCCCTACATTTTCTTAATTAGTGACTGATATATTAGAGCCCAGCCCATTGTTAGTGGTGCCATTTCTGGGCTGCTAGTCCACCATTCTGTAAGAAAGCAGGCTGAGTAAGCCAATGGGAGCAAGCTATTTATCAGCACGTCTCTATCTATGGCTTCTACATCAGCTCCTGCCTCCAGGTTTGAGGCCTCCTTAGTTTCCTGTGCTGTCTTCCTTCAGTGATGGACTAGGTTGTGGAAATGTAAGCCAATAAACTCTTTCCTCCCCAGCTTGCTTTGGTTTCAACACAGCAATAGTGACCCTAACTAGGGCAAACCCCTCAAATATTGAATATTAAATATAACAAAATGTACTTAAGACTTCACATTCAGGATCTCACAAGATGGTCAGGCTGTCCAAAAAAAAATCACCAAGGAAAGCCAGCATTTACTGGCAGAACCATTTCCTAAAAAAAAAAACCGTAGATACTAAAAGGCAGAGACAGATGAGACCACACTTATCATGCGGTCAGTCATTGCTGGCTCTCAGAATTTTTCTTTGATGGTGGGGGACTTTTAATATTCAACTACTCCTTCCAGAATAACACGCAACGGCATCACATGAAGTATATTTCTGATAAAAATGTATCATCCTATGTAGACAAGCTGGGAAGGATATGTTTAAGTATATTTAAAGGTAAGTGGTCCTCAGTACTGCAGAACTATATAGTTCTGCTATCAATTCAGGCTTTTTAAAGTGTTCCTATTCCAGATGATCCATTAGTCAAGTGGTGTAGGAAGACCACTGAAGCCAAAGCAACAGAGACATCTATAGCATGAACTTTACTGTCTGCCATGAATAGTATAGACGTTCATCAGACCATCGAGTGTTCATCACGTCTCCTATTACATCAAGACTTGCCTTTTTGTTTGTTTTTTTTTGTGGCGTTTAATGGATTCAGTTTTAGGAAAATCATAGAAAAAACAAAGCCCAAGCATCTTCATCTGTGGTAATTGCATGCACATTGGCAAATCTTTGTCTTGTCCTGATTTACTGTTATGAAGCTTGAGCAGAGGCTGGATTGTTGTGGCCTGTTTAAAAACAGTAGTTCTTTGCTTTGTTTTGCCATCCTGGATTAAGTACAAAACATTGTGAACGAAGGTAGTTGCCATGGTTAGCTGCTGAGGCTATAGGTGTGTTTATTTTATACCTTGGGAGGGGGGAGTGGTTTTATTCTAATTTTATATTCCCCTTCTTCCTCTATGAAATCTAATTGCAGTGGTTAAATGCACAAGCCAGTTTTCTAGAATATGCTTTTTAACCAAATCTAACATGAGACACTGTCGATAGGCAAGCTTGATTGTCCTAACCAAAATGGAAACATTAAATAAACACTGCAGCTCCCACTAATAACATTGTGACTTTGCTGTCCAGTGTAGATTACCTGCCCCTATCTACCCACAAAGAATTTTTTTTTAAAAAACTGCCTGTGACTATTTTGTATGACTTGTCTGGAAATTTTAGTAAATCTTATATTTTAGTAAAATATATTTTGTTACTCTAAAAAATAAAGATTAAGAATAAAAGATAATGAACTTAATAAAGAAGTAATGACAAAGTAATAATTACCAAGCTAAGCAGATGTCTATTCAATTGGTGTTCAGCCAGTGTGGAACGAACAGAATGTGGGGTGGAGGGACTACTGTTTTAATCAGTGGTGCTGTGACAACTACATGTTGTGGAGAATAAAAATAAACATGCTCTTCAGATTTCATCTTAAAAACTCAAAGTGGGTCACGCTGAAAATCAACATACAACCACTACAAACAAGGAAAATCTGTTTAAAACAAAGCACAGCTTCTACTTCTGCCCAGCATGAACTATGAGAGACTCGATTTACCCGCCTCACTAAACCCAAAGCTGCAGAAGACACTTGAAAGAACAAGTTTGAAGACACTGGAAACTAGAAAAGAGCAGCTGTCACCAGGACCCCTTGCAGACCATGCACCGCCGCTCATCAACAGCAGGGCTTTAGAAGGCAAAGCTCAGAGTACAGACCTCAGGGGATGCAGGAACTGGAGGATGGTGCATAAGGAGAGCTATCAAACGTCATGAGTTTTTCTTTTTCCTTCCCAAAGGTTATTATCTAAATCTAGTTTCTAGCTGTCACACAGGCTCAAAGCTGGGAGACTGAAATGGTCAGTATTGCAAGTTACTATAAATCATTCTTTACTGCTTGATGCCAGTGAGTAAACAGATTGCCATAAGAAATACACATGGTTGCTATGCTTTCCCCTGTGAATAGCTCAGCTTTCCTGTATCACAGTTCAGTGCCTTTTATGTTCCCTTCTCAAGCACAAAAACAGCGAAGTTACTTGGGGCCAGCGGCTGCTCTGTTTCATACTCAAACTGACAGTTGAATTTTAGCAATGGATGAAATCACTTTTGCTGGCAAAAATGAAGAAGGTTCACAGAGCTCTTTACTACTCAGGCTGGAAACTTTATAAGGCATATGACATATATCCACCCATCATTTCCAAGCTACTTGTAAATTAAACAATGTCACATCTGTTTGGAGTTAAAATGGTTTGTTTTCCATGACTTTTCCATTCCATCTTCATGTTTCCCATTCTTATAAATAATGTACGTTTGACCAACTAAATTACAACTAAATTGAGATAATTAAGGTCATACCATTGTTTCTTTTATTAAAAGAGCAATATATGTCCTACTTATATCATTCCATATACTAAATAGGAAGCACTCATTCTATGTGACTATGTCTTATAAAATCTTACCAATATCATTAGTGACTTCAATAATAAGTGGTAAATTTGCATCAAACAGTCATTTTTATGATCCAGTAGAGATCAGAGAATATTATGCCCATCCTTCTCAAATGTATCCTATTGTTTTAAAGTATAAGATCAAGAGATTTCCAAGTAAAGATATTGATTGGTAAACAAAGTAAGGCTTAAAAGAGGAAAAAATAAAGTGTAGCATGAAATTTATGAAAGAAAAGGCTAGTGTGTAGCCACAGAGGTACATAGAACCAGTCGAGGTGGCCTTAGGGACCTGGAAAAGGAACCACATGTTCAAGAAGAGACCAGTTGGGGTTGAACACATCAATGGGACTTCAGTGGGGCC
Source organism: Phyllotis vaccarum (assembly GCA_033318265.1). Taxonomy (NCBI): domain Eukaryota; kingdom Metazoa; phylum Chordata; class Mammalia; order Rodentia; family Cricetidae; genus Phyllotis; species Phyllotis vaccarum. The sequence goes on along the minus strand of JARWLC010000004.1, from coordinate 125,217,807 downwards.
ATCAAAGCCTCAATGAGAAGGTAGTCCAAGGATATTTCCTGTTTGCTCCAAACTATAAATATTTCTCTATTTCTCTGTAGTTTATACATATTTTCTGCTCACAGAGCAGAGCAGTGGAGCTTCCAAAAGCTCTTCTTGGTGCTGATGTCTAGAATGACTAAGAGGGTTTTTTTTTTCTCTCTCTCTCTCTTTTTTTTTTTTCAGAACCTGTCTACAAATTCCCAGAATCAATGTGTGCTTGTCTGAGTGAGTTCTTAGGAACTTTTTTTCTCTACGATGGTTTATCACAGTTAGTTTCATCTGTATGAGCCTGAGAATTTTGCTATGATTTGGCTCTATTTTTCTAAACCTATGAGTTGAAAACTTAATATCTATGGCAACAAGCTATGGAAGTGTGTTCTCGTGGGAGGTATTGAGTTTATGTACAAGATCTGCCTGCACATTGGATTAGGGTAAGTTGCAGATCAGCTTTAAAATGCAGAATAAATCTGATTCTTTCACACCCTGTCATTCTACCTTGGGTGGTCATACCACCCAGGTCTGTGTTTGATGCATTTGACTTTTAAGCCTTAATAGCTGTATACCTAATAAATTCCATTTCTTTATACATTGTCCAATCTCTGGTAATCTTTTGAGAATAGCACAACAGACTTAGACAGTCTCTCTTGATAAGAAAAGTATCAAGTTTTCTCCTTGCAGCTCAAATGCATGATCACACAGCATGATGATTTATGCCATAGGCAACCAGCCTACAGGCTGTCAATCATTGGGATTTTATCAGCCTCTTTTTGCTCTTTACTCAGATCCTCATCCTCACTTGAGATACATCAGGTCAACTGGTGTCCTACACTGACAATGGTTTTTTTTTTTTTTTTTTTAACCACAGTTAACTATTTTTATTTGACTAATAATTGTTTATTAACCACACCTGTATAAACCACATTTATTATATCTTGATCAGTTTGACTTTTTGTCTTGTCTCTGACTCCTGCCATCATGCTCTGGCCATAAGAATAATTCTTAGATAAACTTTTAAAACACAAACATATTGTATAACTGTCTGCTTTCAAAGAGTGAATAAAAAATTTCCTTAGAAATATATTTCTCTACATGACATGATATGGGGCATCTGAGTCCTCTGGAGAAATTTGTTTAATTTCACATGTGCTATCTTCTCCATATTGTATATATATATTGTATATATGAATGATAATATATATATATTATCTGAAAACATTCCAGAAAGTTTTAATTTGTCTTTGATTTAGAATTATAGCCATGGACTTTGTGCTTTCTCATTATGCTATAATAGAAATACTCTGGAATAAATAACTGCACAACTGTGTATATACCACCCAGAGTAAAAGAGATTGTAGTAGGTAGATCTATTTAAGTGTTGTGTGCCTTTGCCCCTGAACATAGGGGTGAGTTGTGACTTCCAGATAGCTTCCCAAAAGTTTCAAGAAATTAGACAGAAGGTGAGAAAAACTACTTAAAAAAAGGAAGAAGAAGCTACATGGGGCATGTCATAGCTTTTAATGTGTTACTCACGGAAAGAAATTGAGTCATTAAATATGGTTCTTACATCTCTAGGGATTACATAAAGGGTTGTAAGTGGATCACTGGGTGTCACAGCTAACAATACTGCAAATAAGTTTACAGTTCATACAAATCACAAATCTAATGGTGATAGGAGTTAAACTAAGTACTCATAAAAAAATCATCTAATTTCCATTGAGTGTACTGAAAATTTTCTATCAAATTATACTAGAAAATATACAGAATCTACAACCACTTAATATGTTGCCTCTATGGAAACAATGATGTTCCCTCATCCCCTCCTTAAAATTGTGCTAAGAAGAAAGATGCCTTCTCTACTTACTATATCAGTGAATTGTGGGTTGAGTAAATTCGAAAGTGTGGTTGATGGAAATATAGTGCAGGAGTCACAAGGAAAGCCCTTTGGTTCCATGTCTGGTAATATTCTTCCTGAGCGTCCTCTTATATTTAAATGTAATACTTTGAATTCTTCCTTACATCATCATACTGCAGTCCAATGAATTAGTGAAAAATGTAATGTGTTAATGATTTACAAATAATTATTTTCTCTCTGTGTAAAAGGTATACCTGAAAGATTTATCTGAACTATTTTACCATTTAGTGAAACTAAACTCTTAAAGATACTATAATACTAAGTTAAGACTTAAATACTGAAGAATTAATAAAGCTAATAATATTGATACATACCTGTAATCTTAATAATAAAAGGACTGAGGCAGGAGAAATTGAAGCTCAATGTCTCAAGAAATGAGAAGTTCAAACAGTGCCACAATTTATTTCTCCATGTAAAAAATGATCCAGAAGCTGGAATTGGACTTATTTATCCATCTTGAGATTGAAATGTTCTTTGAGACAAGTTGTATGTATGAAATTTGATGTTGAGTTGTAAAAAATCGATTTAGAAATTTAAAAGGATAGTACATGGAGCTTCAGTCCATACTTTCCTCTAATGCTAACTTGCATGTCATAATTCCTTTGTTAAAAATGGGTACAATACTAAACTGGAGGTGGTGTTCAGATTCCACGAGTTTTAGCTAATAGTCCCTTTTAGTTCCATGGGCAAGTCCAGAATATCACATTGAAACTGGACATTTATTCTAGTCTCCTTGACCTTGTGACCCATTCTTTCTTTCTTTTTCCTTCTTCAGTCTTCCTTCGCTTTCTATGACTTTGACATGTTTAAGGAATAATGGTGAGTACTTTGTAGAAGTCCCTCGGTTTGAGTTTGGGTGATGCTTGCCAAGCAATTAAGCCAATGTTATGCACTTCAGGGGTGAATCCCACGTAGGTTCAATAACAAACTTTTCATCATATATTGCTCAATACATAAGGTAAGCATGCACTATTTTAGATGACATCACTTTTATCAGTTAAGGAGATGTCTGACAGCCTTTTGTAAAACTCGCTCTCCCTATATTGGTTCAATATTAGTCCTGAAGTCCAGCCCATATTCAAGGGACGCAGAATTTATTTTGTTATTACCATTTTACTTAGTGACAAAGTTTACTTTGTAAATTTCAACATAATGCATTGATGCATTGATGCATTGTTTCATAACAATTAATTTCACCATAGTTACCTTTTACTCCATACTTTCTACTTTCTCCTTATGTATATCTAGCGTAGGATAATAAGTTTGTGACAGCCAAAGAACAATTAATAATTACATGTAAATATATGGAAAAACTTCAAAAAAGGTCAATAATAAACTGCTAAAACTTCACTCAAGACACTAGAAATTTATCTTCAACACAGTGAGTGTTATACCTGAGAAAATAAAATTCAAGGACCATAAATGGTTCCACAAATTTTGTTCCAAAGCAGAATTTTAGAGAATGTCTTATAATTACAGTTTTATAGTGTATGCTTTTAACCATTCCTATTTTTAATGACAGTCACTGCTGCTAAAGTTCCCAAATGCGAGCATACACAACTGTATTTGATTGAGCTAAAAAGCTATGCTCCCTTAGATTTTAGTCTTTCTAACTCGGCTACATGAACTCTGACCACAGTTATGAAATGATCTTGTAAAAATTCTCAGTGCTGGAAAGTAGCTATTTGCTTAACAGACCATTTTCTTCCCTGACTTTTCAAAACAGCATCTTTGCTCTCTGTTTTGCTGTTTAAGAGTTTTGCTGGGATTCTCCAGGTAATGACTTATGCTATACAATTCTGAGACTCATAGAAATAATCTTTCTCAAATAAAAGTTCTACAGATGTGAAATGTTCTCCCCCACATGCAGCTTGAATCTGGAGGCATTTGGAGTATGAAGTAAGAGTCTTTACTTTATTGGCTCTCTGTGGGTTGTTTGGTTTCTTGGCAGGCATGTTTTGCATGTTGAATATTCCCCATGAATACTTTCTTTTTTGTTTAGTGTTTTGTGGCCTCCGGTACTAGTAGGTAACCAATAAATTAAGCAAGGCAAATTAAATATCCCGTTCTTCATGCTTTGGTTATTCACCTTTAAGAGAGAAGCATTTAGAGCCCAAATTTTCTACTTAATTGACTAAATTCTAAATTTTTGTTTTGCTTCTTATAAACCCTCAGCAAGTTTGTGATTTCCTTTGAGGTAGGGATTATCTCGTTTATTTACTCCCACAAGGCCTCACACAACACGAAGAACAAAATAGAACTTCAAAGTGGAAAGTAGAAAACTTCTTTACTTCAGGTTTTACTCATTCTTAAAAATGTTGTAAAATGTTTGCCAAGAAACTAATACTGTAAAACTGAACCAAGGAAACAGTTCAAATGCCTAATGGCCAAAAGATGCACTAATTATACAGAAGTCTTCTTTTATATACCATTTATGCTATATACAGTGACCTATTTACCAATGTAGCTATTTTTGAATTTTCATGCTCTTCTAAATACCGAATATATAAGTGTTTTGCTTTCTCTGCCCCTTCAGCTGACCTCTGTGGCTGTTGTGCCAAGAAACCAACCAAATATGATGAATTATAATACTTCAGGTACACTCGTATCTAATCTTGCATGTTTTTCTACTTTATCCATCTTTCTTTCCATCTCCCCAAGACTGATTCTTCATCACTAATGCACTGATGATTGGTATTTTAATAGTATCATTTAAACAATACTATATATAAAATGATGGAAATAGGGTGGAAAAGATACTGTCTAGGAGCTCATTTCAGTTGAGTGTAGTGGGATTATGTTACATTGTAAATAATTGTCCTGCTTACTGGTTTAATAAAAATGCTGATTGGCTGACAGCATACAGGAAGTGTGGGCGGGACTACCAGACTAAGCAAACTCTGGGAACAGGAAAAATAGAACAGAGATGCCACAGAGACACCAGACAAGCCAGAAGATGCAAAGGACAACGATGCTGCTCTGTGAAAAGGTACAGAGCCACATGGCTGAAAAGGATGAGAATCATGGGTTAGTTTAAGGGTAAAGAATTAGCAAGTTATATGGCTGGGCCCTAGGTCTATCAGCATAAAATTAATGTAAGAGTATGTGTGTTTCTGTGGGACTTTGAGTCTGTGGGTCTACAGGTCCTGAACCTCAAGGCTAAGCTGGAAAGTACAGGCCAGAAACTTAATACAACATTTGGGCTCTTTCCAGGAGGTAGACAGAATAAGATGAAATCAGAGTTGAAGGTCCAAGATAACTGAGGGAGATGGAAAATGAAGATGGAGAGTAAGGATGAAAATGAAGGAAGCTGAAAGAACAAAATACGCCTTGAGGCTCTGCTTGCATAGTTGACAAAGAACATTGTCTTCACTACTGACCAAGTAACAACATAACACTGAACATTACACTTGATTGGAGGGAGAAAGGTAGTTGATTGAGCATGATTTAAAAAGTATGCTGAGTCTTAGTGGGTTTTTTTTTTTTTTTTGAGGTTGAAAGTTCTGTAGAATATTCAAAAGGGGGTTATTTATCATGGATTAGGCAAGATTCTGTGTGATTATTTTTTTGTAATCCTGTAATACCCACTAAGTTATTTTAGCACTTAATACCTATTATCTTAAATAAATAAACAACAGTGAATAAGGGAATAAGTAAATTATTGTAGTCAGGTGCCCAAAAGGCAGAGAAAGGTTTGTAGTTTTCCATAATCCATCCTCTAAGTTGAATTTTGATCATCTCAAGGAGAGTGAGGACCAGAAGGCAGCAATGGACATACCCCATCTCTTTGCCATGGGAAGGACTAAAAACAAGATAGATTTTTCACGGACCAGCCCATTACTGTTTACCTTTATTTGTTCCTTTTTTGTTTGTTTGTTTATTAAATGGTTTTTGTTCTTCATCTGGCTTTTCTAAATATCACTATACATCACTGTAAAGGAATGGGCTGTTTCTGGCAGAAGAAATCTAAGCAATAGCAGAAAACTAGACTTTAAGTTGGGGGTGGGAGTGTCAAAGGACAGCCAGCTGAAATGTACTGTGATATAACTGAATATAACTATTTTGTGAAGGTTTGAAACACTAAATAGTCTTGTGACACCACTACCAGCTATAAACTTAAGAATTTAAAAAGTCTTCCTCAAAAATAAGTATGTTCCTACAGCTCCACATCTACCCGAGAGAAAGAACTGGGTATATTGAACATTTGTGATAAGCCTAATTTTTTGACAGCTGCCAAATAACCTTGATTTCTGCCTGGCAAATGAGGGCTATCTCCTGAAGTAGGCATCCATATAAGGAATAGTGGCAAATATTTGAAGGTCGTAGACAGACAAGAAATTGCTTGGTAAATAGCTCTCACTCAGTAAATACTTGATGATTTAATAAACTTATCCATAGGAACACAGCTGAGTGCATGCTAGCTCTGGCTTGGTTAAGTCATTGCATTTTGTTCTGAACTAGCACAGTGATTCTCTGTTGCAAAAACAAGAAACGTTTTCAATCAAGTCACGCTTTCGTGCTTGTGAGTTATGTGTTGCTAAATTGCTTTACCTTTCCTCAGCTAAGTTCCTTTTAAGAAATAGACATGGAAGCACCTATCTCCTTAGGTAAGACTCAAGTATGATTGTGAGTAAATAATTTAGCATCCCTAGTCCTGTAGGTCATGGTAACTGCTACTGTCTTCTGAAAGAGCACTTGATGTGTCCCAAAGAAATAAAATAGAATCACAGATTTGTAATATTGCACTTCTGTGATAAAAATAAATAGCACCAGAATACCCATAAATGTCACCTTGACAAAGAATGGGTGATGCTTTGGGATTCTGCCTTTCCTATTACTGATCGATCATATGTGATTTGCTGTGGAATATATAGTTCCTAGAGGCTTCTAAGCGTCAGGTCTCAGCCAGTTTAAACTAATGATAACTGGTGCCTTAAGACATATGCTCCTAGATCTTCCTCATAAGCCAACCTGGGGTCTGCTTGGGGCCTTGACAACAGGGGCAGAGTCTTAATACAAGGTCACTAGACCAGTTAGAAACCACCACCACAACCACAGATACCAGCAAATCAAAGCCTTTTACCCTGGCTGGGAGGAAGGTCTGGTAGCGGGTATTTAAGGCTGTTCCCTCCCTCAATAAGATCGGACTTGCTTGTTTCAACTGATCTCACAAGACTGAAGCTTTTTATTCTTTGCCTTTTTACTCCCTCTCCGAAGGGGAACCAGCAAGGCCCCGAGAGAGAGCAACCTTCAACATCTGAAGCTAAACCAGGTGTACCCCAAAAATTTGCTTTGCATGCAATGAAATCCCGGGCTCTTACTGCACATTTTCAGTGTCAGCACCACGTGCTTGAGTTACTCAGAGAATTATTTTCAACTCTAATGAGGTCCTCTCCCAGAGACTATGCAAATTCTAGGTCCCAGACAATTCTAGCAAGAGCTCGAGAGATGGCTAAGCAGTTAGGACTGTGTAGAGCTCTCTGAAGAAAACCTGAGTTCAGTTCGTAGCACCAGTAGTGAACAGTTCACAGCCTCCTGCAACTCCAAAGGGATCAGATGACCTTATCCCATGCCTACAAGTAGCAATTCATCGTATTAATTAATTTTTTAAAAAAGAAGATTTAGTTTTAATTATGTCGGACTGTGTGCACATGAGCAGCTAAAAGTCCTTGAGAAGAAGGGGCAGCATGAGTCATTCCTCTCCTTGGTGCCCTTTCCCACAAAGGTGGACAACAGGTGCCCCTTAAACCAAAGACAGAAAGGCATGACTCACTATTCTAATTTAGACTGCTTTCCTGAACAGGAATTCAGAAGGGAGACAAAAGCCCCTATTATTTCTTTGGCAGCTCTTTTGGTTTTTTTGACTCTGCTTATCTCCAAATTAGATAAAGTAGCAGAAATAGAGGAAAGCTTTCTCGAGAGGCTTAGATAAGAGACAAGCCTGTGAAAAAGTTGTGTCTGAAGTGGGACAAGTGTCTCCTCACTGGAGTGCAGAAAACTCTTTTCTGGCCAAATAGGCCCAAGAAGTCAGAGGCTCCCTGGTCCTGCTTAATTTATGTTCCCAAAGGTGTAAACCTAATGCTCTTTGTGTATTTATTTATTTTCCTCAACTTAAATATTAGTGTGATAAGAGGTTTTCAAATATATTTCTTTTCTACCAACCGATATTAAAACCTTAGCTGTCTTCCTCGGTAGTTGGCAAGTGTTTATCTTTTTTGTTCTCCTTTAAATTTGTTGCCTTATTTTTCTTTACAGACTTACAGAGACCAGATTAACAAAACGTAAAGATGACTTTATACAGCAACAATCTAAATGTGACAGCGAGGGTCAAAAGGAAAGCATTGCGTAGGGGGTAGGAGAATGAAAACTCACTGGGGCAGGAGGCAGTGTTGGAGGTAGGTGAGCATCAGTCTTACCACTCAGGGTCCTCTACGCTGTACCAAAATTAAAGCTCATACTCAAATATATGTTGTGTTTTACAAATATACAAGAGAGATTTCTATTTCTGTTTCTGTAACTAAACAATCTAGAAAGAACATGGGAATGCATAAACATATCCCTCAAAGAGTGAAGTGTTTGTTATCCATTAAAAATGTAAAAATTAAGGAGGCTGGTTTGGTTATGCCTGTGTACCTCTTCATACAGTTATCTCTCCCAGCAGCCTCTTAGTTTTCCAACTAAAATGATCTGAAATTGTGTGTTTTATCATCCCAACTGACCATAGTTTTTGAACACAGTGCAGAATTATTCTTATCACTGTCTGACACTCCATAAATTAAAGCTCCAGGAGTCCTTCGCTGACCTGTTTTTAGGGGCTGTTTACAGAGCTTGACGCTGGTGAGCATTTGGACAGCAAACATGTGTACAGAGATTCTCTCACCAGAAACAGTGAAAGAAAGCTTCTCTCACCATGGCTCTAAATGCAGCAAAGGCTCTGAGATAACAGTACTTATTGCTCTTGCTGAAGACAAGGTATTGGTTCCCAGCAACCACTAGGTTACTGACTGCATCACTAGCTCCAGCTCCCCAGGATCCAAGGCTCTCTCTGGCCTCTGAGAGCACCAAGCTCACATGTGTTATGTAGACTTAGATGCAGACAAAATACCCATACCCATAAAATAAAAATAAATATTTCCTTTAAAAGTAGCTCAAAGCCCCATTGTGAGGATTTTAGGATTTGAAAAAACAGAGAATGCCAAAATACACAGAGCAGCACACACACACACACACACACACACACACACACACACACACACACACACACACACACACACAAACCAAACTCATTTGAAGTTTGTAGAACATGAAATTTTTTTACTGAATGACCACCCAAGTATAGTTTTATGAAAACTATACATTATAGAAACAAAGCTTTAGAAGTTATCTGAGAAAAAAATTCAGCGAGATAGATGTTCATCAAAAGCAGCATTATTGGTGCCTATCTCCTTATACCCCCTATCACCAGAATCCTTCCCAAATGTATACCTCTTCCTCATAGGAGAGGACATGGAATCATGATTCATAAACTATTTCCAAAAGTAAACCATAGTTTGAATGCATATATATAAGACACAAAGTAATTTATGAAATTAGTAACTACAATTTAAGGATTATAAATATGGAGGCAGCTAGATGGCTCCATGGCTATAGATGTCTGCTGCCAAGCCTGACCACCCTAGTTTGATCCTTACAAACCACATGTTGGAAGAAAAAAAGTGACTTGTGTAAATTGTTCCCTGTGCTCACAAGGAGTGCACAGGCACCTGCTACCCACACACACACAAGTAAATAAGTAAACATAATTCAAAAATAATTAAAGTAATTTCTACTGTCAAGCATACTTTAATTTCATGTAGGTTTTGAGGCCTAGAAGATAATACCTAGTAAGTTATCTGCTAAATTCAGAAAAAGCCTGTCAAATAAAGGGAAATTTGTAATTAGAATATAAAACAATTCTATATTTTTTGCTCTTTACTTATAGTTTTAAAGTTCATAGGCAGGAAGTTTGTGTTAAAATATGCTGGCTATGCAAGCCTGAGAGAAAACAGCCATCTGATAAATCAAAAGATGACCTGAGATTAAGGTTTCAGGAAGAAGGCAACATACAGATTACTCTCGTCATAAGGTAAGGGCCACCTTCAGGGAAGCCTGGAGGATAAAGGACACAAAACTAACAGCCTTGAATAGTTTAGGTTGTTAATAGGGCAAACTGTGTTAGGATGTGAAAATTCTGTTAAGATGAATAAATATCCTCTCACTTCGACTGTTTAACAGTAAAAGCCTTTAATGTTGGAAATATTGAGCAATGATATACTGTAACTATTAAAACACTGAAAGCCTATGTGTATGGTTTCTGTACTTATCCTATTGCTTGTTCCCTGGTTTGGTTTTAGTTACAGCTTTCCTCTCCCAGAGAGGATCAGCATCAGGAGAACCCAGACTCAAGTAAAAACTCTCAAAATTAAAATGTATGCTCTTTCCCCCTTTACGCATTTTCAGCTTTCTTATATAATTACCTAGGAAAAATTAATAGAAAATGTAAGACTGAAACTTGGGAGGTTGTACTATGTGAAGACGTAGAATAAAGTTTAAAATGGTTTCTTTTCCCCAACTGTTTAAATTGGACATTGTAGTTTTCAAGTCTTTAAACATAAAATGAAGCAGACTAGAAAATTTTGCTAAACTCATGCAGGAAAAGAATACGAGGCTTTTTGTCAGTTTCCCTATCATTATTTGGAAGACTTGGTGACAACTGAATCTAGGAAAAAGAAAAAAAATTTTCATGGTTTCTGATACTATTATTTAATTTTTCTTTTAATTTTCAGACCACTGTAGTCGCATTTTCAGTTATGACAAGTGACACATTCTACTCTAAACCTTACTGGTTTCTCTTGGTGATTACTTCTTCAAAGTGTAGAATACCAAGACCAGAATGTCAGCACCAATTTACTCCTTAAATCATTTTACTTGTGCTTCTATGCATGAGTGAATTTGGTTCTATGCATTTCATTCTGGCATGTAGTGTGATGTATGCAGAATGGCAACATTCCAGAGCTACCGTAGACACCAGGATGCACTGTTGGACTTCCTACGACTCTCAACTTCTAGCCTTTTACCACCCTTCTCTTTCTTTAATTTCCTCATTTTAATAAGTAAGGGGGTCTTATTGATGGCCTCTTTAGGTATATTTATTAATGTCACACATACACAGGGAGAGAGGCGAGGAAGGAGAGAGCACATATCTCCTGAGTTTATTTTATTGCTCATCTTACCAGAGTCAGAATGTCTAAGATCAACAAAACAGACAGCAAAAGCTTAAAAGGATGCACAGAAAGGAGAATCCTCAATCACTGTTGCTAGGATTGCAAAACTGGTATGGCCATGATAGAAATCAGTGAGGATGGCTATCCAAAAGCTAAAAATAGATTTACCATAGCATCCGGGTATACTACTCCTGAGTATGTTTCTCAAAGGACTCAATGGGATACTTGTTCAGCCATGTTTATTACTGTTCTATTTATAAAAAATTAGGAAATGGTAGCAACCTGGATATAAATCAGCTGATAAATTGATAAGGAAAATGTATAGACAGACTGTAATTTTATTTAACTATACAGGTAAAAGAAATTTTCAGGCAAATAGATAGAACTGCAAACTATTTTGTGTGGGAGATTATGTTGTTCCAGTGTAAATAATTGTCCCACCCACTGACTTAATAAAAAGCACTGATTGGCCAAAGGCAGACAGGAAGTATGGGCGAGGCTAACAGACTAGAAGACTCTAGGAAAGGGCGAAACAGGGCAGAATGCCAGGGAGAAGCTGGAAGAAGCAGAGGACAACTATGCTGCTCTGAGAAAAGGTACTGAGCCGCATGACTGAACAGGATAAGAGTCATAAGTTAGATTAAGGGTAAAGAGTTGGTATATGATATGTCTGGCCCTGGGGCTGATCAGCCTAAAGTTATCGTATGCATCCGTGTGTCTCTGTGGGTCTGCAGATCTGTGAGTCTGTGGGCCTAAACCTTGAGGTTAGGCCCGAAAGTCCAGGCCAGAAACCACCTACTACAATTATGAGTTTAGTAACCCAGACCCAAAAAGTCAAAAACAAAATGTCCTCCCTTATTTGAGGATCCTGAGTATACTTCAAGATATTTATAAAAGGAATTATGTGGTATATTTGAGACTGGATTTTTATATTCACTGTAACTTCCTTGCAACTAAAGATGCAAAAACCAATTCATTTTGAGTGTTAACTACTAACTGAAGAAGACAATTCTAATCTCAATCTTAGGATTGCTAGCGTTTCTTCTGTGAATGGTTTAGCAGAGTTATCCAATCACCACGAGGACTTGTTAAACTGAATTGCAGCTTGATAAACTTATCCCTTAAATTTTGGGCTAAGTACTTTAAAGATGGGCTTAGAATTAATATGACTATATTAAAAATTTATCTCCATGAGGCTGATGCTTCTGAGATCACTTTGATAAGCACTATATAAATTGATAATTAAGAGCCCATTATTACTCTAATTTGATTGCTCTGAAAGAATCTACTTTTACTCATTCAGGGCTAGAAGTTTTGGATCTAAGAAAGAAGATGGTATATTTGGGGGCCTTTCAAGGAATCCTTTTTTAAACAAACCATGTAAATCAAATACAAAATAAGCAAAAGAAAGAGAAACAGACATTGACGGACAGAAGAGGAAATATAAATGGGCAATAGACATATGCAAATGTACTTTAGTGAAAATCAACAAAGTGTAACTTAAAATGAGCCCATACCATCTTATTGGCAAATATTTCAGTATTTGGTAACATAATATTCTGGACAGGGAACAGAGAGCCATGCAGTGTGATAGCCAGCAGCTCAGCTCTTTCCATGGTCATTGTTTATAATGTATCAAGGTTAACTATGCTACATGACTGACCTATTTTTGCAACAGAAGACCTCCTCTCTATCAACAGAGAAAAAGGTATTCACAAAAGTGGAGGCTAAAGTGGTTTGTTGCAGCTCATTAAAAAGCTCAGCAAACCTAAGCATCTATTAACAAAGAGAACATTAATTGATAACTTTCAGACATTTTCCCTGAAGGAAGTCTTTCTTACTGAGTATAGTGGCTCACACCTCTAACCTCAGCACTTAGGAGGCCAAAGGACCACAAGTTCAGAACAGAGAACAAAACTGTATCTCAGAAAAACAAAACAGAGCAAACCAAAATGAATTCATTTTGTATTTAATAGAAATGTTTGTTACATGGTGTGTTAATGGTTTTTTTTCTCACAAAACTATATATTACATATTGTGTGCTGGTTAGCTTTTTGTCAAGTTGACTCAAACGAAGGACCTCTGGAAAGGCCTATGGGGCAGGTGATGCTGAGTTGTGTGAGAAGTCAGACTTAAGCCATCGAGATTAAGTCAGTAAACGGCATTCTTCCACGGTGTCTGCTTCAGTTCTTGCCTCCAGGTTCCTAACAAACTTGCATTCCTGCCTTTGCTTCACTCCATGTCTACTGTGATGAGAACACATAAGCCACATAAACCCTTTCCTCTCCAAGTTGCTTTGGGCCTTGGTGTTTATCGCAGCAACAATAAGCATGTCTGTCTGTAATTTCAAATAACATTTGAATGACACAAATAATAGCAAATAATTATGAATCATTCACAAATTTAGTTCTATACGAAGTGAATGATATTTATAGGTAATCGCTATGTTGCAGCTCTGTGAATTGAATAACTGGTATTTCTAAGTATTTATTGTGTATGCTGGAGATTGTTTGATATTATTCAACAGTAAAAATAATATTAATGGCTAATACTTAATGAGGTAGTATTGTAGGCATACCAGAAAGCCCTATAAGATGGGTATTATTTTTCATGCATACATATCACAGAACCCAAGCAAATATTACTCATCAGGCCTACGTGAGAAGCAACGTGAGGCTGAGAACATTCTCAGCCATAGCTTCCTTCACTTGAAAGAAGGTGAGGGTTCTTTCAAGAGGAGAGATCCATAGACAAGATACTATCTTGTGCAGAAAGTCAAATTCCCACCCAATAGGGAGGCTCAGGTTAGCTCCCCGCTGGGAACGATTCTTATCCTATGTATCTGTCACCTCTGTCAACAGCAACAGAGTCACAAAGTTCAGACCTGGTGCCTAGAGCCTGACCTACGTGACTGATCTCTGAGATGAGAAGAGTTGAGGAGCAAAGGACGGGAACATGAGTCTAAGCCAGGAGGTTCTTCCAAAGCCAGTTTGTCCTAGGAAATAAAGCTTCCGGAGGCTGCTAATGGTTACTGGACACTATAGATTCAATAGGACTTATAAACTCATCTCAAGCACCCAGGCTGGACTGGACACTTCTGCACTGTGATTGTTCTATGGGAAATTTTTAAGTAGACTGTTTTCTTTTCCCAGCCTCAAAACAAACATCAGGATGTAAGTGTAGCAGACAGAATTCTGCCTTTACATATGAAGAAACTAAGGCTGACAAATGGCTGTCCCAGGAGTCATGTGTTAGAAGAAGGGAGTAGATGGGGACACTGAGCCCGGACTTGCTATCCCTAGATTGTCATCTTCCTCATAGATTAATCAGGACTGACTTGGGAAAAAAGAGGTACTAAGAGCAGCTGATTTCACCTAGAAATGGGACAGTAATGTGGGGATTCAATAGAAGCTTCAGAAGTTTCAGAAATATCAGCGGGAATCTGCCCACAGTCTATGTGGGGAGTTAATAAAAGCTCCAGAAGTTCCAGAGATCTAACACAGTCAGTCTAGGAGAATCAGAGAGTGGTGATTCACAGCACAGGGAATATCCTGGGAGTGGTGACCTACGCCCTTAATCCCAACTGAGTCAAGGTCATTTTAGATTACAGAAGGAATTCCAGGCTCTCAAGCAGGGAGTGGTGGGGCCACGCCTTAATTTACCATAAGTGTATTTAAGGCAGGGATAGAAAGCCCAGGAGGGAAAGCCAAGGGAAGCCAGGCTGAGGAAACTGGAAGATGGCTGGGTAAGATCTGACTGTGGTGTTTATTCTCTCTAATATCTCTGATTTCCTCAGAGATCTATCCCTGAGTCTCATTTATTCGCGCAGCACACTAATGTTAAAGGAGGTGAGTAATAAAATCTGGATAAAAGATTTCACCAGCTATTAAATGAGAAGAATAACAAAGGGAAATGTACGCAGAAAGATGTAGCCAGCTTATTAATATAATTTATATAATAAATGAAAGTAAAGAGCAAGATCTTTTTGAACTCTAATATACATTTATTTATTTTATTTTTATAGTGAATTCTCTTACTTAAAAAGCTTTTTTCTCATACCCTCCACTTCCCTCCCCCCTTCCCTTCCTCCCTGTTCTCTGTTGGTCCCCCCATCCGTTCCCCAGGGAGGGCAAAGAGTCCCCCAAGGTGAGTCAGTTCAGTCTGGTGTATCCAGTTGAGATAGGTCCTCATCCCTCCCCCCAGCATCAAGGCTGAGTTAGGTGATCCTCTGTAGGGAATGGGATCATTCTCTATAAGGAATGGGATCTGAGAAGCCAGCTCATGCACCAGGAATAAACTCTAGTGCTACTGCAAGAGGGTCCACAAACTGCCCACTCCATTTGACTGTTGTCTATATTGGGAGGGTGTCATTCCTTTCTATGAAGGTTCCTTATGAGTAAAGAGTAAGATCATTTTTAAGCCTAATTTAGGAACCCCTTTGTGTGATATAAACAAAAATTTCCTCTGATAATACAAAACCACTCCATGTTGAAATCAAGATAATGAGTGGTCTCTTTCAGACAGTGTCAGCTTAAAGATGAAAATCAGTAGTGAAAATGAAGGGTTGATCTTAAGATTCTTGGAGGAGGCACGTCTAAGGAATTTCTACCCTTCATACCTGTGGATATGCCTCATTGCATTCAGCTGTCACATAGAGATTAGATTAGAATTACAGAATAGAAGAAGAAATTATCAGGTCAAGGTCAAGCTCTCCTCTTTAGCCAACTCAGTCTGTGAGCAGGAAATAATTCAGTCTCTCTGTGAGTAGAGTGAGGCATAGAAATAATGAGGGGAAGAGCTTGGCTAAGCACTTCCTTTCTTTTTTAACTACAGAGAAAATAATTATTTCTCCATGTTCTCTAGATGTTTCTTTCCATAAAGATCTGATGTTACCTCTAAACATACCATGATATAGTAATGATAATGATGGTGATGATGGTAATAATATATTGTATATATTCAAGCAAAATAGAACACTGTCATTCTCAGGGAGTCCTCTTGCTGTATCATGAAGGACAACATCTGTCCCTTTAGCTATCAAATTGAGACTTTAAAATACATCATCACCAAATGTATCCTGCAGGTGGGCTCCAGAGACTTTATGTCAGTTTGTTAAATGTTCAATGTGTAGTTCCATCTCATTCTTTGACAAATGTTGAATTGGCTTAATTCTATGAAACTCACTCTTCTCAATTGGAAGAAAACCTTTTTCTGTTTCTGAGATGCTAAAGTTTCTCTCAGACTTTCAAAGTGTGGAATGCTGCAGAATAGTGTAACACATTACCACATTCCTAGAGGGTTATCATTGTCCTGCACAGGGGAGTAGCTGCTAGGAAACCAAGCATTTGAGCATGGTTGTATCTGGAGAAAGGAGAAGTAAGTGAGCCAAGTAGTGAATCAAAGTGGGAGAGGATTTTCTTAATGCTTCTGTGTCTTTGAATCTTTCATAGCAATAGCATGTTTATGTATGACATTTGTGATTTTTGAAGACAATAAAATTAAAAACTTCAATTAAATAAATGAGAAAAGGGGCTTTTACTGCATAAAGTTGGCTAAAGGTTAATTTTTGAGGGATTATTTGTTCAGTTTCCCAGGCAATTATTTTTAAAGCCATGCATTTTATTTTTGAAAGATTTAATTTTTTCAATTGTTTGCTATACAAAGCTTAAAAATATTTTAAAAGATACTTAAAGTCTTAACTTTCAATACTAATACACAGAATCAGTGAGAGCCATGGAAATACAACCAAACATATAAAAATAAACTCATTGCTGTTATTCTAGTACTCTTTTCAAGATGAAAGTATGAAAATGTTTGTTTTAAAGATGCTGTAGTTAAATTACTTCTTCTTCCTTTCACAGACTCTTGCTATGTAAGTGGCCTAAAGGCTGCCTTTGAGTACCTGGACATTTGTTTCTCTCACTGTTGTGGTCTAATAACTGAGGGCAGGTAGTTTGGTAATGTGCCTCCGTTAAGAACGACACAAGAAAGGAAGACCATCATGTCAGTCTCTGTGGTAAACTCATAGTTTCCTATTAATACCACAAATGCTGAGGACCCTGGATGTCTATTCTTGATCTTCTCTTCCCGTGAAGCTTTTCAGTTACTTTCCCTTTATTCAAGTCCTCCTTATCATGGGTAAGCAGAGTAATTTCCAGCTGAGGTTTCCGTACCAGATTTTTTCTGAGAACTACCAATTTCTACCTCCACCCACTCCTGGGCATCTCTAAGCAGAAGAACTCTCGAAACCACAGACTTAAAAATAACAGAAATAGACCACCCTCTTTCATCTTAAATTATCTGTGCCTTCATTTACCTCCTTGTTCTCAACATAGGACAACTTTGTCTGCAAGTGACATTTGGCATTATCTGGAGCCATTTTTTTAGTGATCACAACTAGAGGTAGAGGGCCCTCCTGTCTATGATTCATATTTCTTGTGAGGCTAATGAAGAACTTTGATTTATAAGAAATTGTCTTTTACATATACAACTAAGACTTGTTTGTGTCACCAAATGTAAAGAGAATGAAGTTTGTAGGAAGACTAATCCCTCAGGTGATTGTAAAATGGTTAGTGTGATCCTTAATTGGTTAATCCTCAGAGAACAAAAAAACATCATCCTCTCCTTCTTGCTTCCTGCTTCTAGAGTCTCACCTGTCCCATCGATTCCAGATTCAATTAACCCCTGTGTTTCCATCACCACATATGAAAATACAGACACACACATACACACACACACACACACACACACACACACACACACACACACAGAGAGAGAGAGAGAGAGAGAGAGAGAGAGAGAGAGAGAGAGAGTAAATGAATATAATTTAAAAGTTAGAACTTAATATTCAACACAAAAGTCATATTTAACTTTGAAAATACTTCCACACACCCCAGATAATCCAAATCTCTGTAGAAAATACCTGTATTAATCATGGTCCATGGTTGTAACAAAAGAAGAAGATTGGGATATCTTAAGTAGGAAAATAATTCCTTAAAAGAATATTAGAAACTCTAATGAAATGACCAAGGTCTCCCTAAAATTTATGTCCAGGGAAAACCTCTGAATGATACTTTATTTGGAAATAAGATCTTTGCAGGTGTGATGAATTTGAGATGTGGTCATACTTGGGAAGATGTTCCCTAACTCACTGATGACTGGAATCCTCACAGAGGATGGAAATTTGGAGCAGTAAGCACTGGGAGAGAGCGTACTGTACATGTAAAGATAGGGAGGAACATTAATAATACTACTGCAAGCCACAGAACTAAAGCACAGCCAACCAGCATGGGAAGCCAAGCAGAAAGGCCAGCATCAGATTCTCCAGAGCCTCTAAAAGGCAGTTCTGACACTTGGTTTTGAACTTCTGGACTGTACAACTATGTGATAATATATTTCTGTGGTTTAGGATTCTGTTAGTGATGATAGTCACAGTAACCCTAGGAAGGACCAGAGCCTACATTATCACTCCAAGGATTAAGTTGTATTCTCTAGGTGGTGAATGAAGACAAATTAAAACCATGCTCTTGGAATAAATTGCTTAGTAAGCTGTCTTGACTAGTTTCTGCAACCTCAGTGCTACAAGGACATTTCTTTGTTACTGGATTTCTTCTCAGTGTCCACATCTCTCAGCTGGGATCTCACCTTCGCTCCAGACATCACCAACTGTTCTCAAATAGTCCTAGGACATTGTCCCACTATCTCAAAAGTGGGTGATGTAAAACTCTTTTCTTATATAACCTGAGGATCCCAATGAAAATTGGCAAACATGGGATCTTTCATCAGAAAGAATTAGTAAATTCAAAACAGGAAAAAAGCACTAGATCAAACACAGGGCTATTCTTGCACAGATCACTGCTGGCCTAACCCTGATATGCTCTGTGACCGATGCAAAACAGACACTTGAAAGGGCCCAGAGATTTCTATGCATTCCTTTCTGTGTTTACCCCAGAGAAAAGAAACCTCACTCTCACTAACTCTTGAATTCTTCCAATATCAGAATGTGATCTGATGGGTGTCAAGAAAAGACAGATCTGCTAGGGTAAAGCCTGAACACATGATTCACAGTGCTGCATGGTGACTGACATTGCCTCCCCTGCCTCCCCTGCTAAAACTGTTAGACAGCAAATGCTGAATTGGACAAGTAAAGGCTTCATTTCCTGTGGCCATCACTTCAAATCAGAGATGACTCACTTAATGATATAGGAAAATCTCATTTAGAAAGTATGCGCTGGTAATTCTGATCATTTTATTTTATATACAGCAAATTAGCATAGGGATAACTTCTATGTGTCTCTTATACTAAGGGACAGTAAATCAATTAAAAGCAAACTGTTTTCTGAGCTCTGTCTTTTGAAATATCAACCATTGTAAGCCCAAATGACTTCCATGTGTCTTACTTCTTTCCTATCCACTAGAAAAGAACTATCACTTCTGACATCCCCCAAATGTGCTCTTCCAGTTTCTGTTCAAATTTTACTAGGCAATCCAATGTCCGGAAAGATTGGATCTCAAGACTGAATGAACTCCCCACATTCTCTTTTAAAAGATAAACATTCACTCTATAAACTTCATCGGCCTAAACAACAGAAACATCTGTTTAGATTCATGTGCAGCATTTTGGCTGCATTCAGCAAGAGAGAGGCTTAGGAAGTGTGTCATCATCCACTGTGTTCCACAGCACCCAGACATTATCACTGGTCACAGTAATACACTGAGAGATTACCAAGCCTGGGAATAACTAAACTGGGTCACTAGCCATAAACAATCTTTGGTAAGTGCCATTACACTGTTATCATATCCCATGGTTCTGTGTTCAATGTGAAAGAGAACTGTGAAGTGCAAACGTTGCTCAGCTTCTTATAGTTGCTTAATCTTTCAAATAGAGAAACTATAGATTATAGTAACAGAGCCCTACCAGAGCCTCCTAGAGCCTAATTACTCACCAATGCTGTGATAAATCACTTTTAACAGATTAGATATATTATTACCTTTTGCTGGTTACAAATATTATCAGAAATATTATGCCAGAATTCTGACTGAATATTCAGTGACAAGGGTAGTGGTAAGGATTGGGCCACCTATAAGTACTGTGTGGCAACTACTATGGGAGAAAATTGGTAAGCTTTTAACTAGCATACTATACAATAGACCTTAGTATTTTCATTAGATGAAAGTCAGAACTAGAAGTTACCTCAAGGTAAAAAAATTACCAGGCTGAAAAAAAAAATTGTAAACCTAGATCTGTTAAGTCTATGCCCCTTTAATTTTTTCTGATAGTGACATTATTTTCATGTGCCATATAAACTATCAAATTTCCAGCATGCCAGACATTACATTTTATCTGTGAAGTATCAATTAATTGCCCCAGGGTAAGGCATTAGGTAAGATTTTACATAGTAGGTAGTCAATAGCCAGTTTCCAGAGAAGAAAACAAGAGACTCTTGGAAAAATGTACCAGGAATGGCCAGAGAAGAGCCCTCTCCACAAGAACTTTGAGAGCACTGAAGAAAATTCATCTATTTTACATTTTAAAAACCAGATTCAATTCTGTTTTTGTTCATCTCTACTGGAAATTTTATAAGCACGCAAACAGAAAAGTATACACTCAACTTTACAGAAACATTTATTAGGGTATTGTGTGGCTCTATTTGGGTTCTCATAAGTTTTTATGAGATATATATATGTTCACAAGTATCAAGCATCCCACCCATGAGCCCCATTACTCTAAGTAGTGACACTTTTAAGATTATTTATTTATACTTAAGATTATGGGGCAATATTGTAATGCGTATATCCATTACATTTTGTATGTCTGCAAAAAAATTCTGGCTTTTATTTCACATTAAAATTTTGGCAACAACAATCAAAGACTCAAATTCACTACACAAACCATGACTGTGTCATTGAGATGCAAATTACAATGCAGCCAACTGAACATAATTTAAAGACTGAATCACCAGATCATTTTACCTCAAGAAAAAGAGCAAACTATTTTGTACTTCTTTTTCAGAAATATTACTCACATTAAATGACAAACAATAAGCCTTGGAAAACTTAAAGTCAAGAACTTAAGGAAAGATAATATTTGAAATTGTTGATCTGTGAGTCAAAAGTTTCATCCTAGTGAATGTAAAGATCGTTAAAAAGTTAAGGCATGCTAACTGAAAAGATGAAATAAACAGAAATTTCTATAACATTTAAGAATCAAAGAATATATTCTCAGATCATCTTGCCCAGGCTCCAGAGAAAGAAGATTAAGAAGGTTGCACCTATGGATGCACAGTGTGTTTGTGACACCCTGCTCAAGACCTGAACATGTTCAAGCCAGACAAAAGACTAACATGGAAAAAGGAAATGGGCATGAAATTCCACCTATAGTTGAGGAGCCATTGGCAGCTGATAGCTGCTGGGGAAGTTTGAGTTGTTTTTTGTTGTTTTTTTTTTTTTTTTTTTTTTTTTTTTTTTTTTTTTTTTTTTTTTTTTTTTTTTTTAAGGTGACCTCTGGTGTGGGATGACTCAGCCCTAACAGGCCTGAGGGCCAGTTGACCCAAACCTGTAATAGAGCATGCACATAACATATTTCCTGAGAGCCAATCTAGGTCTACCTGAGGGCTTTGACAAAGGCATATGAGTGGTGGCAGTCCAAAATAAGCTGGACAAATAAGGGCAAACTATGTTGCATAAACAGCAACAGACCCTTCCCTGGGCAGGGTAGAGGGTATATAAGCCTTGCCCCTTCCAGGATAAATTGAGATTGTTGCTTTCAGCTTGACTTTAGATTCTTGAGACATTGGTGCCTTGTCTTCCCACTCTCTCCCCTGAAGGAGCCACTAGGACCCAGCCGCACCTTGGTAGGTCAAGAAACTTTCAGCGGAAGACTGTACATCCAAAAGTATTGTGACAGCACAATGCAGCTTGATCGCTTACAGAGAAGACATAATTTTGTGGGCAAGAAAGGGGCATGGATCTTGAAACAGTTGGGTTGGATGATAAATATAATCAAACACATTGTATGAAATTCTAAAAACTAATAAAAATGAGAAAGAGTGACTAGATGAAGATAATATCTATAGTAGCTGTTTTATTATTCTTTTCCAATTTTAAATACCTTGCAAAAGGCATAGGTCTTTCAATAAGACTTTCAGTGATTCACTAAAAAGTAAATTAAAATTTCTTATAATTAAAATGGCCTCTCTGTGTGGTTTGAGCTGGTGGATATAGCTCAGTCGATGACATGCTTGGTGAGCAATAGTGTACTTGTAATCCCAGCACTAACAAAGCAGTAACCAGTCTACCCTACTCAGTGAGCTCCAGGCAAAGGGGAGTCACTACATCAGAAACTAAAGTGGATGGCTCCTAAAAAATGGCACCCAGTGTTGTCCTCTGGCCTCCACAGGCAAAGACACACACACACACACACACACACACACACACACACACACACACTCATTACTGAGGAGACCTTATGTCATATTATACAGTTGTTGGTTATAACCAAGGATATAAGTGTCAATATTGTATTTTAGTGTCTTGTCTTGTCTTGTGGCTAACTGCTCTGGTTCATAGATATCACTACTTCTAGAAGATTTTCTCCACTGCAGGAATGAAAGCTACTTAAACAGACAATCATTATTGTTTTCCATGATCATGTTATAATATATTTTCTTTACTGTCTGTCTTTTATTTCACTGTTTCCCTGCACAGATTTTCTCTCATTTTCAGTATGAAAATCAACACTAAGATAGAGATTTTGAGTCCTGGGCCTTCTTCTCACTCTGTGGTTTTTACTTCATTCACTTTACATCTTATTTTAGCTTCTTTTTCATTATCCTCAAAGCTTAAGATCGCTCCATTTTACATAAATTAAAACTTCCTCCATGCTACTGGGAGCACTGTCTTTGATCTTAAAAGAGCTTTTTGAGGTGCAGTCATAGTGCTTTGCTCCGCCTTCAGAACAGATTCTTCCAAAAGGGACAAAATGCATTGTTTTAGATCCTGATATTTTAATGTAATATAATATGCTCTTTTGCAGAGCCAACAAGGGTAAAAACCATCTCTAAACAACAAAACAGTATTTGACCAATGGAGGAGAAGATTAAGAGGAAACAGAATAAGGTTTGGGATAGTAGTTAGTAAGTGAAAATCTTATAAATGTTAAATTCATTAATAATTATATAAAGTACTTAAGAGCTGAATGCTCTAAGTATGAGACTAAATTTGTATAATGTGACAGTTGTAGAAAAGGTAATTTAGATCCAAGAAGAAGGAGAAATAAAAGATTTAAAAGTAGCAATATAAAAGATAGCCGAACTAAAGCAAGCTAAGCCACATGAAAGACATGAAGCATTATTCATAAAGAAATTCATTTGTAATGTGAAAGAGTTCATGCAACTCTAAACATGAATAATCTGTAGCACACCCTACACACTTAAGTGAGTATTTAAAGAGAACCAAGGAAGGATATCTTCTACTAGACTACTTTTAATAACATCAAATGAAATCATTACAAAGGGAAAGAAGCCAAAGAGAAGAATTTTGTATTTGAAATGCACAACACAAGGACTCATCTTCATACACACAGGAATGGAAGCATAAGACTTAAGTTCTTTAATTTGGTGTTGATGAGCCCCTTGTTCAGAGTTTGTGAACTCAGGACAAACGCAGAAAGCCCCGCTTGTTTTATCCCATAGAAAACTTGCTTTTCCTCATACAGTTCCCTGGGTCAGCATCATAAGGAACATCCTCATGTTGGCAACTGTCCCACTGTGGAAATTAGAGATCCCTAGATGATTTTATTGGTTGTGTTATATTTTTATTTTCTCAAATAAAAGAACTATTCAATACAACCTAAGCAAGAAGCAGATTTGTAGAACCATAGTGAAATGGGCTCTTTTGTATAGTTTATGTTTGCTTGCTGATTGCTTTCTCTGAGAAGATTCTTCTTGAGGATATTAGAAATGAGTGTTTCTGTGCCTCACATTCCATGTGCTATCACCAATAGAAGAGTGCTGTGTGTGTGTGTGTGTGTGTGTGTGTGTGTGTGTGTGTGTGTGTGTGTGTGTGTGTGTGTGTGTTGTAGCCTTAAGAATCTTAGGTGAGGATACTTATAGGAATGTATTTGGTCTTCAACACAAACTAGCCAAGTACTGAGCATTTGATATGATATCCAAGTTAGGCACAAACATATGCTGGAATTAATTTAATGACAGAACAAGAGCTGTTCTCTATAAGAAGAAAATTGCCTGGTATGCCCAAAGAAAAGGAGAAGAGTACAATTATTGGTTAAATTGTGTATCCCACACAAAATTATGTATTCAAATTTTATTTCTTAGTATGTGACTTTGTTTGGAAACAAGGTTATAGGTATAATTAAGGAAACAGGTCATAATGTATGGTGTGACTCTCAGATTCAATATGGCTGATATGTTTATAACAAGATGATTACACTAAAACACAGGATAAACAAAAATAAAACTGGGGTATAGGTAGAACTTCGAGTATGAAAGCCCTAAGCTGTTGTATTTGGATTTCTCTGGGTCTCGGACGGGACCCACAGACCTGCCTGGTGCCGCTTATCTGCCCGCCGTCCGACCCACAGACCTGCCGTGCCAGACCCCTCAGCTGCCCAGCCGCCCAAGTCCCCAAAAATAACTCAGAGGCTTATATTAAGTTTATGCTGTTTGGCCTATGGCTCAGGCACATTGCTAGCTAGCTCTTACATTTTAAATCAACTCATTTCTATTAATCCGCGGGCCACGTGGGCCCAGCCCGTAGCTCACCAGTGTTCTTTACATGTCGGCGGCTTCCGCGCGGTCTGCTTCTGACTCCGCCCTGCTTCTCCTACCTAAACTGATTTCTCCTCCCACTTATTCTAAGTACCTGCCATGGTCCAAACCAGCTCCTTTATTTAAAGATACAGTACGCACAAATATATTCCCACATTTCCCCCTTTTTCTCTAATCAAAAAGGAAGGTTTCAATTTTAACATAGCAAAATTACATATAACAAAATAGCCATCAAGCAAGAATTACAGTTACAATATCTAGTCCACTTGCACTTAGCAAAATTAAAGAAAACATTTTATCTACCTTATCTTTATGAATCTAAAGTTTCATATCTAATATACTTTTCAAATGACTAAGAAAAACTGTACATATAACTATCTAATCTTCAACTACATCAAAGACCACAGAAGGATATAATATTTACCCAAGTAAACCAGAAGTGCAAACGACTTCTAAAATCTAGAAAGGACAGAGATGACACCTATCTGCCTGGACAGTCACCCAAAGTTCTTTTATAAAGTTGGGGCATTCATCTTCAGCCTACAGGCCCAAAGTCTCTTTTTATTTCAGTGAAGTAGGAAATCCGCTCTGCCCATTTTGGCACAGTTCATCCGTTGTTTTTCCTTGAGTCTTGAAGAATGTCTGACAGTTTTCTCTGTAAAGCAGGAACCCGAATGATGATCTTGGCTTGCTCTGCCAAAGTCCAGAGGTCATCTTTTTATGGAACTTGCATGTCCAGTTTAAACAGCATACTGTCAAGCAGTCAATATAAAAACAGTTTTTTCTCCAGTGGCTTACCATTATCACAAATAGATGAGACTCTATATGGAGTTTCTTCAATGCCCATTTTCCTGTTGAAGTAAATTAGTGCTGCCAGGTATAGACCTGTCTCACTGTCCAGAAAAGTCTAAGCTCTTAAAATATTTTAAATGCCATATTCTGTAGGTCTTAGAAGTATTTGAAGATTATCTATTTAATTGAAATATATCTTTGAATACCTAAAAATCTTAACTAACCTAACTATAAGTTTGATTATCAAAAGTGACTATTAACCTTTATTTCTTAATTATACACTACAATTTTAAAACAGTTACATGAACATCATATCTTAAACAAGAATAGAAAAACACATACAGCATAATAAAATTGACTTTAAATTTGTATCAATAAACCAAAATCTATACCAATGTAAAGCATTTTGAGATTAACAGCTGATTACTTGTAAATTCAATAATCTAATTTTTTAAAAAAGCATTTACATACCATATCCCCCGTTTTTTCTTAGAAAGAGATTGACTATGACCATTAACCATTTATAATGAAAACAAACATTTAGAAACAATATTTGGGGAATTTGGGC
Source organism: Phyllotis vaccarum (assembly GCA_033318265.1). Classification (NCBI taxonomy): domain Eukaryota; kingdom Metazoa; phylum Chordata; class Mammalia; order Rodentia; family Cricetidae; genus Phyllotis; species Phyllotis vaccarum. The sequence continues at coordinate 125,191,464 of JARWLC010000004.1, read as the reverse complement.
GTTGTTTTTCTATTACTACTTCCTGCTGATTAAGGGGCGTTGAAAGTCTCACGGTTGTTGAGGCTGAATCAATCTGCAGCTCTGAAGCTGTTTTGGCCATCTCTTTCCATCAGGTTTTTTCAGGGGGTCTTGGTTGATGAAACCATATTTGCCTGGAAGCAATCCACAGGTTCTCATCTTCTGTGGAAACAAAAGCAGAACTCTTCCGAAGCAATAAATCTTTAGACACAAATTTTGAAATCAAAATACCTTTAAAATATACATTCTTGTTTAACTTAGTAGCCTTTGCAATCCATTGTCTTTTTGCAGTTAGCTCATTAACAGTTAAAAAATTAAAAGAAAACACAATAACAACCAAAATCCAGATTTTGTGTCTATTTTCCATCTTTATGTGGCTTATTATAATTTTATTACTCTATTTCTCACTTTAAAAACTTTTTTTTAACCTCTTTATTTTCTCTCTGAAGCCTATGTACTTTTTACAAACATTGTAACCCGTTTACAGGTTTTCCTTTTATCTGAATCTGTTTTATTGTGAATCCTTAATCATCTTCTAACCTTAAGAGCTTTTAAAATACATTCTCCAAAAAGAAGCACAGTTTTTGCAAATTAGGCTGAATCACTAAGTTTTTTTTTTTTTTTAAACGGACCGTGTATTTATTCGTGGCCAGTAAACAGAGCACACCCCGAAAAATATTGCTATTAAGAAACCGTCTTTGTTTCTTTTTTGTTCAAAATAGGCAGAAATCTAAAATCGATCACATGTTACTGAGTCTTTTGTGAGACTGGTTGTAGCTGCAGCTTACACTGACTGCCGACAGCCCGCCGGCGCCATTTTGAATGTGACCCGGACCATGCTTTCTTTGTACAAAGACCCGCTCTACACACACAATTTGGAAGCTGCCCTGGCTCAATTTCTGCGATCTAGAACTCTTTTTAATCTTTGTCAGGCTCTAAGTGGATAATCGGCCCACGTTGGATGCGCCATCTGTTGTATTTGGATTTCTCTGGGTCTCGGACGGGACCCACAGACCTGCCTGGTGCCGCTTATCTGCCCGCCGTCCGACCCACAGACCTGCCGTGCCAGACCCCTCAGCTGCCCAGCCGCCCAAGTCCCCAAAAATAACTCAGAGGCTTATATTAAGTTTATGCTGTTTGGCCTATGGCTCAGGCACATTGCTAGCTAGCTCTTACATTTTAAATCAACTCATTTCTATTAATCCGCGGGCCACGTGGGCCCAGCCCGTAGCTCACCAGTGTTCTTTACATGTCGGCGGCTTCCGCGCGGTCTGCTTCTGACTCCGCCCTGCTTCTCCTACCTAAACTGATTTCTCCTCCCACTTATTCTAAGTACCTGCCATGGTCCAAACCAGCTCCTTTATTTAAAGATACAGTACGCACAAATATATTCCCACACTAAGCCATATGTACAATGCTAACAAACTGTTAGATTTTAGGAAGTGACATGGAAGGGATTCCCCTTGCAGACCTGGAGCCAATACTGTGGATGCTTAACCTCTAGAAACAGGATGCATTGGAATGTATTATGCAGACTAATTTGGTACTGCACTCATGAACAATAAATATAGGTGCTGAATAGAGAAGTTTGCAGTTCCTCAATGTGTTACTATCTGGGGAATATCTGAAAAAGGTGAGTATGTAAACAGCAGCAATCCCAGGTCACCATTTACATAATGCACCATTTATAAACATTATGTTGAATGTGTCTAAAAATTTGCATGTAGCTAGAAGTCATGTGGTGACTTTGGGGATATACCAAGAAACAGATGAATGATCAAGAAATATTTACTTGAAGCATCATCATGCAGTTCTGGAAAATCGTTAATCTTTTTCCATTTTAAAGATTAACTCATTTTAGTATTTTATTAACTTTTTTAGGAAAAAAGGAAAATTAATGAAATATTTGTGTAGGATTTTATATGCATGACTGATTTCTAACACACAAAATCTCCTTTTAAATATAGCACACAAATATATAAAATTACTCCTAATGGACAATATTCTCTAGTTTTAATGAGCATTACTACATATTTGTTCTACTTTTAGAGTAGAAAAAGGTGTCTTAAAAGTCAGATATTTTCTGACTAGTAATATATTAGGCTTACACATTCATCAAATAATCTAAATAATAAAACAGCCATCATAATAATTTAAGATATGGAATTAGGTAATGCCAACTTTTTAAATGTTGTTATTATCTGAAGGAGTCTATCAGCCTAGTTAGACATCATAATACCTAATCTGAATTAGGAGAAGAACTGACTTATGTTCTTATTTATTTCATCTGTGGTCATCATTCTGGATGAGATTTAAAGTGACTGAAGAATATCACATCCATCTGTCTCGGCTAATTCATCAGAGATTTGTTTGACTGAAAGGAAAATGTGACATGGACATTTCACATAGTGAAGATTGCTTGTGTTCATCTGTGTTGTATTTTTTTTTCTGCCCAGGATGAAGGCCCTAAAGATCTAAGAACTCATTTGCCTTTGGGAAGGGAATGTTGAATACCATTCATTTTGTGAGGGACACAGGAGATCCACAGTCTCCTGGAAACAAAGACAATACTGAGATGGGACATAGACATGATCTTGAGATGGGGGAGCATTTTATCTAAGCTCTTTACAAAAGCTAAATGCCATTCTCTCTGATCCAGTAATCAGTCTCTCAGGTAAGCCAGTGACCTGAAAACTATGTCAAAACAAAGAAGCATGTACAATGTGCTTGGAGCAGCTTTAATTACAACTGATGAAAATTTGAATCAACAAAAATGTTCTCAGTAGGCAAATGGAAAGGCAAAATCCTGTGGTTGTTCTTATAATGAAATTTTCAGCAACAGAAAGGAAGGAAGTAGATATCAAGAAACAAAAAGATATGGAGGATATTTACTACATTTTTCAAAGTCAAGTTCCTCTGAAAAGACTGTTCACTGTGAAACTCCAGGTTTTGAAAAAGCAATGCTGTGGAGATGGAAAAAACATTAATGTTATCCAGCGATCTAGGCAAGTACTGAATAGTGGAGAACATGGGGAAAGTCGAAGGTAGTGAAACTATTTTTCATTTCATTATAATAAACATATGTGAGTATCTGAAACCACAGTGCTATTAAATACACTCATCATGTATTTAATAATACACTAATATAGATCACAGGCTCTAATAAAACCATGCATATTAATGTTGGTTCCTAAATTCTAAGAGAATTAGCTCAACTTTGTTGCAAACTTTTAATAATAATAAATGGTCAAGTGGAGAGAATATATACAATTTTTCAGTATTTCATTATTATTTATCTCAGTAAATTTAAGGTGGCTGCAACAAAGTTTATTACCTTCAAACAAAACAAACTTAATGCTCTTCATCACTAGCCTTATGTTTTCTATACATCATGAACTATTTGACACTGGGATTCTGATTTCCATAAATCATGGGAAAGAGCTCGTTAAATTTGCTTTCCAATCTTGAATGGTTCATCAGCTGATTGTGGTCTCCCTACCTGCCCTGTAGTCCCCAGTACACATGCTGATGTTATGCCAGAACAGTGACCCAGGGAGCATCCTATCTTTGGTCTCTGTTTTTCAGACTGTTGCATGACAAACTTGCTGCTATTTAAGACTCAAATTATCCAAATTCAGTAGCATCAAGATGGAGAATTGTACTCCTACATAAAGCATTAGAAGTATGGCCTCCTCAAGAAAAATTCTCTTCTATTACTTTGGGCTCACAAGCATATTTGAGTACCTTCAAACATCTTAAAAAATTTAATATTTTATTCTTTGTGAAATTGTCTAAGGAATATGACTTCCCAAATAAAGTGAACCAAATGGGACTGTTATTCACCTCACAATGTGTTCTAAGGAAAGCTAAAAGATTTTGTAACATTCTCTACTTTCATCTCCTTAAAACAGCTAAAAAAAAAAACCTCAGAAGACCTGAAATAAATAAGTTCTGTGTTAGCTTTTATTCATGCAGTGTTTGTGTGTGTGTGTGTGTGTGTGTGTGTGTGTGTGTGTGTGTGTGTGTGTGTGTGAATGTTTGTGTGCCTGGCTTCCTGCCTGTCTGTCCACACACTCTTCAACCTACACACATGTAGGCCATACTGCAGAAGGGAAAAACCTACCTAAGATTTTCCATAAAGAAAGTAAATTCCATTTGAATTCAATAATCTATCTTTTAAAATCATTCCTATATCATATCCACCCTTTTCCTTAAAAAGATATTGACTATGGCCATTAACCATTTATAATGAAAACAAACATTTATAAACAATATTTTAGAAATTTTGGTTTAGCTTTCCACTGCTACTTCCTGCTGATTTCAACACTGGAAATCTTATAATGTTCCTGAGGATGGATCATCTTAGTTGGCAGCCTTGAAGCTAATGTGTTCATTAGCTTCCTTAATCAAACCATATTATCCTAGAAGCAATCCATAGGTTCTGATCATCTGTGGAAACAAAAGCATAACCTCTCTTCCAAAGCAACATATCTGTATACCCAAATTTCAAAGCCAAGGTACCTTTAAAATAAACCAACAACTGGAGACCCCACAGTACCTGGCCCAGAGAAAACTAAGAAGTGAGTGCATCTTGATCCCCAGACCAAGCAGAGACTGTAGTCTTCAAAGCCTGGATTGGGGACACAGCCCCTGGCACTCCTGGCACACCCAGCTCTACCCTAAACCAAAGAAAGCTAGGTGAGCCCTCCAAGTGCAATCCCCAGCAAAACTCAGTTGGAGGGCCATCCCACAGGCTAAACCCTGCCCCCAACCACAACTGCATCATCACACACCTACAACTGGAGACTCCGCAGCACCCTTCCACAGCCAACTAAGAAAAAGCTGGGAGAGCCCCTTCCCTGCCCAAACACAATCCCTATCAAAGCACAGCTGAAGGGTTATTACATAGGCCAAAGCTCACCCTCAACTATAAACTGTTATCACACACTGACAACTGGAGAACCCACAGCCTCCTGGTCTACAGTTGACTAAGATACAACTAAGAGCCCACTAAGAGCAACTCCAGAAACATGAGACAAACAGCCCCTTTGCCCACAGCCAACTTAGAGCTGACTAAAAGCGACCCCTGTGACAGCTGGAGACACACAGCTCATAGACCCACAACTGAAATAGAGCTGACTAAGAGTGAACTGAAGAAGCAACGGCAGACACCAGTGCAAGAATAGGTATAACAATATAAAAAACAGGCAAGGCACCACCAGAAGAAGCTGGTGGTTCTATAACATCAAGACATGAGCATAACAATGAAGAGGAAACAGAAGTAAACAACCTTAAAAACAACTTTAGGAAGATAATAGAAGCCTTAAAAGAGGATATAAAAAATTTCCTTAAAGAAATAGAAGAAAATACAAAAACTTGAAAGAGATTAACAAATCCCCCCCCCCCCAAAAAAATCTAAAAACCAAAAAAAAGAAAACAAACAAGTGAAAAAAACATTCTGGTGATTAAGTTTTGAAATAAAAACAATAAAGAAGGCACAAACCAAGGTGAAGCTGGAAATAGAAAACCTAAAGAAACAAACCAGAACTACAGATACAAGCATAACCAACAGAATACAAGAGAGAATCTCTGGAGTAGAAGATTCAATAGTGGAAATAGATATGTCAGTCGAAGAAAACATTCAAACAAAAAAGCCATAACACAAAACATGCAGAGAAATTGAGACATCATGAAAAGATCAAACCTGAGAATAATCAGAATTGAAGAAGGAGAAGAATACCAGCTCAGAGGCACAGAAAATAAATTCAAAAGTCTTCAATGGAAATGGATGACCTAGATGATTCAGCATTTCAGATCACCTCTGTTGAAGTTTCCTCTGGAGTTCTGCATTCAGAACAGCTTCAAGGAGACTGGCTGAGATAATAGCTTTACAGACTATTTCACTAAGGACTCTCCATAATCCTAAATTTTTCTTTGGGTCCCCATGGGATTGCCAGCACCCCCATTCAACAGAAGGTAGCCTAGACAATGATACCCACATTTTCAAAAAATGGATTATGGATGTTTGTGTTTGTTTACAGTGTTGGTTATAAGTCATCATAGGTAATGATGGAAAAAAAGAATATTAGATTTGGGGGTTCTTGTTCTAAAAAATTAAAAGGAGATATTTGCAAATAATTGTCCTGCATGCTAGTTTAATAAAAATGCTGACTGGCTGAAGGTCATGGCTAAACAGGAGAAGAGTCATGGGTTAGTTTAAGAGCAAGAGCAAGCATGTTACATTCCTCAGCCCCAGGTCAATCAGTGTAAAATTAATGTAAGTGTCTGTGTGTTTCAGAAGGACTATGGGACTATGGGCCAGAAAGTCCAGGCTAGAAACTTATTACTATAATTAAAAGTCTCCAAAGTAAAACAAGCCAAGGTCAGAGGGTTTCAGTGCAGAATTCTACCAGACATTCAAAGAACTAATACTAATATTCTTCAAATTCTTTCATACAGTAGAAACTAAAGGACCATTGCCAAACTCTTTATGAGACCACAATCACCTGATACCCATGCCACTCAAAGATGCAACAAAGAAAGCAAATTCCAGAACAATCTCCCCCACAAATATTGATACATGATACTAAATAAAATTCTGGCAAACCGAATCCAACAACATATCAAAAAAATCATCCACCATGATCAAGTAGGGTTTATCCCAGAGATTTGGGGATGGTTCAACATATGAATTTTCCTTTCTTCTACTCACATGGGCTGAATTGGAAAGTCTATCATTTCTTCCCTGGGATACAAAAAGAAGTGCACTGCTATTCTGTACTTTCCTTCGGGCTTCTTATATTAAAGCCTCAACATTCAGAAAGCAAATCCCAATGGAAAGAATCCTCTGACAAAATAATCTTAAACCATCCATAAGGCATTAATTCATTTAGTTTTTTTTCTTTTAGTTACAAATATATTGGGGCTTATCACAATTGAAGAAAATGAAGCAATGACTTCTTGGAGCTTCTACTCCAATAAAAGATTGACAATAATAACAGACAGATGTGTATGTAGGTATTAAACCATAGCACACAGTTAGGAGGAAAAATGCACAGTGCCAAGAAGATCCATCACATGAGGATAGACTCCAATGTCTGAGGTTACTCTGGGATTCTTATAGAAAATGGACTGGAAAAAAGTGATAGATTTTGAAAAGTTTTGTTTATCATTGCAGCTTCTGGAGCAGAAGATTACTTATTCCTGTCTACCATAGTCTAATCTTCTGATAAGACTCATCTGATATGAGTCTCAAGAGTAACAGGACTAGAATCCACCCTACCCTACCTGTATCTTATAAACATGCATTCCAAGACACCACCTTCCAGATAACACTACTGTATGCTGCTTGGTTCATGTAATGCACTTCTCATGGACAAGGGGAAAAAAACTCTTTTCACACTACAGTCTACACTACAGGCTGTAATGTAAAATGCATTTATACATTTTTCCTACTGTTGTTTCTGGAGGAGGTGCTCTGACTCAACATAGAATCTTCTTAACAGCAAAGACAATATCTTGGATTTTCTGTATAGTCATAACTATGCTTAGCAGCATGTTTAAGTATGCACCATAGAATACATATACTGAAAATCAAATACTTAGAAATATGAAAGAGAATCTACAAGGATACAGCAAATCAACTTGGCCATTTAAACAGATAATTTTTTTAATCTGTCTTACTGAAAAAAGAAAGCTCACTTCAAGTCCTTCATACTGCTAATCCAACTCCCTGGAGACTAAGAAGTCATCTTTTGGCAGCACAAATGAGCTGAAAAAAATTGTAAAGCACTGACCCACATATCTCATTAATTAATTACAGTTGTGTAGCGCTCACTGATCTTGTCACCTCCTGTTTAAGTTTCCAGCATCCTTTGCAATAAAAAAAAGTGATGCACGGGTTTTTTTTTTAGCTAAAATTGAGGGTTTGCAGTTGTTCTTACTTTACAGATAAGGATTAAGCCTAGAGAGATCCAATGTCCTCAAAGTCCCACAGGTAGTTGAGAAATAGAGCATAGACTTGGCTGTGGATTTACCTGGCCCCAAATTCAGTCATCTTCCAGCTGTAATTTCCTGTCTCCTTAAAAGAGATTTAAAACAAGGTACAAAGACTCATGGAAAACTGGCTGGAGCTATCACTATAAATTTCTGAGTACAAAGAGATTATCAAAGGAATTATTGCTTTAAGGACCCAAAGAAGAAGAAAACAATCCCTCTGTTGTGATATGCTTCTGCAAAATCCAAAGTATCACATTTGTAGTATCTTGTATTTCTCCAGTACCTTTTAGATGAATGTAGACTTTGAAATTTTTATCATCCTTCAACAATACTTTACCCAAAAATAATCTACTTGAAGATAATATTAAGAGATGTGAACTCAGGATGATCACAGATAAAGATGTGTGAAAACTCAAAAAAAAAAAAAAAAAAAAAAGAGAGAGAGAATACCTGTCAGATTAACACCAGAGGATTTTGGTGTTGGTTTTATGAAAAAGGATATGTGAAAGCACTTAAAATAATCTTCTAATCAATCATTCTTAGCTCTCATGTTGACATAGAACACAAGAGTGCAGAAATAGAATCCAGAAATGGACTCTGGGAAGAATCCAGAAACAGGATCCTTTGTATAAAGAAAAGTGTTTGAAGTCACTCAAAAATGACATGGCAAAACAAAAACAAAAAAAAAAAAAGAGTTTTATTACACCACAGTATGGCAATGAGAGGAAAATTTCTCCTTCCTTACCAGTCTTTCTCTTCCACACACTTGAAGAGTGTCAGAACATAGAGTGCCCCCATGAAAATCTCCCTATTCCTAGCCAGTGCTGTTATCGGAAACAAAAATTACGTAAAACTTTACTAATAATAGCCAGTGTTAAGTGAACACTTCCAATGAGAAATCCTAAGGGCCAGCTCATGATTCTTCTTAGTCTCTTCCCTCTCTGTGATGACCATGGAAGGATACTACAGCCTCTGATAGCTAAGAGTGTCCCTCTAGAGACCACATTGTTTTGCTTTGTATGCACATTTATCTGTCTGATAACCCACTTATGTTTGGAATGGTTTGTGACCACAGTATTCTAGCTCAGCAGCTCTCAAAGTGGTATACTCATTGGCGTCATCCACATGAAAGCTCTTTGAAATGAATCATCTAAGGTCTCACCTTAGATATAAATTAAATTCCTGGGTACAGGGCCTAAACACTTCCATGCAAAGCAAGGTCAAAAAAACCTGACTTACATTTACTATTATAACATGTTTACAAGGAAAGGCTCATTATTATTCCCACTTGCATTTGAGGATAATCTAAATGAAAAAGAAATCACAGAAGATAAAACTTAGGTGTAGTTATCAAAGTCAGAGATTAATATAATTAACCATTTTGCTGTCATAACTTGAATGAAAGTATCACCATGACCATGGTCTTGTCATCCAGCCTCATTAGAAAAATCAAACTAGAAACTGTTAATGATATTTATTATAGAAAACTTTTAGTCACTTTGCATGTTATTACTACTTTTAAATATTGATATTTTCTTCATATCAAAAGAAACAAAACCTGTAAGATCATGATATTTCCAATATGATGGCCAAGAAAGAACTCCTAAAAAATAGTTAGGGCTTATGAAATGAGCAAGTTTACAAGGTGGTAAGAATAACGAACAGATGAAATTACAACTGTAGACAGGTTTTTACAACATGCCCTGCTGACTCAGGGATCAAGAAAGCAGTGTCAGAAGATAGAGAGATGCTATCTTCTGATTTGGAAGGGTACTCTGAAATAGCCTCTGAGCAGGAGGGAATGTCATGGCAGATAATCATACTGGCACAGGTCAACAGAAGATGTACCCTCCTAATAGCAACGGAGAAACTCACAGTGTCATATCACTTAATGTTCAACTATCAGCAACAAATCAATTCTGAGAAAGGGGGAGAAATGGTACTTTGCTCTATATTCACTAGGGAGCCTTCAAGACTCTTACAGCTAGTTGCAAACTTAGTGTCATACTGATATCCTTGGTTAAACTCTGTGACATACACATGTACACAAACAAGAAGCAAACCAACAACCCCCCCAAAACAAAATGGAAAGAAAGCTAGAAAATAAAGTCAACTGTGTTCATAAGGGAGACAGAGACCCATTAATTAGTGTTAGGCAAAAAATAATAGAAGAGGATTGGGAGTTGGGAGTAACCATAATGAATATGTATGGAAGTGCACTACATGGAATTTCTACTTGACTCTGTTCCTTTTATAGTGTGTATGAGGAGTAATCTTAAATTGGATATATGCAGCTTGGGCTTGTACTAAAGCTTCTATGAGACTTCAGGAACCCACTATGTTGCAGTTCAAGCCCTCACACCACTTTGTACCATGGCCCACTTGAGAGAAACAACTAGGAAGTTGTTTTTGGCTTTATTTTTATGTTCTAGAACCCCTTTTAAGCTCTCTCAGGCTTTATGTGGATATATATATATATATATATATATATATATATATATATATATATATATATATATATGTTCCTCTCTGGAGTGCCATTTATATTCTGAATTTTCTCTGTCCCACCTGGCCAGTCCTGAAACCCCTTATGAACTGATTACTTGGAGGCTTAATTTTACAGTAAATGCTGGACCAATAGTTCAGGCATATTATTGACTAGCTCTTAAGCTTAAATGAATCTATGATTCTTATCTATGTTTGCCATGTACCTTGGTAACTTCTAACTGCAGCGTTTTTATCTTGCCTTCTCTGCATCTGGCTGGTATCTGGGGCTCTGCCTTTCTTTTTCCCAGAATTCTCTTAGTCTAGTAGTACAGCCTATTATACTTCCTGCCTGCCTACTGGCCAATCAGTGTTTATTAAACTAATATGAATAACAAGTCTTTACAGCTCATAAGGGAATTATCCCACAAACACCATACAATTTGAAATTCAGAAAGGACTACTCAGATGGAGTTTCTCAGAGTAGAGTTGAGAAATAAGAGTTTGGCTCTCAAATAAGATGTCAATATATCTACATACATTAATACATCTTAGAATCAAGCTTTGGGATAGCAAAATGGCTTAATAAATAAAGGCACTTGCTACTGAGTCTGATTATACACTGATTCCTGGGACCTATATGGCTGAAGGACAGAATTGATCCCTCTGTGTTTTCCTTTATCTTCATACATGTGTTGTGGAATAAGCCTCTTCCAAAAAACATGGGCACAAAATATAAAATAAAAATTAGCCAAAACCATTGCATATTTATGAATACTATGGTTAATAATTTAAGTAAATAGTGGAGGATAACCTACCCCATCTCAGACTTTTCCACCTACTTATGAGAACTATGACCTTCCTTTGGTCAGCTCTCTGGAATACTTTGTACTATGTGCAGATAGATTCTACAAAACATTTAAAAACATATCATTCTTTAATATAATGTGATATGTTTAGATTTAGGCTTAGTACAGATCAATAACAAATAAATAGAAGGTGAAAAAAGAGGAAGGAAGGAATGGAGGTATGGAGGGAGGGAGGGAGGGAGAAGGGAAGGAGGAAGGGGAAGGGAAGAAAGTGGAAGGAAGGAGGGAAAGAAGAATGCATTCATTCACCTTTACGAAGGCTTTGTGCTTCTGTTTTATGTCATCACATTTTTCTCCACAAACCAAGTGATGTACTTGAAACTAATGTATCCAAGAGATGACTCACTTCTTTGAACTATTGGCAATTATTTGATACAAATCTCAAGAATCACCTTTTCCCTTTTTATTTCTGGAAACATAAAACTGGATATTTTAGTGATTAAGTAACTGTATTTCTGCTTATTTTAATGGTAAATTTGACCTAATGTTCAAAATTAGCAGATTGAATCATAGTAAGCATTCTCTTGCCAGGCTTGTTAAGTTTCTACTATGTAGACACATGAAGTCTACTTCATGAGAAACCTACCCACCTGCCAAAGGCACAACGCCATACTTTGTATAGTGTTGTAGTACTAATAAGGAGTAATTTTTCAATTGAATATGACTGATAGATTAAACCATGTCTAATTCTAAGGCACTGATTATGAAATAAATACTTGAACTTAATTCAGAACTATCAAGCATGCTTAGAACTTCAATTGGTTAATCCTGTTGGAATCTTAGTCTCTCAAGTCCAAAGTCACGGAAGTATGTTTTGGCTTTAATATGCAGACATTTTTCCATTGCCACAGCCTTTTCACTTAAAGCAATTTCCTTGAGAATTTTTTTTAGGTCTTAGAGCCTTATTAAGTAGTATCTAAAACTAGAGTTTCCCTGAAATTATTGATAGGAACTCTATTTTAGCTGGAGAAAAAGAATAACAGCCTATATTTTGAGTTATTAAATCATAGCAACATGTTTTCATTTTAATATGTCCTCCAGCCTATTTTCCAAATGGTAATTTATTACAGAATTTTTTTTATACTTCATGAAGATGTATCACTATGATTTGTTTAATACAGAGGTGAATGGTCAAATCCTCAGCAGACAGAGGTTAGATGGCACTTCTAAAGACAGAGCAGTCTTGGGGAAGAAGAAAGGCAGAGCCTCCAGCTAGATACATAGGAAGCAGGGAATGTATGAGGTGAGGTAAAAGCCACAAGCCACATGGCAGCATGTAGATCAATTGAAATTATAATTTAAGTTATAAGATAGTTAGGAAAAGTCTAAGATAAAGCCAAGCTTACATTAATTAATAATGAGACCTATGTCGTGATTTGAGTTCTGGTGACCAAAAAAAAAAAAAAAAAAAAAAAAAAAAAAAAAAAAAAAAAAAAAAAAAAAAAAAAAAAAAAAAAAGGCTGCTATAGTAACTGATGTTTGTTTTGTGATATGATAGTATACTTCACATTTCTCTTTGAACCTAACAAACATAAAAGTAGAGACATTTGTCATCAAATTCTTTTTAAAACTAACTCAATTTTTAGGAGGAATTTAATCTGTTACTTACAAATAGTGCATTAGAGTTAAAAACTCCATGAATTCATCAGTGTAAACAATTTAGGAAGAAAATAATATTGTAAGACCCCAAAGCCTCTTGGTCTACAGGTAACTAAGAGGTGAGTGGCACCCTGACACCCAGGCCAAGTAGAGACTATCTTCTCCAAAGCCCAGCCTGTGGACAGAGCCCCCCAGCACCCCAAGCAAACCCAGCTTTGCCCTAAACCAAAAAGTGCAATCCCCAGCAAAACACAGACAGCTGAAGGGACATTCCACAAGCCAAACCCCACCCAAACAGTATGCTGCCTCATCACATACCAACAACTGGAGACCCCATAGCCCCTTGGTCTACAGCCTACTAAGAGCCAACTAAGAACTACTCCTGCAACAACTGGAGATACACAGCCTACAGCCAACTAAGAGCTGACTAAGAGTAAATTGAGGAAGCAATGGGCAGATGCCAGTGAAATACATATAACAATATAAGGAACAACAAGATCAAACCACAGAAACTAGTGGCTTTACAACACCAAGACATGAGGATAACCATGAAGAGGAACAGAAGGAAATGATCTGAAAAAAAAACTTTACAAAGATAATAGAAGCCTTAGAAAATCCCTGATAGAAATAGAAGAAAATACAAACAAAAAATTGGAAGAGATTAACAAATCCCTGAAAGAAAATAAACCAGAAAAAAGAAAGAAAGAAAAAGAACACAAACGGGTGAAAAAATAAACATTCCAGAAATATAGAATTGAAATAGAAATTATAAAGAAGGCACAAACTGAGGCAAGGCTGGAAATAGAAAACCTGAAACTGGAACTACAGACTAACACATAATCAACAGAACACAAGAGATGGAAGAGAGAATCTTTGGAACAGAAGATTCAATAGTAGAAATAGATATATCAGTCAAAGAAAGCACTAAATCCAAAAGAGTCATAATACAAAACATCCAGGAAATCTGGGACACCATGAAAAGACCAAACCTGAGAATAATCGGAATCGAAGAAGGCGAAGAGTACCAGCTCAAAGGCACAGAAAATATATTCAACAAAAACATAGAAGAAAACTTTCTCAACCTAAAGAAAGAAATGTCTATAAAGATACAAGGAGCTTACAGAACACTAAATAGATTAGACCCCCCCCCCAAAAAAAAGCCTGCTCACCACATAATAATCAAGCTGCTAAATCTATGGAACAAAGAAGAAAAACTAAGAATTGCAAAGGAGAAAGGTGAAATTACCTATAAAGGTAGACCCATCAGAATAGCATCAGAATATTCAATGGAAACAAAAGCAAAAAAGTCCTGGTTAGATGTTATACAGACACTAAAGGAACATGGCTTCCAACCCACACTACTATACCCAGCAAAAATATCAATCAGCATAGATGGAGTAAACAAGATATTTCATGACAAAACCAAATTTAAACAATATCTATCCACAAATCTAGCCTTTCAAAAAGTACTAGAGGGAAAACTCCAACCTAAGGAAGCCAGATACATCCATGAAACCACAAGCATTCAATAATACCACAGACGAAAAACCCAAAGAAGGGAAATGCTAAAGGAGGAGTCTCACAAAGACGGCTGGCTGGAGCTCTGGGCAGCTTACTGAATCAAGAACAGCCACTGGGGAACCATCAGGAAAAGGAGCTAGGCCCTCCAAGGATAGGCAACTGTTGATTGAAGTGGGCAGTATGCAGAGCCTTGAGGAGTGGGATCAGAATGTGTTTCTGTGCATGCGCTGACCCTTGGAGCCCATCCCCTACAGAGGAGTGCCTAACTGAGTCTTAATGTTGAGATGAGTAAATTTGACTTGCCTGGAGTGGATGTGCCATGCTGATCTGACCCTTCTTGGGAATTCTAGTACGTTTGTGGGGGGAAGATCGGGGGACGGGGAGCCCGGAGGCTGAAGGCTTACTGGGAAGGATTGGGAGGAAAGAATGGAGAGCAAGCAGAGGGATATATGGATAAAAAAGACTTTTTTAATAAATATAAAAAAATATTATTTGAGAATTTGACTGTGTACTCAATGTGATCTCACAGTAATTTATGACATAGGTATTTCTTAGGACTCTTCTTTTATTCTCAACTACAGCCCAGGAAATAAAGGAAAAACAAGGTCTACTATCAACAATAAATCATAAATGAGGAAGTAAAAATGTGAATAGGTAATTGGGCTTTTAATTCTAATTCCACACTGTCTTTTAGAGAGTCTCACAGAACCCAGAGCTAATGAGTTTTGCTAAGCTGTCTGGCCAATGAGCATCAAGAATCCCATAATCTCCTCTCCCCATGGCCAACCTTGCTTTTCAGTTAGCTCATAACTCCTTAAGACGTTTTGTCTCAAAAAAAGGTGGAAAATGATAAAGGAAAGAGACATAGTGTTTGCCAACACACACACACACACACACACACACACACACACACACACACACACACGGAGAGAGAGAGAGAGGAGAGAGAGAGAGAGACACCACTCAAGACACATCCATTTATCTTTCTATATGTATTATGGTAGTAAGGGTATAACCTAGGGCCCTATATGTGAAGACTTTTTAACTACAGAATTTATAAGAATAAATTATCACTCTAAGTCACTACAAAAGAAAATAGATGAAATACTACCCCATTTTGAAAAAAAAAAAACCCATAAATTTAGAGCTTAAAATTCTGTATTTCCCAGAATTCAATTACATGGGTTTAGAATAATCTGTGACAAGTTTTTTAATGTTATTTTGTGAGAGAAGAGAGTTAAGTCACAATTATAATCAACACATCTCCAAGGATGACCTAATTAAAATAAAGATATCATTGTGCATGTTGCCTAGGAAAACACTTATAAAAGAAGTGGCTAAGAGTATCAGTTATCTAAGATTGAGTTCTGGCATTAGACTGTAATGATAAAAGTTAACTTTCCATGACCCCATTTATAGTCTTAATCTAAGATTGTTGAATGACAAATACCATTAGTACCTAAAATGGCCACACCCTTATTTCTTTAAAAAAAAAAAAAAGCAGGGGGAAGGGATAACTCATATTCTGCCAAAGGTAATTTGCCGTAGGAAATTTCTGGCCCAGCCTAACCGCAATCCAAATGAATCTTTTCCTAGCATGAGGTTCGGTCTGCAGCCCTGCTTGGTCCCAAATAATTACACAAAGGCTAATATTAATTACATGCTATTCAGCCTATGTCTCAGGCTTATTGCTAATTAACTCTCACATCTTAACTCAACCCATTTCTACTAATCTGTCTTGCTAAGTGGCTCGTGGCTCACCTTTACTCCATTACATCGTTCTTCTTAGGTGGTTGGATTGCATCTCCCCGGACTTCACCTTCCTTCCCCTGCATATATACTTGAATTTCCCACATGCTTCTAAGCTGCTCTGCCATAGGCCAAAAGAATTCCTTTATTATCCAATAGTATTCACAGCATACACAAAAATATTTTACACCAGTAATTTTTATTTGCCAATATATCCTGATAGAAAACTTATTGCATTCATTATTGGTCTGCTTTCCAATGTAATAATAAGTAAAGCTCAGCTTCTCAATAAGACATATAAGCATTTAAGAATTTTGTGTTAACTTTCTATGACAACTAATTAAAAGCATGAAAGAATTAAATAAAATTTCCAATCTCGCCTAGATCAAGTTTAAATGAACTTGTACTTTTAGAGTTTTATTAGTTGAACAAGGGTACATATCAGTGTGGCAACACTCAGGTGTTAACAAAATGAAGCCCTTATTAGCAGTCACATTAAGTTCTTTATTTTAAAAAATCTCAAGAAACAAATGAATTTGAATATACACTGTTGTGATGAAATTTTTACACAGTATTTTTAAGTTGCAAATCTTGGTAGCAAACTACTGATTATTTTCTCTCTGTCTCTCTCTCTCTGAGTGTGTGTGTGTGTGTGTGTGTGTGTGTGTGTGTGTGTGTGTGTGTGTGTGTGCTGTTGCATTTACATTGGGTTTTATAAAAGCTGCCAATCTATTTACTTCTCGCTATATCTAGAAAGTGAACTCTGAAAGCATGATCCTGATATCCATAGTAGAACTTTGTATAACACAAAACTTAAAAGCAAATTTAAGGCATTAGTGTGACTATTCATGAGCAGATCATGTCTAATTTTAGTAGTGGAATATTTAGCATTATTCTTTATATATATAATCTATTTTGTGTATATATGATATATATATATCATATATATGATAGCTTAATGAAGAAAATAAGTGCTGACTGAGAAATGTCTCTCTAAGAGAGATTGTCATTGTGTTTACAGTGTTGAACAAAGTATACAAATCCAACTAAGTCTATTATATACTTATGTCGTACGTTCTCATGTGATTTCTATGCTATATCTTTTGCATTAGATCATTGTATTAGGTATTATAGATAATTACAATGTATTGGTAAGCATCTATGTGCACAAAAATATCTAAGCAGGACAGAATGTGGTTACAGATATTTCAGATTTACGTATTTTAAACATTTGAACAACTTCTATGTCATTTTCAAAGAGTATTCATTGTATTATGTATTATTGAATTGAACATATAAACTAAAAGCACATATGCTTTAAGCAATTATGTAGATACATAGATTCTTCTAATAATCTTAGGAATTTATTAATTCTAGAAAAAGGTCTAAGAAGAGTTTCTTTCTTATGATCCTAATGTCCATCTATAGTAAATGAGGGTTTATTCCATTATGGAATGCATGCTTTTTCAAGGTAAATATATTGAAGAAATGATTTTAAAAAAAGTTTTTCACTCTTGCTCCTGCTAATTTCATCAGTAAAATATATATTTTAAAAATCTTTCTGTGCTTTCTTCTGTTTATTCACTTCACTGAACCTGTTAGTCTTTTGCTCATTCAACCTCATTCAGGTCCTCAGAACATGGGCAAAACAGTCGAATCCTAAACTCTTTAACACAAAATAGATGTGTCTGCTTGAAAAGTTAATGAGCTCGTCGAGCAACATAAGGAATAAAATATGTTAAATACAATTACGTTACATTTGAAATCCTGGGCCTGGCTTTGGTATGATCATTCACATGACACATTGGAAACGTACTACATCCAGAAGAGGCCTCTATCTTTTTAGAAACCAAACTATGTGAGAATTTTATGACAGCATCCTAGGTTTTGTGGTTTGGGAACAGATAGATGGAGAGAAGACCCTGTAAATTACCTTCTAATGTGGTAAGGGGTCTCATATCATATGGAACTAGATATATTAGACACTCCTGGAGCCAAGAAGAAGGGAGGAACTCTCTAGAAGGGTGTAGGTAGTTGTAGAAAAACTCCACGGCCCCACACTGGGTATAAAACAGAGTTAAAGTCAACTCAAAGGCAGTAATGGAGCCTGCATGGTTATTCTTCTATCCCACCCTTTGCCTTGATCAGACAAATTATTTTCTCAAAGTCAGGCTTGATCATCTTTGTTTTTATTACTAAATTTCTTTGCTGTTTTATAATGCTCCTAATCTTTCATTTTGTTGCCAATTTTTAAGAATTGTAAATTGCTTAACAATGTGATTTTGATGGATATCAACATGAAAAGGATTTTTATTTTAATGAACATGTAATATTTATACATATTTATGAGACACAGTTCAATAATTTGATCTATGGGCACAATGCATAATGATGTAATAATTAGTTCCACTACTTGAAGCATTTATCATTTTTATATTGGGGAGACTCCTCTAGTCATTTAAAACCACACTCTAAAGCTATTGCTGGCTGTAATTACTGTCCATATCGGAGAACACTGGAAGTAACTCCTCCTAAAGAAAATGGAATGAAGCAAGATAATGACCACAGAGACAGTACTAGTTATGCAGTTCTCTACTATTTCACTTTGGAAGAGATCCAAGCTGACAGTTCATGTTGTCTACATGTCCTGGTGTAACAGATAGATTTGACTCCATTGTGCCGTAGCAATGGGTTTATTCATTTTGTATATTGGCAGAATGAGCAGGAGAATACAGTCCTTAATGAGTTACTCAATGTTTATGACATGTTTCAGACTAGAAAAACTTCATTTTAAAGGACTCAAGACCAAGAGGAAATGGAGACTTCTTACATTAGTGAAGGCATGCTTTATCTCTGAGGGAAAGGTTTTATGAGCAAACTGGCTCACCCCAGCTGGGGTGGGTCAGAAAAGGAAAGGAAATGCAAACAGTGGAAAGTCAACAATTATGGGATAAGGTTAGGGATCTCCAGGGTGGAATTAGGAGGTTCAGTGTTTATGTACAAAGGTGGAATTCATAAATGAGTTTGACATTGATCTTCGGATTAAAACAAATTTAAGTTTATCGGAACAATGAAGTGGAAAAGAATACAGTAGCTATATGGCCTATGGCTTCACAAACATGTTAACATTAAATGTTCAAATGTGTATGATACTTAACTTCAGAGAGTCATTATTTCTCTCATTTACAGGTTCTAAAAATATAGACACTGAGATCAATAAGTATCTCTTTTAATATACATTAAAAGATGTTGCAGAATCTGGCACTTCTATAATCACTTCATTAAGAAGTTCTATATTAAAATTTAGAAACTTGAATTTAAAAGTCACGCTAGTGTCATTTTAATAATTTGAAAGCATAGCATTGGAAAATAATGTAAGACACTAGCTTCTACAAAGATTTACCACATGTATTGGAAAAACATACCATACCGCTCAGTACGTCAGTGAAAATGTGAGCCATTAACACAGACTGTGGACTCCATGGCATACAGTTTGATTATATAATTGATGCCCTTGTCAAATAATTAAGCTTTTAAAAATGGATTCATTCTGATCATGTCTTCTAGTATCATTACAGCTATGTGGGTAAAAATAACTCTTTTTCAGCCCATAAATTTATTAGCATATTTGAAGGTCTTCGGCATTTCATGAACTCTCCCTTTTACTACATTCTGTATTTCTGAATGTTTATTGAACATTAAGAAGATGTGCTATGCTAATCACTCTAAAATAAAACTCTCACATTAAATGTCAGGTAAAAATAAGCCCTGCTGGTTTTGTTTCCCATGTCATTATATTTGGCTGTGGTGACTGCTATTAAGTATTAAAGTAGTTTATTTCATGTTCGCCACTGTCTAAAATTCCTGACAAAAAATTATTAGTGGACTTCTTAAATAATTATTAAATAAAATGTCAATAGGCTTGGATTTGGGCCATTCTAAGTCAGATCTGACTTTTGCTTTAATAAACTCTCTTTTCCTCAAAGACCAACAATCATTTCCTTTTATGCAA
Organism: Phyllotis vaccarum; assembly: GCA_033318265.1. NCBI lineage: Eukaryota > Metazoa > Chordata > Mammalia > Rodentia > Cricetidae > Phyllotis > Phyllotis vaccarum. Next base: position 125,171,214 of record JARWLC010000004.1, on the reverse strand, counting down.
GACCCTATCAATATGTTACTCTTAGCTATAATATAACCAGGGTAGTCAGTTAGTATTCAGTCAATGAAAGAAGCCGTTCATTCATTCCATAAAAATAATTTATGGATGAGAACTTTAAGTACACAGCACAGCAAAAATGAGAGAATAACAGTTTGATACATGAATGCAGGTGCTGTTTAAAACTCTCCAGTGATTTGTACATAAAGAAAACTTGTACATACTGTGAGACATCTTACATGTTTTGCCAAGTGGGTTTGGATTATGTCTTGAAGAATAATGTTCCTCAAGGCCAATTTCCCAGTAAATATCAATATTCAATGGTGGAGAAATAATGTAATAAGGAGGGTTCTTTATTTTACGGTATACATGGTATCCAAAGCATCTGTAGCTGTCAAGATAAAATTAAAACAAAAAAATCTGTTTGCATGCGATAAGCTTAAATCAGCTTCAAAAGATGTCCAAATTGGACAGAGCCCAGATTTTGTCACTACAGTCCTAACACTTCAGTTTAGATTAAGAACAGACTTGTGCTCTACAGTGTCTCTGGAAGAAGTCACTGTCTTCTTCCAGATGCTCAGGAACAAATCCCCATTTATATTAATTATTGTCAAGCCACTCCTTAATGGAAAGCTACCATGGATGCAGAAGTTTCCCCAGCTTGTAAAATAGGCAATACATTGTTTATTTTTCAAATTAACATTAGCATGTGTTCTAAAAATAATATGTTTTGTGTTTAACATTAGAACATTTGTATTATTTTGATAAGATTAATTAACTGAGAAAATGCTCGTTTGTGAACAGTTTTTGTGGTTGGATATGGTGGTGCACACTTTTGACTCCAGCACTCAGGAGGTAAAGGTAGAACCCACTCTGTGAGTTCGAGACTAGGCAGATCCACATAACAAATCAAACGACATTGAGGACTACACAGTGAGATCCTGTCAAAAGAAAAGTGGGAGAAGAAACAGAAAAAGGAAAAGAAAAGGAAACTATTTTCTTAAATATGTAAAAGTATTATACACATTGCTTAAAGTATTTTATATCTTATATTACCACTGTCAGAAATTCTTATTGCATGTTTATTAATGAGGATTCAACATAGCCACATAAAATGAAAGGGCATTTTACTGTTTTTCAAGGATAAAAGTGTTGATTTAATACATTCTAAAATTATTTAAAGAAACTATTATAGTTGAAGATAAAATTAATCGCTTCCTATTGGAACCAATGTGTATGCATTTGTGGGGTGTGTGTGTGTGTGTGTGTGTGTGTGTGTGTGTGTGTGTGTGTGTGTGTGTGCGTGTGCGCATGCGTGCACGTATGCATTTCTGTGTGGAATCTAGGACTAGTGAGATGTTTTATCTTGTGAAAATCACTACTAAGCTTAACCAGCTGGGATAATCCCTGGGCCAAAGAAAGAAGATAAAGTCACCTGACTATTACAAGCCGAACTTGTAAAAGTGCATACGCATGCATGTGTACACACACACACACACACACACACACACACACACACACACACACACACACATGAAATAATAAATAAATAATTATTAAAAGAGAATAAATACGTTTAAAGAAGATATTAAAGAATCCAAGTCCTGAAGTGAAAAAAAACCTTAAGATATTTTCAAAACCTTTGAAGACTTTGCTTAAGAAATTGAAAGCCTTAAGGCATTCACTTCCCTCACCCTGTCCTTGGAAGGCAGTAAGTAAACAGAATTAGATTGATGCCTGTCTTACTCCTCTACTTAATATCCTTGGAGGAAAAATGTTCCAGCTATTTAAGATGCCCTGGAGAAGTAGGAACTTAATTTGTAGACTGTAAACATGATCCTGTGTTAATGACTTACTTTATGTATTCATGAAGATTTGAAACAACATATTAAATGCCAGAAAATACTAAGAACAAGAGAAATATCTCTCCCTTGGCATCTCCTTCTTATTGTTTCTTAGCTCATTCCATAATGACTAGTTAGTATGTAATTCAGAAGAGCAATACACTAATAACTATATTAATATAATTGCATGTCACATTACATATCTTCGCATATACCAGTTATGATGAACTGCTTAAAACTGAAATAGAATAGCATTTGAGTGTGTTACTATAAGTCTATTTCAATCTATTTGTAGTAAAATTCTAAATATTAGAATACTTCTTAGAAAAAACAGTAACAAAATAACATGTTTTCCTGTGTGTTGCTAGTTGATTTTTTGCTATTTTCATGTTTGTTTGATTTGTCTTTTGTTAACAAAACAAGCTAGAGCTACCCCAGTTGAGAAAATGATCCATCAGATTGTCACAGGCTAGTTTCTTGATTATTGATTGATGGAGGAGAACTCACCCTGATGTGGTGTCCTGTGCTACCTCTGGGTACTAAGTTATTAAAAATAACATAAGTGTTCTGAGCAAGCCATCAGGAGCTAGCCAGTAAGCAGTATCCCTCCATCCTACCGGCCGGTAGTGGGATTATGCTATTACATTATAAATAGTTCTCTTGCCTACTGGTTTAATAAAAATGTTGGCTGACCAAAGGCAGACAGGAAGTATGGGTGGGGCTGCCAGACTAAGAAACTCTGAGAACAGGAATGCCACAGAGACACCAAAGAGAGATGTCAGAAGATGCAGAGGAGGGAAGTTGAAATGCTCCTAAGAAAAGGTATCAAGCCACATGCTGAACAAGATTAAGAATCATGGGTAGAGTTAAGCTAGAATTAGCAAGTTATATGCCTGAACCATGGGCTGATCAGCATAAAATTAATATAAGCATCTGTGTGTTTCTGTGGGACTGTGGGTCAGCAGGTCAGAACCTCAGGGCTAGGCTGGAATGGCTGGGCCAGAAGCCTAACACAACAATGACCTCTACTTCAGTTCCTGTCTCTGGGTTTGCCTTGACTTCCTGCTTTGATTTCTCTTAGCGATAGAGAAGAATCTGAGAGTTTTAAGATGAAATAACCCTTCCCATCACAGAGTGACTTCAGTCACAGTGGTTTATCACAGTAGTGTAAACATACCTAAAACATGCTCAGACAACACTAAATTCTTAGCTTGACTGGCAAGTATCAGACACTGTGTGTGAGAGAGGCATGAGCTGGAGAAACCCAAAAGAGTGTAGCACAATAGTTGGGGTATAGTACCCTTCAGAGGACTTTGTGCTCTGAGGATGCTATTCTCTAGCTTGGGTGAACACCCAAACATCTCCCAATTTTAGTTCATTGGTCTGTAAAGCTAGAATAATATTGCTCCTTAGGATGCTGTGTAGATTAAGCGCTTTGTTCACAAAGCAATTAGAATATGCCTGATGCACAGTATCTGACAAGTTTCCCCATTATTCCAATAAACACAATGACTGCTTTACTTAAGGAGCCCCTATTTTAATTCCTTAGCGCAGCTATATAAATGTCTTCTTATAAGAACAGAGAATTGTAAAAAAAAAAAAAAAAAAAAAAAAAAAAAAAAAAAAAAAAAAAAAAAAAAGTGCTAAGAGACTCCAGTTTTTAACCAATGAGTTCATGGATTATTTTTCAGTTCTCACAGTTCTCAGGTATTTAGATGACAGAACCAGAGTGAGGATGTCTAAAGATAACTAGAGGCAGTAAGTAGCATCTAGTCCAGCCGCTCTCATGTAATTTTTCCCATCCCCTTCATCCCCCCAAGCACATGGGAATCATATGCCAGGTGGAGAGAAGAGAGGAAAGAGAAATTTGTATAAGTGGAGATTTGATAGTTCTCAGGGAGCTCCAAGCAACTGGTCTTTATGAGTTGCTACCTGGGACAGGGATGGAGGGAAGCAGGCATAAGAATGAAGTTAAGATTGATGGAAGGTCAGTTTACAGGATGGAAAGAAGCTCTAACCAAAAGAGTTGGCAAGGAGTGAGTGTAGCCTGAAGTTTCTGGCCCTTCGAGGTCCAGACCTGCAGTACTGCAGCCACTTAGTCCCAAATAATCACACAAAGGCTTATATTAATTATAGACTTGACCTCATATGGCTCAGGCTTATTGCTTGCTGGTTCTTTTGACTCAACCCATTTCTATTAATCTGCGTCTTGCCACATGGCTCATGGCTGATATGTACTTTTACATCTTGATTCTTTGGACAACAGCTTGCAGTCTATCCCTGATTCTGGCCTTCTCCTATATTTATGCCTGGAATTCCTGCCTTGTCATTGGCCAAAACAGTTTTTTATTAACCAATAATAAAGTATATTTACAGCATACAGAAAGACACCCCACAACAGGTGAACACTGATACACATTCTTTGTTCATATCCAAGCCACCTTATATGATTAACAAAGGAAATCTATCAGTAACTGTCAATCAAAAAACTGATCATTTCCTTTTTATTTTTAAATCCTAATAGCTGCTCAGATATAATTCATATAAGAATAGTCTATACACCAAGTCAATAGCCAAGAGAGAAACTCAAAATAATCCCACTAAAATCAGGAAAATGACAAGGCTGTCCTCTCTCCCCTTATCTATTCAATATAGTTATCTAAGTTTTAGTTAAAGCAATAGAACAAAAGGAGATTGAGGGGATATAGATTGGAAAGGAAGAAGTCAAATTATCTCTATTTGCAGATGATATGAGAGTAACATAAGTGATCCTCAAAATTATACCAAGGAACTCCTACAGCTGACAAACAACTTCAACAATGTAGCAGGGTACAAGATTAACTAAAAATAAATTAATAGCCCTCCTATATACAAATGATAAGAGGGCTGAAAAAGAAATAAGAGAAATATCACTCTTTATAATAGTTGCAAATAGCATTAGATATTTGAGGTAACTTTAACCAAAGAAGAGACAGACCTGTTTGACAAGAACTTTAAGTCATTGAAGAAAGAATCTGAAGAGGATATCAGAAAATGGAAAGTTCTCCCATGTTCCTGTATCGGTAGGATCAATATAGTAAAAATGACAATCTTACCAAAAGCAATCTACAGATTCAATGCAATTCCCATCAAAATTCCAATACAATTTTTAACAGAATTTGAAAGAACAATATTCAACTTCATATGGAATAACAAGAAACCCAGAATTGCCAAAAAAAAAAAACAAAACAAACAAAAAAAAAAAAAACAAAAACAAAACAAAACAAAACAAAAAACCCCCTCTGGTCAATAAAAGAACTTCAAGGGATATCATCATCACTGACTCCATCCTTGACTTCAAGCTATATAAAGCTAGAGTAATAAAAAGAGCCTGGTACTGGTATAAAAACAGACTTGAGGATCAGTGGAATCCAGTCAAACATGCCTACAAACACCTGATTTTTGACAAAGAAGTTAAAATTATACAATGGAAAAAATATAGTATCTTCAACAAATGGTGCTGGCATAACTGGATGGTATAGTATGTAGAAGAATGCCAATAGATCTAATATATTACCCTGCACAAAACTCAAATCCAAGTGAATCAAAGTGTAGTAGGTGGTTTCTGGCCCAGACTTTCCAGCCTAGTCTCAAGGTTTAGGCCCGCAGACCCACAGAGCTGCAGAGACACACAGATGTTTACAATAGTTTTCAGCTGATCGGCCTAAGGCCCAGGCATATAACTTGCTAACTCTTTGCCCTTAACCCAACCTGTAACTCTTATCCTGTTCAGCCATGTGGCTGGGTACCTTTTCTTAGAGCAGCATAGTTGTCTTCTGCATCTTCCAGTTTCTCTCTGGCATTCTGCCCTGTGCTTCCTGTTCTCAGAGTTTTTTCAGTCTGGTAGCCCTGCCCACACTTCCTGCCTGCCTTTGGCCAATCAGCACTTTTTATTAAACCAGTGGGTGGGACAATTATTTACAATGTAACAACATAATCTCTCACATCAAAGACCTCAACATAAACCCAGAAACACTAAACTTGACAAAAAAGAGAGAAATACCCTCTAATACATTGGCACAGGTGACCACTTCCTAAATATAACACCAGCAGCACAGATGCTAAGAACAATTATTAAATGGGACCTCCTTAAATTGAGAAGCTTTTGTAAGACAAAGGACATAGTCAATAAAACAAAAAGACAGCCTAGAGAATGGGAAAAGTCTTCACCAACCTTACATCTGACAGAGAACTGGTCTCTACCAATACATAGAGAACTCAAGAAACTAGAGGCCAAAAAAGCCAAATAATCCAATTTAAAAATGGAGTTCATAGCTAAAAAGGGAATTCGAAACAGAATTACAAATGGCTAAAAGACACTTATAAAATTGCTCACAGCTTTTAGCCTTCAGAGAAATGCAAATCAAAACAACTCTGAGATACCATCTTAAAACTGTCAGAATGGCTAATTTAAAATACACAGATGACAGCCTATGCTGGAGGGTATGTGGAGTACGGGGAACACTCTTCCAGTCATGGTGGGAAGATAAACTTGCACAGCTACTTTGGAAATCAGTATGGCCTTTTCTCAGAAAACTGGGAATCAGTCTTTCCAAGGATCAAGCAATGCCACTATTGGGTATATACCCAAAGGATACATGTTAGTACCCCAAAGGTATTAGCTCAACTATGTTCATGGCAGCATTATTCATAATAGCCAGAACCTGGGAAAAACCTAGATGCCCCTCAACTGAAGAATGAATTAACAAATTTTGTGCATTTATACAATAGAATACTACTACTCAGTAGTATATATTTAAAAAGTGACAACCTAAAATTTGCGGGCAAATAGATGGATTTTGAGAGTATTGTTGTAATGAGGTTTCTTTGCCCCATTGTCCTGGGCAGCCAGCGGTCCAGACCCACAGACCTGCCGTGCCAGACCCCTTAGCTGCCCACTGCTACTCAGGCCCCAGAAATGATTCAGATGCTTATATTAAGTTCATGCTGTTTGGTCTATGGCTCAGGCACATTGCTAGCTAGCTCTTACATCTTAACTCAACTCATTTTTGTTAATCTGTTTACCACATGGCCCATGGCTCACCTGTGTTCCTTACATGTTGCTCCTTTGGGCTTCAGGCTTGGTCTGTCTAACTTCATCCTACTTCTCCTACCTATGCTCTGATTTCTCCTCATACTTTTTCTATGGTGCCTGTCATGGGCCAAAACAGCTCCTTTATTTAAAGATTGATATTCACAGCATACAGAAAGACAATCTGACATCAGAGTATGATTCTGACTGAGGTAACATGGGCCTAGAAATATAGATATGGTATGTACTCACTCATAAGTAAATTTTAGATATAGTGCAAAAAATATCAATGCTGCAAACTAGAACCCCTGAACAGTTTGATAACAGAAGGAACTTAAAAAAGACATCTAGGATGTCCCTGAGAAGGGGAAACAGAGAAGATCCTTTGATTAAGTTGGGATCGTGACAAGGAGCAAGTAAGGAAAGGTTGGAACAATCATGAGACAAGGAGATGGTGGAGTGAGTGGAGCAACAGGAAGGGAGAAAATAGAAATGGATGTTTTGATAGGAGCCACTGTGGGGCTAGAAAGAAACCTGGTGCTAAGGAAATCTCCAAGAACCCACAAGATGTCCCTGGCTAGGATACCAAGCAATAGTAGAGAGGGTGCCTAAACAGAACTTTCCTTATGCTCAAATGAATGACCATCCTAAATTTCATTATAGAACCTTTATCCAGCAATGGATAGAGGTGGAAGCAGAGATCCATAGCTAAGCACCAGGTCCAGCTTCTGGTCCAGCTGGAGAGAGAGGAGAGCAAAAGGATCAGGATGATGAGGAGGAGACCCACAGACTTGAGCTATTGAGAGCTCACTGTATCAGAAACAATTGCTGAGGAATCTTCAGGGAAAGGAACTAAGCCCTCCAAAGGGAGAGGACTGTCAAATGGCGTGGGCAGTTTGTGGACCGCCTTGCAGTAGGAACAGAGTATGTTCCTAGTGCATGTACTGACATCTTGGAGCCCATTCCCTACAAAGGAACACCCAACTCTGCCTTTATACTGGGATGAGGGACTCGGACCTACCTCAGCTGGATATGCCAGACTGAACTGACCCACCTTGGGACTCCTTGCCCTCCTTGGGGAATGGGTGGGGAAACTAGTAGGGGGAGACTGGGGGAGGACCGGGAGGAAAGAAGGAAGGGGGAGCAGTGGTAGATATCAACAAAACCTTTTTAAATAAATTAAAAAACTTAAAAACAAATAAATCTAACTTCCAGGCTTTTAGTAAATTCACAAAGAACTTTCTCTGTGAGTTGTGTGAATATCCCCTCTTATATTTCACAGTATAATCCATCTTATTAGCATGTGATGTGTCTAACTCCATTCTAATGCCTGTGGATATTCAGTTCTTCCTATATTTTTGAAGTAGTTCCTTCTTTCTGAATTTAACTATATTGTCAAAATCAATTGGCCAGAAAAGAAGGATTTTCTGCCAGGTGGGACCCTTTTATTTGTCTGTCACTTGATAAACTTAAAAAGTGCAGGGAGACAGAGTAAACCCAGGTAACAATTCTTGTTCATGTGTGCTTTACCAGCACTCACCCTCCATAATGTATGCTCTTGTGGTAATATTTTGTTTGTGCTCTAACAAATAAAGCTTGCCTGAAGATCAGAGAACCAGCATTGGTAGGGGCTAGAGGCCAGATAGTTGTAGCACACACCTTTAACCCTAGTTCTTGGGAGAAAGAAGCGGGAAGATTGTAGCTCCAGCAAAAAGCTCAATAAATAACCACACAGAAATGGGTTATTATGTAAATATTTATTGAAAGCAATTTATGACATATAAAGAAGGTAATGCTGGGATGATTCACTCAATGAGATGGAACAGATCTTCTTTACTTCCTTCCTTCTGGGCAATGCAGAAGCAGAGCCAATTCTGTGCCCTTGACCTTGACCTTTAAACTGTTCCTGGCCGTGCCTTAAGGCTACATCTTCAAAGGTCATAGGTGAACCAGAAATCACTCCCTCAGGTCAGGGAGGTGTTGGAATCCAACTGGGGAAGATTAGGAGTTCAAGGCCACCCTGGGCTACAGGAGATTGACCCTGTTTAAAAGAGAAACAGATCCAGACCTTGGAGGTTCCTGCCTTTAATCCCAAGCATTGGATCACTTGCCTTTGATCCCAGTACTTAAGAGACACAAACCTTTAATCCCAGCAATAGGGAGGTGGAAACAAGAAGAGAAAGTGATATAGCTGGGCAGGGAGAGAAATATAAGGTGGGAGAAGACAGCAGCTCAGCCCCCTTTTGGCCAGTTCTGTAGAGGTAAGAAGTTCTTAGAGGCTGCTCCTCTATTTTTCTGATCTTTCAACATATACCTTGACATCTGACTCTGGGTTTTTATAAAGACCAGTTAGGATTCATGCTACTTGGTAGCCTCTCTGTTGGAAAGCTCCTGTTAATAGAAATAGACACCTAATTGGGCATACAACATTAATTCCAGCACTTGGGAAACAGAGGCAGGCATGCTTCTCTACTTCAGGGTAGAGAGAAAGAAAAGGGGATAATCAAGACACAGAGGAAACACCACTGAGATGTGAAGGAAACTGGACGTACAAAATAAAAGAAAGGTAAAAGTCACATGGTAAAATATTAATAAAAGCAGGCTAGTGAAGTCATAAGAGCTAGTGAGACAAGCCTAAGTCAAGGCCAATCTTTCATAATTAATAATAAGTCTCTATTATTATTTGTGTGATGGTGGCCCAAAGGAAAGTCTGACTACATCAGTATTCTAGCCTCTGTTGGTATCAGATAATGCATGGTATATAGATACACATGCATGCAAAACCTGTATACGTAAGGTAATGAATGTGAAGATGTCCAGTTATATCTTGTAGTCTTTCTTATCATGTTGCTAATAATAGGATCTTTGTTTTTATCTGTAAAAATAGCTTCAAAACTATATGATGATCTCTAATTTATATTCAAGTTACTGAATTACTGGTATTAATACAGAAGGAAAAGTGTTGTGTGCATTTTAGGATATGAATCCTGACTTTGCCAACATTTTAGCTGCGTGTCCTATACACAATAGAGATGGTTGGAACTCCACTTGTCATCTTGAGATGGTGAAGTAGAGAAAAATAAAGGTGACTTGTTTTTTTATGATATTTTGTAACTACCTAAGCTATCTAGGATGGCCTTAAAGGATTTTATTTTATAATAAAAAAGAAAAATCTTTCACTACTACGAAAAGCACTTAGATTTGCTTGTCTTCTATATCACAAACCTGTTTATAACAGATATTTATAAGGGTGAAAAATTATCAGTCACTAAATAAATTCCTATAGACTTTTTTAATCACACTGTACAATATTATGCCATGAAATCCACATCTTATCTGAGAAAATGTTGCAGTGTTGTTTCTTGATCCCGGGTAGCCAGAGGCCCAAACCCACAGACCTTTGCGCCAGACCCATTAGCCGCCCGTTGCTGCTGCTCAGGTCCCTGGAAGTGACTTAGACACTCCTTTATTTAAAGATTGATATTCACAACATACAGAAAGGCATTCCCACATCACTTCCCCCTTTCTGTCTAATCAAAAAGGAAGGTTTCATTTTTAACATAGCAAAATTACATATAACAAAATAGCTATCAAGCAAGAATTACAGTTATAATATCTGGTCTATTTGTATTTAGCAAAATTAAAGAAAATACTCTATCATCTACCTTATCTTTATGAATGTAAAGTTTCATATCCAATATAACTTTCAAATGACTAAGAAAAACTGTACCTATAAATATCTAATCTTCAACTACATCAAAGACTACAGAAGGATATATTTACCCAAGTAAACCAAAAGGACAGAGATGACACCTATCTGCCTGGACAGTCACCAAAAGTTCCTTTATAAAGTTGGGGCATCCATCTTCAGCCTACAGGCCCAGAGTCTCTTTTCATTTCAGTGAAGCATGAAATCTGCTCTGCCCATTCTGGCACAGTTCATCAGTTGCTTCTCCTTGAGTCCTGAAGAATGTCTGACATTTTTCTCTGTAAAGCAGGAACCTGAATGACCATCTCAGCTTGTTCTGCCAAAGTTCAGAGGTCCCACGTTGGACACCATCTGTTGCAATAATTGGGGGGTTTCCTTGGTCCCGGGCGGCCAGAGGCCCAGACCCTGCCTTGCCAGACCCCTTAGCCACCCAACACTGTTGCTCAGGCACATAGAAATGACTCAGACGCTTATATTAACTTTATGCTGTTTGTCCTATGGCTTAGGCACATTGCTAGCTAGCTCTTACATCTTAAATCAACCCATTTCCATTAATCTGTCTGCCACTTGGCCCGTGGCTCACCTGTGTTCCTTACATGTTGCTCCTTGGGTGGTTTGCTTGATCTGCCTAACTCTGCCCTGCTTCTCCTTCCTATGCTCTGATTTCTCCTCCTACTTTTTCTATGGTGCCTGTCATGGCCCAAAACAGCTCCTTTATTTAAAGATTGATATTCACAGCATACAGAAAGGCATTCCCACATCAAGAAATCACAGATATATATATACAGTTTCAATTGCAAATTCCTAGGACTATAATAATACTGAAGATGTGCAGTGTGTCTAAGAAATATAAAGAGTGAAACAATTTTGAAACAAATTTTTCCTAAGTTTTAAAAAGCCTGTGGAAAAAACACCATTGTAGGATTTGTAAGTAAAAGAAAAGATATTAGGAAGTGTATTTATAAATATATAGATAGGAATGTTAATGAATAGGATTTTTTAAAAAAAGTTATTTTGCATGCCTAACAAAAGCTTAGTATGTGACTATCTAAGTGGGCACTTTTGAATCAACAAAGCAGTAAGAAAAGAATGAAAAAGGTTTTTAGAATATGAGAGCTCAGGCCCACCCAATTAATCAATCAGCAAATTAACTGAATGGTCAGTTCTTCAAAAGAGGAAAAATCAGACAGCCTATAAGAACGTAAAAAAAGGTTTGATATTCCTATGCATCAGGAAAATACAAGTTCAAGACTACTCTTAGATTCATTCCTCCACACAATAGTTTTTGTACTGTCTGCTTTGCTTGTCAATGGGACTAAATTTCTGCCAAGATACAACTTAAAGGAAAGACATTTATTGTGGCTTACAGTTTGAAGGTGTACAGTCCCCAATAGAGAAATACATGAGGGAAGGCAGCTCCCTGGTGACAGGAATGACAGCAGGACTCATTGTTTATATCACAAGGGAGCAGGAAGCAGAAAGTGGGCAGGAAGTGGGGCCCACTATAAAACCTCATGATCCACTCCCAATGATTCAATCTCCTAGTGGTTTACAATGTTCTATTGCACCACCACATACTGGGGACCAAGTGTTTTAAGATGTTGTTTGTGGGGGCTTCTATGTGTGTTTTAACTTAAAACCTATCTAAAACCATCAAATAAGAGTCAAGATGCTCAGCTTCTAAATGTGGGACACTTCTCCATGTGATACAGCAGGAAATATGGTACATGACCCACTGGACCACAGTTCATTTCTTATGCCCTGAATCTTTACCCATTGTTCCATTTTAATATTTATTGTTGTGGAATTCTATCTCTTGCAAAAATTCTACTACTTATCTGGAGTGCTTGGCTTCACATGTAGAAAATATAAGTAATGTACTTGTCATGTAACTTCCAATGATCAGCTGGAAAAAAATACAAAAAGCAAAAGCAGACTTTCATTGTTATGGCCCAGGCAATATAATGTGTGTTTAGCCTATTCTGTCCTCCCAAGGCAATAAATTAAGAAAACTGACATGAACAATGATTTATTTCATGAGACTATTAGGAATTTGCAGACAACATCTCTGCTTATATCTCATTGAATAATTGAGTCACATGGTCACACTAGATTCAAAGGACATTAAAAGATAGTGTGATGTGCCTTAAAGGAATTATGTCTAGCTATCAAGAAGGGAAGAATTAATATGTTATAACTACCCAACTATAGAGGAAGGTATATTATAAAATAACATTCTGATGTTGGGAAAAGTCCTCAGGAATTGGTGAGTGTTACCATGTTACTCTGAAAACCATTCATTCTGGTTCCCTGAAGTGTGCAATTAGTTCCCAGTATGTTACTCAAAGACCAAAGCCAAATGAGACATAAAATCCAGCTGGACCTCCCTCTGTAACCTGTCAGAGGATGCAGTATATAGTTTATGTCAAACAAAGTGTTCAGATACAAAGTTGTGATTAACTTGAACTAAAATGTGAGGAAATGACATATAATGTTAAAACATTTCTCTTGCCACTCCAACTTAAGAACATTATTTAGCATCTCTCTGCTTTTGGTAAAATATACTCTCCTGAATTAACAATATTTGAAAGTTTGAACTTGAAATAAGAGAAATTGGGAAAATTTTTAAAATTAGCTTTCCTACCATATTCCTAAAGCTAAAGCCAATTTGGTCCAGAAAATTGGGGAAATATCAAGAGTCAAATGACTTCCTTCTAGAATGGATCACCTTCTGGCCTGTGGTTATTTAAACTCAAAATCCAGGGACACTGTTATCTGTCCTTTCAGCCCTTGCTCGGGTTCCTAGGCTAAGCTGACACACACATTCCACCTAAATCTTCATTACAGCTTAAAAGTCACCCAGCCGCTGAAAGTGTCAGATCCACAAATACACTCAAACATTTCTTCCTTTGTTCTCCTTTCCTTTATCTTCCTCTTCTTTAAGATAAAATTACCCTGTTGGCAATAGACTCATGAATAAATGTTCACCTAGGTAGACTGAGGTAGGCACTCAAACACTTCCTCGGTCTCAGACATTATACATCTCGGTGAATTTGTACGTGGTTTGAATGGCCATTTGGAAGCCACAAAGCTTCATTTGAGGTTTTGTATTTTTACTACCAATTACTTTTGTTTAGATTTATTGTCCTAGTGTATCTTCTCAGTTGCTATGACCAAAACAAACTTGGGGAGGAAAGGGTTTATTTGCCTTACAGGTTATAATACATTATGAAAGGAAGTTGCCATGACCACAAATGCGGTACCTAGAGACAGGGATGTGAAGCGAAGATCATGGAGAAATGCTGCATACTGATTTGCTCTTCATGGCTTCATAAACTCGCTTTTCTTACACAAGTCAAGGGTTAGCACGACCCACGGTAGACTGGCCCACTGAGGACATCAATCATTAATCATGAAAATTTCTCAAAGACCTGCCCACAGGCAGCTTGATAGAGGCAGTTTTATTCTCTTCTCAGATGACACTTGCTTGAGTCAAATTAAGAAAAGGCACCAATCTTCATACTTAGCTATCACGAAAGAGAAGAGAGAACCTATGACGGTGTTTAAACTAAAAAACAAACAATAGCTTTTCATCCTCTTTCACAATACATGTGTCCCTCTGTAATCTGTCCCCAGTCAGCATCTAATAACATCTTCTCTTGGTCTTCTTTTGAAGTGTTACTCTATATCCACACAGGCTTATATATATACATGCACATATTATAGACTAGAATCATCATGTGAGGCAAAACATGCTATTTATATGTATAATAGATAAACATATATATATATATATATACTGTACTTTGTTATTTAATCATAAGCTGGTGACATTTAGATTAGTTCCATTTTCTTTTATAAATAGGACAGCAATATTTATAAATACGCAAATATCTCCAAGGTATAACATATAGATCTCTGGGTATATCTCAAGAAATGAAATAGCTGAGTCAGATGGTACTTTAATTTTACCTCCAAATTGATTTCCATAATCTTTGTGCTAATTTGTTCTCCCTTAAGCAGGGGATAGTTTTTCATTTCCCACAACCTCTTCAGTAGTTGTCAGACATCTTTATGGTAGCCATTTGTCTGTGGAGGATGGTATCTCAAGGTACTTTTAACTTGAATTTCCTTAGTGCCTGAGGATGTTGAACACCTTTTAAAAATTGTTATGGAACATTTGGGTTTCTTCTTTGAAATATTTTCATTTCACAGCCAATTTATTGAATGGCAGTTTTATTTCCTTGTTATTTAACTCCTGAAATTCTTGGTATATTCTAGATATTAGTTCCCTGAGTTATAGCTCGGAAAAATTTTCTCCTATCCTGAATATTAGTTAATTTTTAAATGTGATTGAGTTGAAATTATAATTTCAACTCAGAAACCTATGGGGTCCTTCTAACCCTCAATATTCCCAATGATGAAACTGGTATGATAAAGTCAGTAAGGAAACGTAGCAATGCCCAAGGTGGGTGGAAGAATTGTGAGGGACTGTTTTTACCTTTGTTCACGGTTCCTTTGTGGTGTTTAGAGCCATGAAGAGCACTCATATTAGCCACAGTGATTATCACCTCCACTGCTTTTTCAAGAATCCAGGACCTGAGAGGTGCTAAAGATTCTTCTAAGAGAACAGATTAAATTCAGCCCTAAAATTGTCTTTTGCCCCACTTTTTATGAGGTACAAATCTCATCACCAACTTCTCTAGACCAATCATTCCAAACAAAGTAGAGCTAATTAATAAACCATGTATAGTAGTGCCTCTCTATTAATTGAACCAATTGACAAAGCATGTGGATTTAGACAATTGGAAATGTGACAGGCCTTAGGGTTTATATTTTATTGGAGTAAATACATACCTATAAAAAGATATGTGTTCTAACAACAGAGACAGTCAGCATTAGCTACAACTCTACATCAGATTCCATTTATACCTTGGGTAGATGATAGTTATCAGGCTTAGAAAAAAAAAGCCTATAGTGTACTACACGATTTTTTCCATAGGATATTCCCTACCTAGCATATAGAAGGAAAATCAGTCTAGTCTAGTGTCAGGAACCATAAATGATGAAGCTGGCGGTGCTTTGTGGGTGTTACAGTGCATACATACATTGGGTCGGTCTTTTGAAGCAGAGAACAAGGGCTAATGCATGAGTAAAGCAGAGCTAAGGAATGATGCTGAGTCATGGAGAGTGGGAAACATCTGCTTTTTCTAAGTAATCAAGTTGTATCTCTTCCATCCAACAACTCATTGATTCTGTTCCTTCTGTAATTATTGAGATTTTTTTTTGTTCATTAGTTTGTGACAATCGTAGTTTTAAATGAAATCGGTATGGTTAATTTTGTTTTACATACTTACTCTTTTTTTCATATTTTGTAAAGCCTGTCCACAGAAACTAAAGGAGCAAGTGCTGGGCCTGCATGAGTCTACACCAAGTCTCTTCACTTTAATATTTTTATGGGATACCTGAGCATGTGAACAAGTGGGTCTCTGATTCTTGTGTTTTATCTTACCTTGCTCAACTTTGGTGTGATCAATTTTGCTTTATCTTATTATACTTCATTTTATTAAAAACAAAAGCTAAGAGAAAAAGGAAAGAAAGGCATAAATTATATCATTTTCACCATGCTTAAAATTCTAAGAAAGAAAAGATATTCCTGTGCAGTTGTCCTGCAGATTCAATCTTATTCTTGCCTGGAATATAAAGACCAAGACTCATCTGCTTACAAACTCTTTTAGTGAGTAACATATTAAGATCATTAAACTCAAGAGAAAAGAAAAAGACAAAGAATACCCTGCAAAAGTCAGGATACAACATTTGGAATTACCATTTTAATACATTTCCAAAAAACACTTGCGAAATTATATTTTATTCACTTTCTAGATAAAATGTCCTCATTCCTAGCTCATCATCCTCCCATTTCCTTTCTTAAAGTTTATAATTTATCTATTTGTTCTTTTGGAAACTACCAATATTCTTGTAGCTCTCCCCCCTGGCTCAGTCTTGGAGAAATAGGCTCCTTCCCAGTGAAAACATGAAAAGGGCTTTTCCCAAAGGGATCACACCGCAAGGAAGTGACAGCTCGTACAGTCATTCTAGGAAGCTTCTTCCTGTAAATTGGCCAGATAGGATGAAATTAGATAATTTTCTCTGAAACTTTACAGAGAGGAATCAGAGTCACGGGAACAAAGAGTCTTTAGGTGCCAAAGTGACCTTCTCTACACGGAGGAGTAGTCGAGCGCCAAGGTGGAAGTCTAAGAGACTCTCTCTCTCTCTCTCTCTCTCTCTCTCTCTCTCTCTCTCTCTCTCTCTCTCTCTCTCTCTCTCTCTCTCTCTCTCTCCCTCTCTCTCTCTCTCACTGTGTGTGTGGGGGGTGTATGTGTGTGTTATTTTTGAGTATTAAAAACAACAGAAAAAGGCTAAATGAAAGTCCTTCCAAGCGATGTCTGTTGAGGCCAGTATGTTTCACTACACATATTGTCTAAAAACAGAGAATCAAACAGCATCAGAACCCACTCTTTCTGCTTTTATCAGTGGGTCTTACTCAGAAGTGGAAGCCTGATCCCTGTGTTGTCCCATTGTTCTTATTGTACAATCATTACCCAGTGTACTTTTAAGGAGAATATAGATAAAATAATGGCATATACAGTTGTTATTTTTAAATATTTCTGTCTGAAAATGAGGTATAAATTCATGGACTATATGGTTTGATATTTTATATCAATAAATATTGGAAAATTTAGTTCATTATAAAAAAGTTTGACAAGCCAGTGCAATATATGTGTGTGTGTGTGTGTGTGTGTGTGTGTGTGTGTGTGTGTGTGTGTGTGTGTGTACACACGCACATATGATGGACAGATATGTAGCTATAGATATGATAACATTTCATAATGTTAATTTTGCATGAGTTTTATTCACTAAAGAATTTTATTATGACTTTGGACATAATTATACAGTGTACCCTGATCAAATTCAGCCTCTGTCTAGAATCTTTCTGTTCTCCAAGCCTTATTACCATCCACTCATCACTAGTGTGTACCCAGCTTTACTTCTTTTTAGTGTTCACATGCAGTAGATAATATGTGGGTTGTACTTGTAGGTCTTTTTGTATCTTTTATTTATTATATAAAGTAATATTTTTATTTCTGTTCATTTTGCTACATATATAAATTTTTCTTTCTTGTTTATAGCTAACATATCATAAATATACATATTTTCATTTTTCAAAATCTCATTAATGGGTATATAAGTTAGCATTAATATGTTAGCATTTGTATGATATGCCACATTAAATGTGAGTTGCTAGAATGCCTTTGATAAACGGATATCATTTTTTTATTTTTCTATTTAAATGCTGAATTTTAATTCTAATTAGTCTACTTAATCTTAAATTCTTATCAAGAAAGAGTAATGAAAGAGTAGAGTAACTAATAATACAAAATAATAATATCTAGAATGGATCTGAGAAGGAACTGTCAGCCTTGCACCAGCTGTGTTAGGGTAGACTCAAGAAGAGGAACCAGTAGTTGCAACATGAAGGAAACACTGCCCTGTCCAGTTTGCTTTCAACTCCCAAGGCCTCTTATTTTACTCTTATTTTTATTGCATCCCCATCTGATTTCTTTGTTAAATCTATCTCTTCCGATGTATAAAATATTTATATAAAACTGATAGTCACATGTAACTTGCAGCCTGTTGACATCTAAAGCCAAAGTCATCCTCCAAGGCTCTGAAGTCAGGCATCTGGGGTTTCTGCCCCATCAGTAGGTAAAGTCTAAAATATGAAACAGCTCTAAAAGATGATTCATTGTCCTTCAGCTCACCTAAGGTTAAGGAAGATAGAAATTCTTGTGGGATGGAGATGAGCCTCAGAATTAGGAGGAAAGAGGCAGGCGGCTGCAGCACCAATGACAACAGGTAGACAACTACATTTCTACTAATGAGCCAAATACCTGGGAGCTAGAGGCAAAGTGATGCAGGCCCGTGACAATCAAGATGGCCTCACATATCACCAAGAACTGATCCTGGGACACTAGAATGCATGAGTATAAATTCCCAACCCAGAAGAGCTGTCAGAGCTAGTGGCATATTTTAAGCCATGTGCCCAGAAGCACTGGTTGTTTCTTATTAGGAGCATAAATTTTCAAGTCCTTCACCAAAAAACGAAATGCCTATGTCAGCTCAGATTGCTTCCTGTATGGAATAGAATGCTGTGCTTTTCTGAAGGAAACTTTCACTTTTTTTCCTCTTTGTAACCTCAACTCATAAGAATGCAGGAATCTATCCCATTTTTATAATGTTTATGGTCATATTAAAACTACTTTTACCTGCTATAAAAAAACCTCATTCTCAAAAATTTTCTTAATAAATCAAGATTCTTGATTTTATAAGTCATAGAGCATAAAATTAAGTTGTGATCTACAATGAACCTTAATAAGCAAACACTTGGCTTGGGCTTCAGATTTTAATTGCTACTATTTTCCTAAAATTAATACTACTTCAAAAAAGCATCAGTGGGGTGAAACTTTGAGTTACTCTAGGCATAAAATAGAGATCTGAATTCTTGATTGAAGAAAGAAAGCAATACTCATGTTAACCTCAGTGACACAGAATGCCAAGAGATCAGACTTGACTAGAAATGGCACAAGTAAGCATGTTTCATAATTACTAATGGAAAACATGCTGTATTTGTATAAACATGGTCAAAAGGGCTTAGATATGCAGCAAATGAAAAATTTCCCTGGAAATGATAAACATTTGAATAACAGCCCTAAAGTTGCTGAGTATGAAACTGGAAGTTGAAAATTAAGTGAGCAATTAGGAAATCTGAAGGCTAGACACAGGGGACAGAAGAATAGAATCCACAATATTCACTGAAGTTGCTTTTCTGTCTAGCCCCTAGGCAGAAACATAAACATAAGTCATTTGTCACCATGGCCACTCAGTCCTTTGAAAGTTGAAAGTTCCTACAACATGAGAGTAAGTCTAAAGGCAAATTGATTTTGGTTGTTTTGTCCTTTATGTACTTTCTGTTTCAATGCTGCCATTACGCCTGAATTATCAAGATTTCAGTAGTGCCCTTACAATTGATTTCACCCAAAATACCAGCCATGTGTGGTATTTGCAGGGGACAGATATTACCTAATTTTTGTGGCAGTAACATAATCAGAATTACATCCTGAAAATAAATGCTAACATTCATTCATGGAACTAGGGAAACCTCTGGCCACTATGTTTTGGCCACCCCTCAAGTTTTCCACTTTCCTGTCCTATCATAATCTCTTTCCATGTCCTTTAATCCCTGCTTACCCATAAACCCCATTTCCCCTTGACCTCTTTAAGTAGTTCGGTGTTTTACTGTCTTTTTATACAGTATGTCTTTGTAATTCCATCACGTGACCATAAAGAAATATGTTGGAACATTTCCTAAATAGAGACAGCTGCCTCCCTAAGAGACACTCTTGGATCAGCAGCTAAAATAACAAACATCTCCTTAACAGCATATGCAATACAGTTGGCTAATTCTTATAATACTGACCACCAGCAGCAGTGATACAGAGCTCATTTCTATCCTGTCAGTTATGTAAATTATGTCTACTTTTCTGAGTTATTGTGAGAATTA
Source organism: Phyllotis vaccarum (assembly GCA_033318265.1). Taxonomy (NCBI): domain Eukaryota; kingdom Metazoa; phylum Chordata; class Mammalia; order Rodentia; family Cricetidae; genus Phyllotis; species Phyllotis vaccarum. The sequence goes on along the minus strand of JARWLC010000004.1, from coordinate 125,150,971 downwards.
GCTGATAATAACGTGAACTCTCTGATAGTCTAGGGCAATGCTTGCTGTTCAATGCGTAGCCATAGATAGTTACTCCATGTTAAGCCTTACTCTGATTTGACAAGCATTATCCAAAAGCTTCCTCATATCGGGGATCTAATTTTAAAAACCAGTAGACAAAAGACACCAATAATTATCCTTTTCAATAACACATCGGCTTGAAACAAGCCATTGTGAGAATATCTAGAAAGTAGGACGACATAGCAACAGGATGAAGGAGAGGAAACACAGAAAGAACTCACACTGGGGAGTAGAGCTGAATCAGGAATGTAAGGAGCTTTTAATGGTTTGTCAGAGCAAGATGATAATTTTGGGCTTTATTAAGTAAATTTAATAAAGAGAGCAATCTGCTCATGGGATATGGAATGTATGTTCTTGGTTCTTGTCAAACAGTGGCAATGACTGTGTATAGCTCAGGACTCCACACCTTGATGAAGCAGAACTCCAATATATTTGAAAGAGTGTAATGTTAAGAAAGGCTGGAAATGGGACATATGAGAAATGGCAAAGAGGACAAGGGGTGCTTCCACTACAGAATAGTAACTTTAAAGAACTTATATAGTGGACTGTAACATTATTGAGAACAAGAATTAACATTCTGATCTTTGAGTCCTTAGTGTCTGCATATGATTGGTGCTGAATAATGGCCATCTGCTATATGGAACGTGTCCCCATAGGGCAGACAGCGATGGAAGTTATAAGGAGATGATGACTAAGGTAGAGAGTGTAGCTTTACATAAAGGAAATTTTAACCTGTGAAAACTCAGCCCGAAATGAGAAACCTCAGGAAGAGAGGATCGTATTTCTTTGGGAAGCATGCTCTTTCCCAAAATGGATTGACATCCCTGCATTCTGTGATTATCAGCTCCATCACAATGTTTGACATCCTAGTACAATATCTCACTTAAACTGAATAATGAGTATCTCATTAGTATTACTTACACACGCATAAATAATTGCTCTCCTGGAATTTCATTTTTCTGCTGCTTTTTATTGTTGTTTGGTTTTGAGATTGTATTTTAATTACAACATTTATCATTTTCCTTTTCTCCCTCTAAACCCTCTCATAAACCCTTTTCTGCTCTCTTTCAAATTCATGGCCTATTTTTATTTTTTTATTAAATGCATAATACATCTATCTGTATTTCTACCTATGTATCTTTCTATCTAGATGTAGATCCCTATATTCACAGACAGACAGACAGACAGACAGACAGATATGTAGATAGATGGATAGTTAGGTAGATAGTTAGATAGATAGATATCCCCAAATGTTGAGTCCATATAATGTTACCTGTGTACATGTTTTCAGGGATGACCATTTGACATGGTATAACCAATTGGTATACTCTTCCCTAGAGTGCTCCACCTCTCCCAGTCTCAACTGTACTCAGCTGCTGATAGTCATTTGTATAGAGTTGAGGACTCCTGAGCTCTTTCTGGCACAAAGTTGTAGAGCCCAATCTCAATTAATAGATCTAAAAATCACTCCCACACCTCCAGCTCAGGGAACATTGCAGAAGAGAGACCAGAAAGATCCTAAGATCCAGATTATCAGGGACCTTGCTATAAGATTTTCTCCTCACAAGTAACATCAGAAGCTATACCTGTATAGTCTGACCAACTTGACTGCTCAAATATGAGCTGAAGAAGGAGAAAATCAATAAAAATCCTGTTGCCTTCCGCTATGTCTCATGAGTTGAGCCTTTCAGAAAGGATAGCAAATATGTACACACAGAGATAAGCCCCACTGCCTGCCACACAGCTGTCAGATGAAGCTTTCAGTATTCAAATGAGGAATTGAAGTCTGGTCATAAATGAAGCAGAGACTGGCAAAGACAGATGTGGCAAATCTCAGCAACTTCCTTTTGTTCCTCCTCCTGAAGGGTGAAGTAACTTTCTTTGTCTTTTCATGTTTGCACTGAATCAGAAGCGCTGAAGAACCTGTACATTCGTTCACAGCTGTACTGTTTCTTTCTATGACTGATGTCCCACCATATTCCTGAAGTAAATTCATCCTCAGAAAAATATCATAAATGTTCTGTTCTTGGGAAGAAAAGATCACTACCCAAGTGTGAGTGAGTAATACTTCTTCTCTGGCTAGTCACGATTTCTAAAATACAGATACTACTCACAATTACAAGACTATCCTAATTTTTCTGAAGGAATTAAATGATCTATTTTGAACATAATATTGTCTAGTAATTTATTAGTTTAGTAATTTATTAGTTTAGTAGTCTTTGGAAACTATAGTCAAAAGGAAACAGCATTCTATATAAGAGTAGATAAAGAAATTTTAAGGGAAATAAATCTAGGTTTAACAAAAAACAAAAAGAATCCCCCCAAATAAATAAGCAATTGTTCTAATTTTAATAATGAAACAAGAACTATATATTTGACAGTATACATGGGGTTCTGAAAAAGATTCTCACTTGAACCAAAATGTAAAGAGGTTCCCAAATCTGGTTCTAGGCCCACCTGTACTTTCACATAAAATTAAGCAATTCTAGCAATGAACCCTGCCAGGGGAATGTATCAAGAATCCCAGTCCATTCTTTCTAGCCACCTTCAATCTCTGACAACTTAGTTTTTCTCTTTGCCTGTGGGAGATTGTATTGTTTCATTGTAAATAATTGTCCCACCCACTGGTTTAATAAAAAGCGCTGATTGGCCAAAGGCAGGCAGAAAGTGTGTGTCTCTGTGGGACTGTGGGACTGCGGGACTGCAGGTTTGTGGGTCCAAAACCTTGAGGTTAGGCCCAAAAGTCCAGGCCAGAAACCTCCTACGCACTTTGCCTATGTGCCCAGTGTAAGACTCTTCATTCTGGTAAATTCTCAGAAACAAACAGGTTAGATGAGTTTGCCAGAGTCCCCTTACAACTATTTCCTTTTAGTGGTTTTCTGTCTATTGAGTCTACTTGTACAGTGTTGAGTCTAATCTCTTTACTGACAAAGCCTTTTGCTGCTCTACTCTTGAACCTGTCTCAGGGATCAAACACCTCATCACTATCTAACAATTAAAAAGTAATTTTTAATTTATTCCTAACATTTCTTTCTCTCTCTCTCTCTCTCTCTCTCTCTCTCTCTCTCTCTCTCTCTCTCTCTCTCTCTCTGTGTGTGTGTGTGTGTGTGTGTGTGTATGGTGTAGAGAGAGACTGAGAGAGAGTGAGTATGAAAATTGCCGGATGCAACAATCCTCCCCAAAATTTTCAGAACAAACATCTCAGCATTGTTTCAAAAAGGTAAAATGTATAGCAATAGCTATTGTTATCTTGGAATGTTCTAAACACTAGCAAGGGCATTTAACTGAACCTTTACTGTTGTTTCAATTTTTTACTCCTTTCTTTTTGGGGTGCCTGACACCCAGCTCTCAGATAATCACTGGGAGACTTAGTCTTCTTATGAATGCCCCACTTTAACTTGGGTCATTTCTAGCCAGCTTTTCTTAAGTTATCCCATCTACCTTTTGCCTCTGGGCTTTTATCTTCCATATACCTTTCTTCACTTCTTACTCCATGGCTTGCTGTGTAGTTAGGTGGCTGTCCCAGGCATCCTCTCTCATTTTTTGCTTCTCAATCTCTTCCCAGATTTCTCCTCCGATGTATTCTCTCTTTCTGCCAATCCTGCCTGTTCTTTCTCCTGCCTAGTTATTCAGTGTTCATCTCTTTATTAGGTCACTTGGGTGTTTTAGACACCAACGTAACAGCTTCATAGACTTAAACTAATTCAACATAAAAGAATGCAACAATTGTTTGCATCATTAAACAAATTTTCCACATCATAGACAAATGTAGCACATTTTAAAATAATATTCTATGGTAAAATGCTAACAGAGTTATAAAAAGGATCAGAAACTGGAACCTTAAAGTAATTATTTATGCAATCTCTACAGCTGATTTGAAATATCAAAATAAAAACATTTTGAATAGGACAATATTCTAAATCAAGATTATTTTAATGCTTGCCAAAATGGCTTAAAATTTTAAGAAGTAAATCTCAGTATATAGCTTCAGATGATATTCTAGCCTAATAGCTCCTAACATTTTCAATTTCCTCTAATCTCTCTCTCTCTCTCTCTCTCTCTCTCTCTCTCTCTCTCTCTCTCTCTCAGTGACAGGTGTGCTGTGTCATTTGGTTTTGATTTTTAGTAAAGATTTTTTTTCTATTTTTAAATTAGCTTACAAAACAGCAAGTATCCTCACTGAACTTCCTTAGCTATTTCTGTCTGCAAGTTTCCAGGCTCCCTTTCTTTGGGGACACCCCCTCTTCCTCACTCTCCTTCCCACAGAATATATCCTGTCCAACTGACCAATGGGGTTGCATGAAATCAGAAGGCTTCTACAAAGTAAAAATCACTGTCAAAAGAGGGAGGAAAATGCCTACAAAATGGGAGGGAAATATCTTGCTGTTAGACTAGAATCCTAGGCAAACTGAAGGACATTTTTCAGAATTCTAGTATTTTAAAACAAAATAAGGGTACTAAGGAATATTTAGGTTGTGGAATGCAAGGGCTTGTCATGCATTAACATCAAGGAAACAAAAGGTTAGTCATGAATGCATGATTCCCACACATATCTAAGCTAATGAGACATGCTTACCTTTCTTCTTCAGTAGGCTTCTTCAGACATTTAATTTTCTAGTAAAAACGTTCAAGCTTCACCTTTCCAGCAGAAGTGTATACACAGAACTTTTCTGCAGCACTTAAAAAGGCAAATGTTTTCCTGAGGAAAAATGTTGCCAAAGCTATCAAGAATACCTGTCTTGGTGCTGAGAGACTCAAGACATATGTGAAGCTCTCAACACAGTACTTGGTTCAAAGCAGATGCTTAGTGAAAAGTACCACTGCTGATACCATTGGACAAATGGAAGGTTTATGAAGGATATCCTGCCTCAAATCTACGAAGTGTTTCTTGAAGCAGGAAATGAAAGAAAGTTGGGAGGTAGAAAATTTTGACTACTGCATCATGTTAAACATTCCAATTTATCATTGCTTAATTATTACTGAAAGTAGTAATTATACTAAATAAACACACAGACTTACTATGGCTTATTATGTCAGTTTTATGTGTGTGCATGTGCCCAGGGGAGCGTGTTGCTGAGGATTTTCTCGAATGTCTATGTATGCGAATGCATATAGAAAACAGGGGTCAATGTTTAGATGTCATTCCTTGTGAGCTATCTATGTTGATATTTTGAAACGGAGTCTATCATTGGTCTGGATGTCAGCGATTGGCTAGGCTAACATCTAGTGAGCCCTAGGGTCCTCACTTTTCTGACTCCTAACACTGAAGTTATAATCACGTCACTGTCCCCACTGTTTTGACATGGGGGCATGTAGGCAGCTGTTGAGTGCTGTGAACCACAGAAGTAAAAGAAAAATACTTGTCATGTTCATTAAAACAAGAGAAGGAAGAGGCTTAGACTAAGAAGGTGGACATGGGGCGAATAAAATGCTAGATTCTATTTTTAAATTACTATAAATAAGACTTGCTAATGTCAATGGTGACATTTTGATTCTGCTTTGTTTTTAAGGAAAAAAAAAATGATGAAACAGAACTTTGTATCTCAACAGTTACAGGAACTTAATAGATGGACATAGAAGACTGGGAAAACTCCAGAATTTTATTGTCTAAATCAGAGAACCTGAGCTACATCTATAGAGAAATTCAAGGTACATACCTGCATAAATGCAGGGACCTCAATAGAGAACTGGCCGAGACCCATGAAGATGTGGGTGTCATTAGCAAACTCATCCAGAACCAAAGTAAAATGGGTAAGACCAGAACCTGTGACCAATCCTGAGATAGCAAATGGGGGAGGATTTAAAGAGGAATCTTTTAGTATGAAGTTTCCGGGTTGGCTTTTCCTGCCTAGTCCTGAAGTTCTGACCCACTGACCTGAAGTCCCACAGCAACACACAGACACTTGTATTAATATTATGTGATCAGCCTATGGCTCTGGCATATTGCTAGCTAGCTATTGCTCTTAAACTAACCCATATTGTTTGGCCATGAGGCTCAGAGCCTTTTCTCAAAGCAGCATTTCAGCTTCCTTCCTCTGTCTGCTGACATCTCATCATGTTGTCTCCATGGTGTCTCTCTGGCATCTCTGTCCTGTTCTTCCTGTTCCCAGTTTCCTTAGTCTGGTAGCCCTGCCCACACTTCCTGTCTGCCTTCAGTCATTAATTCAGCATTAAATCAGCAGGCAGGACCATTATTTACAATGTAACAACATAATCCTACGGCATTTCCCCTTTTTATCTTTTTAAAACAAGAAGAACACCAAATCTAATATTGTTTTCCCCCCATTATCAATAACAACTTATAACCAAACACAAACATCTATAATTCGTTTTGGGGGTGATCTGGGTGTAGTTCTCTGGGCTACTTCCTGGTGAATGGGGGACTCTAACAATCCCATGAAGATCCAAAAAAAAAAAAAAAAATTAGGATTATGGACAAGTCTTTAGTGGAGTAGTTTCTAAGGCTGGGTCATCTCAATCAATCTCCTTGAAGCTGTTTTGGATGCAGACCTCAGAGGAAACTGCCACAGAGGTGCTCTGAAATGCTGAATCACCTGGGACATTTGTTTTCATTGGAGAATTTTCAGGGGGTCTTCCTCTATCAAACTTTATTTTCTTTAACCAGGAATAAATCCATAGCCTCTCATTTTCTGTGGAAATAAAAATTTCTTCTCAAAAGTAGCATGTTTTTTATTTCAATTTAAAAGTGAACTCATTTACAAAATATATAGGTTGAATTAATCCAACAGCATTTATAATTAAATGTCTTTTAGCAGCTTTTACTACTTTATTTTCAGTCAACAAATTTAAAGACAAGACAATAACATACAGTATCCAGACACTCTTTGTATTTTTCATCTTTACTTAGCTTATTACTATTTCTTTTTACTCTATTTCTTTTTTAAGGACTTTCTCTTTCCTTTTTCCTTTTTATTTTCTCTCTCAAGCCTACGTATAATTTTAAACACACTCTAAACCATTTAGAGGTTTTTTTGTTTTTGTTTTTTTTTTTTTTAAATCTATCTCTACTGTATATCTCTTATTTTTTTCTCTGGTTCTGAACACACCTTTGCTTGGTTAGGATGGCTGACTCACCTAGCTCCCTTTATTTCTTTGTTTCTGATCACACCTTTAATCTGCCAAGGCACAGCTAAGGATTAAAGGCTTCACTAGAGCAGCTGACTGGCTCCACCCAGCTCATAGTCTAGCTTCATAGAATTTAGCATTTTATCAGAGGTACTGGTAGAACCCACAATTATCACTCTGGGTAATTTTAGGGTCCATATAACCACCAAGGAAAGCACTGCCTGTTGCTGCTCATTAATGCCATTTAAGTATTTGGCAGCAGGGCCTTTTAAAAGACTCACAAGTGTTTTGCTGCTAACACTGAGTCAGGAAGCTTCTCTTTAAAAACCCACACCTCTTCTTGCCTCCAGAAAACAGAGCTGACCCAAGAAAATACTGCTTCTAAGAAGCCATCTTTGACTCTGTTCCATTTTTATCCTTATAAACAGAAACCTTAAATCCACCATATACACCTCCTTGCTTACACTGAGGCTCAGAAACTGGCCTTGTTGCAGCTGAAGTTGCATGCAACAAACACACCATTTTGTAATTTAATCCCATACATCACTCAGTCTCTTTATCATGGCCCACTTGGGAAACACAACCCAGAAGCTGTTTTTGACTCCATTTCTGTACTGTAGACCACGTTTTAAGCTTTCTATGACTTTATGTGGGTATATTTTACCCACAATGGTGTACCATTTGTAGAATGATGTTTCTGGCCACGGTCTTTCCAGCCTAGCCCTGAGGTTCTGACTCACTATATCCTACAGTGAGTGCCACAGTACTGCAGTCAGAAAAGAAACCAAAACAGTAAAAATGGATCAGAGAAGAAGGGGCAGGAGGGGCAGGAGGGGCAGGAGGGGCAGGAGGGGCAGGAGGGGCAGGAGGGGCAGGAGGGGCAGGAGGGGCAGGAGGGGCAGAAGGGGCAGGAGCGGCAGAAGGGGCAGAAGGGGTAGAAGGGGCAGAAGGGGCAGAAGGGGCAAGGAGAGCCATGCTCCACAGCTACGAGAGTAAACCAAAAAGCATAGGTGGCAAATACCTGGTTATTTAACACAACAGTTGGAAATATAACTTTTTCTTCATGTAGGTTAGGATGCAGAGGACAAATATTGGTGCCTACAGGAGTAGAGAGTAAGCTCTCACAAGGACACAAGCATTGGTTGACTTACCAAGAAGGTGAGGGAGTTTATTTCTGATGGCAATGATTTTTGCTGGGATCAGAATGAGGCAAATCTCAGAAATAGGGAGTGGTGCAACTTAGAGTTGATATTCTTTTTGCATATTGGGGGTTTAAGATGAATTTTTGTGATAGTCCTCAAGTCCAATGACACCCAACCAGAGATTTATCACTAGTTCTCCTCAAGTTTTATAGATGCTTCCTCCTTCTCTAACCATGGATACATTCAGGACAGAGATGCAAGTGAGGAGGCTATCTTCCAGAAGAAGGGGGTAAATATTAGATTCTACTATACTCCCTTTAAAAATGATCAAATTCTGAACAAAGACACCACAAGATGCTGGCAAAATTATGAAGCAATAAGGACTCTCATGTGTTTACAGTCCAAAACCAGGCAGCCATTTTGATTTTAATTTTATACTTAAAATACTTTATCACTGTGTTTGTGTATGTGTTGATGTATGTGTGAGGGCAGATCAGCAAATGTTTAGAGAAGTCAGAAGTCAGAAGAACTCCTCAGGAGTTAGTTCTCACCTTCCACCTGTGTGGGGATTCAATAAAAGCTTCAGAAGTTTCGGAGATATCAGAGGGAATTTACCCACAATCTATGTGGAGAGTTAATAAAAGCTCCAGAAGTTCCAGAGATCTAACCACAGTCAGTCTAGGAGAATCAGAGACTGGTGATTCACACCTTTAATCCCAGCACAGGGAGTATCCTGTAAGTGGTAACCTAGGCCCTTAATCCCAACTGAGTGAGGTCATTTTAGATTATAGAAGGAATTCCAGGCTCCCAAGCAGGCAGTGGTGGGGCCATATCTTAATTTATCAAAAGCATATTTAAGGTGGGGAAATAAAGCATAGGAGAAGAAGCCAAGGGAAGACAGGCTGAGGAAGCTGGAAGACAGCTGGGTAAAATCTGACTGTGGTGTTTATTCCCTCTAATATCTCCAACTTTCTCAGAAATCTATCCCTGAGTCTCATTTATTCATGCAACAAACCTGCTTGGGGCAGAATCTCTTGCTGCTTTTTCTATTTCATGAAGTACTCAAGGCTAGCTGGCCCACTGGCTTCTTGGCATTTCTGGGCAGTTGTTTGGGTTTTTTTTTTTTTTTCTTCTTCTTCTTCTTCTTCTATCATTCTGTAGGAATGCTAGGATTACAAATAAGTGCTATCACATCTATCTTTTTTATATGAGTGGAGAGTATAATCAATCTCATATGGCCAGGTTTGTACAGCAAGTGTTTATTTAACTGGTGAGCCTGTGTGTTATGCATTAATTTGCATAAATATGAATACAAATATGCCACAACACATGGGTAGAGATCAGAAGACAACTTTGAAATAGCATATGCCGAGCTAGCTGGCCCACAACTTTTGAGAGATCCCCTGTTTCTACCTCACATTTTACCCCAGGAACACATTAAAGATGTGTACTAGGCTTCCAGGCTGCAAGTGAATTGGGAAATTCAAACTCAGCTTTCTACATTTAGTGGCCAAGTACATTACCCACTGAACAATCTTCCTGATTTAAAAACTATCTTCTTGATTGAAGAGATTATATGAAAAGCCCAGATTTATTTACTATATGGAGCTTGCTAGGTTGACTCTAAAATATTATTGCTTGGGTTTCTCTTCAGTTACCTACCCTAGTTATTCTTAATTTATATTAACTTCCTTGAATCCTCTATACCTCCTCATAACCTCTAATAACCCCAGGCCAGATAGAGTAAGACACATCCTTGCTTATTTCTATGGCAACTTGTATTCTGGAAAGCATAGCAGTCTCAATTAATTAGTTCTGTTTTTGAAGTCTATAATGTGAAGAAATAAAATAAAGAGAAAAACTTCAATAAAGCCTGAGTTTAGGGTGGTTTTTAAAAGTTTATTATTTAAGTCTGTCTTTATTTTGAGAGAGTGACTTCAACAGGTCATGGTGGACCTGAGTTCAGACAGAACAAGCCCAGATTCCATCCCTCTGTGCCATTCTAAACAGGAAGAAACACATAAAACTGTCAGGCCATTTCACTAAAAGGTCTGTATTGGGGCTGAAAAAAAAAGTAACATTTCCAGTAGTAGTCTGGAAGGTTTTATTTCATTTGTTTGCCTTATGAAAGCCATGTTTGGTCATCTTATTAAAAGACAGTCTTGCTATAGAAAACACAAGACTTACCTACAAAATTATGCATCAACAAATATTGATTTGCACTAGATTGGACTCTAGTTGCAGGAATGCAAAAATCTGGCCCAAATGGCCCCATTGATTCAGGACAGAAGAACTGTGTATTCTGTCTATTTTGACTCTCCAGGATTTCCTTAATCTTTCCCTCATCAAAAATCTATCAGTCTGCAGATTGAGGTGTTGAATGAATGTGCCAATAGATGGACAGCACTGGGAAACATAGGGGACTTCCTGCATTTCCTGTCAAGTCCTGTCCATAGCTGGCAACCTTACCTCTCCCACAGCCACTGCTCTGGGTACATGGTTATAGAATTAACTTACTAAGTTTTCTTACAAAGACCATTTCATCATGTACCAGAGTCAAACAAAATTACCTCTTTATCTTCACATACATGGTAGAATCTGGGCACATATGGTAAAATATAAGCATACATCAAATGTATATTGAATTTACTACTTGTATATAATCATTATCTTCATCTTTATGCCATTAAGAATGCATATAGGGAATAACATGGAAATGAGATAGTGTAAGGACAATGCAAGATGCAAGATCAAATTTTCCTACCAAAATATTCTCAACTAATAACGAAGTGTTCCAGAAAGTGTTTCCTGAAAATTTGATGATTAAATTAAGAGTGGAAAGGTCATATATATGTATTAAAGTAATGCTTGTCCTACTATATAAAATATTTTTATTATGACTTTTCCATACACGTGTATCACAGTACTTTGCTTAGATTTACTCACCAATCAGGTTCCCTTACCCATCCCCAATTATACTCATTTCCTTCTGTCCTCAGATAATCTCTCTCTCTCTCTCTCTCTCTCTCTCTCTCTCTCTCTCTCTCACACACACACACACACACACACACACACACACACACACATACACACACACACACACACACACACACACACACACACACACACACACACACACACACACTTGAATCTAGATTCCTTATATATGAAAAAAAACGATGTGGTATTTGTTTTCCTGAGTTTTATTTCACTGAACATCATGATCACGATCTCCATTTAGATCCATCATTTTTTTAGCAAATGGTAATTTTATTCTTCTTTATGACTGAATAAAATGCATTGTGGACCTAGTAAGATGTTTGAGTGATTATGAGTGCTTGCCAGGAAAGACTGTTGCCCTCAGTATGAACTTTGCAACTTATGTAACATCATGAGAAAGAACCAATTCTATAAAGTTCTCCTTTGACCTCCAAATATGCACTGTGATATACACATATCCCACATCATACACATGCATGCAAAGTAATTATAAATAAAATTTAAAAATCAAGATATATAAGTAGACATAAAGACAAAAATCACATAACTATTTCAATATATACAGAAAAACCATATAAAAATGTTAAACTCTCCTTTATGCTAAAAGTCCTGAAGAAACTAGGAATAGCTAGAAAATACCTCAACATAATAAAAGCTATGTATCTGAAATCTATATCTAATGTTATATTAAATAGGAAACTCAAATGAAGGATGCATTAAGGGTGCCCTTTGTTGACTCCCGAATATTGCCATTCTGGCCCTTATGGCCCATCCTCCTCCCCAAAGGACTAAAGCCTTATGTTAATAGGGGGAAAAAAGGAAAAACCTGTTTTCCTGTGCTACAAGTCTCCTTATCGCTGCTACCTGCTGAGTGCTAGTCTTTTGGGATCTTCCAAGACCTTGGGTGTGCCCGGATGAGGGGGGGCAGGGTGTGAGAGAGTTAAGAAGAAAGCAGAGAGTGGGGGGAGAGCTGGGACACAGGGAGAGAAGCCTGGGACAAGCATGGAGCTAGAGACAAGCATGGAGTAGAATCAGTATGAGTGGAAGGAGCAGAAGGAAACCAACATGTCGGGAAGCTACAGGGAAAAAGGTTAGGCGAGATGCATGGCAGGAGAGAAGCATGGCAGGGGGAGAAACAGGTCTAAGACATAAGATGTACTGAATAAAGCTCGGGTCTCTCATTGTGATCCTGAATGATGGAACCTAAATGACTCCTGAGTGCAGATTATTTAACCTCGACACCCCTCGCCTGGACAAGACTTGAACCACCCAAGAAACCGGATGCGATAGCCCTTCTCTCCTCTCTTATTCACACAATGCTCAAAGTTTTAGCTAGAATAGTAAGTCAAAAAAAATTATAAAAAAGGATAAAGATTGAAAAAGAAGTTAAATTATTTCTATTGCCAATGAGAGATATTTTTACTTTAAAAAAAAATCTCTCACTTATGGTCCTGGAAAGATGGTTCCATGACTCAAACACTGGCTGATCTTCCAGAGGGACTCAAGTTCAAATCCCAGTACCTATATGTCAGCTTAAGACTTTTTGTAACTCCAGTTCCTGGGGATCTGATGTCATCCTCTGTTCTCCAAGAGCACTGATTAAAAGTAGTATATAGATAAAATACCCATAAAATTTGAAAAAAAATCACAAACTCCAATAAAAACTCCCACATAATCAAAAAACATCAATAAAGAATAAGAATAAAAATTAATATAAAAGCCAGAGGTAACTTTCAATAAATTGTAAACACTTTTTAAAATCATTGTACTGGTTTTGTTGTTATAAAAGAGGGTTTTCCTGTGTCACAGTCCAGGATGTTCTACACTAACTCTGTAGACCAATCAGGCCTTGAGCTCACAGAGATCCTACTGCTTGCCTCTGCCTTCCACTTGCTGGGATTAAAGAAAGGCATGCACCATCACCACCTGGCTTGTATTTTTTAACTGTGCATATGACTTTGTGTCTCTGTGCTTGTGATTGTGTGAGTGTATTCTATCCTACAGATGCAAGAAGAGAGTTTCAGATACCCTGGAACTGGAGTTATGGGTGTTTGTGAACCACCTGATAAGAGATTCTGGGTACCAAACTCAGATCCTTGAAAAAACAGCAAATGCCAAATCAAACTATTATCAGTTATATTATGATAAAGAAATCAAGACCTTTTACATAGAATATATAACACGAAGAGTAACCCTAATGTGGGCCACAATAATGCATTAGTGCTGAGTCATCAATTGTAATAAATTACACAAACTAATCAAGGGTTCATGTAAAAGAGAAACTAATGGTGGAAGTTGAGTGAGGAACTTGGTGGATTTTTTTTTGTTTTTTTTGTTGTTGGTGGTGGTAGTGGTGGGATTTTCTTTGCTTAGTTTTTCTGCAAATCTAAAACTGTTCTATAAAGTAATCCTCTAGTTAATACGATTCCTGCAAAGCTTATCATTTTTTTTTTTTAAAAAAAAAAAGCTTGGAAACATTAGAGCAATTGAAATGCATCCATCTCAACAAGCTGCTCTCTAATTAGCAGTAGTCATGATCCTGGTAAAATTTACCCAATCATCTTCCAGAAATACTCACAACGTTTTAATGGAGAGTTGTCCCACAGGAGATCAGCACAATGAAGCTCAAGAAGGTTTGAGGAGATGCATTAAGGAGAAATAAAGTACAGAGAAGTGCAAAGAGGTTTTATACGAGAGACACTGTAAGAACTGTTTCTTCCTTGCGTTTGACTAGAAACATACAGTATATTTAATTTTAAAGACAAAGTGTATGAAGGTGTAAGTAAACAAGGAAAACATTGAAAGGGAAAGAGAGGCAGTGGTATGGGGGAGCTAGGGAGAGTCAGAGGAGGGGAATCTGTGGCATGGACATATTGTATGAGAAGAATAAAAAGATAATACTAAGACGTGGCAGAAAATTCTGCTTTTAAAAGTGAGTTCTTTTGGTGTTCTGTGTTCATACCACTCATTATTTTCCCAATTATAAAAGTTATTTATGTTGATAGTTCAAATATATTTCCTTTCCACTTTTCTTCATATTTCTATATTATTTACTTACTCTTATTCTCTCAGTGTCTTAGTTGTTTGATTATTCTTCGTGCTACATTTCTAAAGTTTCAATTACAAATTACTGCAAACTTGATAGCTTACAACAATAAATGGAAATCAGCACACCATCCCCCCACCTCCTTTTCTCTCTGGAGTTCTGATTGTCCTCCCTTAGGTGTAACTGCTCTCCCTCTATGGTTCTGTAACTGTAAACTTTTTATTTTACTATGGTGCTCTTCTGTTCTTGTATTTTATCAAATGATTGATATGAAACCAAATGGTTATGGCCGTTGGTCTATAGAACTCCAGAGGTGGAGAGGACCAACCAATGTCATTGTCATGCTACCAAACCAGAGATGCCTGTAATACAATTCAGTCCAAGTTCAAACACCTAAGAACCAAGCACTTAGATAGCTGAAAGCAGAAGACAGGTAGCCTCATCCAGAGAGAAAAGACACAAACTGGCACTACTTGCTTCCTTTCTGCCATCCAAGGCCTCTTGGTGTTAATTGATGCCAACATACATTCCTGAGGCCATCTTCTTTACACCACACAGTTATTTAAATGTTTATTTCTTCTTGAAGTTTCTTAAAAGATATATGCAGAGACAAAATCTTACTAGCTTGCCGTGTAACTCTGGCCCAGTCAAGTTGGGCCATTCTTAGGACTTAAAATGGGACTGTACATTGTGAGTCCAAGAAATTCCCTTAACAGTTATATGGGGCAAAGGAGACAAGAACAATCCAGTCAGTGTGACATAGTAGCAGGATAAATGACTCTAGATGCATTATGGCATTATTTTTATGAAAATAAATAGATTATATTTTACCACAAGTATACTAGGCAAAGAGTCATTGGACAGTTTTAATTGGCACACTGACCAGATATCATTTATTTTGTTGAAAAATGTCTTTGGCCTCTAGATAGAAATGACCATAAGACGACAAGAAAAAAAAAATACAGAAACCAACCAGAAATGGTCTAGTTAATATTTGGGTGACAGGTGATGGTCTCTACTCTACGTACAAGGAACTTGGCAAATAATAGAACTAGACATTGACAGCTGCACTTCTCTAGAACATGGAAAGTTTTAACACTCTGGGTTTGATGTGGCCTCTAAGTGAATGTACACCTAAAATATCTGGCTGATGAGAAGGAAAAGAATTTAGGAGATTCCTCACAGTCACTCATCAAGGAAGAAAGAAAATGCTCAGTGATGCACCAAGAAGCATGTAAAGAGGCCATTGTAAAGTCAGCAGGTGTTCATCTAAGAGGAGGACTGTAACTGGAACCCTGGAGTAATCCTCATTTATGCCATTGTGTTTAATTAAACACCCGGGGTTTTCTGTGGAAAGGGAAGTGAGCTTGGAAAATAAAGAAAATCTAGTCAACTCCTTACAGAAGTTGTGTAAGAAGTGGAGAAATACGGCTGGGGGAGAATGTAGGATGTAATGGGGAGCACTCCATGCTGGCGTATTTCCTAACTGATGCAGAAGATGCTCAGGAACAAAGAAAGGAAGTAGAAGATCAACATTTAGATCGTGTGGGAGCTGTCTGACATTTTCATTAAGCATAGTCATAGGCAGAGTATTCCTGTGCCATGGCCACTCCCAAATAACCACTTAGAAACTTAATATTAATTGTAAATGCTTGATCAATAGCTCAGGCTTGTTACTAGCTAACTCATACACTTAAATTAACTCATTTCTTATCTGTGCTTTGACATGTGCATATGCTGTGATATCTTTTCTAGTGAGGTATGCCCTTCTTACTTCTCTCTATTTCTGTTGACCCCAGCCTTCTCCTTCCCAGCATTCTCAGTTGGCTTTCCCTATTACCCTTATCCTGCTCAGCTATTGGCCAGACAGATTTTTTATTAAACCACTCTAAGTGACAAATCTTCACAGTGTACATAAAGATTATTCCACAGCACATAGGGATCTCTATTTGAGCAGATTTGATATATAACCTTCTGTAAAGCATAATATCTCTGACTCCTTATTTGTGTATTTATGGTGATAGTAAGTAGTCTCTTATTAATAAAATGATGCCCAAATTGGCAAAATTGCAGTCCTTTGGATCATCCGCCATTATGTTTTCTGCAAAATTAAAAGTCAAGCAAACCTCAGACATCCTGGATCCTGTCCAGCCAAGTCTTCCAGGCATCTGTTTCACATCCAGCATCCATATTCACTACATATCTCCATTTGATTACTATTCTCTACTTGATTTGACTGTTGAACCATGGAAACACTTGTCATAAAATGAGCTACATCTTGGTGAGCTTTGTAAAAATCCCTAGGCTTGAAACTACAAACTGTATGGGCATCATCTCTATTCAATTAAAACACAGAGCTTTGGTGTGGACAGCGTTCTGACGTGAAGTATGGACTATTCAGTTTTACCCTTTTTAACTGGCACATTTTCAACACTATAACTATGAATATATTTTTCTTAGGTATATTCTGATGTATTAACTAAGAATAATTGCATGTGTTTATAGGATACTATAAAGTACATGTGGGTTATGAAAAGACTAACTCCAGCTAATCAATATTTGCTATCAATAGGTTTTATTGAGAATACTTAGAACGTATTGTTTTGGCAATAATTCTATATAATATATTACTAATATTGTCACTATGATGTATACTATGTCACCAGCTCATTTTTTTTATCTGACTGAAATTTTTATTTTCGATGACTATTTTTCTTTCTTCTCTCATAGCCACATTTATATTGTCTGCTTCTATGTTTTTTAGCTTTTAGATATCCATAAAAGTGAGATCAAGTGGCATTGTCTTTCCAGGACTGGCTCATTTTACTTAGTATCATGTAGCCTAAATTCATCCACAGTGTTTCAAAATATAATTTTCTTCTTGACTTCTAAAAATTACATTTTCTTTATTATTTCAAGGTGATAAACAGGCTAATTCTGTATTTTACCTATTGTGGATATTGTTAAAGTAAATATGGAAATTCAAATATCCTTTCAATGTACCGATTTAATTTCTTTTGTATATATGTATATATGGTATTACTAAGTGTATGTGGTATTTTTATATTCAATTTCGGGAATCCTTATACAGTTTTCTATAATTACTAAACTAATTTATATTTATCTTTCCAACAGGAGTATATAGTATACCTTGTTCTACACATCCTATTATATTTTAGCATTCTTAAATTCATTTTTTAAAAATTAAAATAGAATTACATTGCTTCCCCTTCTCAATCCTCCCTCCAGCTCTCCCATAACTCCTTGGCTATCAATTTGTGGCCTCTTTATTATGATTATTTATTAGGTAAATGATACCTAGATTGATGTGAGAATGTCTTTCTGTATGCTTTGAATATCAGTCTTTACATAAAGGACTGTTTTGGCCATGGCAGGCACCATGGAAAAATTGGCAGGGAAATTAGATAATAGGTATGTAGGGGTTGAGTCACAGACAGATTGAGCCAGACGCCCAAAGAAGCCACATGAAAGAAACACAGGTGAGCCACTGGCTATGTGATAGACAGATTAATGAAAATGAGTTGGGCTAAAATGAAGGAACTAGCTAGCAATGTGCCTAAGCCATCTGCCAAACAGCTTGAAGTTAATATAAGTGTCTGAGTCATTTTTGGGAGCCTAAGCAGCAGCAGGCAGCTAGGCATTGTGAGACAGCAGGTCTGGCCAGACAGGGCAAAAAGCTTTAGTGTAATGATAGATAGATAGATAGATAGATAGATAGATAGATAGATAGATAGATAGATAGACAGACAGAAAGACAGGTAGATGATAGACAGACAGACAGACAGATAGACAGATCTTATAGATTAGATAGGTAGATAGATAAATAGACAGACAGGTAGATGATTGATAGATAAATAGACAGACAGACAGACAGATAGACAGATAGATCTTATAGATTAGATAGATAGATAGATAGATAGATAGATAGATAGATAGATAGATAGATAGATAGATAGATGTGGTGGGATTAAGGTGTGAGACAGAAGACAGAATATTTAGGGACCAATATTATTGTGACTTCATCGTAAACCTCGTTTCTCTCTGTTTCTGTACTTTTCAAACATCCTGTCTGCATACAATCTCCTGAAGTCATAGAAGATATGAATATCTTTTGTGAGTATCAACAATGCTTAAATTTTCCATTGTAAATAACATTTCTTCCTATCAGCTATCTACAAAGAATCTGGAACCGAGATGGGGCCCCCACCGCAACAGCTCCTACTAGTGAAACAAGAATAAAAGGGAGAGTATGAGAGAGAGAGAGTAAGAGACAGGTAGACAGACAGACAGAGGCAAAAATAGAAAAATCAAGAACCTGGTGCGCACCAATCAATGATTTTTTTCAGAAAATAGACTATTCAAAAACAGCTGCAAGATAGCTCTCTATGATTATCCTCCAGGTCACACTTCTAATTAGAATTCCAGATGGAGTTAACCACTATTCTGAGAATGGTTATAAATGTATATAGTCAGTCCATTAAGATCTAACCATTGTTTTAGCTTTTACAGGATCCCAAAGAGATGCCATTGCCCTTAAGTCAGCAGGAAGCAACCTTATGAATGACTATGCCCCTTTTCCCAATAAGTTTTGTGTTCTGAGGGTTGTGGGTAATTCTTATTCTGTTATAATAGTTTTAAGTGAAAATTAGGTGGAGGACAGAACTATAATATAGCATCAAAGATCTCTTTTGAAGAAGAGAAGAGGAATAGATACGATAGATAAAGGTAGATTGTTCTACCTACCTATACACCATTTTAGCTGAATATATGGGCTAAGTTAAAGACAATTTGCATTGGCATAGGTATTTGTATATTGATACAAATGTAAAATCATTTTATATGTTTAATTGTGATAATTTGTACATTGATACAAAGTTTAATCTGAAATTGTTTTATATAACCAAAGCAATGTGTACTTCGATATAAATCTGAATCTGTAACTATTATGTAAAATTGAATCTGTAATTGCTATATTTTATATATGCTTCTATCTCTGTTTAAAATATTTGCACATCATTGTGATGTACACTATGCAATTATTACCTTCATTTAACTACACTAGATATAATGTATGATTGCACTAGTTATGATATATGCACAAGATCTTTTATATACCTCTGTTTAGATGATATGTATGTATATACATGTCTAAAATGCTGTGGCCACTTTACATAGTAATATACCCCTGGCTAATGTTTGATAGTCATACTAAAAGTCATTATTCAGGGATTGTACACCCCTTATATAGGTATCTTAATTTTCAGTACAGGGTTTATTCCTTAAGACCATAAAAACTGCAGTCAACATTACTTAAGGTACCATATAGAATATCATAAATAGACAGGAATCTTCAACCATTTCATAGACCCAGAGAATATGGCATTTAACATTTGAAATTCAGCCACGAGAGGCACGACGACTCCTGGTGTCACTGCTCCTTTTCCCGAGATGGTGTTGAGCATCGAGGATACTCAATTGGAGTTTGTCCTTTTGGCAGAGAATGGCCAGTTGAGTAAGGAACTGTCCTTACCTTGATTGCTGACAGTACACACATGGTGTCTAAGCTGGATGAACAAGTTGATGGATGGAGACTGACGAAACCTGCCTGGACAGGATAAGACAGTCCCTCCAAAATTGCCCTGCTTGTGAGAAGATCTGTCAGATACCATAGGCCTGTAGCCAATATGATAGATGCTCCAACGGCACACAAAACCAGAGGTAGCTGTGTTGCTGTCCTCTCCTAAATTTTGGAAGCCACTACTTCCATGTACTTCTGACTTTCAAGTGATACATCTTCTTTCTCAGGTCTTGAAGGGGTTGAAGAATAGGTATTTAAGGTTACTAACTCATAATAATTCCTATTGTACATAGTCTTAGTTTAGAACCTTCTTAGTTAGACAAAAGGAGGAGATGTGGTGGGATTAAGGTGTCAGCCAATAAGGTCCAAGGACATTTATCCAGGAGCCCGGGAACCTGGAGGGGGTGTGGTCAACCTGGAGGGGGTGTGGCCAACCCCATTGATAAGTGGCTGCTGGGACACAAGGACGCTCTCTTCCTGGTTCCTGGCTGCTGGCTGTTGGAGAGATAGGATCGGAATCCATCGTCCGTCCATTGCTTGTCCATCGCTCAGATACTCCAGTCCCTGTTCAGGTGCTACTATAAGCTGTTACTAATATTGTGAGTGTTGAATTATATTCTAATAAATATTTATCTTGGACTGGTGCCTTGTAAGTAAAACTCCGCCTACAGATAGGTAGGTACATAGGTAGGTAGGTAGGTAGATAGGTAGATAGATAGATAGATAGACAGACAGACAGACAGACAGACAGACAGACAGACAGACAGATAGATAGATAGATAGATAGATAGATAGATAGATAGATAGATGGCAGATAAGTATAGAAATGTGTGTATGTGTGAGAATGAAAGATAGAAAGAAAGAAACAAAGAGTATGTGTACATAATACAACCTGCTGAGTCTATTTAGTGTTACTAGTATGTGTATACTTTCAGGACTAATTGTATTGGATAATATATATTCTTTATTTTAAAAGATTTTTCATATCTACCACTGTTCCCCTTCCCTCCTTTCAGTCCCTTTCAATCTTCCCTCAGCCTCTCCCCACCCCATCTCCCCATCCATTCCCCAAAGAAGGCAAAGAGTCCCAAGGTGGGTTAGTTCAGTATGGCGTATCCAGTTGAGGTAGGTCCAAATTCCTCACCACAGAATTAAGGATGTGTTAGATGTTCCTCTGTAGGGAATGGGCTCCAAGATGTTCATGCATCAGAAACATAGTCTGATCCTCCTTCAAGAGGTTCCACAAACTGCCCATGCCATTTGACAGTCATCTACCTTTGGAGGGGCTAGTTCCTTTCTGTGAAGATTCCTCAGAAATTATTTCAGAGTCACTGAGCTCCCAAGAGCTCAAGTCAGCCATCTCTGTGGGTCTCCTCCACATGATCCTGATTCCTTTGCTCATATATTCTCCTCTCCTCCCTCTCCCCTTCTTCCGCCCCCCTCTGTCTCTCTGTCCAGCTGGACCAGGAGCTCAACCTGGTAGTGTTGAGCTATAGATCCCTGCTTCTGTCTCTATCAGTTGCTAGATGAAGGATCTATAATAATAATAATTAGGGAGGTCATTCATTTGATTATAGGGGAAGTCCTATTTAGGTCCCCTTTCCACTATTGCTTGGAGTCCTAGCCAGGGACATCTTGTGGGATCTTGGAGGATTCCCTAACACCAGGTTTCTTTCTAACCCCACAGTGGCTCCCTTTATCAAGACATCCACCTCTTTGTTTTCTTTCTCTTCTCTATTGCTCCTCTCACTCCACAATCTCTCTCTCTCATGATTTGTTTCCACCTCCCCTTGCTCATTCACCATTATGTTCCCAATTTACTCAGGAGATCTTTTCTATTTCCCCTTCCCAAGGGGATCCATGGGTGTCTCTTTTAATTTCCTCCTGTCATTCAGCTGTTCGGGGAGTGTGGTTTGCAGCCTGGATATTCTTTGCTTTATGTCTAAAATCCACTTATGAGTGAATACATCCCATGTATATCTGTCTAGTCTTTTGAAACCTCACTTGGGAGGCTATTTTCCAAATCCATCCATTTGCCTGCAAATTTTAGGATGTCACTTTATTTTACTGCTGAGTAGTACTCCATTGTGTAAACACACAACATTTTTAAAATTCATTCTTCAGTTGAGGGGCATTAAGGTTGTTTCCATGTTCTGGCTATTACGAGTAATGCTGCTATGAACATAGTGAGCTAATGCCTTTGGGGTAAGACTATGTGTCCTCTGGGTTTATGCCCAACAAGTGGTACTATTGGATCATTGGGGAGATTGATTCCCAGTTTTCCATCAAACTGATTTCCAAAGTATTTGTACAAATTTACACTCCTACCAGCAATGGAGGAGTATTCCTCTTGCTCCACATCCTCTCCAGAATAGCAGTCATTTGTGTTTTTGATCTTAGTCATTGTGACAGGTTTAAGATGGTATCTCAGAGTTGTTTTGATTTGCATTTCTCTGATTGGTAAGAATGTTGCATAAAAACAGACCTGTGGACCAATGAAATAAAATTGAAGACCTCAACTTTAATCCTCACAGCTAAGAATACCTGATTTTTGACAAAGAGGCCAAAAATATACAATGGAAAAAAAGATAGTGTCTTCAACAAATGGTGCTGACATTACTGGATGGTGGTATGCAGAAGAATGCAAATAGATCTATATCTATCACCCTGCACAAAACTCAAGTCCAAGTGGATCAAAGACCTTAACTTAAACCAAGTTACACAGAACTTGACAGAAAAGAAAGTGGGAAATACCCTTCAACACATTGGCACAGGTGATCACTTCCTAAATATAACACCAGGAACATAGATACTAAGAACAGCAATTAATAAATGGGACCTCCTGAAATTGAAAAGCTTCTGTAAGGCAAAGGACACAGTCAATAAGACAAAAGGACAGCCTACAGAATGGGAAAATATCTTTACCACCCTACATGTGACAGAGGACTGACCTCTACAATATATAGAGAATTCAAGAAGTTAGAGGCCAAAAATCCAAATAATTCAATTAAAAATGGAGTTTAGAGCTAAAAAAGCAAATTCTCAACAAAGAATTTCAAATGGCTGAAAGACACTTAAATATAACATCTATTCTAGTAAGTGTGAGATAATACCTTATCATTTTAATTTGCATTTCCCTGATATTTAATAGTACTATTTTTTAAATATAATTTGGCATTTTGTGAGCATATATATTCTTTGAGCAAACAATTGAAGAATACAGGGGATTTTTTCCATGTACATTGCAATTCCTTCCTATTGTATGCCTGCCCTACTGTATGTGGACATGTTATCAATGTTTAAAAAAAAGACACTGAACACAACACGTACTTTGATAGTTATCTTCAGAAATTATATTATTATAGATCAATTTGTTTGACTCTTCTTAGCTTTCCTGTTCTTCTCTGTCATGTCTTTAAAAAAGTGAGCTAGCATGTTAATGCACTCCGGTAGTTTTGATATTTGGAAGACTGAGGTGTGAGTACTTGCCTGACTGGACTTCTTTATATAAGTCCCATCTCAAAAATTTTAAAAATACCAAAGAGAAAGACATAGGAACAGGAAGAAAGAAAGATAGATAGATAGAAAGAAATAAAGAAAGAGAGAGAAAGAGAAAGAAAGAAAGAAAGAAAGAAAGAAAGAAAGAAAGAAAGAAAGAAAGAAAGAAAGAAAGAAAGAAAGAAAGAAAGAAGGAAGGAAGGAAGGAAGGAAGGAGAGGGAGGGAGGGAGGGAGGGAGGAAGGAGGGAAAGAAAGAAAGAAAGATAGATAGATAGATAGATAGATAGATAGATAGATGGATAGATAGATAGATAGATAAAGGTGAGTGAATGTGATACATTAGTCACTATTAACTCTGTTTCCCTCTCTGCAATATTCTGGTGAAACAATGGAAATACTATTATGTAGGTTCAGACTAAACTTCTAGCAGCAGTCCTGGGTTGAATATAAATATTTTAGGAGCATGTAGAACCTAGTCTCTCCATAGATTATTCTCTGGGTCATTGTTCAAGTTGCTTTCGGTGACTAATGTGAGCATCTCCACAGGCACTCAGAGCCTAAGTCAGCATCTCTTCACTGGCTTCTTAGATGATGCTCTTTATTTTGTAAGGCTTTCCAGGACTGCTTCCAAGATAATCACTGAAAACATGAATTTATGCTTAGGAAAAAAGTCAAAATATCATAAACAATATGAGCAAATTTATTGCAATAATATAAAGGTGTCTTCGGATTGTAGAATTATATATTTGTTTGTAAAGATTTTCTTTGGAAACAGCTCAGATGCCAACTTCATAAGGTCCCAGTCTGTTCTGATTTATCTTATTATCTGTCACTGATAATGGAAATGATGTTCATGGCTGTGTCAGTATCATTCCTCACCTAACACCAAAAGACATGTATGAGACAGTTGTTAGCTATGAAGTACATCCTTGAGTCTAGATGCCAATATAAAGCTTAAGGGTAAGCAGACATATTCCAAATAAGAAATATGAATTGAATGAGTTGTCTTTATTGACATGGTGATAGGTAAAGAGAGACATCGTTTATTGAGAAATCCCTTGCATTGTGCTTTAGGTTTGCTTTAACTTTAACTTTGTTAACTTTGTCTTTTTATTTATCCAAATAATTTCAACAAACCTGTTGTCATCACTCATACAAATACAGAGTTCCATGGTTTCCCAGCTTCAGGGATTACTGATGGTATTTGAAGATATTCTGATATATCTGCCTCTTCATGTTAGTTAGCATTTTTTTCATACAGGTTTTAGCATTATTTTTTTGCTTTGTAGTTTGACATCTTCACTATGGTATTTTGTGGAAAGATTCTTCTCTAATCATGCCTACTTAAAATTTTATATTCTTCTTGCATTTGAGTGTTTACTTGTTTTTATAGGTTTAAAAATGTTGGTTGTATTTTTAATGCAAGCCACACCTAAGCCACTGGATTTTATCTTATCTCCTTCTACCCAATAAAGTCTTAGGTTTAGTCTCAATAGAGAAAACTTCATGAACATTTGATAGTGTTTCTTGGGTTTTTTTTTTTTTTTTACATATATCTTAAAATATTTATATTTCTTCACAAACATATAACAACATTTTCTCCATTCTCTATAGGCATTCATGAGGTTGTGTTTTTTTTTTTTTCCTGTTGATGGAGGTTTGTGCTTTATTTATTTGACTAATTGATTTTCTTTCCCTTCCATAATTTATGTTTGGTTCTGTTTGTGTCTCTACGGCTTTCCAGAATCATAATACCTATTCCTTCATTCACTTCAGAAATGTGTCTGTTTCTTTCCCATGTCTTGTACTAACTTCCTTAAACATTAATTTAAACTTCAATCTGGTTTTTATAATTTATTTTAACTGATATATTTTTAACAATATTTTTTCTCCTATTTTCATTTGCTCTTCTGAAATTCATTCCTCTTTCCCTGGTTCCTATGTCTATAACATCAGTCCCTTGAATGCTTAGGGAAAACTGTAATGGTTATTATACAAAATTGTCTATTAGTATGCACATGACAAGCACAGAACCTGGGATCAGTCATGTCCTGAATGTAATGTCTTCCAGTATTTCCTTGTGCATGTAATGCT
This sequence comes from Phyllotis vaccarum, assembly GCA_033318265.1. Classification (NCBI taxonomy): domain Eukaryota; kingdom Metazoa; phylum Chordata; class Mammalia; order Rodentia; family Cricetidae; genus Phyllotis; species Phyllotis vaccarum. The sequence continues at coordinate 125,125,445 of JARWLC010000004.1, read as the reverse complement.
ACAACAAACTGGGTTTCATTATGACACCTACATATGTGTGTATACTATACTTTGATCACATTTAAAAGGACCTGAGATTAAACTGATGTGTTTGTCTATAGGAAAATGGGTTTTTGTGAAATTGCATATAATTAGAGTTGAATTCATGTTAGCATGCATGCTACAGATGAACCTCCATAGACTATGACTGCTGTCTAAACATAGTTGTGGTCCCATGAGGAAGCAAGGGAATGCTGTCACACAGTTACAAGGCTCATTGGAACATTTAAGAACAGAAGACATCCACCAACCACTAGCCGCTGGATACAATCACTATCTATTCTATCAGTTACAAACCCTCATCCATGGTTTTGTGACCCTGAAGTAATGAAAACTATAAAATTTACTCTTATTTCTAGTAATTTGAAGATGGCAATGTGTTTTATAGGATATCAAATGACTGCCAAAATAATTAAAGAAAATACATTGCTGCCAATGTCTCACATGTGCATGTGGCCTTAATTGAAGGTTGGTAGTCATGGCCATGCAAGGTTGATCCCTTAGATTTTCTTTCCAGATAATGATAACTTTACAGTATCTTCAGATTAAATAATAGAATCCCTCATCTCCCTCCAACTACCTGGACCTTCTAAGCTTGGTACCACACACTTAAGTGTTTGTTTCTTATTTGAAAATTTCACTCTTGTTAAAATGTGATTAGAGAATGATGATTGCTTAGCCTCTATATTATTACATAGTAGTATAATTTCTAGTTATTTCTAAGAGATTAATTTCCCTTTAGTTAAGCATGAAAGAGAGAAACTTTGATGAAGGTTTGAGGTTGGTGGAACTCTTTAGCTCTTACACGTTCCTATGAGACTGTAACAATATGGTCATCCCTTCCACCGTGCTAATGGGACAATGACTGGGTTTAGAAGCCAGTAAAACTGAGCTAGTGGATAGTGGAGGGACAAATCAGAACTTCAACTCTCACAACATAAGAACAAAACACAGGCCAGTGAGATGGCTCAGTAGGTAAGTGCCATAAAACAGGAAAAGCTATGTTCAAGTCTGAGAAACCACATGGTGGGAGGGTAGGCCTAACTCCTACAGGTTTTCCTTTGATTTCCCACAGGTGCCATACACAGGCATAAATAAATAGTCAAGTAAAGAAGTATTTCATAATCCCTTAATATTTGAACTTTTTGTGTGTTTATATTAAAAAGTGAAAACTATGATGTAGACACTATCCTTTAAACATAAAATTATTTTTGTGCCAGAAATTCTATTCTGTTTCTAAGCATTTATTTTCCCTAATTATTATTTTTTTGAAATTTGGTGTAAGTTTTAGAGAAAATATATCCTCTTATAAAGAAATCTCTTAATAATACTCTAGGATTTAGGTATGTCTCTATATCTTTTACAATATAGAGTGAATTCTCTCATAATATACTAATGTATCATTTGAACAATCATGTTAAGTTATCCATTTGTAAGATGCAGGAAGATTTGTAAAGGAATGTAAACAACAAAAAATTCATTTCTAAAATTTCAGGCACTTATAGCATAATTCTCCTCTTAAATTAATTTTAATTTCAACAGAAATCACTCTCTTTCTAACACTGCTGACACAATTGTAAGTTCTGAAATGAATAAAACATTATTCATAAGTGAAGTATTTTTTTATTTAGAAGCAAGTATATAAAGGTGGTTACTTAAAAATGTAATGATTTAGTTACCAGCAGATAATTTGTAAATACAAAGAAAACAATTTCTCTCTGTTTATGAGAGACTTTGCTATGTTTAATTCTGAATGTCTTATATCCAAGGAAAATAGGATGAATGATCAGGCCAGCATCAATGCTGAGGACGCAGCAAGCTGCATTATGAAATCTGGCTGCTAATAGACAATATCAGATACCTACTATTATTTACTCTTTTACAAATTAAAAAAAAAATGAAGCTCAAAAAGGTCACAGTTGATTTGGACTGCTGTACCTTGAATGGTTCAGTTTTAATCCATCTACGTAACATTTATCAACATGTGGTAAAATAAAGGGTATATTTCAAACATATTTGAATTCAACAACTTCATATTGAGATGTTAATTCAATACAATTATATTTGTCTTTTATTGTGTGAAAATTGTGATTCACAGAAAAGCACACGTATGGACTTCTTAGAGCTCCTGGAGGTATGGTGTTGTGTTTTTGTGTCCAATAAAAGGTACTATTGTCATTTGGACTTTCTAAGAACCTTAGGAGAAGGCTATGCTCCATAAGGAAATATATAATTGTGTAACTTTTCTAGTACATATAAAAACCATGAATAGCCATACAGATACAGCAGGTAGAGCTCAATGTGGGGCAGATGATTAATACTCATTGCCTACATTGGCAATTGTAATTCTTCATAGTAACTTTATGGCATCCATTATTATTATAACTGTATCAAATCATGAATCTGATTCATACATCAGCTAATATTGAACATAAAATCTTTCTGCACCTATATCACATGGAGTTTTAGCATATGGCTTCTTTGTTCTCAGAATATATTAATGATATTTGGAAAGAAATTCAAAATTTCAAAATTTATTCAAGTTGGTAATCTATTTACCCATATCATAGCAGCAAACCTTCCCCAGATATAAATTCATTAGCTGGACAGCATACTATGACTCCAGATTTCTAATACAATGTTGTTATTGCAACTATTGTTGTTACTCAGTTATAAAAAGCAATAAAGCTTCTCTGTGGAAATTTCTAAGGGAGACAAAAGAGCATTCTTGAGCAAGAATAACTACTGGGGCAGCAGGATACAACCCACATTTCTTGCTTTGAAGTTGTCCTCTCATGTTGAAATTATTTCTCCTGCTTTCCTTGAAAAGGAAGAATATGTTCTATTGCTGAGTATGAAGCATACACAAGTCATTCCAGTCTCAGAAGCTGTGCTGGCCACTTGCCCATGTTGTAAAGGCGTAAATGTTCTCCTTTTTTTCTTAAGTTGAGGTAGCTATGGCCTAGTGAGGGATGTGAACTGATTCTCAGGAGAACACAACTTTTCAATGTCTTCAAAATGGCAATATTCAATTTACATCGGAGTGGTTTAATGGCATAGCATGCCATTATAGGTATTCTATAAGATTTAGCTGCTAGTGTTCTTCAACCAAAGAACATTAATAAGAAAATAAATAAAAATTAAGTTTAAAAAATACTTATTATGTCTTAGAATTCATTAGGACCAGACACAAAACTACGAAAAGTTTAAGGCAGTATTTGGGTGTTCAAGAATATTTCAAATAGTCCTGCTCCACCTTCTAGGGACCTAGATTTTTGGTGCAGACAAAGAATCCAGTGAGTTTTCCCCCATTCACCTATCTCACCCTTTCATTCTAACCCATTTCCATTCCTTTGTGACTGTCTGATAACTTGTAGAACAGCTCTCTACTAGTGACCCCAAAGCCATCACATATGGCTTATAATCAGGGGTCCCACATTCACCATATTTACCTAGAAATCAGATTGGAAAACAGAAACCTAAAAAATTGAAGACCCACTCAACCAAGATGAGATTAGACTCCATACCATGAAATTCTAAAATTATCAAAATTTCAGATTCCTATATCACAACACAATAGAATAAATACAAACAATCAAGACAATATTCCAAACTAACAACTCTATTGAAATATATTTAGGTTATGGAAAAAGTAATTTAACCTAAGCACAAGGTATGCAAGACAGCAATTCTGAAGAATTCAAAAACTGTAAAGAGGATGTAAAGCAATACCTTAATTTAGACTGTGAAAACACAGTTGAATAAAGTTATAAAAATAATTAAGACATGATAATAGAATTTAACAAAGAAATAGCACTGCTAAAGAAAACCCAAACAAAAATAAAACTGGAAAGGAAACCTCAAAATGCCAAACAAAAATCTTAGCAGTAAGTCTCACCAACATATTAGAAGACATGGAAGACAGAATATCAGGTCTTAAAGAAAAAGTCAGAAGAAATGAATAGTTTAGTAAAAAGAAAATGCAAAAATCTAAAAAATGTACAGGGACAAATATCTAGGAATAGACCAAACCTACAAATAGTATAGAGGAAGGAGATGGAGTGCACATCAAAGGCACAGAACATATTGTAAATAAAACTATGGAAGAAAATGTCACGTTCTTACCAAGGAAAATAGGTAGGATAGAAGGGGATACTTACCAAGATACAAGAACCATACTGAACACCAAAGAGATTAGACCAGAAAAGAAAATCCCAAAACACATAATACTTAAAACACTAAATATAAAAAACAAAAAAAGGATATTGAAAGATACAAAGAAAAAAAATCCAAGTTACATACAAAAGTAGGTTAATTAGAGTAACACCTCAACTTCATAATTGAGACTCTGAAAGTGGAAAGGATATGGAAGATGTTCTAAAAGCTCTAAGGAACCACAGCTATCATCACAAACTAATATTCCTAGCAAAACTATCAATCATGATCGATAGAAGAAAAAAATATTCTATGAGAAAACAAATTTAAGTAATTTCTGACCACTAATCCAGATCTACAAAAAAACTAGTAATACAACTTTAGCATGAATAGAAGATTAACTTTACCTAAGAATACAAAAAAAGATAAGCAATTCCAGAACAATCAGACAGAAGAGAGGGAAATCCATTAAACAACATCAAAATAATGGGAATTAATAAGCACCAATCATTAATAAATTTCAATATTAATTTCTAATTTGCCAATAAAAATACATTAACTAATGGATTTAAAATTAGAAAACAGGATCCATCCTTCTGATGCATCTCTAATAAACATACCTGACCACCAAGAACAAATGCCATTTTAGGTAAAAGGGATGGAAAAGGTTATTTCAACAAACAAAACAAAACAAAAAGATAGGTGTAGGCATTTTACTATCTGACAAAACACATTCAAGAACAAAACTAATCAGAAAAATATCATAGTATTTAAGTAAAATCCACCAAGAAGATATTATAATTTTAAACATTTATGCAAGAAACACACGTTCATAAAATTTCATAATACAGCTAAAATTGATTATTCACCTTAACAAGTAGTAGTGGTTGAGATAAATAACAAACTCTCTCATCAATAGACTGGTCATTTAGAGAAAGCAGAACAGAAAATTTGGAGTTAAATAATGCCACAAATCAAGTGGACTTAACAGAAATATGTATAATATTGTACCCAAACACTAATGAATATAATTTCTTCTCAAAAGCCCATGGAGCTTTCTTTAGAACTCATCACATTTTAGGACATAAATCAATTTCCAAGAGATAGTAAAAATAATGAAATAATACCATTCATAAAAACCCAAATATACCCACAACCACAAGTCTTTCTAAAATATATACATATATGAAAGAAAGTTAAAGAGATATAGTATATAGTTAGGGAGAAAGTACCTCAACTAGAATCTTATATTACTAAAACTTCCAATGCCACGAATAGGTAACATGTTCTTAAGTCATTGGCCAAAGGGGTCCCATACCCCTGCCCACCAAATCAAATGTCACAGGCTATTTTCAAGGCTAGTGATTATTTTCAATAACCTGATGGCAAGGCCCTATTGTGGAAAATACAACTTACTTCAGTCACTGAAAATAGAAAAATAGAGCCACTGCCCATCCAGAAGCTTCATTTCTACTGTCTGGTGTTAATGATGCTGAAAATAAATTTGCACTCTACTGGAGGGCAAAAATAATTACCAGTTTCACCCATCTACACACCTCATGTCCCGATGTGGGAATGTCTTTCTGTATGCTGTGAATAGCAATCTTTAAATAAAGGAGCTGTTTTGGCCCATGACGGGCACCATAGAAAAAGTAAGAAGAAGAATCAGAATAGGTAGGAGGAGCAGGGCGGAGTCAGACAGAAGGAGCCAGAAGCCCAAAGGAGTAACATATAAGGAACACAGGTAAGCCATGGGCCACGTGGCAAGAAAGATTAATAGAAATTGGTTGATTTAAGATGTAAGAGCTAGCTAGAAATGTGCCTGAGCCATAGACCAAACAACATGAAGTTAATATAAGTGTCTGAGTCATTTCTGGGGGCCTAAACAGCAGCGGGAAACTAACGGTTCTGGGGCTGCAGGTCTGTGGGTCTGGGCCTCTGGCTGCCTGGGACCAAGAAACCACTTTGTAACAATGTCCTACAACAGAAACATACCTGCAAAATACTCCAATGTAATAGAAATAAATGTTACTGGAGTAATCAACCACTATTTATTGGACTTAAGGCACAGTTCACGAGAGGATCCCTTACATGATCCTGGCTTCCCTTAAGCTCTTGTTGGTTCTCAGTATTTATCCTTTCTTCCACAATACTGAACTCTTAAAATCTGTCTCTATATACTATGAATTACTGAAGAGTTGAATGGGGCTGATTTTCGTTCCATTCCTTTCCTTAAATAGTCTCAGGATAGTTTCTAAAGGAAGCTACTAACTCAGACTCTAAGACTCTAAACTGCTATCCACAGATCAGCTTAGGAATAAAAATGTGCAACAAAAGAGCAACTCTGAGACTCTCACAGTTTCCGTTATCATGATCCATGGAATTTAGAAGTTGGGTTCATTCTGAGGAGTTATCAAGGGCTTGCACATTTGTTTCTGCGCTTTAAATCCTGAGGGATTCAATCAAACTTCCATTTGAATACATTTCCTCCTCACTTTCTGAGATCAAATATATTTTGATGAAGGAGAAAACGGAACTGTTAGCTGTATAAAATATCAAATCTATGCTACCTAGGTGGAAGTGAATTTACTCTTAAGGCTTTGACACATGTCAGAACAGTTTCTATCACATTCTCTATCTATAAATATAGGCAATAATTTTTTCTAATAGGTAAAAATACTCTACCAACAAGAAGGCAAGCATGGAAACCTCGAAGAGTAAGTGTTAAGTGTTAGTATTATGTGTATACCTGGTATAGTTTTTTCCCATTGGTCAGAAAGCATCAGAGATAATTTCAATAATCAATGTGTCAGTGATTTTCATCCTTCCTAATGCTGTGACTCTTTAATACAATCTCTCATGTTGTGACAGCCCCAACCGTACAATTATTTTTGTTGCTATTTCATAACTCTAAATTTGCTTCTGCTGTGAATCATAATGTAAATATCAGCATTCTCAAGTGGTCTTAGGGTTATCCCTCTGAAAGGGTCATTTGACCCTAAAAGAGGTCATGAATCATAGGTTGAGAACTACTGTTATATTAAAAAGAGAAGAGACAGGGGCTAATGTGTCAATCACAATCATATATCTGAGAAATTTTACTTTAAATGCTTATGTGTGTTTGGTAGAAATAAATTTTTTAAAAAAATGGCGTTTTCATTTGAATCAAGATCTAAAACCATTTAAAGTAAGATCCCTACTATAAACATTCTACATTTAAAATGGCATGCATTTTATTTCACTAAAGTATATGACATTAGGCAAAAGTTTGGTTGCCTTGGTAACAATTTGGTACAAGGATTCATATCACACCAAAAGGAAGTAATAAAATGTTTTCAGTAGACTACACATAGTGTAGAGACATATAAAAATTAAAATAAATAGGAATAAAAATCCATTTTGTTGTGCTTAGAGCTTTCTTTTTTTAGTTTGAGAGAAGGATTCTAATTGCTTCACATTTCCTGAGGAACTAAAAGCTTTTCTGAAGTATCTTGATATTTACTGACAATCATGACAATTTTAAGGATTTTTTTAAATTTCATTGGTTTTTCAAATGTACTTTTTAAACTGCGTGCCTGATTGCCACATCTTGTTTTCCCAAATAAACTACTCAAAATCATTGTCGTCATCATGTCCCATTATTACTTTTCTGTAGTAAACAATGATCTTGCTCCTCAGTACAAAATAAGCTATATCTCTTTTATTCTAGCAAAGTCCCTTTGATGCAAAGAAGAACTAGATGGCCAGTCTTCAAAAGCATACTTTTCTTTATCAATAGATAAGCATTTTACTAAATAGGGATTTTCTATGAGAAATCATGTATTGATTTTCACCAAAATTGTTACCATATACAAGGGAGAATCTTTGACATGAAAACAGCCTTCATATGTGAGACAGTTGAGAAAAATATTAAGAGTTAAATAGGAAAGTCCATTTCATTAAAACATGTTTAATCCCCGGTTAGCAATTTTATTTATTTAAGATAAAAATAAATATTACATTTTAAGTGTATCTGGAAGGACAGTATCATTAATAATTTTGGTGTATTTCCTTAGTTTACTATTATGAATTTTACATAAGTAGTAAATAGTAACACTTCATGCGAATTTGAATGCCATTCTTCTCTAACATATATTGTTTTCTAATAATGTATTATCCTCATGTCAACATAAATAGGCTTTATAACTTGTTTTATATGTTGAAAGCATTATACTTGACTTTTAAATTTTATGACCTAGAATCTTTGTCTTTATTAAAAGTTGGCATCATTCATAAATTTTCTATTTTCTCTTTGACATGTTTTGGGGAAGACATGGCTAGATAAAAACAAATTTACAAAAAACAAAATATTAAACAAAAAAGAAACCCCATTCTATGTGACACATGTATGAAGATCTCATTTATCCAGTCATGCACTGCATAACGAAATCTCCTCAAGGATAAATAAAGTACGGAGGTCTGTGAGGTTAGAATAGAAATCCAAAATTCTGGTTGGATAATAGGACCATGTGCAAAGATTCAAGAGAAGAAGGAATACTGGGGGAACAATGGCACTGTAGAGGGACTATGTTGTTTCATTGTAAATAATTGCCCCTGCCTAAGAGTTTAATAAAAAGCACTGATTGGCCAAAGACAGACAGGAAGTGTGGACGGGGCTACCAGACTAAAAAGACTCTAGGAACAGGCAGAACAGAGCAGAATGCCAGAGAGAAGCCAGAAGAAACAGAGGACAACTATGCTGCTCTGAGAAAAGGTACTGAGCCGCATGGCTGAACAGGATTAAGAGTCATGGGTTAGATAAGGGTAAAGGGTTAGCAAGTTATATGCCTGGGCCTTAGGCCGATCAGCCTAAAACTATTATAAGCATCTGTGTGTCTCTGTGGGTCTATGGGCCTAAACCTTGAGGCTAGGCCAGAAATTTGGGGCCAGAAACCTCCTTCTACATGGCACTCTCAAGAAAATTTATGGTGAAAAGTTCAGCAGAAATTTTTGTGGACCTCACTAAACTCTATGGAGTATAAAAACATGGACCTTGTCACTGAAAAGTTAATACAGAGCAGTGTCCATGAGATCTTGACTGTTTGAAAAGCTAGTTGTGATAAGTAAGGCAGCCATCCAATACAGTATGAAGTTTCTAGTCTGGACTATATCCTGACTATCTGTCCCAAATAGACCACCCTCAGGTGCTTAGTCCCAAATAATTACACAAAGTCTTATATTAATTTCATACTGCTTGGCCTATAGCTCAGGCATATTGCTAGACAGTTCTTGTATCTTGGCTCATTTGCATTAATCTGTCTTGCCATGTGTCCTGTGACTTTTCTGTGTTTCTTTTGCATGTTGATTCTTGAGTGATTAGATTACATCTCTCCTGACTTGGCCCTCCTTCCCCTTTTTCTATGCCCAGATTTTCCTCCTGCTTCTAAGATGCCTTACCATAGGGCAAAAAGTCTCTTTATTAACCAATGATATTTACAGCATAAAGAAAGACATCCCATATCAACCCAAATATACCCACAACCACAGGTCTGGAGAACGGTACCTCCTCAGAAACAAAGTGGGGAAGTGGGGGTAGTACCTTTGAGAGGGGTTCCATGGAAAATGCAGTTGTCATAGCTGATAACTATTCCATGAATAAAATTTATGTCATTTTTTATTGTCCCTATTGGATTTTGTTGCTTGTATGTGTATGGGGGGGGGGGTGTTTTCTTTTTGCTGTTGTTGTTTTTGTTTTGTGAATTTAATTCTAGCTAGAATTAACCAGGAAGAAAAGCCTCAATTGAGAAAATGCTTCCATCTAGATTGCTTATATGCAAGCATATTGGGCATTTTCTTGACTGTTGATTGATATGTGGAGAGGGCAAAATCCAATGTCAGTGCTTTTACCTCATGGTAGGTGGTCCCAGGAGGTGTAAGAGAGCAGGCTGAGAAATCCCTGAGAAGCAAGACAATAAGCAGCCTTGCTCCGTGGCCTTTGCCTTAGTTTCTGCATCCAGTTTCCTGTTCTTACTTCCTTTCATCATATAACTTGATAAGTGACTTGTACATGGAAATAAGCAAAATAGAGTACAAAAAAATAATAATAAGTAAAGTAAAGATGGAAATTACAAACGGCACTCTAACACGGGTCACAAATACACATATAAAGCGTGAGAAAGCTTTAAAAAGGTACTAGAACACAGAAATGGAGCCAAAAACAGCTTCTGAAGTGTGTATCTCAAGTGAGTTATGGTATAGAGATGTCCTAATGTGGTGTGTGGTTTGAGATTAAAAACTGCTGAGCTTTCGAGTGAAGTTTAAGCTGGGACAAGGTCAGTTCCTGGAGTCTCACAGAAGACTAGTTCAAGCACAAGCTGATTATGACAGATTTAAGTTACTGCTCTAGGAGGCAAAAAGGAAACAGAGTCAAAAAAGGCTTCTTAGTAGAATCATTTTCTTGGAAGTGTTCTTTGCTGGTGGCAAGCAGAGGTGTGACTCATTTAACAGACACTTCCTGACAAAACACTGTGAGTCTTTTACAAGGCCCTGCTGTGAAATACTTAAATGGAGTTCATGAGCAGTGGGCAGTGTTCCTTTACTTGGTGGCAATATGGACCCTAAAATTCCCCAGAGTGGTAACTGTGGCTCCTGCCAGTACCTCTGCTAAAAAGCTAAACTCTCTATGAAGCTAGACTATAGGAGCTGGGTGGAGCCAGCCAGCCCCCCTAGTCAAGCCTTTAATGCTAGCTATACCTTCCATACCTTGGCAGATTAAAGCTGTGGTCAGAAACAGAAAAAGATATGAGATGAGAGATATACAGCAAAGACAGATTCTCCCCCCCCCAAAAAAAAACCCTCTAAATGGTTTACAGTGTGTTTAAAAATATAAGCAGGCTAGGGAGGAAAAAGAAAAAGGAAAAAGGATAGAGAAAGTCCATTAAAAAAGAAATAGAGTGAAAAAAAAGCCACATAAAGATGTAAATTACAAAGAATTTCTGGATACTGTATGTTATTGTCTTGTCTTTAAGTTTTTTGACTGCAAAGAAAATAGTAAGAGCTGCTAAAAAGACATTTGATTATAACTGCTGCTGGAGTAATCCAATTTACATATTTTGTAAATGATTTGACTTTAAAATTGAAATAAAAAGTAATGCTACTTTGAAGGAGAGATTTTTCTCTTTATTTCCACAGAAAATGAAAGGCTATGGAGTTATTCCTGGTAAAATAACTTCCTATCTATAATTTCTCATATAGACAAATGCTAATATTTTCTACTGTAATCATAACAAAACAAGCTATATGTGTGTGTGCATGTGTCTGTTTATACATACATATATATATATATATATATATATATATATATATATATATATATATATAAATGAACACCACATACATTAATATATGAATACCACATAGACGTAAAGATGACAGACTATACCAAGGGGCGGCTAACGCAAACTCTAGGAATACTAGAAGGTGGACTGTGTGTTGCTTCCCCCCTCATCACTCCTCCCACTCCCCACCAGCCCTTCACACCTGATTTAACCCCCATCACCTCCTCTGAAAATGTAAGACCTTCATGGGGAGGTCAGTTAAAGAACATCCAAGCCCCTCCCCCATGCATTAAAGCTGTGCAATGTGTCCTTCCATAGGTAATGGGCTCCCCAAAAACTAGCTCATGTACCAGGATCATAGATCCTGATCCCACTGCCTTAGGCATCTCATATGGTTCATGTTACATAACTGTCTCCCATATACAGAGGGACTAGTCTGGTCCCATGCAGCTCCTTAGCTGTTGGTCTAAAGTTTGTGAGTTCCCGCTAGCTTGGTTTAGTTGTCTCTAGAGATTTCCCCATCATAATCTTGACCTTGCTCATATAATCCTTCTTCCCTCTCTTTGACTGAACTCCTAGAGCTCAGCCTGGTGCTTGGCTGCGAATCTCTGCATCTGCTTCCATCAGTTACTGGATGAAGGCTCTATGATGACAGTTAGGGTATTCACCAATCTGATTACTGGGTTTAGCCAGCTCATGCATCCCCTCCACTATTGCTAGTAGTCTAATCAGGGGTCATCCTGTGGATTCCTGAGAACTTCCCTAGAATCAGTTTCTTCCTGATCCCATAATAATTCCCTCTATCAATATCTCTTTCATTACTTTCCCATTCTGTCACTTCCTCAGCTTGACCATTCTGTCCCCTCATGTTCTCATCCCTCATCCTCTCTCTATTGTCCTCCCTCAGGTTACTGAGGAGATCTTACCTATTTCCCCTTCCCAGAAGGATACATGAATCCCTCTTAGGATCCCCCTTGTTAGCTAGCTAGCTTCTCTGGAGCTGTGGGTTGTCGTCTCATTATCTTTTACTTTATATCTATTATCCACTTACGAGTGACTACTTGCCATATTTGTCTTCCTGAGTTTGGGTTATATCATTCAGAATGATATTTTCTGGTTCTATTCATTTGCGTACAAATCAGCCTCCCAAGTGCTGGGATTAAAGCCCTATGCCACCATTGCCTGAAAGTTTTTTTAATAATTTTAAAGGTTACATTAAAGGATATTATAAAATAATTTACAATACTTACCTTAAATGATCACTAATAAAAGAAGACATAGGTAGGCATGGATGGTTTTAAAATTTTTTAAATTCCTCTATAATTTTTTTTTCATATTGAGCACAATACTAAATAAAGTTTATCTTTAGATATTGGTGACATGACTAAGTTCCCATTTATTATCATTTTCTTTATAAACTCATGGTAAATTCAATTTTGTTTTATAACAGAGAAAATAAAATTTATACTCTCTTAAAATGTTTTTGAAAGTTTATCTGGTTTTGATTCTAGTCTGTCCTACCTGAGCCATGACCTTTGATGTCTCTAATCATAGTTCTCAGTACCTGTGAAGATGATGAACAGTATGGATTCTGCTTGCCTGCTACATTTTTGTAATATAAATTAAAATGTATGTGAACATGCTATATAAATCACATCATTCCATAAATATAGATATCATTATAACTAAAGATATAACTATATGGCTAAGTAAAGAGATGGGAGAAAAGATAAGTAGTTGCTTCTGCCCCTCAGCAGATACACACCCAAGTATAATTTAGTAAGCTACACTCAAAGGATGCTGAGGACAGCAGAATAGAACTAGGGTGGGGTGAGGAAAGGGGATACAGAAGTCGAAATTTTAAAACTTGCTTACAAATCTTATATAATTATCACTTCAGCCAGAAGTAAAATTCCCTCCCTTAAAATCCACTGTGATCAGTTACTAAGAACACCCAGATGGCTGGATACTTTGCCCATCTGATTACATGATGGCAAAAGAAAGATCGTCAAGGTTTCCCAATCTAGCCACATTTTATTCCTGAATTTCTCTCTTATAATACAGGACTATGTGAGATCTTTACTAAAACTAATCAGATACTAACAATGGTATGTCCACTTCAAAAAAATTCAATTCACCTACTTCAAAATATACTATATTAAGGACGGGAGTGATGGCTCAGGTGTTAAGACCTCTTACAAAGGAGCCAAGTTCAAGTCCCATAATGCACATGGTAACCCACCACCCTCTGTAAATCCAGTTTCAAGGGCTTTTCTAGTCTGACCTCCATGGGTTCCTTAATACACATGGTATATGCACATTCATACACTTAGGAACATACACATGCACATGAAATAAAATTAATATGTTTTAAAACAAGTATATACACCACCTGACACTCCTGAAAAAATATTTCATCAGAAATTAGTGTATTAATATGAATAATTACTTTATCATTTGATCTCAGCATATTTAAACACATTATTAATTTGCTATCTCAAATATCAGTTTTTGCTAATAATGAACCAAAAGAACATTAATTTTGTCAATGATTATATAATACTTTCTTATATGTCCTCAACATTCTAATTCAAATTGATTTCAATTATAGCCTGCCTCTTCTCTCCCAGATGCAATTGTTTTGAATTCTTTTGGCATCTGTAAATATTTTTTTCTCTCTCTCTCTCCCCCTTTCCTCTCTCCTATAATTTTCTCCCTTCCTTCCTTCCTTCCTTCCTTCCTTCCTTCTTTCCTTCCTTCCTCCCTCCCTCCCTCCCTCCCTCCCTCCCTCCCTCCCTCCCTTCCTTCCTTCCTTCCTTCCTTCCCTCCTTTCCCCTTCTCTGATTTCCCATGATTTTCTGGAATATTACCTGATGTTCCCAAGGATTGTGTAACACACAGAAAATTCATCTCGGATTGAACTCCCTCCTTCTCCATAATCCCTAATTATGGTGAACAGAGTTCAAGATTTAAAGCATGTGACCATGATCTTACAGTGAGAACACTGTAATCATCTCTGATGATTTTTCACTTTCTATTTTTTAGGCAGCAGTATTTCCATGTCTCCCTAAAGTATATTGTGGAGCCTACTTGCTTTATCTGACTCTAGTTTTTTTAAAAAAGAAAAATAGAAAGAATCAGGTAGGATTGGGTATGGTTAACATGAAAAAATTTGAAAACATGCTATAGCCCTGTTATCTAAGTCAGTGTTATATTTCTTCTGTGAGGGGACACAGTGACCATGGCAACTATAATAAAAAGAAAATATCTGATTGAGGTTTTTTACAGTTTCAGAGGCTTAGTTCAGTCCTAGCTTTGCTGGGAGCATGGTGTCATGCAGACAGACATGTTGCTAGAGAAGTAACAAGAGTTCTCCATTGTATCCATAGACAACAGAGAGACACTGGGAATGACTTAGGCTTTTGAAAGCCCCAAACCTACCCACAGTGACTCATCTTCTCCAACAAGGCCACACCTATTCCAACAAGGCTAGATCTCATCTCCTAATCCCTCTTAAGTAGTGTCACTACCTTATGACCTAGTCATCTAATTTATGCGCATATGAGGGAAACCATTATTATTCAAACCACCACACCTAACTTTTGTTATGCAGGTCTAGCAAACATTTGTCAAGTAGATCAAACCATAAAAATAATAAACATCTGTTTCTATTCACATAATCATGCAATATCTCAGTGTCTCAGGGTTGAGGGTTTAGAGGTGGTATAATTCAGAGCATTTAAATAGAACATAACAAAACTCTCTTTTAATGACTAGCACCTTTCTAGCACTGAAACTTCTAACATTATATTGCTCTATGAAAAAGTAGTAAGAAATATTTCCATTATAAGACAGTTATGTAAAAATAAAAACTTTATCCTATGACTTATGTCAGAAAACTTTCACAGAGAGATAAATACATAAATATTCTCACTGAAAGTGATTATTGCCAACTATTCTTTTTCCTCAATATTTCATACCTAAAAGAGTTACCTAAAATCAACAAAGAGCAAGTCAAAAAAAAATATGAAAAAGCATTCATGATTAATGAATACTGCTTTTATCCCCACAATGATTTAATCCTAAGGTATCTTTATTATATACTATATACAGTAAAAGGTCAAAATTAATATAACATGTAAAAAGAATCATATAACTGAATTTATGTGAGAGGAAAAGAGTAATAAATGTAAAATAAAATATAGTCAAACTGTTGATCTAAATGATCTACACATATATCTTATAATTTCTTTTTTACAAAGCCAATTCCCTCAGAGCCTCAGATAATAATTTTCATGAAGTATTTAAGTTCTTGTCACCTTGTAATGTTTTAAATAAATAACTTATCTCTTGATGTGTTTATCCAATTTGGGCCATATTTAATATCTCCCAGCAATTTTTGTAGAGCATTGAAAGTTTGAAATTGATCTCCTCTGATTTTTACTTTCCATGGTTGAATTTTTGTATATCAATCTTATATCCTAAATAATTAATATACTATCCTCTGTATATTTTTCAGGAACAATTTATAATTCTCAAAAAGGCAATTTTTACTTCTTCAAACATTTTTAAGTTATTTGTGTGTGAAAAGGAAGTAGGGTATCATCCATATAATGATAAATTACAGATTTCTAGTGGCTGTTGTACAAAATATTGATACAAGATAGTACTGTTTAACATCCCCTGTGAAAGAACTTTCCACTGGTATCTTTTAACATGCTAAGAATTATTAAAAGTAGGTTCTGTGAAGGCAATTTTTCTCTATCCTGTTCTTTAAAGGCATAGTAAAAAATCAGGCATTTAAATCAATCACTATAATAGACATTCTTTAGATGATAAAGAAGGCAGGCAATTCCAGTCTATAAAGATCCCATTAGTTAATTGGTCTTATTTGTAGCTTTTAAATCTTTTTAACATTCTCCATATTCAGCTGTAGTGGAATTATGTTGTTACATTGTAAATAATTATCTGGCTGCTGGTTTAATAAAAATGCTGATTATCTGAAGGCAGACAGGAATTATAAGCATGGCTACCAGACTCAGAAAACTCCGGGAACACAATGAGCAGAGCAGAGACACCAAAAGAGCCAGCAGATACAGGGGAAAACTATGCTGCTCTGAAAAAAACGTACTGAACTGCATGGCTGAACAGGATAAGAATCACGGATTAGTTTAAGAACAAGAGCTGGGTAGCAATATGCCAGAGCCATGGGCTGATGAGCATAAAATGAATACAAGCATTTTTGTGTTTCTGAGGGACTGTGGGTCTGTGGGTCTGCCTACATTCAGGATTTATTTTTAATAACAAAGTAGGAAAATTTGAAAGACTGGTCAATTCAATACATTGGGCATTTAACTATTCCCGTACCAGCTGTCCCAGTGCCTGTATTTTTTTTTTTTTTTTTTTAGTGTTAAAGACTATTGTTCCACCTCATATAATATTCCTTTATACTGTGTGAAGATGTGTCACTGTGATTGGTTTAATAAAAATCTGAATGGCCAATAGCTAGGCAGGAAGTATAGATCTCAGACAGGTCTCAGAGAAGAAGAAAGCAGAGTCACCAGCCAGATGTGAAGGAAACAGAATGAGCAGGACAGACTAAAGGTAATAATCTGGGTCATGTAAAAGAATCTAGATTTTAAAATATGGGCTCGTTTAAGTTATAAAGACTAGTAGAATGAGTCTCAGCTAATACTAAGCTTTCATAATTAATAATAAGTCTCTGTCTCTTTTTTGTGACCTAGTAGCTCAAAGAAATATCTGCCTACAGTTCCACCTACATAGGTTTGTCAGTTAACTAATTTAATGGGACATCTGCTGGTACTCTGAAAGACTATCAGCTATTGTGCCATGTTTATGTACAACCTGAAAAGTCTGTGGCCATTCTTGATAATACCTTTTAATATTTCCCTCCCAATATTTATTTTATGGTTTGTTTCTAAAATTGGAGGGAAATTGATCTGTGTTTTCCACTGCTATCACAAATCATGGCTCATAAATTTATTGATATGTTTGCCACATGTGCTTTTAATTTTACTATCTGTCCTTCTGCTCCTAAATACTAGACCCATCTTGTGTGTTTTATCTAAGATAAATTTTCAATCCCAAGAAACAGAGCATTTCCCTCCTGAAGAGACCAAATTGGATGTCAAGATTTTGGTGAAACTATTGTTACATCTGCGCCTGTGTCAAAAAACCTTCAATTTCAAGGCCATTTATATGTGTTGCTCTCTAATTGATTCTAGCAATTTGGAAAAAAATGCTTATTTTCTTGTCTCTCCTGCACATTTTGTTGTATCTATAGAAGTTGTACATTTTTTACATACAAAGTAGTATGGGTTTTAACATCAGATATTAAGTCTTTTAATTTTTCAGTGAATGAGTTTCTCTTATAATGACAGGAAATTGTCAGTATTTGACTGAAAAAATTTGATATTGGTATCTACATGTTTTCCAATTGCCAACAGTCACCTTGCCAGTCTCTTATTGACCTACATTCATTAATAAAATGTCAGCATTCGCCATACCTTCTGAATACTCCAGAAAGCTGTGGCCAGCTATTTAGATTATCTCTAGGGGAAAAAAAAAAAAAAAAAAACATGGGTTCTTAAATTTTTTCCTACCATACCTTTTCAAATTGCCTTGTTTTTTGCAATGAAAACATCTAACATTTTGATTTTTCTTAAAATTTCTAGAAATTACTTCTATCAAAGCACTATCATAAGCATAAGATCCAATATCAGCTCTCTTTCTATTACATCCATTTGTGCCAATCTAGCTTTTAAAGGCCTAATTAAACTTTTGCATTCTGAATTAGCATTTCCAAAAGCCAAAAATTCAATTAGTATTCAACTTCTGGATATGATATCATTCTATTTACAGCTGAAGTCAGTCTTTGTAAAAAAAAAAAAAAAAAAAAAAAAAAAAAAAAAAAAAAAAAAAAAAAAAAAAAAAGCTTCTTTTGTGTAATTTTAGTAGATGAATTTGTCCTCTTTCCTGATTCTTTAGCCCTGTCCCTAGCATTTAAAGCTGCTATATGACATGGGGCCAAGACTATCAAATCTAAATAATCCTTGAAAATTAGGATTACTGGCCTTTACCAAGATTCTGTTCTTGTGAAATTTTTATACCTCTAGCCCTACTTCATTGTTCTCTTTCCACTATATTTTTGCTACCTTCAAATATTGCTGCAACTAAGTCTTTCCAGTTTTGTGGAATAATTCTATTGATTTGCCCATAAACTTATTAACATCAACTTTACATAGAACAAATGCATACTTTATGAAATGACTGTTTCTCTAAACTTCTTCAAATAAAACGTTTACAGGACTCCAGTGAACTTCTCCATAGCCTTGAAGATACAAATTATGTGGTGGAGATTCTTACATAGTAATTGGATAAACTAATGTTGGTTTTCCAATAACCATGGGTAACTCTTCTTCAATTTCATAATGCAAACGTATGGCTGATTCTGTATTTGAATTTTTTATTTTCACTAGTAAGTCTTTTTAAGGCTTGTATTTTTCAGTAAAATTTCCATATTTGGCATAGTTATCAAACCATTTCTAAGAACAAAATGTGAATTACCAAACTGATAGTAATTAAAATCAGTATTATGTCAATCCTGCTAAGTGGTTTATTTCCTCATTTGTTTTTTTTTCATTAGCCATCCTAATGTGGCAATGTCTCTCTGTATGCTGTGAATATCAATCTTTAAATAAAGTAGCTGTTTTGGCCCATGACAGGCACCATAGAAAAAGTAGGAGGAAAAATCAGAGCATAGGCAGGACAAGTAGGGTGGAGCCAGACAGACCAAGCAAATCTCCTGCAACAATAGGTTCTTTAAAAAGAGCTGATGACCTAAAATCCTTATAATTATATCATATGGCTGGTTCCCATAAAGAAATACTTCGCCTCTTCAAATTGCTAGATGCTGACATTGTCAGTGGCATGTAGAGCCAACTCCATGCCAGTTACAAGCTTCATATCAGCTTCTACACCTTTAAGTCTTACTAATTAACCTTTAAGAAATTATTCATTTTTAGTCCCCTCAACAAGTCTTCATACTTTTCTTTTTTTTTCAACCCACTTTTCTCTCACTCAACCCATGTCCTTCAAGATTCCTTGGCCACACTGAAGCAAATCTCATTCTAAGTGATCATTTTTCTCTTCTTTTTACTTCTTGATTATTCATTGTTAAGAGATTAGACCTAGACACATACAGATACTCAAAGGAGAAACCAAGGGAGCTTCAAGAAGAAATAAACATGTTTGCAGTACCCACATTCACAATTCTGTCTCTTTTACAAAACATCTTTCACTTTTTCTGATTAATCGTTAGAGAAATAAACCCTTAGAAATTTTCTCTAATTACCTTTCCATTGTAATTTTTAGTATGCTGGGCTTTATTGGCAAAGCAGAAACATAGTTAAATTTCTAAAAGAAAAAAACGAAAGCATAAAGATAAGTTTCTTATCTCTGCTTCTTTTAGTATTAATAGAGGATCTTAGTGTCAAGAAAGTCTTTCTTCCTTTGAGTATGTGAGTAGAGAAAGACAAACAATGAGGCTAATAATTTACTGCATCAAAGAAAATGATTATGGCATCTACCTCCTGTGGTGGGAAATCAGCCTTGAGGCCCCAGTGTATCAGGAGTAGCCAAGCCAGGTTATGACCTGACTCTCTTGCTGTTTGCTTCCTCCAACTCTTGGAGAAAGGACCAGACCAATTTCCACTGTCTGGATTAGTCCAGCTTTCCAGGAATTGCCCAACTGTTCAATCTCTTGACACAGTGAGTATTTCATATAAACCCATTAAAAAATATTAACCTTTTAATCAGTTGTTATTGACTAATACCAATTACATTTGGCACCCAATGTGGGACACAAGCAAGCAAATATCAGGCCTATTGATACCAATATACTATAGAGGATAAATTTTTACTGCTTAGCATTTATATCTCTTTACCTTTAAAAAGTTTGTGGTCTCAACTCAATTATAAATCAAGCTGGATTTGGAGATGAGCAAGTGGCATTCTCTTTCTCTAAAACCAAACTCATTGGTAAAAATAATAATAATAATAATCTGTTTGATATCAGACAAACCATCTAGTATGGGACAGAAGATAGCCAAAATATATAGGGACTATTGTTACTATAATTTTATTTATAATTCTATTTCTATATGTACTTATTCTTGACCTTTTAAAACTTTCTTTGTATATAGTTCTCTCCAAAAATTTAAATTTCCCAGGTTGAGATCAATAATATTTCAGTTTCCACAATAAACAATAAATTATCCTAACAGAGATCTGTAAAGCATTCAGAAAGAAGATGGGGCTTCACCACAACAATTCTACCTGATTCATTATGATATTTTGTTAAGCTGGTGAACACTACTCAGTGATTGGTTCTGGACTAAAAACTGTTCAGGACAGTTGTAAGATGGCTTACTATGATTATCCATCATATTACACCTTTAACAGAACTTTAGATAGCCTTACCAAGTACTCTGAGACTAGATATAGATTTTACAGTCAGCCCATTGAGACATAACCACTGTTTTAGTTTTTACAGGACTCCACAGAAATACTCTCACCCTCAGATAGCAGGAAGCAATTCTAAGAAAACTTCACCACCTCTCCTGATAAGTTTTGTCTTCTAAGGGTTATGGATAATTATTATTCTATTATGGTGGTTATAAGTTATATTTGAATTGAGGGTGGAACAATAAAATTAGACTCAGGAATCCCTTTTGAAGAAGAAAATTGGAGAAAATAGGACAGATTTAAGTAGATTATTGTATCTACCTGTAAACAAATTTAACCAATTATTAGCCATAGACAATTTGCACTGTATGGATTATTGTAAATTGATACAAATGTGAAATAATTTTATGTCTGTTTAAGATAATTTGATATTAATACAAATTTGAATCTGTATTTGTAATATTGTACACAGGCTTCTACCTTTGTTTAAAATATTTTATACATTAATGATAAATTAATTATTTTTATCATTTTCACTATAAAATTCTACATCTGTTTAATTATATTTGTCATCAAATATATATATGTACATATGTATGTATGTATATATATATATATATATATATATCTTACCTCTATTGAAGATATTTAGTATATTAATACATATTAAGGATAGTATACTGTTGTTATTTTGCACTATACATTTTGATCTCTGCTTAAGATGTTTGTATGACTGTCACACTTGAAGACATTCTCCCCAAATTGTACATCTATTTACAGATTGCCTACCATTATAATATAAACCTTAGTCTTAAGGCTGATAAAAATTATAGGTCATAGTTAGCTATGTTTATCATGCATTAATCATGTTAATTATGTTTTCCAGATGTTACAGTAGAATATGTCAGATGGATATGCATTCTTTAAGTACTTCATAGACCTAGAGAATATGGCATTTAAATGTTTTGTTATTCAGAATTCAGTTACAAAAGATACCATTGCTCCTGGTAGCCCTTTTTTCCCCAAGAAAATGTTGGGCATCAAAGACTCCACATGGAGTTTGTCTTCCTTGGCAGATAATGGCTTGTTGGGCAAAAAAATTTCCCTGCCTTGACTGCTGACAGTAAGCATGCCATCCAACCCAGAATGAAAGATAGAGACTGCTAAAACCTGTCAAAACAGGAGATGGTTTCACAAATATACTCTGCTTCTGAAATAATGTGTCAGCTAAAAAGTAGCTAAAAAGTTGGATGTTCCAACATAGAAGAAAAGCTGCATGTGACCATCCAGGCAGTTGGCTGTCGTTATCCTCTCTTGCTAAATTTTGGAACTTGCTTGCTTACTTAAGTAATATATTTTTCTTCTCAGGTCTTGATGGAGTCAAAGACTAGATAAGGTTATGATCATCTCATATCTTAGCTAAGAGCAATTAGGTATCAGATTCATGTTATTCAAGATAGCTTTGGAGTAATCTCTGTATATTCTGGGGATTCATTAAAAGTCTCAGAAGTTTTGGAGATATCAGAGGGAATCTACCCACAGTCTATATGGGAGGGGGTAAAAGTAAAATCTCCAGAAGTCCAATCCACTCTTACCCTGCCATTGTGGAGGAAACACCTTCCCAGGCCAATTAAAAAGGTTAAAATCTATTTTAAAAAGACATAATACCTGGAATGATAGAAAACTTAAAGAAAAAGAAAAAAAATCAGGAAAAAATATAAAGCAAATATTTTGGCAAACTTCTATCAATGAACAAAGGTCAAAATTAAAAGTACAAATAAATGATGTTATTATTGAAGGCTTATTGGACACAGGCATGGATGTATCCATAATTTCACCAGAGTCATGTCATCCAAATTGGCCCCTTCAGGAGGTAAGTGTTCAGTTTTGGGTATTGAGTCCATATCCCAGGTAAAACAGAGTGAAAGATGGCTTGCACATATAGGACCAGAAGGACAGAGAGGAATATTAAAGCCATATGTGGTTAATATTGCTATAAATTTATGGGGAAGAGATTTACTGCAACAGTGGAACACGCAGATTAATATTCCTCCAAATACAGAAATAAGCCATGAACTAGCACATGGTTCCAGAATAAATATCAGAAGGTATTATGAGAAACAGTCATAGAACATTCAGGTTATAGAGAAACAAGGCAAAACAGCTGCTGATCTTTCAAAAACACCCATAGCACTACCTCTAAAATGGCTAACAGAGAAGCCTATATGGGTTCATCAACGGCCTCTAACAAAGAGAAATTGCAGGCCTTAGAGAAGCTGGTACAGGAACAGTTAAATGCACAGCATATAGAAGAATCAACCAGCCCTTGGAATTCTCCTATATTTGTTATTAAAAAGAAATCTGGAAAGTGGAGAATGGTAACACACTTAAGGGCGATCAACAAGGTGATCCAGCCAATGGGCGGGCTCTCTATAATCTAGGATTCCTTTGCCTTCTCTGTTACCCAAAGAATGGCCTATTATAGTTATTGATTTAAAGACTGTTTTTTTTTTTTTTTTTTTTTTTTTTTTTTTTTACAATACCTTTATGAGAGCAAGACAAAGAAAAATTCACCTTTACAGTGCCCACTTATAATAATTCTCAGCCTGTAAAGAGATTCCAGTGGAGGGTCCTCCCTCAAGGAATGCTGAATAGTCCTACTCTGTGCCAGTATTTTGTTCAAAAGCCAATAGAACAAATACACAAGAAATTCCCACAATCTATAATTTATCATTACATGGACAGCATCTTGTTGACCAATTCAAATATTGATACGTTGGAAAAACTTTTTGAAGAAGTAAAAAGAATTTTGCCTGCTTGGGGATTACAGATTGCCCCAGAAAAAAATACAAAGAGGGGATTTCATTAATTATTTAGGATATAAAATAGGCCAACAAAAAATTAGACTCCAAAAGGTACAGATCAGGAGAGATAGATTAAAGACATTTAATGATTTTCAAAGGCTACTAGGAGACATTGCCAACTTACGACCAATTATTGGAATTAAAAATGATGAACTAGATAATCTGTCCAAAACATTAAATAGTGACAAGGACTTAAATAGTCTGAGATAATTATCACCTGAAGCTGAGAAAGAACTGGCTTTGGTAGAAAAGAAAGTACAAGAGGCACATGTGGATCATGTGGATCCAGACCTTAATTGCATTCTAGTTATCTTGCCCTCTAAGCATTCTCCTACAGGAATTTTAATGCAAAGAGAAAATGTTATATTGGAATGGATATTTCTTTCACATAAACCAAGCAAGAAGTTAAAGACATATGTGGAAAGGATTTCTGAACTTATTTTTAAAGGAAAATTAAGACTTTGTCATTTGACAGGAATGGACCCAGCAGAAATTGTTGTAGCTTTAATAAATGAAGAAATTGACCAATTATAGATAGAAAGTGAACCTTGGCAGAGAGCCTGCAGTAATTTTTTGGGAGATATTAACAACAAATATTCTAAAAGCAAAAGGATTGAATTTCTAAAGAAAACTAATTGGATTCTCCCTCGTATTGTACAAGATAAACCAATTTCCAGAGCTCCTACCTTTTATACCAATGCAAACAAATCAGGAAAGGCTGGTTACAAATCAGAACATATAAGTAAAGTGACTCAAAGCCCTTATAAATCTGTTCAAAAGTCAGAATTATATGCCATAGTGATGGTGTTAATGGACTTTACAGAACCACTTAACATAGTCACTGACTCTCAGTATGCAAAAAGAATTGTTCTACATATTGAAACAGCTGATTTTATTAATGATGAATCAGAATTAACCTCATTATTTATTTAGTTACAAGGAATACTCAGGACTAGAAATCATCCCTTCCATATAACACATATTCGATCCCATACAGGTCTGCCAGGTCCTTTAGCACAATGTAATGGTGAAATTGATAAATTATTAATAGAAAATGTACTAGAGGCATCAGAATTTCATAAAAAAGCATCATGCTAATTGCAAAGGATTAAAAAAGATTTCTCTGTCACTTGGCAACTAGAGAGCTAGTAAACTATATGCCTGGGCCTGAGGCTGATCAGCCAAAAACTAATGAAAGCCTCTGTGTGTCTCTGTAGGACTGTGGGACTGTGGGACTGCGGGTCTGCGGGTCTGCGACCTAAACTTTGAGGTTAGGCCCGAAAGTCTGGGCCAGAAACCTTTTACTACAAAGCATATTACAGGAATACCACACAGTCCTACAGGGAAAGCAGTCATAGAGAGATCAAATTGAACTCTAAAGGATATGTTAAGTAAACAGAAAGGAATAACAAAGACCCCCAGAGATAGTGCTTTATTAACTTTGAATTTTCTCAATGCTAATGACAAAGGAACAACAGCTGCTGAAAGGCATTGGACCATAGAAAAAAAACAGCTGGACTAAATCATTCTGTTTACTTCAAAGATGTACTAACCTCTGAATGGAAGCCAGGGTATGTGCTACGTTGGGGAAGGAGTTTTGCATTTATTTCCACAGGTGAAGAAAAGATATGGATACCACCAAAATTAATAAAGACTTGAACAGAACCAGAGAAACTTCATGAATCTAAGAATTGATAGCTCATCCACCCATATTACAATTCTTTCAGTTGTAAGAAAAAAAAAAAGAAGGGTTGGGGCAGGTTTCTGTTCTTGTCTTTACAGGAATACCCATCTTCAAGAAGTTAAAAGGCCTTGGATATCTAGACATCTAAAGCAAAAAAGAGGCTATCCAGGAAAATTTGCAAATAAAAGAATATGATAACTATTGGTACCAGTATACTTGATAGGGTAAAATCTCATTACTTAATCTTTACAATTTTTTATTAGTTAAAGTCCCAATTTAATTATAATTTAAAGCTGGTTTTAGAGTTGGATTGTGGTTCTCTCCTTCTCTAAACTCAAGCATACTTGTTAAAGGAAAATACAAAAAGTCTCTGTAGCATATCAGAAGACCCACCTGATATGGGACAGAAGAATAACAAAAAATAAGGGACTATTCTATTGTTACTAATTCTATGCTCAATAAATTGTTATATGTTTAGTTTCTTGTACATTGTGTTGGTTTTTAGTCTCTTATCAGTTTTCTGTAGTGATTCAGGACAAGGCCTAATTATGAACTTGAAGTATGCAAAAGGAAGATGGGGCCTCACAATGATGGTTTCACATGAACTCTGATGAAGCCACATGGCTGACAAACACCAATCAAAGATCAGATTTGGACTACAAACTGCTCACGACAATTTTGTAGCAGCTTGTTGAGATGAACCAGCTTCACAAACTACTATGGTCAGGACTTGAGACAAGCTGTTTGCTTTCCTGTTATGCAGAGACTGAACAACAAATGACACAGCTACTTACTTAAGGACTTGACATTCAACAAAACTTTTCTTTTCAGGATCTCCAAAAGATGCCATCACCCCTAGTCAGCAGGAAGTAAACTTAAGAACACAGTGCCACACTCCCAAGTAATAGGGTCGGTTGGTTTTGGTTCCCAAGTGGTGGGGTGGGTTGGTGTTGGTTCCCAAGTGGTGGGGTGGCTTGGTGTTGGTTGTTCAATAAGTCATGGATGATTGCCATTGTTTAGGTTAATTGGTTAAAAATTGTTCATGGTTATGGTTAGAAAAACGTTAAACAAGAATGATTAGATTCAAGATTTGTGTTTAAAAAAAAAATCGAAAGGAAAGGGGGATACAGACATATAGGATATAAGGATAGATTATGGAATCTTCTTTTAAAAGGATTTACTAGCTATAAATATTTTACATTGCATTGATTTTCTGTATACAAATTGTGCATCTTGAGATTAATTGTGTCATTGTACAAATATTTCTATGCTTGTTTGAGGTAGTATACTTAATCAGTTTATCTAACAAATAATCCAAATTGCTAGTTCATAAAAGTTTTTATTTCCAATTAATTAGAATATAAAGCAATGCAAGTCAGTAGTTAGACATTATATTCAGACATAGTCATGTTAGATATGTTTTCAAGGTCAGACAAATATATTTTAGATAAACAGGTCTTCTTCAAAAACTTCAGAGATCCATAGAATAAGGCAATTAAAATATTTTTGAAACTTAGAGACTTTTCTGGACATTGAGACAGGTCTGTTCCTGGCAGCCCCAATCTACTTCGAGGAAAAAAGGGGCATTGAAAAAACTCCATATGGAGTCTACTTTACTTGTGGCAATGGCTAGTCATTGGACAAGAACCTGTCCCTGTATTGACGGCTTGACAGTGTGCTATTTGAACTGGACATGCAGGTTCCCTCAGAAAGTGACCTTTGAACTTTGACAGAACAAGCTGAGATGGTCCTTCAGGTTCCTGTTTTTCAGAGAAAACCATGGACGGTGTGAGGCCGGTAGTGGCCCCTGGCATGCTGGGCCTGGATCTTTCTGGAGTTGGATTGCTTGGGAATGCAGTCCAAAGTGGGTGGTAAACTCCATCTAAGGCTAAATACCAGCATGAGACCGATAACCAACAAGTACCACAAAGGAAAATTGAAAAGAACTTTGAAGAGACACTCAATCTTCAGGACACAAGGAGAAGTGACTGAACTACCCCAAAATGGACAGAGCAGACTTCCTGCTTCATTGATATGAAAAGAGACTCTGGGCCTTCTGGAGCTTTTACTAACCCCCACATATACATACTGTGGGTAGATTTCCTCTGATATCTCCAAAACTTCTGAAACTTTTATTGAATCCCCACAGTATATAGTCACTTACCAATATCCTGCACATTTAATATATTTTTCATTTTTGCTGTTCTTGTTAGTTGTAGTTTAACATTATTTATATTATTTGCCTTCTCTCTCCTGGACATTACCTTATAATTGTTTCTATTATATACAGTTTTAGATTTAGGTTTAGAATTTTCTTATTTAGACAAGAAAGGTAGATGTAGTGGAACATCAGGCAATATCACCTTGACCTAGAGTCAAGGCCTTTGGACCTTGAGGCCCCAGTGTATGGGTTATGGGTAGGCCATATTAAGACCTTTGTGTACTCTGCATCTCTTCCTGTTTTCTCTATCATGCTCCTGGAGAAAGGGCCAGAACCACTTCCACCATGTGGACTAATCCAGCTTTTGAGTAATCACCCAACTATTCAATTTCTTGTATCAGTGATTGTTTCAAATAAACCCATTAATAAATACTAATCTTTTAATCAGTTGCTAATGATTAATACCAGCTATAATCTCCCATCTAGGTCTGTGGTACTGACATTAGAAGACACACTTTGAATATAGTTCTAGCTATGCTGCCAGTAGCTCTTGTTCTTGAATGCGCCATTCAAAGAAATAAAAGTCATTAAAATCTTAGTTATTGGAACTATATATTTGAAATTCGTTTCCCATTTGTAGTGACAACAGTAACATCATATAAAGCTCATTTGTTGCAACATGTCTGTACAGTCTGGTATATAATTCAATATCAATGTCATAGGCTTTAAGTATGTCTCCCATTTTTGATTCACAATTATCAACAATGAAATTGAAATGCAAGTAAGAAATTGCTTTAGAATAACCTCATGTTTTATGTATTAATTGGCATTTGGTTTACTCACTGCCGAGATTCTACTATCTCAGCACCTTCTCCTGACAAAACCAGCATCTTCAGGATAGTGAATGAAAGTGGCTAACTTCACCTTAGACTTGCAAATGTATTTACACTGAAAGCAGCTTTGGAAAAAATTACACCTGAAATATTAAGTTTCTGGCCCAGACTTTTAGGCCTTGCCTAGAAGTTCAAACTAGCTTGCAGTCCTGCTGCTGCTTAGCCCTAAATAATCACACAAAGGTTTATACTAATTTCATGCTGATTGACCTATGGCCAATTCATTCATATTGCTAGCTAGCTCTTTCATTTTAACTCAATCTGTTTCCATTAATCTGTTTAGCCAGATTGGCTTGGTACTTTATCCCAGAGCAGCATGGTTATCATCTTTCCTCTGGGTCTGCTGGTAGCTCTGCTGGTTTCTCTCAGACATCTCTCTGATGTCTCTACTCTGTTCTTCCTGCTCCGAGTTTTCTTAGTCTGGTCTCCCTGCCCACACTTCCTGTCTTCCTTCTGTCCAGTCAGCTTTTTATTAAGACAGTAAGAGGGACACGGTACCAGAGCATAACCCCACTATATAACCTCATCTCCACTCTAAATCATACCCTAGAAGAAAGCAAATAAACTATTTTGGTTGTATCATTATATATTTCAGAGAATTCTAAAAACTCAGTGAAGCATATAAATATGGGCAACTGTGACAATACAGTGTGAAGTTTATTTCCTATATAGGCTTGCTGGTGAAGCCTCCCTAGGATATTCTTAAATGTCTGTTTTAATATGATATCAATACAAAAGTCCATGAGCAATACTCAGATAGCAGGACATTCGTGTTTCTTGAGTCAATTGTGCTAAGGGAATTGTCTGTAATAGAAAAACTGTCAAAATATTCAAATATAGAATTATTGCCATAAAGTTAATTGAATACTGCCAAAGCAGGCTCAAATCTGACAAGCCATATGCTGTGGTTTGAACATTAAACCAGATCCTGTGTTTGAACACTTGGTTTCTAGATAGTGGTTGTGTTTGAGAGGGTTATGGAACCTTTAGAAGGTAGAGCCTGCCTGGGGAAGTAGGTCTCTGTGAGTACATGCCCTTCTCTATCTGTTGCTATGTGCACCTCAGGATGATAAAGTGTGTCTTTCTACAACTGTAAAGCTAAGTAAGGCCTTTCTCCTTCAAGTTACTTTTATCATAACATTTTATCACAGCACTTAGAAAGTAACTCACACTTAGGCCATTCATGCTTTGCAGTATGGGTTATATCATTGGTTTTTGGTTTTCAAACAGAAGTTTTTTAAAACCAAAAATGCTACAGGATTACTTTGCAACAGATTCATTTGAATCTTCTCACAGTGACAGGGTTTAGGGATTGTCTTGCACTGGAAGAGACATATGAGTATTTATGTATCAGAAGTCAAAGGCATTCTCAACATTTTTTATTTTCTTTTTAAAATTCATTTTTTCTTTTGAGAATTTCATACATACTGTATCTATTATTTCCATTCTTCCCTCTCTCCATCCCTAAGTTCATACAGTCTTCTTTAATTATTCACACACTCACATACACAGCTATAAAATCTACTAAACTCATTTAGTGCTTCTCTTATGTTCATGTGTTTGGGCCTGAATACCTAGGTTATTCTATCAGAGAAATTGTGCCTGAGAAGACTTAGTCTTTCTCAGTAGCCATTAATTACCTGTAGTTTTTCATCTGAGAGTCAGGCTTTGTGATATTTACCCTACTCATCCTGTAATGTCCCCTAGTGTTATCATTGTGTGGGCCTTGTTTAACTAACTATGTTATTAAAATTTCAAGAAAAGAGCTCTTATTTATATATGGATGCTACTCTCACACAGACAATGTCCTGGATTTTTTTCTGATCCTTCAAATCTCAGTATTTCATTGTCTATAATGCAATTTGAGTCTCAGGTATAGGAATTGCTTTGTAGATGCACCATCTAGTATTGGGAATCCAGTATCATTTATTCTCAGTATAGGATCAATTGTGGATTTCCATAGTAGCTTCTACCTGAGACAAGCAGATGCTTCTTTATTAAAAGGTGAGAAACACACTTACTTGTGGGTACAAGGATGAATATTTGGAGTACTGTTAGAAATGATGTTTATTTTAAAAAATGACAGTAGCAGGTTTTTCTCTAGGACTTATGACCTCTCCATCTGTATGTAATTGACTAGGTTCAGAATATCCTCTTATTGAGTAAGCCTTAAATCAAACCAAACAGCTGTTGGTTAATCACAGCACAATCATGCCAGTATTGCACCCTTGTGATGTGGAAATGCATTTGTGTGTGCTGTATCTTTAAATAAAAGTGCTGTGTTGGGTCATGGCGGGCATCATAGAAGAAGTGGGAGGAGTTTGGGTAGGAGAAGCAGGGCGGAGTTAGAGGCAGATCGAGCCAGCTGCCCAAAGAGCAACATGTAAAGAGACACGGGTGAGCCACACGGGCCACGTGGCCCGCAGATTAATAGAAATGGGTTGATTTAAGATGTAAGAGCTAGCTAGCAATGTGCCTGAGCCATAGGCCAAACAGCATGAAGTAAATAGAAGCGTCTGAGTCGTTTCTGGGGACCCGGGCGGCGGCGGGCGGATAAGCGGCGCCGGGCAGGTCTGTGGGTCCGGATACCTCTGGCGTACGGGACCCGAGGAACAAACTACAACACCCTTGGAAATATTTTGCTGAGCTGGTTATTGTTGTCAATCATAGACTGTAGGGCTATTGATTGTTTCCCTTGTTAGTTTGCAAATCACCTTCTGATACTTTGAGAACTAGTCCTCAAAAAGGAGGCTTCTACATTAGTTCCAGCTCAATTCCCCTAAGCTCTTGGTTTGTGGTAACCTCAGCCATAAGGTTCTTCAAGTTCTGAGACGCAACCCAGGGCAATGTTACTAGACTACATTATTTGAAAAGTCTCTCCAAAAATCATCAATCTTTGTCAAAGTTAAACCAGAGCTTTCATTGTAGTTGTGAGACCAAAATATACAATAAAGATAATGTATCCATTGTACTATAGAAGGTCCTCTGAAGACCTTTCAAGTAAAGTGTGACAAGGTCTTTTTCTGGAATCCACAGATTTTGCACAATCCGTGTGCTTCTTCTTGGTTGTCAAATTGACCACACCATAAATTAACTAAAACCCTCAAATTCAAACCCCTGTGAAGGATTTCTGATTAATTTGAAGTGCAAAGTCCTAGTTCTAATCTTTGAGATAGATAGGCACACCTTTAATCCAGATCTGATCTCAGCCACACCTTCATGTGTAAACCTATACAAAGACATCAAAGAGGGGAGATTTTTGTACTTTTCCTATTTGTTTTCACCTTGGTAGCAAGTTCATGCCTTCATAGGCATTAGAGCCTACCTCTGTGGGATTCCACTATGTACTGAAGACCATCGGATAAACTCAGCCTTGTGAACTGAACAACTACTATATTTCGGTCTTTCTGTTCTTAGCCAATCATTGTTGGATTAAATGAATTGCAGCCTGTAAGTCATTATAATAAATTATTTTTATATAGGTCTGTATATATATAGTATACATATGTAGATATATATGCAAATAATGTATATATCCTTTACCAAAAGTAATAAAGAAAGGCTGTACATCATTATTTTAGTTGACAACTTATCTAGATTTCTGATTGATATCTGGCGACATACCTTATGATTCGTTTGTTTTCACTAGACCTCATCAGGCTAAGGAAGATACTCATAGTAAATAAATGGAGCACAATATTCTGGAAGCATTTGGCCAGACATTTTTGGTTTTTTTTGTTTTTTTTAATTTGCTGGGCTTATTGTTTTCAGAAATAGCAGTTAGTTTGAGCTCATGGCTAAGACTCATTCCTGGTGGTTAACTGGGATGAAAATGTATTTTGGCTTATGTCTCCAATTGTGACTGCATGGCAAATGAAAATAGATTCTAATTTTAGGCTAGTTGGCATTACTCCTCATTTGATCTCACTGAAAGATTTTCTTCTTCAGCCTCACAAAGTCAGCATTCCTTCAGCATTCTAAACTTGTGCTAAGAAAGACTCACATGAAATGCTAGTAAACAATGACAAGATTTTTGGTTTTGTTTTTTTAAAAAACACTGACTGATCAGAAACTACAAAGGTATACTGTATGGTGTATTTGGTGGCACAAAATTCTCAAATACCCTCTTCATAAATTTAATAGCAGGAACCCTCCGTTTCTCCATCTTCTGTCTTCTTAATTTGCCAAGGAATAAATCTCTGCCCTTATGTTCCTAGATTTCCCTCATACATGCAAAGTAAGTAAGAAATGGGAGAGTAATCACTGAAAAGGGGAAAGAAAACAATGACAGATGTCAGAGTAAGGTGAGTATGTCAATATTCCTATGGAATAATAATAATAAGAAATGCCCATAGTCAACATTATTCTCCACATGATGGAACTTTCCCCAAATATTATTGTTCATGAAGATAAATTCTTCTTATATTTGTTCTGTGACAGAGAGGTAGAGGCTTCTGCAATTCATCTCCATTGATCAAAAGTTCAGTTAATTGAGAGTATGATGGTGTATCATCCACCCAATTCAAGAGGTGGGGACCACTAAATCTATGTTCCCACAGCAAGAGAACAGAGCTTAACAAAAAGAAAGCATCATTACCTTGCTTGTGAATCACTAAAAACAGGGATTTCCACTCCACTAAAATAAGATCTTGAGAGTTTTAATCTAAACTTGGCTTGTAACTTGTGTGTGTGTGTGTGTAAATTTGGGGTTATTATAGACAATTACAGATGCTATCAGTGGTATACTTTATTTTGCATTCCTAATAGTGATTTGCTTACTTCATTTGAATTGTTCTATTTCCTGTGTGACCAGTTTAAAATAATTGCTTCATGAATGATTTATATTGAAATTCTATTTATTGCTAAAGCCAACATGGAAAGGTCCAACAATTTGGATTCTTGCCCTCTTCCTACCTTCCCTCCAGAAAAAAAAAAAAAAAAAAGTATGAATCAGGAAATTTAATTGGATGTGTGACCAATATGTAAACTACAAATTTTGTTCCAAGCAAGACAAGCATCATTTCAGACATCCTGAAGAGTAACTAGACACAAAATGATTCTACACAAATCTATTTTGGAAGTAATGATATTTGGAATTCCATAAAAAAGAATGATAATGTGAAGGGTTCTTTTTTTTTTTAAACAAAGCTCTAGGCTTCTCTTGTTTCAAATAAAAATATTCCCTTACATAAACCTAAGAGATTTTTGATGGTAACAAAAGCCCATGGTGATGTCGTTAATTAGTCAAGAATCACTGAATTGACGTCTGTACTGTAAATGTAGACAAGCTGCTTTGCCTTTCAGCACTGTGACTCATTTTGATGATAATTACTTTTGCAGGACTTTAACCCTCTTCTCGGCCTTTATCTTATTTGCATAAAGACAGCAAAAACAGCAGAAGGAGGCAGAGAAGGAAAGGTTTTAACACCAACCCACCCAGACACTTCCACCCTACCATACTTACGCTCCTAAATTATGAAGTATCAGAAAATACAGAGTTGTGTTCTGTAATGAACTCTGTTCTCTGCTTAAAACCAGGACCTGAAATGGAGTTTTTCTCTTCATTTAGAATAGCTAGGGCCAGCAATAGACTTTTTTTTTTCTGGGAAAGAAAAGCCAAGCAACATTAAGGGGTTCAAATTATAAAATATATTTTGAAATTAATTCTGAATGCACAGAATTAACTAATCTAAAGTAAAACATATTGTAAAAAAAGGGGGGAGTAATATGTGCAGAGGAGAAATTTTTTTCCAGTTCACATGCATAAGAGTGTTCTAATATGACATAAATGAGGAAAGTATAAATGTTTGTTTATGTCATTCTTGAACCACAGAGTACATTTAAGAAAATACAAATCAACACATCAAACTTTATGGTATATGGAAAACTGAGCCTAACAATTAGAACCAACTGTAACCTCAATCTTAACTTAGAACTTGAAATTAAAAACTTGAATAACAATCTGAATAGGAAATTATTTACATTTTTTAGAAATAAGGTTTATTACAGAATGATATAAGGCACTTTCAGAGGTGAGAGTCATCAGTGACCAGAGAGGCCATTGTTCTAGCCTGTGTTTAGGAAGGCTTTATACTACTACATAAATTCTATGTAACAGACAAATCACTTTGACAAATTACTTAATTCTTAAGTTATAAGGATACTGCATGCATTTCATTTTATGATTTTCAAAGTAAGTAAATATATTTATTTGTTTTACTTTTTAAGTTCACTATGTATTTATTCTTAGTTGTGCAGACTCATGAAATACTGGACACTCTCATTTTTGTTCTTCTGTTTTCTGTCTCTATAAGTAACAAATTAGCAACTGTGTCAATGGACTATTACAGTACCAGTGAGTGAGACAACTTGAAAGTGATTTGGTTTGGCCATTGTTGATGTGTGAAATCACAAAATCATGGATTATATTATTCCAAAAGTAATCCAATTTACTAAAACACTCTATTCAAAGACAGAAACAACAAGAAAACCACCAATAAGAGGCTACAGGTGGCTCAATGATGATAAACATTAAAGTGACCCAGTTTGGTTCCCAACACCCCACTCAAAGCTTCAGTCCCACAGAATCCAGCACCCTCTCTGGCCCTTACAGGCACTGGCTCTCAAGAGCACATACCCACACACAGACACACATACTAATTAAAAATGAATCTTAAAAATAAATAAATTTATTTTTTAATAAATAATAAAATAAATTTCTCTTAGAATATACATAAGAAACTTTTTAAAACACAACCATCTATTCTAGTCAATTTGACTAGTTATAATTTGCTTTTGATCTTGGATTGGCAGTAAAAGATCATTATCCACTCATTAAGATTTAGAGATTACTACTCTCCCATATCTGCCCCTGACACTGTTCCAACTAACTGGGGTCAGTCCCCAAAATTCTGGCATATTTCCTAAATCCAGCTCCTAAGACATGAATTTTCATTGAACATGAGCTGAAATGTAAACAAAATCCAAATGAGCTCCTTCTTGTAAGCATGTACATTGTACAGGAACCACTTCCGCTAATGGTTTCCAGACAGAATCTAATTGCTAGAGAGCTTTTCTCTTCCATCTGCCACACCTCTTTTCTTTTTCTTTCTCATTTAGGATGACAAAGAGCACAAGCCTACTCACACAAAGAGTTTAAACAATGCTCAGCTGAATTTTAAAAGATGGACTCCATTAAGCAGAATTCAAATGCACGATTCATTATATAATCATTTGATTCTTTCATTAAAACATAGGCAGATGTAATGAGAATCTATAGACTTCAAAGTTCTACTTGCCAGCACGGAAGATAAAGAAAAACCTAAAATATCATCTTTGCAATGCAAGGAGAGTAAAGCCTACTAGAAGGAAAAACACAACATTGTAACCAATGGGGGAACCCTCAAGATAGTTAGTAAAGCTATAGAATATTTTCTTTAGAATGGGAATATCTAAGTGATAGCGCCAAGTGAAGATGGAACTGAAACCCTGCTCTTGTCCTTTCCCATAGCCTCTCTTTCTCAATGTCAAACTAGCTTCTTCCTTGTCTCCTTGTGTCGTCTGTGTTATAGTTCAGTCTCTTCTTCCCCCTTCTTCCATCCAGCAGCCAAGAATGACTGCACGGAAGTGAAAATCAGATTATCCTTATGCTAAATGTATGTGGGCTTTTGTTTCATCACGTAGAATCCCAGCTAGTGATCCAGATCTGAACCCCATGACTCTGACTTCACCTCCTGCCACCATCTCCCTCATCATGACACTTCATGCCCCATAACAACCCACAGCAGTTACTTAGCGTGTGGTACCTAAATAGGCAGCCCCTGTCTCCAATATGTGCAGCATCTTCATAGTTCAGGGATTTTTGTCTGGCTTTTGTGGCAGAAGTTCTCTCAGAGCTACCTCACTTCTATATTTTATTAGTCATCATCTCCCTAGAGAACATTCTTTGGGCCACTCTCTCTAAAACCTGCAATTCTTTACTTCTCATGGAACTTCCTGCCATGTACAGTGGTATACAATTACAGAACTCTAGAAGCTGAAGCAAGAGGTTTGTTGTGTTCAAGGACGTGCTGAGCTGCACGGTGACTTTAAAGCCACCCTGGTATAAGTAGCAAAACTTTTTTTTTTTTCTGAAAAATAAAAAAGATAAGATGACACTTTACCAAACTAGAATACCAATTTATATAAATTCCATATAAATGATAAAATTTTCCAATGGGGACCCGAAAAATGGCTTAGAGGATAAACGTGTTGGCTGGCATGCCTAAGGATATGAGTTTGATCCCTAGAACTCACTTGGTAGAAAAAGTGAACCAATTCCTACAAGTGTTATCTGACTTCTATATCCATATCATGATATGCACACCTACACATATGTATAAATATATATGCATTAATTAATTAATAATAGTTTAGCAGTGGGTTCACCTTTAAGTTCAGTATCTCTGAGATGTGACACTTGACTGGGCTTCAAGAAATGTTTATTTTTTTAAAGATAATTATTTTATATTTACCAAGTATTTTTGTGTTTGTTATGTAACTGAGCTGTTCCCAAATTTGAGCCATGGAAATATTACTTTTGGGCTACTTAATCAGTGAGGACTATTTAAACTAGGTACTGCAATAAGTGATTCTCAAATTTTAGTATCTTAGTACATCTACACATGATTCTCATGAGGCATGATCAGTTTATAGGTATGTTCCTTTTCTGTGCTTTCTTGTGATACTATTAACTTTTATGTATAACTTTTCCTTCATGATTTTACTAAAGACAACTTGTAGTATTGCAATAAGTTTTTTTGGTCTCGGGCACCAGAGGTCTAGACTCACAGATTTGCTGCTCTAGACTGCTTAGCCGCTCGTTGTGCTTAGGCCTTAAAAATGATTTAGACGCTTATATTAAGTTTATGTTGTTTGGCCTATGGCTTAGGCACATTGTTAGCTAACTTGTTTTTAATCTTAATTTAACTTATTTTTATTAATTTGTCTTGTCACATGGCCTGTGGTTCACCTGTGTTTTTTATATGTTTTTATTTGGGGGGGGGTGGCTGGGCTTGATCTGATCTGACTCTGCCTTTATTTATTTATTTATTTATATTTTCCCACCTACTTTTTCTATGGTGCCTGTCATGGGCCAAAACAGCTCCTTTATTTAAAGATTGATATTCACAGCATGCAGAAAGATATTCCTACATCACCTTCCCCTTTCTGTCTAATTAAAAAGGAAGGTTTTAATTGGGAAAGGAATAGTGACATTGTAGTATTTATGGCTACTATATGTGTCATTTGACACAGACAAAATATGTTCATACAATGGTATACTTTGGTTACCTGGTATGAATAGATTTATGTTTCATCTTGAGCTGAAAATGATGTATTTAAAAGATTCCTTAGCAAACATTATTGCAATAATATGAAAACATGACCTCTGTCTAAGGATCCACCCAAATGCTTAATATCCTATTCCCAGTTTTCTGTGTAACTTTCAATCTTTACCATAGAATCTTGAATGTCTTTAAAGATGATAATCACAAATTCCGCCTCAGAATAATTGTATGAATGGACTTTTTCTTTTTGAATATTCATCCATTTGAACACAAAAGTCCTTTTCTTGTATTAGAGAACATTCTATGCTAACTTACTAAATCCTGACTGATTTTTGTCTCTTAGATACATTGAAAGCCTCTCAGAAAGTCATGTTAGAGTAATGCGTTGGAGATTTAGGGATTTTATTCCCAGAAATGGCTATAAAGCTCTGTACATTAATCCATGCTTATTCTTTTTTGCTTTGGCAATCATGAGTGCCAGATGAAGTGTCACAAGCTAGAAGGAGCTACCTTTTTATTATTTGACAGAAAACCACCAAGAAGAGATATTGGACCACACAGGCTGGTGCTTCAATGAACATATTTGTAATAAAAAAATTCGTGCAGTGTATTCTGATCATAGTTTTTCCCTCCCTCACTCCAGTAAGACCCTCTGTACTTACTCAGGTCCACTTCATTTCTTCCTCTTGATTTTTTGAAAGCAAAGAAAAAATATAAGAAACACACACACATAGAGAGACACACAACTACAAAATCAAAATCAGAAAGCACAGTCTACAAGCAAAGCACCAGTAAGAAAAAAAAATCCAAACAAAACAATTTGAGACAAATGTCTTACAAAGATACCATTGAATTAGTTTCATGTTAACCATCTACTGTTGGGCATGGGGGCACCGTTAATTCTGGTTAATATACCCAGGGATACTTCACTGATAAAAACTAATTTTTCTTTTACAAGTATGTATCAAGTGCAGATAGCTTCTTGTTTTGGAGTAGGAGCCCATGTCTATTTTCTCATATCAGGGATACCATTAGGCTTAAAGCTATGTAGGCCCTGTGCATGCTGACACTCTCTGTGAGTTCATATGTACATCAATCCTGTTGTTTCTGGAAGAAATTCTTTACTTGAAGCCCTCCATCCATATTGGAAGATTAGATTCTTTCTGCTTTCTCTTCTATATAGTTTCATGAGCTTTAAAAGGAGAAGATGGATGAAGATTTCCTAGTAAAGACTAAATGTTACAAAATGTTTCACTCTGTACATTTTCCAGTTGTAGGTCTCTATGTTAGTTCCTATCCACTGCAATAAGAAGCTTCTTTGATGATGGTTGAGTGAGATACTTATCTATGAGTATAGTGGATTGTTGTTCCAAGTCATTTTAGTTCCTTTATCACAATAGTATTTGGTTTTCCATTAAACCCGTGGCCTATCTAGCTCAGGTTCCTGGTCAATAACACACATAGGTTCCATCTCATGGAATTGGCCTTAAATCTAATCAGATAGTGGTTGGTTACTCACACAATATTTGTGCCACTATTGCACCAATATATCATGTCAGCAGGTCACGACTGTAGAGCTCAAGGTTGATGGCTGGATTGGTGGTTACATTTCTCATCTAGTAGTATACAGAGTACTTCTAACATTGTGAACATAGTCATAAGGAGTGAAAGCTTCAGTTAGGCTCAAATTCTACTTCTTTGCCTTTTTTTTTTTTACATCTCAATGAGAGATATAAATGTTATCTTTAGAGATAGGGCCTTACCATCAGTTTGTGGAGAACAACCAGTATCCCTAGCAATTGCCTGAGACTCTTATGGATTTCA
Organism: Phyllotis vaccarum; assembly: GCA_033318265.1. Classification (NCBI taxonomy): domain Eukaryota; kingdom Metazoa; phylum Chordata; class Mammalia; order Rodentia; family Cricetidae; genus Phyllotis; species Phyllotis vaccarum. The sequence goes on along the minus strand of JARWLC010000004.1, from coordinate 125,085,697 downwards.
TGAGACACCTGTGGCCAAAGAAAGACTCAACTGATAAAACCTTTTCCTGGCACTGGAGATTTCACTTGGTGGTAAAAGACATATAGTTGGCTTTTGTCTCCCTCATTATTTAGTGAATCCATTTATATTCCTTTTGTAGATGTATATATTTTATGAACCATCTATAGGAGATATATCTCTCTATAGCCCTTAGGGTTAATTTTTTTCCCTCATAGTTCTTCCTTTGCCCCTCTTTCTAAACCTCTACCCCATTTAATCCTTTGACTCCAGCCTTATGTCACTGGAATTTGTCAGTGTTCTGCTTCTATCCATCAGCAGCCAGACAAATCAATAAAAATAAGAGTAGAAAAATTCTCAGGAACATGAAAATAAGATTTAGAAAAAACACATTTGTAAGGTCTCAAAAGAATGCCCAGAGGCAAAGTCTATTTTAATGATGTGAGAAAGAATCAGTTGAATGTGCTTGACAGTCTAAGTGGATTTGTAAGCTTGTCTTCTCCTGATAGACTCTGACTCACTCAGACAAGCAATATTCAAGGCAAGCAACCAGACAGGCAGATGAAATAAGACAATAGATTAGCAGATGTTTGGTTTAAAAATACAACTAACAACAACACAAATCAGTTTAAAAAAGAAACAAAATTCAAAAGAGAGGACCCCTTTCTGGAAAACAAAATAAGCTCAATAAAAAGATTTTAATAAAGCATCTCATTTCAACTTTAATAATTCATTTTCTAAAATGTCATTATGATTCAATTTTATATAGGAAAAATAAATATATCTATCACAGAATTGCTGGATCTCACATATGAGTAGGCTTACTTCACACCCTGGTCTGGAATCAATTCCATCAAGGAAAAAAAGAAAAGATTCCAGGTGTATATTGGTTCTGAAGAAAGCAGGTAACTAGAGATGCCAAATTCAGAAGATGATGTGGAACAGGAACTCATAACTAAGTGATGGCACTTTCCTTTTAGACATAATCCCCAAATAACATTGGCAGACAAAGGTACTACAAAATCATAATGAAATGATAATTTTCATTAGAACAAGCAAAAAGTCATTGTGAAATCTGAAAATACCAGCCATGTTTCTCAGGTTGAATCATAAACTACTACCATTTCCCCAAAGTTAGCAAACTAGTTTTTTGCTAGTCTCCCCTTCAATGAGATTTTATTAAGATACCTAATCAATCAACTATGCCTGCTTTCCCTTACTATAGTCTATTTGTTTTAACATGATCTCACTAGCATTATGGTCTCTACTTTATTGATTCGAAATATTATAAACTGGGTGTCTTGAAACAACAGAAGTTTATTCTTTAAAACTTCCATAGGTCAGAAGTCTAAAAATCTAAAGTTCTGAAAAGTGCTGACATTCTGACAATAGCTGGTAATCCTTCATTTATGGTTATATGGCTACTTTACTGAAACCTTTTCCTGCACAGTCATTCACTGCCTTTTCTGTGAGTCCTTTGTAGAAAGGACACTTTCCATTAGCTGCAGAGCCAACCCAGAATGGCTTGAATGGCTTCATCTCAAGACCTGTAATTACATCTATAAAATTCCTTTTCTCCAAATAAGCTATTTCACAAGTTCTGGAGATTAGGATATCGAACATATGACTTGTGAACTACTACATGATCCTCAACACCAAGAGACCTCATATTTCCCCTAAAAGTTCTCATCCTCCTGCAGTAAGGAACAAATCCAATGGGCTCAGTGAACGCTGTGAAAGACCTTAATACCCAAATAAAAGAATTATTTCAGAAAAGTGGCGATCCTTCATTCCATGCTCTCTGTTACAGATTGTTTTACCAGAATAGAAGTCTCTATGTTGGCAACCAACATTGTTGTTGGTTGGTTGTTTTGTTTTGTTTTACTCATGATGAGAACAACAAAGAGTAGACAAAAGAAAGCAGAGAGAAAGAACACAAATGTCAAGTATTTAGGATGGAGTATTTTCAACAGTAGGAACAGTGCATCCACTCTCTCCCTTCTTGTATATTCTTCCTGGCCTTTTCTATTAGTTTCTCAGTGTAAATTAATACACTATATGGCAAATATAGCATCGTCTGATTCTTACATATGCTTTGCCTCACCTGAGTTATAGTTAATGTGTAAGATTCAATTAAGTATATGAATAATTTTAACACACATTATTTAAAACCATAGACATAAATTTTTATTGTAAAATTTCTGCAGCAAGAAAATATGTTAATAATTTTAATGATTGATTATACATTGATTATAATGTTTTCTAATGATTAAAACAAATAGTCATTCATTTGTGAAAGAAAAGTTTGAGACTAGATGCCTTAACAACTTGGGAACTAAAGAATAGCACTAACCATTAGAGGTAATGTTTACTTAAAAAGTATTTTAAAACGCTTAATGCTAAGATTCCAGTTAAAATCAATTAAAATATCTTAAATAATATCCCATTATAAAAAAATACTATGTTTTAAAATCTGTCGGATTATTTGTCCAGTTAAGAACTACAATTCTAAAACCCAGCCACCAACCCTAGCCTCAGCCACCTGGAGTCCATTGTAAAACTCCACATCTGCCATACACAGCAACAGCACAGACTGTAGACAAAAGTGTGACTACACAAGGGCCAGTGGGCATGCCTCTCTCACAGACCTAGCAATTACACAACAAAGTATTATCCTCATAACAAAATTAGACAACTCAACAATAAAAATTTATGAGCCAAGCTCCCCAGTGAACATAGACCCAAAAGTTATTAATAAAACGTTTGTAAAATGAATATGAGTACTATCAAAAATGTCATTCAACCATGACCAAATTGGCTTCCTGCCAGGGATGCAGGAATTATTTCTATATGTAAATTAATAATTGTGACCAATTATATAAATTGACTGAAGGAGAAAGACCATGTGATTGTCTCTTTCCCCTCCTAGTCATATAGTGCTAAAGTCTTAGTTATAGGAACAAGATAAACAAATGAGGCAAAGTATAGAAATTGGAAAAAAAGAAATCAAATGTTTTGTTTGTAGATGATATAACCCAAATATATATCATATATTTAGCATATATATATATATATGTGTGTGCTATATATATATACTAAAGTTTCCACAAGAAAATTTCTACAGATGATAAGCACATCCAGGGAAGTAGCATGATACAACATCATTGGTCTTCCTATAAAACAACAAAAAATATGTAATTGAGTTAAAATACGCTATTTACAATAGTTTCCAAAAAAAGACATAAAATATGGTTGGATAAATATAACCGAAGAAGCAAAGGATGTGTACAATGAAAAAAGTATACAATAAAACCTTTAATATGTTGACAACAGAAAACAGGAAAGATAACGGAAGATGAGAAAACTTTTCATGCTCATGGATTGGTTGGAACCAATATTGTAAAAATTGTCTGCCCAATCAGATCCAACACAATTGTCCTCAAATTTTGGTGCAATGCTTTACAGAAAATTTTAATCTTAAAATTCATATGTGTATAAATGGATAACATAGCTATGGTATGGTTAAAGGGAAGCTTCTTATTATACTGTAGGTGGGTGAGAGAGAAACAACATTCAAAGATATCTGGAAGAGTCCAGATTAGAAAAAGTAGCATATTGCACATGATCAGCAGAGAAGAACCAGAGCATAGCAAAGACAGAAAGAGAAACATATTTAGGGGGAGAACACGGGGAAGGATAATAGAGACAGAGGCAGGGGAGAGGCAGAGAAGATAGTGAGAAAATAAAGTGAGCATATTAAGAATAAAAGGGTTATAAGAAAATGAGAAGCTGGTGGAAGGAGGTCCATGAGCTGGAGAAGTCTAAGATAGGGAAGAGGAAAGATGGGCTATGATGTTAGCATGGACTTTGAAATGTCTAACAGGTGCTTGTGATATCAAAGAAGCCTGGAGGTTGGTATGTGCTTTGGTACATACTAGCTACTAGAGATAGCCATCTGTCTTTTCTGCCTTTTGGAATTTGGGAAAAAAAGAGGTTCCTTTTAACCTGACAATGCAGAAAGGCAAAAGACCTAGAAAAACCCAAAGATTCCTGAATGATAATAAAACTATTACTGAAGATATCATGACTCCAAGAGATGTTACAGAAATATAGTAATAGAAAAGCATGGTACTGCCATAAAAAACAGACCCACTGATTATTGAAAAATAATCAAAGACCCATTTATCCCTGCTCCTATAGCACCTGATTTTTGACAAGAAGACCAAAATGTATTTTGAAGGACAGATTGTATTTTATTTTTTGTTGCTTTGTTTCCCCTTAATTAAAAATAGATTTTCCCCCCTCATACAATGTATCCTGATTGCAGTTTCCCATCTCTCTACTCCCCCCAGTACCTTCCCATCTCTCATCTCATCTGAATTTACTCTTTCTGACTCTCGCTGAAACAAATATGGGCTTCTAGGAGAGAACAGTAAAACAAAATAAATTACTATAAGATGAAACAAAAACCATCACATCAGTGTTGGACAAGATGAACCACCAGAAGGAAAAGAGTCCTGGAGAAGGCTCAAGAATCAGACAGTGCCTCATCCACACACTTAGGAGGCCCAGAAGAATGAGAAACGAAGTGCTATCATAAATACTCAAGGTACCCAGACAGACTCACGTTCATTCTGTACTTGGTGTTTTCATCTCTGTGAGTTCTTATGAGCTTTTCTCAGTGGATTTGGGGCCCGGAGCCTTCTGATATCTACAATCCCTCCTGGTTTCTTATACTCGTCTTGTCTCCTCTTATGTGGGGTTCTCTGAGATCTAACTGGAGAAATTTCATAGAGACATTCAATTTAGAGATGTGTGTTCCATGGTCTCACTCTATACACAATATCAGGCTATCGGTTTCTGTATTTGTTCATATCTGGTACAGGAGGAAGTTTCCCTGATAATAGTTGAGTAAGGAACTGATCTGTGAGAAGTGATTTTTTTTTTTTTATTTTCAACAAATTATGCTGGCTAAACTGGATAGTTACCTGTAGAAAATCACACTAGATCCTTATCTCTCATCCCAGATAAAATTAATCTCCAGATGGATAAGTATATAAACATAAGATCCACACTCTTAAGTCTATTATATGAGAAAGTAGATAGATAGAGTTCAAGATAGAAACACAGAAGATTAGTTTCTAAACAGGACCCCAATAGTGGAGGCATTAAGACCAATAACTGACACATGGAACTTCATAAAACTAGAAAGGTTCTCTATTTAAGAGACACCATAGATCCAATGAAGAAACAGCTTACAGAATGGGAATGCATGTTTTCCAGTTATTCATCTGATAGAGAATTTGTTTATGGAATATACAAAGAACCGAAAAACTAAATACCCATGAAATAAACAAATTTAAAGACTGTAACATTGGACTAAATCATAAAGTTTTCAAAAGAGGATATGCAAATAGTTAAGAAATGTTTGTTTTCAATGTTTTCATTCTTAGGCATTGGGGAAATGTAGATCAAACTACTGTGAGATGTTTATCCTACCCCAGTCAAAAGGGCTAATATAAAAAATGACAACAAATACTGGCATGGGTGTAGAGGAAAGATACATTTTATCCACTTTTGGCTGAGGTGACAACTGGTATAGCCACTCCAGAATTATCAGTTTAAAGATTTAGAACTCTATCTAATGTGTTCCAACATTCACTCTTTGACTTATATCTAAAGAACTCTAACCTACAAGGATACATGCCTACCCTGTTCCTTGCTACTCTATTCATAGCAACCAGGAAATGAAAACAGCCTATATTTCCATCAACTGATACATGGATAATGAAGATGTGCACTTACAAAATGAAATAGTATTCAGCTGTTACGAAAAATAAAATTATGCAATGTACAGACTAGTAGATTGAACTGGAAACAAACACTCCAAATGAGGTAACCCAGACCAATAAAGACACATTATGCAATTTCGTTCTCTTATGTGGATGCTATCTTTGGATTGTTGGATATGTGTGATTTGAGTAACCGTAGAAGTGATAAAAACACTAAAGGGGCCTTGGGAAAGTTCTTTCAAAAGAGAGGAATAAAATGCAGGTATAATAGAGGTGACATGGAGAAAATGGAGTACGAAGTGTTAAATGGGTGATGGTGGGAGGGCTGGATAGGGAAATAGTGTGGCTATGGATAACTAAAGCTCAAGGCTTATGAAAAATCCAAATGCATCTATTTTTTTACGACCTTCCAAAAATATACACATATTTTAAAGAGTTTAAATAGAATTACTCTATAACAGAAGAACCATGCCATTCCCAGACACCATAGGCTATCAAATAAGAGGTCAGTGCAAACGATAGGTAATGCATTTTAGAGTTGTCAGTGGGGTTTGATAAACCACCAAACATTACCAGATATTGCTCTTGGTTACTCTCCAAAATTTAACAGTAAAACTTCACCACTGAAGACATTACATACTTGAATTAGAAATGGAAAAATGTAGCTGGGATTGACCAAAAAGCTTCTCTCCTATAGCCTAGTTTTCACATGCTAGAAGGTGCTATGCATATGTAATACTAGGGAGAAAAGTAACTATCAATTCTACTCTGCTGTGAACATTGCAAAATACAATAATAACTAGCTACACCAGGACATTTTCACTGGGTCAACTATGCTATGAAAGTTATAAGAATAAACAACCACTTTGTCACTAAATTTATGACCTGTTACATTAGACATTACAGCCTGACACCATGTATTCAATCAAAAAGAAGAAGCTAGATGAGTCATGAGTCCTACCTAGGGATGAACCTCCTATTATTCTGTTAACGTGACTTAGTATTAATCAAATTCCTAGAACCTTGTTATACCAATAGATGAGTGAATCTCAACCCTCATCAGAAAAGCTTCTTATAGTAGATGACAGTTACAAAACACTGATCCACAACCGGTCAGTTTGAAGAGTGTAAGGGACTTCAGAGTGCTCAGTCTTAAATTTTATATATATATAAAATTTATATATATATATATATATATATATATATATATATATATATATATATATCACACCATCTTCTCCCAAGATCATCTTCTCAGAGATCACCATGGAACAGAGGGGGAAAAGTTTTTAAGATCCAGAGGCAGTATATGACTAGAGTGAAACTATTTTCTGGACACAGAAAATTAGTTGTATATATGTTGTATGAAGTTTCCGACCTGGACTTTCGGGCCTAGCCTCAAGGTTTGGATAAACAAATCTGCAGACCCACAGTCCCACAATCCCACAGAGACGAACAGATGCTTACATTAATTGTACACTGATTGATGTGGAGTCCAGGCATATAACTTGCTAGCTCTTGCTCTTAATCTAACCCATAGCTCTTATCCTGTTTAGCCATGTGGCTCAGTATCTTTTCTCAGAGCAGCATAGTTGTCCTCTGCATCTTCTGGCTTGCCTGGCATCTCTGTGGCATCTCTCCTCTGCTCTTTCTGTTCCCAGAGATTTCTTAGTCTGGTAGCTATACCCACACTTCCTGTCTGCCCTTGGCCAATCAGCGTTTTTATTAAACCAGTGGGTGGAACAATTATTTACAATGGAACAACATAATCTCCTACATATATAAGCACCTCAACAGTAGTTGTGATTGCATGCACAGTTCCTGAACAAGGTCAAGATAGACAAAATCCCAACATGGAGCAAAAGGAAGTTAGAAAGTTTTTCACCAAATGAGGAGCTGTTGTTGATTGGTGGCTGCTAGAAGACAGTCAGTCTGTTTTCTTCATGGATGTGGCCCCTGAGAATCTAATCATGTTCCATTACATGAATCTATAGCTGCGCATAACACTGAAAGCACTGGTAGATTCCATGGATTTTCGGAAAAGAAAAGGATGCATTAAATTGGAAGGGGATGGGGATGGGGTGACAATAAGGTGCAGACTAGATCAAAATTTGTTATAATCATAGAAAATGCTCTCAATTAAGAAAATAAAAAAATAAATGCTGCTTCAATTGGCCATGAATGTTGGTCCCAAACTGTTGTTGGGTCCACAATTTCTCATTTTTATAAAGTATATGCTAGAATCAGGGACATATAAAATTTCTGAAGAGACAGTTTTTGTGATGATAATTTTTGACTAAGCAACCTAGATAACTGGAAACTTCTTATTCAGGATTCAAGACAACAGTGACATAGTAAATTCCAGCAAGGATGCTGGAAACTTCTAATGCTACCTTTCTTAACATAATTTGAAACAATCATTTAAGCATATATATTATTTACGTTGACAAGTTAATTGTTTTCCAATAAAGTCAAAAGTGCAATGTGGTTCAAGAACCTAGTGAACTCACTGAAGAGAATTGTTTTATTCATAAAATAATCTCCTCCATTGACATTATCAAAGGGATTCATAGCTGAATGGCTAGTGCACTTTTGCAAGAGTGAGCTGGTGGATCATTTCCAATTCTCTGTCCTAGCCACTTCTTCAAAGGAGAAGGACTTTTAACTACATTTCCTCCTATACATTCAATGGGTAACCCCCCAGTATTTCTATCCATTAGAAACTAAATGAACATATTTTCTGCCATACAATGGGGTTTAAAAGAAATGAACTAAGTGTCGATAGAGAACATGAATTTCTGTTTCATATCTTAAGCTATAAATAACTTCTTTCTGTTTGCAATAATAAAGTGACTAGCATGATTGTTCTTTTTGCCTTTATGGAAACAATGTGAACAATGGAATTTAATCCAAGGTAAAGAACACAATTTAAACATTGTGTTTGGTTGAGTAAGTTTTAACCTCATTATGCCTGAGTTTTATTCATCAAGGATAAAGACAATCACATAAAATTACTCACTTCAGAAATTTGAGAATATTAATAACAGCATATGGATAGTACATAAAAGAGTAACTATACCTAACAGGTGGTGTGCCCTTGGCTCAAAGCCATATGGCTCTTGACCTTGCTATTTACTAGGCTCCCTCAGAACAGCTAGCTTCTGCTTTCCTCAGAAAGAAAATGTCACTTCCCAAAGTCTCAGCACCCAGCTGATCTACTCAGCCTAATTGACCCTAGCTCCACCCCTGGCCCCCACACCCCTTCCAGGCCTGCTAGCCTTGTTTACATGGGTAAGTGCTGTGTAGGAGAACAACATGGGTGGCTCATTTGAACACTCCCTGGTTTTCTAATGCTTCCCTATCAAGAAGAGACATAGCCTGGGGGGAAGTGGTAGAGGTAATTATTTTCAGGTTCACACAATAGTGAACAAGCAACCTGGGTTCAACATATGATACATGTCTTCACTAATTAGGAACAAGATGTAAAAGTGTTATATTGGCACAACAGTACATAGGAGAAACAAAACAGGTGTATTGTGCAAAGCATCCTTAATTTTCAGGGGAGGAAAAAAAATCCCTGTTTCTCTATCATCAGAGAGCCAAAGTTTGAGCTGCTAATCTAAATCAGCCCTTTTCTGTGTCCTCACAGCATCTGATGTGAATTTTGTTCTGTTGTTCATGCTTATTGTCAGGAAAGCATTTTAATTTGTGTCGCTTTCTTCCATTAGCAAATAATGTAGCCTATATGTCATGAGATCTGTAATATGTCAGTGATCCAGGCAATTATTATGTGGATAAATCTTTACTTTCTAATCTCTTCTCTAGAGAAGAAAAATGATTTCTTAACTACATACTGAATCATAAATTTTAGTAGAAAAGACTTCATTATGCACAACTTTTTCTGTAATTTCCCAGAATAATTAGTTTTATGAACTAAATTTTCATTTCTTATTTTTTTAAAGCTTTTTTTTTCAGGTAGGGTCCCACATAGCCCAGGCTGGATTTGACTGTCCTTATGTATCCAAAAATGATCTCCAATTTCTCCTTATGCCTCTGCTTCCAAAGTGTGAGTTTACAGGCCTGACAAACCGTCTATGCTATGAAGTAAATTTCATTTTGGTCATTTTCATTTATGTCATTTATCTATAATTTTTAGTATACATTTAATATACAATTTTCTTTTTCTATATATTCAGATCAGGTATTTTAATCATTTTTTAATTTTCACAGCTTCTGTGTGTTTCTCCACTTTTTGTCATTTATTGCTAGAATCCTTTTTCCCAGGGAGGACTTCTGAGTAGCAAAGCTGTGAAAGAGTCTCCACCCTGTCCTGAGGATTCCTCCTCCACAGTCCAAGGTTGCATCAGTCTTAATTTATTGACACACACATGGCAAAGCCATTTGCTCTCCAGTTCCATCTCTGTCTCTTTTGGCAATTTAGTAGTCAAGGTTTCGCCTGCCCATAAAATATTTTACTGTTGGATCATTATTTCTCAAATTATTAATATACTTTGTATTTTTTTTTCCTGTTAGAATTCATTTCAGTTCTCAAGTGCCCAAACTGTCATTCTCTGCTTTCTGAGTTTTGAAATGCTTATGTCCTGACAAGCCTTCAAAAATGAAAATAAACTGTTAATCAATAAATAAATGCAGAAGAAATGAAATCTCACATATCATTTACTCCACCTTCAGAACTAATGGTAAAGACAATGAGAGTGAAAATACTTTAAAATTAATTTAACTGCAAATCTATCAAATAATATTAAGGGATCCTTGGTCTATATTCACATAGGTAGATCAATCCACAATCACAGACTTCCAGCTTTAAAAAGAATTTTGCATTGAATTTTTAATTTAAAAAAATCAATTGAAACCCACCTGAGTGGGTGAATCTCAGACTCGGGGTTGGTCATTATCAACCTTTGGGTAGTATTATATAATTTTCATTTCTTTATGACATGAAATATTAAAACCAAACAGTCCAAAGGTTAGGACGGCTGATTATCTTATCCTAATTGGAGACTAGGGTTTCAAACCAATCACTAGCACCTTAAAGTCTACCCTGGCACACACACTCTATTTGTTACTATGGATTTAAAATTTTGATATTTGAAATTCTACACTTGACTCTAGATTATCTCTAATTGATATTGTGAGTCATCATGGTGAATTGCGTGCTAAGGGCTGCCATTTATGTTATGAATGAAAAAAGGCTTTAAAATAAAGCCTCCTAACGGCCTGGCTGCCACGCAGCAATTATCCCCCCTGCCCCATTACAAACATGCCATCCAATTGTCCCAATGTGTAGAAAGCTTAAATTTTTATGTTTCAGATGTTTTTGCAGCTAAGATTTTAGTTGGAAAATAAATGCGCCAATTAGGAGCAATCGTAAGATATTTGGAATGCGCTCATAAGGTGGAGGCCACCTTCATTCTGGCTTTCGCTTTCAACAGACAGGAATGTTTATAGACATTCCAGGTTCTGATGACCAGCCTCATGAGTGTTGAGAGACATTTGCAACTGAGGCAGCTCAATGTGGCAGAGCACTGAAGCCACTGTTAGCAGCTACAATGCCATGTTTCTAACCTCCTCTTTCAAAAATAACAATTATTCATCTTTCTTGATTAAAAGAGAAATGGTAAGTTCCCCTGGCAAGTGAGTCACATGATGCTTCACGTAAAACGGCAGCCTAGCTTCTGCTTCTCCAACCTGACTAGTAGTGACCATCGTAATGTATGGAGTGGAGGTCATGGAGAGGAACAATGAGGGGACTTGATGACAAGGACCAAGGGATGCTCAGTATTGAATCATTTTTCACTATATATATATCTTCCCTTCATTAGATCCTGCTCATCATGATTGCTCAATATAAATAGAATATTATGCCTCAGAAAGCACACTCTATAACCCAGAAATCAACACAACACAACAATTATTAAAAAATAATTTCATTATATGGTGATGATAGTGAATTAAACTCCATAGCTTTCTGTACAATAAGGGACCAGGGGCTATGATTAAACCAATGCGGATCTCAGTTTTGAATTATTAGTAGGGGTTCATATAGTCACTAGAAACAGAACCAGAAAGTGGGAGACAAAAGATGCTTTGCTATGCAACATTTGAGTCATATAAATATTGGAAAGATGTAAAGTATTACTTTATTTAAAATCTTGATGAAAAGTGTCATATAGGACTGAGTCTCGTCTAGTGAGTTCTAGTAAATGGTGCTATAACATTGTGTGAAGAAAAAAAATCTTAAAACTCTTTTGTTCTATTATAATCTCAAAGTATCTAGCCAAAGATGAATAATTAATAAAAATTAGTAGTTGTTATTTTGAGAAACACATTTTGGTCCTATGCCTACAGGCTTTTTATATCCAATTAGGAGAAGATAATCAGCCATCCTAACCTTGTTCTTTTTTCTTTTAATGTTTCATGTAATAAAGAAATGAAAATTGCATAATACCACCCAAAGGCTGATAATGACCAACCCTGAGCCTGAGATTTTGAAATATGTTATTTGATAACTTGGAATATGAACAGGAAATATGTACTCAATTTACAAGGGCTACTAAACTAGGTCAGTCTATTAATTCTTGAATTACAATTCAAAAAGGCCTTGGTGCACAAAGCCTTCTTGCAAGAAACATTTATACACATTACAGTTATGCAGATGAATCTGGTTAGTATATACATAGACATGTAATTTACAAACACAAAAACATAGGCATAAATCCAATACAATTATTTTCTGAGATGAAGAAATAGTTACCTAGAAGCTAGCCAGTGAGACAGAAATCTCCAAATTGTGATGGATATTCAAAATTAAAAATCAAAAGCAAAATTCATAAACAAAAAGGGACAATAGCAGAAATGGTTATCTTCTATTTATAAAGGGTTACTTTAGTCTCAGATTGCCATTGGAAGCTAGGGACTAGCCAATGCCAAGTGTCTATTCGACCCCTTTTTATCTGCTCTGTACTTTACACTCTGACCAGCAAAGAATCTCGTCCTCCCTCCCCTTTTAATAACCTCAACAATCTTGTTTCCACTTTGATGTGAATTCACCCAATGCGATGACACCTTATGAGGATGCTAGCTTGACACAATGCAGACTCAATCAGGAAATTGCATCCCTTGGCTCCTGTCTGCAGGTTTCCATGAGCTAATTATGTCACCATCATTGTTCTTCTCCGTGATTTTCACTCCATATTTTTTCAAGTTCCACAACTGGCCCCCCATCCTTCAAATCTCCTCCCGCTTGGATATGATAGTAGCTAAACAACCCTTGCTTTCTTCTAGACCCAGATACAATAAAATATACATTTGGAAGAAAGTCCTTCTAAACATCTTATCTATTTTCTGTTGGGATCTAACTACCATGTGGTCTCTGTTTGTCACATTGGATTTTATGCGTCACATGATACCCCTAGGTCTTGTCTGCTTTTTTGCTGAAAACAACGCTGATCTTATTTGCCATCATACCGAGCTCAAGCATATGACATTACACCTCTTGTCCTAGTTACTTCTGTCCCTAGCCCTCATTCTCTGTAGACAAAGAGGTGAAACTCTTACACACTGAAGAGATTTTAATCTCTGTGTTACACTTCAACATGAACGTTCAGCAAGTTATTTTGAAAATAATTTAAGAAGAAATTTCAGAATGGAAAAATGTCTATAAAATAAGACTTGCTCATTTTGCATAAACCTCTGCTTAAGCAATCACTGATGAAAGAACCTTGTCCCAATCTCTTCCTCAAAAATCCTAACCTATCTATTAGCATAATTCCTATCTTAAACATCTGCACAAATAGAAAACGGAAAACCATTTATCTTTTAAAATGTTAGTTGAATCTAAACGGGTATAAAATCTTTGATGGCCTAACTTCTTAGTATTTTCATTTTCTTTCCAAACAAAATATGTCCTGTGGCTTTTTGGTCTCACTTTTACAGTCATCAGCTTTTGTTATTGGCTTTTCTTCATGTGAAAAAAAAAATTGGATTCAATTGCCAACAAAATGAAATTTTGAAAAATATATTTGCCAGTAGTTTAACTTTAGCCAGAGTAGATGAATCTAGCTTTTGGCCTGATTGTTCTGATTCTGGGTCAAAATAGATTTGTACATCTATTTGAAAAAGATTGAATGTGGGATTGGAACATTTTGAAAGACAAGGAGAATGATAGTCCTGACCTTATTCCCTCCAACATCTTGAATCATTATTGTTCAAGATGAGCCCACCAATTGTCTAAGAAACAAAGAAGGGACAACATCACATGCTGCAGTGTCTTGAAAAAGTTTTGTTTGTTTTGTTATTTTGTTTTGAAGAAAAACAATAGCGGGCTTCTTGGTGAAAGTGGGATCTTCTTTCCATAAGTGTTATTTCTCTATTTCATGTCACCTGCATATTTCAGCATTTTAGAGGAGTGCTAGGCAAGGTACGACCATGATAGAAATACACACTAAAATATCCTTTTAGAAATACAACATTATTTAGTAACCGAAGGCGTAAACCTCGACTGGTCTTTTATGTACTCATCATGTATATTGATCTTGAATTATCAATATCTCTTGATTTATCTGGTAAAACTTTTCAGGCCTTCTAGTTTCTAAGTTAAAGTGCCTACATTAGGAATTAAATATATAAAGGACTTTCTTTAAGCACATAAGGTTTTGCAAATATTAGGTACCATTTTTATTTATTTTTAATTTTTTTCATAAACTTCATTTTTATTATAGTCTTTTCCTTGCCAAAATTCCTCACATTTGCTACCCATTCCCTAAAATCCCAACTTCATCTTTATCTATCTATCTATCTATCTATCTATCTATCTATCTATCTATCTATCTATCTCTCTCTCTCTACCTATGAAAAAACAAAAGTAATAAAATAAATAAAAACAAGCAAAAATCTAATAAGACAAAAAAATACTAAAAAATAAATAAAAACATGGATTAATTTTGGAGGTCTGATAAAGACCTCCTCCCATTTAAGACTGAATGTTCTAAAGTATTTCTTTGTGCATTGTCAATTATGTTTCTCTGTGTTGATTAACTACCATCTATTTCAAAAAAAATTCTCTGATGAAGATTGAGTGAGGCATTAATTTATGAATATAACAGGATGTCATTAGGAATAATTTTATTGCTATTTTCCTGTAGCAGAATATTATGATAGCTCATATATATAGTCAGGTTCTTGGTAAATTTAGCAGTATCAGGTATAAATTTCATGTCACGGAGTGGTTCTCAAATCCAAAGGAAAAGTGATTAGATTACTCCCATAATAATTATACCACTTTTACACCAGTATATCTTACAGGCAGATCACTGTTGTAGGTTACAGGCTTAGTAGTGTGACATTAATGACTGTTAGCATCATAATCACTAGTCATATGGGTGAAGCTTCTAGCTGGGCACCAGGTTGATTTGTCAATGCTCAATGTCATAAGTAAGTGATGCCTTTAGAAATAAGGTTTTACTATCAGATCAAGGAGAGAAACCAATGGAATTCCTTTGTCCAACAAGATGATAAGATGCAACCTATTTGTAGTTCTGGAAGTTTTCCTTGGTGGCAATAGGATGTCTAATCCCAATTATTTCTTCCATTATATTGTGACTCTATTTAAATTCCTTCTTTTAAAACAAGTAATGACCTTGTCTTTTATGAAGTACAATGAATGTTGCTTTGCGAAGTATATTAATCAAGGTTCTCTAGAGGAACCAACTGATAAATGAAGTTATATTGAGAAGAAAATTTGTTCAATTGATTTGTTGTACAGTATGGACTAAGTACTCCAGTAATGGCTGTCTCATCCTGGGGAAGTTAAGAACTGAGTACATGCTTAGTTAGCAATGCTGGATGCCACATCAGTGTCAATCTAGACCTAAAGTACTTCATTCTACATTGTGAAGCTGAAGCTCTTGTGTCAGTGAAGGAATGTACAGCTCCTACAGCAAAGTAGATAATCTTACCAGGAAGAAGTGAGAGAAGACAAGCAAAAACATCCCTGTTTGCTACAGACCACCGCATGTTCACTCAGGTCAGTGCTAGAAACACTAGCCTTTGGTGTAGTGTGAGCCCTGATTGGATTGAATAATGAAAACCCAGAGCCGGATAAAAGATCAGAGAGACGAAAGAGCCAGCCACAGATACTTCTTACCTCATCAGTTCCTCAGCCGGAAAAGAGCAAGAGCTCCTGTCTCTACCCACCTACATTCCTCTCTCTGCCCAGCCATATCACTCTTTGCTTCCTCATCATAAGTGCTGGGATTAAAGGTGTGTGCCAGCACTGCCTGGCTTCAGGGTTAAGTGACTACCTCTGCCCTCTGATCTCTAGGCAAGCTTTATTCGTTAGAATGTAAGCAAAATATCACCACTATAGGGGGTAGGGTCTTGTCCTTCTTGTTAATCTTCCCATAAAATGGACTTTTCAAACCCTTCCAATAGCATATTTCTTAGTTTAATCCCAAGTCCATTAAATTTGAAAGCCAAGATTAATTACTACAGATGGAATTAAAGAATATTAAAGAACTCTTACACTTCAGGAACCTATTATCCAAACAAATCTTGGTACAAATCCCAAAATTCTACTTTACTTTGTAAGTTAAAAAAAAAAAAAAAAAAAAAAAAAAAAAAACCAACCTCTCAACCAAGATTAATTGAATTACTTCTCCTTTCTTAGGTCTGAGTTGCTGTTTATTCACAACTGGCTGTATCTTTTGTGTCTCACTGAAGTTCTAAGTCAAAATTAACAGTATGACTGTCATACATTATGTGATTCCTCAAGTATCAGATACTTTTGAACAGAGTCATCTTAGCACAGATGTTAGTCTGGATGATGACATGACTGACAAGTTAACTTGACAGCATCCACAAGGATTTACTAATACCACTCTCAAAGCTCACCACCAATGACATATGTACTTTCTCCAGCAAGCCTTTGCATCCTAAAAGTTCCATAACCTCTCTAAGTTGCACCACCAAATAGGGGCCAAGTGTTCAAATACATGAGCCTGTTTGGGGGGGGGGGTGGCCTTTACTATTCAAACCACTACAATGTTTTAGTGGAGACTAGAAGACAAACCGGATCACCAGGATCTGGAATTACAGCAGTGTGCACTGGGAACCAAATCGGAGTCCTCTGAAAACAAGCTTTCCTAACAGCTGAACTATGTCTCCAATCCTTGGAGATAACTTTGAAAATCAATGTTTAAATATAAAAATTTTATCTATGTAGACTATATATATGTAAAATATGTATACTCATAGAATATATTTTATGTAGAAATAATAGTATTTATATATGTATAATTTTAATATATTTATAATAATAGTTTTTAATATATAAATCTAAATGATTCTCTCTCCACTCTCCTGTGACCCCATTAAAAAGATACTTTGTTTCTTGTTTTGGTTTCTTTTGTTTTGTTGTTTTGAAATACATTATCCTTATCTCAGGCTGACCTTGAATTTACCATCCCTCCCTTCCACCTCCAGAGTGCTGAGATTACAGGCTTAAGTCACCACACCTGGTTTACAAAATACTTAATTTCACTGGATAGCTTCTTTATACATTTTTGACCATGTATGTGTTGAAGAGGGTTTCCTGTTGCCTGTGCAGAGGTCAAGGAACAGCCTGAGGAGGTCAGTTCTTTACTTCCACCATGTGGATTCTAGTACTGAAACTAAATTACTTTACTGCAGGACGCTTTGCTAGTACTAGGTACCTTACTGCATATAAATCATCTACTAACAATGTATCTATCTGCTTTTCTTTTCTTAAATTTATGTAAATTAATAAAGTGAATATGAATAATGCACCTCCCTTAATCAGATATCTTGGAAATAATTTTAACATTTTAGTGTCAACTTATTTGTATATGTGTTTGTATGAGTATATGCCATGTGTATTAGTTACTTTTCTATATCGTGACCAGAAATAACTTAAAGTAGAGGCAAGTATTCTTACCCATTAACTATCTCATCAATTCACATGGTTGAACTCTTTTATATTACTATATATCTAATAGACTTTCCCAGAGACAGTCTGGGATTTAGAGAAAATAAAATGCAGATATTTTATTATGCACTTTCCTTTGCCCCCCTCCCACCCCGCAAGGTAGGGTTTCTCTGTGTAGCAGTCCTGGATGTCCTAGAACTCGCTCTTTAGACCATACTGGCCTCAGACTTACAGAGATCAGTCTGACTTTGATTCTTGAATCCTGGGATTACAGCAGTGAGCCTCCACTGCCTGGATTTATTATGCATTGTCAAATCATATTTTTTTTTAACACATTTTGTTTTAACAGTATTATGTTATGGGCCAAGGCACTATATGGCAACATTTCTAAAAACGTTAACAGTTTCCTAAGAGTTAGCACTCAAGTATTTCCCTAATGTCTTGGGAAATCCTCTACGTGTCTGCTATTTCAGCTGTTTTCTATCTATACACTTCCAGTGATACAAACATTTAGTGGAGCTATAAACAGCACTTACATTTGGAGATATGATAGCTTCACTAAAGGAATTTATTGGCATCACAAATAAATATCTCTAATATTCACTGTGGAATCAGTCAGTTCTAAAACAGGAGTTCTTCTATTAATAAAATAAACCTAACTATCTCCAGGGCATCTCTATTTCAGCCTCAGTTTCTATCCATTGTAAAGTTCTTTCTTTTCTTTTCCTTCTTCTTATTTTGTTCTTCATTTTCTAGGCGCACACTCCCCCGGATCATTCCCATTCAGGCATCTTTATTTTTCTTTTACTCATTTTATTAAATTATCTTCACAGAGAAGTGCACAAAACACAGGGATAGTACTTATTTTCAAATGACAAATCCAAACATTAAGTACCAAGCTCACAAATGGAAATTTCCAGCACATGAGAACCCTTTTTAGGTGATCTGCCTGTACCAACTCCAAAACAGAGACACCCTTTGACCTGTACTATTTGGGTAACATCTGCATTAAAAATCTGCCTTAAGAGTCTCTCTGAGAGAAGTACATACACAGCAACAGAGCTTCCTTTTCAGAAACCTTTGTCCTGGCATTCTCATGCTGCTTCCATTTGCTATTTCCACTGCCTTAGATGGTCAGATCAAATCTAACATTCTGACACTACTCAGTGCCCTTTTTATCTCCTCACTTAATCATCGATAGGCTCCTGCCCCTTTGGTTCCATCTCCTTTGAAAGACCTGCCCAGTGGTTTAACTTAGACAAAAGATAATCCTAGCTGTTAAATGTCAGCCATTGCAACCCTAAGACTTCTGTACATATATGATTGCTATTTGGGGAGGGGCTGGGAGAACTATGAGAAAAAAAATTGAAATAATTTTTTCTCCCATGCAATCATCAAATAGGTCTCTTTAAACAGATAAAATGTTAGCACCTGGCTTAAGCAATGCAAATCAAGATGTTTTCTTTACCTTGTTCCCCTACCTACTCTGCAGTCATTTAGAGGCTTTCTGCCTCAGGTAAAGTGGCTCAGAGATGTTCCTCAGTCCTT
This sequence comes from Phyllotis vaccarum, assembly GCA_033318265.1. Classification (NCBI taxonomy): domain Eukaryota; kingdom Metazoa; phylum Chordata; class Mammalia; order Rodentia; family Cricetidae; genus Phyllotis; species Phyllotis vaccarum. Next base: position 125,066,395 of record JARWLC010000004.1, on the reverse strand, counting down.
AATGTATGTGTCTGTGTTTACAGAAGCCCCCATCATCCTCTGCCAGGAGTTTGGCACTAATGGAAATGCTAATTTCATTTTTTAAGTAAGTAACTTCTTTAAAGAGCCATACTCATTTATAAGACTTTCTGTTGCCAGATATTCAGAATCAGGTGCAATTAGCTCAGCAACCTCTGACATATAAACAAAAGGTTTTGTGTATAAGTAAATCTGACCTTTCCTGGCTGAAAACAGAAGTGGAGCTGAGAATGGCAGCTATGTGCTCAGCTGGAGTGTAAAACGTATGAGTGTTTAGAGGGAGTGCAGATTAAATGTGGGCCTGCCGGGGCTCCTTCTCAGTATTCATAGGTAAAACACGCTCCAGACGTAAATTTCTTCTATGTGGACTCTACCTCCTAGACATGATTACCACATTTCTTTCTCAAAGTAGAAAATTTTCACCCCCCAAATCTATCACCTGTATAAGTATATTTTAATGAGTTGAGTCCTTTTCTGGAGGAAAACAGTACTTCTTTTAAGCAATTTAAAAGAAGTTCTGTGTCCTGATAGTTGGAATTATTTCAAATACCTTCTCACACATTTTGCTAACTCTCCTTAAACTCTCTTAAAATTTACTTTCTCAAAACAATATTCTACACAAAGATACTACTTTTTTCTTTCTTTTTTAGAATGAAGATTTGCTATGCTTACATGTCCTCCAACTAATTTTATAGACTATAAAACACCACTTATTTTTTTCTTGTACATATTCATACTTAGAAATGTCTGGGAAGGCAATGAACTTCACTTTCCTTGACAGAAAGCACACAAAGCATTGGGAGTGCATGCCGGGAGTTCTGGTCTGACTTCCTGACCTTAAAAGAGCATGCAGTTTTTTTACTTCTAGACTTTGGAAGCAGAACGTTTTATCCCTAAAAATATCAAAATATAGTTTATTTGTTGAAGTGACATTAGGTGATACTTTGTTTTCTTTTTAAACAGCACATGACACTGTGAGTCATGTGACGTTGTGAATGTAAGCCCTCTAAATAATTTGATTAACTCATTCACCCACTGAATCTATTTGCACCTGTGTGTACACACATATACACACATACACACACACACACACACACACACACACACACACACACACACAAATGCTGAACACATGGAGTTACAGTCTTCCTTGGAAAGAGGTCCATGGTGATCTGACTATGTACTGAACCACTACTGACTTCCCAGACCTGACATAAGGAACTCATGACTAAATGCATATACCCTGAGGCTTTCTCAAGTCACATTTCTAACGTTCTTGCTTGGTACTAAGGTCAGTATGTATTAACACAAAACATCCCTGAATCAACTCAATACCTTACTCCAAACACACTTGGGAAAATTTAGTAAAACAGTGTCATTAGTCAGGGAATGTGCTATGTTCTTTCTAGTTCTGTGGTATCTTTTACACAAGGCAGAAAAAAGTACAATATTGATATGGCATAATAAAAAGGTTCTAGGTAAATAATTTAGAATTCACCCAGAAATTGTGCCACCTCTGAATGACATGGGCATTGAGAAGAAGTAGTGCCCAAACCCAGCATGGGAGCATCACAGGGTTCCTTCTGTACTGCCTTACTAATGCACTTGAATAGATAAGAGCTCACAGAACACAGGAAATAAACCCAAAATTTATAGACTTTATTGACTTTGGTTGACTATTTACTTGTTCACTTTGGTTATTTTAGAAACTTTGGTTATTTTAGAAATCAAGCAATGTATAGGTTCTCAATTCACAAAAGAATATTTTATAATTACCCTTGCTCATTACCACCTAATAAAAGCATCTGCAATTACAAAAATGGCCTATAGCCCTGTATGTGACATAGAAGACACTGGCCACTGTGGCTATTTGCATTTTACTGGTACCTAAGGAGACCAAGAAACTGAAAGTATAAATTTATCCAGCTTTAATTAATTGAGGTTTAAGCTTCAGTGGCCACAAGTTGTTAGCAACCGCTGCATGGAACATAACACAGGTCTACTTAATCCTCAAATGTGAATTTTTCACAGAATTATCCCCATGACAAGTGGATGATAAACACTTTGGCGAAGGCAGCACTAATCTTCCAAAGACTAAGCACCTAAACAGTTTTGCAGTTTAGTAACCACCTTCAATGTTAATTTGGAAGAAATATGCATCGTATTTTCACACCACCACTCAAACTAGGACATTTTCTGGGACATATTGCCAGGGACTAGTTCTTGCCACCAAATACAATGCTCTTTTGATAACATAAAGCTAAGTTTGCAAGATTCTTGGCAATTTTCCAACTGTGTATATCATGGAATAATAATCAAATACTATATGACCCATGCTCTACAACTTATGCCAACTTTATATTTTTATGAGTGTTCATCAGAGACCTCTTGAAGAGATGCCCTATATTTCCTGATTTCTTAAGCATGTGCTATATCACAAGTTGATGAACTACCAAAGGATACACTTTGAATTTGTAAATATATTTTAAAGATTCCATATAAGTTCCTTCTGTTACACCTTTACCTGACCCCCACACACACCTACAAACATGTGTGTGTGTAGGACTGCCTTCAAATATTAAATCTTTGGTGTATACTTAAAATTAGGATTCTCCAATTCCATATATGTGAAAACAAATGCAAAGAAAATGTTCCTTATCATACCCTAACACTTACGCCTCATAGCATACCACAGTCATTGGTGAGAAATGCAAAATAAGTTTTTATAGCACACTCAACCAGCCTTTTAAAAATCATCTTTAATCTTGTTCTTCCCAATTGTACTCCTTGGTGACATAAACTATAGTTTTCCCCAAGGACTCAAACAGGCCACCCAAAATACTGCTGTACACACTGCTCATTTGGCTGAAGGTGGTTAGTGACCAGGTATCATGTTCTCCTCATCCACAAGCTTAATAAAAGGCCCTTGTTAATTGGCAGTACTTACTGAGTCAGAATAATGTCAAAATTCACTTCATGAATACACCCACCTCACTCCTCCTTCTAAATTAACAAAAGATGTTATCAAGGTACTGATATCCTCAAAGTTACCTGCCTATGTCTTCCCTCTCAACAATCCCTAGCATGTTAAGACTTTAGTTAAGAATACAATGGGTAAATTAAAGCAGAAGAACAAACTCAGAATGCAGACTTCATGCTGTTATTCTGAACTCATGAGATATCGAGCATTCTGACTACTTTCTTGGCACTTCTACAAGGGATGCCATCTCAGGCAAGCTTAGAATGCTTTCTAAGGGCAGTTTAGCTAAAACCTATGTTAAACATTTTCAGCTGAAGAAATTGTGATTAGTTGTTAATTGTTTAAAAGATAGGATATATGTCTGTTTTTTAATGTGATAACAGACTTCACGGACTTTCTGAATTGTAAACAAAACAAGATGCCTCTGGAGTCCAGAGTCTGATATTTGGGGCTGGCATCTGATTAAAGCTTTGGTACTATGTCATATGATAGTACAAGTCAAACAGTCATCAGAGTCAGACACTAAAGGAACAGAGGGGCCAAATTCATATCATGGCCACTCTCAAGATATATAATCTTTTTCTCAAGATATGATCTATTCATGAGAACAGCCTAGTGAGATAATAGCCTCATAAAAGTCAACTTCTAGCATCTTGATGGCCATTACATTTTGGCACATATTTTACAGGGGACACTCAAACTATAGGAGTATGAAAACACATTCTTCTTTTGGTAAATAACTCTTGACAATCAAGCAATTGTGAATGATTCTGGACAGACCCTGGAATTTTCTGTATAAAATTACTTTTCCTGAAGCTACATCAGAGGCATTGTCCAGTTACATGGGCCCTGCCAGAAGCTGCAAGCCCCAAGACCTCCCACAGAGATTTTGTTATAATTATTTTAACAGTTCATTTTTTTTATACTATCAATTTCAGCTTTATCTTTATTCAAGTACTTTATGAGGAAGAGAGCAAGCAAGGAAGTATGGGAGAATGTTCTGCCTTAATTAAGGAAGTAACAACTTGAAGTAAAACTAGGCCTGTGTAGTAAGAGGTTTCTGGCCTGGACTTTCGGGCCTGTTCTCAAGGTTTGGACCTGCAGCCCCACAGACCCACAGAGACACACAGATACTTACATTAATTTTAGGCTGATCAGCCTAAGGCCCAGGCATATAACTTGCTAACTCTTTACCCTTAAATTAACCCATGTTCAGCCATGCGGCTCGGTACCTTTTCTCAGAGCAGTATAGTTGTCCTCTGCTGCTTCTGGCTTGTCTGGCAACTCTGGAGTCTCTCTGGCATTTCTGCTCTGTTCCTCCTGGTCCCAGAGTTTTCTTAGTCTGGTAGCCCCGCCTACACTTCCTGTCTGTCTTTGACCAATCAGTGCTTTTTATTAAACTCATAGGTGGGACAATTATTTACAATGTGACATCATAAATCCACTACAAGCCTCTGTCCTATGTGCATGATAATACTATTACACGAATTATTACAGAATAAATATATAATAGTAAGGTTTATATGCCAAAATGTACTTTCCAACCCTTACATGTGTATTTTAAACTATAATATATAATATATACATGTTTGACTATAAACAGGGGTACATGTGGGTACAGTGTAGCATTTAGAAAGGTGACCAAGAGTGGGGAATATGGGGTAATAAGGAAAGATAGAATGTAGATGAAGACACACGAGACATGAAAAGAATATAGAAATGGTTCTTTTTGTAGTTTCAAGTATGTCATTGTATTTTTTCTTTTCTTTTGGTGGATGTTTGAATAAAATAAAAAATGGCTGGGCATGGTGGTACATGCCTTTAATCCTAGAAATGCAGAAGCAGGTGGATCTCTGTGAGTTAAAGACAAGCCTGGTTTACAGAGTGGAGTTCCAGGACTGCAAAAGTTGTTACACAGAGAAACCCTGTAGGGGTATTGTGTTGTTTCATGGTAAATAATTGTCCCACCCACTGGTTTAATAAAAAGCGCTGATTGGCCAAAGGCATGCAGGAAGTGTAGGTGGGGCTACCAGACTAAAAACTCTGAGAACAGGAAGCACAGAGCAGAACGCCAGAGAACAGCCAGAAGAAGCAGAGGACAACCATGCTGCTGTGAGAAAAGGTACCGAGCCCCATGGGTGAACAGCAAGAATAATGGGTTAGATGAAAGGTACTTAAGACAGGATTGAAAGACTGAGGGAACCATTCCAAGGGAATCGAGGCTGAGGAAGCTAGAAGACAGCTGGGTAAGATTTGACTGTGGTGTTTATTCCCTCTAGTATCTCCAAAACTTCTGAAACTTTATTAAATCCCCACAAAACCCCATCTCAGGAAATAAACAAACTAACTACAATTGATAGTGAAAGTATCAAATTCTAAGTGAAGCTCCAGGGCATAGGAATGGCCGTTTAAAGGCCGTGCATAGAGCCTTGGCCAGTGTTTGAGTGGCTAGCTTAATTCAGCTGTGTGAACTTACTAGTGAGTACATCATAATAAAGTGGTTTTATTTTTATTTTTTTTTAAGGTATCAGGAAAATAACAAGGAAAGAATCATTGGATGGATGGAGGGAATTAATGCAAAGTCACTCACACATTAATTTTGCTTTGATTAGAAAATTTACTGTATTAAAGAAAGACTATTCTATGTGCATCTGTCACAAAAAAAAAATGGATCTATGAACTTATGCAGTAGACTTTGCTATATTGGGCTTTTTTTAGACATTGACAAAGTTCCCAGAATGCTCTTACATCTTTTCCTTCATGCAATTTAGGCATACTTGTAAGGTCATGTGAATTACATCTAACATTAAATTTTACTTTCTATTTCTACACTCAATCTCTGCTGAGTTCCCACTGAAGGAGAGGCAAGTCTGGCATGTGATCCCTGTAGTCTACAAGACAACTATATGTGTCATGGGAGATTTTGAAAATCTGTCAAGCTTTTGAAAACACTCAAGCTTTTGAAAATTCTGATGAAAATGTTTATGCAGTCAAACATCTGTTGGAATCACCTGATGCCATTCTGTAAGAAGATATTTGTGAGGCTCCAGAAACAACTTGCAGTCGGATTCCATGTCATTAGCACATTTTCATCTCAGTGGTATTTAGGACAGCTCTTTATGAAAGTGACATGACTCAGGTGAGGATAGTAGAGATTCTTCTACAAATAGTTCTTAGAAGAATTTTTGAGTGAAAGAAGTTGTAAGCAAAGTTTCACTGTGTCCCAATAGATGCTCCCAAATAATCACACAGAGGCTTATTATTCATTATAAAACCTTGGCAAATAACTTATTCTTGTTACTACCTAGCTCTCACAATTTAAATTAATTGACTTCTATTAATCCATGTGATGCCCCAATGCTCCTTTATCTCATCTATGAATGTCCCATGTGGCTTCTTCCAAATCTGGCCTGTGACTCTCAAGATTCAGCTCTTCTTCTCAACATTCCTCTGTTGTGGGACAATGCTCTTGTACATGGTAAAGATTTGTCACTTGAATTTGTTTAACAAAATGCTAATTGGCCAGTAGCAAGGCAAGAAGTAACCAGACTGATCAGGTAACCAGACTAAGAGAATTCTAGGAAGAGAAAAGACAGAGTCAAGATCCAAACACAGAAGAAACAAGATGAGAATGCCAGACTAAGAAAAGGGACCAAGCCATGCAGTTAAACATAAATAAAAATATGGGTTAATATAAATTGTAAGAGCTAACTAGTAATATGTTTAAGCTAATAGCCCCAACATTTTCTATAATATTAAGCCTTTGAGTCGATTATTTGGGAAGTGGCTGCTGGGTATTTGAAAGTTTCTGGTGACAGAAACTTCTGATTACATTCCTCTGCTCTGAAAATCCAGATAAGCTATCAGCACATAAGCTTTTTATTAACCAATGAGAGTAATACATGTTCATATAGTACAAAAAGACTGTTCCAAAGGAAGAAGTGCTCTTAAACATTTTAGAGTTTGCTCAAGTGAATATTTCAAAAATCAAAGCCCCAATGAGCTCATACCTTATTTCAGAGTCTGCATTTATCTAAGAAGTACAAGTATGAGAGAAGAGAGATGGCAACAGAGAATTTTAGACTGATTGGGAGACAACTGACCCAATTTTTCAGACGAGCTAAAATCTGTAGTAAGTAAGTTACACCTCTGCCCCATCCTCCTTACCTAGAATTTTATGTGGTCTTATGATTCTTCTCTCAGTTATTCTTTAAATCAGTTCAGTCTTGGCACTGACTTGATTTGGCCTTCTTGGTGCCCCAATTCAATTCAGTTTTATATATATATATATATGCGCATGCTTGGGAGGGAAAAAGAAAATGTATAGATAGTCATAAAAAATAAAACATAGTGTTTAAATAATAAAATTCTTAAGTAGAGAGTAAAGCAATATTTTTTTAAAAACTACATTGTACCTTGAGGTTTCCAACCTGACCCAGGCTCAAGGTCTGGATCTGCAGTCTAGCAGCTGCTTACTTCAAAATAATCACACAAAGGTTTACCTTAAATAAAAATTATTTGGCCTATAGGCTTATTACTTGCTAACTCTTATAATGTAACTCAACCCATTTCTATTTATATATTGCCATATGTTTTATGGCTTTACCTGTGTTACTTTTAACCTTGCTTCCTTGAGCGAAAGCTTACAACTTCTCTCTGATTCTGTTCTTTTTCATCTTTATCTCTGGTTTGATTTCCCATGTTCCTCTAAGATGCCTTGCCATAGTTAAAAATAGTCTTTTTGTTGATAAATGGAAAAAAGCACACTCATGGCTTACAGAGACATTTCATATTACTATTAAATACAAAGAGTCTGTATACTATATGTTATTTTGTTATGATTACATTTTTGGCTACTAAGAGATATTGGATTATAAAAAGTGCTAAATTAAAACAACCTATATATTTGGAAAATGTCTTGATTTCAAAATTTAAGTCAAAAAGTCAAGTGCTTTGAAGAAGAGGTTATGCTTTTATTTCCACAGGAAATGAGAGCCTAAGGGTTCATTCAGGTTTAAAAAAAAACATTTTTGATCAAGAAAGAGCCCCTGAAAAATGTGTCTGCAAACATAAAAAAAATAAATCTAAAAGAACTACAAGACATGTGATGTTTATTTTGCCTATTCAAACACATAACAAAAAAATCATCTTTGGCTTACTTATGTATAGTGTATCATCTATATTTGCATTAATGCAGATATGTATGTTACTATTAAAGGTTTATGTATTTTCAATGCAAGGGGATCATACACCAGTGAAAATTGATGGTCCAGGTGATCCTGCATCCAAAACAGTTTTAAAGCTGCTCACTGAGATGACCCAGCTTCACAGAATGTTCAAGCCAAGACTTAACCATTATTCTGATTTTCTCAGGGTCCCACAAAGATTAATAGTGCCCTCAATCATCATGAAGTAATCCAGAGAACTATGCCTACATTCCCAAAATATTGGTTATAAATATTTGTTTCTATGTGGGGATATTTTCAAATACAATAAAAACAGTCGGAGACATCAGAGGGATCTACCCACAGTCAGTCTAGGAGGATCAGACAATGGTAACTCACACCTTTAATCCCAGCACAGGGAGTAGCAGGGAGTTGTGACCTATGCCCTTAATCCAATCTGAGTTTGAGGTCAACTTAGTTTACAGAAGGACTTCCAGGCTCCTAGGCAGACAGTGGTGGTACCAAGCCTTAACTGAGCAAAGAAAGTATTTAAGGCAGGCATAAAAGACAGAGCAGGCAGAAGAAGCCATGGCTCACACTGTTATTTCCAGCACTTGGGAAGCAGAGACAAGAGAATCTCTCTGAGTTCAAAGCCAACCTGGTCTTCAAAGCAAGTTCCAGGACAGCCAGGGCTGTTACACAGAAAACTCTGTCTAGAAAAAGAAAACAAAACCAAGACTGGAGATTATAGTTAAGGAAAGACTAAACAAAAAAAATTAAATTCAGAGATCTCTTTCTAAAAGAAAAAAGGAGGATAGAATATAGAAATAATAGGATAAATGGGTAGATTACTTAACTATTTGATCTAACAAAACAAATCTAACATTTTACATTGACATAAATTATGACTTATCTATTTATATTTAAAGTTAATTTTGTTATACTCTATGCATACATAATGCTATTCTTGTTTAGGGTGTTATGTTTATGCAGCTCATTTGAAAGTGTAATATATAATTAAGAAACACAAATTAATAGTCATCTATAATAGCAAACCTATAGTCATGTTAGGTATGTTTTCAAGGTCATACTGAGATATATTTCAGATAAATAATCAATCTTCAAACACTTCAAAGACCTCCAGGATATGGCATTTTAAATGTTTTAAGAACTTAAATTTTTCTTGACAGTGAGACATATCTGCTCCTGGTAGCACCAATTACTTCAAGAGGATGATAACAATCAAAGAAACTCCATATGGAATTTGTTTGTTTTATGGCAGAAGCTAGCCATGTGTGCAAAGAAAATGCCCTTGCCTCAGTTGCTGACAGTTATTATCCAAACTGGACCAGCAGGATGAAAGAAAGGTGACTTCTGAACTTTGCCAAGACAAGGTAGGAGAGTTCATCAAAATTCCCTGCTTCACAGGAAAGTCCCTCAGATATGTTAGGCCTATAAGCCAAAGTATTGATGCCCCAATGTTACAGAGAAACTTTAAGTAACTGTTCACATAGCCAGATGTCCCTGGCATTAGGTAACATTTTACCTTCTGGAGTCTTTAACAGAGTTAAAAACTAAATCATTATAATAATAGTTTTCTTTAGTTATAATAGAAACTAAATTACACATAAAATTTTAAAATCACCAAAATAAGATAATTCAGTATGTTCTCTAATTTTACCAAATACAAATAGGCTAGATGTTGTTACTGTGATTCTTATTTAAAAACTGTTTTGTTGTATATAGTTTTACCATATTAAGGTTAAATTCCCTTTTTAATTTGTCAAAAAGGGGGAAATGTGGTGAAACAATCCTTTCCTACACTATGAATATGTATCACTCACATTGATTAATGGAAAGCTTATAGGTTGCTAGCTTGGAAGAAAGTTAGGCAGGAAAGCCAAACTGAGAATGATGGGAAGAAAGAAGGCAGAGTAAGGAGAGATGTCAGCCAACTGCTGAGCAAGCAGGATGTAGAGAAAATGAGGTAACAAGCTATGAGATATGTGGCAAAACATAAATAGAAATATGGGTTAAAATTAATATAACAGTTAGTCACAAGCCTGAGCTATGGGCTGAGAATTTATAATTAACATTCAGACTTGGAGTCGGTTATTTGGGACCAGGTGTTCAGGGCAGAAAATATCCAATTACAGCTGAGACCATAGAAGGTTCTGCACTATGTTTCTTAACTGGAACCCTTTCTCTAACTCACTTTGTAGTTTCTAATTTTCCTTCCTTGTAGTATAGCATCAAATTTATGAATGGTTCTTATCATATTCCAAAACATTCACTCAAATTCTGATTTAATATTAAAACATAAAGGAAAAAATGGTCTTCTATTTTTAAAGTTGCATTGCAGTCAATATATCTCTGAAGTCATTATGTTCAAAACAGATGCATTAGTTTCAAGCAGAAATGGCCCCTGACAATCCCAAAAGTTTTTTTTAAAGTAAATTCAATTACTTACAAATACTATAGTAAAGAAGACTTAATTGAGGTAGCAATGTTTATTGTGTATCAGTAGATACTCAGGCAACAGATAGAGAAAAGACAAATAAGCAACAAATGTATTCATACTGCCTAATTTACCTTGCTTATATATTCAGGGTAATAGCTGTATGTCAATTATTATCATATTTTGTTTTAGAATTTAAAATATTAGACTGTGTAGAGATAATAGAGAGAGGAAAACACTGGAGGACAGACAGACCTTCTATGATTCCTCAATTACTAATCATTGCATAGGAAACAGATTAAAACTGTATTTTTCATTTAATCAGTGAATTGTGTGGCCATTTGAATGAGAACAGTTCCTATAGAGTTATTTGTCTGAATGCTTGTCCCAGGTGGTGATATTGTTTGAGAAGGATTAGGAGATGTAGAGGAGGCATATCATTGGGGGTATTCTATGAGGATGCAAAGAATCGAGCCATTACCAGTGTCTCTCTCTCTGGCCCCTATTTGTACATTAAGATGTGAGTTCTCAGCAATTTCTGCTGCTTCTTCCCTTTGCTACATCACATGGAGTCGAATACTGTGAAACTGTAAGCCCAACTAAATGCTTTGTTTTATAAGTTGCCTTGGTCATAGTATTTGGTCACAGAAATAGGGAAATAACTGATGTAAGCTGTATTATTATACAACTACTTCAACTAACAATCATTTTGGTAGGGTTATAATCAGGGATCCCCTGTGTAGCTTTGGAACCTGTCCTGAAATTCTAACTGACGACCAGGCTGGTTTTGAACTTACAGAGATTTATTTGCCTCAGCCTCCTAAGTGCTGGGATTAAAGGTGTGTGACACCACTGCCCAGACTAATTAATTTTTTAAAGAAAACAGTACTGGCTCAGCTCAAAGTGAAGATTGAAGAATTAATGTAATTCTCTCCAGTCAAAAGAAATTTCTAAGTTTATCTTTCTTAATCCATTTTCTAAAGTAAAGGTTATTCAAATTTTTTACCATGTTTCACACTCAAGGACAAATATTAACTAATGATGTCCCAAGTCACCCAACTCACCTAGCTCCATTTATAAAGGCTCTTTGCCTTGGATCATGCCCTATTATGTTGTTCTTTCACATTTGTTTTGTTTTCTCCCCTAATTTACTTATCTGAAATTATAGCCAACAAATTCAAACCTCCAAAACTAATATGCTTTTAATATTAAGGACTAATATTTGGTTTTGATTCAAATTGTACAATAACAAACAGAGAAATGGACAGTTCCAGAAATAGAAGACACAGGGCTATGGAAGACAGATGTCTCTAACCTTAAAGACTGAAGATGGTATAACTTATTTATCTAAAACACTAAAATGTTCATTATGGTTAATTTAGTAGTTTTTAATGAAAGCATAGGAAGATCTTTGACACCAGTTACTTCTCATCAGCCATACACAATAACTGTAGGCTACTGTAAATTGGCAGTTCATATGGCATTTTTTGTAGTTCTAAACTTTATTGAGAGAAATTAACAGATAATAAGCACACTCATTTCAGATACATGGGCAGATTGTGCATAGAAAGAATAGGTTTAGATAAATGTGCTAATTTGTGTGGCTAATGTTAACTCATGTCGAAGATAAAGAACATTGCCACTAATCCCCACAGTTTCTAGAGTGTCCACACATTGGGCACCTTGACCCAAGGCTTTCATCACCACTTGCTTCTCTTTATTTAAATTGGCTTTGCTCTCCTAAGAATCACACAAAAATTGAGTGTGAGCTCCTTGCAGTCTCCACAATGCCTGTGAAATTCATTGGTGATATTCCTTTTTATCAATAAAAAACTGTTCTGTCTTAAAACAGTGTGAGACTATTATAGATGAAAATGATATGGTAATTCATTTAATATTTTTGCATAAATATATACTTTGATTTTTGTAACAGTAAACATTATGGAGTGGTGGGATTGAATGCTTAACTACAATACTTACATGTATGAAATACTGTCAAACTCTTTCCCAAATGGTTTTTCCAATATTTCCACTAGTCATGTGTGAGAATTCCACTTGGTCACTGTCTTCTTAGTTGAGGGCATCCTCACTGCAGTAACTATCTTACTGATGGCTTTTTCTTTGTCAGTTGGTCATTCAAGTATTTCCTATCTAATGCTGTTGCTTTAGTTCACTGCTCTGTTAAGAAAGCTGCCTTCTGATTGATGACATAAATGAATCCTAAACACAAGTTTTCTCAAATATATGAATTACAGATATTCCTGTCTAGTCAATGGTTTGACATTTTATTTTCTTAGTAATAGCAATAATAGCAGATGTCAATAATTTTTTATAAAATTGAATTTATCAATGTTTTAAGTTTCATATTTTCAAATATTTGCAGGAAATCATTACCTCTCAAGTTTCTTACACAAATTTGTATCTCCATGTCTATCGTGCTCTTTTCAGTAAATATATGTGCAATGAATATGTCATATTCTTTTCTGATTCTATATGGTTGTTATTTATGTCAGTGTCATTATTTAAACAAGATATTCTTTTCTTGTTCAACTCTCCTTACAACTGTGTTGAAAATCAATAAAATACAACTGTGAAGGTCCAGAGTCTATTCTATTGCTTTCCTAACCTTACACAAATACTTACAAAAATAGAGCTTTTTAGTTGATATTGAACTGAAGTGCTTTAAGTCCCCAAAGTTATTTCTTTTGAAACTGTTGGCTCTGAGTTTTTAGAAGTGTCATATACAGTTTGGAACAAGCTGTCAATTTCCATGATGCAAGAAAGGAAGCCCACTGAGATTTTAGTGGGGAGAAATAACATTACCATAATGAGTCTTACAATCCAGAAAGCATGTCACAGTATTAATTTAGGACTTCAGTCAATTTAATATAACAATGTTTTATAGCTCTATCATATACATGTAATACTTACTGTATTATATTTATTCCTAAAATTTTAGTTTGGATAATAATGCAAATAAAGTTTAGTTATTATTACTTAAAAATAAAAATTGGTTTTTAAATATTGAGCTATGTAGTGCTATGTTACCTTAATAAACTCACTGTATAAGTCAGTTTTTGCTATGATGCCAAAACACCTAATAAAAGGACTTCAAAGAAGATGGTTTCTCTTTGGCCCCCAGTTTAGGTGTTTCTGTCCATGGGTGCATATCTCTGGGTTTCCTGGTCTGTAGTGAGGGAAGGACAATATGGTAAAGCAGAGAGACTCACTTCATGGAGGTCAGGATACACACATGATGGATTGAAAGCAAGATACACTTCCTTATGTTATGCTCATAGTGACCTGCCTCCTCCAAGTAGGCCACATCTCCTAATTTCCACTGTTTCCCAATAGAGCTATCAAATAAGAAATATATCCATGAATTAGCTCATTGATGAGGTTAGAGCCCTAATGATTTGATCACTTCATCTGGCAACTAAGGTTTAAAGCATGAGCCTTCAAGAGATACTTTAGTTTCAAAGCATAACACTCATTTATGAGTTCTAGTAGTATTTTTATAGATTGCTTCTGATTTTCAACATGCATTACCATATAACAAATAACCAAAATGGAACACCTAAGCCAGTCTTGACTATGGGATGAGGAAATCAGACTTTGCCTGGATTGGATGTGCCACACTGAGCTGACCCACCTTGGAACATCTTGCCATTTGTGTGGAGGGGATGGAGCATAAGAAGGGGGAAGCTGAAGGCTGATTGGGAGGGATTGAGAGGAGGAGCAGGGGATACATGGATAAAAAGGACATTGTTACAAAAAATAAAATAAAGAAAAAAATAAATTATATACTAAAGGAAAAAAAAAAAACAAATGGTAACTCTTCCTTTGCAATATATGCATGTGTTGTTTCACATTCCAACCCTTCATAAACCAGGTGGAAGATAAATTTAGAAAGTGGAAACATTCCTTCCCATGTTCCAGATATAAGGAAGCTCCAATTCACCATTAAGCATATTAGCTGTAAATGTCTGCATATATTTTTAAGTAACGTAAGAAATACCCTTCCCATTTCTACTTTACTGAGAAGTGCTGGTTCATTCATTTGTTTATGTTACTAAACTGCTTCCAAACACTTTTCCAAAATTTACTGATTCATAGTAACACATAGCTTTCTTCTTTGATAAGTGTTAGTTATACTGGCCTCATGAGTTTGGAGGTGTGATTTCCTCTTTCATTTCTCAAAGGTTCATATTTGCCTAGCATTCTTTCTCCCTTAAATATTTGAGATAATTTAAGTCAGGAGTTTTCTTAGTAAGAAAGTTTTCAGTCATAGACACAAGCCATTAAAACATATAAGAGAATTTATAATTATTACTTTTAAGTCAAAGACACACAGTATATTCAAATAATTTGTGCATGCTGACATGGAAATCAAAGTAACTGACATATGGTCAACAACTGATCTTCTATTATATGACTTTTAATGACAGTAGGACCTGAAATGATCTCTCCTCTTTTGGTCACTGATGAAGAGATTGTGTTGCCCGTCTTCATTCCCTTGACTGGTCCGGTTAGCACCTGATGACAGTTTGAAAGTTTTCTCTATTGGTTTAACTGATACTGTGTTTTTGTTTATTTCCTATTCCAATGTTCTAGTTTCCATCAATTGTTTTCATTTAAAAATGTTCTTATTTTGTTAGTATTTAAGTCAAGTTTAAATAACTGATCTCATGCATTTTTTTTCCTAATTAACAAGTATTCATTTTCTCAATTCTGGCTCTCTTATGTCCTACATATTTTGATCTCATGCTCTCACTACAATTCAGTCTGAATATTTTATAATTTACCTTAGGATATCTCCATCTGTCTTTAGATCATTCTGCTTTACTTTCTACTGAAAATCCATTGACTTCTATGACCTAGCGTTGGTGATTTGGGGAAGCATTTATTGTCTACACAAAGATTCTGGATGTAAGTTAGACTATGGCTGTACTCGCCTAAAACTCATGTGTTAAAATGATATTAGGAAGTAGATCCATTGGAATTAAATCATAGTTCAAAAAGAGCCTTGTTTTCACAAATAGTTGAAAACATGGCTAGAAAATACAATCTATGAAACACAGAGAAGGATCTCATTGTATTCTGAATCTGATGGCACCTTGGCCTTGGAAAGTCCAGATTTTAGGATTCTGTGAAATAATTTTTGAGCTACCTAGACTGGTAATCTGTGCAGCCAGAACCTTCAAAGCAAACCTTGTTTATGAGCTTCTTCAAACCAAGTTTTCTACATCCTCTTAAAATTCTGTTCTGTTTTATGATCCTTCGCTTGCTATCATAAGAGTTGAAATCAGTCTTTGCATTTGTGAAGCCAGAGCTCTATCAATGAGCTGTCCCTACAGCTTGTCTTTTATCTTTCGAAAAGTGAAATGGGAGTTTGGGAATCAACTATACTGGAGGATTCATTAAGCTTTCTACCAGCTTTTCTTGGAGTACCTAAGGGCTCTTATTTTGTGCATGATAAACAGTGGATTGTTATCTTGCTGTCTATTTATCATTATGAAACACTTGTTTTTCATGTTAGTATAGTTTCTTCACATGTCTAAGAATAGTGCCCATGTAATGCATTTTGAGCATCTGTTTACTCTGAACCCATTTGTCTGTATTGTGTTCCTTACAGAAGGGACAAGAGTTTGCTTTCATCTCCAGCTTGCAAAATCTTTATAAGTAATACTCTACCTTAAACAAAAAGGAACTGAACTGAAAATAAATGACTTTTCTTTGCCACATTTCAAGGTCACAGGCCAAATATCACTTTCTCATCTGAACAGATTAACTTAGAGTCACATCTAAAATAAGTTTCCTTTAAAATCACAGCTTACAAAACTCTGCACTGGCAGGCTTAAGAGTGAATTCACATTAACATGACAGGAAAAATTTGGGGAACTACAATGTAGTTGAGAGCATCTCTCAACAGTGCTCAGGATTCACCCCCTACCTATTTACCCTTCCCCCCAAGATTATTGGTGAGTTTGCATAGAAAATATATTATGTGAGAGGTTAGCTCTGGCAGTTGGGAAGAAAAGTAGTCATTGTTGAGTAGGTCTATAGAATTATTCACAAGAAAATCTCTCTCTTGAAGGTAAAAGACCTCACTGGAGCTGGAGTCCTACTTTGGAAAAGGAACCCTATTGCTAAAGCCACCATGTACCTTGGTTGGAAAACTCAGAGAAATCAAACTGGAAGTTCCCTTCCTGATAATTGGCCTTCACAGTTTTGGAGAGGTCTCTGTAGGCCGAGAACGAGAAAACATGAATGGTTTTATGAAGCGGTGAAATGTCCAACAGTACAACTGGCGCTGCTTTTATAGGAGTAACCAACTGCTCTAGGAAGGGATGTGAGGCAGGCCCATCAGGGAGAAAATATGACTCATGTTGTAAGCCTTGTCCAAGACCCACAGCTGTAGATGTCATATGGAAAACTTAACTACTGCTGTTCAGCTCAATTCACACAGAAACAAATTATCTTCTAAACATTGTGGTTATACCTGTAGACAAATATTCTCAGCCCTAATTAGAGAAGCTTTTCTTTGCAGCAAATAGCTGGTGAATGCCGAGAGGCATAGCTGCTCAGGGTGCTGAGACAGTTGGGTGTTCATTTTCAAATAGGACATTTGTCCACCCGAAGTTTTCCAAACATCATGAAATGGAGAGTAGAAAGAAGGTTAACAGCCAGAAATATGAAGAGGAGCTTTTCAACATTATCTCCAGGACATGAGACAGACCATACAAGTATGATCTCATGGCTATTGCAGTTGCTCACACTGAGCTTGCACAAGACTGAGCTCGTCAGTAGTCAATCATAAAATTTCCTTGACCCTTCTGTGCCCGCCAGCGCTTTAAGAGTCTCCATGCTGACTGGACAGAGCACAAATATCTCTCTGTGGCATCAGCTTGTTGCTACTTCTTTTTTCTTTTTCTAACGTTGGTCAGGTTTTACTATATGTATATTACTGGGGTTCAGTAAAGTCACAAGCACATTGCCCCTTGTCTTTTTTTCTAGAATATGCTTTGTAACGTCCAGGTAATGCTTGCTGTCTCCTTGAATTCCTTGAGCATTTCTCATCTGTCCTGCTTCAGAACTGTCTCTGTATCTCATTCTAAAATGTGCCTCCAGGCTGGAAGCCAGGTGACAGTTTTGTAGGTTTAAGTTCATTGTTTTCCTTTCTCAGGATACACAGCCTTACAATGTCTGGACCCCAATGTTTAATAATCATTGTGTCATACACTCTACCCCATTTTCCTTCATATATGCATATGGCTAAAAATAAGATTATTTTCTCAGGCCTTCCTGGCCATAAACAAAAATCCAACCAAAGTCACCTGAGTATCTATACTAATGTGTCATAACAAAATAATGCTAACAATCAAAACAATGATAGTATTATAGCACGTATAATGTGTTAGGTAACATGACAATTGCCTTTTAAAAATATTTCTTCTTAGGGATAAGGAAATAGCTCAGTGGAAAAAGCATTTGTTGTTTACTCACTAGGAATGGAGCTTTTATCCCAAGAACCCACAAAAATGCTAAGCAAAAATGAAAACCACCTATAATCCCAGCACATAGGAAACAGAGTCAGGATCTCTGGAACATTGAAGAACTCTCAAGTTTAGCAAGAAACTCTGTCTTAATACATAAAGGGGAGAGCCAAGAAAGAGGACAACCAGTAAATCAATTTTGAGCCCCCACAAGCTCACATAAACACGTGTACCTACAAAAATACCATGTACACATACACATGAGGACATACAAATAACTGCTGCTCGTGACCAAAAAACCACTACAAAGTAGACCTACTAAAATGGATTGGATTGGGTAAAACCAGATGTTCACCAAAGTGGGAATTAATTTATACTGGGAATGCAACATGGTTTTGTCCCTTTGTATGATACATCAATGATTCCTATAAAACTAAACATTCTTACCATGCAAGATATCACTCTTTTTCATTTCCTCAAAATTATTAAAAGCCACATGCAACTGTGTATAGGAAATTTATTTGTGGTTACCCAGTGTTGGAAGCAGCCAAGATGTCCTTCAGTGAGCTTATGAAAAAGCAAGTTAGGTCATATACAGAGAACGAACTAAAACTCAGTTAAAGAAGTCAGCTACCAAATCATGAATATACATGGAGAAATCATAAAATATAAATATGAATCAATCTTGAAAGACTACTCAGTGCATGTTTCCAATAATATGACATTCTGGATGAAGTAAAAATGTGAGTGGTTGGAGTACTTCTAAGGAGGAGTACTGAATAGATAGTACAGACGTATAGAACAATGAAATCCCTTGGCCTGAGGCTTTAATACTAAGTGCTTGTCCAGAAGCTCAAATAATGCACAATGCCCAACATAGACCCTAATGTGAATTATAGATGGCATGATAATTGTGTGTCCCTGTAGATTCACTTATTGTTACACATATACTACTGGTGGGGAATGCTAATCATAGAAGAAGTTATGTGTGCATGAAGGCAGAGATATAAGAGTAAACTTTACCATCTAAGCCACTTGGTTTTAATCCTAAACCTGCTCTAAATTTAATATCATAATAATCAGAGCATTAAGTATCCATTATGAATATCACTTTATAGGTGTGAACATTACTTTGTAGGAATGAAATTTCTTGGACAAGATTCTATAACTCAAAGGCACAAATTAGTAAAGCACACACTTTCCTCATCCAATAATCTCATCATGACATACTTGGCAATGACATAGTTCTGTAATATATGGGATCTTATTGCTTCTTCTTGTCAACAGGAATATTATACGTCTTAATTAGTGGTATATACAAAATATTTCCTTATTGTTCAAGTTTTTAAAAGTAAAGAAAATTTGTAGGTGACAGAGGAGTAGATTAGAGAGAGAAGAACAAAGGTAATCATTCTTAAACAAAGGCCCTTTAATTTGCTCTCATTTGGACTGAGAGAATATATATTTCAAGTCATAATATGCTTTATAATGCAATCATAAATGTCTATATTAAGAGCTATGATAGTCTAAAAAGTCTAGTTAAACACCCAGGACAGAGTTCTATTTCTCTAACTCAACGATACTTTGATACTAAACTAATGTTCTCTATCCTAATAACATTCCTGTCTAAACTTCATGCAGACTTTAAGCACTGGAAGGGAACAGAACAACAACAAATCTAGGTCTCAATTCTGAATAAACTGTCTGCTATGTAGCAATGAATCACAGAGAGTCAGCTGATGCTGAGGCAATGAAGGCAATTGTCACTATCAATGAATGACTAGAATGACGGTAATAACACAAGGCTTAGAAACATAGAAATCCATTCACTGCTGAAGTGAGACTGCATATACACAAACTGCTGCCTTCTTGATCATTCTATTACCCCTGATTCTGTAACTAATAACCTGCACCTAACTGTAGGATTGAAAAATTTACCTGTTGATTGTGATGTTTGCAGCAGAAATGACACAAGCAGGCTTTTTGGAGGCTGCATTGCATGCAGAGGTTATTCCATAAAGAATATAAAAGGAAGGTCTGAACTTATCACAGGATGAAGGAGATTATACTCCTCACTAAAATGCACTTTAGTAGTTTTTCTTTTTTTGTTTGGCATAACATAAAATATATCAAATTTAACATATGTATACTAAATTTCAAAACTTTAACTCAAGTAATGAAGAATGTTGTCTGCCCTAACAGAGAAAAGGTAGCAGATGAAGAAAATGGGCACTTAACAAAAATATATAAAATTTTACAAAAAGAGAAAAACTAGATTGCCTATATGTTTTTTTTATTTATTATAGTTATTGTACTCTATGTACTACTTTATTTACATCTAGAGTATTTAAGCAAATCAATTACTTTTTAATTATAGTGTAAGTAGTTTAATCTTATGACTTTATATGACGTGGGTATCTTTAATTCTTAAGAAAAAATAGGCCTTTAATATCCAAATCATACCAACTTTTCCCCATGGATACTGACTTTATCTATTTTATTGAATTATTATTAGACCAGACTTAATTTGGAAACGAAATCTGGTATAATTGTTTAATAAATTAGTTAACCATATCATGCTTTTGTTTTTAATTAAACTTATTTATTTATTTTACATTCTGACCAAGTTTCCCTCCCCTCCTCTTCTCCTATTCCCTCTCCCCATCTTCCCTTCATGACTCCCTCTAATCCATTCCTTCAGAAGGGACAGTCCTCCCATGGGTATCCACAAAGCACGGCCTATCAAGTTACTGCACAACTAAGCTCTCCCCTTGTATGAAGAATGCGTTCCCAAAAGCCAACCAAAGTCTTAAAGACAGCCCTTGCTCCCACTTTTAGGAGTCCCACATGAAGACAAGTAACACAACGGTCACATATATAGAGAAAGGGCCTAGGTCAATCCCACGCAGGTTCCCTGGTTGTTGGTTCAGACTTTGAGAGCTCCAATGAGCTCATTTAATTTTCTTGTGATGTCCTTGGCCCCTTTGACATCTTGTGATGTCCTTCCTCTCTTTGGAAAATTTCTCTAAGTTCTGCCTAATGTTTGACTGTGGGTCTCTGCATCAGTTTTCATCAGTTATTAGATGAAGCCTCTATAATGACAACTGGGGTAGACACCAATCTAAGAGTACAGCAGAATATCATTGGGTATAATTATGTAATATTTGTTTTCTCTAATTGTGTTTAGTTCTGTCCTAGGATGCTGGGCATCTAGCCTTTGGGTCCTGGCACTTTAGGCAGTGTTGGGTTTGGGTTCACTCTCATAACATAGGTCTCAGGCTGGACCACTCATTTCTTGACCACTCCCACAATCTCTGCACCATCCTTACTCCAGCAAAATCTATATGGAGGGCAGACTGTAGGTCAGCAATCGTGTAGTTTGTTGCTGTGATGATATATTATATATCTAATAAAGTCTGTCTGAAAATCAGAGGACAGAAACACCCATAGATTTAGCTATGAAGATCAGGGAGTGGTGACCGATGACTTTATTCCCAGAACTCAGGAGACAGAGATCAGCTGTATCTCTGTCAGTTCAAAGACAAACAGAGCCAGGCAGTAGTAGCACACACCTTTAATTCTAACATTAGGAAAGTAAGTTAGCTGGAAGACAGAGGAGGAAGGAGTTAAGCCCTTCACCTGTGACCCCATACCCTTCTGGCTGAGGATTCAGAGCAATCAGTTTGAGGATTTGTGAGGAGTGGCTAGGTGAGAAGTGGCTGTGGCTTGTTCATCTGTCTCTTCTGATCTTTCTGACCAGATCGAATTTGTGCGATAAACTGGTGCCCTAATCCCTCAATCGGAGTCTTGTCTGGTCACAGGATATGGCCAGTCCGGGATATGTATCCACTACTGCCAGGAGTCTTAGTTGGGGTTGTCCTTGTAGATTCCTGGAAGTTTCCTTGGCACCAGGATTTTTCCTGACCCTGAAATGCCTTTCCTCTTCCAGCCATCTCTTTCAGACTTTCCCCTTCCATTCATCCCCCATCTTGTCCCTCATTCTTGATCCCCATCTATCCCGTTTATCCATGAGATCTTTGCTGTTTCCTATTCCCAGAGAGATTCAGGCATTCCTCCTTGAGCCCTCCTTGTCACCTAGCCTCTCTGGACCTGTCGATTGAGGATGATTATCATTTACTTTACAGCTAATATTCCACTTATAAGTGAGTATATACCATGTTTGTCTTTCTGGATCTGGGTAACCTTAATCAAAATATTTTTTTCTAGTTCCAGCCATTTGTCTTCAAATTTTCTGATGTCACTGTTTTGTTTTGTTAAAAAAAAAAAAGTGAGTAATACTGCATTATATAAGTATACCACAATTTCTTTATCTATTATATGGTGGAGGGGAATTTAGATTATTTCCAGGTTTTAGCTACTACAAATAAAGCAGCTATGAACATAAATTGGCAAGTATTTTGTAGTACGATTCAGCATTCTTTGTGTATATGCCCAAAAGTAGTATATCTAGGTCATGAGGTAAATCAATTCTAAATGTTTTGAGCAACTGTCATATTTACTCTCCTATGTGGTAGTATTTTCCAATAGTATATGTTTTCTCTAACAGAGATGGCTGATGCTTTCTACTTAATTTTTATAGAATGTCAAATACCTATTTTATGCAACATTTCTTAACAGAAACAAATCCAAAGATAAAGAAAAAACTTTGGCTAATTTTTGACAATGAATTAGTTTTGTTCATCTAATAGGCCATATTTTTCAAATATTTTACAAATATATTTAACTATTTGTCTATTAAAATGAATTCCATAATTCATGTGTAATTTATCAGAACTTTCCCAAGTTTGTGTTAAGGCAATGCAGGAAACATAGCAAGAAAAGTCATTGCCCTATGGGAAAACATAAAACATATAAAAATAAAATCTAATCTCAGGTTTCAAAAGTTTAATGTAATTAAAGGATAAGAGAAAGTCTGTGCTTTTCTAAACCATTATTCTGTAAATATTATTAAGCAGTATTAAGTTTAACATAGAATTATTGTTTCAAACAGAGAATCAAGCACTAGTTTTATCTCAGAGTATTGAATTTGGTCTCTTAATTATTCAATCTTCTAACATTATTCTCATTCATTTTTAGTCTGAGGCAATTTTTGCCTTAACACACAGAGCCATTTCTCACCTAAAATCATATTTTTCCTTTAATCTTCTTTTATCAAAAATATATGTAAAATATATTATGTTTGTAACTGTAAACAGACTTTTCTAATTGTATAAGTTTTCTCTCATTATAGGTGTTGTTTCCATTTTAATAATACTTAGAAGAAATGTTATGACTCAGCAGCATTAAGTTCCTGTAGCTCTTCATCTAGGAATGATGCTTTGTGAGTTACTCCCGTGTACGTTGGCATCTAGGAGTGGTGCCTTGTAAGTTACCCCCATGTATATTAAATTCCTGTAGCACTTCATCTAGGAGTGGTGCCTATGGTTTACCCTCTGTATGTGGTGTCATTGTCCAGGCCTTATTGAGATCTTGTGGATGCAGATTTATGTCACAGAAAGTAGTATCTTGTAGTAGAACTAAGAGTTCCTTTGTCTTCTTTTCTATGTTGTTACCTGAGCCTTAGGAATAAGCGTCATGTTGTAGATATAGCCAGTGGTGTTGGGCACTCTATAGTAAATTGTTCTCTGCATTTTGATTAGAGTTGTGAATTCCCATAACATTCCTCATCTATTATTGTAATTAATAATCACTGACAACTGACTAAAAAAGGTTAATATTTATTAAGGTGTTTGTAGGGGGACAAACATGGATATAAAAGATTAAACGGTCCTATGATTCCTGGAAAAGTGGACTGGTCTACTGAGTTTAAGCTGGTCAGGTCCTTCATCCAAGAGCACAAGAGAGAAAAAAGGAGAAGGGAGCTGTACGTGAACCCCAATTTTAAGCAAGCTGCCCTTCAATGATGCCCCTAATCCCATTGTCTGTCATAGTGATTCCCAGATCTACACTGGCCAAGGGCCATACCTCTAGGTCAAGGTGATGGTATCTGCTCTCCAATACAAGTTTATATTCCACTCATCAGTTCTGTGTAACAAACTATCTCCCATATTGATAGTTTAATACAGTATTTCTTTATATTTATATGCTTGTAATTTTTTTATACACAGTATTCTTATAAATTATAACTTATATAAACTTATGTAACTTTATCATATATTTATATTATGTAATAATTAAATACTATACAAGTGTACTATGTAAATTATACATAAAACAAATAAAATTTTATGCAAATATAGTTATGTATCTAAGAATACTATTACAGGATTGAGGAAGGACAGGACATTTATCCTGACCTCTCTATTCCCATTAGCATATGTATGGATATATACACATATATGTAGTATAATATATATGTGTGTATATTTATATATATTAATAATATATATTTTACTGACATATATTAATATATAAATATACAATTGAATAAATAATACATAGTATACAACATATGAACTTTGTTACGTATAATTTTATATAAAATAATATAAAATGTTGTATTTATATAGAAGTACTTATAAAAATTTATTATACAGGATATAAGTATAATAAAATTACAACAGTAAACCAGCATTTAACTTATTTTCACAGATACTATTCAGTCAGTTTTCCACGGAGGAAATTTGTCTCTACTCTATCAGTATCATAAAGCTATGCAGTTAGAGCTGTTCATTTATGGTCTGATAATAATGCTGTGTTCTGGGAAATAAAATATAGCTTGGCTCTGAACATCTGTTTTCTATGCTTTTAAATGCAATTGTTCCAACACAATATCTTCAGAGTATTAACTATACCTTTCTCCTCTACAACCAAGTTTAAATTTTATTAAATATAACATTCTAATTCTTTTAAAGTGGAAGACGCTTTTTTTTTTTTTTTTTAGGTATTCTGGTCAGTTGAATTTTTGTATTCTAACTCTTAAAATGGGAGGATTTTTTCTCTATTTAGCTAAATCTTAGTGTTTGATAATTTTAAGAAAACTACTGTGTAAAATAAAAATTTTATAACAAATATAATATTTTAATTGCTTTATTGTTAGCTGTCAAACCATTTTCTGCCATTATTGGTAACTGGCTTTTTCAAAAAATGACTTACGTATAATGGCATTGTAAAACACTGGTGCCAGAGGAGATCTTCAGAAAAACTGTGGTCTGAGGAACTTTGCTGTTTTTAATTTTTTTATTCATGTTATTAAAGACTCTAAATGCACTAATTGACAACCACTGACCAAAGACTCTTCAGATCTCCAAGTTTATATAGTTCCTCAAATATTCTACAGTCCTTGCACGTATAGTTTAACTCCATAAAATCTGTAGGATTTGTAGATGATCCACCGTGCTCTGACATTCTCTACTTATGGCATTAGTGACCACTCCTTACAGGAGTTTTTTCCTGCAGTTAACAACTTGCTTTCTATTTTAATAATAGTAGTTGCTGCAAAGTTGTTTTTTGTATGTCGTGCTACATACATTGATGCCTCAAAAGAAATTCTTACCCTTTAAACAATTGTCCCAATTAATGTCTTATCCTTAAAACTGTCAACTTTGTAGTAAATGCATTACGTGTAGAACAGAATCCAAATGATAAGCCTTTCCCCTGTTCCTCTTCCTCCTTCTCTTCATTCTCTTCTGCTTACTTGGTGTTCACATTTGTGAATCTTTATGGGTAATCTTATTCTCAAGACTGGGAGATACTTCTAGTTCAAAAGACTATTGTGTCATTGTTCCTATGAGCCTTTACTCTAGAAAGTTTTATCTCCTAATATCACTACCAAGAGATGCAGCACTTCAAATATGAATTTGGAGGTGATTAGATAATCAAACAAGTAAAGTTTGTGTGACTAATTTTTGGAGTCATCAAATCTGATATTCCATGTCTTTCCCTGCCTAATAAGAGTCCTACAATTACATATAAACACTTGGCTCAGCAGAAAAGTTGAATGCTTGTTCTTGCTTCACTGAAGTGCATTTAAGAGGAAATATGCCTGTCTAATTCAGACATGTTCAAAGCACTGTTTATGTGACTGGAGAAAATGTGAAGATTTTACAAATTAAATACATACCACATTCCTGGCACAAACAAAAAGGAATTAATTCCCTTTGCTGATAACAGAGAAATAGTTCTCATTCAAGTACACTATGACAATTCTAAATTTCCTTTCTCACCAATTGCTAACATTTATAATGACTTCATGAAAATCTATTGGCAAGAATGATCATTCTTTCCTCTAGATAGTTGTGCATATGCAGTTGTGTTCCCAGGCACTGGGGTGTTTCTTTGGGTTTGCTGTACATCTAAGGTCAAAGACATATAAGTCAACTTGTTGACAAGTGAAAACACTAGGACTCTCTGTGCCTGTGTTTGGGACCTCAATTCCCCTGTCACACACAGTCTTTCTCAGTCTAGTGAAACTCATGTTCTACAGATGGTAACCTATGAGAAGGCAAAGACAGCTCCTGGAGTTGTCATGGTCTATTTCCTCTCTGTGACCCCATGAATCTCACCGCTTATCAAGACACACTGCTCCCTTAGGGATGCGCATAATAAACTTGGTGATGCAATTCTCCACTTTAATGATTTTGACTACAGACTTAAAGTGTGTGGGGAAGGCTAAGCTCCTTGGTTCCTATGCCATTGGATTTTCAGAACAGTTTCTTTGAGAAATCAGCTATACAAAAGGTAGGGCATGTTAAAAATCATTAGACTTTCACATATGACTTTAGCACTTTATCTAACTTTTAAAATTGCTGTCCTTTCTCCTTTATGTTTCTTTCTCTTTAATTTCCCCTGAGGTGTCTGTTCTGCCTTGTTTTTTGCTTTTTAATTTACCTGCTTGCTTTGGAGTGATCGGATTTGTTCAAATTGGGCCTGGAGTGTTTTAAGATTGGTATTCCTCTTAATTAGAAACCAAACCAAGTTGCACGCACACACAACATGCCCCCCACTCCCTACACAAACCCATTACCCACACTCATGTCCTATACCCCCCCCCCTGCATGTAATCAAATTATGAAGAAAGTAGCTTGTTATGCTACTATTCATAGAAATCAGAATAACATTCACAAAAGCTTACGGCCAAATGAGAGATGGACGACAGATAAGCCTGTACTAATACCCCATGTATTTTATGGATGACAATTTATCTGAGAGTCTGTGGGCACCCTGAACAGCATTATGAAAGTTTGGTATCAGAAGAACTAACACTGAATGCAATTGCACAGGTATAACAACTTGAAAAAAATCATCCAGAAGGTAGAGTTTGATGCTTGTTTGATTCAGTTTGTTAACAGTGTCAGTGATCTAGAGCTTTTTGACTTGTTAGGCAAATATTCCTGTCACTATGAAAAAAATATCCCTGTCCCAGACCCAAAGGGTGATCTCAACATCTCCCCTTCCAACTCACTTAACTGTCCTTTTAGTTACTTGCACATCATGTTTCTTAGCTATAAAATTAAAATTCTGATTGATGCTTGATTGAGAAGAGATTAAGTGAGGATCTGGTTGGGGTAATCAAGGTTGTTTTAGGCTGGCTTTTCCATTGCATTCATGAGCCTTCCACACTCTGCTGTCATATTGTTTGATTTGCACACAGGGAACTGGTGCCTGTCCTAGTGAGGGTCACTGTTGCTGTGATGAAGCACCATGATCAAAAGCAAGTTGCAAGGAGCGTATTTATGAAAGCTTATACTTCCAGGTAATACCACCAAGGTAAGTCAGGGCTGGAGCTCAAATGGCACGAACCTGGAAGTAGGGGCTGATGGCTGTACAGAAATGGCCCAGGCAATCAGAGTGGAGCTCTTGATGTTAGCATTTCAGTGAGAGGAAGACACCAAATAAACAACCATGGAAGGAGGTACACTAGATGTTAAGTTCTCACTATGCAAGAAAACCTGACACTGGGTGTGACATTAATGAGGTAGACTCCTTACACTAAAAACTGGGGTGTGGGAAGAAACACTTCACAGGGATATGATTTTTGAAGAAAGATTTGAAAGGAACAAGAGGACAAGGCATGAAGAAATGGTGTAGACCTTTTTCATGCAGCAGAAATATGTCCTGGCAAGGACACCGGTTATGATAGGAGGCAAAGTCACATAAGAAGTAGGGGAGGCTGGAAGGACAGTGGGGTAGGGCCTTGTAAGCTGGTAAAGATTTCTCCTTCCCTGCATGGTTTCGGCTTGAAGGGAGGGTTCAGAAAAATTTTAACTACAGGGTCAGGCTCTGGTGCTTTCAAACCTTCTCCTAGCTCTTGGTCCAGGACTCTGTGATGTCTGACTGCTTTTCTTCCAGTTGACTTCCTGTTTCTCCTCCAGTTGACTTCCTGTTGTTCCTCCAGTTGACTTCCTGTTGCTCCTCCAGTTGACTTCCTGTTGCTCCTCCATGTTGACTTCCTGTTGCTCCTCCAGTTGACTTCCTGTTGTTCCTCCAGTTGACTTCCTGTTGCTCCTCCAGTTGACTTCCTGTTGCTCCTCCATGTTGACTTCCTGTTGCTCCTCCAGTTGACTTCCTGTTTCTCCTCCAGTTGACTTCCTGTTGTTCCTCCAGGCTGATGTGTCCTGTTCCTGCTCTGTTTGATCCATCCCTGGGACCAGCTTCTTGATGAACTGTAGGAATTAGTTATTCATGAACGCGAGGTCAATGGAGTCACTTGAGTTCGCTTTCCCATGGCTTCCTAAAAATAATTTAAGGAAGGTCACAAAGTGTCAGAGTACCAAGTTGTCAGAATGTTCCATAGTGTTTGTAAAAAGGCCCCTATATGTTTTATTTCAATGCGATGGAATCATTCATTGCAAATCAACATGTCGTATGAATGTCTCAGCCTGTCCTGTACTATCACACAAATTCTATTTGGTATAATAAAAACTTGGACCAGATATTGGGGAAAAACTGGAATATCAGAGAGACAGAGAACAAACCACAGCCAATTCTCACCCAGCCAACTTCTGAGATAGAACAGGCTAAGTATAGTAAGAGGTTTCTGGCCTGGACTTTTGGGCCTAGCCTCAAGGTTTAGACCCACAGACCCACAGACTCAGAGAGACACACAGATGCTTACATTAATTTTAGGCTCATCAGGCCTAAGGCCAAGGCATATAATTTGTTAACTCTTTTCCTTTAAACTAACCCATGATTCTTATCCTGTTCAGCCATGTGTCTTGGTACCTTTTCTCAGAGTAGTATAGTTGTTCTCTGCATCTTCTGGCTTGTCTGGCAACTCTGGAGTCTTTGTGGAATTTGTGCTCCGTTCTTCCTGTTCCCAGAGTTTTCTTAGTCTAGTAGCCCCGCCCACACTTCCTGTCTGCCTTTGGCCAATCAGCACTTTTTATTAAACTCATAGGCGGGACAATTATTTACAATGTAACATCATAAATCCACTACAGGTAAGTCCTATCTTCAGGAGTCCTCAGACTGTCTGAGCATGCAGGCAAAAGGGTTGAATTTTTGCCTTTTCTCGCTTTATATTTCTTCTCCCCTCCAGCTATTTTACTTCCTGGGTCAGCTATCCTAGAGCCAGGATTAAAAGTGTGAGCTACCACTGCCTGGCTGTTAGGCATTGAACTCACAGAGATCCAAAGGATCTCTGCCTCCCAAGTGCTGAGATTAAAGGTATGGGTCACCACTTCCTGTCCTTTATGACATGGCTGTGGGTAGTAATTCTATGCTCTAATATTCCAGACTGCTTTTTGTTAAATACACAGTATATCATATCACCACACTATACAACTAGGTCTCCACCAATCCATGAAAGATTGTCTAATGAGATGGTTTTAATTTTTTATGAGCTTATTATCTTATAAGTAGGTGAAGTAGTTTATAGGTGAATTTTACTGGATTCCAAGACAAAACTCTTCTTCAAAATATTAAATTTTTTTTCCAATGATAAATTATTCACTGTCAATTTTACGAACATATTTTGTATGCAATAACTACAAATCCCCCAATACATTGTTATTTGCTCAAAAAATATTTTATGTGTGTGAGGACAAATAGTTCTCCAAATTTTTGGATGTAGAATCTATTGTGAAGGGAAACAGATGTTGTTCTGTATGTTCAAGTGATGACAGATGTTATTGTTATTTTTTTAAAGGAAGAGATTTTTTTCCTTAAAAATATTTTACTTAAGACAAAGTTTTTTGGGTGTGCAATTTTATTTAGGAAGTATATTATATAGGAATAGAAACCATAATTTAAATTTTTTTACGATCAAAAGAAAAAGGGAGGGGGAACATGAGAGAGCCTATGTTCTTTGCAATTAATTTAATAGCTATGAAAAAAACCTATTAACTAAAATGTAGAATCATTAAAAAAAAAATCTCTGTGTGACTGTTTCCAAAGCACATATGGATCCTCTGTGAAAGACTTTGGAATACCCAGGCACTAAATTTAACAAAGACAAATCAAAAGCATTGTGGTGAAATTCATGAGTAAAGTTGGCAGGATATTTATCTGTTAGGTCATAGTCATTAAACAATTTCCCCACATTACCATATATTGGAAAGGACATACTTGTTAGTGGGAACATGTGTGTTGAGACACAACACAATAACATTGTGGACTATCTAACGGCCTAATTACATGTGAAAAGTACTGTGAACCTTTGGCCAAGAGGAGTGGCTGTTTCTATGCTACTGGCCTCGGAAGAAAAATCCCTCCAGGGCACTACTGCTCTTCACCATCTCACTGTGAAAAGGGACTTC
The DNA here is from genome assembly GCA_033318265.1 of Phyllotis vaccarum. Classification (NCBI taxonomy): domain Eukaryota; kingdom Metazoa; phylum Chordata; class Mammalia; order Rodentia; family Cricetidae; genus Phyllotis; species Phyllotis vaccarum. Next base: position 125,035,559 of record JARWLC010000004.1, on the reverse strand, counting down.
TATGGGATCAACAGGAATTATGTTAAATTGAATATCTGAGAAGAATCATGTAGAGAGGTACTGACAAGGGCTTTCTCTACCCTTTATGTTGTATATTGCATCCCATTTGGCAAGTTAGGAAGAGGATTTGACATGGTTTAGACAAGCATTCTGCTCTGATGGTGCTCATCTGCCCAGATAATTAAGAACTTGAGAAGTCTGAGTCCCAGTGCTGAAAGTCAAACACCTAGCCACCAGAGCACTGTCTCTCACTAGCACACAGATCAGCTGGCAATCCAGTAGGCTTCGATTCACAGGCAGCTGGGAAGATCGCTTGCCATTCAGAATCATCTCTTTTTGATAAAAATTCTTACCTGGTGTTATATCTACTTTTCTCCTCTTGTGATTTAGTTCATTGCTGTTGTATAAGAAACAATTCTGAGGAGCTTGGCTTTCAGCCATAATAATTTACCATCTTACTAAAGCATGAGCCCGTGGGTAGTCCTACTGGTCTAGACCTGGTTGGTGTATGGTCTGTAAACTATGGGTCAGCAATATACCCTAGCTGAATCTGATAAGTCCGGTTGTGTATCTAGGGTCTTGATTGGGATGACTAGACTGACTCCATTGCCTCAGGGTTAGTTGATTTCTCATCACCTAGCAGCTTGTTCTCATACTGGAGACATTATGACCTCATAAGGTCCTATTCTTATTAAAGGAGGAAAAAGAAAACAATGAAAGTTTTAAAAAGTAAATATTAGTTGTGTTGTGTTATTGTGTTCACTGTGTCCTTGGGAGACAATAGCACAGTAAAGCAACCATTTATGGGGTTACTTTTCATAAATATTATATAGAGCTTTCGATATTTAGCAAATACTTATAAAAACTCTAAAGCAATTGCTCTTGTCACAGGCAAAAATTTCATTCAGAATCTGAGCTCAAGTTCATTGGTGTCGAGCTCACTGTATTACACAACAATTAGTTAGTAGAGACTAATTGCAAAAATAAATCTGAAGTTTCTAAAAATTATTGATTTTATCACCTATTCTCTCTATTAACATATTCTCTCCACCCTCTCTTCCCCCCACCCTGTGTGTGTGTGTGTGTGTGTGTGTGTGTGTGTGTGTGTGTGATGTTCATGTGTGAGAGTACATGTGTGTATTCCAGGTACCTGTACACATGTGTATGCCTGCTGTGGAGGTCAGAGGACAGTTTTGAGTGATGTTACTCAGGCACTATCCATATCCCTCCCCCTTTTTTTGAAACAGTCTCCCATTGGGCTGAAATTTGCCAAGAAGATCGGAAGGCTGGCTATTCAGTGAGCTCCAGAGATCTCCCTATCTCTACTTCACAAATGCTGAGATTAAAAATACACAAAATACTGGCCCCATATGTATTATATAGACATAAATATAAAAGAATATATGTATATTCATAGCATACATGTATACAGATACACATTTAAATCATATGCACACACATCTATATCATGGTTCATCAGGTGCTTTTTATATTACCTTAACACAAATAGAGTCATATTAAAAGAAGGAACATTAATAGAGAAAATGCCTTCATAAGACAGGGCCACAGGCAAGCCTGTAAAGCATTTTCTTAGTGATTGAAGTGGGAGGGTCCCATTAATTGTGGGCCATGCCACCTCAGGGCTGATAGTCCTGGCTTCTATTGGGACATGGCAGTGGAAGTGAAATTCGGTCACTGGTATTTCTTCACAGCAGTAGTAAGCATAAGTAAGACACATGGGATACTAGAGATGAACATATATGCAAGGCAAGCGCTAAGTCCCAACCCACAATAACATTATATTTTCTAGTTTTCAAGTTAACCCACTGTTTATGCACTGTCTTTTCTTGCTATGTTTAGCGCACTTTACACGAGTGTATATTTGTATATGGTATCTTAATGCTATAGCTGCAGTTTGAAGACACTCTTCACTTATTTTAAATTCTCTGTAATGCTATGTTTAGACTCCCTGTTGATATGGAAATACATTTCTAGTGTCATTGAAGCTTTTGAGAATATGCGAACTTTGAAGCTCATGTGGTTCTTATGAAACCAAGCCCAAAACCCACTCCTGGTATTTCTTGATTGTTCTTTTGAAATCTTATCCACCAGACTCCACTAAGTGCAGTGCGTAATTACACCACCACCACCATCACCCTGGCCCCTATGAGTAGGATGCTGGAAACCTCAAAGTTTTTTATTGTAGGGCTCTTCTCAGTTACCTGCTGAGCTGTGTGTGATGCTTTCAATTATTTTTTTTTCCTTTACCAATGGGAATTAAGAAGCAGAATAGGAAAGGAGCTTGTCAAATTCCAAATCAAGGCCAAGGGATTGGGTAGCCTTGATAAGAACCGAAGGAAACTTACCTCTTAATCTGCAGTTTGGGAGACTGGACACTGAGGTTTGTGAAGAAAGCACAGCCCGAGGAACAGAACAGGCTCTCTTTAAACAAGAACACTGGACCAGAATAGGCTCAAGGGTCAGCACCTGGTTAGTGTCTAGAATCGACAGTAGGTCCACATGATTCTAAACAGGAGAGATATTTCACAGCTTATCTCATTAGCATATAGCTGTTACCCACACGTAGAGCTAGAAAACAAAGTAGACACTGAGCTTAAATTGACTCAGAAATTGGAGTGCAAGGCACCCAAATGCTTGAAGGAAGCTGCCACTGAGAAAGCTGCTTATTCAGAGTCCCTCCTTTGTGTTAAGCCCTGCTTACACCCCAGATTCCACTCACATTAGACATTCATTTCTCAATGTTTTCCACAAATTTATTTTATTACAACAGTATTCCTTGTCAATGAAAATGCTGTGGATGTACCAACTGAGGCTGTTCTGTTGACTGATTTTCTCTTGACTGCCCATCATTTAAGTCTGTGGGTTTTTTTCTGACACATCAATTCCCTTCCTGCTGACTGTTGTGTTTTATGTGTTAATTGTTTTAGTTAACAAACAAAATAATGAGTTTTATTGTGACATTTTCTTCACACACACACACATACACACACACCCCTACTGGTTCTCCCAAATAGTTCTCCTCTACAATAATGTCATATATTGTATGTGTACATATTTTTAGATAAATATTCCACATATGGACAAAAATAATTGTTCTTGCCTTTCCTGTATTCTCTGCCTTATTATTCTAATCCTCTCTTTGATTCCCTGAAGATAGAAGTTCTCTTAAAATATACCAATCTAAGATTAATATCTACTGAAATATAAGCGAACACTCACGATATAAGTAACAGCTTACTGTCAAACATTCTTCCAGACTCAAAAAAAAAAAAAACAACTAATAAGTAGACAGAGCAGATTTCCTGCTTCACTAAAATAAAAAGAGACTCTGGGCCTATAGGCTAAAGATAGATGCCCTAACTTTATAAAAAAAAACTTTAAGTGACTGTCCAGACAGATAAGTGTCATCTCTATCATTTCTAGATTTTAAAAGTTACTTGCATTTCCGGTTTACTTAGGTAAATATATCCTTCTATAGTCTTTAATACAATTAAAAATTAAATAGTTGTAAATATAGTTTTTCTTAGTTATTTAAAAATATATTAGATATAAAACTTTAGATTCATAAAAATAGGATAATAAAATATTTTCTTTAATTTTGCTAAGTACAAATAAACTAAATATTATAACTATAATTCTTGCTTAATGGCTATTTTACTATATATAATCTTACTTTATTAAAATTAAAACCTTCCTTTTTAATTAGACAAAAAAATATAAAAATGTCTTTCTATATGCTATAAATATCAATCTTTAAATAGAAGAGCTGTTTTGGCTCATAACAAAGACCATAAAAAAATCACAACATAAATAAAAAATAAAAGACAGAGTCAGACAGACCAAGCCAGCTGCCAAAATAAACATATAAAAAACACGAGTGAGCCACGGGCCACATAACAAACAGATTAATAAAAATAAATTAATTTAAGATATAAAAACTAACAATATGCCTAAGTCATATACCAAACAACATAAAATAAATATAAATGTCTAAATCATTTCTAAAAGCCTGATAGGCGGCTAAAAAGTCTAACACAACAAGTCTGTAAGTCTAGACCTCTGGCCGCCCAAGGCCAAAAACCTCACTACAACAATTTCCCTCCTCTTCGTAAGTAATTCATCTGCTCTTTCTTTTGTTTATTTTATTTAACATGGTGATTTCAATGAAAATGGACCCCATAAGTCTACAGTTTACACAGTTAACTGATTTCACAGCCTGCAGTTGCTGGAACTGTTTGGGAAGCATTGGTAGATGTGGTTTCTCAGAGGTTTTATGTGACTGGATTAGGTTTTCAGGTTTCAAAATACTTGAACCCACCCAGTGTGCCATTTTTGCCTCCTGCTTAAGGATCAAAATGGGCATTCCTTAGCTGCTCCCGTCCCCATGCCTTTGTTCCATCGTTACAGATTCTAACCCTCTGAAGATGAAAGTCCAATTATATACTTTCTTTTACAAGTTGCCTTGGTTGTGCTGTTTTGTCATGGAGATTTAAAAGTAGCTATGGCACCTAGGAAGGGGAACCTCAATTGAGAAATTGCCTCCACCAGATGGCTCTTTAGGCAAATCTGTGGGACATTCTCTTGATGAACTATTGAGGATGGAGAGACCAGCTGACTGTGGTGCCACTCTTGGAAGTTTGGATTGGTGGTTGCTCTGTGGCCTCTGCCACAATTAACGATGACACTAGGGGACAGGTGGTGACAGTGGACAGGGGATAGATTCTGATCAGCCTTCCTAGGTGGAGGCAACAGAATTTTCTGATGGGTTGAATGTGAGGAATGAGGTGGGAGGAACAAAGAGAAGGGACTCAGCTTTCACAACGGACTAGCAATTGAACTAGCAGTTCATGTTTCAGGTTTACACTAGGAGGTTGAATTTTTGAGTATTAAGACAGACACTGAGTCATCCAATTGAGAATGCTACAAATGAAACACAGACAACGGGATATATCAAGGTTTGCAGTTCAGGGGAGGGATTCAGGCCAGTGAAATACATTTGAAATTAGGAGCCTAAATAAAAATTTTAATGCCATAAGTAAATGTTATTTCTAGTCAAAGGTGGTACACACTAGAACAAGGGGAGAACTCTGGAATTTGGAAGTTGTTTAAAGAAGTATGTTAAGTAATCTCAGAAGCTAAGAAAAACAGCTGCTGGACTAGTAAAAAACCAGTCACCTGTCTACCCTAGAGGTCACTGAAAGATATTACTTCAAGGGGGCTATTGCAATGAATCAGTTACCTTAATCAAGACAACTTGAGTCATCTATGGTTTTGCAAAAAGACAATCAGTGGGAACTTCCATTATGATGACTGAAGTGGAATGAAGGTACAAGACTGGTGTCAGTTTCAGAGTAGAGGAATGACTCAGCGAATGAGTCAGATCAATTTTAAGAATGAAGATTGGCTATGATGTAGACCTTCAAAGTGGGCTGCAGCAGCCGGAATGTAAGAAAAGGTCAAAATCCTCAAGCTGATCATAAGAAACAACAGGTTATTAAGTGAGTCCAGTGCACAGAGACATTTCTTCCACTGAGGCAGATGATGACCTTGATGATGGAAGAGGAAGAGGTTCAAGTGCACTTTTGTGTACTCTACGTCTACAACACTTACATAAGCGATCATATCGAGTCTCAGCTCCCATACTTCAGCCAAGCAGGAAACGCCCTCAGACCTTAGCTAAACCTGAGTTATAGCTTTCAAATCCCCATGATCCTCAAGATATCTAAGCTAAATTAGAGAATTTTTAGAAAATTTGCTTTTAAAAAAAAGACTGAGTATAGGAAATAAAAGGAAAGAAAGAATATTTGGTGAATCAGTTTTTTTTAATACACTCTCTACTGTAACATCATTTAATTTTTATAATAATTCTGTGAGTTGGGTTTTACTCCCTTTTCCAGACAAAGAAAGCTATGTTTGGAGAAATTCAATGACTTCTCCAAGATTTCAGAGTGTATGGGGGTCTGGATGATGTTAACTTCATCTGTATTGAATCTCATAACATCAGTTCTACACATTTTTGTGGCAAAATCTGACAAACTGATGGTTTGACTTGTCCATTGAAACATAGAATCTGGTCTTCTTTGTCTTTATATTTTTATCATTTATATATCATAGTCATCTTTAATTATATGTGATTACTAACCGTTTACTACAAATCAATTATTTTTAGACATATATGGAGTACCAGATTGTTTATATATATTTTGCTTTAAATGTACCATCTCATTTATTCAGAAAAAGTCACAATCCTGTATAATTTGACATCTAAAGGTTCCTTAAATTTCTTATGTCTACACATTGAAATAAGAACATTTCTGAGACTCCTGTAATATTGTCCATATGATAATGTTCAAAAAGTCTCATTCTAGAGGCAGCTTAAATGTTCATAGGGCAGAAAACAGCAAAGAGAGAAATTCTCAAAGGGTTTGGGATTGAATAAATCTTAAGTTTACCTTTGTGTATATTTCTAAAATTCTTCTTGCTTGGTTTCACATACAGTTTCCTTGACCAGTTCCAGCCAGGACAGGCTATTTATCTATACTAACGAGCAAACTATTAGAAAGAATGGTAGCTCTTTGTTTTGAGGCTTTTGAAATACTAATCTCCTTAAAAAGTCTCTTTTTATTCTGAATTGTTCAGCTTATTCCTCTGAAGGTTAATACGAAAAGTCCAATTCAGACCTTTTATTGTATAAAAAATTAAACAACTGGATTACTTTGTTGCCCTTCATCTCTGGCAATTTTCTTTCTTTGCCTTTAAAATCAGTTTTAATTACCTTGAGTAGTGCCAAGGTGCGTGCTCACACTAATTTATTCTAACTAAAACTATGAACTAACTTCATATCTCTAATATTAAAAAGTGGATGTTTATTCTGGTCAATTTAATCCACTTTAAAATATTTAGATTACTTAAGAAAAAGTGTGGGAGGGTCTAGAAAGCCTTCACACCCAGTTTTTAAATGTTGTTTTATGGACTAAAAAATCTTTTAGAAATTATACCTTTATTGAGATATAATTACTACTTATTCATCTTGATATGTACAACACAGCAGTCTTAGTATCTGTCAAATTCACAAACATTGCTACTGTAGCTCAGGAGTATTCTTTTTAACTCCCCTAGGAATCCTAAACCCTTTAACAGTTTTTCCTCACCCTCACTTCTAGCCTCTAGCAATAATTCATCTGTGCTTTCTCATACAGATAAACAAATATAGCTATTTCACAGGCATAAATTTATATAATACATGGCTTTTTTACAAGACAGGTAGGAACCATTATGTCATGCAAGATGGTCCTGAACACACGATATATTTTAGGCTGGCTTTGAATTCATGATCCTCCTACCTCAGCCTCCCAAGTTCTGGGAAGTACTATTATCATTGTAGACAGGTGATATCATGCCATTATTGTGACTTGTTTCTTCAATGTGCCATGAGGCATTTGAATTACATTCATGCTATAATTGAATTTTATGACTAAATAATATTGCAGGGTATTTCTAAAAGTGACTGTGGTTTTCCAGTAATTAGGTGAGGCTCTCTATTTGTTATCTAGTAAGAAAAAAAAAAACCTGCTATGAGCATCCTCTGGTGTTATGTACACATGTGTCTTTAATTCTTATGTCAATGGAAGAGTGAGCCTACTGAGCAACGAACTCCTGAGTCATGGGTTATTAACATATTATTTTCCAATGTGGCCAGGTTGCGGGAGCTCAGTTTCTTTTCATGTCCATCACTCTTGCAATTCTGTACCCTTGAAATTATGATTATCATAGCAGATATAATTTGGTCATGTCCCATGATTTTGACTTGCATTTACTCCTTAGACCCTTCCATTTTTTGTGTGTCTTCCTTAATATGTATATCAAATATTTTGGTGTTTGGAGAAACAAAAACCTTTAAACCTTCTTGAGCTGCAATATTTCTTTAAGTCTTCTACACACAGTTCTCTTATCAAATGCATGAATTGCAGATACTTCCTTCTATTTTTGGTAGAGTCTTCTTAATTAAAATACTATTTGAAGTCCAATTGATCTGTTTTCTTGGAATTTTGGCATTTACTCATCTACATTCATAGCAGCATTATTTGTAATATACAGGACCTGGAAAGAACCCAGACACTCCTCAAGCAAAGAACAGATAAAAACATAAATTTAGTACACTTCCACAATGGGGTATTGCTCAAAGGTTAAAAAAAAAACAAACAAAACAAACAAACAAACAAAAAAAAAAACAATGACATCTTAAAATTTGCAGGCAAATTGATGGAACTAGAAAAAAGTACTCTGAGTGAGGCAGCACAGGCACAGAAGTATAAACATGGTATGTACTTACTCATAAGTGAGTATTAGACGTAAAGCAAAGACAAGCAGGCTGAATCCTGGTTTATCTTTCACAACCCCAGAGAATCTAGGTAACATGGAGGACACTAAGAGAGACAATGCATGGATTCCCTAGGCAAGGGAAACAGATAATATCTCCTGAGTAAATTTAGAGCACCTGGAGGTAGGAAAATAACATGAGGAAACAGGGTTTTTCCCACATTAAAAAAATGGGAACCACTGTCACAATAGAAGAAGTTGTCTCTGTTTGATAATATACAATGTTTTAAAAAATAGAACCATTAAATGAGAGGATAATTAAGCTTAGATGGAATTTATTTAATGTCAATTATATCATTACATGTGTAATCATTTTTTTATTACTAAAAAAGTTAGCTAATACGATTGCCAAGATGCAAGTTTTAGAAAAACTTATTAAAACACATCATAGAGCTATTCAGAGCCAGACAGAGACTTTAAAGGACATCCAATCTCACCAGTGCATTGTAAGGATAGAAAGGAAAAGACTTAGGTTTTCAAACTACCAACCATTAATTTATCCAGCAACCTTATAGGATCTGTCAAATGATATATATCTCAAGACTGTGTAAATGCTGAATGGATTCCTGTGCAAGGAAATGATGATCTCATATGGCATGCATTCACCTTTTGTGAAACAGATGTTAAACTCATGGCCAACTTGTAATAGAATTACCCCACAAGACTGAAGAGACTTGATTACAGCAGTCTTGGAACTTAGTACTCAGTTACAATTGAAGATCTGGTGGAAAGATGAGGCTAAGATTATTAAGTAATGATGTAGGGCTAGAGATATGGAAATCTCCCAAAAACAACTTCTTGAAGAGAGAGATTATGCTAAGGCAGAAAGGCAACCTTTCTATGATAACCACACTCTGGATTTATGCTGAGTGACAGCCTTGAATTCTTGGAACAGAAGTGAAGAAATATGAAAAAAAAAGTCATTTACTAAAGTTATATCAGGCCCACAAGAAATATTCACTGATTTCTTACAATGATTAACTTCATCAGTAAATAGAATGATACAAATTTCAAAAGCTAGACAAGTAATAACTGAATCTCTGACTTTGAAAATGATAATACAAAATTCCAAAGGGTATTACACAGCTAAAGGCAAGATCAGTGCCTTTAGAGAAAGGGATCCAAAATACAATAAATATTAAATGTTATAACTACGATGATGCTTAGATAGGAGAGAAATTTTCCAGAGGTTTGAGTTTTTTTTTTTTTTTTAATGAAATATCAAGATTCAATCTGTAAAATGAGAAATAGACAGGAGGTGGCAATGGTTCACACCTTTAATCCCAACACTAGGGAGATAAAGACAGGGATATAAGAAAAGTGAATCAGGATCTCATGCCATTCAGTCTGAGGATTTGTACAAACAGGATCTCAGTCCATTGGACCTGAGGATTCAGTAGAGATAATGTTTCTCTAGTGGCTGGCGCTTTTGCCTCTCTGATCTTTTAGCATTTACCCTAGTATCTGGCTTTGGGTTTTTATTAGTAAGACCAGTTAGGAATCATGCTTCAGATGGAAGTAGATGTAGAGATCCACAACTAAGCTCTAAGCTCTAGGCCACATTCCCAGAATCCAGTCAAAGAGAGGGAGGAGGGATTATATAAACAAAGGGGTCAAGATCATGATGAGATAACCCACAGACACAGCAGACCTGAGCTAGTTGGAGCTCAGTGATTCTGGACTGACAGCTTGGGAACCTGTATAAAACAAAACTAGGGTGAAAGTTGTGTGGCTTGGGCAGTTTTTGGGACTTCTGTCACTGAGACTAAGATTTACCCCTACTGCATGAACTGGCTTTTTGAAACCCATTTCCTATAAAGGGATACCATGTGCAACCTCAATACAGTGGAGAGGGGCTTGGTCATACCTCAACCAGATATGCCAGGCTTTATTGACTCCTTCTGAGAGACCTTACTTTCTCTGAGGATTGGATGGGGATGTGGGATGGGAAGAAGGTTGAGGTGAGTGGGAAAAATATAGGGAGGGAGAAACGTGATTGATATGTAAAGCTAAAAATAACTTTTAAATAAAAAATATAACAACAACAACAATAAAGATACTATTGATCACATGGAGGCAACATGTTGCCAGCCTACGAACAGGCATAAAGATCAAGTGCACAGACCGGAGCATTTAGAAACAAGTCCTACATCTATGGCTGTCAATTGGGTTTTGACAAGGGTGCTGAAACAATTTGAAGAGGCAGAGTAGTCTTGTCAATAAAGTCTAGTACCTGGGGTGAAGCTCAGTTGATAGAGTGGCCACCCAGCACTTGTAAAACCCTGACTTCAATCTCTAGTAACACACAAACAGGTCTAATGGACATACCTGTAGTCCCTGTTCTCAGACGAGAGAGACAGGAAGCTCAGAAATTCAAGGCCACCCTTGATTTCACAGTGAGTCTGAGGCAAGCCTGGGAAATGTGTGGCCCTATCTCTTGATAAACAAATAAAAGTCAGCTAAGACATAGGCTTTACATATGCAAATGAGTAAGCTTACATTTTTTTGTCTGCTCTTAAAACTAACTCCAAGCAGATTATAAATCTAAATGTGAGAGCTAAAACTATAAAACCTCCAGATGAAAATAGAGTTAGAGATATGGGTGACTTTGGATAAAACAGTATGTTTTTATTTTAAAAAAAAAAAAGTCTCTTCTTTAGGAGGAATAAATTTCTAAATAGTATTTTCATCAAATTCTGCCTAGATGAAGGAAGATTTAGTATTCTTCTCACAACAATATTGAAACATAACTTGAGGGAGTGATGGTATACACCTAAGCAGTAAAACACTGTTCTAAGGGATGACTGTGAGGCAGAAAAGAACTCTTGAGAAAAGTTAGACCATAGAGTTAAAAAGAAGAAAATGCAGGGTCTTTTAGAATTAAATAATCAGCCATGTTGCATTTGTTGTCTTCAGAAAAGAGTCGTATGAAAATTGAAGTAAACAATAAACTCTGTCATATATGTACCATCTGGGAGACTGGTATATATAAATTTTCTGGCGGAATTCTTGCTTTCTAGCAAAGAATTAACAAGTTCACAGCCAGCATAAGCCACAGTAGAAAGAAAGAGAATATAATTCATGTTAATAGTTTTCTTCACGAAACTGAAAATAAGCATTAAAGAGTTCAGAATTGCTAAATACAAAATTGAGAATAGTTTTAAAGATTTCCTTATTTTATTTAATATGTAGATATGAGTGCCTGCATGTACATGTATGTACTGTGTGTGCATGTGGTACAAACTATATGTGTGTCTAGGGCAGAGGATCATCTTGAAATGGCATTGTAGGTGCTTGTGTGTCTTACTCAAGAGGAAACTATAGTCAGAAGTTTATCTCTCCCATTGGGCTAGTCCCATAGCCACTTTGTACAAGCTGATTGGTCTATGCCTCGGATATATTGCTATCTAACTCTGATCCTTTAAGTTAACCCATATTTCTATTTATATTTAGCCACATGGCTTGGTACCTTTTCTCAGAGACACATTCTTATCCCACTTGCTCTGTATCTCAGTGTCCTCTCTCTCTCTCTCTCTCTCTCTCTCTCTCTCTCTCTCTCTCTCTCTCTCTCTCTCTCTCTCTCTCTCTCTCCCCAACCCCCCCCCCCTTTGGCTTCCCAGAATCCTTCTAGTACGGATTTCCTGCCTCTACCTCCTGTCTAGCTACTTGGCCAATCAGCAATTTAATTAAACCAATAAATCTTTATAGTGCATAAGAGTAATGTCCCAAAGCATGAACAAGTGCACTTAATCTCTAAGCTATGACTTCATATCAGAGAATATTTTTATGAATAATCTATAAATTGGTGACTGTTGAAATTTTAGTAAAATTGAATTTAGCAAAATTTTAATCAAATAGACTTATTTAAAAGGCATTTTTTAAAAAAATACAGACAATATTTTTAAGTTGGGTGTGTGTAGATAGATTTCTTTTTTTTCCACTTTCTTTCAAATTCTTATCTGCAATCCACTTTCTTTTCCTGCCATTGAATTGCTGGGGTTTGGTAAAGTCATCAAAATTATGGTTTTCTCTTCCTATTTCTTTTCAGTTTTGGGGTGCTCATGGATAAATTTATTAGGCATTATTCAGCTATTCATGAATACTAATCTTCCTCTGTGGCCTATTTCCATTCAGAGAATTTCAGGTTTTTTTACAAATGTTTCAGAATTGTTGTCACTAAATTCCTGAAATATGTAGAATCAAATGTATGAGTTATTGAGATAATAATTAATCACCTTTTCACCTAAGCTTTCATCCTACCTTATATAAAAATTCATGCTAGATATTTCATGGCTAAACTTCTATGGGCTTGATAAACATCTCTTCAATGTTGCAACAATATTATTTGTTAAGGAGGCATTTATCTCCCTTATCTAATTATTTTATAGCCCAGTTTCCTCAGCTTAGTAAAGAATGATTATATAAATGCCATCTCTTCAGCACTGCTAATACTAGTTTTTCTTTTGAATACTTCTTTTGGATGCCCAATTTCTAGCATTTTACAAGTGGAAGACTGCTCTTATGCAATTGTTTTGCCCTATTAAGTCACTATTTCCACATTAATAATAGGGTAAAGATATCAGGCTTCAGTTTAGATTATGACAGTATCTAATGCCTTTTCCACATTGACTTCAAGCAAGGAGACTTCCTTTTTTGTTTTCATGGGAATTTTATGAATTCCAATATGTATTTTTTCCAGCTGTAGTATTTTATTTGCAATTGGAAATAGTCAGTGGAGATATCACTTTTCTTATGAAAAATTTCCTAATAGTAAATCCCTGCAACTATAGTTGATTCCAGCTATTCAAAATTTGACTTATTTACCCATAGCTTAGATTTCTAAACTATTCTTTCCAATTATTAAAACTGATATTTGTGGAGTAATGAAACCTTAAATGACCATTCTCTCTCATATCAGGCACTGCTTTATAAGCAGAACTATCCCTTCTGCTACATGGCCTAAAACAGCTAATTTAGATAAATATACATGTATTTGGCTAATATTACTACAATGAAACTACTTTACCTAGAATCAATTTTGAATTGCAAGTAAGATCCCTTAACTGCAAGTGCTTAGGTTTGTTGTTTTTTTTTCCTCAGATATGTTATCTTCATATTTTTTATTTAAGATTATTAGTTAGGACAGACACACAGGCAGGCTAAAGGAAAGGTTTTTGGGCTCATGTGGAACTTCGGAGTTGTCACAAAGGACATTTTCTTAAATATCATCTGTTGTTCTTCTTAAGGAATTTCTCTTCTGCTTTAAAGTAGACAGATTTTCAGTGAGAAAAGGCTGAAGTCCAGGTATGTGTGTGTGTGTGTGTGTGTGTGTGTGTGTGTGTGTGTGTGTGTATGTGTGTGTGTGTATGTGTGTGTGTGTATGTGTGTGTGTATGTGTGTGTGTGTGTATGTGTGTGTGTATGTGTGTGTGTGTGTATGTGTGTGTGTATGTGTGTGTGTGTATGTGTGTGTGTGTGTGTGTATGTGTGTGTGTGTGTGTGTGTGTGTGTGTGATCTGCCACTTACTCAATGTATTGAGGTCACAGTCCTTCTCTGTGAAAACTGAGACAGAGTAAGTGTTCTAATTAGAGCTGAAACCTGCAATCCCCTTTATCTTTACCTACCTGTCCTAGTTTCATTTCTGCTACTGGGATAAAGTATCTTGAGAACAGTAACTTAGGTGAGAAAGGTTCATTTGTCTATCACTGTTGGGAAGTTGAAGCAAGAAACAACATACCCACAGTCAAGAGCAGGGTGGGAAGCTCCTTAGGGAATGGGAGGCATATACAGAATAAGGAGGGTGTCACATGAACAAATGAGACTCAGGGATAGATCTCTGAAGAAGTTGGAGATATTAGAGGGAATAAACACCACAGTCAGACCTTACCCAGCTGTCTTCCAGCTTCCTCAGCCTTGCTTCCCTTAGAATGGCTTCTCCCTGCTCTATGCCTGCCTTAAGCTTAAATACTCTCTCCTCAGTAAATTAAGGCGTGGCCCCACCACTGCCTTCTTGGGAGCCTGAAATTCCTTCTATAATCTAAAGTGACCTCTACTCAGTTGGGATTAAGGGCGTAGGTCACCACTCCCAGGATACTCCCTGTGCTGGGATTAAAAGTTTGAATCACCATTCTCTGATTCTCCTAGACTGACTGTGGTTAGAGCTCTGGGACTTCTGGAGCTTTTTATAGGCCCCACATAGACTGTGGGTAGATTCCCTCTGATATCTCCAAAACTTCTGAAGCTTTTATTGAATCCCCACAGGAGGGAAGTCAGTAAAATAACAATTTGTATGACTAAAAAAGCCACAAAGAATCATTTTATTAACTATTTACCCCAAACAACAACAAGAACAAAACCTACAAGGCATGTAATTAAACATATAAATGTACAAACATAGCTTTGAAGAAGGTTTCTCATCTGGGATGGTGGTGCTTCCTTCAAGACTCAAGCACTGCCTAGCCAAATCCCCAGCTCCAGACATGAGATGACTATCAAAACATACAGGTTATTGCTATTAGCAGTGATTATCCCCTAGAGATAGAAAGTAAGGTCCTTTTTCTGAAGATACCCCGCACTTCAGAAACAGGGCCAAGAGGTCCCTGAGCTGTAACTAACCTAAATTCTTCCTCCCTGAGAACCAGAAGACACCAAGAAAGTTGAGCCAATGCCTTTGGGTACAAATGTGCATCCTTTGGGTATATGTCTAATAGTGGTATCGCTGGATCCTTGGGGAGACTTATTCCCAGTTTTCTGAGGAATAGCCATACAGTATTCCAGAATGCCTGTACAAGTCCACACTCCCACCAACAATAGAGGAGTGTTCGTCTTGTTCCACATCCTCTCCAGCATAGGCTGTCATCTGTGTTTTTTAATTTAACCATTCTGACAGGTGTAAGGTGGTATCTCAAATTTGTTGATTTGCACTTCTATGATGGCTAAAGATGTTGAGCAATTTCTTAAGTGGCTTTCAGCCATTTGCAATTCTTCCACTAAGAGTTCCCTCTTTAGTTCTGAACACTATTTTTTAATTGGGTTATTTAGGTTTTTGGGTCCTAGTTTCTTGAGTTCTCTATATATTTTCAAGATCAGTCCTCTGTCAGATGTAGGGTTGGTAAAGATCTTTCCCGATTCTGTAGGCTGTCACTTTGTCTTATTGACTGTGTCCTTTGCCCTACAGAAGCTTCTCAGTTTCAGGAGGTTCCACTTATTTATTATTGTTCTTAGTGCCTGTGCTACTGGTGTTATATTTAGGAAGTGGTCACCTGTGTCAATGCGTTGGAAGATATTTCCCACTTTCTTAAAACTCCTCTTTGTAACAGACAGAAAACTAGAACCAATCAACATGTAAAAGTGTGAACCCTACATCCCAACAGACACATCTACAAAATTCTCCCATACATAAGGGAGCACTGGGGGAGAGGGGGTAGAATGACTGCTAATAACCAGACGATCAGGAACTTTGCTGTGAGATTGTATTTCCTAGTAACATCAGAAGCGACCCCTGTCGCGTCTCAGTAAGGTGACCAAATAAGAGCTGAGCTGAGAGGACAGTGAAACGCACGCCAAACTGGACAAGGAAAAGCCCAGAAGGACTCAACCCAAAAAACTAAACGCAATTAAATGAAGCTGGTAGAGGAAGGGATACCTTTCACAGGGTAAAGGACCCCAATTTATTTTCAAGTGCCAAATGGTAAGCTCTGAAAACACATGAACAATTGACAATTTAGTACTCAACAGGTTATATTTGTGAAAGTATATATGATTGTACAAGTGCATATATGCATGCAATAACAGTTGAAGAAAAAAGAGACCATAAGTTTGAAGGGAAGTTAGGAAGGGTATATAGGATAGATCAACGAGAGGACAGGGAAGAGAGAAATGTAATTGAAATATAATCTCAAAAATAAGCCAAAAAATAATAAATAGATCAAGGAAAAATGAGTACATTCATGCTACTTACTTAGCTGCTTTGTCTGTTCTTATTGAGTTTAGGACATGCTGTCTATAGGAGGATGCCACCCTCATCTGAGTGTTTACAAATCTGCTAAGTAATAAGACAATTCCTTATACATGCATGCCTACAGGCCAACAAAATGTGATAATTCATCACTGAGAATCCCATCTCAGTTGATTGTAGGCTGAGTCAGGTTAAAAGTAACCATCTCAGTGATAATTGTGCTTTGAGTTTTCATGGAGTTTGTGGTTAATAAAATTCTTCTTTGAGATAGCTTCCTCAAAGTCTTAGTCAGTGTTCTATTCCTGTGAAGAGACACCATGGCCATGGCAACTCTTATGAAATACAGCATTCAATTGGGGTTTGCTTATAGTTTCAGAATTTTAGTCCATCATATCAGGGACCACGGTAGTAGGGACCATGGTGGCAGGCAGGCATACATAATGCTAGAAAAGTAGTTGAGGGTTGTAAGAGATCTAGACACTGATTTGGCTTTTTGGAACCCCAAAGCCCACACCTAGTGCCACATCTCCTCCAACATGACTGTACCTATTTCTTCTCAAGTAATGCCATTTCCTGAAGATCAATTATTCACATGTATGAGCCTGTGGGACCATTTTTTCTTAAAATAACCAAACTGAACCTAAGATAATTTCCAGGATTTATGACCTCAGAGGAAAAATCTTGGAAATTACTCCCGTTTTGTAGAACTTTTCCTTTGAGAAAACATTAAATTGTTCTAGGGGAGGGACAGCTATATTGAAGGAGGTAATGACAAACATTTTCATCTTTGATTCTATAGAAGAATTGCCACATGAATATGTAATAGTTATGATATGCCAGAGGACACTTCATTTAATGTCTATGCAAAGTTATGAAAGGCTGGATACATATTGTATAATACTGTCTCATCTTTAGAGTTTAAATTGCTGTTTTGTTTTTCTGTCATGTCTAATTATTCCATGCTCCAAAATAAATTAGACAGTCAATTTTGTAGGTGGTTTTCAATCATATTTGGACAAGTTATTCATTTTCCACTCAACAAAGTGAACAGCACTTTGGATCTTGATTCTTTGTTAAACTTGTTAGCACTACTTTGGTATTGTGGGTTTATTTTCTTTTGAATACTTCTCTAATATCTAATATAATAAATAGGGGTTGAGGATATAGCTACATTTTCTTGGCTTGTGACCATGCAGGTATTTAATATTGTACCTTGGTGTTTAGTGGTGATAAGCCAAGTTTTAAGTACTAAAAGGTAAAAGAAAAAAATCTAACTAAAAATAAGTTGACTTTGTTTTTTTCTCATGAGGAACATTTATAATCTCTACTTTATTAAATATTTTGTTCACTTAGCTAAACTTCTTATGCAATAACAATTTTTATATGCATAAATGGGCATCCTACTTTAATTTGAAAGTAAAAACCTAAAAATGATATAAATCTGAACCTAGTTATAAGGAGATATTAAAACTATCTAAGAGATTAACAAAAGCAAGGGTCTATTCTAAGAATATTCCCTTCCTCTCATCTTTGCTTCTGACCCCACCTCTTTACTGTCTCTTCAAAGAGCCAAATTCAGCATCAAAGAAAAGATTGTGGCCTGCTTTAAGATAAAACCAGAGGAAGAAATGATTCCATTTTATATTTTTTAAGTTTTCCATTTATAAAGGTCACTTTCCCTTGGGAAGCTATACTCACCCTTGGACATCTCTTGTGTTTTTCTTTCATCTTTCATTGCTTTTAACCTTCATGCTAAAGTATACAGTAAAAATACCTTTATTCAGTGTGAAAGCCACAAATCCTTGCTTCATCTGAGTTGAGGACCTTCAAGCTTAGGAGAACTCCCCCAGGTCCTAAAGATGGCCATGTGAAACTATGGCTGTCTCATCACTGCTCGCATTTCACGGAGCGAGTGCTGAGATTCTCCAGAAGCATTATTGCTGAGTTTTTTCTGTTTTCACTGGTTGATCTAGCTTGCTGAGTGTGTTACTTTGGGTTCCTTTGCATCTGATTTTCTGGCTAGATACCTACCTAGTGTTTGATAAGTGCCACTGGCACCTACAGACCCTGTACTTTTGTCTGATGGAACAGTCTAATAGCCTACTTGTGGGACATTTTTATAAAAGCTGATCCCCCAGTTGTCTTAAGCCAGTCAGTTGCTTTTAAGAGAACACACCAAGACACAGTCAAAAACTGCTTCCCCAAAACAGCACATTAAGAAATCGGATCCTAATTTTTCACTTAAATGGAAGTCATTTTTATATAATTAGAAATGCTCTTTAGTGGTTCTTTGACAGTTTCGTGTAGTATTCCCTAAAAACTTCAGATACTAAATGTATCCAGAGTAACATATCTTTTGCTTCCTGCTATTAAAAATCTTTTTTTTTCTCAAACAGCATACCATGATTATGGTTTTCCTTCCTCTTCTCCTACACCTTCTTAGTTCCCTTCCTTATTGGAACTAACCTCTGTCACCCATTAGAAAAAGAAATAGGCTTCCATAAAATAAAATAACATAAACAAAACTAACAGGCTTAAAACTGGACTAAGCAAATACTGAGCATAATAGAAGACACAAGTAACAGAGACCCGCCTGTTGACATACTCAGGAATTCCATAAAAACACTAAACAGAAAAGCATAGTATATACGCAAAACATAACATATATGTAGGGTTAAAGGAGAGAAGAATTACATATATAAGTAAATAAAATAATAATATAAGTGTAACACGAATTCTAGTTGTTATTATATAAAAACTTAGAGCCAGATATCGGGAAAAACTGGAATATCAGAGTGAGGAAACAGACCACAGTCAAATCTCCTCCAGCAAACTTCTCAAGGTAAGAGCTATCTTCCAGCTTCCTCAGCCTTGCTCCTCATTGCTTCTACAGAATAATCCTGTCTTTCCATGCCTGCCTTAAATGCCTGCTTTGCTCAATTGTTTCACGTTAGTGTTCAACTACTGTTTGGTAGTTAGGCCTTGAACTCACAGAAACACAGATCTGTCTCTGGAGTTATTGGATTAAAGGGGTAGATCACCAGTTTCAGTTGGGTCATCACCCCGTCTTTGCCAGTGCTGGAATTAAAGGAATGAGTTACCCTGTCTGACCCTCCTAGTTTGACTGTGGATGGATCTGTTCTCTGATACTCCAGACTGGCTTTATTAAATATATAATATATCACCACATATCCCCTTTTGTATCACAAATAAAAATAAAGGTTACAACTAACATAAGAAAAACCTTATACAATAGGTTAAATAATTATATACAATATATGCAAACAATAATTACATGAGTGATGTCCAGTCCATAAACAATTGAAAAATTCAAAGAAAATACTCTTATTTATCCTATTTTGGTGAGTACAAA
Source organism: Phyllotis vaccarum (assembly GCA_033318265.1). Taxonomy (NCBI): domain Eukaryota; kingdom Metazoa; phylum Chordata; class Mammalia; order Rodentia; family Cricetidae; genus Phyllotis; species Phyllotis vaccarum. The sequence continues at coordinate 125,015,829 of JARWLC010000004.1, read as the reverse complement.
GGATTATACCTAATTCATTTTCTATCTAATTTGTATTACAGACCAAAAACTATATTTTAATGTCTCTCAAACTTATACACATTAACCTCTAAGTAAGTCTCTTTTCTAAAACTGTAAAACAACTCTTTCTGCATACTGAGAGTCAGTGACTATGTTAATAAATTTGGTAATATCCCTTAATGCCATCATAATAGCAAATAATTCTAACTGTTGAGCAGAATTATAAGGGCTTTGAGCTACTTTATTTATATTTTCTGATTTGTTACCTGCCTTTCCTGATTTGTTTGCATTGGTATAAAATGTAGAGGCTCCAGAAATTGGTTTATCTTGTACAACATGAATAAGAATCTGTTAGATTTTGGGGAAATTTAATTCTTTTTCTTTGAGAATTCTTTTTGCTTATATCTGTTGTTAATATCTCCACAAAATTACTACAGGCTCTTTAGCAAGGTTCACTTTCTGCCCATAACTGGACAATTTCTTCATTAGTTAAAGGTACAACAGTTTCTTCTTGGTTCACTCCTGTCAGCTGACAAAGTCTTAATTTTCCTTTAAATATCAATTCAGAAATATTTTCAACATATATCTTTATTTATTACTTGGTTTGTGTGGTAGAAATATCCATTCCAGTATAATATTTTTCCTTCACATTAAAATTCTTGTTGGAGAATGCTTAGAGGGCAAGATAACTAGAATGCAATTAAGGTCTGAATCCACATGATTCACAATGTGTATCCTGTAATTTCTTTTCCACCAAAACCAATTCTCTCTCTCAGCTTCAGGTGACAATTCCCTCAGACTATTTAGGTCCTTGTCACCATTTAAGGTTTTGAACAAATTATCTAGTTCATCATTTTTTATTCCAATAGTGGTTTGTAAATTGGCAATGTCTCCTAGCAATCTCTGAAAATCATTAAGTTTCCTCAATCTATTTCTCCTGGTGTGTATCTTGGAGTCTAAATTTTGTTGATCTATTTTGTAACCTAAATAATTAATGGAATCTGCTCTTTGTATTTTTTCAGGGGTGATTTGTAATCCCTAAACAAGCAATTTTTTTTTCACTTCTTCAAATATTTTTTTCTAAGGTATCAATATTTGAATCAGCCAATAAGATGTCATCCATGTAATGAAAAATTATAGATTATAGAAATTTATGACATATCTCTTCTAATGGCTTTTGTACAAAATGTTGACACAGAGTGGGGTTAGTCAGCATTCTTTGAGGGAGGGCCCTCCATTGATATCGCTTTACAGGCCAAGAATTATTATGTGGACACTATAAAGGTGAACTTTTCTCTGTCTTGTTCTTGTAGAGTTATTTTAAACAAACAGTCTTTTAAATCAATAGCTATAATAGGCCATTCTTTAGGTAACTGAGAAGAAAAGGAATTCCAGACTGTAGAGTCCATTGGCTGGATCACCTTGTTTACACCCTTATATTTGTCACCATTCTCTACTTTTCGGATTTCTTTTTAATAACAAATACTGCAAAGGGCTGGTTGATTCTTCAATATGCTGAAGAATATGCTGCTCCTGTACCAGCTGCTGTAAGGCCTGAAATTTCTCTTTTGTTAAAGGTCATTAATGAACCCATATATACTTATCTGTTAACCATTTTAAAGGCAGTTCTGTAGGTGTCTTTGAAAGGTCAGCAGCTGTTGTGCCTTGTTTCTGTACACTCTGAATGGTTTGCCTGTTTCTCATAATACCTTCTAATGGTTTTTTTTTTCCAAGAAATATATGTTAATTTATGGTTTATTTCTCTGTTTAGAGGAATGTTAATCTGTGTATTCCATTGTTGTAGTAAATCTTGACCCCATAAATTTATAGTAATAGTTTTCTCTCTGTTATTCTAGTCCTAAAAACTCAAGCCATCTTGCACTATATTTTACCTGGGATAACAACTCAATTACCAAAAACTGAACATATACCACCTGAGGGGCCAATTTGGATGCCAAGGCACTGGTAACATTATTGCTACATTCACCCCTGTTTCCAATAAACCTTCAATAATAGCATCATTTATTTGTACTTTAAACTTTGGCCTTTGTTCATTAATAGAGGTTTGCCAAAATATTCCTTTTATAATTTTCCCTGAACTTTTTTCCATTTCTATAGATTTTCTATCATCCATTGTAGTATGACTTTTTAGAATAGTATTTAATTTCTTTAATGTTTCTTGAAAATTGTTTCCTCCACGATGACAGGGAAAAACTGAACTGGATTTGATATGGGGACTTTTGAAAATCCCATTGGTACATTTGCCCAAGGCAAAAAGTTACCTTGTCTGTCCCTTGTTGACCAACAATCATTAGTCTAATGCCTCCCTTTGCCACACCTTCCACATACTCCAGAAGGGAGGGTCGTTCTGTTGAGGTTATTTCTAACAAAAGCCCTGTTTCTAGGAATGCCTTGTTTATAGTCTCTTTTATGTCACCTTGTCTTCCACAATTGCAACATTTAACATTTTGACTTTTTCTTATACCTCTAGAATTAACCTCTCCTACCTAGTTATAAAGCTCTAGATTAAGTGTCTCATGAGTCCGATCCTCTAAGGGTGCTGGCCTTGCTTTTAATGGTATTATTATTCTTTTACACTGTGAGTTAGCATTCTCAAAAGCCAGTGATTCAACTGTTATTCACCTAGTTTCTGAATCCGGTACCATTCTGTTTACTGCTGCAGTTAACTTCTGCAAAAAGTCTATAAAAGTTTTGTTTAGGCTTTGAATTACTTTGCGAAGGGTTTAGTTTTCTTTCCTATCTCTTATGTCCAATCCTATGCATTTAATGCTTCTGGACAGCATAAATCCAGGGTGTATGCTCATCATATAATGTTTGCCTTTCAATATCAGCATAATCTCCTCCAAGAAGTTGGTCTTGGGAAACTTCTTTGCCTCTGGCTCTGCTTTTTTGTTTTATTGTTTTAGCCTCCTTCTTCTACCATGTTTTCCACTGTAAAAGTGGCCCAGCCTCCAAAACAACAGTAACCAAATCTAACCAGTCCTTAGGGGTGATCCAGTTACACGAGGACCAGGAAATTAGCATTTGTTTTATAAATGGTGAGTGCATACCGTATATAACAATTACTTCCTTGACTCTCCTTAATTTTAACATTTGTACCAGAGCCCAACTAAGTTCTGTACAATTTTTATTATTTGTGATTTCTTTAAGGTTACTGGATATATTAATGTTGGCTGTTTGACAACCTATGGCTGTTTTTGTATAATTTTAGAAGACATTTCTGAGATTGGTTTCTTATAGTCCTCTGTTTAGATTTGAATATTTTTGTCTTCCCTCTTAACAGGCTTTTCTAAGACTTTCTTCTTGGCTTTCAATTAATTGGCTTTAAATAATAAAACAGAAATCAAACCAAAAATATTCATAATAAACAATATTATAATCCTTATGTGGATAGTTCCATCTATTTTATTTATCTTTTCCTTTACTGGTTCCAATATCAAATCATCTACAGTAAGATTACAGAAAAACCAAAGACATTCCATTGCCTTAAACAAATTCCCTTTTAAAAAAAATAATCTGATTTACTCACCAAACATGTTGTAAGTGACAATTCATATAACTGTGAAGTGGGGTAACTACAGAGTGTGATAGCAGTCCAAGGAGGGGTCCAAACAGAGAAAAAAAAATAACCTACAACCCGCCGGGAGAAGTTGACCTCTGTCAGACCAGCTTACCCAGATGAAAGTGAAAAGGAAACATTATGTGGCCAGTCTGCCTAAGGCTGGAGAATAACTTAGAACAGAAAACCTAGCCAGCCAGTAATTACTCCTCTGGCCACATGTTGCTCTGGCCAGCAAGTTGCTTTTTTAAAGAATTCACACCCCAATGTTAGATACCACATGTAAAACAAATTTTAGTTGTTATTAAATGAAAACTGAGAGTCAGATATCAGGGAAAGCTGGAATATCAGAAAGAGGAAACAGACCACAATCAAATCTCACCCAGAAAACTTCTCAGGGTAAAAGCTATCTTCTAGCTTCCTCAGCCTTGCTCCTCATTGCTTCTACAGAGTAATTCTGTCTTTCTATGTCTGCCTTAAATGCCTGCTTCACCCAGTTGCTTCACATCCGGGTTCAACTCTGCATCATATTCTAGAGTTAAGATTAAAGGTGTAAGCTACTACTATTTGGTAGTTAGGCCTTGAACTCACAGAAGTGCAGAAAGATCTCTGTCTCCGGAATTATCGGATTAAAGGCCTAGGTCACCACTCCCAGTCAGACAAACCTGGACTTTCCCCGGGTTGGGAATTAAAGGCGTGAGTTACCCTCTCTGACATTACTGGCTTGATTGTGGGTAGATCTGTTCTCTGATATTCTAGACTGGCTTTATTAAATATATAATATATCACCACATATAAGTTAAGAAATAAAAATCTTGACATGGCAAGGAACATGGGTTGCAGATTGGAGCATGTGTCTACTTTTTCTTTAAGCTCAAGAACAGATCTGATGCAGACCTGTGCAGGTCCTGTGCATGCTGCCTCAGTCTCTGTGAGTTTATATGAGCATCTGTCATGTTGATTTAGAAGATCTTGTTTGCTTGGTGTCTTCCATCCCCTCTGGTTCTTACACTCTATGCCTTGAGGGGAGAGATTGTTGGAGACATCCCCATTTAGCAGGGAGTGTTTCAAGGTCTCTTACTCTATCTTTTCATCAGCTTGTGTGTCTCTGTATTTATTCCCATCTGCTACAGGAAGAAGCTTCTATAATGATGGCTGAGCAAGGCACTGATCTATAAGTATAGCAGACTGTCATTAGTAATCATTTTATTTCTATTTTTTAAGAATAATAGTGTTCGGTTTTATCCTTCCTAAGTCCTTGGACTGTCTAGTTTTAGTTTCTTATTCATCCAAGCAGTATCAGGTATGGGTTCTATATCATAATATAGGCTTCAAGTCGAAAAAGATATTGGTTGGTGATTTCCACAAATTTTATGCCATTATTCTAGCATAGTTTTCAAGGGGAACACCACTGTATATCAAAGGAATTGTGACTGGGTTAGTGTGCATGTCTCTCCACTGGAAGCATGCAGAGAAATATCCTCCACCAAGGACACTAAATGTATTGGTAAAGGCTCTATCTAGGTGCCACCTTCACGTCTCTACAGAAAATAAGTTGTGTAAGTCATCTTCAATAATGGGGACTTGCTATCCATTTATGAAGATCAATCTGGATAGTCTTGACAACAGCCTGGATTATTTGGAAGTTCCTGTGGAACCTCTTTGGTCAATAACTTAATTAAATGTAACCCAATATCAGCACTGGAGGCCTTATTTGGTTACAAGAGATAGCCAGTTGGGGGCTATTTCTCTTTCATAATTTGGCAAGTTCATTAGACTGCTTTCATATGTTTATATATAGATACACATCAGGAAGCTGGTACTGTATTAGGTTTCTGTACTACTCCTCAAATGGTCCTTAATTTTAGTTGTCTCTCCCTTTATTTCTTCCCTCACCCAACTCTTTCCTTCCCTTCGCCACTTGATCCTCCCTTCATAGTCTCCTCATTTATCCATAACAATCTATTCTATTCATTCTTCCTGGGGTAATCTGTTTCTCCTTCTTAGTAACTTACTGTATATCTAACCTTTGTGGTTCTGTGAATTGTAGATTGGTTATCATAAATTAAACAGCTAATACATATAAGTAAATACACACCATTCTTGTCTTTCTGGGTCTGAGTTACTTCACTCAGGATAAGTTTTTTAGTAGCATCCATTTGTCTACAATTTTATTTTGTCTGTTTCATGGTTGGTTGGTTTTTCAAGACAGGGTTTCTCTATATAGCTTTGGTTGTCCTGAAACTCTCCCTGTAGACCAGGCTGGCCTCATACTCATAGAGATCCACCTGCCTGTGTCTCCCAAGTGCTGGGATTGAAGGTATGCAACTACCCTGCCTAGAAACTTCTTCTCTTTTTAATCTGAATAAATGTACCAGATTGTTTTTGTTCACTTCTCTGCTGAGGGACATCAAGGTTGTTTCCAATTTCTGGCTATTTTGAAAATAGCAGTAATAAACGTGGTTGAGAAAGTGTCTCTATGGTACGATAAAACACCTTTTGGATACATGTTCCAAGAGTGGTATAACTGTCTTGATGTATATCAGTTCCCAATTTTCATGGAAACAGCCATGTTTATTTCCAAAGTAGCTGTACTAGTTTGCACTCCCATGAGCAATGGATAGGTGCCCCCTCTTATTTGACGTCTGCATTAGTATAAACTTGGTTTACCTTAGCTATTCTGACATGTGAAATATAGTAGTTTTGATTTATATGTTTCTGATTATCAGGGATGTTGAATATTTCTTTAAGTATTTCTCAGGCATTTGGGCTTCCTCATTTGAGAATTCTCTATTTAGATATATACTTAATCTTTAGTTGGATTATTTGCTTTCTTAATATCAATTTTTGAGATTATACAGAAAGTAATTTGTATGTTAGTTCTCTATCAGATGCATATGTAGTTGGTGAAAATCTTTTCCCATTCTGTAGGCTGCTGCTTTTCCCAAATGGTGATGTTCTTTACTATGCAGTTTCATGAATTCCCATTTATTAATTGTTGATTTTAGTGCCTGAGCTAATGGTTTTCTGCTCAGAAAGTTTTCTCACATGGCCAATAAATTCAAGGGTATTGCCTGTCTTTCCTATCATGCTTAGTGTATTAGTTTTATGTTCAGGTCTTTGATCCATTTGGAGTTGTATTTTGTGCAGGGTGATAGCTATGAATCTATTTGAATTCTTCTAAGCGAAGCCACTCTGCTTCATCAATGCCTTTTCATGAAAGTGCTGTCTTTCCCATGTTTTTGTACCTTCTTTATCAAAAATCAGGTATCCGCTGGTATGCAGTTTTATGCCTGGGTCTTCAATTTAATTCCTTTGACCAATATGTCACCCTGACCTAGATGTGTGGTGGCCTCTTGGTCAGTGTAGATCTGGGAATCATCTATGGCCTTGAGGCACTAGAATTAAGAGCATGGTTGAAGAGCAGTTTAAGATTGGGGAAAATATACTCAGAAGCCCCTTATTCCTGTTTCTCTCTTGTGCTCTTCGATAGAGGAGCTGATACACTTCAAGCACATGGACAAGTCCAGCTTTCCAGGTACCACGGGACTGTTCAATTTCTTGTATCAGTGAGTGTTCCCCTATAAACCCCCTAATAAACATTAACCTTTTTAATCATTTGCAAGTAATTATTAATTACAATAATATTTGATACTCAGTGTGGGGCAGACTTCTGAACATCCCTTTCTTTAGCAACAACTGAAGCTTTCTCCGCTCCCTCCCTAGATTTTTTTCTTTGAAAATCCCAACACCTAATCCTAGTGCCTCATGATCATATGTGATTCCCATATCTAGATTGTCTAAGAGGCCATGCCTCTAGGTCAAACTGATGGTACCTGATCTCCACTACATCTGTATCCTTGTTCTCAGAAAAGTTCAACATTTATGTAGAAACAGCAAAACGAGAAGACTCCAAATTTTGGGGTCGCATACCCACAATGACTGCTTGTTGTGTATTCAATGGATATATATACATATGTATATATGCACACACACACAAATATGCATAAATACAAAATTTTATTTTTAATCTTTTCATTGTATGTATATCAGTATTTTGTCTGTATACCAGCACCATCAGGGCCCATGGAGATCATAATAAGGCATGAGATTCCTAGGGGACTAGAGTTACAGACACTTGTGAGACATCATGTAGCTGATAAAAATCAAACCCAGGTCCTAAGAAAGAGCAGCCAGTGCCCTTAACCACTGATCTATCTCTCCAGCCTTAAATACGAACTTTTAAAAGGACAGAAAGGAACTAAACCTTCTGAATGTAGATGACAGTTGAAAGGGATGGGCAGTTTGTGGAGCTTCTTGCGGTAAGATCAGAGTTTATTCCTGGTGCATGAGCTGGCTTCTTGGAACCCATTGTCTGTAGAGGAACACCTTGCTCAGCCTTGACACTGGGGAGATACTTGGACTTATCCCACCTGGATATGCCAGACTGAACTGACTGACTTAGGACTCCTTGTCCTCCCTGGGGAAGCGATGGGGGATGGGGAGGGGAAGTCAGGAAGACTGGGAGGGAGGGGAAGCAGTTGTGGGTATGAAAACAACTCTTTAAATAAAAAAAAAGAGAAAAATGAAAATAAAAAAAGAAAACATAAATTTTGGTGTTGCCTCCAAGTTCCAAAATGATTAGCCTGTTCATCCAACTTTGAAAACTTCTGGCTTCAGTCTGTGCATTGTTTAGATTACTGCTCTGAAGCCCCAACTGATTAGACAGTCTACTTACTCATCAGGAACAGATTGAAGAAAACACGGTATTTATAAAATCTCTTTAATAATCAGTTTAGCAAACAACAGGCAGAATAGAAGGCATTCAAGTGTTTCTCAACTCTGATGTCATCCACACAAGTAATATGTTACAGATATTAGTGAACAGACACGTTTATTAAGTATTACTTCTTTATTAAGTTCATAGATTCCAGAAAATGTTGGCAGTCATTGATACTCCAGGTCTTTGCAGTAGTAATTTGGAAGTGGACAGTGATGTGATCATGATCAGCACATAAGATGCTGGATCTTGGTAGTTAGATGTTTTCAAATGAGCCCCTTGTTCCTACATTGTCTTAGTGTATTTTTCTGTTAATGTGACAAAATATTCTGTCGAAAGCAATTTAAGAGAGAGGTTCAGAGTTCCAGTTTACAACCAATCATGATAAGGACGTTCAGAAGCAGGAGCATGAAGAAGCTGGTCATACTGTGTCCACCATCAAGAAATAGTGACAAACATATGCTCATCATGCCTATTCTATTTCGTACACAGTTCAGTATTCTCATCCAGGGAACCGTCAGGCACAGGATTAAGATGCTACATCCCACATCAAATAACATAACATAATAGATCTCATCATGTTGAGGACTAATGCCAGACTGGCCCTCCCTTTAGAAGTGAATGAGATCTGAAGGCTCTAAGATCTGATTTCTGGCATAGCCATGGATGGACTAAATGAAGCAACTAGAAAAAAAAAAAGTGAGGAAAGGTCACTGGGAAAATGAGAGGTCAGGAGGACCTTTCTGTTATTTCCCACTCTTGTATACTATTCTAAGGTACATCACTGCTTTCAAAACATGCTGCACAATCTCTTCCTGCTGCTTGCAAGAGCCGCTGAATTAGCTGTTAGTGTCTTCCGTGATATCTTAAGGTGCAGAAAGAAATTAGCATGATAGTAAACTGTGATGTAATGAACTACATCTGCTTCTTACTTACCTCAATATTCTGTGCTGGTTTCCAGCAAATAAACCATCAGAAGCACAATCATTACTTCAGTCCCTGCTTTCGAGAAGATCCAGGCCAAGGAACATAGATTCCACACTACCAAATAAAGTAGATGAGATGTTCTCAGTAGAGTTGTACTCTAGAAATGTTTTGTAAAGATTACATATGGATTTACCTCATCCAAAACTTATTAAATAATAATTGATAAGGATTGTGGCTTGAAACATATGTGTTCCCTCAGGCACAAATGTATAAATGCGTCAGTTAAGTTAAATGCCATATGAGAATTAGATCCACATGTCCAGTCTTCCTCTTTCCCTCCAAGAAACATGTCACCTATCATGTGACGAAGAATTTTATTGATACTGTGTTGAGGAAAGTTTCCACATCATTTGCATGGCTCTGGGGATTTGAACCTGATTGAGGCTATCATGAAAATGAAAAAAAGGGCAGACACAGAGTCAGAAAGTTGAGATGTAGCAATCTGAGCTCTCTGATGGAGAAATCATAGCAGCACAGCTCAGTGTGTTTACTATATCAAATTTAACAGGGGGCATACTTGTTTTACTAATCTCTGTAGAAGCAGTCTCTGTTAGGACTTTAGGTGTATCAGGGAAGAAGGTCATGGTGGACATTTTCGCACATTCTGTCAACATCCACACATGAACTGCAAGGGACAGCTTTACCATTTACCTCTAGGTCTCATGTTAGAGTCCTTGTTGTGGTCTTGCCCATGTGGAAAATTATACTCGGGATTTCATATACTGAGTTTTCCTCTCTTCCCTACAGAAGATCTATGTCATAATTAGGCAAAAGTCACAAAATATAAGAAAAGAATCAAGGAATGTGTTGGAGCCAATATATTAAACAGATGTGATAGGAACCATTAATGAACACTTCAGAAGTTACATGAATGCAATCAGAATTTTCTGAAAGATTAGTGAGGCTCATTATACTCTTTACCTTTCTTTTCAGACATTTTACTGTTTTACAAATTCAAAAATATTCAAAGGCATTGAGCTCAGTTGAGTGGCTTATGAGTAAAAAGTAATGTGAGACAGGCTAATTGATCACTTTTGAAGATTAATTGGCTCATTCTCCATACTATGGCCTATAGAAATCAGCCTTGTCAACACTGATGCAGTTTATTGAATTTTGACTGCCAACTGAAAATTTAAATCATGCTTATTCTTCAGAAGGGAATCTACCCACAATAGGCAATCTGGGTGATCTCATCTGTTAAGAAAAGTGGGATGCTCTTCCTGAACCTTCTATGTATTATGCTGTTACCATGCACCTGCTTTTTAGATGGATGGGTGAGCGGTAGGAGATGGGCTGTTGAAGACAAACTTTGTCTTGTGTATTTAGGATAGAAATAGACTTTCAGACTAATAATTGGTCCAAAAACCTTTATGTATAATGTACAAAATCAAACTTTCCAGGTCTTATTTTTTTCTGCTCCCACGGTGAGAAAATCATAACACAATTTTATCTAAAATTTGAGATTATTCTGAGCACTTAATGGAAAATATAACTAAGTTATCAAGTCATTTAAACAAGTATTTACATTTAGGACCTATTGCTTATGTCTGTTTCTTTCAGTGGCATGTGTTAGCTTCTGTTTTTAAGTATAGACAACTGAGAAAAATACTGACCTTGACAATCTGTGATCAGGATAAGAAGAAAGGTGTCACGTGGAAGCCTGGAGAATACAGTAAAAATTATATAATTCAAGATTCCTCTGCACATCTTCTCTTTGCTTTTACAAAAGCTTGAACATGGCCAACTTGGTTCCCATGAGTTTCCACTTTCTATTTAGTCAGGCAGGATAAACACACGTCTACAACAGTAATGTTTGGTGAATCTAAAGGGATGGTGTATAGTTTTCAAGTCACTACCAGTAACCACAGAAACAAATATTATATGCCATTGAGGAATTGAATGCTACCACAGAACCAAAGGGGGCTCTTTGCATAGTCCTAATATCAACTAACATGAATCTTTGGCTTTCTTCATGTCATAATGATCAATGACTCAAACTTATCCAAGAACCTGAAGAAGCTACATTAGTCTCTATGGGTTAGGGAAGATTTTCCAGCAAGCTATGCAAATGGATTACACAAATTAAATACCTGCAAATATTAAAAAATCCCTTCACTCACTTTACCCATTTTTTGTGGTGGGAGCAAGGACTCTTGGTCTAGGTTATTTCATGCATCAAAAAAAAAATACATATCCTGGAAAAAGAGATGCTGATATGATCTTCCTCATAAATATTATTTAAGTTAGATCTACTTTATCTTATGTATATGAACATTTTGCCTATATGTTTGTATGTGTACCACATGTATGCCTGGTGCCAACGGAGATCAGAAGAAGGTACTGAATCCCCTGGAACTGAAATTAAGAATGGTTATGAGCTGCCTTCTGGGTGCTGGGACATGAAATTACCATCCTCTGTAAGAATAGATGTAAGAGTAGCCACCTCTCTAGCCTGAATCTTACTCATGCTAAGGATGCATGCTTATGACTGAAATGAGATATTTGATTGAAATGGGGGAGATTTTGGTCTCCTTTCTTAAGGGTGTTATTTACCTGATGAGCAAATTATTAGTGAATGTTTCAATAAGAGATTGATTCAAATGAATCAAGTTAACACAAAAGAAACATTCAATTTAAGTGCACTTGAAAATGTTAATATATCAACATCTTAACCCATTATGACAAAATTAGTTCTGAAGATGGCAACAGAAGCCTCCCTTCCAGAAATACTCGCTATTAGTCTCAATGAGATACACAGTATCACATACTTGGGAGCTATATCAGTGTCCAAGATAATCAGTGAGCTAAATATCTTTCTCCCCCTCCTCCTCTCTCTATGTGTTTGTGTGTGTGTGTGTGTGTGTGTGTGTGTGTGTGTGTGTGTGTGTATGTGTGTGTGTGTGTGTAGGTATGAATGAGGTGGAGGTCAAAAAACACCTTAGATATTGTTTCCCAGGTGTCATTCATTCATTTCACAGGTTTCTTCTATTCAAGGGCTTACTGATTTGACTAGGCTAGATGTAATGTGAGTTCCAGGGATTTGCCTGTCTCTCTCTCTCTAGTTCTGGGAGTATGAGTGTTTGACAGGATGTTCAGCTGTTCTACATGTGTTCTCAGTATTGAGTTCATATCCCTGTGCTTGTGTGTCAATTTATAGACTGAGCTATCTACAGTGACCCTTGAATAAAAATATTTTTAAAAATAGCTTTAGAATATAAGACTTCTCACAATTTCAATTGTGTGATTATGTACGTGTACATGCATTTCATGTGTTTTAATGAAAATTAGAAGGCTCCGAGCAGAGATAGAAGTATTTATTTCAGCATTACACTGTGAACACAAGAATAGCTTAAAATAGATTCAAACTTGGTTCCTTGTATTTATTTCTGTTTTGTTGCTAGGCTGTTAGAATATTTAATATCTCATAATCACAGTACACTTACAGGGCTAGTACAAAGGTACATTAGTAAAATCTTAAAACGCATGTAGTACATTCATTTTTTGGTAAGAATTACAAATGTTAAACTAAACAAATTACACAATGGAAGTGATTCATAGTTTATGAACAAGCTGATTTTGTCAGACATTTCATATAAAGTTTGACATGGTATAGGATGCTTCATTGCATTTGCAAAACTGTCTTCTCCACCAAACTTATAGTCCATGATAATGACATGGCCCATATATTACTATAGTAAATAGACATAAGCAGATAAGAGTGGTGCATGCAATCTATTAAGGGTGCTAGTTTAAAGAACTTATTAAAGTCTGATTCTTCCATATTTTTCAAGAGACTGAAAATATCACAATATGCACGAATTTCGTTCCTCTTGTTTCTTTTGCAAGTTACAAATCTAACTTATGATGTAAGGACCCTGTGTGTATTTTCATCATTGTTGTTTATCTGAGACACTGTCTCATTGGGAAGCTCTAGCTTACCTGGAACTCTCTGTACAGATTAGGCTAGTCTCAAATTTACAAAGATACACCTGCTTCTGCCTTCTGAGTCTGGGATTAAAGGTATGAGCTTCTATCCTGGTCCCTGATATGTCACGTAAAACTAATAGAGAGCTGTCCATTTTGGGCAGTGATAAATCAAATCTCATTGCACCCTGCTCTAATGTAAATTTCCTGGAGGTTCCTGAAGTTTTACGTAAGTTTATTTAAATGCCTCACAGCCACCTTTTTTACAAGGGGAATGTTTTAGGAATTGTTCAGTACTTTTAATGAATGATGTTATACCACTTCACTGTGCTGAATCCATCTCCATCACCAACTCCCTTTTTATGAGACTCGCTGGGGTCAAGTATACTGGGACTTTGGGCAGGATTCAGAGAATCGTCACTGGCTCACATAAAGAACCCAAAACTGAAGTTTGAGAGTCATGTTACACGGTTTCTATCTATATTTCTTTAGCTATGAATTCAGTATCTTCATTGCACAGATACATGACTTACACAGCACACACATAATGACACCTAAACTGAAAATCAATATTGAGTGTGATACAATAACACATAGAGGTCTAACAACAGGAGGAAAATAAGGAACCCCCTGAAAAACCAAAAGCAGATAGAATGCTCCAGAGAATAACTGTTCCCTAAGGTTTAAACAGCTAAGGATGTTGATTGCTGCCTAAGGAGTCGGTAAATTTGATTCTTCAAACAGTAGCACTTTTGCACATCATGCCTGGTAGGTCTCAGCCTTCATTCTGCATAGGTAGCAGATTAAGAGCCGGCGAGTGGGAAAATGGAGAAAGAGAGAGGGAGGAGAGGCAGAGAGAAGGAGAGAAGTGGAGAGAGAGAGAGGAGAGAAGTGGAGAGAGAGAGAGAGAGAGAGAGAGAGAGAGAGAGAGAAGGAGAGAAGTGGAGAGAGAGAGAGGAGAGAAGTGGAGAGAGAGAGAGGAGAGAAGTGGAGAGAGAGAGAGACAGAGAGAGAGAGAGAGAGAGAGAGAGAGAGAAGAGAGAGAGAGAGAGGAGAGAGAGAGAGAGAGAGAGAGAGAGAGAGAGAGAGAGAGAGAGAGAGAAATCGTGCTGGAATTGCAGCACTCTAGAAAATGTACCACCCATTACTCTTTTCTCTGAGCACAAACTCACACCACATGGTCAGAACAGGCTGCTCCACTCATCTTATCCTCAGGAGTTCTCAGCTTCTTAGCCTCAGGAGTATAGATGGAACAATACAGCTTTTAAAAAGCATTCTTTAAAAAATAATCTCCATAGGCAATGTCTCTGTCTTATACTTAAGAGTTCTAAATGCAATAAAGATGGGAATTTCTCCTCCTGAATTGTCCAGTGATCTCTTGTCCAGTGATGTCTTGCAGCAAGACGGAAACATTTCAGAATTTGTGGTCATACTTCATCATTTGAACATCTGCATTAGTATGTTCCTAATTGACATGTCACTTCACCTCTATTTTGAACATCGACAGAATTCATTCAGTATTCATTGGCCAACATATAACAAATACTGTTATAGTTTAGATCTGGAACATTCCACAAAGCACACTTCATACTAAATACAATAATGCTCAGAGGTTGGTATCTGAAGATGTTATTAGATCCCAAGGGCCATTAATTTATCAAAAGATTAACTTATTGATACAGTCATAATTTGGTGGTATTTTGAGAAGAGATGAAAAGTTATGAGTTAGGGTTGGAGGATGTATGTCTTTGGAGGTGAGCCTTTGGGCCCTTCTCTTTGCTTCCTGACAGACATTTGGTAAGTAGCTTCACTACACCATCTGCTCCCTGCCACAGTTTACCTCACCATGACCCCAAAAGCAATGAAGTCAAACCTCTGGAACAGTGTGCCAAAGTAAATACCTCCTCTGTAACAAACTTTTCCTGAGAGATGGACCACACACACACGCCTACTCATATCAGATAGGGAACTCAGGATAAACCAAAGTCTATTTGATACCACCAAAGTCCAACTTGGAGAAACAAAGAGTTTTATTGAGTTACTTTCAGGAATATGAGGAGGGGTTACAGGAGCAGAATAGATTCAATGACAGCTGCATCACCAAAGCCCACCACAGAATGGGTGACAGTTCACAAAAGCTGGAAACCTGGAGCAGAACTCAACAAGTTGGAGAGGGACTTTTATAGGTAGCATGGTTGCTCTGAGCCTTTGGCAGGCAGTTCATCTGGTCTCTGCCTCTTCTAGACAAGTGGGTTAATCTTGAGGGCCTTCATTGCAGCTTGGCTTATCTGAGAGTGGCTCTCAATAGTCTTAATATTTATATACTTCTGGGGAAGGAGAATCCTAGTGAATCTAGTCAGTTTCAGTAACTTCCTGAAGCTATTTTGAGTTGTTTACTTTCTGTCTTAAGGAACTTCCCAAAGGATGGAATATTTTCATCTTAGAGTAAACTGCTACATAACATGAAGTCACTAAGCAGCTAATGTGTAAAATGTAGTAGTTCAAGTACTAGAAATATAGTAGGAAATAAAACAAGTAAGGTTTTGGCTTGGATACACAATTCAGGGAGTTAAAAGAACGCAGTCTTCTTTTCCAGAGGACAAGTTTGATGAGATGGCTTGGTTCACAAAATCCTGTAACTTCAGTTACAGGGAATCAAATGCCTATGGCCTCTACAGGCAACACATTCACATATACACCTAATTAAAGGGAAATAAGCAGTGTAAAAGGCATGTAAGACAATGAGAGAGAGAGAGAGAGAGAGAGAGAGAGAGAGGAGAGAGAGAGAGAGAGAGAGAGAAACAATGAATTTAATGAGAGAGTGATACACATTTGAGACTCAACAGGATCTTTCTCTCTCTCTCTCTCTCTCTCTCTCTCTCTCTCTCTCTCTCTCTCTCTCTCTCTCTCTCTCTCCCTCTCTCTCTCTGTCCCCCATCAGTTTAAATCTATGTCAAAATTGTTTCAAAAGCCCTAGATTTTCTTCAATCAGAGGGATGGAGGGAAGCAGCTACTTTTCCATGCAGGCTGTGCTCTTTAGCTTTCATCAACTTGCCAGAATTATCTGAGAAGAGAGGACGTCAATTGAGACAATGTCTCCAAAAGATTGGCTTATAGACAAGTATGTGAGCATATTTCTTGGTTCATTATTGATGTGGGAGAACAGTGCCGTCCCTGCACAGGTGGTCTTGGGATGACTAAACTGAGCGAGCCATGAAGAACAAGCCAGTATGCAACATTCTTCTACAGTTTTGCTTCCAGATTCCTGCTTGAGGTTTTGCTCTGAATTTCCTCAGTGATGAATTGTGGCAGGGAAATATAAGCCAAATGAATCATTTCCTAGCCAAGTGGCTTTTGGGTCATGGTATTTAATGCAACAATGGAAAGTAAACTAATACAAACATGGAACACCTCAAATACATAGATACAATGAACTTGGCCTTGATGTGGGATTTGGCTGACATGTGAGTATCACTGTTGCTTTGCACTGTATCTGCATACGGGTTTGGGACACTTTTCAGTTACAGTTTCTAGAAAAAAAAAAAAAAGCCCAGTTTGTGCAGTTCTTTGTAAATATTTCTATAGTATCAAGACAAAGGCACCAGGAAAACTGGGGGTTAAATATTTACTAAAGCTGAGGCTATGTAATGATTTCTCTTATCTTGCAACTCAGAGGGATGCATTAAAAACCACCCTCTCTTTAAATAAGGCCCCTAATGAAACTACCTAACTAAACAAGTATACAGCTGGCTTTGCAGAAATCTGGACGAGATAAGATCTGGAGTACACCATGCATTCAGAGCACTTAAAACAACCAAAAAAGTAACTTTCAACACTACAGGAAATGCAGTGAAGCTTAAACTCTACTTCAAGATGACAGTTAAGCTGACGTGATTACGTAAGGAACATTCAAGGGAATTTAATGAGCTGCCACAAACGGGATTATAAGGCCATAAAACTTCAAGGTGCATTCTAGTTAAATCCTTGCAATTCCTGGGCCTTTTGGAAAATGGAATGCAAGTGTTCACAGTCTAAGTTAGAATTGTTGCTTCCTTCAGCAGAAAGTTGAAAATATGTGACCTGCTCCTGTTACAAAGCAAGCAAAGAGCAGATACGTGGTACACAGGGGTCACCTGTGAGGAGCTCCGCCTTTGCAAACTCCTAAGAAGGCACATTGCAAGGGCTATTACCTTCATCTTAAATCTCCAGGGATACAGTGCCCCACACAGAAGTAAGCCTTGTGAATAATTAACTCCAGGGTAGCTGGAAAAAAATAAAATCTCAGCCAGTAAGTCCTCCTTGAAAAAGGAGCCTAACCTTCTACAGGACAGTGGAGCAAGCCTTTGCATGCATGCTCCCACACCCAGCCTTATTTAGGTATAATGCACAAATAAAACCTTTGTGTATTAAAGGTGTGCAACTGTGATTCTCTCTCTCTCTCTCTCTCTCTCTCTCCTCTCTCTCTCTCTCTCTCTCTCTCTCTCTCTCTCTCTCTCTCACACACACACACACACACACAATGTAACAACTGCCACAACCAACCTTTTCCACACAGCCATGTACCATTTTGTTTATGTAGATATGTAGATCCCGTAACCATACCTCTGAACTTATGTAGATCCCGTAACCATACCTCTGAACTTCAAGTTCACAAGACATTCATTTTCACCACCAGCTCTCCATTAGGTCTTCTATTTGTATGTATCTTTTGTGAAAAATAAGCTGTTGAAAGAGTATTTTGGTGTAGGTGTGAAATGTCCCCATAAGCTTCTGAGTTTAAAGACTTAGTCCCCAGCTGATAGCACAGGTTTGGAATGTTCTGGAACCCTTGGGAGGTAGAGGCTGTTTTAAGGAAGTGGTACAGGCTTAAGATTTTCTTTGCCCCCCCTTCCTGTCAACTCTCTGCTTCTTTAATGAAACAATGCAACCAGCTGCCTCCTTCTTCCAAAACATGCCCCATCACTTCCAATGGCATCTCCTCTCCTTCACTGTCAGCCAAAACAAACTCTTCCTCCAATAGAAAGTTTTCTTCCAGGTATGTTAGACAGCATGAGAAAAATAACTGAGGACCTTCCACTTCTGGGTCCATCTCAGAACTCAGCACCAGACTAAATTCATTAAAAGCATTCATTAACTATTGAAATGAATGAATGAGCCATGTTTCAGAAGGTTGACTGCTCGTGGTGCTGTGTGCTGTCGTAGTGTTGAATGGAATATAAACATTAGTTATTAACAAACTGTCAAATATCTTTTAGTCAAACCGTAGGAAACTTTGTGCCTTATTCTGTGAATTTAAGTAGGATTTCAGTTTGCCTCCTGAAATGCAGGACTCTCAATGAAGTCTGACTTTCAGATATATGTAGCTAAGATGATTTTATTGTGAGTATGAACCAAATATTGCACATTACACATTCTATAGATCACTGTTGAAGTGCAGTTTGTCAATATTACATTCAGGGAAAGCTGTGCCTTTATTTCTAAATCTGACAAGTCTAGTTTTATGCCTTGAACTTAACTGGATCTGTTCTTCTTTTTTCTCTGCTGCCTGGCTTCTAGAACAGTATTAGACTACTTTAATGATTTTTAACTCTCCCCAGTTAAAATGAAGAGCACATAAGCCATGACCTCCTTGGCCTTTTTTGAAGAGATATAGAGAAACCCTAAAACCTGGGTAATTGTAAATGGATGCATAGAATAATTAGCATTATCCACCATGCCCAACGAAGTTTATTATACTGAATTTTGTTTAAAAAAATAAACTAAATGATATGATTTCAATCTTGTACTAATGACATGGCCAGATGATGCCACAAAAACCCTGGCATTACTAGTAAGTACACACTGTGCTAGAAAATCAATAGTTTCTGAAGGGGATCCTGATGGAACTTTCCACAACTTACTGCACACTCATAAATCCCTGGAGTCCAGGTGCATTGCATCCCTGAGCAAGAAACTTTGGCCTTAACTAGCTTCCTAAGCATCCATGCTGAAATGATTATATTTAGCCTTGCTAAAATCTTCTATTCTTTGTCTTCATTTTTAACTGTTTCAAATAGCAGTTATTGCTCTAGGAAAGGAAATCTAAGCATAAGTGCTCCTCCACTTCAAGACAGCCTGCTGTATGAAATGCTAAGCACAAGTGAGCACATAAATTTGCAGTTGGTTATTAAAATCAAATAATACCCTACTGTCATATTCCATTGAATATCAGATGTGTAATGCTAGCAATAATTTTATCAAATTTCTTACAAAGAATCCCTAAACAACCCCTGAGCATTAATTTCACTTTCTACCCTACAGGAGAAGATTAACGATAGGTTAAGCTTTCTTTAAATTTATTCTTTCCCCCTGGAGTGTCCAAGTAAGTTTCTCTATGAGTTTTGAGTAATACATGTGTACATACATACACACACACATATATTCATATATAACTTTACCTTAAGTTCTTTACATTATCTCAATATGGCCACTACATCTTAGTAGGGACTGTAGTGGCCATGCACCACAACATAAATTTATTATTGCTTTTACAAATGGAGTTATTGTATGGAAATAGTGAGGACAGGCCACCTGGTTTCCATTGTCCATAAGCACTTTGAAAATAGCTTCAGATTTATAGAAAACTATGAAAATCATAGAGATTTCCCTGCATCTTATGAATCCTATATCCATTTTCCACTAGTGTTGACATCATACATCAGCATCGTACACTCATCACAGATGGTAAACCAATTTGAGAAGACAACTGTTCCAGAAAACTGCACCCAGACTGCCTTAGTTTCTACTTGAAGGTTTTCTTTCTTTCTTTCTTTTTCTGGTTCAGAAGCTTATCCAAGGACCGGAATTGCATTTTGGAAACATGTCTCCTTTGTGGATTCTCTTGCTTTGTGTAGCTTTCAGATTTTCCTCTGGTCAGTGATGAAGAATGACTGGCTTGGTACTTTTTTATTTTTTTGCATTTCATCTTTTTTATTTAAAATATTTTCCCCATACCCACCACTGCTCCCCCTCCCTCCCCCCTCCCTGTCCTCTCCCAGCCTCCTCCTACCCCATCCCCCCATCCATTCCCCAGGGAGGGCAAGGAATCCCAAGGTCACTTCAGTCTGGCATATCCAGTTGAGGTAGGTCCAATTCCCTCATCCCAGTATCAAGGCTGAGTTAGGTGTTCCTCTGTAGGGTATGGGCTCCAAGAACCCAGTTCATGCAACAGGAATAAACTCTGGTCCAACTGTGAGAGGTTCCACAAACTGCCCATGCTCGCTGTTCAATTGTTGTCTACATTCCGAGGGTTTAGTTCCTTTCCATGAAGGTTCTTCAGCAATTATTTCAGTCAGTGAGCTCCCAATAGCTTGGGTCAGCCATCTCTGGGTCTCCTCCTCATGATCCTGATCCCTTTACTCATATACTCTCTCTTCTATCTCTCTCTTCTGCTGGACTGGGAGCTCGACCTGGTACTTAGCTGTCTATCTCTGTTTCTGCCTCCACTCATTGCTGGATGAAGGTTCTATAATGACTGGGTACTTAATAAAATAAATTCCCCTCAAGTTTAGGTGGCCAGTATGTCCTATTGATGTTGAGCATGATCACCTGGCCCATATAAGGCTTCTCGAGCCTCTATATTAGTTGTAGTACATAGGTAGATAAGCCTGCCCACACTTTAGAGGTGGAGCTAATCTCTTCATTGAGGTGGTAGCATTTACAAATATTATTTTGAATCTTACATGAGAAGTTTGCCTCCTCATCTTATTCAATCATTCAGCTACTCATTCATCTCAGTGTTGCTGAATGGAATGTTGTTTTTATCCTAGTTACTAATTTTTCTGTGCAAGTTCCAGCTTCACCCACTGAAGCTCTGTCCCTTTTCATCTTTGCAACCTATTTTTAAGCTTCCCTTTCTTTCTGGAATATCAAAACATCCTATGTTTTTTTTCCGTATATTTCTTTCTCTGTCCCTAGGTTTAGATCCAGCCACTCCTCCAGAGGGCTCAGTTCCCTTCTACTGGAGTGCAGCATTAGAAACCAAACATTGAGCCCTGCTGGGTGAGAGCCACTGAGCTATTACATGACTTCCCTCCCCCTTTCCTACCCGAATGCATCTACCAATTGGTCTCAGAATATTCCTATCATTGACTTCAAACTTGGATCCAACTTGAGGAAACCATGGCTTCATTACAGAAACTTATAATGGTTTCAACCATTGCAAAATAATTTTAAAGACAAGTATATTTCCCTTTTGATTATTACTACCATGATTTCTCCTTCTTATTAAAGGAACTGAGTATTTAGAGAATGGGATTCCTAAGGAAAGTACTGGTTTGTTAAATGCCACTTGGTAATTGAACTAGAAATGACAGGGTGTATCCAACCCTAGGTGGAGCTTATTATATACTATCCTTATCCAACCCTTGTTTAAAAAGAATTACGTGATGGGACAAAGACCCATCAAGGACTGGTTATAGAAGAATAAAAAGGTTGTAAGAAAGGAAGAAAAAACTTACACACAAATACTATTATCCTTCCAAATATCTGCAGTGAAGGAAGCTGATTTTTAGTACTAGGAGTGTCGCTTTTCATAAAGACAGTGGTATCTGTGTTCTATCCAATATCAAGGCTTTGTCCCGACTCTTAAAAGCACAAGTATATCCTAATGTAGCACAAGCTTACAAACTCTCATGCCACTAGTATTAAGGAAGGCTCCAAACCACACAAGGAAAAAACATAACTAATAGCAGAGAACCCCTGCTAATTGTTAGAGATTTCATTCATTCTTGCACAAAAGGTGGCTTTTAGCATTCAGAACACCCAGTGAAAACTTGTACACACACACTCACACACATACACACAAATCTCTTCATTTTTTTCTTTACTCTCTTTTCATTTTTATTACTAATATGTATTCCTCATACAAAGTAAACATCTTATTAAATAACATAATCAGATGATATTTAAGTAGCACTGATAACAGAATCAGTTGTTGGGCTGCTCACAAAAGCCAAGCCTACTCAGAATTGCCAGAATCCTGAAGTTCAGAGCTGAGAGTCTTTACTGATACTGAAAACGGCTCTGTCTTCTGGGTCACTTAGCTCTGTTAAGTTTATACCCAGACCCCAAAAAAAAAAAAAAAAGAAAAAAAAAAAAAGAAAAAAAAATTGGCACAGAATAGCTAGTTTCTTTTGAAGCTGTTTGAGTCATTTAGATGGGCTGTCTGGAGACTGAACACTCATTTCTTGGGTTCCAATATAGCTTTGGAAGGTTGGTCTGCTCCCGTGTATGCCTCATGCTTGACAGTGTACACAGTCTGGGGTTCAGAGGACACGGTCTTTAGCACATTAAACACCAGAGAGAGCAGACACTGATCAATAGAAAAAAATAACTTCTTTTTATTTACAAAAACAAAAAAGAAATCCAAATATTGGATGCTGTAAACAAAATTCACAATCTGGTCCCTCTAGCACTGATACGAACATGTCAGTTTTGAAGAGTCCATTTTCCTTCAACCGCTTTTTCTGCCTGTGACACATAATTGTCAAAACATCCCAAGAGTGACCCAAGGTGCAGCTTGCTGTAACCACTCAGAGCAGGCAATGGTTGGAGAGAAGGAGAAGCAATGGTCATCAGGAAACAGCCCCTAACATTCTGGAAAGCTTTTCAGTAAGCATCCCCCAGCCCTCACCATCTCCTACTTTGAACGCTTATCACTTATTTCTTCAGAAGCCATTACCATGACAAAATGTGATGTGGAGATCCCTCCACAGCACTGAAATGGTGATGCTAAAATAAATCTTGAAGAAATAGTATATTCAAATAGGTGCTATATATGAAAACAAGATTTTTTTTTTTTTTGCTTTTTCTGTTTTGTTTATCTAACACGTGTTTTTCTGTCACAACAAAAGCTTATTTTGACAGCTGCTGACAGCTTTCAACATAATACATTTCATTTACAAAATAGTTCACAATATTTATTTAACAAGCATTGCATTGAACACAAGGATATGCACAGTAAAGCAACCAAGGAGAGCAGAAAGGGGTGGCGTAGACAGTACGTTCACTTTTCATTCAATGTCTTTCATGGCTTGAATTACAGACATTCTGCCCACCCTTGTGTTTTTCTGTACCCAGATCAAAACAGTCTAACTATATGAAAAATTCGGTTTTTCAAAGTCCATCCCCCTGTAAGAGTTCTTGAGGCAGCTGAAATACTGCAGATGAAGTAAACTTTGTAAAAGGACACAGTCACAGGCTAAGTGTTCTCTGACATGCCAGAATAGACACATGAGAAGAGCCTCCAGGAGGCAAAACTTCTTGCTGCTTCAAAGTAACAGTGCACGCGGCACATAAACACCAAAGCAAACAAATCACGGGCACTGATCAGCCACAGAAAGCTGTTCTTTGCTCTGACATTTGGAATTTTAGGCCACACATCCACAAAGAGAGACATATATTCCACTGCATGTTCAACTACATATGCACAGGACTATAGGATGCACAAAATAGAAATAAATTATATAAGGGTTAAAGTAAATGGCAAAAGTTGTTTTGAGCACAGCCTGTTCTATCTGAATGCCATATGCTGGCACTTTCGACTAAGCTACCAACATTAAAGTAATCAAGCAAAGAATATAAATACTTGAGAAATAAATGAAAGGCATATTTTCTAATAAGGCTCCTTCAAACAAAAACCTGTGTTATGAATTAACAGCAGGTTGCTGCTGTGGCAGAGCCAGAGATCTCCAGACTTTCAAAACAGTGGATAACTCATGTATACAGAATTAGCATAGCAAAAACCAGGTCAAAGATGAGCCTCTGCTCCCCAGCAGTCCAAGAGAACTTACTCAGAGCTAAGCCGGCTGGACTGTGGTTTCTCATAAATGAGTGCCAGGCCTAATCTGCATGGTGAACAATGTTTCCTTGGATTTAGCATTGATTTTTCAAACCTAGGGCCATAATGAGGGAGACTAGACAAACAAGGGCATAGGATGAATTTCCTATAAAAAGGAGTGGCAGTGTTGGGAGCTGCAACAGCTTGGTGGGGTTTCACAGGGAAGCTGTTACAGCAAACCCATCTGGTTCCTGTTAAGGCTTCAAATACAGATGCACAGAGGGTGGTCCAAACAGATCAACCTGTACTAACCTGGATATGGGAATCTGAGAGATACTCAGGTAAGGAAAAACAAACAAACAAAAAAAAAAACAAAAAACAAAACAAAACAAAACAAAAAAACCCATCACACTGCCAATGTGATGGTGTTATGTACTCCCTAGCTCCTCTGTAACTGACTGGGTCTGCAAAGAAATCATCATAATTAGCAGTCATCTATAAAGATTCAAGGAGATTATTTGATGGTTTCACAATAAGAGGGGAAGGTTTTAAATGCATTTGTTTTGCTTTAAAAAATGTATTTTCAGATATCAGTGACTACAGGGCTGGGACAGGAGTTAGGATTAACTAGTCACTGAAATTAAGTCATAATATCAGCTCATTTCAGAAAGGTATATAAATGGTCCCTTTGAAAAAAAAATAAAGTTGGGTTTGATCAAATGCAAAGTGATTTAATTTAATGTACAGTACTAAGTATTTCTATGCAGTGTGACAACCAGATCAAATATGTTTTATATTGGCATAAATTTATAAAATGTATATAATATATATATATCCTATATATAAACTTTATGCAGTTGTGCAAATACTCTTTAAAAAGGGTCATTTCACATTTATTAAATTCTAGTGGTCCAAAATGCTAAATGCACTCATTTCATTTGTATGTTTATTTAAATATTAAGTAGTGTTCAGGTCCCAGAAACTCTTTTTAGCAGTTACAGATTAATTATCCTATCTCTGGCCCATGATCCTCAAGTCCTATGCCTTGTGGGCATGTGATTCTATTTATTTAACGGGGAGTGGCTGAGAATGTCAAAATGCCAGGTCAAGTCAATTAAGTGTTCTAGCAAATATTCTCCCATTTGTGAAATTCTCTGGTTCACTGAAAAGAAGCAAAAAATCTCACTAAAAATGTATAATCTCTGCTCTTCCTATCAAATATATTACTCATTTCTCTCCATTTGTCTTATTTTATATGGGTTTTAATTTGTAATTGCAGTATGCCCATGTCTTCTACGATTCTACCAAAAACATAAAATGCACAGTATTTTTAAATGTCCTATTTGATACATTATTTTATAAGTCATAGACAAAGGAGTGTGTGTATATACATACATATCACATATATGTGTGTGTATATACACACAAACAATATACACACATGTACTTACGATAACATCACACCAAACAATATCAACTTTATATAGGTATTTGCCAAGAAAAAATAGGGCAATTCCTCCACCATTCACAAGCTTGTACATTTTTTTTTCTTGAGTCCCTGATAAAATAAAATAATCATTAAACCATAAAATAGCCTTTTTCACTTCAAATCCTCTAATAGCAACAGGCACTTTGATGTGTATTGGTGTGTAACAAATATAGTAACTCTTTGTATATGCTAGTCTATCTCTTCTGCTTGGGGATTTTTATCTGTTAAATCTTTGGTCCTTGAGTATATTTTCTTGGCTACAGCTGTCTTTGCTTGTGTCTTCACATTTTAAG
This sequence comes from Phyllotis vaccarum, assembly GCA_033318265.1. Taxonomy (NCBI): domain Eukaryota; kingdom Metazoa; phylum Chordata; class Mammalia; order Rodentia; family Cricetidae; genus Phyllotis; species Phyllotis vaccarum. The sequence continues at coordinate 124,989,957 of JARWLC010000004.1, read as the reverse complement.
AACGTGAGCTATACACAAAGCTGGAATTAACGGGTTGTGTCATCATTAAGTTCTGCTGTTCCTTATAAGAACAGCATCAAACTTCTACTGTTCGTTTGGATTCAGCAGTTTCTGTGAGGAGTGACATTCCAAAGCTAGCACTTGCTACAAGACAGATGGCAATCCCCAGGAGGAGTCCTGATGTTCCTCCCTGACTACCTCACTACCACAACCACTGATAGGCAAGGATTTCTCCTCTGTATCTTCCCTTTTGTTTCTTAAAAGTTTCCCATCATTCCCCCTCCCCCATGGCAGAGCTATGGGAGTAGCTACTGCAAACCCATATTGTCAAAAATCAAGCCATGTTTTAAAATTCCCTTGTTACCTTGGGAGAACCTGGCTGTTTTTACTAATGGGCCTTTTTTTTTTTTCTTTTTTCTTTTCTTTTTTTTGGGGGGTTCAAGAAACTATCCAATTGGGGAGAGACCACGGGGTGAGGGGGGTGGCTAAGGAGGGTGACAAATTGACATCATGCTCTCTTATCAAAGGAAAGATCCATAAACATTGCCAAGCAATCAGGAGCACCTCCTCAGTGCACGAAACACATCCCTAATTAGGGATAGGTCACTCCTTTTTTGATGTTGTTTTGTATTTTTTTTTTCTTTCTTTTCCCCCCATCTTGCCTAAAATGGCTTCCCCACAGGACACTTTTAAATGATTCTTAATTGCAGGGTAACCAAGTGGAGTATGTCTGCTGTTGGCAGGTGAATACTGGCTGAACTTGCGCAATGTAGTAATTGCTAAAGTTAGCATCTGCAACATAGGGGGCTGGCTGGTAATAGCAAGTGACATTAGCCACATTAGGGATGACATTTTGATCAGCTAGCACCCGGATTGCCAGCATGGTGATTAGGTTTAAAGTCTGTCTTCTCTCGTGCCCCATCAGGCATACCGTACTCTCATTTACCACTCCATGAAGGGTCATGAGATAGTCATACTTGCGGTCTTCCAAGCCCACAAAGTGGTTCTGCAAGTAAGATTCCAGCTTTCTCTGCTGCTCTCCGATGTCTGAGAAGTCAATAAAAAACCTGGAACACATGTACCTCTGGAGGGTCTTGATCTCATCAGACGCAGGCCTGAAGCCCCTCACTAGGAGGTTACAGTATTTTAGCAACCCTCCGCCTCTTATCTCCTCTGGGTTCCTGGTGGCAATGATCTTGTTGCAAAGGTGATCAAAGGCTTCGTGGAAATCACCGTAGACACTCTCGCCGATGATCGTGGGGTGAAATGTTTCTGTCATTGGGTTCTCTGAACACTCGTAAAAGAGGAGAAGAGAGTCTAATTTGATTTGAAAAGAATCTACACTGAACTCGAACTGCCTCCGGAGGGAATCCACGAACTTCAGCTCCACGTTCTTACCGCTGTTGTTTGACAGGGATATAAGACTCCACCGGTCAGAATCATTGCACACTTTAACCATTTTCTGCACGTAAGCTTCCTATGGTTTAAAAGATAGAACAGGAAGATGAGCAAAACTGGGGAAAGAACACAAAATCCATCTCAGCTACTCGGCTGAGAATTATTTTGCTCCTTCCTGTCTGTTTTGTCAAGTTTCACCAAAACACTACCTACAAGCTTAAACAGTCTTAGGAAAACAGAAGGGAAAAAAATACATTTAACGAGTAGTTTTGCCGTCTGGGAAAGAGACTAGAAGTAATAGTTTGAGGCTTTTGGCAGACGCAGCAGCGTACTAAGAGGTTCTGTTGTCATGTCTGACTTCAAATGTTATTTTTTGAAGATGGTCTAATAGGCCAATAGTCACACAATCTCCACAGAAAAGCAGGGTTGAGCAGTGCCTCCAATTCCCTGTCTCCAGAGAACCAATCCTCCTCCCCCTCAGGCAATCAATCTTATCAGTCTGCTGTGTCCCTCAAGTGACACTCTACAGTTACAGCTAAAGAGGAACCAAATTGCCTTCAGAGGATTTTAATTAATTATACAAAAAGCCACCTAAGCCAAAGGGGAGGGGCATCCTACTACACCCTCCACGGGCAAATTAACCAGGAGAATCACCAAATATCTTAAACGCTAAAGTCAGTTGAATCCTGAGTAGAAACCTATTCACATTTTCCAATACAATAAAAACCCATTGACTCAATTCTGCTTCAAGCTGCTATTTTCCCAAAGCCTAGATCACAAGATGACTCAAAAAAAAAAAAGAAAAAAAAATTTACATCATTCCAATCTTCCACCAATCAGAATGTACTCTGGACAGGAGTCCAGGAAGGAAAGTTAAGAGTTAAACAAACCATACAGAGAAGGAAGAGAAGGGAACGGAACGCAAAGGAGGAAGCACAGAGTTGTGGCGCTGAAGCTCCCAGAAAACTAAAACACTCCACACCATTCTTTCACCTTACTTCATTCGTGAAAAAAATAAAAATAAATAAGCGTCCGTACCAGGGCCAAACTAGCTGCAGTGAAGGCAAGTCAAGTCCCGCTTGCCTTCTGCCTGCGCCCCAGCCCGCTGCTGTACCCAAGCCTATTTCCAAGCGGCTTTACCTTGAGAGTAAGAGGTGTGATCTTTTCCTTGTTCACCCCTTCGGGCAAGAAGTCCAACAGGCAATCCAGCACGACGTCCTTCACAGTCTGAAACTCCTCTTCTCCACGCAGGTCAGCGCAGAAGATGAGGTCCAGGTCCTTGTAGCCCAGGCCACTGTCCTGGTGCAGGACATGACTGGCGGCCGAGCCGTTGAGACGCACGTCGCGGACACCTATGCTCTTCTCCTCCAGGCGCCTCCGCACCACCTTCACAATCAGGCTAGGCTGCAGCTCGAGCGTGGGGAAGTTGCCGCGCCCGTGGATCGGGATGGTCTCGCTCAGGATGCCGTCCAGCCGCTGCACTTGCTCCCAGTTCAGCACGTTGCAGTGCGCTGTGGGGCTTTCGCAATAGTCCAAGCAGCGGTCGCCAAAGCTGTCGCCGCCACCGAAGTCACCACCCAGGGGGATGTAGTGACCGCCGGTCAACTCGTCCTCCGCCATGGCAAAGTACCCTTCGCCCTCGGCCATGTAGTGCCCACCGAACGCCAGTTGGCCTTGGTCAGTCCTAAAAGGAAAGAGTAGGTTTAGGAGAACGGCAAGGAGGTCCGCGGGTGCAGGGACAGGGACCCTCCGAGGGCCGTGAGCTTCCCCTCCCCGATCGTGACCCGCCTGAAGCTTCCCAGAGTAGCCCCCCTCTCCCGATCGACCCCGGTGCCCAACCGCGCGCCGCGCCCCGCAGAGCAGCCCCGCACCAAAAGTATCTCTGATGCATCTGGAAAGCACAAGCGAGAGTCCCGTCTGTGTCACCTGGAGGCGGGCGCCCCTTCTAGGAGCGCAGGCGAGCGTGGAACCGCGAGGCGGACACACTTCGCAGGAGCTGCGAGTGCGCTCCGGGCAGCGGCCCGCGACTTCTCGGCGCAGACCCCCGCCGCGCCCTGAGCGTTCCCGCCCCTTGCCCGCGCCCCGCCCGCGCCCTCGCTGCGGTGGTCTCGGAGGTGGCGGCTCTCGATGCCACCAATGCCGCCCGCGCACACTCGCGTCTCTGGAGCTTTAGCAATTGTGCGGGGGGAAATGTCTTCAGTACTTTTTTTATACCGGGCTTCTCCGCGCTTCCGGGGCCCCAGAGAGCGGCGCTCGCCACACCCTCTCATTTGCATAGGGTGCCGCCCCCAGCGCCACCCCCGCGGGCTGTCGCTGGGTGGACAGTCGCCTCAGCTCAGAGCTGCTGGCTGCAGGCCAGGGTGCGCAGCCCCTGGCTGTGTGCAATAGCAAATGCCTGTGGCGAATACGTGTCGATTTCTCTATTTCTGCACGTCCTCGCACCCACCCCTAAAGAGGTGACACTTGGAGCGCCTCAGATGTGATAATCAGCCATCAAAACTGGATCAGGGTTTAAAATCGCGTAACTCCAGAAACTTCCCAAACCTAGCCTTTGTGGCTGGGCGCAGAGCGTCACTGCTCCGTAGCTCTCGGGTCTCCTGGAGGAGGTTCCTCCAACAGTGTCGGTTTATGGCTAGACCTTCGATTCCACTACGGACCCCGGGCCAAGTGTGGTCTCCACAGGCAACTTGTCACGCACGTCCGTCTCCGTGCGGGAGGGGGAGGGTTTGCTGAGAACTGAGTTTCGATTCTGGAAACCTCGAGAAGCGCTGGGGAAGTCGGATGCCAGCCAACCCTAGTGCGCATCTAGCTGCTGCGCGCGAGAGGGGCGGGAGCGCGTCACCCGTCTCACAGCTCGGCGGGCGCGCGGCCAAGCGGCGGGGTCGCGGAGCGCAAAGCCAGCAGTGCACGGCAGCGGCCGCCAGGGTGGCGGTCCTTCGGCGCAGACGTAGGAGGGGAAGCGCGTTCCTAGCAGCCTCGAAAGTTCTCAGTTCTAAAGAGAATAAAAAATGTCAGTGATCTAGGTAGGCTCTGGCTTCTTACCAGACATAAAGAGCAAATTTAAAAGACGTGAAGTTTCTCCCCTCCAGTTTCAGTCGCTAGTGTAGCTTTTAAGGACTGGAAAGGTTATCTCTGCGCTCTGGCACCATGGTGTTTGCTAGAAAGCTCTCTGCTTTTGCTTGTCCACTTCCTCCACCCTTAGTCTCTTTCCACAGTAATGGTTAGCAGTCCTAGCTCCAGGTAGACGCTGTGGGCCACCGCTGCAGTCCGGGTAGAAGACAGGCCCTGAGATAAATAGCCATTTTCCCCCAAAGCCCTGCACAGCTCCAGAAACCCATCCACTAAATTTGAGGAGCTCTAGACTAGAAGCCCAACCTGTGAGGCTCTGAGTTGAGGGATGGGATACAGGGGTGTCGCCCACGCAGATCGAGCTGCGTGACAACGCCGCCCCCTGCTGGTCCCCTGCGGAGCCGAGTCCCCAAAATGGAGAAACTGGACTAGAAACCAGGCTTCCTTAGCATAGGCAGGGCCTAAAACAATTGGGTTGAGGGATTGAAGGAGCTTTAATCCTTACATTGTTCTTATATAACCCCACGGCTTTCTTTCAGGACGTGTCCAGCCATGAACGCTGCCTAGAGACATATTTTATATATATGAAAGTGTGTGTATGTGTACGTGTGTGTGTGCCTACGTGTGACAATAACAACATCACTGTTCAGTTCAGATAAGCCTCAAATTCAACATCTCCTAGGTGATATGATTACATCTGTGAGCCACTACTTCCAACTTGAGCCCTTTCCACATACCTCACAGCCTTCAAGTCAAGAAGTCATTTCCATGGCGTAGAGGTTTAGAAAGAAAGAGATTAAGAGGGAGGTAATGGGTACCTCCTAATTCATAACTATTAAGATGTGGGGGTCAGGCCTTGCACCCCATTCGCATTTGACTGTATGCTATCTCGTCTTCATTTCCCGAATAAGATGTCCCTGGCTCCGTTCTTCCTTCTCAGTGGAAACTGAGGCAAGCATTCTGGGGAGGGAGTCAGGCTAAATACAACAGAATGATGGTGTTCGCCCAGCTCTGAATTAACTTCCTATCAACACACACACACACACACACACACACACACACACACACTCACACACTCACACACTCACAACACACACTCACAACACACACACACTCACACACTCACAATACACACACACTCATAATGCACACTCATACACACTCACCCACACACACTCACACACACACTCACACACACTCACACACACACTCACACACTCACACACTCACACACTCATAATGCACACTCATACACACACTCACACACACTCACACGCTCACAGTACACACTCATACACACTCACCCACACACACTCACACACACTCACACTCACATACTCACACACACTCACACACACACGCACACACACTCACACACTCACACTCAAATACACTCACACACTCACACACACTCATACACACACACAAATGGGAGGGGACAGAACGAAAGAGTGAATAATAAAATATCTTTTGATAGATTGTCAGGAAATATTTTCTTCAAAGGCTGATAAGAATTATGCATTTTCTTAACATCAAAATGGCTGGTCATATATTAAATACACTGTATTAAAAACAATAGTTTAACCCTTACTCCCACTACATTGTGCTGTTTCTGAAGCTTCCATAAGAAGGAGCGATAAAAACAAAGCCTAAACTAAAGTGTCTGCTGAAGCGGGGGATGAGTACCTATCGTGTCCTGTAGGACTGAAGAGACCCTCAAGTTAACTAGAGAGCTGCCCAGCGATCCTGACAAGAAGACCCACCCAGAGTCTGCACTGGGACTGCAGCCTGTTCTCTTGGTGGAGACCCAATCCTCAGCGGTGGAAACCTTCTCTGCATAGCTGCTCCCAAGAACAGGCAACTTAGCTGAGAAGTAGAAGCAGGTCATGGAGCGCCTGCTGTGCCTCAATGCATGCTGGGAGAGAGAGTCCCTGCCAGGGATGGGGAACACCCCACTTCCTCCTAGCTGGCAGGAGGATTCTTTGTGGATAACACTTATTTAATAATAGAGCATTCCCCATTGCCAGGCATGAACTAGACCCTCCTGCCTGCCTCCCACACTGGGACATCTGGGGAACTTGCTCTTGGCAGTGCCAGAAAAGGCAATTGAATTATTGGATTAATATATGCCTGATGCATAGAGGCTACTTGTTACACACTGCTGAATGAAAGCACATGTTCTTCATTGTCCCTCTTCCGTCGTCAAACTGAGGTAATATTTATATTCTGGAAAGTTGCAGCCATCTTTATACGAAACTGCAAAGTTTGCAATTGTAAGCACTAGTTTGCTTTCTGTAGATAGTCAATGGAATTGTTAAATGAGAAATTCTGTACTTCCCAGCACATTCACAGCCAAGATACTTAGCATAGTTATTCTGATATTAGATTCACATGGAGTTGGCTTTTGGAGAATAGACAGAAAGGATTAGCTTCTAGACTTATTTGCCAATTTACTTTCCCCCTTTAAAATGGAAAGCAAAATAGACACCATTTGCAATATCATGCTATGAAGTGATAAAGTAAAGCCACCTTAAGGGGCTGGAGAGATGGCTCAATGTTTAGGAGCACTTACTGCTCTTACAGAGAACCTTCTCACACCCCCAGTACAGTTAACAGGACTCACATCGGGCAGCTCATGTGGAATCTCCAAGGGATCCAGGAGCCTCCAAGGACACCTGTACTCACTTGTAATACTCAGACACACAAAGATATACACAACTGAAGAAAATCTAAAAGTATTGAGGCCACCAAACTGAAATAGTGTATTCAGACTGCTTCCTTGGAATACTTAGATTGCTGCCTGAGCAAGCAAAAGATCTTTATCTGAAAATTTTAATGGAAAGCTTAATATGTATTTTTGAGGAAAAAATATCATTTCCAACTATTTGTTCTCATTTTCAACTTATAATGACACAATAAGAAAAAGTTTAAGTTTAGCCTTAATATTATTTAATTTTATGCCAGACAGCATGCTCAATATTTTAAATGTCATTTCTTAAATATTTTCTTCAGGTCATATCTTTGCATATTCTATTCTTGTTTTCTGGAATGGAAAGGTAAAGCATTGGAAATTCAAGTTTCTTAGACAGGTGGCAGAGCCTTGATTTATACCTATCCATATGTGTGTAGGTCCTTTATGTCTGAGAGTCTCTTGAATTCTATGAGTTGGCCTTCTCTATGTCTGCTGATATTCTTTGTAAACTTAAAATTGACCTGGAATTATACTCTACCTATTTCATTTCAAGTGCTAAATGTCCAGTCTGGCATAACATTGGGAACTTGCACACTTAAACCTGATTCATCTGCTAAGAGATAAACTTCACCATGACTGAAGTGGTGGGGATGGCTTTCTCTGTACATGGAAAATGACCTCTGCACTCAGGGAATGCTAGCAAGCCAGTAGTTTCATGGAGAAGTGTGCAGAAACCCCCCACAAAGGGAAACACCGTGGGAGGTTTGGAGATTTGCCTGAGTACACTGAGAAATGGAGCCATTTTTCTCTTCTTATTCTTTCTGATCCCTATCTTACCAAAGATAGCTTCCAAAGATAGAGGTAAACAAACAGGAAACAATTTCCCAAGCTTATATCCAGAAGCAGAGGGAAGAGAAGAGTCCAGGAAGCCTCTAGCTTCCCTGTCCCAGGCCTCTGGTGTGTCTAACTCCCATAACTACGTTGCTCTCTTGGTTTTCAGATACCAGCTTCTCCCATCTCTTCATGATCTTCCAATTTGGGCTACTTCTACTTTTCGTCCAGTCCCACCTGTGGGAGCACAGGGCAGTGCTGGGAAAAGGCTGCCAGTGTCTCAGGTGTGAGTTCGAACTGCCTGTCTCATGTGGGGCGAAAATCTCAGTAATTTATGATACCAGTGAAGAACAGCTTCCTTTTCCCAGCATGAACACGTGTGTGTCATCTCACAGAGACTGTGAGACCTATTTGCTCCCAAAGGCAGTGTTCTGTGTAGAAGTTAAAATTCATAGAGATAGCTGTGTACAAAAGAAATAAACAGTGCTAGTAAAAAGATTTGTATTGAGATTCTTCAAGGAAATAAGAAATGTTTCAAAAATTACCAATATCCCAGGATATAATATTCCTAAGTTATTTCAAAAATTATGGTTTAAGTTATTACTTACACGTTATTCGTATTAATATGTTATTAGTAACTATATTACTTACTTTCTGTTGCTGTGATAAAATGCCATGACAAAGGCAGTTTAGAGAAGGAAGAATTTATTTTGGCTATGGCTCTAGGTATATAAGAGCCCATCGTGGTGAAGAAGCCTGGAAGCCAGCAGGAAGCTGAATGATCATACCTTGAATAGCAAGCACAAACCAGAAAGTGCAAACTGGATATAGGTGGTGTATTTTGCTCTCAAACCTTGCCAGCAGTGACTACCCCCAGCAAGGCTGGACCACCCAATCCTCCCACAAACAGCACCACCAAGGACCAAGTACTCAAACACTGATGACTTTGGTGGACATTTTTATATTAACTCATTTTTATCTTCAAAACTATTCTGCTGGTTCTGTTTTTTCAGGATAGACAATGTGATTTCTGCCATGTTTGTAAAACTAGTCATGGAAATATTAAGGTCATACAATTCCCCTTAGTTGCTACATTTCTGAGTTTTACATTAGTATTAATAAATTGAAAAGCAGGGATGCTCATTAACACTTGGTAGGGTCCCTTAGCTACTCAAAGGGTTCTTTGACTTGGCTACATGTTACTATTGGATTGCTAAGAGTTTTATTAAAAGTGCTATTGCAGAACCTACACCCAACAGGGAATTGGGGGGGGGGGGTGGAGATCCATGACTGAGCACTAGGCAGAGCTCCTGATCCAGCTGAGAGCAGAGGAGGAGAGTCTATATGAGCAGGAGGATGGAGATTATGAAGAAGGTTCCCAAGGTGATGGCTGACTCAAGCTCTATGAACTCACTGAATCGGGAATTGCCACTGAGGAGATCTATTGGTCGGGGATGGGGAGGAGCTAGGCCCTCGGGGTTGGGTGGCTTTGGACTGGCATAGATAGTATGAAGAGCCTCGAGGGGTAGGATCAGACTGTATTCCTGTTCATGGACTGGCACCTTGGAGCTCATTCCCTATAGAGGAACACCCAACTCAGCATTGGCTTTGAGATGAGTGAATTAGATATGCCTGGAGTAGATGTGTCAGGCTGGGCTGGCACACCTTGGGACTTCTTTCCCTTTTGGAAAGGAGATGATGGGTGCATGGGAAGGGGCGAGGCTGAGGGCTGTCTCAGGGATTGGGAGGAGGAGGCAATGGCGATACATTTATGGAGATGATAATTTAAAAAAATAGAAAAAAAATGTGTCATTTTCTAAGGTGTTATTTTCAAGAATTCCTTTGCTCTATCTGACCACAGAAAAATAATTCCATTCACAGCTATAAATCAATGAATTGAATAAAACCCATAAACAGGTACCAGTGTGGTTGGAACAACTAGTGGCGTCACATTAAAGTCAAACTCAATGCAAATTGCCCCTCGATAGACTTCTTCATCAGAGAGATAAGCCAGTATTTTCTTGAATTGCTACTGATGCTGACTGTGCCAAAGTTTCTTCCTGTTTTAACATCTCAGTGAAGTGCTTGTTGTTTCAATCAATGTCATAAGTCCCATGGACCAGATGATTGTCCTTACTCCAGAAAAGAAAGATATTCAAATTTGATATTCACTTGGTGAAATATAAATGAGAAATATACACGCTACTTTCCCCAATACCAGGTGTGGATTAATTAGCTGTTATTTTGTGCTAAGTACTTTTCTTCTGTATGTCTATACTGAAAGATGTTGTACTACTTGAACAAAAGGGTGATGCTTACATTATGGAACACAAGAAATATTGTGGAGGATAGAAAGAGGAGCGACACTTGATCTTTCTTTCTCTTTAAAAAGAATGCTTTCCAAAATATTTACAACCCTTGCCCTGTGGGATATGAGGCCATCTTCTATGGGTATGTTCATTTCATCTTGACAAGTGTCAGCCAGTTCTCACCTGGAACCTGTACTGTTATATTGAATGACCACTACAAGCTGGTTTCCTTCACATAAGCTTTCAGTATTCAAAATATATGTTCACAATCTAGACTGTCATTACTTTTGACCAAACAAAATAATTGAGGCTCGGTACTTTGTACTTAGTTAACTCAATGTTTGAAATGACAAAATGGATAAATTCTGGGATCTGCAGCTGTTTATTTGACCCCTGGAGAGAGCCTTTTGCTGTGCCACAGGATGATATATACTGCTTTGTGGAAGCAGGCGTGTTTACTGAAGAGACTTGGACACCTGAAACCAGAGTGATTGATTCAAGGGCCCCAAGGAGGCTTAATTCATCTTCCACTATGCCTTCCTCCAAAAGGGATACACCTTACTGGAAGTTTGGCCTCCAATCACTTAAGCTTTTGAGGGACACCTTCAAACCATATCTAGACTCTAACACCCATTTGCCCAGCACCAGTTTGCACACTTAATCTAGAGGTTGTATGAGGTAAATCTGTGGAAGCTATAGAAGGCAATTACTTACCTTCATTGGCTTGTGTGATATTTAAGAAAAATCAGCATTAACTATGGTTATCAATTAAAAAAAATGGACTTTCTGAAAACTTCAGTACAAAACATATATAAACAATTTTGAACCTACTAAAATGTAGAACATTGATTAAAAATAATATTCCTCGAGTTAGTAAGAGAAAACTTATTGCCTTGACAAGCCTAAGGTCCTCTGGTGTGAGGAGAAACACTACTTTCAGACTCACTCTATGTTATTATCCAAAACACCAACACTTATTTCACTAGTATGATTCAAGGAAATTCTAATGTATGCTATTTACTAAAGCAAAGGATTCAGAACACAGAGAACTAACTGTGCATTAGCTGAGAAGTAAAGAGAAAATTTGTTTATATATATATAAACTTATAAATAAAAAAATCTTATGATATATATGTATATATATACATACATATATATATCATAAAAAGATTTTACAAGAAGATCAACTTTCTGCAAGTCTCTATCAAGATCCCTAAGGAGTAAGGGGAGAGAGGAAGGAGTCAGTACTTCCAAGAAAGCTGACTAAAGTTTAAATAAATAAGGTACCTCTGAAATGTGGTTACAAGCACACTTTCCAGGTTTTGAACCTTGTAACTAGTGAAGGAATTGACTAATTCATTAGCATGACAAACTAGCAGTTTTAGGTTTTCTTAGTACAAATGCTTATTAGAACATTAGAGGAGAAAAAAAAAAAATTAGCCGGGAGTTTGGGGTTGGAGGGAAGCATTTTTTTTGCTCTGTAATTTCCCCACAGATTTTCATTAAATTACAGAGGATTATTTTCATTATCACTGACAAAACTGGACAATCAAATCTCACTCTACCTGCTCAGTGAGAATTCACTGTGGGCAGTTTCTTAGTACCTTTGCATTGACCGGGAGAGGATGGTGGAGTATTACATTAGATAGAAGTTATTCTGTTAAAGATACAGGTCTTGCCTCGAATCTTCTATTCCTGCTATGCCAGAGCATTAGCTGTGCTGCTCTGGAGATTGCTAGCCTCTTGAGAAAGTCAAACTACAAAGGGGCTGGAGTGGAATTTCAGTTAAAATACATATGTCACATGTGTAATGTGAGAGCCAGAGTTATATTTTAAGTTTTAATTACTGTGTCTAAGAGATGCATGAAACATGTCTCTGATCTGCAAGGCCCTTACTCAAGAACAGATAGTTCCTGAAACGTGGGAGGCTACTGTGCATGAGAGAAAAACAAACCACCAGTTTTCATTCCCCTAAACAAGTTTGTTCTTGATCACATGTGGATGGGAGGTTCGCAGGCAGGAAATACATCAGGATATATTCATGGCCCTAACTGTATGTGGGCTGGAGGTACATCAGGATGTATGCTTGCCCTAGATTGGACCTAATTGGAAATGCAATAAATTACAGGTTTTCCTTCTTAATCCTTGAAAACTCGTTTCAGGGCCATTTCTTGGGAAACTGGGTATGGACCTAGCCAGAGCCTGTCCATCTGCCAGTATTTCATTAAAGATTGCTTCAGATTTGGCTTTAAATTGTGGACGTGATCTTATTCTCAATCTGTGGAATTAACACTAAGGTCTTATGTTTGGTTTCCAGCACGGGAAAAAAAAAAACAAAAAACAAAAAACAAAACAAAAAAAAACAACCTTAAAATACTCAAGCAGGAATATCATTAAGAGTAAATATTTTTTCAACTTTCAAGTTTACTATAAAATATTCTAGTTAGATCTAATTAGTGCCTTGAACCATGTTTCAGTTTTTTTGTGGGTTTTATTTTGTATGAATTTTGTTTTTGTTTTGTTTTGTAGGCAGACTCTCCCATTATAACTGATGCTCCTCCATATACCCATTGTGCAGCCCAGATGCACAGCAAACTCACAAGGACCCACTTGCTTCAGCCTCTCAAGTGCTGAGATGGTAGGCATGCACAATGCCCAGTATGTTTTGGTTTGCATGTTACAAGGTCAAGTGCAGATGATGTAAAAGTTTTCTGACATGAAAGTGATGACGCTTTTAGATATTGTATTACCTTTATATGGGATAAGTTGTTATATTGGTCCATAGTTCTTCATAAGTCAAAAAACTTGACTTTTTACAACTAATTATTGTTTCACTTAATGTCTAAAGAGCAAATATTTGAATAAAAAATAAACCCTAAACGATAAACTAATTTCTTAAGTGTTTTACCTATTACATTTAACAGCCAGGTGTCCATTTAAGTTTCTTGTTTTCAATAGAGTATAATGGAGGCTAGAGTTGCCTTATAAATTTAAAGCCCAAATCCATGTATATGGTTGCTCCCAATCTTTCATTAAAAATTTTAGTGCTTATATTGACAAATTAACCAGATGTATTACAAATTGCATTTTCTGGTGCATGAGAACATGAGTAACCCTAACCTTTGATTCTTTCAATTCCAAATATAGTACAGGATCCTGTAAGCTTCAGTGGCACTGAGCTACATAACCAAGACGATAAGTGTGCTGATAGCTCCTTTATTTCTCTCCATATATTATTTATTCTTTCATATACCCAGCTTCTTGTCTCCTCTTTATTAAAATAATCAATTAGCAGTGGAATCAATCTAATGACATCATAGGCCATATGAGGCGCTGTTTATAACTTATTATGATGAGCCACAAATTGGCTAGTCATTGGCTAGTAGGACCAGTCAATTGGCTCAGTTTCTAACGGCAGGAGAGTATGCACATGCACAAACAGGATAAATAAATGCAATCAAACTCATTTAAAAGCCTCCTACCAAACAATCTAAATTATGTTATATATGTTTTGTGCATCTGATAAAAATGGACTATAAGATATTTTCCAGAATTCTATAAGCAGGTAATATCTCATGCACAAGACCCTGATCTCAGATACCTTGTGAGGATTTCATATCCAGCCCTGTGATATAGCTGGTTGTGACCCACTCACATGGAAAGTCAGTGATGATATTATTTTGCTGTTGTTCATTTTTTTGGCTAATAAATTCCTATGATATATTTTAATTATCAGTTGTTCCAGAAAATATATCCTTGGTTATGACTTAAGACATATCAAATTTCACATGAGTAGAATATAAGTCAGTTCTGCATGTGTGAGATCATATTATCCAGACATTGACAGGTCAGCTTTCCAGAAGGCCACTACCTGCTAGTATTGGCCACTATTTCTTACCTTTTGAAATGTTTCTGGCTTATTGCTTCGCCACCCAGTGGAACATCCTCACAATTCTGGAAATGCTAATGAATGTCACTGGGTTCCTGTGTTTATGTTTGTTTTGTTTTTTTTTTTCCAGAATAAAATAGCTCTTATGAAAAAAAAAAAAAAAAAGACTGCCATAGAACCTTACAAATAAGATGAGTCGGGATTTGGGTTATAGCTCAAATTCTGATGCCAAAATAGCCAACTCACTTAGTTTTAATAAATGGTGCCATTTGACCTCAAGAAGAAAGTTAGTTTGTTCTACAGGTGTAGAAGCTTTAGTCAAGGATACAGCTTCCCTATTCTTCATTACTTTGTGGGAAAGTCAGAAGCTGCCCTGGGAAGAGCAGAATGAGTTTCTCTAAATTGAATTGTTTATATCTTGAAGTAGAGGACTGAATGTTACAAATCCTGAGATGGACAACTTTTCCTCTTTCTTTGAATGGATGTTTCTTATAGGAGCTGATAACAATTAGTCTTTTTAATAATACACTACACTTTATTACATAAGACCATAGTACCCTCTTCAAGGTTGAGACTCGGGAAGAAATATGAGTAGAATAGTCAACACAGCCATTTTTGAGGAATTGGAAGGAACCAGCAAGATGGGTACTATTGGGAACAGCGCCTAGTACTTGTACTTTAGGGAACATTTCCCTAGAGCTGGATTGAGAAAACATCAGTGCGGCACAAAGAGGACAGATTTGATGAGCACTTTTCAGGGTCATAGACCACCCAATTGTGCATCCAGAGCTGGAGGCAAATATAATGTTCATGAGCACAGGGCATCAAAAGTTGAGGAAGAAGAACAAGCAACACAGGTTCTTGCAAAGGACTAGGTCTGTGGGGCGTCAAACTTAGTCTCTGAGGAGTTGTCTCTTAGGACATTCATCTTGAGTGTCTTGTAAAGTTGTCTTTTCCAAGCCCTACATGAGCTAAAAGGCAGATAGATTCTGAATTTTCACCTTTCACTGGCTGCTGGTCAGGAATACACAGATATTGTCTATAGATCTGGAACTCCTAGGGCATAAATAGTGACTTCCAGTCAGTCATTATGGCGCAAGTGCTTACAGGTCCTTCAACAGTACTTTCCTGTGCAAAGTTAGAAAGCTACCCATGATCTTCATGTCAGGAAAAACCTCCAAAGCTAAGGTATGAATGACTCAAGGATGTGCAACCCTCTAATTAAGTTCTGAATCAACAAAACTCCATCAATAGAACCTCCAGTGTGGCATCTAACTCTATCGGCAATCTTCGACTGGCCACTGCCTTTCTGTAGGGTTCGGGTTCAGTCTCTTTGGTCACTATTACTACAACTTGTAGGAGATGGTGGTCTCTGAATCCTCAGCATCCATTTAGCGAAACTCTATCTTTCCTTCATCCATCTCAGCAAAGTGGTAGCATGTAGAATTTTTCAAATTTCAAAGTGACTCAAGACTAAATCAAACACAAAAAAGTTGTCACTATAGACATGATAAATCCTATAAAGTCACATTTGTTAAGTCTGTGCTCTTGATCCTAAAATGAATGTGATCCAGCCTCAAAAGATTGTTTCCTGGTGCGGCCTCTCCTCTCACAGAGAGGAAATCTTGCCTGTTACTTGAACAAAGTTTTGCAGATGATATCTTTTTCTTCACGTTTCTAAGTGTGGGATGACATGGGTAATTAAAAAAGGATACTCTGTTTAAAGCAGGATAGTGAAGAACTGCTTATTTATATTTTTTTTTAAAAAAAGAGAGAAAATAAAAATCAAGAATTAAAAGAAAAGTAGCTTCCAGCCATGAGAAGTCAGGGAGTGGTCCTGACCGAGAGAGCAACTTGTACTCTGAGGCAGGCAACAATCTGATATACTAGAGGAACTGAAACAAACTGTATAGAGCCAGAGAACCCAGAGGAAGGGGTGGTGGTAACATGAGATTAGATTAAAGAGAAAGTCAAAGGTCAGAGCTAATAGGTTGCGGTGAAGAGTTGGATTTTCTGAAAGTTCAAAAAGTCATTGATGGTTATAAACAAGGATAAAATGATTTGTTTTTAGAGACCATTTTTGCCTCTAGATGCAGTTAGAAATTGAGAAGAGAAAACTTTAAAGGAGACTAGCTAAGTGGTCAGTGTTGATCTGGATAAATAATAATTCTAGGTTGGATCTCAAATTGCAGATCACAACTTTATAGTGATGATACAGTCCTTTGAATGGTTTTACCCAGAAGCACTAATAAAGGAGTAGTGCACAATATTAAGCATGTAAAATCATTTCACCAATTCCTCATATTGTTTATTGTTTTCATGCATCTAAGTATAGACATACAAATACACAACTGTGCTGTGAAGCAGCTTAAAGAAATCAATCAAGATCACTTTAGACACATTGGGTAGTCAGCCAGGAAAGGACATATGAGAAAGGAGACAGGATTGTGTGACGTATTTTATTCCACTTTGAAATAACACGTGTGAGGTTAATATTAATTGTTGACTTGACAGAATCTACATCACCAGAGAAAGAAGCCTTGGGGCATGCCTGGGAGGGATTACCTTACTAAAGTCAGTCTCTGGGCTGCTTATAAAGGAATATCTTCAAGTTTGACTGCAGTATGAAGATCCTTCCTAAAAGTGGGTGGACTAATTCTCTGGGTCTGGGTTCTGAACTAGATCAAAGAGAGCTGAACACCAGTATTTATCTCACTCTGCTTCCTGATTAGGAATACTCTGTGACCAGCTGCCTCAGGCTGCTGACTCCATAACTTCCTCACCAGTATGCATTGCACCCACAAGAGTGAGCCAGAACAAACCCTTCCTTAAATTGCTTTCTGTCAGGATGTTTTACCGCAGCAAAAAGACAAATAACTAAGACAATGATCCTTATATTTGCACATCAGTTATTATGTAAAATATGTTTACAATAACTTCTGAATAGTAAAAACATGTGCCATTAACATAGGAAAGTGGTATGTAACTACCATTTGCTTTTATCTTGGAGTATTGCAGAGAATTATAATACACATTGATAGTCACCAGTAGGTAATTCGTTCACCTTTCAGTAAGATAATACTTTCCTGGAATATTAGCTATTTACAAAAAGTTTCATGTGTAGGAAGAATTTTTAAATCTTACATTTATTTAGGTCTCAGTCTCTGTGGGGTCCCAAGTCTAGCTTTGTTAAATTTCCTCACAATTCAGTCTAGAGTTTTCAGTCTCGTGTATCACGCTATGACTAGTCAAAATGTTCAAAACTTTGTATCATCACCACTATAATAAAAACGCTAATACACTTTATTTAATACCAAAATCTGTTTAATTTTGTTTAATAGAAGACGGAATGACTTCTTCTTTTAGAGGAGCTCATCTCAATCCGTCTCTTTACCCAGATGTACTGGAGTACATTGGATTTAATCTGATGACAAATAGACTTACAATAAATCATCACTGAAAATCAAAAGTGGACCTTGTAAAGAAAGAAGACACATCATGATCTGTTAGTAGTTGCACACACCCTCTAATTACAAAGCCTGCCCTTACCAGAGGTACTTCCTACTCTGCTGACTGCACGAAGTCTTTCCATTTTATGCACAGAAGCACACACCCTCTGTCTACAAACATGTTAGAACCTATATGGTCAAACAACCCATTTAAAAATTGCTAGATGGGGCTAGAATCAGCTCCCTATTGGCGTAGGCATTTGAAGAAAGCAATTTTACTATTTTAACATCTTTCTTCTTCCAGGGGTCTCTTTGAACCCTGTTCTAACATATCTCTCTTCTCCAATCCATCGCCAGTCTTTCTTTGGGTGACAACTAAAAACTACAGCTGTGTTTTGTTTTGTTTTATTTTGTTTTGTTTTTTTGGGGGAAGGGGGACAGGATCTCCTATGTAGCTCTCATTGTCTTAGAACTCACAGAGATCTACCAGCTTCTGCCTCCCAAAGTAATGCATTAACATGCCCAACCTGTAGCTGTACTTTAATAGTACATTCTTAAAGATCTTTCATGCCAAAAAAATATAAATAAATAGTGTTTAATGGTAGAAAATCAAATTCCATAGGAAACACTTCCAGTTGTTTTGCAGCTGCCTAAACCATTACTTCTCAACCCAGACCACCCAGATAAAGGCAATAACCAATACTCCATACTGCAGCTACCCAGTGAGTCCTGCCTACCTGACTAACTGTGCTGTTGGCTGTTAGTCTACAGATGAACTGTAGAATATCAGCAAATAAGGCTCTAAAAGACAGGGCAGCTTTGTAATTCTCTGTCTGTTTCTTCATCCTCAAACCTCACCTCCTGTTAGTGCTTCTACAGAATTTCAGTTTGCTCTTTGTTGTGCACTGAGGAAGTCTGGTACATTTGAAAGCTTCCTCTTAGAGTAGATAAGACTAACAGTTTGGGGGCCAAGTAGGATTAATTATCAGGAAGTTGTTGATAGTTCATCACTGACCTGTAAAAACCGACAAGAATATAGTAGACTAAAATAATGGGGTTTATTTAAAGCTTGGGTCAAGTAATATGTCACTAAGGATTACATTATTTCAGCAAAGAAAATCTTGCAGGGAGCTCTCCTGTTAAAAGCAAATAGCTTTTCTGCTGGAAAGTTTCCAAACCACACCATTGCAAAACTAAAACACTTCAAACCACTGGACACTAATATTTAACCCTGTGTTCCTAGTTATCATCGAAACCTGTTCTTTAGTAATTATTATTATTATTTGTTGTTGTTGCTGAAATCCAGGTGTCACTTGTCATTTAATAACAATCTGAGAACACTTCCACCTTTCCCAATGGAGACTATACTCTAATGTTCCCCATGATTAAAAGAAACTCTAATCAGAATTTCATAGAGTTGGGGAACACAGTGGAAGGCAGGGCTGGCCCAAGGCCTGATTGTGAAATGTTTGAGCAGTTTAAAGCTCTTGTCTCCTTGGTGTCATTTAACTCTTTCTTGTCTCCTTGGTGTCATTTAACTCTTTCTTGTCTTCTAAGCTACTGGATATTCACTTTGAACTCTGTAACCATCTTAACTTCAGTTTCTTCCTATGGTAGGGTTCACTGAGATAAAGAAGCATGTTAGTTAAAATATAGTAGGGTTTCAAAAACTGCTCATCATCCCCATCAACATCCTCATCCCTGGCCTCATCTTTCCAAGATAGCCTCTTCCTTGACAATGTACAACTGTTGAGATAAACATCACCCAAAGGCCCATGTATTGAAGTCTTGGTTTTGTAGCCCATGGCAAAATTTCTGAGATGTCAGGAGTAAGGGATACTTAATGCTGGTATATTATATAGAGACATTGCTTAAAGGAGCATTTACTTGGTAGTACTTTTATTCTTAATGACAGGAATTTTCTAAACACAGGAATGTGCCTCTAATTCTGATATGTTAGGCACTGATAGCAAGTTGAAAAGGGTTGTGATATGGATAAAAAATTGATGACAGGTACTTGTTCACTAGAGAGACTTGAAAAATTACAACTCCCTGAATGAAATGAGAGCTAGACAATGTGCTGGACCTCATCAGCTTCTGCTAGAGCTAGTAAGTTCCAGGTTGGCTCAGCTCAAAGACTTCCCTGACAACTCAGGGGTCTGCACCCTGTTGCCTGCCTCCTGGCACCAACCATCTATTGACAGCTTTATTTAGTTTCTGCTTCCTGTTTCCTTACAGAAAATTATGGCAAGAAAAGCATCAGGATTTATGGCAACTTAAGGTTATACAAATATAGGTCCCCTTTAGGACTTTAAATTCATACAAATGTAAATGTTTCCTGGCCATAATAAAAGGAATTACTTCAAATTATACACTTTTCAAAGTAGTTCTTGATGACCAACTTGATGGTGCTGAGAAGTATCAAGGAGATTAGTAAAACATTCCTATGGGGGTGTCTATGATGCTGTGTCCAGGGAAGATTCACTAAGAGTCAATACTTTCCCTGCACAGGGTGACAGGATCCCACACCTAGAAAGCCAAATGGAATGGATAAGCAATAAGCAAGAGGGTACAGATGTTCTCTCTCAGCTTTCTGACCACCATATGAGTGAACGTAACTACTATATCCTCTTTTCTGTGACCAGCTGCTACCTCAAAAGCCAGAAGTGAATCTTTTCTTTTGTAAATCATTTCATTTAGTATTTTGTCGTAGAAATGGAAAGCCTGACTAATACCGTATAAATACCATAAAACACACGAAATTCAGGGAAAAAAAATATCTATGTGTTCATTAACTTTCTCATATATCCTAGGGCAATATTTTTTTCTAAAGATTACATTTGGGATTGTGCATTATTTGTTTGCCTCCTCATGCATTTCGGTAACTGACACAATTTCTCAGTGGACACGACATCAGTATAAAACAAACCCTTTAATTATAACTTCTTACTAAAGAACATACCAAGAAGAAGCTTCCATGTCCAAATATTTTAAACCTATTTTCTCCTGTACTTCATACTTTCTGTAGGATGTATCCATATTACATTATAACCTCTGGTCCTGTGTTTTCATTCTGCCACTCAAAATGTCTGGGCAGAGGACTCTGAAAGTTTGTCTACATAAAGAAAATAACAATTATTACTGTACTTAGAAGTGACTGTCAATGGCATTAATACCTCCCACTGAACCCAAACAAAGGCATCCCAAGTTCAATTTCCTATTAGTGAAAAGCCTCAAATGCCCACAGACAGACTAAATCTCCCTGATATGAGAGGCTAAGAAAAGGAATTTGATATGGAAAGAAATTAAAATTTGACATGAGCTAAAATGCTTGACTTTTATAAAAACCAAAAAGGCATTCCTAAATAATCATGTGTCCTAGATTTCAATTTCTTTAGCCTCAGTAATACTTATCTCTGCTTAGGCGATGTCCCACAAAAGATTCTGCCCTCCTCTACTCACACAAAAAGCTCTATGCAAAAAAATCTTATCTTAATGGCAAATACTATCAAAACTTTCTAAAGTTCATTGCACATGAGACTGGGTCAATTTTAGGGAAAGAAAAGAACCAGACTTGGCTCCTTCTAAAACCATATGCTATGGCTTAGTTAAGTCCATCTGTGAAAAGACTTGGTTGCTTCAGCCCATAGCACTATTAGGAGCTGGTAGGATGTATGGGCCTCATAGAAGAAGGTAGGTTGCTAGGGGTATGCCCACAGTAGCGTATTGGGATCCAGAATATCCCTTTCTGTCTCATCATGTCAGTCTCCATATGACTATGGAGTAGCATCATGCACAACTTCACCATCTGTACAAAAGCAAATGAGTTAATTGACCATGAGTTGAAATTTGTAAAACTGTAAGACAAACACCTATTTCATTTTCTGACTTCTGGGAATTGTGCCTGTTAGCTAGACACTCTACCACTGAGATAAGTGATCCACTCAATATTTTTTTCTTATAAGTTTGTATTAGATATCTTTCAAAACTTGAAGGAGAGGTAAAATCATTATGTGACTTTTCCAGGGAAAATACAAACATCTATTCATCCCAGATGAGGCAATAACAACAGACCAAAGAAATAATTTCACTCAAGTCAAATAAATTAACAAACTAGTAGATTTATTTGGGATTGCTTATAGGCACATAGAAGAGGAAATACTGAAAGGAGCATGGAAATATCAAGGGCAGCTGTATCTCTGGAGACATGTTAATGCATGTCATAATTGATAATTCATAAAAACTACAAGCCTGGCACTTTCTGCATAGATTTTGCAGAGATAAGTTACCTGGAAAGTTTGATTTTCCCAGTGCTTGCTATTTGCTTTTATAACCCACTAAGCTTTCTAGCTTTGTAAGCATTGTTTGCTTCCTGCATTTAATGAGCCTTTTACCACCTCCCTCCAGGAGGGAACTTTGAATTCAGAGGAAGTAGCTACACTGCAGTCCACCCCACACAAGTTCTTATAGTACTTACTATCTTCTGCTTCCATCTCATTCCCAGCCTGATTTCTTTAAGTCTATGTAGGCGTAACTTACCCACAAGGACACCAATATCAGATAGATATTTATTAGAATATAAACCAACACTCACGGTACAGGCAACAGAGTATAATAGCACCTGAACAGGGACCAGAGTCTGCAGACGGACGGACCACGTGAGCCTCCCTCCAGCAGCCAGGAACCAGGAAGAGAGCGTGTCGTATCCGCAGACCCTTTTTAATGGGGCTTTTCCCCCGCCCCCTTCAGGTCGGGGGGCCCGGTGCTCTGTATAAATGTCCCTTGACCTTGTCAGCTGACACCTGAATCCCACAACATCTCCCCCCTTTGTCTAACTAAGAAGGTTCTAAACTAAGATTATATACAGTAAGAATTATTATGAGGTAGCATCTAGGAGAGGTCAAAGTATAATTGCTAATCAAAGCCTAACTTATATAAGGTATATCTAATAGTTTTAGAATATTGGTAGATAGTAGGGTGTATAGATTATTTTAAAGGGTTAATCTGGGAAAGTGAGAATCTAACACCTGAGTGTTCTTATCTAAGGGATACTAGGGTGGAAACCTTAAACATCTATTCTTCAACCTCTTCAAGACCTGAGAAGGAAGGTAAATTTGTCTGAAAGACAGAAGTACATGGAAGCAGCTACTTCCAAAATTTGGGAGAGGACAGCAACACAGCTACCTGGACAATCACCTCTGGATTTGTGCACCGTTAGAGCATCTATCGGATTGGCTATAGGCCTATGGCATCTGACAGATCTTTTTACAAGCAGAACAATTTTGAAGGGACTGTCTTATCCTGTCTAGGCAGGTTTCGTCAGTCTCTATCTCAATTTGTTCATCCAGCTTGACATCATGTGTGTACTGTCAGCAATCAAGGTAAGGACAGTTCCTTACTCAACCGGCCATTTTTTGCCAAAAGGACCAACTCCAATGGAGTATCCTTGATGCTCAACACCATCTCGTGAAGGGAGCAGTGACACCAGGAGTCGTCGTGTCTCTCGTGGCCAAATTTTAAATGTTAAATGCCATATTCTCTGGGTCTATGAAACGGTTGAAGATTCTTGTCCATCTATGATATTCTAACCTGTATCTGAAATGACTGGGATATGATACCTTAAATAGTGTTGACTGCAGATCTTATCGTCTTAAGGAATAAACCCTGTACTAAAAATTAGAATACTTATATAAGGGATGTACAATCTCTGAACAATGACCCTTAGTAGAACTATCGAGCATTAGCCAGGGGTATTTTACCAGGTAAAGTGTCCACAGCATTTTAGACATGTAAATACATATATATCATCTAAACAGAGGTATATAAAACATCTTGTGCATATATCATAACTAGTGCAATCATACATTATATCTAGTATAGTTAAATGAAGGTAGTAATTGCATAGTATACATGACAATGATGTGCAAATATTTTAAACAAAGGTATGAGCATACATAAAATATAGCAATTTTAGATTCAGCTTTACATAATAGTTACAGATTCAGATTTATATCGAAGTACAAGTTGCTTTGGTTACATAAAACAATCTCAGATTAAACTTTGTACCAATGTACAAATTATCACAATTAAACATATAAAATGATTTTGCATTAGTATCAATATATAGATATCTATGACAGTGCAGATTGTCTTTAGCTTAGCCCATACATTTAGCTAAAATGAAGTATAGGTAGGTAGAACAGTCTACCTTTATCTATCCTATCTATTCCCCCTCTTTTCTAAAAAAAAAAAAAAAAAAATCTCTGATGCTATATTATAGTTTTGTCTTTTATCTAGTTTTACCCACAACCTTTGGAGCATAAAACTTATTGGGAAAGGGGGCGTAGTCGTTTATAAGGTTGCTTCCTGCTGACTTAAGGGCGATGGCATCTCCTTGGGATCCTGTAAAAGCTAAAACAATGGTTAGTTCTTAATGGACTGACCACATACATCTATAACCATTTTTAGGATAGTGGTTAACTCCATCTGGAAACTTAATTAGCAGTGTGATCTGAAGGATAATCATAAGGAGCTAACTTGCAGCTGTTTTTGAATAATCTAATTCTTGAAAGCAATTATTGATTGGTGCGCACCAGGTTCTTGATTTTTCTATTTTTGTCTCTGCTGTCTGTCTATCTGTCTCTTATTCTCTCTCTCTCATACTCTTTCTTCTATTTTTGTTTTTCTAGCAGGAGTTGTTCCGGTGGAGGCCCCATCTCGGTTTCAGATTCTTTGTAGATAGCTGATAGGAGGAAATGTTATTTACAGTGGAAAACTTAAGCATTGTAGAAATTCAAAAGATATTTATATCTTTCATGACTTTAGGAGACTGGAAGCAGACAGAATGAGATGTTTGAGAGGTACAGAAACAGGGAAGAACGAGGTTTAAGATGAAGTCACAGTAATATTGGTCCCTAAATATTTTGCCTTCTGTCTCACACTAGGTGGCTTTTATGATGTGAGACAGAATTTTTTATATTCCTTTACCAATATGCTTGGGTTTAGAGAGGGAGAAAGCCACAAGTTCCCAATCCAAATCTAGCCTTATAAATAGTCAAATCAGGACCATTTTTTTTTTTTTTTGAGATGTAGATGCAAGATGTAAAGCAGTAAAAATTGAGGAATTACCCAATATTGCATGTGTGTATCAGTTGGTCTCGTAGTCTGTCTTGTACATCCCTTAATCCTCAGTCTGTCTTCTATTGCAGGTGAGTAATTATTTAATGTTTAGTATCCATTTTCCTGTAAAGACAAAACTGAGAGACCCTGCCCCAGGTTTGTTAAGTGTGTTTTCCTTACCACGCATCCGTTTGTCATGTCAGGGATGAGCAGTTACTTTTCTTGTTCAGGAAGAGACTCATTTTCGAAGCGGGCTTTTATTAGTTTTGTTGGTACCCATATCTTTTCTGTCCCTGTTGAAACAAGAGCAAAACCCCTACCCCATCGAAGCGCATACCCTGGCTTCCATTCGGAAGTCAACACATCTTTGAAGTAAATGGGTTGATTTAACTCAGAAGATTTTTCTACTACCCAATGTCTCTCAGCAGCTGAAGTTCCCTTTTCATCAGCATTAAGAAAATTTAAAGTCAATAAGGCACTATGCAACCTCTCTCTGGGCTTTTTCATTTCTTTCTTTTGTTTATAAAGCATCTCTTTTAATGTGCGGTGAGATCTCTCCACGACTGCCTGTCCTGTAGGATTGTGTGGTATCCCTGTAATATGCTTTATATCATAGTATGCAAAAATTATCTTCATTTTTCGGGAGACATAAGCTGGAGCATTGTCAGTCTTAATCTGAGTGGGAATTCCCAATACGGCCATGGCTTCCAAAAGGTGAGTAAGTACAGCATCAGCATTTTCTGAACTCAGGGCAGTCGCCCATTGCATTCCAGAATAGGTGTCAATAGTATGATGTACATATTTCATCTTTCCGAATTCTGGAAAGTGAAACACATCCATTTGCCATATCTCATTTCCGTGTGTACCCTTAGGATTAGTTCCTGCAGGTAAAGATGGTTGGTTATAGAAAGAGCAAGTGTCACATTTTTTTAGTATTTCCTTTGCTTCAATCCAAGTGATGGGAAAACTCTTCTTCAGCCCTTTGCTGTTAACATGATGCTTTTCATGAAATTCTGTGGCCTTTAGCACGCTTCCTATTAGCAACCGATCTATTTCCTCATTACTATCTTCAGCAATAAGGAATGCCTGCCTAGATCTATCATTAATGCAACATCAATGGCAGTAGCTTTATTATTTAGAGAACCTTGGAGACTTCCCTGAACAAGAACTCTTCTAGAAGTAGTTCATCCATGTATTAGGATTTTCACGGAACAATTTAGAGCTCCAAAGAGTCCTATTTCCACTCGTACGGCCCTCCTTTGCTTAACTCTATAACTAGGATTTTGACTTTTTTCTAATTATTTTTACAAAACTATAAGATACTCAGGGCTAGCATTATATAAAGAAACTTTTTTACAGAGATTGAGCAGGGCATCTCATCCCAGTGAGGTCCACTTGAATCAAGTTGGTCTTGGATGGCTAGAGACACTAAAACAGAAACATCAGCAAGCTATAACACCACATGATAAGATGCCTATGATTTGTATAAATTGTTTCTTCAAGAGAAGAGTGTTGTTGGCTACAACACCATGATGTGAGATGCTATCCCATCTAGTCCTTCGGAATCCATGCTCTTTTACATAAGCCATCCTGTGTCTCCATTCTCAGGAGCTGCTGCCACAGACCTGAAGTGCATCTCCCTACCATGGATGAATGGTGTTGGTAGGTGTTTGTGCTGCTAAGACAGACCAAGCACAGGGAAAAGCAGGGTTGCACCTCAGTCTGCCATGCCTACTGCTGGAGCCAGCTTCTTTTTGCTGACAGTTCTGGACCAGCACTGTGGCCTTCGCCTTCTCTTCAACCGCATTTGACTACTGAAAGGGCCATGGAGTAAATAACCAATCTCCACTCACCAGTATACTTTCTTTGTGGGAACTAATAGGTCCAGCATACTCTAAGGAAATAATTGCTCACCCATAGGACGAGCCTAATCTTTTCCACTTGCAAAATTTTGCAATTTGCTTTCCACAAGCTGTTGCTCAAGCTTTAAAGCTTCCTGGAAGCTCACTAGTACAGTATTTGGCTTTCTGCTAAGTTTTTTTCCTAGGAATGCTGGCCCTACACAAATCTTGCCACATTTGCCTTTGAGCGACATAAACAGACCCCCTTTGCCTGATTTCCCTTTCTCTCACATTTTCTGATTGCTTTAACACTTTACAAAGTCAGTTTACATACTGCTCTAAGTCACTCAGATCTACTAATGTGTCTCCTATCTCACATGATTAATCCACGAGAGTCAGAAAACTACGAAAGTTCTAAATGAGTTCCAAGGTCCTTGTTGAGTCCAACACTTTCTTTAACCACCTGTTAACAGCCCAGCGAAAATGAACTGGGTATCAGTCGTATCTCTCTTTGCTCAATTCTCTAGTACCTATACTTACTTTCTTTATTGACTTCCCATCCCTGTTATTCATGGGACCTCTCAGCCAGTGATAACCAAGTATCTTTAATGCTTAGTATAATCAGGCTATCAGAGACAGTTCCTTCATATTACCTCATATTATACATTTTTTTTTGTCTCAAGGTGGAATGGAGAAGTATATTATCCTGTTTTTCTGCTTCCACAGTCCTTAGACTGATCTTACCCCCACACTCCATAGCTTACAAACAGAGATGAGAGGCTTTCATTGCTTTTTTTAGAAGTCTCACAAGCCACAAAGTCCAGAGGCTGAGGAGAAGCAGAAGCCTCTGGTTACCATAGTTTCCTCCCTGTCTGCATGTTAACTCGAGTACTCCCTTTGCTATGTATCAGGTCAGTGCACGGGTCTATATTATAGAACTTCCACTATGCCTTCTCCATCACTATATGATTCTTCTCATAGACTACAAGGATTCTTTAACAAATGACAATAGGTAACACTTTCCCCCCTTACATCCTGTCAGCTGTAAGAAGTAGCAAGCATCTCTTTCTTCCTGTTACTCACTTTCCCTTCCAAATTGGAGAATTTAATGTAGCCTTTATCATCTACCTGTCTTTTTCCCATTGCAATTCCATCCTTATACAGGCAAGTTACTTCTGCAAAGACAACTAAGCCTCAGTTACAGGACTTATCACCAACAACAAACTACCCAGGTGACCTTCATCTATTCCCTACCTCTTTCTGATTCCATCCTATATGCACTGCTTTCAGGGCTTAAAACATATCCTCTAGTCCATCAACTGTTTGTGGGCCATCCCCATACCTACATAGCACATCTCATTCATCTGGAATGTGTACTTCCCCATAGAAGAGTGGTTTTCAACCCGAGGGTCACAATCTCATTGAGAATTTGAACAACCTTTCTACAGAGGTTGCCTAAGACCATCAGAAAACATAAGGTATTTATACTGTTATTCATAACATTAGCAAAATAACAGTTATAAAGTAGCAATAAAAATAGTTTTATGGTTGGGGGTCACCACAGCATGAGAAACTATTTTAAAGTCTCAAGGTTGCAGCATTAGGATAGTTGAGAACTCCTGACACAGAGAAAGCCAGAAACCCAGGGATTTCCCATAAGGACCCACCACTTTTAGGAAACTTGACCTGAGTTTCCCATCACAAGGAGTCTATAATGACAACTGAAACAAGGGAGCACACAATTGCATTCCATATAAGGAGAGATAGTTTGAGAGTGCCCCCAGTGTGTGAGGATGCTACACCCTCACACAAATCAGTTGTGCATCTCAGAGCCCGTTACAGAAGCAAGACAACCACTTTTCCCCACCGTGTGTTTGGTTTTATTGTACCCTGAGTAGGCACCAAGTGTGTCACTTTTCTTGGGAAGACAAGCATCCATGCACCTAAATCTGTCAATGTCAATAGATTAAAGAAATGGTTCTCACACGTCTACCTCAGTAAATCAGTGAGATTTTTAGAGTTACTTAAAAAATGTGGATGAGATGTTACTTACACTTACACAAACATGGGTAACTCAAAGGCCACTGTATCATTGAAAACTCCAAACAAGCGTAAGACTCCTAAAAGCTTCATCCTTGTATCACACTATTTTGGGGGAGATGTAAACAAACATCTACTCACCCCAGATAGAAAAATTATGGAAAACCAAAGTACTGATACCACCAAAGTCAACGTGGTGAACCAGTGAGTTTTGTTAGGGAGTTCCTGATAGGAATATGGGCGAGGAGCTAGTTACAGAAGCAGAAAGTCTCAAAGAGAGCTGTATCATTACAATCCCACCCTAGCACAGATGACAGTTTACCAGAAGAGAGAGGAAACCTGGACTGTACTGCACAGCCTGAAGGCAGCTCAACAGCTGTGACAGTGTTTTTAGCAGGCAGCTTGGGTGACCTGAGTATCTTCTATGCTTGCCTGGTCGCTGTTCCAAGGCAGTTTCAGCTGCTCTGAGCCTCTTCTAGAAGGCTTAACTTGTTCTAGCAGTCGGTTCTGCTTTTGTACTCCAGAGGGGTGGAAGTGGCTATGGAATCATGTCTAATAGAAAATGTAAAAAAGCAGTTACGCAACAGACACAACAAACAAGCTTAGTTCTCTTCCCCCCTTCTCAGTTCCGCGCTCTCCTTCAGCCCTTCCCAAAGGGAGGTGATGTAATAATATTGATGGGGTTAAGAAATATTGTTAGGTTGTCCAATCATTTGTTTATATTACTATATTATTTGACTCCAAACATCTACCAACTAACTGTGTGAAGTGGGTCAAATAAACTAGTGTTCCAGGCATGACAATCATTCACAAAATGGAAAAATAAAATTGCACTTGTAGAGTTATGTAAATGATTAATTTGATCACATGCATGCATGCTCACACCCGTGTGCGCAGACACACAAACATACACAAGGCAAGGTAGGTGCCTAAGATATCACAGTGAATATTATTGTTTGTGTTTTAAGTGATTACACTAAAAAAAAAAAGGAGCAGAAAGGGAAATATGAGTGATCTGAGCACACCAAAGATGACCTGGGGTGCTGAACTCTATAAATGCTAGAACGGAGGCTGATGGTTTTTGTCTCAATTGTCCCAGAGGTCTTTGGAAGCTCTGCAACCAAAATTTTCCACAGAAAGACTATGTCAGTAAACATAAGACTTTCGGGAAGAAGCAAGAATCCCTACATGGCTCAGGATTTCTCCTCATGGCTCTGCCTCAGAAATTGCATGACATTTGGAGTGTGCTTGCCTCAATAGCTTGATATTTGAGAAAGAATATCAAGCCACCCCTTGATGATGGGTGTAAGAAGCTTACAGGGCACCTGACAGGTAGTCGGAGCTCTGTAATGGGTGGTCAAATGCTACTAAAGTTATCTATCTTGAGGCCTTGGGCACCAATAACAGGGCCTATAGCATGTTCTGTGAATCTTGAGATACCAGGCAATGTGGCATGACAGAGTATTTTTTTTTTAAATCAGAACTTGTCTCTAAAACTAGACCACTCTTAGCTCCAGAACCTAGCTCTAGTGTAAAAGGCCTAACAGAAGTGAAGTATTCTAAAAATATGACCATAAGACTATTGAAACAATGGACCCAAAGCAATAGAACTTTCCTCAAGAATTTTATATTGGAAAAGGAAAAGGTACCAATCCAAAGAGAAACTTGTCTCACAGTATGAGATTTCACACCATTCTAACAACTTATCTGAGCACCTTGAGGGATGATACTGAAGCCCAGACAATAATGGGTCAAGGGCAGATGAAGTCACATCTTGGCCTTGACTGGGACTCTTTCACTTTGAGTATCCTTGGCTTTCTACTTAAACTTCAATTTTATTTCAAGACCCCAATGAAAGACTTGGAAGGTTCAAAGGCTCTCTTTGTTTCTCTCCCCAGGGTGGCCACACTGAATAAATCTCTTCTCCTATTTTAACTTGGATATTTTAGTTGGCTTACTGAAGCTGGGTGGCTGCGCCTGCCTTGAAGAACAGGTTCTAAACCCCATGTTTGAAAACTCATTATCTTCAAAACCTTAAGATAGACGAACAGTGTGAGCCATGGCTTCTTCTGCCTGCTCTGTCTTTCTATGCCTGCCTTAAATACTTTCTTCATTCAGTTAAGGTGTGGCACCACCACAGCCTGCCTGGGAGCCTGGAACTTCTTCTGTAAACTAAGATGACCTCAAAACAGATTTGATTAAGGGTGTAGGTCACCACTCCCAGATATTCCCTGTGCTGGGACTAAAGGTGTGAGTTACCACTGTCTGATCCTCCTAGATTGACTATGGGTAGATCCCTCTGATATCTCCGAATGTTTTTATTATATTTGATACATATCCCCACAGGACTCCTCTACATTCAGTAGGAGATCTGGAGGTGGAGTAGGGGTGGATGCTGCAGATATTGGTTTGTATGAATCTGACACTCAGAAAGGAGATAGGAATTAAAAATATAGTATTGGAGACTGTCTAATTAAATGTTTTCTTCTTATAACTAACCTAACAAATTACTAAAAACATCAATTCAAAGGTGGGTTGGAAAAAATAAATTTGAAATTCTCATGTGTCAGGAGACCAGAAGTCTAAACTCAGTGTTCCTGGACCAAACTCATGTGGACAGCAGAGACATAACCACTCTGGAAAGGCGCAAAGGTCTGCTCCCTGCTTCTTCCAACTCTATTGCTGGACAGATGACATTTCCTCGACTAGAATTGTGTCATTGCAGTTTTCCCTTTGAAGTCACATTGTCTGTTCTTGTACCATCACCAAGTCTTCCCTTACCTCTTATAAATGCCTTATTGGTGGCATTTAAGGTTAGCCAGATAAATCAGGATAATTTCCCCGTCTCAGGACCATTAACTCACTGCATCTGCAAAACATCTTTTACATTTTTCTCAATAAGATAGCATCTAATGTCAGAGCATAAGAACTAGCGTCTCAGAGGCCATTGATTGAGTTTACTCAATATAGAACCAGGGGCCTATCAACACACAACAGAAAAATGAAGGAACAAAAAGAAGAGAGGAACAGGTAGGAAGGATGAGGTGAAGGGAGTGGGTGTCTGAGATCCCAAAATACATTGACTTTCACAGAGGACTTCACTTCATGTTCAAAACAGATCAGAGAAACAGTGAGAGAAGGCTGATTGAGTGTCAAGTAACAGGAAGGACATCAAATACTCTGTCCTAAGTGAATTTATTGGTATGTAAGAAAAAAGCCAAACTGTGGTGGACAAAGAATGGACTCACTGCTATGATTCACAGTGAACATAGGCAAAGGCACTGGAGCAAATGCACAGCTCAACAGCCACGCCTCTTCCTCACCGTCCTTTGTTTCCTTTGCATTCCCAACACTGAAAGCTCACCAACACCCTGAACTTGCCAAGGTGGACACGGCCCATGGGTAGAAGGGGAAGAAGCCACCCATCCCCCAAATCAATATATTTACATTTAGCTCCAAGCGTGCTTGAAGGAAAAGGTGTATTTACTCTTTCATGGTTCTTCTCTAAGGTGTGTTAATGATTAGGGAACACATGGTAGTTTTAACCATTGTGTCACATTACAAGGACCAACTTGCTTAGTTTTGTTTCTACCACATAAACATTAGTAGTGAGCGAGCGATCGTCGCAGAGCACAAACCACGTGGTAGGAATATGATATATGTGGGATAATAGAGATTTGGGATGATTAATATTAAAGTTTATGCTTACACTAAGTAATATAATAATATAATTAGTAAGACTGATATAAAAAGATAACACCTTGTTAGAAGCATCAACATAAACAGTTTATGTACTATCAACTTAGCTAAGGTTTGTAGTGAGCAGAGACGTACCAATATGTTGGTGTTGTCTCAGTTTTATAGAAGCAGAAGCTGAGGGGCAAAGGTAAATGAAAATTCCACAACTGGAAAGCAAGGACTCTTTCAGAAGTCCTCTCTCCAGACCTGAACACTCACTGGGTTTTAAATCTGGCTTTATAGTAAGCCAGCTCTTCAGAAACCAGTTATTTCTAACCAAAGATCATTGATAAGACAATATCAGCAAAGACTATTCTAAATAATTTTTAAAAAAAAATCTAAATCCAGGTTCGCAGCCACTCTGCCATAGCCCAGCTAAGTCTCTCAGAAGATGGCCTGAACAATGTGACTTCTGCTCTTATCCATTCAGAAGGTTTTCATTCCCTTTCTGTCTTGGCTAATCCTGGCTCATACTGCTGCACAAGGGGCACCTTTTCTCACATCAGGGTACTTACTACCACCCTTGTATTTGTCTCTGCTGAAGCAGAGACTCTGGTCTAGTGAAACACTTCCAATTACTTAATTAAAAATGCAGTGAAGACTAGCATTACTATGACTAGTTACAGTCTGTGGGAGGCAGTAACCAGTAGCTATCATAAATCAACCAACGTTTGCCTTTCTGTGCTTAGGACTAGAGTATCACTAGCAGCAGCAGCAAGCTAAGACCAGCCAGCCATAATCAGCAGGATTCAATAAGCAGCCATTTTGATATAATCCAGGGCTAGAAAACAGCTGATCTTTTTTTATTTTAATATTTGAAAATCTCATATATCTGTATAATAAAATGATTGTATATTTATCTCTCTTCTTTCCTCTCCAATTACTCTGATGTCTTCCTAAAAATGTTCCCTTCCAAAACTCATTTCTTCTTTCGATAAGTCATCAAGTCCAGTGAGAGATACCATATGTAAATGGGGATAAGGCCATATGTTGGAGCATGGGAAACCTACCAGTGTTTTGCTTTATTTTTAATTGTGGTGCAGAAGACTGAATCCTGGACCTTACACAGGATGAGTGGAAGCCCCACCTTTCTATGGCTGGTGATGACTTCTATTTGTACCTTGAGATAGACAGGCTTTTGCTGAATTGGCCATGGTCCTCCGCACCAGACTCCTAGGAACAGTAATGCTGAATTTTAATTAAATATAATGCTATGTTTTTCAAACTTTCCTTCATGTCTTCTATAAATGACAGCGAACTGCACCCATAACATCTTAACAACACAGTCACCAAAATGGGACTTGTATAATGACAACACCAGTTGACACCCCAACATAGTTGGAGAACTCTCCCAAGGCCCCACCCATAAATGAAAAACTACAGACAATAAATGACTTTTAAGAGGAGGAGAATTAGTCTTTTTCAGGGACCAGCTCCCTTATAGGTTATGTGATCTGAAGTGGTCATCCCTAAACACAAATGCATATCAGCAACACTAAATGGACTCCAAAGATTGTATTTATATATGCTTTTGTACGTGTATACATATGTAACAAGAAAAATTAAATATGAGATCATGAATTTGAGAAAGAGTGAGAAATACAAGAAGAGTTGTAGGGGGAGAAGGTAAGGAGGACATGACATCAATCAAGTACTCATACACAAAATTTCAATAAAAATAAAATAAGTGTAAAATTATACATAATTATTGCCATATTTTAACAGCCTTGGAGATCCATTTTCTCTTTCATATTTAAATACTTACATTGTTAAACTTCTTGACACATAAAGCCTGAATTAATTACTATCTGACGGACTCTTGTTCTGATCTTTGGTGTTTAGGGTAGTCTGGTTGCAGAATAGCCAATTAGTAATTATTTTTCAAAACAAAAACATCAGCAACCTTACAAGGAAATCAGAGGAGCTTGTTCTGAGCATGCACAAGGCTGGAGCTCAATTTCCAATACCACAACTAAGATTAAAAAGGAAACTCTTCTTGTCCTAGACTATATCAAATGACTGATCACTCAATTCTGCTGATTATAGTTTCTGGATTGTAGTAAACTACTTAGGTTAGTGACTCTAGAGTGATCCTCATTACTAACTCCAACTTTATATTTCATTTACTTACTTATTCTATTGTCTGGTGTCACTTTATGAGCGGGCAGGATATATTTATTTTTAATTAAAATGTGGACTAACATGTTTCCTTATAGCATTTCTGTAATGCTTAGTTTGGGCCATTAATTGTTGCTACATGAAGGTTTTAGTATTATTGTGTTGAATACAATTTTTTTTCATTTTCAAAATTTGATTTTCAATCTGAGCACCTATATATGATTATAATCACAGTTGATTATTTGTTTCTAGGAGAATCTATTTCTGTAGCACCAGCTTCATAAAATGTGACATAATTTAGATCTTCTGAAAATTTCCCTTATAAATGCACAGTTGAAAAAGGATTCCCTTCAAGGACCATCTTTTCCTTGGGCTGAGCTTAATCTTATTGATGGCTTTTTGAGAAATATTCTGTATTATCAGCATATTCTTGAGCATAAAATTATTATTTGAGGAAAAACTTAAAAGAAAATTGCCATGCATGTCCATGCTTAGAACAAGGGAATAAGAAAAGTATGCAACATCCTGAACAGATCTACAGAAACTTCCTATAACATTCCTTTATATAAAATTTATTTTAAAGCTACATTTTCTTCTTTGGTGGTGGGATGGTATTGAATATACCAAGAACATAAGAATGGGTGGTTCGAGGTGCAAGAACATAAGAATGGGTGCTACTGCGACACTCAGAAGCTGTCCCTGGTGTTGGCCAAGGCAAGGTCATGGAATACAATTTCCACTTGGACATTGGACTGTTTACTCTCTGTTCACAGATGCACCCTTAGTCTTCCAGCAGCTTTCCCTAAGAGTTAGGCAGTACTTTATGCTACATAGAAACAGAGAGTTAAAGCCTATTTGCTCACCTTTGTCCTTAGAGAAGATAGAGTTCAGGGAAACAGTTAACTGTGTCTTCTGTCGCTTTGTTTACCAAGCTTGCCTTTAACGTTTAAAAGTCCCTGATGCTAATCTTATGGACACCAAAGATTTTCAGCTCAGGTTAACTTGACTTTTGGAAGTCCAAATGCTTTCCCTGGTACCAAGACTTCATTTTTATAATCAAGAATCCTTTATTTCCCATCTCCTTCCTGAAGAACATGTCCTCTTTTAAAAGACAGCACACTTTGCCAAGTGGCCTCACATCTCAGACTCCTAGAGTTCACAGCAGCCAATAGTCAACTCTGGCGCTTACATGGACTTCGCTGTTTTCTGTATACTTCACATGAACTGACAGTAAATAGGAAGTAGAACTGTCAGACCCTCCTTTTGAAAATGAGGAAGCAGACACAGTGATTTTTCCAGAGTTTCTGTGCAGAGTGCAGCACTGGATATAAGGTGGTCAGTATACTTGTAACTCCAGTGATCTTGATGAGAATTAGACTTTCACATAATCTAGAGTTTATCCTCTGGAAGTGGGTCCCAAATTGAAATGACTCTTGAGAAGTAATTTAAGCTGAAAATCAAGCATAATTTATCTGCTTTGGGAGAAAGATGCTTAGTAAAGGACCATTCTACAGAGGTCTTTTGTGGGCTGAGACCTTTGAAAGGCTGCCACTCTTTTCAGAGAAGATTGTTTTTTAAAAAAGTTAGAAATGAAAAGTCTTTGCAGGCTCAGGCTGAGCTGTCTTGTTTCTGCAAAGGTCATTCCCATAGGTGCCCCCACTTTTGTGCTTCTGTACATTATTAACCATGTTGGTCCAAGTTGATAACCATTAATTAGTCAAGTTCAACAAGGACATCCTCCAGTCAGAGGCCATATCCATCAATAAAATTCTATTCCCTTGTCAAGACAGGAGAAAGAGGCATAAGCCAAGTTATCACTTATTGAGAGTTTTGCAAGCTGTAAAGCCTTTCTACTATAGGACATGTCAAGTCAGCCGAGGCCACCAAGAATGAAGACTTAGATGAATTAAAACAGCTAGAGTACATCTTAGATTTTCCTGTTTGTGCTGTCTTCCTGAATCTCTGAAGAGTGTATGGAAAGAAACTGTCAACTCTGAGCACATGTTAAGTAAATCACCACAAGCAGCCACTGTGAACACCCATCAACACTTGTAGGCTTTCTGATGCACTGATTCTCATTCCCTGGGTGGGCCCTGGAACCTGTGGGCTAAGTGCTTGGCAGTACAAAGATGACCTGGCCTACTTCTAAATCAAAAAGAGTAGCTCTGTGGCAAGGACAAAGGTACTGTGGATTCAGTTACTGTCACCCAGGGCCCCTCATTCAGAAATATTTGGAAAAACAAGTTTGAACTTCTGAGCTTCTGCTTGTTTGGGGTTTGTTTTCTCAGATGTTCCCTTTGGTCTAAAACACAGTTCTTTTCAACTTACCTTCTTGCTCTGATACAACCTTTGAGTGAGGCAGCCAGCAAGATCCCAAGGGCTTCTTAAATTTGCTTATTTGCTCGGTTGTTTTGTTGAGTTGACAAATACCAGACCCCATGCTCCCAAATGAAACATTTCAGATAGATATTTGAAAAAGGTTTACCAAGATATCAGACCTCGTAAGGACTTTTCACAATGCCTATTTTTTTTAAAAAAATCTTTTATTTATCATTGTACAGAAAAGAAACAGAACTCAAAAGTATCAAACTATTCAAGCTGAAATATCTTTAGGGCACAACTTCCGACCCTCTAACAACTAAACAAGCAAGAAAGGCATTGAGGAGGCTGTAATGAATGCACCACCAGTCTTCCTGGAGGGCAAAAGGGGTGAACAGGCCAGGCTTTCTGAGTCGCTTGGGAGGTACTCCCTCATTTCTCTTCTTCCCTTCCCTCACTTTGTTCCCTTCTTCCCTCTAGCCTACTTACCTTATTTGTTAGCACAGAAATAATAAGACATTTGAAATTTGGGTTAAAAATTATGGTAACTATTTCCTATTGCCCTAGGCCTCTCTCTAGATCCTGGCTGTGAACATGAGGTGAGGGGACTTCTGTGCAAGCAGGAATACCCTGATATCTATAGCAAACACCAAACTGAAGTCATATCACACCCTATTCAGCTAATTCCAGAGCTCTATTAATTATGAAGGAAAAATCCTTCTAATCCAAAGAAAAAAAGTATTAAAATTGAAGTTGGCATGTTAAAAGACTCTATATTTTGATCTGAGGTGAAGTTAGGCATCATACTTCATTTGAAATTTTTTGAGAGTTTGTCAAGTAACGATCTGGGTTCTGGGAAAGAAATCTCATCACATGGAATAATTCATCTCCAGAAAATCTCAAGTAAAACAGAGCTTTCACCCCCTTTTTTTCCATGTACATTTTAAAGATATTGCAACAATAACATATAAATATAATATTTTAAAATAGGATATTAATTTTTAAATTTTATGTTTGTTCACCAACAAATAATGGACTGTCAAAAGGAAAGTAGAAAAAGTAATAAAAGCCTGTTGTTGATTGAGCTCAGACTAGACACTGTTCCAACTGTTTTTCCTATGCAGGTCCATTGCCTCTCACAACACTGTGATATCAGACACTGTTCATTTTAACTGTACCATTAAAAAAAAAAAAAGACTTGCCTGGGGATTAAAGAATTAATAAACAGTAAGTCTCTGTTTGACCTTCAGGATTCTGACACCAGGCCACACAATCTTAACTTTATCCACCCATATTTAGTTCTAAGACTAATCAAGTAGATGGAATCCTTATTGAGAAGCATTTATTAAAAGTTAATCTTTGGTATCCAACAGCCCTGAGTGTATGTCTATACTGCATACATGGAAATAATGAAAGATAGCAATTGCCCAATTAATCTATAAATATTTTAAAGATAAAAATGATAGAAGTTAAAAAAGCTGAGACAGTCCACTAATTCATGTATTAAGACAATTACCTGGACAATGTTTTACTCAGTAAATCAACAAGGAAGGTATTTGTTTTAGCTTGACCTAGAGTTATTTTTCCAAATGAGCTCTCGATAGTAGCCTATATATCTAGAAGACTAATTTGAGGAAATTCTGTATTCTCCATGATTCTGTTTATGGAAGAAAGAGGAACAGAAGCATCCACAGGCTGATGGCCTTATATTCTAAGTGAACATCTTTTCCAAGGGCTTTGGAACATATTTTCAGGATTCTTTCTGAGAGCCTTTGCCATTTAAAAAGCAAATGTTAAAAATGAACTGAACTTCCTCTGTCTGTGCCATAAAAACCAGCCCACATCTGCTTTCTGCTCAGTCATGTGGATCTGGTCCCATTCAGGAGGGAAAGAAACCTTCTGAAGAGTTGTAGCTACTGCATGAACAGGAATAAGAAGCCTGCCATGGTGAGTGGGCTGTGCTGAATCCTATTATTGTCTGCAAACACTGTAGGGTGGCTTGTTTCTATTTTGAGTTTTATGTTTCTGTTGGTGATCATATTGTTTCATGGTCTCCCTCTACTGATGGGCATTTCAGAAGGAGTAGCCTTGAGTAACCTAGTAGAATACGACAGAGTCAAGGAGTCATGCTCTAGATGTTATTTCATTTAGGGAAAGGTTAGAGAAGATAAAGAAAACTTGAGACAGATTATTATTAAGTATCCAATCCTTGATAATTTTTTAATGAGAGAGAAAATAGTAATTATTTTATTAGTTTATATTAAAATAAAAAATTATTTGAGAAACCAAATTTTAAAGTTCAAGGGGAATTGTGGGAGATTATGCTGTTACATTGTAAATAACTATCCCACCCACTGGTTTAATAAAAAGTGCTGACTGGCCAAAGGCAGGCAGGAAGTGTGGGCGGGGCTTCCAGACTTAGAAAACTCTGAAAACAGGAAGTACAGAGCAGAACACCAGAGAGGAGCCAGAAGAAGCAGAGGACAACTATGCTGCTCTAAGAAAAGGTACCCAGCCACATGGCTGAACAAGATAAGTGTCATGGGTTAGATGAAGGGTAGAGAGCTAGCAAGTTATATGCTTGGGCCTTAGGCCGATCAGCCTAAAACTATCATATGCATCTGTGTGTCTCTGCAGGTCTGTGGGTCTGTGGGTCTGTGGGTCTGTGGGTCTGTGGGCCTAAACCTTGAGGTTAGGCCTGAAAGTCTGGGCCAGAAACCACCTACTACAGGAAATTATGTAAATTGAACATCTATACTAACTTCACACTGGCCATCCTATCAATATTTCCAGAGAAATAAACTCTCAATAATCAATCAGTTCTACAATGATACTTTTATTAGGAGGCCTCTGAGTCAATTAGACTGATTTAATTATAGGTAAATGTTCATAATGCTGATTTAACCTTTGAGATATTTCATGACCTAGAAGCAGCTTTAGATACATTTAGAAAAACAGAAGTAATTTTACTAGCCATTTCAAAACATGTACCTCTTAAAAATCAGGGACATGCTTCTGTTAGCTACCTCTAAATAAATCTAGAACAAAACCAAAACACAAACCCTGTAATTATTCTTCATTGTGTGATTCAGCTCTGTGATATCAAATAATATTGATGCATGCTTCTAATGCATGTGAGCAGTTTGTAAAATAAAAAGTTTGTATTTTCAATTTTATACCCACTTAGTAGTAGATATTAATATAATTTAAAAATTATATGTGCTTAATTTTAAGATTTATATGTCTTCATATAAAATCATTCTCTCTCCTCTCTCTATATATGTATATATATATATGTATGTATGTATGTATGTATGTATGTATGTATGTATGATCTCTGAATCCAAGACTTTGCGTAAATTCCCAAATCTAAAAAATAGCTCTGTGAATCAGAGAGAGGGAGATTTCATTAACTCTTGGTCCATTCAGATGCCTGAGTCAAAGGTCATATTTTCTAAGATATCTGCAACAGTAACCTCATTTCATATGTAACTGTGCAATCCATCTGTTTCTTTTGAGTCTGTAGACTTATGACGTACAGGGAATTATAGCAAATCACAGTAAATGTGGTTAGGTGCAACTTAGTGATTATCAACATTCCCCCCCAAAAAGTCATTGCAGCTTTTATCTTGGTCACAAACACTTGAATGTTGGGTGACTTGAGTTGCTTTATATAAGAATTTCCACTCTGCAAAGACAAGCATACTAGAAGCCTAAGCTGCATAAAGAGACACATTTTTGTGTTCTATTCAGTTGTTTGCCTGCATAAACACTCAACAATCGATACCACCCACCATATAAATAGGTAAAGTAATAGTACCAGAGATCAATGATACCTAATACGAAGATAATATGAATGACATATACAGTTTTAAACTTCCAGTAACTATAGTTAAACACTTAAACTACTAAATTAATTAAATAGAATTATTTCAGTATAGAATCAACATAAAGGTCATTAATACATTAGTTTAGCATTTTTTATATGCTATGCATTTGAAACAGAGAATGGGGAAAGATGAGTTTTAAACTTGGGGCCAAATTTATTTCATGCTAGCTGTGTCTCAAACACTTAGGGGTCACATGTGGTGAGCACCATCATTCCAGAAGATTCTATCCTCCAGTCATCAACTTCTCCCTTCCCTTCCAGATGAATATTAGACAGTGTAGAGGACTTTCTGTGATACCAATACATTATATTTCCATAATATGCTTAGTTTGGGATAGTGCATTTAGCATTGTCAATGGAATCTGCATGTCTCTAGAAATAGAAATTAGGAAAGAAAATTTGTGCCTTCTGCTCAAGCTGGTTTAAAGGAGAAGCTAAGACTCAGTGTCCTCTATGTGCTCTATAAATTCAGTTTGACCCTGATTTCACTTTGAGGTTTATTATGTAGTTCCTGGTTCTGGTGGCCAGCCTATTTATGATTTGGGAAATCCTGCCTTAGGCTACATGGCTCCAAGCATATCTAGCATTTGCTTTTCAGATACAAGTGTCAAAATAACCTGGAAGACACATTTTCATTCAATAAATAAAGGAGTAACTTGGTGCTGACTTTGGAACACTTGGGAGAATGTAAAAGGCTACATTTCCAACACTTGAGCCTAGAATTCCTTCACACAGCTTTTATTATTGTTCCTGTTTTAATTTGTGACACTCAGGATGGAAACCAAAGCCTGAATATTCTAGGCAAGGTGCTGTGCCGCTGAACTACACCCCTAACCAAGACTCCTTTTATGAATCCTAGGATCCCTGTAACCTGGTTGCTTAATAATTTAGACAGTGCAATTCACAAGAAAGTCATGGAGTTTTTGAGTAATAGTTTTAAATTTTTCTTTCTATTGTGTTAAAATGTAATTTTAAAAATATTCTTTCTCTAGAGCTTCAGGTTTGAATTCTTTGGCTTTTCAGCATTCAAAAAATAGAAAAAAATGAAGTTATTTTCTTTACTCACATCAGCTTCCATTCCTAGATAGATGTATGTATGATGTGTATGTACATATACATTGTCTTAGTTAGGGTTTATATTTCTGCGAGGAGACACCGTTATCAGAGCCACTCTTATAAAGGAAAAATAGTTAATTTGGGTAACTTACAGTTTCAGAAGTTTAATACATATCATCATGGTACAACATAGTGGTGTGCAGGCAGACATGGTGCTGGAGAAGTTGCTGAGAGTCCTACATCTTGACTCATAGGCAGCAGGAAGTGGTCTGAGACAATGAGCATGGCTTGAGCACATATTAAATCTCAAACCCTGACTCCACAGTAACATACTTCTTCCAAAAAGACCATATCTACTCTAACAATGTCTGTTACACCTCCTAATAGTGCCACTTCCTTGGGGGCCATTTTCTTTATAGCTGCCACATAAATACATATAAAATACACTAATACACTAGTACACACACACACACACACACACACACACACACACACACACATATATATATATATATATATATATATAGAGAGAGAGAGAGAGAGAGAGATAGAAAACATTTTCTAGGATGAACACTTTAAATTCCTCAGTTGTTCCTTATAAGTCATTAATTTTCAGAATTGTTTTAAGGTTGGTTTATTACTCATAATCGTGTATATATCTGCATGTGGGTATATACACAAGTGAAGTTACCTATAGAAGCCAGAGCTATCATATCCCCTGAAACTAGAATTACAGATGGTTGTGATCTGCCTGATGCTGAAAATCAAACCTGGTTCTTTGGAAGAGCAACTTGGGTTCTTAACTGCTGAGCTATCTCTCCAGTCTTTGATCTTCAGAATTTTAACCACCAAAACAAATTTCCACAATTATTTTTCTAAACATCAAGATTTAAAATAGTTAGACTAGATAATGGGCTTCAAATGAGGTCTGGTCATAAAGCTCTTCAGTGGTGGTTCTAACCTTATCATAGATGATATATTTTCAAAAATGCAAATAAGTTGCTGCTGCCAATGAAACTTAATAAAGACCTCCTTTCATCAAAACACTAATATTCCTTACTACATCTATAGCTTCTCAATATCTTTTATGAATAAAGGATTTTGAACTAAACACAGAGAAAGCCAGCTTTGATTTCAACTATCAACTTATATTTTCTTCATTTGTTAAGAAGAAATGATCCATGATTCACAAAAATCTATAAAAGACACAAAACATAAATATTATATCAAACTAAACTTAAAGTGTGATACTTCTACTACCATTTATCTTCCTAGTTTAGGCTCACATAACTGCTAACAAAGGGCTTTATCCAAATCTTTACACTCTACATGTTTTACTCAATAAACACT
The DNA here is from genome assembly GCA_033318265.1 of Phyllotis vaccarum. Taxonomy (NCBI): domain Eukaryota; kingdom Metazoa; phylum Chordata; class Mammalia; order Rodentia; family Cricetidae; genus Phyllotis; species Phyllotis vaccarum. The sequence continues at coordinate 124,946,850 of JARWLC010000004.1, read as the reverse complement.
TCTTCACTTTCTTAAACATTAATTTTCTACATTATCACATCTACATCAGTATCTCTGAATGTCTACTGGTCTTTAAGAGACTAAAGGTCATTTATCCACTACCCACAGATATGTCAGTCCTTAAACTAAAAGAACTTATTTGACGTAAGTCCTAGGAGTCTGTTCTATAAAACTGATGATCCAGAACCCTGGGTCATGCTGCCCAGGAAAGTCACAGAAACAGCAGGCACACCCAGCTCCAATGCAGGGGCAGGTACAAGGAAGCTACAGGCGTTTTCCACTCTTCCCTGGTATGCAGCACAGACAGAACAAGCCAAACAACCACCTATTAGAATTAGAAAGAACAGAAGAAAAAAAGAGGGGTGGGGGAGGAAGGAAGGGAGGGAGGAAGAAAGAGAGGAAGAGAAAGAAAACTTTAAATTTGTGTAGACAATGAAATGTGAGACTGGCAAATAGTCTGAAGCACATAATAGACCAAGGACAGGAACTTAATCCACAAGGGCCCTCCTCCCTGGCCAGGCTTTTCGTGGTTCCAGACAGAAGAACAGAATGACACACCTGAATTTGTGTCTCCACTGGACATCTTCCCATTTAAATTTGCCAAGAGAAAAGCATAGTTATTAATTTCTTTGACTTGGTGGTAAAGCCCTCATACTGACAATCTATGTGAATTGTCACAACTCTGACTCTGAATTCTCTGTAAGTGACATGGCAGGTGTGACAAGGGACTGTCAGAAGCGAACTGAAGTGAGTGAGTATATAGCAGATTTTTCCTTGACCACAGGTCTGCGTGATCTCACAGTCCCCAAGGATTAGCTAGTTCGAAACACTCAGGAAAGGAGTGGATGTCAGAGTACTGCTCTTAACCAAACTAAGGGCAGCAGAGGCTATGAGTTCCTGTCCTATGAATATTCCTTAAGCCATAGTCAAGCAGACAGAAAAATTATATCCCCTCCACACATATATAGATGTACACACATTAGTTACAACGTGAGACAAATTGGCAGCTACATGTCCTAATTCAACTCATGGCAGAGTCTATTTGTAAGTGAAAACTAGATGGACTAGTTTTATACTTTTTTTTTGTTTTTAGCTGAAATGAATCAACTGAAATTTCTTAGTAAATTCAGCATTATTATTCATGCACACCGGCGTTATAATAAGGTTTTCTTGTTTCGGGCGGCTAGAGATCTAGACTTATAGACTTGTCTAAGACTTTTTAGCCACCCACTGTTTTTTAGACTCTTTAAAATGACTTAGATGTTTATATTAACTTTATATTGTTTGGTATATGGTTTAGGTACATTGTTAGTTAGTGTTTTTATTTTATTTTATCTTACTTTTATTGATCTGTCTTGTCACATGGCCTGTGGCTCATTTGTGTTTTTATATGTTTTTTGGGGGGGAGGGGATGCATCTGGCTTGATTTGATTTGACTTTTTAAAAATCATTTTGATTTTTTACTTATTTTTTTTATGTTGTCTGTCATGGCCAAAACAGTCTTTTATTTAAAGATTGATATGCACAGCATATAAAAAGACATTTTCACATCCCACTGGGATTTAACTTTGTACAATACCTTGTAACTTGATCAATATCTACAGATATATAGGACCTAGTTCTGGTGCAACTCTCTATAAAGCTAATACTGAAAATAAATTTAATAAACTAGGGAATTGATTATGAAAGGTTTTCATAGAGGCCATATTTTCAACATGGTTGGAATTATATAAAAGAAGTATAATCATCTGAAGGATATATCCTCTAAAGAGTATATGAAATCACAGCTGACAACAACCCCCAAGCAGTCAAGTGACATGAAGAAGAGGCCAGCTTATTGACTTGACTGTATTTGAAGCAGTTACATGTCTGTACTGGTGAAACGGGATGTGAAAGGGTGGCCATTTTCTTGGCACATTTAGATGATTTTTGGAAAAGGCCTGTCAACTTTTTCCTGCACAAGGCAATATGCCATCAAGAAAACAATTTTGGAACAGTTAATTTCTGTAGTCTGTTTGTGATCCAGAGGGAGTTATGCATACTTCCCAAATAAGGAATTGACTAAAACTAGAGACACATGCCCCTCTGTGTGAGAGAGGGTATTTATGTTCACACTCCAATGAGCTTTTCATTTGAATCACTTCATAAAATCAAAGCAAGTATTTCATTGAATCACTTGGTTGGGAAATACATATACCACGCATGTATTAGCATCTCACAGGCACCAAAACATTCACAAATGCTATTGTATTTGACTCTCGACCATGTGGTTAGGCTGTTGCTTTTTATATCCTATAGATAAACAAACTCTGCCTAGAGAATTGTGTGGGTTACTTGGCATCCCTAAGCTTGTGAATGCTGGTGCTGGGCTTGTGACCTAGGATCTTAATCTCCAAGTTCTTTCTACTGAACTGCTTCGGGAAAATATGAAGAACACTGTCTTGGGATGGTAGCCTCTGGAACATCCTTCCTGGCAGAAGCAATTTCTGTTACCGTGCTTTTAGCTAATTTAAAGAGTTGAACGTTTACATAGACATGCCTGTATTAATAAGATACAGATTAAATGATTGACTGACTGACTGATTCATTCATTCATTGCATTGCATTGCTGGAGATCAAACCCAGAGTATTGCATATGTATGCAAATTTTCTGCCATTAAATGAACCATTCAATCCCAATAGAGCAGATTTCAATCTGATTGCTTTGTTAAAAATGCCTGGTCTAAACATCAAGGCAATATGTTGTATGACAGAAAAATGTATATGTGTGTGTGTTTACGTATATATACATATATATATATACATATATATATGGCTTTGGCATTTCTATAATTCTCCATTTGCATTTTATAACACTACATTATTAACTTAGTGAGAGTGAAAAAGAGTTTAGTCTCAGCATTTTAGGTGAAGATGGATTAAATAGGCAAAATATTGTATTTTCTTTGTCCGTTGCTTTTCTGGCATTATTAATTCCACTTTGGATTTAGTTTCAAAAACTGTATAGTTTCACATTTTCCATTTTTTAAAGCAGAGATATTGCTGTGATATCTGCCACAGCCTTGAATTTTCGTAGCGGAGTTTTAGTTTCACTTTTAATAATATTACTGATGTTTTCAAACAACATTCTAGAGCCAATCAGACCAACACTGTATCACTTCCTTTTGGTTTCCACCTTAATTACTTCTAGCCAAATGCTTTTTCCTTATTTACTTATACTCACATCCCTGTGTGTATACACGTGTGTTCACGCGCCTATGTGTGTGTGAGAGAGCTCACACTTGTTTATACACAAACCATTTTTTTATTATTATTACTCAATGGCTAGTACTATTTTTGACTCTTTGCAAACTCACTAATCTCAATTCCAAATAAATTCGTCATGGAAGTCCCCAGTAGCTGTTTAAATCCCTGTTTATAGCTAGTCCTATGCCTGCTTAGTAACCAGGATTGCTTATTTGTTCCTCCTCTGCAGGTCAGTTTTCCCTGAGTTCATTTTACTTCAGAGAAGCAAGTGTGACACGTTAAGAACACAAAGCAGTCATTCTGTAGCTTCTTAGAACAACAATGAATTATGTTATTAGCAGGGTAAGAAGAAGCCCGTCAGTGGTGACGTTAGCAAACTGGGCATATTGACATTTCGATTGGCACTCCTGGGCAAACCTAAGTATTGTTTACTAAGTTCCAGAAACTGAGATTCATAGGTTGGATCTGGAAAGAAAAAGCCTACAGTTTTGTCAGATTTTAATGTCATACTTCTAAGGATGATATTTCAAAGCATTGACAGGGCTAAGGTGTAACTCAGTGTACATCATTTAGTTATAGTGAAGTGGGGTCTTGGAGTGGATTTCTCAGCACTGAAAAAGTAGTGATTAAGAATTTTCTTAAGAGTGTCAAAACTGACTCTTCACAGATCACTTCTTACAGAATGGTGGGTATTTGAAAACAAATGTGGACAATGGACTCTGGCAGCTAAGATTCATCACACACTACCTCAAAGAGCATTCATTAACTTATAGCCATTTTTTTTTCTGGCACAGCAAACACACACAGTTTTCAGAGAGTGTGATAGAAAAATTCTGGGTGAGTGGAGATGAACAATTCTGAAGGGGTGGTAAGGGAAAGACAGCGAATTTGAGAAACGTCTTCAATTTCAATTCCTGTTACTCTACTATTTGTGTTGAACAAGTTTTAATTTTCTGCAGTTAGGATAAAGGAAGTTTAGATTGTCCTTCAGCAGGCTTCCAGTAATAGCTCGGTTGAGGGTGAATCTTTTAGAAGAGCTTATCTAGACTAAAAGGAACTAATTTTTAATTTTGTGTAGCTACTGGACACTTTGAAGTTATGCAGTGTCCATGTGAATTAATACATTTTGTAATTCTTCACAGAGACATCTCCACCATGATTGAAACTGAGAAATGCAAATTTCCACAAGAGATGTCTGAACATTCACTAAATGCCTATTGGGTTTTGGCTCCACAATATTCAAGTCAAATCTCTTAAACGGGTCTCCTGGGAAGCAGATTTGTCTACTTCTGTTCAAGCTAGCTGCCCTCTAACAGGTTTATCTATCCTCTCAGAATACCTGTACACCTTATACCACTCTGGGAATGATCACTCAAACAATTGTTCTTACTTCTGGATTTAGTCTTATCTAAGATGTGACTCTGAGGAAGCAAGAGCCACTATTTTGTGGCCAAACGACATCTTCTAAACAACTCATGTTAAGACAGAAAATTCTCAAATGTATAACCTAGAGAGCTTTAAAAATGGGATGAAAAAGACACAAAAACTTTTGTTATAAAGTAAAACATTTCAATGCAACAATACTTGACACTTGGTTCATCCTAACAGTTTCTTTTATATCAGAGGTACTATATTCCGATGTACTTTCTCTTTTATATTAAGGAAGAATAGTAGTCATCAGAATATAGCTTTATTAACCCCAAATTTATGAAACGTAAAGCACTAATAATTTATAAAATTCTTATGCTCATAAAATTGCACTCAGCCTAAAGGAGATGTTTGTGTGTAGCCGGAGGCATTTTACTGTCTGTGGCTTGCATCTCTCTTAAGCCTGGTGCCTTTGCCCTGGCCCAGCTGTCATCTCTACCTTCAGGAAGCAGCCGTAATCAGAGGCTCTGTGTGCATGGAGGAACAGCAATGCCATTCCACTTTAATCAATTATTTAACACATCATGCTCATAGGCCAGCAGGATAGGAAAACCCTTCACTCTCCTCCTGCCAGAAAAACATCCGTATTCATAAACAATATGTTCCAGGAAGTGCAATCTACCTGCCATCAATAAAGCGGGTGACTCAGTGGTGTTTGTCCTGTTTCTTTTATTGCCCTTTTTAAGGACCATTGTACAAGAAAATTTAAAGCCTAAAAAAAGAGTTAGTTCTGCCAATACTGCATGGATGAAAACTGCGCTATTGATTTCCACATGCCCCATGATTCGCTCAGGAATCTTCTCCATTTTGCCTCCATGAGAACTCTCTGATTTAGCATTTTGAAGGATAAATTATGTGCCATGGCCAGAGCAAGCAAAATAAAATTTATATTTGAAAACAAGTGTTTAGGATGGACTGTCTGGGGTTTGGTCTTGGCATTGATTGCAAGTTAATAGCAAAGTAAGCTTGTTCCAGTTTCTTGGTGTCTGTCTTTTAATGTCTGTCCTTCTCTAAATGAAGAGAAAAAATACTGTCTATTGAGTAGGATTTAATGAAGATTATATGGATGAATACAAGATGAATACTCAAGAGAGAATATATTACATAGAAGATACTGCATTATACCTCTCACTACAATCATCCTAGATATGCAATATTACATGAACCCTAAATGGTATTATAATAAAACCCAGAACCAGGTATTGGGGAAAAGCTGAAAGATCAGAGAAACAGAGGAACAAGCCACAGCCCCTTCTGACCCACCTGACTCCTCAGGTCTGTCTCCAGGAATCCTCAGACTGGATCCCTTAGAGTCCAGAGCTGAATGGGAGAGGAAGAGAGCTTGCCATCACTGCCTGGCTCTGTTTGGCCTTGAACTCAAAGAGATCCAGGCAGTTCTTGGATTAAAGGTGTGTATCACCACTCCCTGACCTTTATGGGTAAATCTATGGCTGGCTTTGTCCTCTGATCATCAGGTGAACTTTATTAGATACATGATACATCAGCACAGTAGAGCCATTACAGAGGTAAGATATTTGTCTCCTAAAATTCAGCACAACACAAGTTGTGCTAATGCATGTCTGAAATCCTAACACTTGGGGAGAGGAAGCAGTAGAATAGGGTATGAAAGGTCATTCTCACCTATAAAATTAGTTTGAGATCAATTTGAACTACATGAGACTATGTTTCAAAGAAAGAATGGTAGTAGATCGATGATAGACAATAGATAGAACACATTTGTGACATCATATTGAGCTGTGTGATGTCTCCAAAAGTCTTAAGTCAAAGGTTTCCAATTTTTTTTTTTTTTTCATTCAGAATGTAGGCAACACAGCATATTGAAGGAACCTACTCTTGACATGAAAGATATGTCCATTTTGGTCTGTAATTGCAATTAACTTGCTATGATCCTTCCATATTTATCTGTACCTTTCTGTCTTAGTGTTTTGAACTATAATATAAAGGGAGTCTGCTAGCCTTTTGTAGATTGCACTACTTTGATATCACTCAGCCTTTGCAAAATAAATGGGAATGGTTAAATGAATTCAGACACGAGAGTGAGCAAACAGGACATATTTTTTTTCCCTTGAACATTTGTTTGTTAAAGTTTTGCTATGGGCCCAGGCTGGGGTATGGAATTTGAACAAGGAAAAACAAGCATGCTTATCTCCTGCAGTTTATCTTCTAGAGAATAGAATCATTTAATCAGTAATAGACTCTAACAAATAAACAACATAATTCCAGACAGTGATTGGGCTATGAAGAAATTCACATCTGACAAAGGATACAGATAGAAGTCTGCTTGAGGTTCAGTGGTCAGGGTAGTTCTCTTCAGCACACCCTTTACCTTGAAGGCTAAAGGGCAAAAATAAGGCAAACATGGGAAGAGTTAAAGAGAAAAACAGTCTAAAGATCAAATGGAGCTTACATCCCTAACGTAGAACCTAGATGGTGAATTTGGGAATAGTAAGAAAAGAGCGCTTGGGAGTCTGTGGGAAGAGATAAAACTCAAAAAAGGCAAGGTAGACTTTAGTAACCCCCAGCTATGACAAGGAGTTAAAGCTTCACTATAAATGTAGAAAAGGCACTGAGTAATATTAAACAAAAGGTGATATGTGATTGGCAGTGTGGATTGTGAAGTGAGATGTAATCACAATTTTCTAAGCAGGTGGCTGAACCATTTACCTTATTAATTCTGTGATTCTAAACCCTTGTCTCCATTAAGCTCTCAACTGAGAGATAGAGTATTTGCTCCAATAATATCTCATAACTGCTGTTTTGTATTACTAGAAGAGTAAGAATCCTTTTGACTCTGTTCAGACGTCTGGCAGGTACAGAAATTGCAGCCATGAGAATCCATTGGCAGCTTTAGATCATATTTCTCTTTGACCTCTCCTGTGGAGTGATCTAAAATGTTTTTAATTCTTAGGGGAACTGAGAAAACCTATGGGAAATCTGTAACAGCAGGTCAGCAAAACAAAAACAGAAACAAACAAACAAAAAAGCCAGGGGGCAAATTCCCAAGCAAATGTCTACCATAGAGAAAAAGTTAAAGTTATAAATGGGAACTAAGAGTAACAAAGCCCAACTCAAAATCACTGTAAATGTCAACTGGAACAATACCAGGAGAGAGTACTCAGTGCAGCAGTTGGGTAATTAATGGTTTTAAGAACCCGGTTGATGAGGCACTCTTGATGCTCCACTATTCAACTTCCCATTCCATTCCCTTTTTGTGACATTTCCACCATGCTCTGTTTTCAGTTGTCTAGCATTGATCTCTTACAGAAACTAAGGGTGCAGTAGTGGTATTAGTTGTTTTGTTTTCTTATTCCTCTGTCAGCCAAGTGTTTATGACCTACCTTCTCTAGGCCTCTCAGATGAAGATGGTACAAAGTTGTCATTACAAATATTTATTCCTAACCAGACTGTTAAACCCAAAAGGTGGAATATCTTATGAACTCCAGTGTAGGGGATTATGTTGTTCCATTGTAAATAATTGTCCCCACCTCTGAGTTTAATCAAAAGCCCTGACTGGCCAAAGACAGACAGGAAGTGTGGGCAGGGATAACAGACTAAGAAGACTCTAGGAACAGGCAGAACAGAGCAGAACACCAGAGAGAAGCCAGAAGAAGCAGAGGACAACTATGCTGCTCTGAGAAAAAGTACCGAGCTGCATGGCTGAACAGGATAAAAGTCATGGATTAGATTAAGGGTAAAGAGTTAGCAAGTTATATGCCTGGGCCTAAGGCTGATCAGCCTAAAACTATTGTAAGCATCTGTGAGACTCTGCGGGGACTTTGGGTCTGTGGGCCTAAACCTTGAGGCTAGGACCAAAAGTCTGGGACAGAAGCCTCATGCTACACTCCAGTTACTATTTTATCATTTCTGCTCAAGGTACTTTTAAAGTATTTTAACTGTATTTTTGAAGTTTAATACTGTCCCTCTACCGATACTGTGGGCCTTTCATGATACTGTGCACTTCCCTCCAGTTCTTACCCCTGAAATTCAAATGACCATTGTACCTTTTATTTTGTTGCAAAATAAACCCTAGTGAATACAAGACAGGCTTTCCTCCTAGGCTTCTTAATGCCATCTTCTCCACTCAGTTGCATCTTCCTTAAATGAACCAATGGGTGACAGGATAATGACAGTAGAGGATTGCTTGGTTTGTGACCCAGAATGCTGAAAAAGTTTCCTTATACTAAGGCCACTCACATGAAGCCCCTCCTCTCCAAAGAAGCAAGAATGTGAATTTTTTGATCTTCCATTGCACAAGACTAGGATATCAAGGAAGCCAGGGCTAGCCACTTTCATCTTGCATCTGATCGATGTAAGTGTGAGCCTTTATCTCCTGGATTATTAATACCAGTAAAGCAGATACTGTGTGTCTTTGTTGGGGGTTATATTGCTGTGAAGAAAGAGACATCATGATCAAGGTAACTGTTATGATGGAAAAACATTTAATTTGGGTAGCTTACATTTTCAGAGATTTAGACCAGTATTATCATGGTTTGACATGGTGGCATGTAGGCAGACATGGTGCTGGAGATGTAGTTGAGAGACCATATCTTGACTTGTAGGCAACAGGAAGTGGTCTGGGGCACTGGATGTATCTTGAGTGTAAGAGACCCCCAAAGCCTGCCTCCACAGTGATACACCTCCTCCAACAAAGCTGTATTTACCAAAACGCCATACCTCCTGATAGTACCACTCCCAATGAGCTTATGGGAGTCAGTTACATTCAAACTACCACACTGCGTTTCACTGCAATTAACTTATATTTTAATTAGTATTTGACATATTTGACGAGTTACAATGATCTCCTTTAAAAACTAATATATTAAAAATAATAGTGAAAGCTCATTTTGACTACTGTTTTTAATCCTGGTCCCTTGAACTCCCAAAAGCTAGCCCAACTCATCAGATCAGCAAAGGAGTGTCATTCATAGCTTCTAGACTATCAACAAAGAACCCATCATAGTGTGAGCCCCAGCATATCCCAATGCTGTACAGGAGCTACTTGGAAGGGTGTCCTTTCCAGGACTGTTGGCTATTCATCTAATGCTAATGGAAAGAATCTGTACATTGTGTATATTGTATATTTAGATTAAGTGTTATGCTGCATACAATACTTTATACAGCTACTGTTCTTAGGTCATCCTGTCTCATAGTCCTTTCCACATATGGATCTGCTGCACTTCGTACAAATGATAGTGACTTTCCGTTGCTTGAATATTTCATGGTTTGTTTTTCCTCATCTCTTAAATTATTTCTGAATTGTCACTATTATAAACAATACATCCACAAACATTTCGTTATGTGCTACATCAGGTTCTATGTCCTTTCTAGGGTGAATAAACAGAAATCATGGCCTTTCTCTTTGCCTCCACCAAATTCAGTCTAGCATATTGTCTGACTTGCAAGCAGCATCCTGAGAATTTTAGAAGATGTATTTAAATGGCTCTATCTCCTCCGTTAACTTCTTCTATCTTTGTTTTACTAGATGGAAATTCAATACAGACTCTAAGTAAATGGGGATCTCCACTCCTGCAAATGTTAAGCATCAAAGTTTTTAATTCTAGAAAAGGCAGAAAGACAATCCAACTTGAGTCACCATTCTTAAAAGAGTATTAAAATACACAGAAAACAATGTAAAATAGCTCCAATAGATATAACTTCCTTAGCGAAAACTAGAACTGTATCTTTTTTATTATCATTCTCTCATATATTACATCCCAACCACAATTTCAGCTTCCTCTCCTCATACAGTCTCTGCACCCTCACCTCTCCTTTCTCCAAGATTCAACCTCTCTCCATCTCCCATCAGAAAATATAAGGCCTTTCATGGAGACCAACCAAACACAGGCATAATATTTAACTGTAAGACTAGACACATAACTCAACATCAAGGCTGGACAAGGCAACCCAGTCAAAGGAAAAGAATTCCATAAGTAGGCAAAAGAGTCAGCATCACCCCACTACCACTTTAAGGAATCCTACAAGATCACCAAACTATTCAGCCAACAACATATGCAGAGGTCCTCGGTCAGATCTCAAAAGCTGCCTGATCTCTGTGAGCTCCTGTAAGTCCTGGTCAGTTAATTCTGTTAGGCTTGCTCTTCTGCTGTTCCTGGCCCCTCTGGTTCCAAGCGCACTTCTGTAGAATTCCCCAAACTCTGCATAATATTTGGCTGTGAGACTTTGCATCTCCTCCCATCAGTTGCTGGATGAAGTCTCTCTGGTGTCTTTAATGAGTATTTTGCTAGAAGTCCCTCAGCTGAAGAATGGATAAAGAAAAGATGATACATTTTCACAATGGAGTATTACTTAGTGATTAAAAACAATGACATTTGCAGGGAAATAAGTAGAACTTGAAAAAAAAACATTATCTTGAGTGACGTACTTTAGAAAGATAAACATAGTAGATTCTCACTTATAAATGGATTTTAGTTGTAAAGCAAAAGATAATCAGGCTAAGGTCCACAGACCCAGAGAGGCTAAGTAACAAGAAAGACTTATGAGGACAAGCAAGAATCTCCCTGAAAAGAGGAAACAGAATAGACTGTGTGAGTGGACTGGAGATAGGTGGTGTTGGGAACAGGCAGGATGGATGAGGGAAAATATTGAGAGAAATGACTGAAATTAGGGGGCATCTCAGGGGTGAGGTGGAAACAGCCAATGAAAGCTCCATGGAATCTATCACCAGCAAAGACTACCACCAATGTAGACACAGAGCCCCAACCGACCACCTTCTGTAACTAGGCAAGGCCTCAAGTGAAGAACCTGGGACACCAACACAGCCATACAACTTTCAACCTACAGCTCACGCTGCCTGCAGAGTGTCCTGGGACCAGAACCTAGCATAACCATGGCTTTTCACAGCAATCAAACTGTTTCTTTTTCTGTAGTTCAAAAGCCTCCCTTAGAGAGGAAGAATGAAGGCTGCCTAAATCGCACCTGTGTAATGCCTATCTTCTCCACTGTTCCTATCACTTCCAACAACTTCATTCACTCCCAACACAGGCACACAAGACCAAACACTGACTGATGAATTATTTCTCATGGGAAAGAGTTAATTCCCCTGACTCCCATGTGTCACAATCCAATTCATCACCCTGGATGAGGAAGCAGACCTGTGGAGAGGAAACCACAGTGAAGGCGAATCAATCCAAAGCCCTGTAATCCAAGGCTAAGTTCACTTTTAATGGAATAGAAAAGCACTCTAGGGATTTATATTATACCAAAACCAAATGCCACTGTGCCCTCAGATATAATTAGAGCACAATAATACACATTTTGGGATGTTGTCTCTAAGTGGCACTGAAAGCCGGGCAGGGGGTGCAAAACAGACTGTCAAGCACCAAGATTAAAAACATCTGCTGCATAGTGCAACATTGACGGAGGAAAATATCCATTTTGTTTTGTTTCTAGTTATAGTTTCTGATTTTACTTTGTCACTCTCTCAACTAATTACCAGACATAAATCATCCTTCTCCTGAATAGATTTGTCATCAATATGCTCATTATTCTAGGGGTTCTGATAGTTAGCCATCAAGAAGTCATTCCCTGTTGAGCCATTACCAGGTGCTAAGTCTCAGTTTCTGTGTAGGGACCCATCACTGTGGTTGGGAGGAGCCATCGGGAAGTCAGTGAAGTCTGGGGTTTTGTTGAGGGCACATATAATAACATTGTGTGCACCAAGGTCCTCTCCTGCCTTAAACCCTGAAGTTTTCTACACCGTTAGTGGCTGCATCCCTGCATCCTTCAATCTATGTCTTTTCTCTAAATGACTTAGTTTTTCCCTTGCATTCTAAACACCTCACTTGAAAAGTAGTAAAATGTCAAGACCTAACTTCTAAGATAATTCTCTGTATGCATTCAGAATCTATCCATTAGCATCGAGTCCCATGTTCATTATTCATTTCAATTATTTTTTTTTGTCTATGGTTCCAGGCCAAATGCAAGTCAGGTTAAAGGCAGAAGTGTATCTGCTGAAGCATGCAGTATGTCATCTTAAGGGACATGGCCACTGTCTAGTGGGTTAGGTGACTTCCTCATATATGAGTACTGTCTGAAATATCTTCCTAAGCTTGGCAGTAGAGATCTCAAAAGTTCTTAGACATGCCCAGTGGAGACTCCACCAGGTTCTAACGGATAGTTCTGACTTAAGAGTCACACACATAGCCCTGGTTCAACTAAATGTGTCATAAAACCAAGCCAAAAGCCATGACATCTTGGAAAGCGATAGAGAGGGAAGGTGAAAGATTGACAAAGATGGGAGAGACATGAGAAGGCTTGGTTCAGAGTAATCAGAGTATATTATATACACGCATGAAACTGTCCAAAGGAATTAAAAGATAACATGTTCTGATTCCTCGGATGAATTAGGATTCTTATGGGGCTGGGAGGCTTGGTTACATGAACATTTTAGAAAAATGTTCTGGATTTTTTTCTAAGCTTTAATTGTTCTTAAAGCACAAGAAGAAGAGGGGAAAGGTCAGACGTAGTAATGCTAAGGGGACCTAGAAAATGAGGATGTGAAAGATTGCAGGCAAGAGGGGATGTTATGGAAATGAATATGAGTTAAATGTTCCCAATTTCAGGAAAAATAAGGAAGTGGTGGGGGAGGGATGGGAAAAGTGCACTAAATTCTAGAATTTAACTTTTTTGCTCCTTGCATAATACTCAAGTAAGGAAGAATTCAATTGGTGGTGCCATTTTCAAGAACAATGTGAAATTGACACATGGAAATGAACAGCCAAATGAAAAGGAAATGTACAAAATGATAGGGGATATTTGCAAACCACATTGTTAGGAAGAAAGGGCGCTACTGTCCAAAATATATAAAGGATCCTTCAACTTTAGTGAAAATACGAATGAAGAGTCATTTTAGAAATAAAACTGTGTTTTCAAACCTCTGGTGTATTCAGAGAAGGACTGAAGTTTTCAGGCTGCCATATTTACACACCCATATTTAATAAATTGTCCCTCATATCTTGCTAAAGGAGAAACAGCTAAAATTGCTTTTTTCCCAGGGGGCTTTTCAGTAAACATCCTGAACATTTACATGGGTGACACGTCATACACCAGCACAGGTCTTGCTCCTCATTTTAGTCAACATACTATAGCAAGTAAGTGGCATATCATAATTCCATTTTATTCACACTAAAAGATAAGCAAATCTGTAAGCTGGCTTCTTTTCATGCTGTATGCAGAATTCTTAAAGAAACTAATGGAGAAAAATGCCTTTGTAGTAGTGTGGTTTCTTGGTCCATGGCAGCCAGAGGTCCAGACCCACAGACCTGCCTTGCCAGACCCCTTAGCCACCCACTACTCCTGCTCAGGCACCAGAAATGACTCAGACACTTATATTAAGTTCATGCTGTTTGGCCTATGGCTCAGGCACATTGCTAGCTAGCTCCTTCATCTTAAATCAACCCATTTTCATTAATCTGTCTGTCACATGGCCCGTGGCTCACCTGTGTTCCTTTACATGTTGCTCCTTTGGGCTTCTGGCTCTGGCTCTCTGACTCCGCCCTGCTTCTCTACCTATGGTCTGATTTCTCCTCCTACTTTTTCTATGGTGCCTGTCATGGGCCAAAGCAGCTCCTTTATTTAAAGATTGATATTCACAGCATACAGAAAGGCATTCCCACATCATGCCTTTATGAGCTTTGTCCCTCTGGGGGTTGTCTTGACTTGTAGTTGCTTCCCTTCAGTCAGAATAAACAATAGCAGAGCTGAGATTTGCCTGCTCTGCTAACATCACTTGGCTGTGACATTATAGAGTCCATCTTTGCCTAGATAGAAAAATAAAAACATTCTACCCAGCATATTTTACTAATAGCAGCTATGGAGCCAAACCAAGGTAATTAATTCTTGGTTAAATGTGACTTTTGCCATTTGTGGAAGGCTCAAAGTAGGTTTGCTTTTCTATTTCTCTATAATTACAAAGCTTAGTTTATGGTTCATTCATTAAAAATACTTGCTTAGCACTGTTAAATAATAGTTATTAATGTTTATATACAATGGTAGTTCTTATGCCTTATTCATACAATGGTGAAAATGGTTTGTGGAGGTGCTGAAATGTCAGGATATTTTCAAAGTCAGTCTCCATTTTTCACCCAACTCTCTTTCCAGGATCACTGATATCTCTCTCTGGACCCTAAATAAACAGATGTCCATGTTCCCTCATTTCTCCTTTTGAATGTTCAATGGGAAATAGGACTAAGATATTGGGAGACAAGAGCAGAGGAATCAGAGTATTTTTTAATGCCCCGAATCTGCAATAAAAGCTCCTCCCAGAGAACCTGACACTTCTTGTTCTCATCAGGAACCACCCAAAACTTTCACCCTTTAGTCTGGAGTGATAATGACTCCCAAGTACTTTCCTACCTTTTATTGATGCTCCTGATTATGCTCAAGCATTTGTAAGCCCTTCTTTTACACCAGATGGCTAGACTACCTGTTTCTTGATAAGACCCAGAATAATTCAGTTTAAGAATGGCTACATTTCAATACCACTACATGATAATTATTAAACAGTATTAATACAAAAAAATGCTCAAAATCCAAAGAAAACTCTCAAGATAAAGACAATTCAATTTTAAAATGTCTAACCTTTGAATATGACTGCATATGTATGCATGTGACTGTGTGAGTGAAACCTTTCTAAAAGACTGAATGAAATAAAGACTTTAGTTAAGAATATATATAATTGTTGGATTTTAGAAATCCTTCCTATATTTTCCCATTCACATTTTATTATCCAACTGATTAGGGATAAGAACATAGTTTAGCATGAGAAAGGCTCTGCTTCAATCCCAGCACCACCAAAGCAGAAAGAAAGTAGATGCCAACTCTTCTACTGTGTTCGACATTGTTGTGTTTCATAGGCTTTGCAACTCAGTAGGAATGGCGAATCCTTTTCTCCCTTGGCAGCATCCACACACTTTCAGATATTTTGAGAGCTACACCTCAGGGAGGAGGCTTCTGTTCAGTTCCAGCTCAGTTCCTCCAAGTCCGGACTCTCAAATGTGTGGTGTCTTTAGCAATAGAGTCATACCTTCACGTTCTAGGAGGTGACCATGGGTAATCACAATAGCACCTATTGTTTAGGGGGAGTTTCCTGGATCCTGTCATCAACTACTCGAAGGGAAGTTTTCTAAGAAGCTGAGATTCTGATAATCTATTATCACTCCAAGTGGTATAACTTCACTCTAACCAGCGATATATGTATGTATGTGTATATGGTATATATACACTTACAATGTATTTTTAAGTAAACATAAACTGTTTTTCTATGATTTTTTTTCAAATATCCTTAATGTTTATTATCCCTCTTCCTTCCTTCCCTTTATATAACCCTCCTCACTCCTTTCCAGTTAAATCAATGCCCTGGTTTTTCTCATCCCTGGTTTCTGAGCATCTGCGTCCTACTAGGTCCTCTCTCAAGAGTTCTTTCTCCTTCTCTTCCCACCATGCCCCCCTTCAATGTTCCTAGTGTTGTGATTAATCCAGACTGTATATTGTATCTGAGGATTTGGAGATAGGAACCACAGATGAGGGAGACCAGGTGACTCTGTTTTTTCAGGTCTGTGTTACCCCCCACTCAATGCAATGTTTTCTAGATTCATTCATTTACCTGGATATTTTGTTTTATTTACAGCTGAATAGAATTCCATTGTATACAAGCACCACATTTTCCTTTATGTATTCATCAGTTGAAGGACTTTTAGTTAGTTTCCATTTCCTAGCTACTGTGAACAGAATATGACTGAGCAAATATCTGTGGAGCTGGAGATCAAGTTCTCTGGACATAGGCCAAGAAGTGCTATGGCTGGGTCATCTGGTAGAACTATATTTAGCTTTTTAAAAATTTACCACACTTATTTCCAGAATGGCTGTACCAGTTTGCAGTCCCAACAGTAAATGAGGGTTTCCTTTTGTCTACAATCTACTAGCACTTAGTGCCAATTGTTTTCTTGGTTTTAGCCATTCAGAATGGGTTGAGATGAAACCTCAAAGTAATTTAATTTTAATTTCCTGAATGGCTAAGGATGTTGAACACTTTTAAATATATTTATTAGCCACTTTTATGTCTTCATAGGAGAGCACTCTGTTCAGATTTATAGCCATTTTTTAATTGGGTCTTTTGTTTTCTTGATTATAAGGTTTATTTACAGATTTATTTAATGGTAAAAACAGGAGGTTCTATTTTATAAGGTATTTATGTCTGTCTGCATATGTACAGAGCATCACTTTTATTATCTAATTCTGGAAACTGTAGATTAAAGTTAGGCCACAGGTGCTTAGTGGCAACTTTACCTAAGAAAATGGTTTCTGTTTTTCCATGATATATACAATTCTAAGTACAAAAATATCAGAGGGCATGCAACAAGAAAGGATAACTTACATTAAATTTTAAGAGTATGCAAAGTCATACAAAACTGGAATTTTTCAGAAGTTTAAAGAGAAGACAACCAGTTGTCACAAAATAAAATAATCATTATTAAAGGAATAAGAACCCGTTATTATTATTATATAATATTATAATTATTAATTATATTATTGTTGTTATTGTTATTATTATATTATTGTTGTTGTTATTGTTATTATTGATGCTGGTAATTTAAATTTTTTTCATTCACACTGCAGTCTATTTGTTTTAAAAACACAAGAGAAAGCTTTGTGTCTCTCAGAGGAAAACTTCACACCACGCAACATTCTGAATTATTCATATTTGAAGCTCTGGGGTCTACTAGCACATATCAACTCTTATGACTGATGAAATGTTACTAACACAATTATATTTTTTTTTCTGAATTTGTTGAAACCAATTATCCAGTATAATAGTGTCATGTGGTTTTCTTTTTACAAAAAGTATGCTAATTTTATGATGAAAATATAACAAGTTCCTTCTTCTAACTCTTTGGACTACATAGCACATTAGCACTATCTGTACCCACCCTACTGTACAAACTCTTTAGTTAGAACTTTGACCTGCAATAAAGCTCAGAAACAGCACTTCTTTATAGCACCAAAACCAAAGCAAAAACAAGCCATCGAATAAATAAACTGTTTTGGATTTTTTGGTAAGTTTATGATAAACTTTATATTTTTTTGGAGCTGTTAAGGAAGTGGGGAAAATTGAGACACATGGCATGTGGATCCAGAAAGGAGGTAATAGGAGGTCGGTAGAGCTCATGGGGCTGGGGAGCAGAGACATGAAAAGATATTGGTGCAGGATAATCCACGAAGACAAATTTGAACATTTCATAATGACACCTAATATTGTGGATGCAAATTCTTTAAAGTTTAAATGAAACTATCTAATTTTGAAGCATAAAGAAATACGACTTTGTGCTTATGAGTGTGTGTGTGTGTGTGTGTGTGTATGTGTGTGCGCACGCACATGAGCATGCACATGTGTGTAGCCATATGTATGCATGCAGAGGTCAGGAAAGAACTTCAAATGCCATGATTATCACTCTCTGCTTTATGCCCTTGAGACAGGGTCCTTCACTGAATGGGAAGCTAGACTAGTGTATAGCAAACTCAGTCATTCTCCTGTATCTACTTCCCACTAGGTTTGCAGGCATTTGCCTGGCCATGCCTAGTTTTTTAGAGGTGCTAAGGATTCAAACTCAGATCTTCATACTTTCATACTTGAGCAGCTATCACTCACTTCATTCAGCCATCTCACAGACCCTGATTTGGAGAGAGAGAGAGATACACATTCATATGTAACCTACAAGTCCATTTAACATTGTCCATACATACATGTGTCCAGGGCTGATTAATTGTGCAGCAATTTATGGGGGAATGTGTCCTGAAGGAAATGGATTCTCTTTTTCCAGCGGTCACTGACTGCCTGTGGCTTTTCATCTAGGGGTAGGACCTTACACACTTCTTACTAAGGCTCAGGAGACATGGCAGAAAGGGGGGGGGGGGGGTTGTAAGAACCAGAAGATCAGGACATCTGCTGCTAGCTAGTGCCCCCTAGACCTGGCAGGAAAAATGTACATGAACACTCAAGAGTAAGCTGCCTGAAGAGGATGGGAGTAGAACTTGACGTTTACTCTGGCACAATGATGCATTCCAGCAAATCCATCTACCCAAGATGCTAAGGTGAGAAGGCTGAGACCAGCCAAGCCGACTTGGATAGACCTCATCTCAAAACAAGCCAGGTGAATAAGTAAGTTAAATGTTATTTCTGCCTGCCCCAATTTGGCAGCTACTTGACATTTTTCATATAGTAGGTGTAGATCATATCTCCATTGACTTTTGGCATCTGAACTTCTTGAACTGACCAGAACATCTGTGATGGATTCTCACTGGCCCCAGCTCTCCTCAGATTGCCTCCTGCTAACACTCTTCATACAACCAGATTTGCTAAGGCTTTTGTGTGTCTGACTTGATGTTGGAGAATATAGGGCTCTTCCCAGAAACACCGAGAATACTGGGGAAAACACGTTCCTCTCTCCTACCTGCCCCATTTTCTATAAAGATCAGTAGTAGCAATAATTTCTTAGACTCCAGACAGAAATTTATTTTGATACTAAGCTATTTGACTTCCTACATGCAGACTCATGATACCAATTCTGCATTTTCCCTCTCACTGTTTGGTTCAAAACCCTGCTGCCAACAACATAATTGTGATAATTATTTTCTTTATGAATTTGGTTCAGATATCACAGTGTGCCTTTCCTTGTATTCTTAATAGTTACAAGAACATTATGGGAAAGAAGCTGCTTTTTTATTGTTGTTGGAATAAATATTGTCTGAGTATCCAGACAAATGTCAGCTGAGAAAAGACAATGTAACCAGGCACTAGATTCAGGATTCAGGTGCAAGACTATCACTCAGCCTACTACAGGCTTTGCCTACACATCTCCTGCTACCTCAGTAATCCTGCAAGATTGCTTTTCCCTGGGTGTCCATTGTCTATAGAGAAAAATGCAAACTTTTTTTTGTATGAACCTTGGAGCCACATTTCTCTTGTGTACTTCTGGGCTTATCTCACATTCTTTTTTTCCCTTAATATTAATAGATTCCCTTCCATCTGCCTATAACTTCCTTTCAGTTTCTAAATAATAATTTTTCCTAAGCTACTTTATTATTTTGTCTTTTTCTGTGGCCACATATTTTCTCCCCAGTTAGCTATAACATACCTCAAATTAAGAGCAGAGGTTTTAGACATCTTCTTACTCACCATAACACTTGCCAAATGTCTTTCATGCAGTAAGAACACGGTCCTGTTAATTAATGTGAATTGACTAGATCTAATCAGTGGATATTATTTATGGAATACACAACAGTAATACATAAATTAACTCTCGGGGGCTTCATAAGTGATTTTCTAGTACATTACTCTGCATCAGATAACCCCTGGTAGTATTCTTCCTTCCCTCTCTCCCTCCCTTTCTCTCTCTCTCTCTCTCTCTCTCTCTCTCTCTCTCTCTCTCTCTCTCTCTCTCTCTCTCTCGGCTGAGAATATGCTTAGAAGCCATTAAAAAAGATAATGGACTCTTGGATCCGAGTCATAGTATATGCTCTAGAGTTTCCTGCTTGTCTTCAATATCATTTTCAAAGTAAATTTCAGAATATTCTTTTTTTCCCCAAAAGCACAAAAGAAAAAAAAAACTGAATGAGAAATTAGGCTCATTGTACTTACTGCCTTGAATATCTTTTGCTTCAACAGAACATTTGGAAAAAATTCAGTTTCTCAAAGCCAGGACTATGCAAAGGAAGAAAAGGAGACAGGTAGCATGGCCATTCCTCATTCCTATCACACACACACCTACAACCAAGGTGAAGACAGTGACCACTGGTGGAAATTTCTGGAGCTAGCCTCTCGCTTCCATTAGCTTCCCCAAATCACTGGGACAAGAGTGTGTCACAGCTTATATGTCACATAATGTATATGGCATGTCCCTCATAATGCCTGCAGCCCATCACTGGTCAATAAGTCATGTGTAACACATGAGTTGATATTATAATAATATCCTTTCTCTTCCTTAGATAGTCTTTTAAATTTGTAACTGGGTATTGTTTCTTGACTCCTGTATTCTTAACACCTAGCTCAATATCAGGTATAATGACTAAATATTGGATCACTGCTTAAATGAATGTAGTAACAGGGATACTTAGGAAAAAAATAAAATCCTCTATAGACGTAGTAACATGTTCCCTTTTAGAAATATCCTCAGTATAACCTTCAAATGTAAGATGATGGAAAGGGAGGATCCCTTCTGAACATTAAAAATCACTCGAAGACACTTGCAGTGTTCCTTTTACCCCCTTGGAGGCTATGAGAAAATTTGGAGTTATATTAAGCTTAACATTTTTTCCAGTATAATCTAAAAAAAAAAAAAAACCAAACACATTGTGTACCTGTTTATAACACATCTTTGTATGTATGTATTGTACTGTATATGTGTATATATCCATCCATGTATACACACTTTTATGTACAGGTAAGCACAGAGGCCAGATGTAGATGGTATATATCTTCCTCTCTATTTTGTGACAGTGTCCTTCGGTGATCTTGGTTCTCTCTGGTTTGCCGAGACTAACTGGGTAATCGAGCTCCAGGACTCTCCATTCTCTACTTGCAAGCGTTAGGGCAGCTTTAAGTCATCACTCCCAGATGTGTCTGTGGTTTGGGGACTCTTAACTGAAGTTCCACACTTTGACAGCAGGCACCGCACTGACTATACCATCTTTTTAAGCCTGGTTGGCAACCTTTCTATGTGTGGAACACATTTATGGGTTGTGACTTTCAAACTTAGCAGAAACTGTCTCTCAGCCTATTTAGTTGATCAAGCAAGGCATCCCTGATTGTCAATTCAGAACAATAAAAGGAAGATTTTTAATATTACAGGAATGTTTAAATGAGAAATCCGTTGCTTGAGTTTTTAAAATTAATTATCTAATTCCATTCTCCAAGACAGACTTTATAAACAAATACTGTAAACCCTATCCTGCAGACAAGAAATCTGAGGCTCAGAAATGTAATTTTGTCATGTTTATGATTTGAACATGGCAGATACAGAACTCTGGCATGTCCTTCTGATGCTGTAGATTTTGTTCTTTTCACTTTATACATAGACTATTACACCTCCTCCAAATACTCTTCATATTGATTTTAATTGGGAGAAAGATTTGTAATGTATTAGGATAAACATTGTTAAAAGAAACAAACCTTACTCCTTCCACTAATTTTTCTTCTAGAAGGCAGTACTAGCCAAGAATATATTTTGGTTTTCCATAAAAATCAAAACTAATATCTCAACAGCTGTGGTTCATGTTGTAGACTTCTACGTTATCCATGATAGAAACATGTCAATAATTCTGCTAATGAAGACCCTATGTCCAACTTCACACTGGTATCTTAATCTAGTTCATGCTGGTGCTAATCCATGGCTGTCTTCCCAGAAATAGCACATTCCCAAGCCAAAGTATTCTTCTATTTCATATTATGACTACTTTAATGGAAGAAAGAGTCTCAGAGCAAAGGAAACAGATATAGGCTGTGTAAATAAAGTGCATTGTAGGCTTGAGAGTGAAGTAATATCAGAGGAAGTTGAAATTTTGCAAGGTAATAGCAATTGTGAAGTTTAAGTATAAGCACTTAATAATCAGACATAAAAAGACAAAGATATTACAACTAGTAGAGCCAGGGCAGAAATGGTATCAGTATGAATAGAGGGATGAAGAAATGGTCCTTGGAGGATAAATATGATTTCTTGTGGAGCCAAGCAGAGGGGACTTTAGTGCCACTTCTTTCTCTACTTGCCCAAGTTCTTTGTTCTCTTCTATTTCCAGCCAGTTTTTCTCTCTGTGATCCTCAAACTGGACTGTGCTTATTAAAATGCCGATGACTGATGTTGTCACTGTGGAGCAAGTTCTGGGACTTTTTCCGAGGCATTGACCGTGCTAAGGATATGGAAGCTCACTTCTGTAGTGCAAAGTTGTTGTCATATAATACTGTGTTGGTGAATATGGCTCCCAAAGAGGAATAAAACCTATAGCATCTTAGAAAATAAGTTCACAAAGAAATACTCTCTCATTTCAGAAATCTAGTAGATTCAGCTTCTTTAGATAAACAATAGTTTTTTTCCTGACTTCTGGGATTTGAAACAACTTACTTCCTCAAATGTTATCTGTATTTATACAAACATGCTAAAGTGAGCTTAAACTTTTACTCTCAAAAGTATAATTTTGATTTTCTTATGCAAGTAATTTGTTGAGCCAAAAACACAGTGATATGGGCAAGTATATGCCTTTCATTTAGTTTATGTTGCTTCATTTAAATTTATGTTTCAATATTTACTCTATTCTTTCTTACCTGTTTTATTTTATATCATGTTGATTGTGCTGGGGCTCAAGTCCAGAACCTTGGGCATCTGAACATGAGCTGTATTACTCACATACTGCATCCGCCCAGGATCAGAAATTCTAAGACAGCACCACATCTCTCTATTGATTCTTAAGAAGCAGTAACATGTTTCAATCTGCCTAGAATAAGTTAGTCTATGAAAAAATCCCATGACTATTAAGGACGTAGAATGTTCTTTAATATAGAAGCTTTCTGGGAAAAATTAAGATTTCTTTTTGTAAATCCACGCCGAAAATAGTGATGCACTTCTAATCTCAGTACTGGAAAGGTAGGGACATGGGGATCTCTGGAGCTCAGTGGCTACCCAACCTACACTAATCAGCAAGCCCAAGCAAAAATGAATAAAGGATCCTATTTTAATAAAAATGATGAATGACTCCTGAGGAATAGCAAAGGTTGATCACTGGCTTCCATGTTCAGGAGCACAAATGTCCTCTCCCCCCAACATAAACCCCCTCAAAAACTCCCATCTTTAAAAGAAAATTAACTCCCTACTAATTATGTGATGAGAAAAAGTTGGATTATTCAAATTGACCAGTTTGAATAAGCAAAGGACAGAGAGGCTAGTCAACTGGTACAGGCTGGGAGATGCTATGACTCCACAGGGAGAGGGGGGATAGGAGTGATGCCACCTGCTCTTCTCTTTATCTAGCATTCCCAAATCTTTGGAAATTATTCACCTTAGCTTTCAGTTCCCTTGACTGGTGGCCTTTACAGGTGTCATTAACCCCCTTGGTGATTTCATCTTTCATCATTGATTTCTGTCAGTAAGATGATATGATCCAGACTATAAGAAACATGATTACTCTGGATTTTATTTAATTATCCCAGTTCTCTGAAATTCAGAGTAAAATCCACTTGCTTTCCCTTTGTTCCCAACAGCTATAATAAATATCTTGACAATTTGATCTAACTAAATAAATTATGAGGATCAAACCATTCCCTAGGGGACTTGGCCGTTGGGTAAGTATTGCTAAATTAAGTGCACTGAAGTAAAAAGTTGATTTTGTGTTAGATCTTTGTCAACACCTTCCAATATTTACTCATTATAAATGATCAAAGAACCTAGAAGCAAGCAATTGATTGCCTGAATGACAACTACCAGAGCCTTCTCAGGCAGCCTGGTCAGTAAAACCTTCCCAAGAGCCAATGGTAACAAAATTCAGCCATCACTGAAGTCAAAGACAGATGATAGCTCTATCATGGTAACTCTATCACCTACCACTGCTCTTTTCACATCTTTTGAATCCAGTGAGGCTGGAAGCAGTGTAACTGGCGCTCTAGAAATTCCATGGGAGCAGAAGCAGCAATAAGTCCAGTGGCTTCCCTTCTATGGAAACTATGGAGCTGTCAGCCACATCTTGAGGGATACCTCAACCTGTCATCATGACAGTCATGAGTGCCTCAGTCACTGTAGGGTTACTTAGAAAAGCTCTCCTCCAACTTCGAGTGGCTAATAGAGTCTTCAATCCAGCTGTGGAAACTGACATAGTTGTATAGCCACAGATCCAACTGCAACCATACTCCCTGAGATTATTCTTCTGCCACTGCTGCTTTAGATACTTTGAGATGGTTCTGAAAGACTTCATGATGGCCATGGCTACTTCGTGTAACCCTTAGAATACTCAGTCCACAATTGCTCCAGTTGTACCTACCAAAGTTCTAAATCAGTTCAGGGAGGAGCATCTTTGCCACCCAGGACAGATGGAATCATCAAGCCAAATACATCTGCATACACTGTGTGACTCAACAAAATATTTATGGTTAGCAAATAAAGTGCTATGCACATGGTCAGTGGCTATAAAAGTGGCCCTCTATCACTTCCCTCTGGGCAATCATGAACACTTTCCTTGTGTACCCTATGCTGCCCCATTCCCTAGTGCTACAACAGGAGGTCCCTACCAAGCCTCATTCTCATGCTTTTATCATTTATTTGTGGTCTTTATCATGGGTGGAATGGACTGAGCTGATAACATAAACAGGGAACAACTCTTGGGGATGGCAGTCCCAGACACAGAAACAACAGCCAGGAGATGCAGATAACAAGTTCCAGAAGGTAGCTGGGAGCATAGACTGTGAGTCTGGGAAGAGGAAATGAATAAAGGCTGTGAAAGCAAGAGAGCGCTCAGAGCTGAGACTGTGGAAGAGCTGCAAACTCAGGCTGTTGAACAGGTTCCAGAAAGCTCCAAAGCGATAGCAGCTCTGTTTGCCAAGAAATAACCAAGAACCACAATATTAAAATCTACAGAACTCAGAGGGGCAACACAAGTTTCTGGGTGCTGAGCCACAGGTTATGAAGACAGGAGCAGTAAACACCAAGAAGGTCCTGGATCCCTAAACTTAGAGCTGATCATAATAAGGAAGCTGCACTTGACCTGTTTGTGATTTCCATTCAAACAGAGCAAAGGAACACTCAGACAATAGGCAACACCTCACTCTCAGATTCCTTTCTTCTGGCCATTTTAAGCCCTAACTCACCTAAACAGAAGATCTGCCATTCACACAACTCAACTATATACAGAGTCCAGAAAAAAACAGAGTGAACTGTCTTATTTTGGGGCATGCTGTCCCATCAACAAGACAAACATTTATTCTTCACTTTACAGCTACAGTGATGAAATAATCCATAGCCTGAATCAATACACTTCCACAAATGAAATGAAAGAAACTAAAATTAGTTTAGTATTATTGACTAAATCAAAATCAGCACCATCAACACAGTTACTTCAGCGTGGCCACCCAGCCATTGGCTGCTTCCATCTCTCTGTGCATGCCTCTAAGATTGTAATAGACAATGATATGAATATTGGAATGCTGGGAAGTTTGATAAGATCTCAAGCAGAAACTTAGGGCTGAAATGTGGGCTGGGGACCTGGAAGTATGACTTGATTTAATAGCTTCCTATAGTTTAAATTCTGAACACGTGCAGAAACCTCCAAAGCACATGGTTGAAGGAAGAGATGGAGAGACGCTGATGCTCTTGCTCCTGTTTTTACCTGGCTTAACCTTGTTACTGTTTAACGGTTATGAAAACATTTTTGTGTCAGGTGAATGCTACATCAGAAACCAGTGCTGCTCAGGCAGAGGAAAATAAAACATTCTTAAACAAAACACAGGGCTGGGGAACCGAGAATGCTTTGAGAGTGAAGCCTGTGTTGACTTAAAGGGGAAAGCATGGTGGATAAGGAATCAAGTTGAGGCAAGCATTCATTTTACAGTGCATTTAAGACACAGAGAGCCCTTGTCAGAGTGGCACCTCCTGCCATGGGCAGATGCCCCCATCTGCTCTCCTCATTATGCGGCTTCTAAAATCTTTCCTGTCTGTTTCTTACATTCCCAATCCTTGCCTCTCATACTTTTCTAATCCTAAAGGGCATCTAATGAAGAGATTTCAATTTATAATTGCCTTCATTATCTATACCCCCAGCCCCACTTGTGACCAAGTCACATGATTTCATCTGTGGAATGGCTTGTAATCAAAGTTAGAGAACACAGACTGAACACAGGCTTCCTGTCCTTACTGTCCTTAGAGGGTGGTGGCAATGCTGGTCTGGAGATGTACTGGGCTCCTAGGAACAGACTGTCTCTGTGTCCTGCAAAGCCTGATGGTAATTGGGAGAAGAAATGCAGCTGTGAGAGAACCAAGTGTTATTTTCTAGAAATCAGGTGAAAGAACGGGATCCTGTGGAGAAAGACTGAAAACCAAAGAGAAATGGAAACAGCCAAGGGTGGGAATGAAAGGACGAGAGAGCGTCATTGTAAAGTTCATTCTGTCAGAATTCTGTCAGGCTTCAGGTTTGCACCCTAGATCACTCTGACCTGGTCAGTCTCAGTTTTGCCTGAGGAACTAAGAATATGCTAATTCTCGGGTTTCACTTCCAGGTGCTCTAAGTTGACTGGTCTCTGGGCAGGACTAAAAATAAGGCTGGCAGCAGTGTTTGACCTTTGGACACTGGGACACAACATTGTCATCTACAAAATTCATGCTTGCAAATCAAATTGCACACGCAATTAAATTACATGTGTAATCAAATAACACAAAAAATTATGATTAATCCCCCGCAAAATATTTTATAATGTTCAAAGAAAGTTTATGACTTGGGGTTGGGCCATCTTCATAGCTATTTTGGGGCGCCTTTGGCCCAAGGAACACAGATTGATGTGCCTGGCTTGTGTTTAAAGGCGTACTCTTCCTAGGTACTATTTCTAAGATTAAATGACATGACCTACATGGGTACACTTTGCACAAGTCTCTTCAGAGTTTGGTTCTTTAATGGCAGGATTACTAAGTCAATATTCACTGAGTTTCAAAGTCAAGGGGGAAAAAACACACTTGTGGACTCTTTTGGGGGAAAAGTCAGTATGTGGGCAAAAATCAGTCTTTGAAGTGTGTGTGTGTGTGTGCATATGTGTGTGTGCATATGTGTGTGTGCATATGTGTGTGTGCATATGTGTGTGTGCATGTGTGTGCATATGTGTGTGTGCATGTGTGTGCATGTGTGTGTGTGCATATGTGTCTGTGGGCATATGTGTGTGTGTGCATATGTGTGTGTGCATATGTGTGTGTGTGCATATGTGTGTGTGCATATGTGTGTGTGCATATGTGTGTGTGCATATGTGTGTGTGCATATGTGTGTGTGCATGTGTGTGTGTGTGCATATGTGTGTGTGTGCACATATGTGTGTGTGTGCATATGTGTGTGTGTGCGCATATGTGTGTGTGTGTGTGTGTGTGTGTGTGTGTGTGTGTGTGTGTGTGTGTGTGTGTGTGTTATTTGGGATAGAACCTAGGACCTCCACATGTTAACAAGTACACCACAACTGAGCTATGTTCCATATCCTCCTTTCTATTTTTATTTTAAAACAAGATTTTACTAAGTTGCCAGGGCTGGACCTGCACTCACTCTGTAGCTCAGGCTACCCTAGGACTTAGTGTATTCTATTGCTTCAGCCTCACACACCGTTGTGAGAGACTATAAGCCTGAGCCACTAGGTTTCCCTCTTGGTATTGATTTTTGAAGTTCAAGTTAGATGAGGAATAAAGACACACACACAAACATGCAGCAGAAAGAAGTAGCCTACATGCAGAATCCATCTTTCCTTTTCTCAACAGACACTTATGCCATGTTCAACCCATGTCTCATGTTGTTTCACTAAATGTGATGATTTACAAAAACTACACAGAGAAGGCTGAATTCGAAAAAATAAGACTGACCTCCTTTTCTGATGCTTAAAAGGTAGGGTGCTCTATTTAAACTTACATATCACTTTAAGAGCAAATCCATGAAAAGCCAGGTCCCACAAAGAAGTTCTCATAAATTGGTCAATCCAGAGACAAAGAAGTATGAGATTATGTCACAGGAAGAAGGTACCTGTGTAGGGCTGGGTAGGGTGTCATGTATCTTCTCAGCAAAGTTAAAGGTACACATACTGATGTGAAATTTCATTAGTGTTGATTCTTCAAAGCAAACAATGATAAAATGAGAAAAAAAATCTATTTTAATACATAGTAAGTATGAATCACAGATAAACCTATAGAATGCATTTAATATTTAATGTATTAAAATTGAAACACTCATATCTTCAATGTGAAATGACCCAGTTCCCTGTATTTTAGTAGCTGCTTCAAACCCTTACATAAATTTACAGTTGCATATGCAAATTTAAGGAGATTCTAACCCTTCCTAGACATGTCATTCCCTGCAATTTCCCTTCTCAGGAAGTTTATGAATCAAGAGTAGCTTGTGTAGAGACCCAGTACTCTAGTCCCCTGGCCACTGGAATTATTTTGTAGTAGAATCATTTATGAAAAAGAACAGATTTAAGTCCAGCTAAAACATATGTTAAGCTAGAGTAGCAGTTCATGGATATGGTCTGGTATCTGCTGTAGTAGTTCTAACACCTGAGCTTTAAATAGAAATACAGATTCTCGGGTTCCACTGGGACGTACTGAGTCAAAAAGTAAGAGAGGAATCTAGTCATCTGCAAAGTATACAGTGAATGTTGAAATTTGAGGACAGGCAGGTCATGAAAATGAGCATGTTGAGATTTTAGTTGCTCGACCTGAAGGGATACGTGAGTCAACTCATCAGAAGGAACTATTGGTATGGAGTGGTATAGAAGTGAGAACAAAGCGGCAACACACATAAAGTTTGCCAGAAGCACAGAACCAGGGACTTCTGGCCTGGAACTTGAACCCATAACAGATAGCTGTAGTAACATAAGAGATAACTGTGGGGTACGGTAGATATCATCTGAGGCTTTTCCAAGACACCTACTTAACAGTGAATATATTTACTTTAGTATTTTATAGAAAAGAGAGATTAAAAACAGCATAACCACACTGAAAGATACAATTTAAGTGTGGACAGATTTGTGATGGCTTGAGAGGAGCCCTCTACCTCCTAGTGATTTCTTGCCTTTATTTTCTGTGGATGTTGGGGCATCTTCCAGGGTGGGTGATTAAATCCTTGTCAAAGCTGATAATCTTTGCTTTGTTCTTGTTCACAGAGAGGCCAGCTGTGCTCCAGCTGTCATTATTAGCTTCATTTCCAGTGCACAAAATTGAAGGACTGTTGCAGGGAAACAAATAGACTCCAGGAAGAAGGCGTCATCCTTTTGAAACCTTCTTACCTTATCCACACACCTGGCCCAGAGATGGGAGAATTACAGGGATCCCGACTGAGAACTAATGTTATTGATTTCCTGCTAATCGGATTTTTTCTTGAGTCCAGCAACAGTCAAGTGTTTACAAGAATTCTCTTTTCAAAATAACTCCAAAGTCACTCCCAGCAGAGAAGTAAGGAACCAGGAAATCAATAATACAGAAACTGCTACTGAGGGTTCCATCTACTCAACGATGGAGATACTTATTTATAGAAAAACTGGCCACTCTAGTTTAGTGTGGTAATAACATGGTACAGCTCGTTCAAAGAGTGGCATAGTTGAACACAGCCTTGCATTATGCCCACTGGAAATGGTCTCTGTGAGCAAGAGCCTATAATTTAGAGAAACTTGCCATGAATGGTAAAGCCTGGGTCATTGTAACAGATATTTTTTTACCAGCTCTATTTGTGGGGAGGGCTTGTAAAAAGGAAGGAAAACGGGTTGCTTCAGGAAACCTGGAAGGGGAAGTGAGTTTTATTCTGATTTACCTACATGAGAGCTGCTATATACTCCATACAAGCGCTTCATGGCTGAACTTCTTTAACACAGAGACACACACACACTTAAAGAACTACTTCTCCACTGTCCTACCATGTACTACATTTCTTTATATACTCCTTGAACACTGGGGAAATACATCTTTTTTCTGGTTGAGGTGAAAAAATAAAATAAATAAAATAAAAATTTATTTTATCATTTTTATTAACATATATAGTTTTCTATATATGTAGGAAGGGAGAATGTGTGTTAGGGTACCTGCTCTAGGCCAGAAAATGTCATGTCCCAAGAAGCTTGAGTTACAAAAGATTGCAAGCCACCTGATAACGAGTTTGGAGAACTAAACTTGAGACGTCTGAAAGATCAGCAAAGGTCCCTAACTGTTGAGCCATCTCATCAGCTCCTTTAAATATACTTTTTGATTTTAGGGATTACCACTGGTGGACATCAGTTTCCTGATTCGAATGTCAAGCTATTTTTCAGGGGACTCCTTGGGACACAGTACTGTTGACATTCTGTAACATCACATGAATCTTCGTCATTGCTGATGAAATTAATGAGTATAGATTGTGACTACTTCAAAACCATCTCCAAGGACTCCTGCGGCAACTTCTCAGAATTTTAACAATCATAATCAAGGGAATATTTGTGTGACACTGGGAATCCATGGGGTCATATCTCTGCTATTTTGAGTTTCTCTCAGTCATGGTAAAGCAGGTCTGAGGATAACAGTTGCTCAGTGAAATGCTGGTCAAGATTTGAAACTTGGTCTCCCAGGAAAGTAGGGCTGGTTTACATAAATTATGTGATGTAAAAACACTCCCACATGACTGTTTGAAGCATGAACAGAAATTCTCTGGAAGCAGACTTTTTGGAAAAAAAAAAAACAAAAAACATACTATTGTGTAGTATTTCCAGAATACAGATATAAATGAATGGAAACACGTCTTTGGTCTATGTGTGATCAAGAAATATGGTAAACTTATTAATAAGTGATAAATGTTGGGTAATTCCTTTGAGTTTAAAATCAACCATACTGGCTAATATGATTTAATATTTTTAAAATGATTGTGTTTGTCATACTGCTCGAAAATTTTCGCAAAGTATCAACTTGACTCCTATGACCCAGTGGTGAGTAGTCAGCTACAGCACACCACTGGTTTTCTGGAAAGTAGAGGTTCTTTTTTCTGCGAATGAAAAAAGACTCCAAGTGACATTATAATCTAGGTTCAGTGAACAGCAGAGGATAAAGTGACCAGTTGTAGACTGAAGAATAAGCCCCAGACAGTCAGATTCTAGCCTGAAGGGCAGAGATCACATTGGGTGATTGGGGACTACTGTTGACCAGTTGAAAATATTCTTTGTTGGGGAGTTCTGATACTACTGTCCAGTGGCTTGGAAGAAAGCAGCTGGACCTGAGATATGGCTCCATTCTTTATGCAAGATAGTGAACTGCACCCTTAGATGATGACCCTGGTTCAATCACTGTTTGAACACGAAATCCCTGACAGATTCCTGTGTCAAAGCTTGGTTGCCAACTGGTAGTATTATCCTTGTTGAAGGCAGTAGAAACTTATTGGAGGAATGAAATCATTGGGAATGGGCTCTGTAGGGATGTTTCTGCTCTTGAGCTCAGTATTTTCTCTCTGACTCTTGACCACCATAATATAAAGAACTTCCTCTGCCACATTTTCTCACCACTGTGTTGTTCTGCCTAAGATGATATCAAGAAACCATCAACAGAGAGTGCTTCCTGAATCCAAAAACCGAAATAAATCTCTCTTGTCTGAAATTGTCTTCTTGAGTATATTGACCATAAATCTGAAAGAATAAGGAACACACTTGCGTACAAACACACACACACACATGAGAGAGAGAGAGAGAGAGAGAGAGTTTTAAAGGGACCCATTAATATGTCCTTGTCACAATGAGAGAACTAAGATAATCGTTTCCTTATTCTTCCAGTACTCTGGCTAAAAGTCATAGCTTCATTTGGATTCATCTCTCATCTCCAAGCCTATCTCATGATAAATCTTGGTATCTCTTTCAAAATATATCCAGAAACTGATATAACATTTTGACTAGTAAGAAGACTACATTTTACTTTGTTTTTTCGTTTTGTTTTATTTTATTTCATTTCCTGCCAGAATTCCAGCTTCTTAAGTTTATAACAATGCTTGACATGGAAAGCCTAAATAAATGTGATCTAAAGAAATAGATACTGATAGATATTGTTGTGGTCTGAATGTACCTCCCTTCCAGGAAAGGGGTAATAAAAACCTCATGTGAATGAAACTTAATCCTGACGGAAGCAGTATTTGGAAGTCTAGCACTTGTGAAGATGCTTATGTCACCAGAGCTGATGATTAAATTAATGCTGTCATAGACGTTTTATCAGAGAGTTGGGAACCTGTAGGTAGAGATTTTGTCAAGATTTCTGGCTCCCAAATAACCACATGGAGACTGGAGACTCTTATTAATTAAGAAAGCTCATCTGATAGCTTAAATTAACCCATTTCTATTCATCTGTGTGCTCTCCTAAGGTTCATGAACATTATCTACGAACTTTCAATGCTAATTCTTCTGTACTTATCTGGGTACTCCTGGGATTCTGCCCTTTTCCCAGCATTTGCTCTGTCCTCAAAATCATGCCTAGATACTGGTGATTGGGCTTTTTCTTAAATTAATAACAGTAAAACATTTACCCAGGATTATCACAGAGTCTTCCCCCACCCCCAATCAAATCTGGTCCATATAAACCTGAAATGAATCCACAGCCTCTCATTTCCTGTGGAAATAAAATAATAACCTCTTCACCAAAGCAACACACCTTGTCACTTCCATTTTGAATTTGAGGTATTTTTAAATTAAAATGTATACGTGGGTTTAATCTAGCAGTATTCATGATGAAATGTCTCTTAGTAGCTATTATTTATCAGCAATAAAAACTTAAAGATAACAAATAACATACAAGATCCAGACTCTGTGTATTTCCTATCTTTCACATGAATATATATATAATACAAAATATAAAAACAAAGTTATATATACATATAAATAAGAGTTACTCTTTCTTTGAGAAACTTACTTCATTATTTTTAAACTTTTTAATTCTATGACCATATATACTCCTTTTTTATTTATCTTTTATTTCACAAATCTATGCATATTTTTAAATACATTGTAACTACTTTAGAGGTTTCCTTAATTTGGATCTGTCTTTATTGTGTATTTGTAGCCTTTTCTGTTTGCATGAGCAAAATCTTAATTCTGACATGCAGCTTAGCTCATGGCATGCTGGCCAGGTTCATGCAGGGGCTCAAGCCTTTAGGCAGATGCTGGGAAATGCCTCTTTGTACTGCCTCCCCTGTGAGAGACTAGAAGACTAGGGAACTGTGTTTGACTTCTGTTGAATGAATTCTGGTAGTACTAAAGGAAACTCAGAGCTAGATTGGTTAAAGGCTGGAATATCAAAGAGAGGAAACACCACAGTCAAATCTCACCCAGCTGTCTTCCAGCTTCCTCAGCCTTGCTCCTCTTCACTTCTACTGCATGAATCTGTCTTCCTACACTTGCCTTAAATACCTTCTTCGCCCAGTCAGTAGTCTAAATGAGTACTTTCTTGCTCAGTGGCTATTTTCATTACAAAGAAAATAAACTCTTTAAAGAGTTTCTTTGATGTCCATAGTCTTCTTTGAGGTAGATTGGTGCTTCCAGGAACACATGTCCCATTGTCTTAAAAATAATAAGAACCTATGTTATTAAATTATCTTAAATGCCATATTCTATGGATCTCTGAAATGTTTAAAGAAGATCTGTTCATCTAAAATATATCTGATCATGAAAACATATCTAATATGACTATAAGTTTGATTGTTTAGCTACTAACTTGCATTTCTTTATATCCTAATTAGTTGGCAATAATAACTTTCAGGGACTAGCAATTTGTCTTAAACTGTTAGGTGAACTGTATAGATACAATACCTTGAATAATAATCTGTGTGTGTATAGTAACAAAATTAATCTCAACTTTATATTAATATACGCAATTTGTATACAATATACAAAAAATTCAATCCATTATGAAATATTTAAAGCTAACAATTGCTTTTGAAAAGTAAATTCAATAATCTACTCTTATATCCTATCATATCTGTATCCCCTATTTTCTTTCTTTTTTAAAAACAAGAAGCCTGAATCTAATCTCTCTTGTTTAGTTTTTTCCTAACCATAACCAATAACAATTCTTAAGTAATTACCCTAAACAATGACAATCATCCATAATCTATTGAAAAAACCAAACCACCCACCCTGACTCTTGAGAATGTGGGTGATAGATAAATTTACTTCCTGCTGTCTAGGGGTAGATCCTGAAAAAAAGAAAGTTTTGTTAATTGTCAAGTCCTGCAATAGGTAGTTGTATCATTTGTTGTCCAGTATCTGAATAACAGGAAAGTTGTCTCAAGTCCTGGCTAGAGTAGTCTATGAAGTTGGTTCATCTCAGCTAGCCACCTAGAAATTATCCTGAGCAGTCTGTAGTTCAAATCTGATCTTTGGATGGTGTTTATCGCCTAGTGGCTTTGTAATAGTCCATGTGAAATCATCATTGTGGGGCCCCATCTTCCTTTTAGATACTTCAGGTTTGCAATTAGGCCTTGTCATGGATCACTACAGAAAACTGATGAGACTAAAACCCAACGTATGGAAACTAAATAAAGCCTTTTTCTATACTTAATTAGTATTCTATATGAACATCAATATCATGACAAAGTTTAAATATATATGCATAATCTTATACATTTTAATGTAAATATTTATTTGGCATAAAATTAGAAAGAATAGAATGGTTCCTATTTTTAGTTATTCTTTTGTCCCTTATCAGGTGGCTCTTTTAATATGATATAGAAATTTTGCATTTTCCTTTAACAAGTATGCTTTGGGTTTAGAGGAGGAGAGAGCCACACTCCAACTCTAAAGCCAGCTTTAAATTATAATTAAACTAGGACTTTAAAATTTCTTACAAATAAAGACATATAGAGGTTAAGCAATGAGATTTTGCCCTGTAGAGTATACTGGTATCAATAAGTCCAATATTCCTTTGCTTGTAAATTTTTCTGAATAGCCTCCCCTATGTTTTAGATATCTAGATGGCCAAGGTCTTTTAGCTTCTTGAAGATGGGTATTTCTAGCTTTCTGTAAAGACAAAAACAAAAACCTGTCAGAACCTTTTGTTTTTCTTACAACTTAAAGAATTGTAATATAGGTAGATGAGCCATCAATTCTTATGTTCATGAGTCTTTATTAATTCATATCCATAACTTTTCTTCATCTATGGAAACAAAAGAAAAATCCCTTCCCCAATGTAGCACATACCCTGGATTCCATTCTGAGGTCAGTACATATTTGAAGTAGACAGGCTGATTTAGCTCAGTTGATTTATCTATAGTTCGGTGCCTTTCAGCAGCTGTTGCTCCTTTCTCATCAGCATTGAGAAAATTCAAAGTTAATAAAGCATTATGTATTCTATTTCTAAGGGTCTTTGTTATTCCTTTCTGTTTATTTAGCATATCCTTTAGAGTTTGGTATGATCTCTCTATGACTGCTGGCCCTATAGGATTGTGTGATATACTTGTATTATGTTTTATATTTTAACAAGAAAACCATTGATTCATTTTAGTAGAGACATATGGTGAAGCATTGTCAGTCTTAATTTGGACAGGTATTTCCACGATGGCCATAACTTCTAGCAAATGTGTGATAACAGAATCAGCTTTTTCTGAACTCAAAGCAATTGCCCATTGAAATCCTGAAAATGTATCTATTGTATGATGTACATGTCTAATTTTCCTTCAACCGAGTTCTATTTTTGTTACTTTCTACTAGCAAAGGAGGAAATATCTCCCGCTCTTGATTCCTTTCTTGATACAGATATAAGTTATAATATCTTCATCAAAATCAAAATTACTATGACTATTTACCAAGATATAAAGTGTTAATACAGTATCTTATGTGTGTTAATTACTCACTCAAGGTTATTGTTGACTATTATTATTTTAGGAGCTATTAAAAATTAAAAATCATCAGCTAATGCATATGTGATGGATTACTAATGTAATGTAGATTTCTCCATCTAGACACACTTTCCAACTTCTGTACTTCACTGCAATTCATGAGACTAATACGGACTTGTTCTATTCCTGGCTTCTTCATTCCTGGACTCCTCACTGGGCTACTAGGAGCCCTGATGGAAGCTGGGATCTATCGCTTCATCGTTTTCTTCTCCCTCTATAAAAATATAAAAAATAATAATAGATAAAAAACATGGCTTCTATCAGATGTCTACTTACTCTCTAGGACTAGGAATTGATAAGCCTACTGTCTTCGTACTGATGGTTGCCTGCTGTTTTGAGCTCTAGAAACACTATCATAGTTTGTGTTTCCCCTCTCAATTTTCTTATTAATAGTCCTTTTATTTAGTTTGGAAGTCATGTCCACTTCCGTCCTGAAATGAAGTTGTTGAAATATTTGTCTTAATATTTTGTAAAGTTATAACACACATGCCTTAACCTACATGCTTATTTGTCTCTAGCAACCAGCAATGCAAAATACACAGATAAAAAAATAAAAAAAAAAAAACCAATAAACTCCCCATCACTATTACAGACTTAAACAAACAAATAACAAAAGGCCAGTGCTATCTAACATCTAAATAACCCATAGAAGCTGCAAGATCAACCTCTCTGCTACTGCTTCATCATCTCTCCACCTCCTGTATGGCTATGCGTTATTAAGAATACTACTACCATGTTGGCTACACGTGCAAAACTTCATGTCATTTGATCTCCTTACATATCCACAAAAAGAGAACAGGAAGTAGCACAAGCAAGGAAACTTGATGAT
This sequence comes from Phyllotis vaccarum, assembly GCA_033318265.1. Lineage (NCBI taxonomy): Eukaryota > Metazoa > Chordata > Mammalia > Rodentia > Cricetidae > Phyllotis > Phyllotis vaccarum. Next base: position 124,909,710 of record JARWLC010000004.1, on the reverse strand, counting down.
GTAGGTGGCATCATTCATCTGGGTACCATTTTATTCCTTCCCAACATTCTCTATCTATAATCATATCTCCAGTCATAAATCACTATCTGAAAAATATTTTACTCTCTTGAAACTTTAAAACAGAGATGCATTCAACAAAAATAGTCAAAAACAAATGGTTAGACTATACATTTATCTTACTGTTTCTTTTGAGCATCCAGTAGCTCTTGGCACATACTAGCCAGTGAGTGCTTGAATAAAAGATAAATAATAAACAAAGGAGAGATTTGTAGAATGAATTAGCTCCTGAATATTGTTTTTTCTTGATCTGTATGACTCAAGTTAAAAACACATCAGTTTAAAAGGGGCTGGCTAAAACAAATGAATTATTTTCCTCTTGATTATATGTTATTTGTTTAACCTTTAATAAACATTAGCATCTCTCACCAGATTAAAAAAATATGATCATATGCTGAGACCTACTTTGAAACTGGAGTTCCATAGGATTCTATCTCTGTGACTCTCTCAGTTCTAGGAAGCTTCCCTGAGCTCCACATAAAAGCCCTTACTATTTTCACCTGTTTGCTTAAAGTGCCAGCTGTTTCCAGTGGCTAGCTGTAGTGCAGTGACTCATTTGAAGGCCTATCAAACCTTCTCCTGGAGATAATTAATGTTAGTGAGGCATGGAAGAATCAGCTTGAACCACTGGTAGAAGTTTCAGTTTCTTTTCATAAAAAATAAAACTTCTAAACTTGATCATGTATGAAAGCAATATCTTCCCTTCCAAAAAAAAAAGGAACCAGTAAAAATAACAATAATAGTGACTGCCATAAAAGTATTCATAATGTGATGGGGCAAGTCAGGGCAAGTAATTGAGATTTGTGTTTGTTATACCATGGGTCTGCCCTAATGGGTTCATGAGAATTGACTACAGTGTGCAAGCAATGGTTCTGAAGAATGAGTTTATTGATTAATTCATAAAACATATGGCCAATTTCCTCTGTCAGAAATATTTATGCAAAGGAAAACAAAGAATAAATAAATGGCATAATATTGAACACTGTTTTGAAGTAGATCAGAAAGGTCAACAAATTAGGTTTTCATTGATCTGAAAAAGAAGAAAGCCCAGTTACATCTCAGGCACATTTGTAAATGGGTAAGGTTAAATTGGAAATGAAGACTTGGGCTTTCATGGGAAGTCAATAACTGTCCACGATGCTTTTCTCATGCTTTTGTAAACTTTTCTAACCCTTTTGCAAATTATCACAATTCTGCTTTGCAAAGTTCATAGTGGAAAATTGACAAATGTGTTCCCTGGGAATAAATTAACATATTTATATCTTTCTGTTGGCCTGGGGTGTGCTGTCAAACAACTCCCAGACTGTCCTGCTTTAGTTCAACATTTAATTGTACCCTGGACAGGTGGACTGCTATCCCCATGGCTCTGTGATGTGGTCTCTTTGATCTTGTTCTACTTTCATTTCAAAATGCACTTTTAACATGACACTTTTCTTCACCAGATAAGAGGGTGCAACAGGGGTAATCTACTGTCAGCAATTAAATTCACCAGCCAGGAAATGCTACATAGTACCTGATGTCCAACAAGGAAATTGGACCCATCCCTGTTAACATAATAGAGCTATGAGATTTTGGTTCACTGTGATTGAATCCCCATACCACCAAAGTCAAAACTAGTCACCCCTTTGTTTAACTGGCCTTTCTCTCTACCCTGAAGCATGCTAACTTTGACAGAACGTCACAGTAGGAAACTGACTCTGAGCCTCAGCAATACACAATTTTCCAGGCTTCACTTACCCACTTTTTTCAAATGAGAATAGGCTTGTGAGACTGCAAGAGGCACTACATGAAAGTGCTAGCATTGGATGAACACACAATGAAAGGTAATCCCAGGGCAAAGCTGCTGTACTTACTCATTTCACATCTTTTCTCTCTCACTGTGGTGCCTATGAGATGTGGAGATTGGGCAACAGTGTCCTAGGATTGTACTGGAGACAAGAAAGTGTCCAGTATATAAGCTCGGTGTGGTGACTATGAAGTCTCTAGATCTTATAGTGAATGTTTCTGACCCCTGAAAATGTTACTCTCTGATTGTACTTTAGTGGGAACTTTGCAACTTCTATGGATGTGGCAGTGGTAGACAAGAGGCAATTGAATACTTCAGAACTGTTTTAAAACTGCTTTAAGTTTGGTTGGAATATAAATAACATTTCCTTCAGCTCTGGAAAGAGAGCCTACATAAAGCTTCACCCAAAGACAAAACTGGCCTTCTCAACTTTCCCTCCAAAATAAATAAAAATTTGATAGACAAAACCTAGTATCATTTATTGAATTTGGGTAAAATAATTATATGAATGATTATATCCTTGTTATATACACAGGATGAAAATGAAAAAAAAATACAGATTTGCCTGGACTTTAAAGTGGTCTAATTTGTCAACAAACTTTTAAAGATACAGCAAACACAAAGCCCACAGATGATTCACAAGCCTTCATCCTGCTTCTTGCCTGTGTATTTTCCAAAAGAATCATGTCAAATACAAGTAGTGTACTCATGAAATATAAGCTATGTGTTTTCCTCCAGAACAATGACAATTTCTTGTTGCCAATATTTTTACTTTTTGGGGGGAGACAAGGTCTTGTGCAGTCCAAGCTAGACTTCAATTTACTATTAATAAAGAGGTAGATATGATAAAAGCATTTGGTCAAACATCAATCTGAGCATACAAAACATGAAGTAGAAGCACATAAAAGGGATTTCAGTTAGCAAAAAATGGTTGGAGTAAGTAAAATAAAATCAGTTTATCTGCTCAGGAGAATGAAGCAAAACTTCGTTGCACAGAGCTGTGAAATCCCAACAAGCATACAAAAAGACACGGTGACAGCAGTTTCAAAACAAGACATGAGATAAGAAGAAAGACTATTTAGAGAAATAATAGCAGAAAGATCTCAGAAAAAAGTTGATTTTGAAAACAAATCTGCACATGTAAGAAGTCACATGGAAACAAGTACACTACAAGCAAAGAGATTCATACCTCCCCGTCCTGAGACTCAAACAGCCGGCCAGTCCTGTGAAAGATAGAAGAAAGAACTTGTCCTATGTACACAGATGGTTTCCGTCGAGTTCTCACTATAAACTGTCGAGCGTAAAAGAGTGAGATGATATATCCTAAGTGCTTTGAGAACACTGGGCAGATAGCTCAGTTGTGAAGGTCTTGCTGCTTTCTACGTGTGAGAGCTAAGATTTGGATCCCTGGAAGCCACACAAAGCAAGATGAGTATCCAGCATCCAAACGCCCAGTGTTCTTCTAGGGATATGGGAGGGTAGAGACTGGAGAATACTCAGAAGCTCAGAAAGCCCCTGCTTTGAACAGAGTACTAAGTGTACATATGACACATTGTTGCCTCTGGGGTGGGCAGTTGAAAGTTGTGGACTCAGAAGCCTTGACTAGTGATGTCATTGTCCGTGCGTGCACTCCTGACTCAGTAGTTCTGGGGGCCCAAAGTGGTCTTTCTCAGGGGCCTTTCCTAATTCCATCCTATTTGAAACTCAGAGACCCTCTCCATTTGATTTAATATTGTTTACTATCTCACTCGTAGTTTCCCCTACCAGTCTTCAGTCGGGGCGGGGGGAATAGAAAGGAAGGGAGCTAGGAAGAAGTAAAGGTCGAAACAAAAAATGGAAGAACAGAAAAAGTAAAAAAGGAGATAAAGGAAGAACGTAAGAAAGGAGAGAGTAAATAAAAAGGAAGGGAAGGAAAGAGGGAGGGGGAGAGGAAAGGGGAGGGAGGGGGAGAGGGTGGGAGGGGGAGAGGAAAGGGGAAGAGGGAGGAGAGGAAGGAGGGAGAAAGGGGAGGGAGGGGGAGAGGGAGGGAGGGGGGAAGGGAGGGAGGGAGGGAAGGAGGAGAGCTAAACCAAAATAAAACCCAGAGCCTTTTGCTCGGGAACGTCTGAGTGAGGCAAGGCCTCTGTCATCATCCCTGATGCTTCTTCTCCTGGAACTCTGACAGAAAATTGGAAACCTGGGAGGTTTAGCCCTTTTCTATGAAGCCTCTTGCTTATATAACCACAGTAAGTGACGGAAGACTTTAGGCTTTTTTGATTGATCACTTAGACGCCTGCTAGGTCAGCTCATTCCAATCCAGCCTGACCATATGGTGTCGTGATAATGATGAAATCCCACCTGCTTGTGTGAAGAGAAATGTAGAATGTACGTCACAAATATCTAGCTAGGCTTTATGATAAAACCATGCAATAAACTATGACTAAAAATGAACGTCTATGAGTTGATAAAGACATCAATTAAAAATGGACTGCTACTAATTGTGCTTAATGGTTAAAAACTGAATTATCACTTTTTTTTTAACACGGCATTGAATATTCTGGTCAGAATAATTTTATTAAAAACAACAAAACCAGTGTTTCACTTGGATCTAAAAGCTGACCTTTGCCCACTTGTTTGAGGCCTATAGTACACTGAGAAGATGGAATCAATAGGACCTAGGGAAGGTGAGTCACTGAATTTATTTTCTTGAAGGAAATATTGGGACCCCCCTCCTTTACTTCACGGCCATCCTGAGGTAGACAGATCCTCCCTCAGCAATAGTTCTGACTGGTGTACTATGGCATCACAGGCTCAAAGCCTCCAAACTTGTCAGGCATACAACCTTTTTATGTTGATTATTGTGAATACTTTGTCCAGTGAGTGAAAATCAGGACCAAAACAAGGAACCCAGACTAGGAGGGGGAAGTAAAGTTAGCCATTTTAAAGTATTTCTTAATTTACAAGTGTGTGCCAGCACACTAGTGTGAGAGCACATGAGTTCAAGATCTGAAGAGGCCAGAGAGGGCATCAGATGGTCTGGTGCTGGAAACAGAACTGGGGTTTGTTGCAATGGGGTTTCTTGGTCCCAGGCGGCCAGAGGCCCAGACCCTGCCGCGCCAGATCCCTTGGCCACTCGCCACTGCTGCTCAGGCCCCCAGAAATGACTCAGGCGCTTATATTAACTTCATGTTGTTTGGCCTATGGCTCAGGCACATTGCTAGCTAGCTCTTACATCTTAAATCAACCCATTTCTATTAATCTGTCTGCCACGTGGCCCGTGGCTCACCTGTGTTCCTTACATGTTGCTCCTTGGGCAGCTTGCTCAATCTGTCTCTAACTCCAACCTTCCTTTCCTACCTATTCTGATTCCTCTGCCTACTTTTTCTATGGTGCCTGTCAAGGGCCAAAACAGCTCCTTTATTTAAGACTGAGATTCACAGCATACAGAAAGACATTCCCACATCAGGGGTTCTGTGGAAGAATAGCAAGTCATCTCTGCTAATCCATCTTTTCAGCTCCAGAGGTCATGATTGTACAAATAGAAAATTTTGAGGAAAAATGTAAAAACTAATTGGCTTAGCCACATTTCTAGACATGTGATCAATCTGCAAAGATCCATTTATTTTATATGTTAGCAGCAAATATTACAAAAATTAAATTAAAGGTAGTAGTATCTACAGTATCAAAAGCAATAAAGCTTAGAAAAGTTAAAATATTATATACTTACACATTAAACTATTCTGGGAAGAGATTTCTTTTAAAAATAATTTTAAGATGTATTTATTTATAGACGTTAGCGCTCTATTTGCATGTATGACTACATGACAGAAGAAGGCATCAGATTTCACTATAGATGCTTGTGATCCACCATGTCGTTGTTAGGAATTGAACACAGGAGCCCTCGAAGAACAGCCAGTGCTCTTAACCACTGAGCTATCTCTCTAGCCCTTAAATTTTTTTAAAAAAACGATTTTAAATAAATATCGTATTTGTGGATTAGAAGACTAAATGTGGCGAAAGTGGAAATACTCTCCCATACTACTCTATGTGTAGGCTGAATTTTCGTATACCTGCAGTCATTCCCAAATAACTACTCAGAAACTTAATGTTAATTGTAAATGTTCAGCAAAGAACTCAGGCTTGTTTCTTGTTGTTAGAGTATATTTTTGTACTCTTTAATATTTGTCACTATAAATATTAACCAATTTTCCTCATTAAACCAATCTGAATAACAAATCTTCACAGTGTACAAAAGGATTATTCCACAGCATCTATGAGTATAGCAGGACCCCAGCCAAAATAACACCACTTTCATGTCAGGATACCAAGTCAGAGGTTCACAACTCCCTGTAACTCTAGCTCTAGGGCTCCAACGCCTCTGGCCTCTGTAGTCACCAGCAAACACATACACACAACCACACACAGACATGCACATAATTTAATAATAATTATGATGATGATAAAATCAATTCCAAACTCTATAAGACAGAAACTTATTTAAACACATGGAAAAACTTCATAGTACTATGAGAAAAAACAAATAATCCAATTAAAACCAGGAAAGGAAAGGTCAGATTGGACATTTCCTTACATAAGATATACAGTTGGCAAGAATGTGAAAGGATAGTCCATAAGACTAGTGCACACAAGACAGGCAATGCAACTTTCATCTCACAAGATGGACAGGGCTGGATTTGGAACTCAGTGGTTCAGCTCTTACATCGTATGTGTGTGGATTCAGTCCACTTCACCAGGGAAAAGGGTAAACAAATACATTTTATTTAACAATGTGAAGAAAAGAAGGAGAAATTTTGTAAAGTTATTGGGAGAAATAAAATTAGAAGATGCTATAGCAACCGTGGAGAACAGTTTCATAGCTCTTCAAAATCCTAATAGTTACCATAAGTTTGCAAACTTCACTCTGAGATAGAAACCTAAGTATACTAATGATTTGTATCTATCCAAAAATGTGTGCCCAAATGTTTATAATAGCAGTGTCCAAACTGTCAACAAGCAAAAATAATTTAAGTGTTGATCAACTAACTTGTAAGTGAATAAAAAGCATGGCATGTACACACATCATATGTTACATACTAAGAAAATACATATATGCATGAAGTAGAACATAGGTGAATCAGAAAAAATAATGCTTCAAGATCCAACATATCTAAAGCTTGAAAATTTTTGCTCAAGTAAAAAAAAAAAAAAAGACCATCTAGTATACAATTCTGTTTCCATGAAGTGTTAACGATAGGCAACTCATTGAAAACAGCAGTTCAGAGGCTGTGGGAACAAGGGAGACAAGAGGAACAGGGGGTATCTGGTAGTGCACGCAGCTTCTTTAGGGCCTGGTAAGATGCGTGAACCTCATATAGAGGTCACAAGCTCATAATCTTGTGGATGTTCTAGAAAGTATGAATCTTACCCTTAAAATGAGACTTTTATGGTATGAAAGGTATATCTTATTTTTTTCAAAAGCCTTTAGAAAGTGTGAAATTAAAACTAAATCCACAACAGCCCTATGATCTGGATACAAACACAATTACCATTTTTAAAATTCTGTTTCGGTCTTTTTTTCACATAAACACATTATACATACCACATATGTACACACATATGGATAAATGTATACATGCATATTTTGATGCAGTCAAGCGCAGATCATATCTATAAACCTAGTTTTCCCCAATGACATTTTATTGCAAATGTCATGGGTATTTAAGAACCAATCAGAATAGAGATTCTAAGAAACCCTTTTTCTGGAAAAATGTGTTTAACTTTGGGCCAATAGCACAGGAACAGTTCATCCACTGCTTGGCATCACACATAAAAATGTCTTCCAGGGTCAAGTCTTAATGCTGACCACAACTTTGAGGAGCAGGTACATTGAGTGGGGAGATTTACCAAGTACTCTGCTGTAAGAACACAGATATTTAGAAAATAATTCTTTCCCTCAACATTATGTTCTTTCACAGACACTAAACCAAACCTGTTGTCAAAGGCAGATAACAGGGTAATGATTAGCCACCTGCCATGATTATTTGGTAAGCTAGTGTTATATAGAAATATTGTATGTTGAACAATAAATACCTCAGGTACTATGCCTTTATATACTTTTGAGAAAATTATATACATATGAGAAAGTCCAGCCTAATTTTAAAAGTGTTTCTATTCCTGTTTATATTTCATTCAGAAGCTAAAACTATACACTATCTTTTCTAAGTATGTAATGGCTCCATAGTCTTTATTTCTTAATAAAAATGAGATATTAAGATATAAAATTAAAATAAGAAAGTACTAAGACCCTTTCTGGACACTCCATGGTGCTGAACAAAGCAGAAGTTCTCCATGAAATAGGTCACAAGTATAGGAAGTAATCCAAGTGTTTTAGAGCATGCTTTAGCTTAAACATATACTATAGGTGATTGTCATTGGAAAGCCTTCATTCAATACTTTGTTTTATAGGCTTCTGATAGTAATTGATTCCTTACCAGTTATGCTTGGAGGATGGAGGATGGTTGGATTTTTTTAGAAAAGGCTATGGAGACACCTTTAGTTAAATTTACTCAGACCCACCCTGCAACTCAGTGGCAGCTTGGAAGCCATGTTCATTAATTCACAGGCTGGTTCTCCTGCTGTAGTTACAGAGCCTGTATAATGGAGCTTATAAAAGCGATTTTATGTGAGGTGACTAGTTAGAAAAAATATGACCTTTCAAATTATATTGCCATTTTCCACATAAAAGCCTCAGCCAGCCTCTTAATTCATGTGACCTTTGGAAGCTGTAAAATCACTTCCCAGGAAGATTCGATGTGGATTTGATTGGGGGCCTGTTTTTCTGACCTAGAGTGAGGAAGAGCCAGCCACCCACTGCACAGGCCAGTGGATCAGTGAAATTCCCTCTCCCTCAGGGTAGCTGTGTGTGTGTGGGGGGGGGGGGCAATGCTCAATCCCCTGGAAGCCATCTGAGCCCTGCAATGCATTGCTATGCTGGCTGTGCTAGTCACTGGAGGACATACTGAAGAAAGCTTTTAGTGCCAGATGCCTGCCTGAGGATATTCCAGAGATGTTGACAGACACAGGACTTTATAAGTAGCAATGCTAAGATTATGCAAGCATGAACGTTAGGCCAGCATGAGGAAAGTCTGTATGATAGAATCCCTCTCAGTTCATAATGAAGTTTTATATGAGAGCCAGTGAGTGACCAGATGAAATAAGAAAACTTGAACTTGGAAAATACTCTGTAATATCTTAGAATTATACTTTGATTTTTAAAAATATAGTTACTTAACCCTTGACCTGCATTACAGGAAACACAACAAAGTTGAAGGTATGAATAAATTATCACTAACCTGTTAAATTTTTTTTGTTGTTCTCTCTTTTAACTTTATATTTTATTTTAATAGCTATTTTGTTCTTTCTTGTGGTTCAAATAAAATGTCTTGTATATTTAAATAATAAATAAAATATCTTGTATTTAAGTAAACTATCTTGCATATTTAAGTAAAAATCTTATATCAGTAATTGCCCGTAAAAGTTTTCAAATTTATCATCATCATCGTTATTTATGATGATTATAAGATCTCAGTACGTATCCCTGGCTGTCCTGTGACTCACTTATAGAGACAAAGTAGACCTCTAATTTCACCTGCCTCTGCCTCCTGAGTGCCGTCAGTGGAGTTGTGAGCCACCATACCTGGCCCTCCACTGCCTTTCTTCATCTTTCACCTGAGTGATTTCTTACTATATACATATGTACTTTATTTACTTCCTTTTACTCTTTGACAGTTTCTTATATTTGGGGTATTTTCGCCACCCACTCATTATACTCGTGCTTCCCTCTTTTCCATTGAAACCCACTCAAAGAGTACCCTCATATTTTGATGTTTACTTTGCAACTGAGTCCAATTGTGGTGGCTTGTATGAGCATGAGTTGGGAGTTACTTATTAAAACATGGAAATTTTACCAGTGTCTATACTAAAGAAAATGACACCCTGTCTCCCAGGACCCATTATCTGCTCACAGTCTATCATTGACAAGTGGGGCCTCATGAGCATCTGTTCCGTATATGGTAAAATGGTGATGGAGTCAATCTTATGCAGGATTTGTGTAGGTAAGGAAAGTTACTGTGAGTTCTTGAGTACTGTGATCCTACTGTACACAGAAGATATTACCCCTCAACTCTCAGAATCTTCTATGTGCCCCTTCTTCTGTTCTTTTCTGAGCCTTGGGAATGGGGTCTTGTTTAGGTACGAGCACCCCAGGGTTACTCTTTCCCCACACTTTGACCAGTTATGAGTCTCTATTAACCACTGAGGACTGCAAAAAAATAAGTTTCTCCAAGGAAGACTGAGGGAGAGCAGCTCCAAAGCTTTTAATCCTACTTGTGATCTCAAAACATGTTAGTGTTTGCCTCACATGACTACAGATGCTGTGAGACCCTCATCTTAAATTTTGTAATACATTCCAATATACAAATGCGCTGTCAATTATTGAATTATTCAACTATCAATTCACTTAGAGCTTTTCATTTCATGACATTAAAAAATGACCCTCCATGCACTCAGGAGGCAGAAGCAGGTGTACCTCTGTGAGTTCAAGGCCAGTTTATTTTTCATGCTATGTAGAATGTTCCAGGCCATGCCTCATAGACCCAATAAAACAAAAAGATACAGTTAGCACGTGTTGCTAAAAGATTTGTATGCATGCCAGTATGTGGTGTTGCTTGGAATAGACAAGTTACAATGGATTTTAAAGTTGAAGGTACATATTACCACAGCCTTCTCCAGGCATATTGCAGTCTCTCTATATCAGTAAACATTAAATTTGAACTATGAACCAAGAACTCACTGTGTTTTCACTCGAATGCCACTGACATTCCGAAGATTTCTTGGTTAATAATCATTGTCTTTAGTAACACCCCAGATTCATCTAAGCTATGGCATGGAACTTTGAACAGGAGATAACAGAGGATTACATAAGAACGAGGCACAGTAAATGATGCTCTCAGCTCTAATGATTCCCAGAAGGTCTGGAAACCTTTTAATCCTGTGTTCTATTCCCTTAAAGCTTAAAACAATGTTGGAACACTATTGTGTTATCTGAAGGGGCAGTTTTTCAAGATGTCCTTTTACAGATCCTGATAATTTAGTAGATGAACTTTCTTACCTGGGGGTACAAAGTGTTCTTTTATTTCAAGGAAAATTTAAAACCCTAAGTCTTGATACCCTTCGAAGCATCCTGAGACAGTATTTACCATATGATTATTGTTTTTATTTCTGTAATTCTACACCTGTGGCAGAACCTGGGTCTCATATATGTCAGGTGGCTTAGCACTGGGCTACACTGTGGCCCTGCTCAACTGTCTTGTGAACGATTGGTCAGTTGCTGAGCTCAAAATGAGTAAGCTTGTCTGATTCTGTTCAGTCCTTTCTGAGGCTAGAAAAAAACTATTCAGACAGTCGGAGTCAAGGCATGGAGATGAAGGCAGATGTAGAACAAGACCAAAACCACAAGCCTCTCTAGCTTGCTGGCTGTGGAGGATTCCTGAGTGAGGTTGTAAGCTATGCCTCCTGCAGAAAGTGGCAAAGAGCCAGAGGCAGCACCACCAGGAAATACAAGCAGCAGTATGGGCCCTGTTGGTGTCTGTTTGCTCAGGCCTCTTTGACTATCATGAATGCTTTTTATGGAAAGCAGATAAACAGTTTGCGTCACTGTGGCCATTCTCTTTATCAGAGTAGTGCAAGAGTCTATGAACTGCAGATGTCAAGCTGGTATATGCTAATGTGTAATTGTGTAATCACTTTACACACACACACACATTCACACACACTGAAATCTATTCTTCAATGGTATGATTTTTTTTTAACTGAATCAGATAGAAAGACACAGCTATTTAGTAGCTGTCCAGAGGAGTATCCATGGCACCTTCCTTATGAAGCCTTAATATTTCAGATCATCATCTATGTCCTTTCCAAACTCAATACATGTGTAAACACTTGACTCCTCACCACCTGTCCTGAGCCACATCACGGTGTGAGAAAGGCACTAAAGAAGGATGTACAAGAAGAGAGGTCTTTTCATTCTCTAAGTCCCACCTTCTCTTTCTTGCTGTTTTGAATCCTTATCTTTTGTTTTCTTCTTTGTTACCTATCAAGTTAAATAACAGGGCTGAACCCTGGGAGAACTGGGTGTGTAGGGTATCCAACGGAACAATCCACCGCACGGCACTATCTCTTCAATCACCCGTATCTGACTACTATATTTAATTAGAAGAGTATCTGATTCAGAGACAGTTAATACATGCCCAGACTTCTCTCTGTGTGTGTCTCTCCTATTCCATTTTTCCTACTTCTCATTTGTCTTCTCCATATCTGTCCAATTGTCCCAGACTCTAACATGGTTAGATTGTTTGCCCGAGTCTATTGTTTGAGAATTAATTGTCCATTGTGCCATTGCCTGATTAGAAAGCAGAAGATTGTATAAAGGCAGGGAACCCAGTATCATAATGGAAAGAGAGATGAAGTCATATTGTTGAGAGACGATATCACTCATCTCATGGTACCATTCCTCTCACGGGTAAAAATATGGAATTTTGCCTCCAAAGTTTCATCGTTAGATGAATAGATGAAAAGATGTGGTAGGTATATAATCCCAGTGGAATGCTGTTCTGCCTTTATAAAAGTAAATCCGCCATTTGAGAAACACAAGAATAATATTCGGCTAAGTGAATAAGCCATGAAATGAATGGCAAATACTCTATGATCTTAAAGTCTAAACTCACAGAAAGTGAGGATAAAGAAGAAACTGGAACAGGGAAGGGCACACTCATTTAGGAAATGGTTGGTCAAATGATACAAAATCCAAGTTAGATCAAAGAAACAAATTCAGAAGATCCATTGTACATAGTGGAGATTATGTCCAATAACAATAAATCATATATTGAAAGTTGTTAAGAGAGTATATTTAAATGGATTTATCATATAAAAAAATTGACTTGATTAGCTTGTTTCAGACATTCCATAATATACACATTGTCAACACACTTTGCATGATGATATATAACATAAATATACAGAATCTTTAGATTTTACATTAAAAATTAAAATAAGTAAAAACACTTTCAGTATCACTAAGACTGGGTTGTAGTTTTGCTTGTGCTCCACACAGATAACTTCTTGAAAGTTGGTAAATGCCTATCTTTCTCATCATTAAAATGCAATCAATTAAGTACCCAGAAAATGCAAACAAATCATCGTATGTATAATGAATACTAAAAATTATCAGACTCGGGGCCATTTCCCCTTTCTCTCTTCCTTAGCTTCATTCCTTTCTCCTTCCCAGAGCGTCTCTTATCTAATATATGGCATAGGCAAAATTCAATACACAGTTATTGACCAAGTGGAGTGACAATGCTCATGAATGGAACTTGTTTGTAAGATGCTCTTTGTGAACAGTCCAAACATTTGTTTGGCATGAGGACTCAGGTTTCCAGAATTCTCCAGGACAAAAAGAGTAATATAGAGGAGAATAATATTATTAGTGTCTTTATGTGTGGCTGTATATAATTAGACATATCAAGTAGCTATTTTCACCAGGTAGATTTATATTGATGCCTTATTCCTAAGACACTTTCCCACATTATGTTCTCCACGCTCAAAAGAGAATTATGAATAGCACGAACTCTGCTCACCTCTCTGTTATTTCCCATCACCTCCTTTCCTTATAGAACTTCAAAACCTTTAAATAATTCCACAATGCTGCTGCTCTTTCAATGACTTCACACAAGGCATACCCCCAATCCACCTCACCTTTCCCTTGAGCTAACTGATTATCTTGTCTGTTAGCAGCACCATCCCTTGCTCACGATGGAGGAAGCTTTTCCTAGAACCCTTGCCCTCCTCTGATGGTCTTTGGACCCTTCATTTTTAATTCACCACTTCTGTTTTCATTCTGTGCTCATTTCCTGTCTGCTGCTTTGGTTGTGGCCTTGTCTGCCCTGGGCCACTGTTTTGAGAGCCGCATCACTAACTTCTGCTCTCACCTGTTTCCCTAGAACATGCCGTAGTTTCTGACACAGAGCCAGGAGATGCTCATGAAGTATTTGTTAAAGGGATGAATGGGGAGGGTGTATGGACACACTTTATGATTTCACGTGTGTTTCGCCCCTGAAAGTGTTTCTCAAAGCTGCAAGTGACTCAACCTATTTCTTACAGACTTACTTTGTATAATCTGATAAACCTCTGAAAAAATTATCATTTTTCCATCTTAATTCTAGATGTCAAATTCAATAGTAATACCAAAAGAAGTTTCCTGTGTCAAAATAAAACCAAAACACAGCGAGAATACAGGGGGGATAGGAAGAAATTAACGGCAGGCTTCATGAGTCATGTAATGTGCTGCAGAAGTAATTTTCTGCACTGTTCCTGATTCCAGTTTCACCTACCTATGATTTTTTAGCAGTCATGTTTCTCTGGTTCCCTTCTCTTGTGGAGTTGTAGATACAGGTTCACTCCTTCTACAAGCACAATATGACTCATTCAACCTCTGACATCAGGGAGTTAACAAACAGAATAAAAGGTAACTAGAGTTCAATTGCTTTGCTGGTGTTTCTAGGTTACTATCTGGTAATCTCATCTTTCTTGAGCTTCTATTTAATAAGGCTTGGCGTTATCCTGATGTGTCTAGTTCTGTAATATATTGAGTCTAACAAAAAGGTAGCTATTCATAACAAAAGGAAGCCAGTGTTTACAAAGAGCGCATAATGACAAAAATGGGCGTTCTGAAGCAAGACAGTGTCTAGAAGTTTTATCTAACTTATTTAAATTCCTTTTCTTAACATACGGCTACATATATTTCTTCAAAAATATTATTGGTTCTTAATTGAATAAACAATATGTTTTCTTAATTAGTAAAATCTGTCACTATGCATTTATTTTTTTTTTAAATGAACTAACAGTGTCCTAGTTAGCTTTAACAGTCAAATTGACACAGCCTAGATCTGAGAGTAAACCCTGGATCAGAATGACCTGTGGGCATGCCTATGGAGGAGTGTCTTGATTGTTAATTGACCTAGGAGGTAATATCATTTTTAGGTACATAGCCTTATCTACTCAGTGCAAGAGAGCTAGATGGACATAAACAAGTCTACCAGCCAGCTAGCAAACAGTGTCCTCCATGATACCTCCTTTACTTTTTGGCTGTGAAGAAAGCTCCTTGGTCAGAGGTAATACTGTGTGGAATAGCAAGCTAGTCTGCCTTTACATTCCCATCATGACTGTGGCTTCTCTAGGATGGAGCATAATTGGGAACTGCAAACTGAATAACCCTTTTCCTTCCCTAATATGTTTGTAGTCAGAATATTTTATCATAGCAACAGACAGGAAGCTGGAACAAACACGAAGATATTGTTCCAAGAAAAATGTAAGAAGGATCATGCACAGACTGTCATAAAACATGAATTTTGAGATAAAAGCAGAATACAAAAATAACTGTGACTTTTTTTCCATTTAAGCTAAGCTAAAAGAACTACTAAAATAAACTTTAAAAATGAATGGGGTCATTCAGTTCCCTCACCTTGAGAGGAAATCAAACATTTTTAAAGCAAATTTAGGATAGGGCTTTAGGAAAGAAGAATTAAATGCTTAGAAATATGGACAAAGACCAGGTAGTTAAATCCTCAGAGGCTCACAATGTCTTAGGCAATGGTCTTAATGTAGCATTTAAATATTTGCATTTAATAAGCAAATCTCCAAGACACAGAGAAACCCAGGGAGACTTCAGGGAGAAGGTTGCCACTGAAGACTTCTTTATAGAGTACTAAGGCAATCCAGTCACCACCAAGATGAAAGTTTATTATAGAAAGCTAGACACACATGAGTGTGGATGGCTTTCTGAATTCCCCTGCTCATAACACATCTGAGACTATTTGATTAGCCTTAGAATAATACATTTCTAAGATAATATGACAATCACAACAATTACTACCAATGTCATTATTAGCATTTAAAATACTTTATTTTATATCCCTGAAGAAGTCAAAGTGGGTGAGGGGTAAATATGCTACAAACATATTGTATTCATGCGTGGTTTCTCTATTTCTGGAAAAAATTGTTATTAAAATATCAATTATTAAATATTAAGTATAAATAAAATTCTAGATACCCATTCAATTCCCAAAGTCAAACTATGTGAATATATTTCCATTTTATAGATGAAAATGTTAGGTTGAAAATAAGGCAAGGAAGGGATCTGAGGTTGTAGAGCCACTAAAGTCAGAAGGATTCATATTAGAGGCTGTTTTGCAGGAACACGTTATCCTCTCACAGTCAGAGTGAGTATATATTTTTGTTTCTTCAATTTTTTGAGATTATAATATGGTCACCTTTCTTTTCCTCCCTCCAAACCTCCCTTGATCTCTTGCAAATCCATGACCTCTTTTTCATTAACTGTACACACACACACACACACACACACACACACACACACACACACACATTTCCTAAATCTATAACTATAACCTGTTCAGTCTGCTTACTTGTATATATGTTTTCAGGGCTGACCACTGGTATTGGATATCAGCTGGTCTGCTCTTTCCTGGAAAAGACTCTCAGTCTCAGTTTTCCTTAGTTGTCTGTGGTTCTTTTGTGTAAGGCCTTGTGAGCACCCTCATGCACCTTAACATATCTAATGTCATCTTCATGTTCAGCTCCTGTCTAGGCAGGTTTCCTGGTGAGGCTTTATAGATGTAGTTTCTTATATTCCTAGGAAACACAAGCTTTCAGCAAATTCCCAGATCTTTAGGCCTTTACAATACTTCCTCTTCTTCTTCCACAATTATCTCCCTGAGCCTTGGGTATAGAATGTTGTAGAGGTATCAGTGGTGACTGTGCTCCACACCTCCACATGTTGACTAGTTGTGACTCTCTGAAATGGTGCCTTCACTTGCTGCAAATAGAAGTTTCTTTAATGACTGTGAGAATTACATTTATCTGTGGGCATAAGAACAAATAGTTAGAATGTAGTTAAGGATTTTAATGGGTTAATAAATAGCAGTTATAGATCCTCCTCTAAGATCCATTACTTCAGTAGTTCCAGGTAGTTGGCCAGGATTCTCATACCAAGCAGGATTTCCCATCTTGTTGAGAGGGTCTTATGTCCAATTGGAGCGCTATCAGTTACTCTCAAGGTGTGCATGCCACTACTTATACAATTAGGGTTACTGTGCCATTCTGGTCATGTTGTAGCTCATAGACATCAGGATAGGACTGATGGTTGCTTTTATCTTCTGGAAGATTCCATGGAGCCTTCTGGTACCATGAAAGCTAATCCCCAGGAGGAAACTTTCAGATCAGTTCTAGTTCTGGGACCTTTAGGCCATATGCCTGTGGTACATGCTATCTTTAGCCACAAGGACTTATCCATTTCTTGTGGGGAGGTATCAACCAATGGCAATCGGAATAGTTTATAATATTTTGAAACTCTCTTTGATAATCCTGACAAACAACTCAAAAGATATATTCTCATGATTAGTGTTGATATTTTGGGGGGGATGGTCTTTTGTCCTTGAATGGAGCTTTGTCAGCACAAATAGGAAAATTTCATTTAAACTGTCTGTATGTTTACACACCAACTTATATGTATTACATGTATTCCTGGTAGATAATTAATAGTATGGTCCCTTCTGACGTTCTCAGACGTGTTACTCTTATCTTATTCTTCTCCATCCTTCTTCTGTATTTATCTTTTCCCTCCCTAATTGGAGCCACTCCCCCATTCTCCCATTTCCCCTTCAAATCAGTTGTGCTCTGGAATTCCCTTCTCTATTTCTTTCCTACCCCTCTACTCCCACACTTGTCCACTCCTACTTTCTGAATTCTGCAGCTATTCCAGGCTACATGTACCCACATCTGGAGATTGGACCAAGGTGCCTTAGATGAGAGAGAACGTTCAACGCTTGTCTTCCTGCTTCTAGGGTACCTTACTCAATATAATCTCTTCTACTTATACCCATTTACTTGCAAATTTCATGGCTTAATTTTCTTCCTCATAGTCAAATAATATTCCATAGTGCGTATGTACCAAGTTTTCATTATCGGTTGATAGGTTATGGGGCAGTTCGGTTGCTTCCATTTCTGAACTAAGGAGTGGAGTGACTGGGATACAGCAGATTTCTTTTACCCTTTTGAGAGTTCTCCACACTGATTTTCAAAGCAGCTAGATGGGCTTGCAATCTAGTTACTATGAATGAATGAAGGTTCTCTAAGGAAGCATTTGAAAAGAAAACATTATAAAAGCATGAGACAGAGAATTTGCAAGTTCCCTTCATTTAACAGTAAAATTCATGAGACAAAAGGCCTGAGAAGGGAGACCCACCCTGAAAATGGTGGTATTTTATTCTAAAAGACTTCAAATGCTAGTAAATTTATGAAAGAATGCAAAGGACTCCTTCACTCATCCCTGCCCTTCAACAATCATCATCAACTTATTGCTTCATTTCCCTTTTTGGTGTTTGTTTTGCTTGAATACTCAAATACAGTGGCAGAGATCAGCTCCCTTCCTTTATATGTGCAATAGCATGCACTTTCAACTGATGAGGGCATATTGCCTCCGTTGTCAGTACAAATAAACTTAAAAGCATCCTTTTTCAATAGAAGATGAGATATTAATGAAGGTTTTCAACATGCAAATGTAGTTTATATAGGATAAAGTATAAGAGGCCTCTAGACTAGAAGTCTTATGGGTACTACATTTTTAAAAGTCTTTTCTGAGCATGCTATTCTGAATGAGAGCCTCTTAGGAATTTTAGACACAAATGATGGAGTCAAAATGTAGAGGGAAGTAGCTTGTACAGCTGCCTGCAACTTAGGACATGCATAGATTCAACCAGGAGATACAAGCATAATGTCTCTTACGTGGAAATGAAAAAGACAGAAATAAAGCTTTGCCCTTTAAAACCAAAACCACTAGGTGAAAAGATCATGTACAAGCCAGAGAATTTGGTGCCAGCAAAGCAGATATGTTTCACTTGAGTAAAGCCTGTAGGTAGTTTTTATATGAGGCAGCTGGGAAGCCAGTTTTGTTTCTTTCAAAACACTCTTCCCAGCATGTCCACTCCAGCCTCACTTCTATCCCAACGGTCAGGGTAGACTCTTGGCCAACAAGCCAAGTTCTAAGAAATGTTCTCAGTATTAGTAAAACTGATCCTAGGCAAAGGGTTCACTGGTCTAATTTAAAGTCAAAGAAAGCATAATCTTGCCTAAAGTTTGGATACAGAACCTTCACAAAGCATTCTTGGTCCAGGTTTACAAAGATTTTGCTGAATGGTATGAGGGAAGATGCAAATCTTTAAAACAAAACAATCAAATGAAAATACAAACTGTGGGTCTGATAGCCAGATATTGCTAGTAGCTCCTGCACCTGCAACTCCCTCAGGTACTTCTAATCTCAGGCAGCTTTTTCAAGCCACTCTGCAGCTGAGGGGTCCCTGGGGAAGTCAGTTCCGCAGATGGTGCTGACTCAGGTACACCAGGATCCGAAGCTCACCTGGAGGAGCTGGTCAGTGAAGCTCTGATGTGGGAGAAAGGAGTGTGCAGGGCCCTCTAATTAGACACCAGCAAACTAAATGACTAGATTCATAGGAGCAGGCTATCATTTTACCACCTGGATAAGAAACCAAGGCATGGCACAGATATGATTTTTCAGCAAATTGGCAACAGCTGCCAAATTGCACACCCAGGAAGCCCAAGAAAGCAACTATTCAACAGATATTCTGTGCTAGGCCTGAAGTTTTCCTAAGGCAGGTTTTTGCAACTTTTATGTTGTGAATCATCAGATGGCCTGAAGACCCTGCTGAGAAGTGAGGATTTGACGTGATTTTCTCTTTCCTGCTGGATCACACTGATCTAAGTGCATGGAAAAGACAATTCGCTTAACACACGTAGCCTTTTCTTTCTTTTTATTAAACCTCCATTTATTCACTTGTTACGTGAGATCTATAAATACATGCCTAAAAACATCTTCTGGTTCTGATCTGAAAGTAATAAATAAGAAAGATGCTCTTTAGAAGGTGAAAATCTCAAGGATAACCTTTATTATCATGTTCTTCAAGCTACTGACATTTTAGTGCTCCATTCTCTGTGTTCTTACCTAGGTAGTATAAGACTATTTAGCAAACAAAGGAAATTTTTCAGACCTAATAGCAAAACCAAAGCTCATGAAAATGTTTAACTATTATGCATTGTATTAGTCAGGATTCTCTAGGGCAGTGGTTCTCAATCTTCCTAACGCTGCAGTCTCTTAATTCTTCATCCTGTGATGATCTCCACCCATAAAATGGTTTTTGTTGCTACTTCATAACTGTAATTTTGCTACTGTTATAAATCATACTGTAAATATCTTTGTTTTCTGATGCCCTTCAGCTACCCCTGTGAAAGGGTTATTTAACTGCTAAAAGTGTTGTTACCCACAGGTTGAGAACTGTTTCTCTAGAACAGAATTGATGGAATATGTATGTGTGCATATGCATGCAGTTACACACACACAGATACAAAATAGAAATTGATATATATATGTATGTATGTATGTATGTATGTATGTATGTATGTATGTATGTATGTATATGTCCAGATAGTCCTAAAATGGCTGTCTACCACCAAAAGTCCAAGAATCCAGTTCAGTTCACAAGGCAGATGACTCAGACGGTCTTTAGCACAGTTGGAATCTTGAAGAATCTACTCTAATGCCAGTGAGAGTGGCAGAAAGCAGGCAAAAGTTTCTTTTTTCCTTGTCTTTTACATATGTTACCACCAAAAGGTGTGGCCCAGGCTAAAGGGTCTCTTTTCACCTCAAAACAGATGTATTTAAAGTGCATCCTCCCATCTCAAATGATTTAATTAAGAAAAGGTCACTCACAGCTATACCCAGCTGTTTGGATTTTAATTAATTCCAGATATAGTCAAGTTAACAACCAAGACTATCCATCCTTTACATTGATGAGTTTATATATATAATATATATGTAAATATAAATATATATAAATGAGAGAAGAAAGTAATAAACAAAATAAATCCATAAGTAAATTATACTAAGATTTATTAAAGGGAGCAGATCTCAGGTCTCATGTTAATTATTCTTACCACAGTTAAATAAAATGTAAAAGAGAAAGTAAATAACTTAGAACATTCTTGGATCATGCTTGGTAATGCCTCTCTGGACTTTAGGGAATGGGATGGCATAAGAAATGATTACAGCTTACACACACACATCTTAGAATCTGCTGAAGACTGGGGTTTGGCTCTTCCACTGTTGACAGGAAAGTTGTTTGGGAATTTTAATTGATATTTTTATTGAACAGAAGACTCCGGGAAGTAGACAGATGAATGGTCCCATCCTTTGTGTCACTTTCCTCCACTCTGCTCCTGTGCACATTCCTGAGGAAGGGAGGAAGACAATGAGACAGAGGCTTTATTGAAAATAGAACATGGCTCACTTGCCAATTTCCAGTCTAAATCTAAGTTCCTAAGAAGAAACAATCTTCCATGGAACTGTTACTCAGCCGTAGTCCATTTCTGCTCTCATGGTGGTTGGATGGGAAACTCCACAATGAGACTTTACCATCACCAACATCACCTATATTTTCTGTCTCTGTGCTCTCATATGTCCAGTGGGGATAATGTATATAGTTGGGATGCTTTGATGGATTGATACACAGAAGCCCTTAGAAAACAGTGAGTACTTACAGATACATTGTGTTTAGAAAACCACTTTCCTGTCTTTGTTTTTACTTTTCCTGTGCTTTAAATAAGAAGTACCCAATTTACCAAAAAAAAGCCATGTTTTAAATTTGACTTAGAAATAAAATGAAAGACTTCTAGTAGGTTTTTTTCTGAGGCTAGCAGGCAGAACTACCCATGAAACTTGAAGTATTGCAAACAGAGGGCACCCTGTAAAAGCAGAACCCTGCATGCACTGTTGGAGACTTGGAGACACAGTTGCTCTGGAATACAGACCTGGAGTACACCTGTAATTATTCACTTTTTGTTATCTGCTTGGTAATCTTTTCTTGGGCAAGTAAATGCTAAAAAAAAGTCTAGAGAAATAAATTCTATCATGTTCACTGCCTTAGATATAATCTGGAAGAATAAGAAATGACTTAAATCTCACATAGCAGAATGCCCACTTGATGGAATATTGTAACATTAGTAAGAGTACTCAGGCAAGCTTTAGAACTATGAACACAGTGTGAAGTACATTTATATTAGTCTACTTTGTACATACATGGTTATAAATATTTTATTAAATTAAGTGCTTAACAATAAGGGAACAAGAAAAAATGTGTTTTATCTGAATCATTTTTAGCTAAGTTTCTTAGTCATATTACATATTGATACTTACTGAATAAATTCAAACTTAAAATACAAATATGCAAAGCCCAGTGCTCCTTTTGTTGAAGCAGTCTATTTTGATTGCACTTTCTTTATATTTACATTATGCTTCTTAAACTCAGGCTCCCCTTCTTCCCATCATCTGCATAAAAAAGAATAAAGTGATGTGGATTGTCTTTCTGTATACTGTGAATATCATTCTTTAATAAAGAGACTGTCTTGGCCTATGGCAGGCATCTTAGAAGTAGGCGGAGAAATCCGAGCATAGATAGGGGAAGGAGGGCAGAGTCAAAAGAGACATCATCCAGCCGCCCAAGAATAAACATGTAAAAGTAACACAGGTAAGCCACAGGCCACATGGCAAGACAGATTAGTGTAAATGGGTTGAATTAAGATGAAAGAGCTAGTTATCAATGTTCCTGAGACACGGGCCAAACAGCATGAAATTAATATAAGTCTTTGTGTGATTATTTGAGGCTAGTTGGTCTGAGACTGCAGGTCTGTGGGTCTGGACCACTAGCCAGACAGGCCAGAAACTCCTTATTACAAAGAAGTTTCCAACTCATCCCTCTGTGCTTCCTGCCTTTAGATAGAGAATAAGCCTCTATTTCAAGCTTTTTTGTCATGCCTGGCCCACTGTGGTGGACAGTATCCCCAAACTGTGAGGCAGAACATATTACTCCTTCGTTAAGTTGCTTTTGGTTTCAAAATGCCGTAGACATCAGGTAATATGTTCAAAGATGAATTTCCTAAAAGATGACTATGGCTATTGTAGCTGAGAAAGTAATGCCCAAATTTCAATAGATGCCTTAGAAAGTAGTAGATGCCTGGGCTATGGGATACAGCAACAAATACTGATTGATACAGGTGAACGAGCACTAAAGAGAAACTACATGTGTATCAGGGGTACAGTTGGAGGGGCAGGGCTACCAAGGTCCCTTAGAGGCAGACAATTCTCTCATTTGACCCAGATACTGGAAAGTAAGCTGTAGATTTTGTATTTCTCCTGTTGAGTCTTGATTTTTCTCTAGTCCAATCTTTCTTACACATTCCAATATCTTGGAGTGGGAATATTCTATTCAGTTACATGGTGGACATACACACATGCTTTTTGACGTTATAGGGATACCCAAGAAACAAACTGAATCTCAAAAAGAGATTTTGCATTTACCCTTTTGTGTAATTTTGGGCCTGCTAAAGACTCTGGGGACTTTTGAAGCTGGACTCAGTGCGTTTTACATTCTCAGATGGACCATGAGTCTATGGGGACTAGAAGAGGAAGCCTACGACTGAAGGTGATTTGTTTGTATCAAGCTGACATTGAGTACACTGAGGATGGTTAAAATTGGTTTGGGATGCGATAGGCTCTATAATCTCCTAAGGCCCATCTCTCTCTGTGTGTGTGTGCGCGTGCGTGCGTGTGTGCGTGTGTGCGTGTGCGTGTGTGCGTGTGTGTGTGTGTGCGTGCGTGTGTGTGTGTGTGTGTGTGCGCGTGTGTGCGTGTGTGCGTGTGTGTGTGTGTGCGTGCGTGCGTGTGTGCGTGTGTGTGTGTGTGCGCGCGCGTGTGTGCGTGTGTGTGCGCGCGCGCGTGTGTGTACGTGTGTGCGCGTGCGTGTGTGTGCGCGTGTGTGCGTGTGTGCGTGCGTGTGTGTGCGCGCACACGCGCGCGTGTGTACGTGTGTGCGCGTGTGTGTGCGCGTGTGTGTGTGTGCGCGCGCGCGCGCGCGCGCGCGCGCGTGTGTGTGCGTGTGTGCGTGTGTGTGTGCGCGTGCGCGTGTGTGCGTGTGTGTGCGCGTGTGCGCGTGTGTGCGTGTGCACGTGCGTGCGTGTGTGTGTGTGTGTGTGTGTGTGTGTGTGTCTTTGAAGTAGTTTGCTCATTGGCTGACAGGAGGGAAGATCCACCATTGCAGCACCATTCACCCCATGGACTAACATCGCAGACTTAATTAAAAGGCTAAATAAGCTGAACACCAGTATGCATGTCTTCCTGCCTCCTGACCAGCTGCTTTAACGACTGGTCTGATGTGGGTCCCCACTACGATGGAGCTGACTGTCAGACAGTGAGCCAAAATAATAACTCTTTTCTACTTTAAGTTGTTTTTCTCAGATATTTCCCAACAGTAATTTATGAAAAAACCAATACAGTGGGTTTTTCATAGACTACCCCTCCCGACCCCAGTAAGAGGCGCCTCCTGACTACTTACTGAGTAGACCGTCTTCCTAGCCTCCTCAAAACAGTCCATTGTGTACTGTCCAAACAGAAGGCACCAGTTTACTAACTTCAGTCAGTGCTGCTTTTCTCCCATTTGTTTTTATTTATTTGCTATCATGTTTTCCTATCTCCCTTACAGAGAAGATCCATCCCTTTCCACTTTGAGGGTGTTTACTTGAAATAAGAAGAGAACAATTGGCGATTATAATTTAATGTGTCAAAGTAGAAAGCTGTCAAAGTAGTTAACCAGATACAGATTTGGTTGGAACGCCAGAGTTACTCCTGAATTGAGGCCTCGGAAATTCTGGACCATGGCTTATCTTTTATTTATGATCCTCTACTAAGGGCCACACTGAGCCGATTGTTTACAAGGCTAAAATTTTGGCTTAGAAAAGTTTCTTCTCACAGAATAGGCATCAAGACAAATCTCTCTCTCTCTCTCTCTCTCTCTCTCTCTCTCTCTCTCTCTCTCTCTCTCTCTCTCTCTCTCTCTCTCTCTCTCTCTCTCTCTCTCTCCTTTTCCATCACTGCTGTGTCTGTTTACTTCAGCTCAAGACTCTCAGGTCAGTGTGCCCCATCCTGCCTGACAGAGCTGTCTGCAGAAGCCGACTATGATGAAGGCAGTGTTGGATGGGCATTCCTGAGACTGGATCGCTGATCTCCTTCATTTCCTTCTCTTTCTCCTTCTGTCTTTTGTTTCATAAGCTACTTTGGCATCATAAATATAAAATATTATTTATGGCCTCCCACCAGACATGGTCTGAAGCATTTCAGAATTCCAAATTTCACAACTTAAAACATGGATATAATCTCCAATTTTAGAGTAAAATGTCCTGTTATTAAAAACATATTTTTCTCAAGTGATTTGTGAATTTTAAAGTCACTTCCTGTGGGAATGTGTATCCTAGATGTGCAGATGGACAAACTGACTCAGTCTTCTAGGTCACCGGGAAATAATCAAGCTGACTAGCGGGCAGTCGGAGTTCTGTGGCTTAGCGTCAAATATTTGACTCTATTCCTGCACGAAAAGCAACTGTGCTTCATTGGTGGGCTACGTAGTATTTGGCTGAGGAATAGAGCCTATACTCAATCTGGATTCTTTAAGGAAAGGTTACCCGAATAACTGATAATGACAGTGAGGTTATGATGGAGTCACAGCCTTTGAGACTATAACAGCAGGTTAAGGGAAAGGTTGGTTCTTCCTGAAGCCAGACTCAAAGCAAGGAGACGACGCTGTGAGAATCAAGAGCCAGATGGCAGACATAAGAATTGGCAAGAGCTTGACCTCCAGTGTAGGTAGCCAGAGAAGCTGGATACAGCCAAGCAGAATACACATGTTGAATGCTACACACTGGAATCTGAAGATAAGTGAGTGTTGTTGGCCCAAACCACACGAGTACAGATCTAAAATAGAAAGTATAAGAAATAGAGAAAGTATATGGGGTCTCTAAGGCTCATTGGCTACTGTTCATGAATAAGCACCTCTATGTTAATTTTAAAATGTAGAAATACTATTCCTTGGTATATAAATCCAAGTAGTACACAAAATTATGTTTCTAGTGGACCTTTGCCATGCCATTCCCATCAGTAGAGATGTTAACTCAGTGATACATACAGAACCCGCCCAAACCAATCAGCCGCTGACTATCCTTGGTAATAGTCACTGATTCACGGGCAGGCACGTGTCTGGCATTTGTCTGATAGGAGTGAAGTTCAAGGCTTTAATCTCTTGCTGTTTTCGAAGTCTTTCCTTGCCTCCTAGAAGCCAATGAGGAGGCGAGTGGTTCTGGACGATTCAAGCTTTTGTCGTCCAACGTCAGAAAAAGTAAGCCTAATGGAAAGAGGCAGCTCAGAATTGTTTACGGTGAGTGCCTGAGTCAAATTACACTTGAAGTCTATATTTTTCAGTCACAATGGTCTATGTAGTCATTTGTTTTTTAAAGTTGGTTAGAATAGGGATTTCTTCTGACAGCAGAACATTTCAGTTCTTGCTATCTTTCAGTTATGAAGAACAATAATGGGATTTCTATGGTTTATGGTTGCTTATATTCTAATTCATATTAGATTAAGGACATACACACATACACACACATACACACACATCCACACATATACACATACACACACATACATACACATACACACACATACACATACACACACAAACACATACACAAACACATACACACACATACACATACACACATGTACACACACACCTCAAAATTTTTCAATTAAAACCAGTTTTATTTCAGTCATTCCTCTGTGCCCTAGATCTGTCCACTCAAGTATTCAGTTAGAAGTAAGGGGTATCTGCAGATTTCTTTAATACAATTCAGATCAAATTTCATTTTGGTTTTAATTTCTTATACTTTCATTAACTTAACCACAACACAGATATTTTTCACCGGCCATTAAGATAATCATGTTTCTATCTGCCAAAATCTTCCTATATTATAAAATGCATGTCCAAGAGTTCTTTTTAGGTTCATAGGTAATAATTAGCACAAGCCTTGCACATAATCAATATTTAACACGTCCAAAGAATGAACCAGTTAACATAGCTGATTGGTTCAGATCACATGGTCCTCCATGGAAATACAGTCTCCACAGTCTGAAACAAGGCCAAAACTTGGTGATGTTACAGCCATTGGGATCAGAGTTCCAAGTGGAAGATGCTTCACACGAAAGTAAAGGTCACAGGGAAGGGGAAACAAGTATTTTATAACCACAGTGTCTTCTCTTTATATAGCTTAATGCACATCACTCATTCATCACTGTATTTTTTCCCAAGGACTACAACTGCTTCACAGGTGTTCAAGGCCACCATCAGCAACCAATTAAAAATATGAAAACCTTAATACTTTCTCTCCTATAAGGAATGTGTATATATATACATATATACATATATACACATATACACAAACACTATATAATTAAAGCAGATAGGATGTATTTAGAGTGGAGATATAAACCAGATAAGTGTATATAATAGAGATTAGAGATTATTAATTAGGACATGAATATAAGCAAAGAACTAAATGTGTGTAAAAATGCTGTAAAGAAACCCATTGTTTTGCATGCTAACTAAAACCAATGTGTGTGTGGGTATGTGAGTGTGTGTGTGTTTAAGTAGCATATCCACTAGACATTTAGGAGGAGGTACAGGTAATCAGTGGAACAGGAAGAATAACCTCTAATGCTCGATGGCACGGTGTCAAAACTGTCATTATGAGACTGCATACAATTAACTACAATTTTGAAATAGTGTTCTGAAGAATTTTGATTGCATGTGTGCTTACAGTGTCACACTATACTTGGTAAATATGGATAATTATGACATGAATCAAAAATAAAAGTCTGTTTTGGAGAACTAGAAGAAAGACCTACAGCTTTCAAATTTTTATTATAGATCGGCAAGGATTGCAAGTGGGAGAGGAGCTGCATCAGGAAAGGGTGAGAAGAAGCTAGGCTGGCCAGAAACCAGGCAAAATAAACAGCGCTCACGGATTCTTCAACGAGACAAAGTTAAAGTCCAGAAAAACATCAACAATAATTTCCCTTTGCTTTACAGCACGGATCACAACCGTATATAATACTGCAAGTGCTTCACAGTTTGCAAAAAGAGCAGAGCGGGAGGCTGTTCCACCCTTCGAGTTGCTGATTGAGATATCATAAAACAAGTCTGAACCAGAAGGCTACAGAGCTATCATTTCCTGGGGTTGGTTGGTATCTGCAAACTGGGCGTGTTTGAAATAAATTCAAGGAATTCTTGAGTGTGCTTTCCTTATCTTGTTCTTTTGTAAATAATACCCATGTTTTCCCTCTCTTTGAAATTCCACTATAATATTATTAGTTGTTTTCAAGCATAAGATTTTACACGTTAGCTAGGATGCAACAAAGAGTAGTCTGAAGTACTACAGCAAATGATGGGTTTGGGGAAACGTTCATGCAGCATTTTATTTGTAAAATGTTTCTTTATTGCAAACATCTTGCCAAATTATCCTTTCTAGTACTCACAGAGTAGGTCACTATTATATTGCATATTTTAAAAACTAGTCAAAGAGCTAAGTTCTATTCAAGTGAACTAAATTTTGCATGTCTTTGAACTAAACTAGACGATCAGAATAACTTGCTCAGAATTCTACAGCAAATAAATCACTTAGTTGTGACAAGCCCTCAATTCCAGAAGCTCTATCTCAGTATCCCTAAAAGTCAGCCTTGCATAAAACTTCATTGATTTGTAAATATTTTTATTTGAAAAAATAAATTTTCTGAGACTTATGTATATCGTTGTTAAAACTGTTTTTTGGCTACTTAGCAAACAGATATACTTCTTGTTTCAACCTCCTATGTTCTGAGGATTGCTATATTGTTTTCTAAAGCTTATAAACATACCTTAAAATCATCATTTTATATAACCTCCTGAATCTATGTCCCATTAATAAGTTATCTAATTGTTTTTTAATTAATTTTTACAAGATAATATATAGGCTGTCTTCATTCTGACATTCTGGAGTAAGTTAATTCATTAACGTTCTGCCCAAGCCAACTCACTGGCATGCCCTGTCAAATTTACCAAGACTTAATTCTTCCTAAGCCCAATGGCCAGCTCATGACCTTCCCATCAGTCATCTTGATGTAGATCTGTTTACTTTGTTGATTGAGTTCTCCTTCTGTGCTCTCTCCCCTTCCTTTGCAGGCTTGGTTTTGTCCCTGCCCAGACCTTTATCCCTTTCACGGTCCCTTCTGGCATGCCTGTCTCTTGAATACTGGCATTTTAGGATTCTAGCCTTCTGTCATTTCTCTTCTCTTGAAAGATTTCTCTGATTTTTTTAATACAAGTTTTTAAATACTTATTTTTCTTTATAAGGATGGGAACTTTGTATGCATGCACGTCTGTGTACAATTTGTGCGTCTGATGCCTGCTGAGGCCAGAAGAGAGTGTCAGGCTCCATGGACGTGGAGCTGTAAACTGCCACAAGGATTTTGAGAATCCAACTTGGATTATTGGAAGAGCATCCAGTGCTCTTACCCTCTGAGCCCTCTCTCCAGGCCTTCAATACTTCCAGGATGTTTAATTACCTTCTGGTCCCTAGTGTTTTGTCTCATTGAGAATCTCCTTCTGGAACTTCTTCCCTAGGTCTCAGTCTTGACACTTACAATCCTATAAGATCCACAGGCTACATCTAAAATTTACTTCACCCTTGTCCTGTTCCTCCTGTGTCTCCTATGCCCTGTAAGTAAACCAACAAGCACAGAAAGTAGTCTTGAATCTGGGAACTTTCCTCAATGTTCCTTGCTCTAGTCTCTCGTTCAACTAATGGATACACCCTGTCACCTGTAGCTTTTAGACATCCATTCATTTGTGTTTCCTCTCTTTCCAGTTTTAGTCTCACAGCTTTTTAAAATTCATCCACTACCCCTAATCCATCTGATGTTCCTCTCCTTGCAATCTGCAAAGTTTCTGTGCAGTTACAGAGTAAAGCCCAAGCTTATATGCTTGAGAACCAGGACCTTTCTAAGCCAGGTTTAGTCTACATTGTCAAAGATTCCCAACACTTCCCACCTCGCTGTTTAAAAATACCCAAGTATCTCATTTCTCATCCACATGGAATTTCACCAGACCACAGCTGCTGACCACATCTCTAAGGTCTTCAGATGTTGTGATGTTGCTCACTCACCTGGATGGGCAAAAGAAACAGAGAGCGCACCAAGACCCTGGGCTAGACTATCACCCATAAAGCCTGATCCTTGGTGATCTACTTCTTCCAGTGAGACCCTACTCCCTGAGGCCTCCACAACACCCATCCCCAAACATAACCATTACCTTGGGGAGAAACTTTTACATCCAAACTATAATAGACGCTCAGTACACAGTTTTGCAGTTCAACTCGTTTTTTAATAAAACGTTTTGCTTGATAGCCCAGATCAATATTCAAATCTTAGTGTTAAGGGAAGAATCATGGTATTGTTGTCTTACAACTCGGGGATGGCTGCCATTGACATGCCAGGTCATGGTCTGCGAAATATCAATCTTATTTGAACTCTTGGAATTGTTATTTATTCTGTCACTAACTGCTCGCAAATTCCACATATAAATTTATTGAGATAACAGTGGGTGTGCCTTCTCGACCACTGTGTAGGCAAGCTTCCAGAAGCTGAAAAAACAATATCTGGGAGAGAATCACTGCTCCTGTTTTATAAAGACAGCTCTGTAATATATAGGAGAAATAGTGTACATAGTGCATGAAAATATTTGTCAAACTCTACAGGAAGCAACCAGGGGCAGACCAGAGACTATATTATAGTTTGAGGAATTCTGTCAGTCACCATAGAAAACCACCTGGAAATAATTGTAGAAATTTGAGAGTTTGGGAACTGGTTACAATACTGTATTTTTTCCCTATACTTCATAATTGGACAACTTTCAACAGAACTGAGGTGGTGGGAACTTTCAAACAATCTAGAAATGTGATAACCCATATGACAACCAGAAATAGCAAAGAGAGTGAAGGAAAACCTTCACACAGAACATTGGATGAGTTCAGTGTGCCACATAGAAGTCTCTCAATAGCTTCTAACATGCTTGTGCTGAGCAAAGGAAATTTGCAATTCTCTTTTTCAGTCACTCTGAAGCCCTCTGTGTAGACAGTCGAGAGAACCGATCTTTTATCCTTGATAGGACGTCTGATCTGTTTAGTTCAGTGTTTGAATTCTGAGATAATTGCAGGTTTCTCAAATCACCACAAGAAGTGGAAATCAAAGACCAACCTTCATCCCACATGCTGATGGAGGGCTACTTGCCAAAGCACAGGCTTCTCCAGACCACAGCAACACTTACAACCTATGGCCACCAACAGTGCTGCTCTCAGAAGCAAGCTGCCAAGTACCACCAGTCCAGTGGCCACAGAATATTTCCTTTTGCTTCCTTGTGCAAAGGCATTCATTTTTTACCCACTTCATCAAACAATAAGGTTCTAATAAAAGTGCCTGTGTAGGGGACATTTGGGGTTTTATGGAAATATTTTCATTAGCCAAAATAAATACATATATACAATACTTTTTAGGTAGACTACTCTTTATTTAGTTTGCATTTTGCTTATTTTGCTGGGCACAAGAGAAATCTTTTTCTGGCAGAAAAAGAGAGAACTATTCAGAAAGAAAACATGGGAGAAAAAGAAACAGTGGCTGGAACATTTTATTCAAACTTCCTCCTGAAACTTTATCTGGCAAGTCATGTCAGAAAACATAATGCATAATCTGCTAAAAAATTAAAACTAGGAATTTTTATTATCAGTCTCTATGTCCTGACTTAGCTTGTGAGGCCAAATTCTACACTGATGTATGCTCTTTCTCGCATAGTCTTCCTGGGTTTCATGATTCAGGGAGTAATTTCAAGATTTTAAAAGTTGGATGACTTCTGGGTCCATTGTGGGTTTGGTAAGACATGTCATTATTCTGTGAAGAAGCAGAAAATTAAGATCTAATTTTTCTTGTGAGTTTTTCTCTGATGCAAATAATTAGCTAAATTATAATGGTACCTTAGAAACACTTTTGCCTTGCCTATGTTACTTAATGAGACAGAAAGGTGGCAAAGGAGAAGGGAGAAAGTTAGGCTTTGAAATATGTTTTTAAATTGATAACTGAGGATTAGATTTCCCCTTTACATGTAATTTTTTATTATATATATATATATATACATGCACATACTATCATAATAATTAATGTGTGTGTGTGTCTGTGTGTGTGTGTGTTTGTGTGTGTGTGTGGCTTGCAAGTATGTGTGTGTACCCAATATTGGAATTACAGATTGTTGTAAGCTGCATGAGGGTGCTGGGAGCCAAACTTGGGTTCTTTTAAAGAACAGCAAATGATCTTAATGTCTAAGCTGGCTTTAGAGTTGCACCCACCAATTTTTTAAGCTTTTGCTAATCCTCCTGACTGGCATTCACAGCAGTGGGTAGAATCCAGCAAATCTTCCATGGTCCTTAGTTTCTGTTCATGTCACTGAATTAGTAGATTTCTCACACTCCAGCACATATAATCACTTCAAAGGCTATTAAAACCAGCTCCCTTGGTCTTATCTACAAGAATTCTGATTCAGTAGGTCTGAAGCCAGGTTTCAGAATTTGTACTTCTAGCCAAGGTGATGATGGTGATACTATTGGTCCAAAGAAAACACTTGCATTCATTTCCTCATTCTAGCCAATGGTTACAAATTTCATCTCTAGTACCCATTTTAACTAGTTGATATGCTCTTTTGAGAATGTTTTAAAAGTAGGAGTTATATTTGGAAGGAGGAATATTTAACATTGATATCCTTCCTGTAACAGGTTTTCTTCCACCTTCTTCGTATTTGTACATAATACATTCAGAGTCTTAAATCATCTTCACATTCTTACAACCTCATGCCATGCAGTACAGCCTATCCTTACACATAACCAGAGCCAAGTAGAACATGTCCATGTGCTTCCTCTGAGTGATTCCATGACAGAAAGAAAAACCCAAAACAAAACAGAGTCCCATGCTTGTTCATAAGCAACAGAAACCTATGAAATACAGAAAAATAAGTCATAAGAATTTATCTGATGAAGTACTATCGCATAAATCTTGATAAAAACCTGAAACAAAATATTAGGGTAAATGTTTAAAGAGCAGAGAAGCAGAGAAACAAGCCACTAGAGAAACTTCTCACCACTACTGATTCTTCAGACCAAAAGAGGAAGACCCTGTCTCCAGGAATCCTCAGACTCAGAAAGGGGTGTGTCCGACTCCTGTCACCACCCACCTTATATTTATTTCTCTGCCCAGCCATATCACTTCCTGTTCCAATGTTCCTAGTGCTGGAATTAAAGGTGTGTCTGCCTGGCTGTTCTACTTCTAGGGTAGATTAATTTCATGAAGCCCAGGGTGGCCTTACAGTCACAGATGTTCAGACTGTTCTCTGCCTCCAGAGTGCTAGGATTAAAGGTATGTGCTACCACTGCTGACCCTTATTACTAACTCTGTGCCTGGCTCTGTCCTCTGATCTTCAGGTAAACTTTATTAGATTGCAAATTGTATATCACAACAAGGTACTACACTTCAATGTGCAGGTTTTTACAGTCCCCAAAGTCCATGGAATAGGTAGATTCTTGTCAGAGTAAAAATAGTATAATAGAGTTCTCAGTAATTTTTTCAAGGTAATGCATAAAGTATGCAAGCTATACTCACAAAGACTATGTTCTTTGTTGCTATAAACGAAAGAGAGAGACTCAAACATTTTCTCTGTTTTGAGAAAAAAAATCAAAAGTCCTGCTACATTTTAGGAATAAGAATCAGCTCATGAGATATATGAAAACGTTATGCTCCTATGTTACATTCAAGTGATATGTGAATGGAGTTCTGGGCCACTGTGGAGTAGCCTCTCCTAAACATAATTTATAAAAGCAATGCCCTAGTTACATTATTTACTATCTTCAATAGCTTCATGTCAAAAGGAATGTGTCTTGGGGTGATGATATGGCTCAGAGGCTCAGACTGCTAGTTGCTCTTCCAGAGGACCTAGGTTTGATTCACAGCACAACACTGTGGCATGTAACTGTCTGCAGCTCTACTGCAAGGTGATCAGATGCCATCCACTGTCTTACAAGGGCACCCAAAATGTAACCTGGTATAATTACATAATAAAATAAAATAAAACCAAACAAAAAGTACAGCGAAATCTCAAATTATATATAATATATATACATATATATATAAAGAGAGATGTATATGTAATGCGATCTGAGGGTATATACATATGTAGATGATAACACACACATATGATCTGGAGCATATATAGTTTAGAGGTTTGTCCATTATCATCATGATGGGATAATGGCAATGTGCATGCAGAGCAAGCAGACATAGTGCTGAAGGAGCTGAGGGTTATATATTTTGATCCATAGGCAGTAAAGAGAACTGACTTGAGCTCTGAGAACTCAAAGCCTATCCCATAGTGAAATACTTTCTCCAACAAGGCCATACCTGCTAATAATGCCAATCTCTATGGACATAAGGGGACCATTTTTATTCAAGCCACCACATTCCATTCCCTGGCCCCCATTGGCTTATAGCTATACCATAATACATAATACCTTTAGACCAATTTCAAAAGGCCTCATAATCTATAAATAGTCCATATATTGTTTAAAAGTCCAAAGTTCAAAATATCTTCTGAGACTCAGGCAATCTCTTAACTGTAATCCCCTGTAAAATCAAAATCAAAATGCAGATATTATACTTCCAACATGAAATGGCACAGGATTTACGTTACCATTCCAAATAGAAGGAAATGGAGCATAGTGAAGAAATACTAAACCAAGGCAGGACCAAAATCAAACTGGACACACTCTATACTATGTATGTCCATGTTTGGTGTCAAAACATTCTTTCAGATCTCCACCTCCTTTCAGATTTGTTGACTGCTACACACTTCTCTCTCTTGGGCTGGTTCCCCTACCTGTTAGCAGCATTCCTCAGCAGGTAACCACAGCTCTGTCATCTCCATCTTGGGGTCTCCAAGAAAATCCAGGCTTTAAATTCATAGCTTTACACAATGACCTCTCTAGGCCTCCCTCCATTCAGGGACATCCCTGACACATGACTAGCCCTCCTAGTTGAGGAGGTAGCTCCCATCCCCTTTCTTCTATTCCTGACTCTAAAGTGAGAATCACGTGGCCAAAGCTGTCAAGTTCTGCTGCTTGCTGAGGCTGGAACACGGCCCTCTTGTTGAATGATATCTTCACCAGCTTTCTGATTTTTATGATCCCTTCACTGGCCAAGCTTGGCTGTCCTGGAACTTGCTCTGTAGACTGATCTGGCCTTAAACTCAGAGATTAGCTTTCCTCTGTCTTCTGAATGCTGGGATTAATGTGTGTTCCACCTGGACCTACACTATTTTTAATTCCTTTTAACAAGATGGAGGCTTAGCTTGCTGGGGTCTTACCCAGAGGTCACCATTCCTTTTATTCCATATAACATCAGGCTTTTGTTTAATCTGCTTAAATCATTGAACACAAAATTTAGCTCCATTTCACTTCTTGATGCCCCCTTCCTCCTCGAACTGTACACTTTGTATTTTTCCTTATTGGCTCACTCCTTTTCATTATAGAGCTTCATAAGGGTGAACACTAATAACTACAGTACAAAATTAATACCAGGCTGCTTGGGTATTTCCTCTGCCAAGGCAACTAATTCAAAACTCCCCAGTTTAACCTCAGGCAAACTTTTTGAACAAGAGCAGAAAGAAACCATGTTCTTATCAAAAATAACAAAAGAATGGTCTCAGACCACATACAAATTTTCTTCTCCTCTGAAACCTTTTGTACTAGACTCCTACAATTCAAATCACCCTTAGTACCACTGTATTCCATGTTCCCACCAGAATGGTCAATTGAGCAGCACTTAATGTGTTTTCCTTATCCAAAATCCCAGTGTCCATATTCATCCAACAATAGCATGGTCAGGCCTACTACAACAAATCCCTGGGACCAACTCCTATCTTAATTAGGGTTTCAATTGCTGTGAAGAGACACCATGACCATGGCAACTCTTACGAAAGAAAATATTCAACTGATGCTAGTTTACAGTTCAGATTTTTAGTCAATTATTGTCATGGTGGTAAACATGGCAGTGTACAGACCCACATAGTGGTGGAGAAGGAGCTAAGAATTCTGTATCTTAATCTTCAGGCAGCAGGGAGAGAACTGACTTGAGCTTCTAAGACTTCTAATGATACCCCCACAGTGACACACTTCCTTCAACAAGGCCACACCTCCTAATACTGACACTCTTCATAAGTCTATAAGGGTCATTTTTGTTCAAACCATACTCATATAGCTCAAGCTAATCTCAAGTTGACTGTGTAGCTAAGGAGGATGACTTAGTGACTCTGGTCTTCTCTCTTCTGTCAGTGTGCTGAGATTGTAACTGTGCTTCACTTTTACAAGTTCCTGTGATGCCTGGAATTGAATCCAGGATTTTGTTCATAGTAGGTAAGCAACCCACTAACTAAGTTACATCTCCAACCTGATTTCAGATTTTAAATGGCTAGTCTCCAATATTAGAGGGCCTATATTTGTTTGTTTTTACATTAGCAAATATTTCTTGCTTCTCCAAGTTCACAGTCCAATTAATGATCTTAGGCATATTGATGGTTGATATTTTATATTTGACGTTTTGAAGAAAGAGAGTGTATTTTAAAGCAAGTTAGTTCATTGGTCAAAGTGCATATATGCTACAATGTAATGTAATAATAAAGGACTATTACAAAATCTTTCTTTTGCAGTCTTGAACAACATAGCTACTGTAAGGACTCGACTGTCTGTCTGCTGCCTCCCAGGAGCTCATATGTTTATGAAGATGAATAATCAAAGCCTTTTTGAAATGTATTTAATTCCATTCCCCCTATGTCCATGGAATTTTTTAGAATATTTAAATTTGTGTTGATAAACATTAACTTGGTCCTAGTAAAAATGCTTTGAGGTTAGTATTGTGAATTGTTTTCAAGATGTCTTACTCTTTGGGACAGTTAACGTTGTCCTGAGCACTGCAAAGAGAAACAGTCTGGAATTTGTTCTGCTTTGCACCTTGCAGAGTTGTCATTGAGATCAAAGAGATTCCTGTGTGAGAAAGAGGTTTGAGAACAGCAGGGTGGTACAGCTGATGCCAACCAGGCAGGGAGGCTGGTTAGGAGTCCAACTTCCAAGAAACCAAAATATCACTATCTCACTTGCAGCACAGAAATTTCAGGATTACAGAGCTCTAAAGACCAATAGTGCATTAGAGAAAGCCCACTCATGCATTTTTATTTAACTAAAAGAAAAAGAACACGTGGAATTGTAAACTCAATTGCAAATAAACAAATAAATAAATAGATAGATAGATAAATAAATAAATAAATAAATAAATAAATATCATTCATTAATATTGTCACAAATAACCAAAAAAAAACATAACCCCAAACATTTTTAGTGCTGATATTTAAAAAAAAGAAAAGAAAAACCAAAAATCCCTCCAAATAACAGAGTAGAAACTATTAAAAGGTTTCAGAATTCTAAAAGTCAAATTGACTGCAAAGCAGTAAATGAGACTTATTATTATGTTTGTTTTCCTTACATATGCAAATATGAATTAGAGAAAATGTCATTAAAAATACATGAAAACCATTCCATTGGGAACTATTTTGACTAAAGTATGTCTTCTCTCCATGGCAACTTTCCAGTCAGATTTAGCCAAAGACCCAAAGAAAAGACAATTTTCAGGGGGTAGGGTGGGGTGGAGCATCAAAATGGGATCTTTCCTGAAGAATCCACATGGAGCTGTGGGTGGCTGCAGAAGAGAGAGAAATTTACTGACTCCACACACTGAGTGAGATCCAGCAGGACTCAGGATCATTCAGAACTCTTACCATTGACTTATGAAGTTGAGATTGATTAGAAAACAAATCCATCTGAGCAAATATATCACAGGATTTATACCTACAAATTAGTATAAATGTAGTCATAAAGCAAAAACTATGAGTTAAAAAAAAAAAGACAGAAAGACACACAGAGAGAAAATGCTCCCATAATTAACTGAGACATACACACAAGGAACTTATACTCCTATATTTATTGACACAGTGGGTAAATATTTGCTTTCCTTACCGGTTGATGCAGGAACTTGAACATATAGGTCTCCATTTGTTTATAAAGCTAGCAATGATTTCTCTGTAACCATGGGAGATGATCAAAGTTGTGTGTGTACCTCTGCCCTGGGAGAAGTAGATGGCTCCATTATAAAGGGTCATGGTATCCCTTGTGTCATCAGACCCCGTCAGGGTGTTTGCTCAGTGCAGGCTTAACAATGTTAGTAGTTACTCCAAGTAGCCAGGAGCTGTTTCCTTTGGGGGGAAATTTGACACATTCACAATGTACACACATCGGAATTCAAAAGGAGCAAATTATAATCAAACTGGCAAGCAGTGCTTTTGTTTTTGTTTTTTCTTCACGTTCTCCATGTGCTGTCATTTTTTTTTTCTGGACATCCATTCTTGCTCCTAAAGACTCAGATCTTTTTTTATTAATTTTATTAATATTAGAGAAAAATTGAAAAAATATAAAATAATTACTGTCTGCCCTTCTGAGGTTATCCAATCTTCCCATCACTCTGTATCAACATGGGGTTTTTTTAATGGTACCTCAAAAATGATTATCTGTTATATCACTAGACTAGTCTTGCCAGGAAGGATGATAGTGGTTCACTGCACAATTGCTACTCTGAAAAATAATAATTCCCAAGCTGCTATGCTGCATGCTTGGAGTAATAGAAGCAGGATGGGATCTCATTTGCTTGTACCTAGGAAGCGACACCCCACTGTCAAACTTTATTTTTTCTCTACCTACTCACCATTCAGCAAAATATGGTTAGTCCTTTGTTTTCTCTTTAGATTGTACTTCTTTAGATATGTGTAAATTTAACTCTATTTCCTAAGGCATGTCTTTTATTTTTAATTTCTTTAAACCTTTCTAAGTAAAGCAGGAGAGTAAAGGTATTTTAAACAATGATTTAGTTCAATCACAAGGTACTTTACTCTCTCTCTATCCCCTGTCTTTTTCCTCTGCCCTTCTCTACATTTGTTATTGAATCTTTTATATTATTCGTGTTAGACTTCCCACCAAGGCACTTATTCTGTATATCAGCTCTGCCGACCTTATACTTAAATCCGCTGCAAAAACAGCTGTCGGCCTCGGCCTCTCTATTCAAGTTTTTGTTCTAGTCATGGGGACGGTGCTCAAGACTGGTCTCCTTCAGATCCTCCAGCCCTTAGCTGAGGTGGCCGGATTTTGACTGAGTATCCACCTCCCTTTAGAGTCCTAGGCTTGCTGAAGAGGCTGCTGCTGAGCTCTGAAATGTAAGAAATGTCATGTAGATGAGCTAAGGAACAGTGGTGTTTAAATAAGTGGTATTCACCCTACTCTTCCTCACCCATCTTGCCTATAACTCCGTATTGATAAGTTATATTTTAACTAGTGAAAGAATATAGAGGAATAAAAAGCTGGGGACACACGTTTCCGATTTAGTGTATGAAATTGACTGGCTAAATGAACAAAGTTCTGAGTTTGTTTTTCCACCAACTGGCAGTTATATGATATGGAGTCATAATGCTCATCAAATACATGAACAGAATTTTAATTTTCTTTAAAGTGATGTTTAATTATTAATAAAATTGATGATCAACTGAATGAGCCTAACACAATCCTCTTTGTCATTCTCTTTTGCCCTCACTATGATGATCTTAGCTTCACCTGCAAATGTTCCATGTGTATTCAAATATTTAGCGCATTTTTCCAAATAATTCCTGTGTAAATTTTAACAGGGATATGCTAAGTAAAAATGGCCATAGAGTTATCCAAGGGTGCAAAAGATTCACAAATATTCACTCTAGGGCCAAAGAGAAATACCCATTTGCAACTCCCAGCCTGTCTAGACTCATGCCCCAATGTACTGGTTTATGATAATAGTAATGAGTGAGACTTTGAGGAAAAATACATGGTAGAGAAAAGAGCACAGAAACTTACATCCTTTGCAAACTGGACATTGCATAGAGCTTGAGAATTGTCTGACCACAGCTGTTTACATGTGGTCTGAGCATTTTTTAAAAATGTTATCCTGTATTTAAGTGCATATAGGTTCAGCCAGAAAAGACAAAGATGAACATCAAAGTTGTTGCAATGCCAGAAGAAAATTATAGGGTGTTTCCAAGTTTGAAAGATCACTAGTTTTCACTATTGGTTTGGAGTGATGAATTATCCATAAATAAAAACCTTGAAGACTCTGACCAAAAACATACACTGTGATTACAAAAAGTACAAGTTCAGTGAGTGGCTGCATCTATCATGAAAGATCAAATGTATTCAGTTATGAAATTCTGACTTAGTGAAACTGAAAGCATTAAAGTAACTTCAAAATTAGACTGACAACCTATTCTCTTATATTGGCTTATACACAAACACACACACACACATGCACACACACACACACACGCACATGCACACACACACATACATGCACACAAATACACACACACACCAAACAAGAAAATCTTTAAATAACTAATTTTATATAGGAATGTCTAGATAGAACAATGACTTTGGATAATGGACTGCTTATCCCAGATAAGAAATCACATTAAAAGATTACATGGATCATTTAACATGACTTTCACAATCCCTACAACACTAGTTGTATAACCATGACAAATGAGAAATATTAACACAATTAATAGCACAAGAGTTTATTTCTAGCCTGTTAGAATTGTATCTGTTTCAGGACAGGTCAGGTAAATATTGTGGGGTCCTTTTCAGGCTCCAGTTCCCTCCAACAGAGAACAGCTAAAACCAAAGCAGAAAGACACAAATTCTTTAGACTAACTGCTGTTCAAAACATCTTACCAATGGTTACACAACTGTATGGATGTGACACCAACATAATGGAAGATCAAATGAAACATCCAGCCCCAAAGATGAAACAACTACTGGATTCTTGACATTTCTGTCAGGAGGCAGTCACAGCTGAACCAGCTGGACCATAGTCTAAGCCACATTAATGACACACCAATATGTATGAATATGTCTGTGTTTGTATGTGTGTGTGAACTGATAGAGTAAATATTAATATAGAAAACAGGGTGAATATTATCATAGATAAGCTTATTTATAATATATAAATATTTATTCACTCCATCAGTTCTGTTTCTCTACATAACATGACTAATACAGGCATTCAGTGTATGCCTTATGGTAATGAG
Organism: Phyllotis vaccarum; assembly: GCA_033318265.1. Lineage (NCBI taxonomy): Eukaryota > Metazoa > Chordata > Mammalia > Rodentia > Cricetidae > Phyllotis > Phyllotis vaccarum. The sequence goes on along the minus strand of JARWLC010000004.1, from coordinate 124,868,475 downwards.
TATTGTTTCCACACCCCAGGAGAAGAAACAGAGGTATTTCTACAGTGCCTTAATCAAGAAATAGGTCTTGAATCAAACCCTAAACACAAGTCAATTTCTCAGATGTGGGAGACATCCTTGTTCCTCAATCTTCTCATAGCTTGTGAACTCTGGATAGAGCAATGACAACTATAAACTGAAAGCAGGTATGACATGGCTTTTTCATGAAGCAATTTAAGAGATGTCTGAACTCTAGAAATGATGAATGGAAGAATCTCAGATATATCATCTCTGCCATCTTAAACATAAGACTTGAAGTAAATGTTGTTAGCATGTGTGTGTGTGTGTGTGTGTGTGTGTGTGTGTGTGTGTGTGTGTGTGTGTGTGTGTGTGTGTTGGTGGACTCAGACAACTGGGAGACCACATTAACAATTTCCCTTTGGGCTAGTTGCTTGTAGTTTCACTTTCTGATAATAGTGGAAAAGGCAAAACTTTCAAATAAAGGCAAAGATCTCTCCAGAAATAAAAAAGATTTGTTTATTTAAATTTTTATAGGCTTGATTGTTCATTTTCAACCTGGTAAGAAAAAAAGCACTTTACAATTACTGGAAGCTGATACTGACCAAATCTAGGAGCAGAAAAGAAGAAATCCCTACTCAAGTACATTGACTTTATGTGATTTGTCCACTGTATACTTTTTAATACTATTTAGTTTTCAGAACAGCTACCATTTTTTCATGGATCCTCACCAGAAATTTTCCCCTGCCTTTACATAACTTTACATCTTTTATCTTGTTTTGTATTCATCTTTTCCCCATTTCTCCAATTCTTCTTGTTATACCAGTTTTTGCCATTTAAAGCAATGCCCAATCTATGGGTATGCCAATATGGTCACTGATGGGAAAAGTCAGTTGCAGTTAATGGTTACTTATGGGAGGGATGTCATTTCTTCAGTGGTACAGCTACTGATAAGTTATTCATGCTGCAGTAAGTAATCTTGTTCCCAATTTAATGCAAGCAACTCAACTCAGGTGGTCACACACAAAAAGAACACATGAAAGCAGAAGATGGATTTGGGAAGACCAAAACCCTCAGTGGAGGAGAGGAGGGAATGAGAGAGAGGAATGGGATGGATAATTAAAATTCATAATATTCATGCATGAAATTGTCAAGGAATTTTAAAAGAATGACTGATCTCATTTTAATACATATGATCTTGTCTTTTTAAAACTGGCTCTGCTGTTCTCAGCTGTCCATGAGTTTTTATTTCACACATTTACTTGGCCATCTTTTCTCCCAACATCCTCATGACTGATCTTAATATCAACATATACTTTAGTGATACTTGTAGACCTGCCAGTAGATAACAATGAACAGTTCTGTACCCACCGTCCCAGACATGAGTCTTCACATTGTATAGTTGAAAAGTTGTTTTCTTTCTTCTATCCTTTTGAAGACTTCATAAATTTTCCATTTTTAAGCAAACGCAAAAATAAGGCATGACATATTTCCCATCTTTAAAAATATAACACCTCTGATGTTCTATTCACAGGATGTTCTTTTCTCCACTGTGCTTCTGTATGACTTCTGTATACTATATGTTAATTTTAAAAAATCCATTAGTTCTTCAATTACATGTCTTCCTGTGAACTTGGAGATTAATTCTGTTAAGTCGGTTAAAAAATATGATGTGATCATATTTGTTTGAGTTTTATTATATTTTCATAGTCTGAACCTCTATTACAATGACATAACAATAACCAAAAGCAACTTGGAGAAAGAAAGGCTTTAATTACCTTATAAGTTACAGTTGTTCATCCCAACATATTGGAAAGCCAATGCAGGAGCCTGGAGGCAGGAACCGAAGCAAGAGACCATAGAGGAACACTGCTTATAGGCTTGCTCCCCTAACCAGCTCAGCTTTATGCCTTATGCAATACAGGCTCACCTACCCAGGGGAGATCATAATTCGGTGGGCCCGTCTACATCAATCATTAACCAAGAAAATGTCACATAGATATACCCACTGACAACCTAATGGAGGCAATTTCTGAGATTCCCTCTTTCCAGACAGTGTCTGTATTTGTGTGAAATTGACAAAGCTCAATTAGCATTGTCATGAATGGCTACATTTGAAGATATAATGCTGCTTGATAAAGCTATTTATACTCAATTAGCTAGTTCTTTAAAAATTGCCAAGCTGATTGCTAAGCATCTCAGCATAGTCATGATGGCTGTCATAAAAATGTTTTTTACCAAACTGTTAACAAGTATTTGTTGTATACCCAATAGGCCTAGGCATTACGATGGGAACTAGAACTCTATCTCAGAAAGGATCAACATGTTTTAGACTTCCAAAGACTTTATGTCTGATTAGGAAGGAAAGACATAAAATTAAGACAACAAAATTATGGGAAATACTAAATCATGAGTTAATGTGACTTAAAAACAAACCATCCTGGGGTACTTACACACTCAATGATAACGCCAAGAAATAGTTCTCTGAAGTGATGACTTTTACGCTTCTGTGTAAAACAAAAGAAGCTTATTAAAGTGGAAACTAAGGTGAAGTGACCAGGAGGAGAGGATTTAGAACACCAGTCAGTAGAGAGATGGTTACTTTGCTAGAGGAGCAAAGATTATAAGAGGAAAAATTTACATGGAGTCAAAATATGAAAGGCCATTCAATACCTAGAAGGGGATTTGGCCTTTATTAAAGTGGCAACTGGAAACCATTTTTAAGGGACTGAGCAGGGAAGAAGGATGACCTGATTTATGTTTGAATCCGTCAAGCAGAGAAAGGAGTGTCAATCCACTGATGAAAGCATCAATTCATTGAATACAGAGCATTCAAACTAGTACCTATGTAGAGTTCCCACTCCTATAAACTATCGTTCACAATACTGGAAGGTACTCTGCATGCTACCAAAGAAGAAAGGAATTACCAACCCAGCTAAAACCCTTTGATCTACAATGGTAACCTGCCTGCAAGATATAATAACAGCACAAAGTTTGTGGGAGTAACCAACCAGTATCTTACTGAGTTAAGGCCCATTCCATGATATGTAACCCATACCTAGTGCTCTAGAGTGGTCAAAACCTGAGATGACATAGGCCAGGTACCCGGGGGAAAATGGAATACTACTGTTTAGCTAAGTGGCAATAAAATGACTCTTCATGATCTGTGATACCCCAAGATCAGTGCCTTATGCATTCATTCTGCAGCAAATAGAAACAAATACAGACAAATGGCCAAACAGTAGTTGTGGAGTGAGAGACATTGAAACATTCAGCCCTTAGAGAGCTGTATCCATCAAGTCTCTCTTCTCGGGGCTCAGGGAACTCTGTGGAAGAGGAGGCTGAAAGAGTGTAAGAGCCAGAGGGGATGAAAGAACCAGGAAATCAAGGCTTTCTAGACATAACAGGACTGGTGTATATATGAACTCACAGACACTATGGGAGGAGAGTCTACATAGGACATGCAAGGCTCCTCACCAGATGGGACCCTAGAGCTGAAAGGAATAGTGGATATATGCCTCCATCTGCAATCGAGAAACTACCTCCAATTGATAACAACTTACAAATGAAAAATTAGCTTTCTCCAAGGAAGTTTCACTGGGGAAAATAAACAGTTAGTTCTTAAGAGCGAAGGTGACCAGCAGTAAGTGGCCCACATAAAACAAACTCAAAGGCATCTTTGGAGGTCCTTTGTCTCATGATGTTAAGTCATGACATTTTCTCTCTATACCTTCCAAGTCCTTTGCATATATACTATGTGTTAGTCTCTGAACCCACGCCCTCCTCTGAGTTCTGACATCAAGCTCCATTTAAAGAAGAATTCCTGCCTCTGAATCCCTCTCTTCCTTTGTTCTCCTTCTCAGGAATGCTCCTTATTTCTCTCTATCTCTCTCTCCCCTCCTTCTCCTTTGTTCCTCTGTTATCACAACCACATCCCTCTATCATAATAATAAAGTCCACTTACATAGAAACAGCTTCTAAGTATCTCCTGCTACTCACCACTGCCTCTACTACATCCCTCACGAGGCCTCTGCATTCATACAAATCCATTGCTAGATAACTGGGTAATTTGTATTTGTACCATGCCATATCTGTAAAAAGTCATAATACTATGGCTTCCAGGTTTTGTGTTTTTATGGGATTCCTGTGTGCGAGAATATGTAAGACACTTCTTGAGGTTATTCTTTGGTTCTTTTTTTTTTTTTGAATACGTATTTTGTTTTATTCTGATTTGTCTTACTAATTTTATCCTATTGTATATTATTATTATTCCCTGAGGTCTGTTTTTTAAAGGAGAGACAAAAAAACATAGTTGTGGATCTGGTTGGGAGAGGATTTAGGGAGAAACTGGGAGGAGTACAAGGAGTACAGAGAGGAAAAACAATAATCAAAATATATGAAAAAAATTTATTTTCAAAAATAAAACACCATGGGCATCATCAAAAGTCAGAGGATTACCAGTTATTTCAATACAAATTATATATCCTCACCTTTTGGATTAAATATGGGTAATATTGGAAAGTATTGAAGTATACTTATAAAGTATATAAGTATATAATATGCAACAGAATATAAGCTGATTATTATATCAAGAATATTATATGAATATACAATTACCAAAACAGTTAAAGACACTATGGTAGATAGATGGAACCATATAATAATTAAATGCAAATATGAAATATGTCTTTCAGAGCCTAACCTAATTTTATAAAACTTAGAAACAATAAAAGAAAAAATGGAAACTTTGATGACTAAGAGTAAATAATGTCTCAAAAATAAGAGCACTCTGAACTCAGTTTAAAAGAATAAAATCAAGACAAAGAAGCTAATAATAGTAAGCAGAGAGAGAGAATACTATGAAATCATATGAAATGTTTCTTATAAGTACAGCTTTATTTCTGTCACTGTTAGCATGACACTATTCTTTTGATTTGAATGACGCCTATTGTGTCCCTTCAACAAAGTTCAAAAACTGTGTGTTGAGTGTCAAGGTGATAGTGTTGATTTGAAATTTTGATAATAGCCATAGATGCATTTCTCCATATCCCCAATAGTAAAGCATAACTTTGATGCTCTTGTCTGTCATTATCTTTACTCCAAAATTCATTTCTATTCTTTTCTGTAAATATTGTAGTTTCACATAATGGAATTCTAGAAGAATATTGAAAGGATTTTCTGTTTCCTGATTAGTCATTCTTTTAGTAAGTTTACTGGACTCATTCTATTCCAGACTGTATATGAGTACACACACAGAGAGAATGGGAAGACAGAGATGGAGACATAGACAGACACAGAGAGAGACACAAAGACAGATAGAGACACAGAGACCAAGAGAGAGACGTGGAGACAGATAGATAGAATAGAAAGGTGAACAGTGGTAGTTTTTGCTCTCAAGAAAATAACAGCCCACAGGAGCTTAACGATCAATCAACAAGTCTAAAATGGTAGGAGGCTGCCCTAAAGAGAAGAACTTGGAGGCTGAATAGGAACACTGAGAAGGGCCACCCAAATAAGGCTCAAGAGTGAGAAGGGAGTCCAAGTAATTTTATGACTTGATGGAGGTAGTTTTATTATTGACCCTTCTCATAGAAGTCCCAAAATGGATAGGAGCATGAACAAAACACCAAAGTGTGTCTGGGACATGACAATAAAAGGAATGTCTTCACCACAGTAGATCAGGTTAAAAGACATACAGGAAAAGTGCTGAGGATTTAAAAATTATTATGCAAGTTACAGGGAGTTCTGACAAGAAAGTTTAATGTGCTTATGAGTACTTGCTGCTCTTCAAAAGGACCAAGAGTTCAGCTCCCTTTACTCACATCATGGAGCTCATATGATAGGTACTTCAAGCTAAACGGAATCCAACCCCTTTTTCTAGTGACATACACAGATATACACACATACACAAAAATAAAAAATAAAAAGTGAGAAACATTAATGTAATGGCTATTTTGAAAACTGGAGACTAGTAGTTATCTAGGTAGCCACTGCATGGATCCACTCAGGCACCTATATTCTCAATGTTTATCCCAGAAAATAATTCTCTGAGTCAAGAATATTTAAACTGATACCTGGTAGAAAAAAAGCTTGCTCTCATCAGACGACAAGTGAATAATACAAAGATACAAAGATGAACCTATAGGATAAATCAAAGAAGCCTAAGAAGAATAATTCATGGGAAATATGGAAGAATTCCTAACTGAGAAAGGTTCAAAATGACTGTGTGTTTTGCCTGGATAGTAGTGTCCAGCATTATATTCATGAAGATAGAAGACACAGGAAAACCAAGTCTGGAAGTTAAAAAGAAAGAAACTCAGTGTTAAATAGTCACATTTGTGCCAATATTCTATACAACAGCCTTTAGAAGTAGTATGTGAGCAATTTCCACAGTATATCATTTGCTACAACATGGAAGATATTTTAATGGCTGACTCAGATATAGATACATTAGAATGCTTTAAGAAGTAAAATTTTTTTAGAAAATGCCTGATTGGAGATTACAAATAGTTTCTTAAAAAATACAAAGAGAAGATTGTATTCATTATCTGGGGGTATAAAATAGGTCTACAAAAAATTTAGACCCCAAAAGGTACAAATCAGAAGAAATAGATTACAAACTCTTAACAGTTTCCAAAGACTGCTAGGAGATACTTCTCACATGTGGTCTATAATAGGGATAAAACACTCATAAACTAGTTACTTTGTTCAAAACTTTAGATAGTGGTAAGGACTTAAATAGTCAAAGAGAATGTTCTCATGAAGCTGAGAGAGAATGGCTTTAGTGGAATAAAATGTACAAGATGCACATGTGAATCATGTGGATCCAAACCTTAATTGTATTCTGGTTATTTTACCCTCTAAGCATTCTTCTACAGGATTTATAATGCAAATGAAAATTATTATATTATAATTGATATTTTTGCCACATAACCTGAGTAAAAAATTAAAACATGTAAAAAATATGTCTGATATTATTTCTAAATGAAAATTAAGACTTTGTCAGTAGACAGGAAAGGACCCAGCAGAAATTTTCATACCTTTAACTAATGGAACATCAATTAATTATGGGCAGGCAGTGAACCTTGGCAAAGAACCTGCAGTAATTTTTTTGTGAAAGATTAATAACAAATATCCCCAAAACAAAAGAATTAAATTTATAAAGGAAACTAACTGGATTATTCCCCATGTTGTATGGGATAAAAGAATTTCTGGGGCATCTGCATTTTATATGGTGCAAACAAATAAGGAATAGCAGATTACAAATCAGAAAATTAAGTAAAGTGTCTCAAAGCCCTTATATTCCTGTCCAGAAGTCAGAATGATATGCTATTATTATGGTATTAATGGACTTTACAGAAACTCTTAACATAGTAACTGACTCTCATTATGCAGAAAGATTTTGTTTTACATGTTGAAATTGCTGATTTCATTTCTGATAAAATAGAATTAACCTCGTTATTTATATAACTACAGAAATAGAATATACATCTATATCTCTATATAATTAAAGTTACATCTATCTTTCTGTAAAGACATACATATCACATATCAGATCCCACACAAGTCTGCCAGGTCGTCTAGATCAAGGTAATGATGAGATTGGTTCTTAATAGAAAATGTGCTGGAGACCTCAGAACTTCATACTAAACACTATGTTAATAGCAAAGGATTAACAAAACAAATTTTCCTATTACTTGGCACAAGGCCATGGAAATTGTAAAGAAATGTCCTACTTACTTTTTCTATAACCAACTGCCATTACCTGCAGGAAGCAATCCTACAGATATGTAAAGAAATGAGATTTGGTAGATGGATATATTTCATTTTATAGAATTTGGAAAGATAAAATATGTACACTATATCATCGACACTTATTCAGAATTTTAATAGGCAACTTCTCTGATCTCTGAGAGGGCTGGTTCTGTAATTACACACCTTTTGAAAGTCGTGAACATTGTGGGAATAGCTGCACATATTAAGATTGACAATGCTCCAGCCTATGTTTCCCAGAGAGTGAAGCAGATTTTTGGATATTATAATATAAAACATATTACAGGTATACCACATAATTCTACAGGACAAGAAGTTGTGGGAAGATCAAATCACATCTTGAAAGAGATACTTCATAAATAGAATGGAACAACAGTTTCAGAGAGACACTGGAAAATAGAAAAAACTTCTGAGATAAACCAACCTGTCCACTTCAAGGATGTGCTGAACTCAGAATGGAAGCCAGGATATGTGCTTTGTTGGGAAAGGGGTTTTGCTTTTGTTTCCACAGGAGTTGAAAATTATGGGTACCAATGAAATTAATAAAGATCTGATTTGAAAAGGAGGGGAAGTAAAGACTCATCCATTGTTCTGACAATTTGATAAATGATAAGGAAAACTCACTTAACAAAGTTTGGGGGCAGGGTTTAATTGTTGTCTTTATAGAAAGATAGATATAACCATCTTCGAGGTGTTAAAAAGGACACTGGACCCCTGGATGTCTAAGGCTGATAGGAGATCATTTTTGAAAGGTTTAAAAACAAAAGAATATAAGGCTTATTGGTATCAATATGCAATACAGGGTAAATTTTCCCTGCTTAACAGCCATATCTCTCAAATAAAACAAAACAAAACAACACCCTGTGGTCCTGATTCCATGGCTTTGGAGATGGAGTAAGTGGCTTTCTCCTTCTTTAAACCCAAGCATGTTGATAAAGGATAAATTTATGAGATTCTGTCTCATATCAGAAAAGCCATCTCGTGAGGGACAAAAGATAGTCAAAATATATAGCAATAATTGTCATACTTTTATCTGTAATCCTATTTCTCTCTGTACTTACTCTCTCTTGCCTTTTAAAACCTTCATTGCATTCAGTTCTCTCCTAAAATGTGAATTCTTCATTTGAATTAATAATGTTTAAGTTTTCCACTGTAAACAACAAATTCTGCTAACAGCAATCTCCAAAACATCCAGAAAGAAGACTGGGCCCCACTACAATGATTCTACCAGTTCTGTGATGATACTTTAAAAACTGCTGTAAACCACTCAATGACTTATTTTGAACTTACAGACTGTTTATGACAGTTGCAAGATAGTTTACTATGATTATCCATCATATTATATCTTTAATAAGAATTCCAGATAACCTTACCTAGTACTCTGAGGCTGGTTATAGATATTTATAGTCAGTCTTTTGAGACCTAAGCACTGTCTTTGTTTTTACATGACCCCACAGAGATACCATAGCCCACAAGTAAGCAGAAAACAAATTTATGAAAACCATGTTCCTTTCCCAATAAGTTTTATCTTCTAAGGGTTATGGATAATTATCATTCTGCTAGGGTGGTTATAAGTTATATTTGGCTTGAGGATGAAACAATAAAATGGGCTCAAAACATCTTTTAAAGAAGAAAAAAGAAGTGCAGATAGGACATATATAGGTAGATTATTGTTTCTACTGTAAACAATTATTAGCCAAATATAGGCCATAGACAAATTGCACTTGTATATTAATAGAAATGTGAAATTATTTTATATGTCTAAGGTAATTTGTATTGATACAAAATTGAATCTGTATTTGTCATATTTTACACATACTTCTACCTCTGTTTAAAATATATTATACATTAATGCATTTAAGCATACTGTTGTCATTTACACTATGTAATTTCTGTCTTTGTTAATTTGTACTAGTCCTTATATGTAATATATATATACACATCCATATATATTCTACACCTGTTTAAGATATTTTATATATATTCTACCTCTGTTTAAGATATTTTATATCTCTCTGTTTAAGATATTTTGTATAATGATATGTATTTAAGATACTGTTGTCATTTTGCACTATATACTTACCTTTGTTTAATGTTTACATGATTGTCACACTTGAAGTCATTATTCAAAAACTTTATATGCGTTTATAGATTGTCTACTTTTACAATGTGAGCTTCAGTCTTCAGAATGATAAGAAAGAGGTAGGGATCACAGTTACTATGTTTATCATGTACTAGCCATGTTGTTTAGTTCTTTCAGATATATAGTAGAATGTCAGAAAAGAGTCTTCAAACACTTTTAGACCTAGAGAATATGTCATTTAAATATTGTTATTTAAAATTCATCTATGAGAGACATGATTGCCCCTGGCATCACTGTTCCTTTCCCAAGATGATGTTAGGCATCAAGGACACTCCACATGGAATTTGTCTTCCTTGATGGATAATGGCCTGTTGGGCAAATAACTGCCCTTACCTCCACTGGTAACAGTAAGCACGCCATCCAGTCTGGATGAGAAGGACAAAAGACAAAAGAGACTGAAACACCTGTCAAGACAGGATAAGATGGTTTCTCAAATACCCTGCTTCTGAAAAAAATCTGTTAGACATTTAAGCCCTATAGCCATAAAAATTGGATGCTCCAACTTTGCAGAAAAACTGTGGTGACTGCCAAGGCAGCTGACTGTCTTCTCACTAAATTTTGGAAGTTACTCAGTCATACTTTCAGCTTACTCAGGCAATATATTTTCCTTCTCAGGTCTTTGATAAGGTTGAAGATTGGACAGCTTCAGTTATGATCATTTCCTATCTCAGCTAAAGAGCATTTAGATAATAGATTTTTATTGTTCAAGATAAACATATTTAGAACAATCTCTGTATCTTCTGCCTAGAAGGAAAATCCATTCTGGATGAGTGGACCCTTTTTTAATTTCCTGCATTTATACTCAGTTGCCTATCCTCCTGACACACACACCATGTATTTCATGGACATGCTACCCCAGGTATTATTTCTCGCATATATACATTGTGTGTGCACTTGCCCTCATGCATGCACATACATTCAATGGAAACACTACTCAGCCTACTATACTTCCAACACATTCCATGCATAGATACATTGTTAATATATCAACTTCTTTATATTATCCCTGATTCAAGTATAACCTCACAAGTCTAGAATTCATATTTTTAAGTACTAAACCACTTTTCAATTTTGAGCCACTAAATTAAACTAAAAGAGACATAAGTGACTAACAAATATTCATTATATTAATATCAAAAGTAATCACAAATCTTTATTTTAACAATGAATACTATCATATCTCCTGGAAGAGATTAGTGTGAATTAGAGTGACTTTGGTATACTTATAATAAAAAAAAAATCATTCTGGTTAGTTCTTGAAATATGGTTATAATTATAAAAGCACAACAGCAAGAAAAAGGTATTCTGGGAAGATCGAAGGTAATATGTACGTATATGGAATTGTCAAGGTATATACACAAGGGGAGTGCGGATCCATGGTATCTGAGGAGACAGGCAAGAAGCAGGAGGTCTGACCCTGAACCCATTCACAGAGATAACAAGATTCTCACCAATGTATCAAAGTTTGTTTAATGTGAACATAAAGGCTAATGAGAAAGTCAAGGTAGTTCTGCATGAGAAGGTGGGTTGAGAGAATGCTGTTTGGAAACAAGATAAACACGTTCATAATGCTTCCATTCCAGAGAAATGGGCCCCACATGAATATCAGAGACAGAAGAGCTTGGGACTCAGAAAATATTAAACTGAAAAGGAAATTCTGGCAACATCTAAGTATGGAGTATTATATAGTATAAAAATTTATAAAAATCCTTAGGAATTTTCCTTAGGGGGAAAAAAAACTTTTGACATAACATTGCAAAAGAGAAAAAGGGTCTGTTCATACTGAGGTTTTTAAAAAAAGACAAAAGGGTTTACTGTAGAAAACAAAAACCAACAGAGGGAAGTCTCATCTCTTTCAATGAACAAAGAACTTAAAAGAATAATCACCATGGTAGAGTTATTGGGTAGAAGTGGAAGACAAACAGTACTGGAAAATTATTGATGCGAAGTTTGTCAGTAGTCTGGTGTTCAGTCGCTCCATAAGTAACTGGCCAGCATCCAGTAAGGGCCAGACTCTGAACAGAATACTAGAAGTCAACAGGAAAAAAAGAGATAAGAACATGAACTTCAGAGTTCCTTAGATGGTGAGAGAGACAAGTAATGAGACACTCACAACACAGTGTGATAAGTGATGACTAAGCCAGGACATGGAACCTATCCACGAGATCTCACAGAAAGGCTAGAAAGTGGCCAGTGACATCTATTGGAGTGTGTGTGTGTGTGTGTGTGTGTGTGTATTGTGGTTTAGTTTTGTTTTGTCTTGTTTCTTTTAGAGAAACTCTCTAAGGCAGATTTGTAGGTTACATTGGAGTTATGTGAGTAAGTGCAGAATGGAAAAAGGGTAATCCGGGAAGAGGGAAGAGTGTCCAAATCCCATGGGGCATGAAGGGACAATAGGTACAGGACAGGAAGAAAGGTCACCCTGTGCAGAGCCAGCTGAGCTGAACCCTGGATGGTCAGCTTTATTATCAGAAGCTCAATGAGAGCCATTGAGAGAAAAGATTTCTTAGAGCTGGACTCAGGGTTCAGGAATACTCCTCTGGATTTAGTATAGCAGCCGAAAGATGTGTAGAAAAGTTAAGTTTGGAGAGAAAGAACAAAAATGGTAGGTGAGGCAACTGGGTAAGGGTAAACACTATGGAGTGCAGATAGAAGTGTGCAGCCTAAAGTAAAGACTTAAAATAGTGTTGGTGAAGGGATCATATTGTCAATAACAAAGACGAGCATGGCATTTGATCTGATGCATGAGGCTACAACCATGTTAGGTAACCAGAATGCACAGAGCTAGCAAGTTCTACAAAATTTTATCCAGCAATCCTAAACAGTATAGGACAATTAAGATCTTTAAAAATACTCTGAGCTGGGGATTAGTGTGGCATTCAGAAGACATATAATAGACAAATAATTACACTGGAGCTCCCTATGTTTGGCTTCTTACCTCCAAAGATGGATTAACTAACACTCTTACCCTTTGCCTAAAGTAGAGGTCAAAGTCAACTTAAGGAGAAAAGTAATGGAGGAGTTGACAAATTGGGGTGATGGCTCAGTGGTCAAGAGTACACACAGTTCTTTCAAGTCAGTTCCCAGCACATGGGATCATGCACCCTCTTGTACAATCTGTGGCTACCTGTATTCATGTGTATTTCCCAACACAGACATACATGTACAGTAATTTTTTAATACTTTTTTTAAAAAGTATTTTTAAAGAATGGCTGGGTTGTGCTAAAAGGACCAAAAAATCAGAAATTCCAGAAGGAAATGGAAAGGAACTACTAGAAAAAAATTAATCACCACAGGTGGGTAATTTTAATCTTGAGTGCATAAACAATCTCACATAGAGATTGACATCATTATAAGTATTATATAAGTAAAAATTGTCATAATTCTGGCTGATTACTTTGACTGTTGTGTTCACTGATTTTTACACAAGGCAGATTTTAGCAAATGTGTTGACTGGATGATTAAATGTACTGATAACACTTAACAGACACAGCCAGGTAAGTGGGGAAAATTATGGATGATTGGTGTGGGGATATGTTTCAAATATAATAAAAAAAAACAGTCAGAGATATCAGGGGTAGAAGAAAATGTTTTAATTTTTAAAAATATTTCTGATGACCCTTATAAGAAGTAAGATTTAGACGAAGGAATGGAACCAAGATGGTTTTACTGAGTCAATGGTACACAGACTGTAAGTAACATACACCAGGACTCACAGTTTCATGGCACAGCTCCCTGACTTTGCTACATCAGTTTATGGTATTTAGTGGATCATCACACAGACACAGAGCAACTATAGAACATTATGCTTTGCCATATGTGTGTCAATAAAGATTTTGGCTTTGGGCCTCAAACTTGTGATATTTTAGTACACACGGGCTTGTATAAGACACTTGTCCACACATGGTCAAATAAAGGTGCATCTACTCTACTAGTACCTAAATATTACGATTTATAAACTATTAGAAACATACATTTCGTTAACATGTCACATGTAACAATAGACTTCCTTTCTGTGGTCTCATTTGGTCATTGGAAGAAATCTTCTATAAGAGGGGCAAATGTAGTCTACGGATTGGTCACTAAATCTCATAGACTTGCAGGATTTACTCTTGGTCACTTCATTAGAAGCAGAGTTGGAAATAGAATGGTATGTACCCGGCCCAAAACAGGCATTCTTTACAGTACCCCACACAGCAAGCATAAACCACTGTTGAGTCACATTTGAGAGCACGGCTATGACCCATGGAGTGAAAGATTTCAGTCTGGTGGTTTAAGTAGCACAGACTTTCAGCCCAGTGACCCAGTGAGGAGTTTGAAAGCATTGTGGAATTCTGGCTCTGACTTCTCAGACCAATGCTATGCTTTTCCAGAACAGTAGGCACCAACAGCCCTGAGCCTGCATTTTGTTCAAGGAAAGGAACTGCACAGAAGCCACATTAGAGCATCTTAGCCCTAGACCTAGACCTGTTTTCTTTTTTTGCATCAGTCCTGGGTCAGCTCATGAGATATACAACTCACCACTTCTTTGAAAAACACAATGGACTTCCAGAAATCTTATAAAATAGAAATAAGCTGACTTCTCTCTCATTCATCCACAAATCTCAGAAATACAACTTGATATGACTTTCTGGGGAAAAAAGAATGGTTCTATCCTTTACAGGGAGAGTGGTTGTTTATTTGAATTTGCAAGCTGTAAAGCTGATTAAACTACTTGCCTGACCTGGACCTCAGTTTCCTTAAAAATCAAAGGAAAATGAAGACCTCCTGATAAATTTAGTCTGGTATTTTTAAATATTGAGATGTGGTGGACATATATTTTAAAATTTGAATACTGGAAATATAAAAGACAAAGTTACGTAATAACATCAAATCATGACAAAGCTGGGGAATAGTAGAAATACATTTAAGGTTCAAGTTTTCATATCTCCTCCCCCCCCCCCACACCACCCGAGCTTCCACTCTGAGGTTTCTTGAGTCCTTATTCATTTACTCAAGAAAGCTTAATTTAGCTTTGGGTTGATTCAGAGTCTTCAGGATTGGTTAAGAGAGCCCTTAGTACCTCTTAAATGCCACCTTCTATTTCCTGGGCAAGAGTGCCTGGGCTGGCAGAATCCCACAACCCAGCAGGGCAACAGTGGTTATGGGAGGAGCTGCCAAGGGGGTGCTGTTTCAGCTCCTGAAATTAGTGCCTAGAGAGGTGGAAATTCCAGTAGTCTCTGATCAGATGGTCCGGAACTGGAAATAACAGGAGTGAGAAGTTCATGAAAGAGAAGGTTGCAATCCCAGGGGAAATTTTGACAGTAGCCCACCACTGTGCACAAGAGTTGAAAGAAATCTTTCCTCTCTGTTCTGCCTGGTTCTTTACCTCTGTATCTGGCTTCTCTTGGCTGTGCTTCTAACTAAATATCACATAGCACCTGTCTAGACTGTATGAGAACAGCAGCATCCCTGCCCCACCCTCAGCCAGTCTCTTGAGCACTTGCTTACTTTTCTTCTATTCCTGTGCTCTTTCTGAACATTATTCTTCTACCTCAGCACATACTTGAGAAACTCTAATTTACTGCTTGAGATGCTCAGACAGGGAGTAAGCTGAAAATAAAATATATAAATGAAATTTTTAGTTTTTATACTGCCAGAAGAAGAGGGCATTTGATTTTGTACAGTAGAGCAGCCAGGTAGAGACAATAGGCTTCTTTCTGTTTGGTCTTTTTCTAGACATGGTTTCTCTGTGTTGTCTTAGCTGCTCAGGAACTCACTCTGTAGATCAGGCTGATCTCCAACTCAGAGATCTACCTGCCTCTGCCTCCTGAGTGCTGGAATTAAAGGTGTTCACTACCACTTCTAGCTGGCAATGAGCTCCTTGAAGCCTCTATGGGATTTCTCTACATGTATTAATATTTCATGGTCATTCATTCAATGACTGACTAAGTTATTTAAAAGTATAATCTTAAAACAAAGGGGGACAAGTTATATACCACACGCCAGAACTATAGTCAGTTTTTAGTATCTCTCTTTCTTTTGGAAATAAATAAATATATATCTCTAAATATTCAACATTTTCACATAGCCAAACCTAGATGCAAAGGGTGAGCCAGTGATTTTCTGACAATAAGGCAAGGACCTGGCATAAACATGAGAGACATTCATAGTTAGATTCCTTTGTCTCTTACTTGACAAGGAAGAGGAAGGTCTGAGTTATCTATATCATGATAAAGGGCAGTAGAGACTATTAACCAGACTTGGTGGTTGGGGAGGGCACATTTGTTAATATCAGTTAACTGACATTCTTAAATTAAATATCAGAGTGACAAAGAGAATCTTTTCCATCTCCAAGCTGTGCCTACACATCCAGCAAACAGGCAATGGTTGTCATGGCAATTGAAGACAGCTGAATGTTCAGGACCTGCATCATTTGCATCATATATAGTCCAGTCTACCCATGTTTACTTTCTTCTATCCTGGCTGGCTCACAAACACTAGGCCACCAAGTATTTGCAAACACTGACACTGCCTCTTTCTAGGATATCTTCTCTTCTCTACTCACACCCACTCTTCAAACCCAATTCAAGTCTTGTAGTTTACGAAGACTGTTTTAACAGATGTGCCAAAACAAAGCTATGAACACTTTATAGGACTGTGAAATTTCATAAAATTGATTTCTTTTCTTTTGTATGATAAATCACATTATACCATGTCACAGAATACAGGTAATGGCTATTTCTACCCTTTTCCTTATCAACTGAGAGCTTAAAGTCTAGTTGGAGCGGAAGCTCCATGGCTCATTCTTTTCTATCCATTGCACAGGGCCAGCACACTGTAAATACCCGGTAGGAATCAAGAATGGGCTGAGAAAGCAACGGAGCGAAGTTACAGATGAAGTTAGAGAGAGCAGGGATGGTATAAAACGTTTACAATGTTTCTTGGGAAAGAGAGATCCCCAGTCTAATTATAAGTTATGAATTGATACCTAAAATGTAAATAAGCTAGATGTCTTTGTTGTTAAAGTTTGAAGATTGTTTTATTAAACAAAATGGAAAAGTCCATAATTTTCTAAGTCTAGGAACCACAAGGCAAGAAAGTCATTCCTGAACACACTTCTGTGTGAAGCAAAGATGTTCACCATCTGAAATCTCCCAAGAAACAAGCCACTTAATGAACTCTGGAGTAATGCAAAACCTCCGTTTCAGGAGTGGAACATTTAAAAGGAAGACAAGCAGTCCCATACGTGAAGCAATGATAAGTGCCCTACACACATAAGAGGATGGTACTCTCTAGTTTTCTGCCTTTAAAGACTGCTTGCTTGTGCTTCTGCCCTGCTTAATTAATGTAATGATGTGAGGAGTTACCACTGACTTCCCAGAGTTAAGGTAGAGAACCAATCTGGGGAGCTGGGAAAAGCTTGCTCAGTCCTTCACAGGTCCTGGGAACAGAGCTCTCCTGTAGAACTTTTGTTTACATGACCACACATTGAATTGAATCTGAAGACACAATTTCACAAGAGATGAAAGTTAAAATTTGACACAGAAGGAAAAAAAAAAATAGAACAGCCGTGTCTGGGCAGGAATGCTGAGGCCGACTCAACATGTGTTTATGAGCACAGGGAATGATGACTTACGCATGTCTGGAGAAGGCGAAAGTGTGTTTATTTTTCTTTGCAAACATCTCTATCTATTTTTTGAGGCATGGTAATTTGTGAACTCTATCAGAAGAAAAAGAAGAAGAGGAAAGAAGATAAGGAAGAAGAAAAGGGCAAAGGGGGGAGAAGTTGTTTGTAGATCGTATTTTAAAGACTACTGCATTTAGCATAATGAGATAACTTTCTATAGTGTGTAGGTGTAAAAAAAAAAAAAACCATGGAAACAGAAGATAAAGAAGAGAGAATAAACCTGTTATAGCCCTTGAGGTGTGAGATTATGAGACTCTGAAAGGGAGGGCATCAAGAGACCCGCCCTCCACTAAGCAGCCCTGTCTTTCCTGGTCATCCAGAGAGTGATTCTTATAAACATCAAGGCAGAAATCCAGACGAGAAGCTTTATATTCATATATGCTATCTGGAAGACACAGCCACAAAGACTGATGGGTTATAGGAGGACAGGAGGAAAAGCAGGTTTGACAGGATGAGAATTGCGACGCTGGTAGAGCTGGTGTACACTGTAAAACTGCAAACCTTCAGGGGAAGCAGCACAAAGAGGCACTGATGTACTCCTGGCACTGTCTGAATGAGTAACAGCTGCATCAAGGGCCAATGGGCAGAGAGAGTGACCGGCATCCTTTAGAGCTCGAAGTCAAGGAGCATTTTTACCTCTGAGTTTCATGCACACAAACCCTGGAGGTCTTCAAATATTTGGGAATCTTGTCACTATTAGGATAAAGGAACAACACACACTTAGGGTCACCAGTGCCATTGAGAAAGACTGCTTGTGGCTAGAGTGAGACAGAAGAACCTTGAGACATCATTCTTCACGTAACATCCAAGCCTTCAGCTCATTTGGACAGCTGGATCTGACTTTGGCATCAACTCTGTTTTAGAATCCAAAGAGGCAAGAGAGGATGAGGCTGCCACAAAGAACATGCTTTCTTTGATTGTTTGTTTGCTTTCTAATGGATGGAAAGAGAGAAAATAAAGTGCCAATCTTTCAGCATTACTGAAGTTCTGTTATTAATGAACAAGGGCCTGAAAGGCACGAAGCTCATTAGTGGCTTCTGTGGAGAAGTCTGGGGTTCTGGGCAGGAGAAGGAAGTGGAAAAGTTGCCAGTTAACAGCAGGGTCATCTAAATCACCACACTTAGGAGGCCTAGAAAAACAAGACAGTGTTTTACCCTCTGCAGAAAAATAACAGTGAAGGAAAGCCTTTATTGAGTATATATGTGGAATGTCTTAAGTCAGGCTGCAAAGTAAACAGCATTGTTGATGCAGCAAAAAAGATAAATAGGCCTTCACAGTGGTCAGAAGGACAGGCAGCATGGACTGTCTGGTAGAGGGCATTTGAAATTCTAGATCACCTAGTCAAACACATCGCAGGTAGTGTCAAATTAGTTTAAAAAAAAAAAAAATCAACTCAAGGCCTTTGGTATGTGACAAATGCCAGGCCCAATTTGTTACAACAGTGTTTAGCATATCAACACTTTTTGGGGCTGAGAGAATAATTCAGATAATATAGTGCTGGTCAAGCGTGCACAAAGCTCTGTGCCCAGTATCTAGCATCAAATAAAGTGGACATGGCAGTACAAAACTGTATTGACAGTATTGGAGAGGTACAGGCAGAAGGATTAGAAGTTCAAGGTCATCCTCAACTATATAGTGTGTTTGAGGTCAGCTTGGGCTGCAGGAGACTCTGCTTCAAAACTCAAAAATGTATTAAGCATGTACAAGAGGCTGTTCTCAACTGTGAGAGGTCACAAAAGCACTCTACCTTTCAAAGAATTTCCCATAATTCATTTAAGAACTAGGGTCAAAACATGTAAAACAAATAAATAAATAACACTACAATTCCCAACACATAAGTAAGGCTTAAAGTCCAAATGGTGATTGAAAATGAAGGGTTAAAGGGAAGGTAGGCTGCCAGGATATAGGGTGACATTATACTACCGAGATATGAACACACACTTGAGCTGAATGGAATTCAGAAGGCCACGCAGTCCAAATTCCAACAAAAGAAAAAAAAGAAAGAACTTGGGAGGCAGTGGCTTGGCAGTGATACCATAGTTGACTAATGGCTCCTCAGAGGACTCAGTACTTGGATTCTGCCTCCTCCATGTTACTGGTAAAATTTTTAACCTCTCTGCAATTAGGTCAAGAATAAAATAGGGATGGTGATACTCAGCACAGACTTTCAGGAAGATTCAAGCACGCTCTTCTTTCTTTCTCTCTGACCTTCCAGTAAGTCTTTTAACACACAAAGTCAAAGGGCAACCATTCATATATACACACCATGTGGTGATATCAAAAGCATGAGATCTCACATGCTAGGATTAAAGGCATGAGCCTCCATTGCATGGCTCTGCTTCTATTTCAGACTGGCTAATGCAGGGTGGCCTTGAATTCCTGATCTTTCTGCTTCCTCCTCCCAAGTGCTGGGATTAAAGGTGTGTGCCACCACTGTCTGGCTTCTGTGGTTAACTAATGGTTACTTCCGAACTTTGATCGCCAAGCAAACTTTATACAAACAAAATATCACCACATGCTACACATAATCATATACTCAGAATTATATAACATACTTAAGTAAGTTTTATGTTTTGATAACAAGTATCTACAGACAGACATTTTTCCTGGCTTCAACTCTATCATAGTTTTATTTTTCTATTTTTAGTAAGAATTTCATGCATACTGATTAAATTAACCTCACTTCTCTCACATCCAATTTATAGACAGAATTTTTGACTTTATAATTCCAAATCTATAGATTGACTTTATATTTATTATGTTTTTAAATTTTTTATTTGTATTATTTTTAAGTGTCTGTGTGTGTGTGTGTGTGTGTGTGTGTGTGTGTGTGTGTGTGTGTGTGTCTGTCTACTTGTGTATGTCTATCTGTATGTGGGTATGTGCACAGAAGTGCAGGTACCTGTGGAGACAAGAGGCATTGGATCTCCATGAATCTAAAGTTACAGGAGGTTGTAAGCCTCCTAATATTGATACTGGGACCAAACTTAGTTCTTCTACATGAGCAGCATCCACTCTTAACCACTGATACTTCTCTCAGCCCCACACCTATATTTTGTTTTTATTTTTCACATTACTATTAGTTCATACCAATTTCACAGAGTGTCTCTTAAACAGTTGACTGGTCTCTTGAAGTAGGTTTCAAAATGCCTCTTGCTTTCTTATTTTTACTGATCAAGCATGTGCTTTAAGGATTTGGTAGAGCAAGCTGTGATGTAAAGAATCATTAATTGTCTTTCACAGTATAGGAAGCTGAGCTTCTGGCTTAGGTTTTTCCTTTTGGACAAAGAGAACCATTCACATTACCTCCAGTTGCCTTCCTTCCTCCTTTCCATCACTTATCTGCCTTTTACTTACTGAGCCAAGAAAATGTAGGAGTCCTCAATGTTAACTGTGAAGAGAACTTAGAGGGGCTTTAGTTCACTGTCTCCTGAAATGTATAGCTCTGCCACTATAGTACTAAGGCAAAATGGAAGTCACCTAAGACTTTTGATCAGCAAGATAGAACTCAAGACATGTCCACCCATGAACCAAAGTTGATGCACTTGGAGCAGAAAGACCTATGAAGGAAGAGAGCCCACCCACAGAGCCACTTCCATGAAGTAAGCCACTCTGATCTCAGTGAAGTAATTTATCTTTCCCTAATGTTGTCATATATTAAGAGGTAATATTAAAATGTCTCTAATTTGGAATGATCAACAATATGGTATATTAAAAAAAGAGTATGCAAACATTTGAGACTGAATGTGCCCAGTGTCTATATTTCCAATTAATGTTTGCAAAACAGGAACCCCAGACCCAGATAGTGCCTCTAGATTCGTTAATGGGAAGAGTATGCCTGTGTCCATCTTCATGAGACAGGGAATCTAAAGAGCTTGGTGATGAAGTGCTGATGAGGTACCCTGCTACAGATCATTATTTACTTACTACCTTTGATTCACTAAAGTATAAATAATCAAAATGATACATAAATTTAATTGTCGGTGTCATATAGTTATTTTTGAAGAACAGCCACAAATCTGAGATCTAGTATTTAACAAACATCTCAGGCTGCCTTCTCAGACTAAACACATAGTGTGTTTTCCAGGCTGTAATTTTATAAAAACAAAATGTCTTTGGAGAAAGGACAAGCTGGTACTGTTGCTTTAAAAGCCACTTTAAGAAAAGTTCCCTTACTCAACTGAAATAAGAAATGGACCATCTAATACATTTTTCTGGTTTGCCCTGCTCTGCTCCAGCATGCCATGATCATCATTCCATTGTCCTCTTAAAAGAACTTGGGGGCTGTACTCAGCCAGCTCTGCGATCAGATAAACTACACGTCTCTCTGACTACAAAAGTTTGCAAACATTTGAGGCCTGGAACCCTTTAGATGCTTTCAAATTATCCAAACCTTAAAGACCAAAGGTCTTTCTGGACTATCTGTTGAAGGTTAATGTAACAGAGCTTGAGCATATTTGTATAAGAGTTGCTTTGGAAAATGAACCAAAATTAAAGTTAGGAAGCAGGCATTATTTTACTTATTTATAGATCTCTGAAGTATCTGGATTAATGAGCATGATTAGATTCTCGATCCACATTTTGTCCATTCTACTCAGATGTGTTGTATTTTCTACATGATGTATATGGAGCATATCCAGCCTTACACAGATACAGAGAGAATAAAGGGAAAGTCTTTCAATGTTTTTCAGGAAATTATGGCTGATGTTCTACCATTCTACCAAAGCCCAACAAGTGGTTCTCAGTAAGACTAATTACAGGGGGGATTATGAATTACCTTTAATGAAGGTTTTGTAATCTTATCCTAAAATTCACTGGCCTGACATGTATTTTAAACAAATCTTTCCCCACAATTTTAATAAAATAATACATGTGCCATTTATACTTGTTTCTTTAGAATATCAAAAAAAATCATAAAGATCTGGCACTAAAGTGTAGTAGTGTGGTTTCTTGGTCCCGTGCGGCCAGAGGCCCAGACCCTGCAGCAGCTAGACCCCTTAGCCACCCGCCACTGCTGCTCAGGCCCCCAGAAATGATTCAGATGCTTATATTAAGTTCATGCTGTTTGTCCTATGGCTCAGACACATTGCTAGCTAGCTCTTACATCTTAACTCAACCCATTCTCATTAATCTGTCTGCCATGTGGCCCATGGCTCACCTGTGTTCCTCACATGCTTCTTCTTTGGGCTCAGTCTGTCTGACTCCACCCTGATTCTCCTACCTATGCTCTGATTTCTCCTCCTACTTTTTCTATGGTGCCTGTCATGGGACAAAACAGCTCCTTTATTTAAAGATTGATATTCACAGCATACAGAAAGACATTCCCACATCACTAAATCGTGACTGCAAGGTCTTAAGATACAAAAAGCTTTTTGAGTTCATGGTAATGGATGCAAGTTTTCAAAAATTAATGCCTTCTTAAATGTGCATTTTGTCTCTGGTAATAAATATGGTCAATTATTTTCATTGAGAACAGTTCATTTTTCACTTTGGAGAAAATATGTAAAGTATTAATGTCCATGGCTTTATAATCAGGTAGTTTTCCAGATAAAAATGTAATTCTATGAAAAAGGGGTCAATGAGATCACAATACAACCACACAAGAACTTCCTGTGGAGACAACCACCATACCTTGGTGTGTGTCCAGCATAGAGAGCAGTAAAGAAACAAACACTCATAGGCAAAGAAATAAATGTAGCATTTTTTTCTACCTAACCAAAGTCATGAAGAGAACTGGCTGTTTTATTTTTGTTTATGTATTTTTATTATATTGAGTAGCAAAGTACAGTCTGGAGCTACAGCATGAACTCAGGCCAAGGAGGTAGGAGTTTTTGACCAAGTAGCTTTTGCTTTGCCAGAATGTGCAATAGTGTGGAACTTAGGTTATTAGATAGTCAGAGAAGATAGATATCTATAGATAGCTATAGATATTTAGAAATTGAAATTACCAAGGAAATATGTAGGGGAACCACAGTGGCCCAAGGATATTCTGATAATTCTTGTAGTATAATATTTCCATAAAATTTTCAAGCTAAAATATTTTTAAAATTAAATGAAAAGAACAAGAATATCTGAATTTGTGCCAGCAACTAAAAGCTTTTATCACTGTTTTGTAATATTAATGTGTACCATTAACTACTGGTAGACCATACAGAAATTAGTCACCCCTGAAGCTTATACTGGTGGTTAAAAATCTTCTTATTGCCCAGTGACATCACAGCCATCACACTATCTTAATGTGATGCATTCCACACATGCCCATGATGCTAGCGTAGACAAGCCTACAGTACTGGAAGACATATGAAAATATATCACTCTCGGTTATTTATAATACTTAGTGGATGGTGATGATAAGTGGGCATTTGGTGACCGTATATGTATTGCATCATTCCCTTTGTCATTGCTCTTTACTTTTAATAAAGACTAATAATAAGTCAACTTAAACTAGCAGCAGCCTCATAACTTTCTTGTTAACTGTGCCCCTTGATGACATCAAGAAGTCACAAAGAATGACAGAATATACAGGGCCTGCACAGGTTCAAGCCAGATGGGGTCCCAGTGCTGAGAGGAGGAAATGGACACAAGTCCTCATTCTTAATCCAGTGGCTGTCTACAGTTAACTGCATGCAAAAGAAAACTTAGTCTGTTTTAGTTAGGGTTTCCATTGCGCTGAGGAGACACCATGAGCATGAAAACTCTCATAAAGGAAAACATTTTTGCCAGGGCTACCTTACAATTCAGAGGTTTAGTTCATTATCATCATGATGCTGGAGAAGTAGCTGAGAGTTCTACATCCAAATGAGCGGGAAGCAGAAAGAACCAGCCGATCGGCTTGGCTTGGGCCCTTGAAATTACAAAGCCCTCAATGAAACACTTTTTACAACAAGGCCACATTTGCTCCAATAAGGTCATACCTCCTAGTGGTACCACTTTGCTATGAGCCCCTGGGGGTTTTCATTCAAATCACCACAGAGTCTCACTGGGTATACAAACCACACTTGAAGGGAAGCCCCATTGCCATTAGTAGATGGGCAATATGAAATGAACTCGATGATATTTTTGTAATTTTTTTCCTCATGTTGCTTTGGGCATTTTTAAAAATCTTACTAGTCTTTTGCTTATGTTAGGGCTTTGATTTTGTGTTTTTATGAATTTTGTTAAGTGTATGTGTTTCATTTGATTTTTTTCTTTTATTCTTTTTCTGTTTCTCCTGCTTTTTAAAAAATTTTACAATTTTATTTAAATAACATTTTAAATTTATTTTACATACTGACCTCAGTTTCTTCTACCTCTTATCCTCACAGTTACCACCCACCCCCACCCCTGCTTCCCAACTACTATTTCTTCCCCTTCCACTCTCCATTCAGAAAGGAGCAGGCCTCCCATAGGCTTGATCACAGCAGGACACATCAAGTTGAGGCAGGACTCAACTCCTCCCTCTAGTTAGGGCTGGGGAAGGTAATATAGCATGGGGAGAAGGTTCCCAAAAGCCAGCTAAATATCAGAGACAGGTCCTGATCTAACTGCTAGAAGCCTTACAAAGAGGCCAAGCTACACAGCTGTCACACACAGAGGAACTGGGTAGTCCCATGCAGACTCCCTAACTGTCTAGAGTCCATGAGCTCCTACAAGCTTGGAGCATCTGTCTTTGTGGGTTCCCCCATCATGACTTGTTTGTTTTCTAAAGAGAAAAAAAGGCATGGAGTTTTATGGATGGTTGGGGTGGGGAAAATTTGGGAGAAGATTAGGAGAGAAAATCCTGATCAGAATATATTAAATGAAAAAATCACTTTCAGACACAGTAGGCTGCCTACCAATCTTCTCCATTCTCTCAGACATAATCCTTGGGGTTGTCCCCAGTACTGCAAAAGAATATCAGCTGCAGCATCCTTCCCCCTATCCATATTCCTGTAGACCCTACAGATTATTATTCTTGGCATCCCCTTCCCCCAGCCTCTAACACCAGCAAGTACGCCCCATGAACACACCAGTCCAACAGTCCAGTAAAACAGACAACACACAACCAACACACCTTGATAACTTAGATAGTAAACAGAAACCAAGGGAACAAACACCCACCCAGCAAAAACACAGAATTCAGTAACTATACCTATAAACAACTTCAAATCCAGATGCCTAGATCCAGCATAAGAACACATTTACAACCAGAGCAATATGTCTCCATCAGAGCTCGGCTATCCTATTACAGCAGGCCCTAAATATTCCAACATAGATGAGGTATAAAAAACCCTGTAAAACCAACTATATGAAGATGATAGTGGTCCTTTAAAAGGAAGTAGATAAATCCCTTAAAGAAACTCAGGAAAACACAAACAATTGGGGGAAATAAGAGCTCCTTTAAAGAAAATCAAGAAAAAATAAAGAGTAGAAATAAATGAATAAAATTGTCCAAGACTTGAAAATGAAATATCAATAAAGAAAAACACAAACTGAGGGAATTCTGGACATAAAAAATTAAGAATGTGAACAGGAACTATAGAGGCAAGTTTCATCAACAGCCTACAAGAAATGAAGGAGAGAATCTCAGGCACTGAAAAATACAATAAAAAAGAATGGATATGTGAGTAAAACGAAATGTTAATTCTAAAAATTTTAACACCCAGAACACTATGAAAAAATGAAATCTAAAAATAATAGGAACAGAGGAAGGAGCAGAACCTGGCTCAAAGGCCCAGAAAGTATTTTCAACAAAGTCAAAGAAGAAAAATTTTCTAAGCTAAAGAAGAAGGGCATGGATATTGTGATAAAAGAAGTTTACAGAACACAAATAGAATGGACCAAAAAAAAAAAAAAAAAAGGTTCCCCTTGCCATATAATAACACAAACACTAAACACATAAAACAAAGAAAGAATATTAAAAGCTTCAAGGGAAGAAAGAACAAATAACATATGAAGGGAGACGTATTAGAATTACACCTGACTTCTCAGTAAAGACTCTAAAAGTCATAAGGGCTTGGACAGATCACAAAGTTCTGAGACTACAAAAGTCAACCCAATAGGAGTAAGCAGCAGCAAATAAGTGATCTAAGGGCTGAAATAAAATTAAAGCCAAGAGAACAATACCAAAATTCAATAAAACAAAGAGTTGGTTCTTTGAGAATATCAACAAGATAGATAAACCCTTATCAAAACTATCCACAAGATGGAGAAAGAAACACAAATTAACAGAATCAAAAATGAAAACAGGGTCATAATAATGGACACCAAGGAAATCCAGAGTATTATAAGGACATGCATTAAAACCTGACCCACCCAATTGGAAAATATAAAAGAAATGAATAATTTTCTTGATGGATACCACTAACAAAAGTTAATTCAAGATCAGATCAAATAAATGAATTAAATAGACCTATAACCCCTAGTTAAATAAAAGACATTAAAGCTATCCCAACCAAAAGGAAACACACACACACACACACACACACACACACACACACACACACACACAGGGCCAGGTGGTTTTAGCAGAGAATTCTACCAGAATTTCAGAATTTCAGACTTTTAAAGACAAGCTAACTCCAATACTCCTTAAATTATTCTACAAAGTAGAAACAGAAGGAATATTGCACAATTCATTTTATAAGGTCACAGTTACTATGATTGCAAACTGCATAAAGATTCACAAAGTAAAAAAATTATAGGGCAAGGACGTATATCCATAGTGCATGAACTGGCCCTTTGGAATCCAATCACTATAGATGAACATCTTGCTCAGCCTTGATACAAGGGGGAGGAGCTTTAGTCCTGTCTAATATCCCAGACTTTGTTCAGTCCTCATAAGATGCTTTATCCTCTTTGAAGAGTGGATGGTGGCATGGATGAGGAGAACCTGGGGAGTGAGGGGGGGGGGCATGAAAGGGAAACTGTAGTTAGTATACAAAGGAAAACAATGTTTAAATTTTAAAAAATATTCAGTAAAATACTTGCACCAAAAGATTAATTATCATAATGAAGTTAGCTTCACTTTAGAGGAGCAAGGATAGTGTGAAATACAAAAATCAGTAATCCAAAATATAAATAAACTGAATGAAAAAGACACATGATCATATCATTAGATGCCAAAAAGCCTTTGACAAAATCCAACACCTTTAATGATAAAAATCCTGGAGAGATTAGGGATACAAGGAACATAGTTAAATATAATGAAAGCAATTTACGGTAAGCCTATAACAGACATCAAATTAAATGAAGAGAAACTCAAACCAATTTCACTAAAATTGGGAGCAAGACAAGGTTTTCCACTCCTCTCTTAATATCTATTCAATATAATACTTGAATTTCTAGCTAGAGCAATAAGACAACTGAAGGAGGCTGGTAGAAAAAAAATGGAAAGGAAGAAGTCAAAGCATTGCTATTAACAGATGTTATGATAGTATCCATAACCCTAAAGTTCTATCAGGCAGCTCCAGCGGCTTATACACACCTGTAGCAAAGTGGCTGGATACAATATAAACTCAAAAGAGATGAGTAGTCCTCTTATATACAAATACTTATATACAAATGACAAATGGGCTGAGAAAGAAATCTAGGAAACAACACCCTTTGCAATAGCCTCAAGTAATATGAAATATCTTAGCATAACTCTTACCAAGCAAGTGAAAGACCTGAATAATAAAAACTTTAAGATTTTGAATAAAACACTGAAGATGATCTCAGAAGACGGAGAGATTTCTCCATGCTCATGGATTAGTAAGATGAACAGAGTATAAAGTCACCCTACCAAAAGAAACCCACAGATTCAATGTAATCCCCACCGAAATACCAATACAATTTTTTACAGACCTTTAAAGGATAATTCTCAACTTCATGTGAAAAAACAAACAAGTGAACAAAAGAACAAGGATAACTAAAACGACCCTGAGCAGTAGAAGAACTCCTGGAAGTATCACCATCCATGATTTTAGTTTGTAATACAGAGCAATGGTGATGAAAAGCCATATGATATTAGCATAAAAACAGACATGTTGGTCCATTGAATCACATTGAAGACCCAGCCATAAATCCACACTCCATGGACATATGATTTTTCATTAAAAAGCCAGAAATTTACACTGGCTAGAAGAAAGCATCTTCAGCAAATGATTCTGGTCAAACTAGATGTCTGCATATAGAAGAATGCAAATAAACCCATACATATCACCCTTCACAAAAATCAAGTCCAAGCGGATTAAAGATTTCAACATAAAGTTGGGCACACTGAGAGAAAAGAAAGCAGAGAATAACCTTGAACACATTAGCACAGAGACAATATTCTGAATAGGATGCCCATAGTGTAGGAATTAAAATCAATAATTAATAAATGAGACCTCATGCTTCTAAAAGGCAAAGGATACTATCAATCAGACAAGGCCACAATCTACAGAATTAGAAAAGATTTTTACTAACTCCACACTAAATAGAGGACTAATAGCCAAAATATATAAAGAACTCAAGAAACTAGATATGAAATAAATCCAAATAATCTAATTTAGAAATGAGGGTATGGATCTAAACAGGTAAGTTGCAATAGAGGAATCTCAAAAAGCTGAGAAACATTTAAAGAAATGTTTAACATCTTAGCCATCACAGAAATCCAAATCAAAACTACTCTGAGATTCCATCTTAAACCTGTCAGAATGGCTACGATTATGTGACTGCTCATGCTGGAGAGTTTGAAGAGCAAGAGAAACACGCCTCAATTGCTGCCTGAAGTGCAAACTGGTCTAACAACTTATGGAAATCAATATGTTGGTTCATCAGAAAATTGAGGATTTATCTCCTTAGAACCAGATATACCACTCTTGGGTATATACCCCGAGGATGCTACACTATGCATTAAGGACACTTGATCAACTATGTTCATAGCAGTTTTATTCATAATAGCCAGAACTGGAAACAACCTACATGTCCCTCAACTGAAGAATAGAAAAATAAAATAAGAAACATTTATAAAATAGAGTGTTAGATGTTTTAAAAATGATATAAAATTCGCAGGCAAATGGATGGAACTAGAAAAAAAAAATCATTCTGGTTAACAGAGGTAACAGACCACAAAAGACAAAACTGGTATGTATTTACTTATAAGTGGATACTAGCTGCAAAGTAATGGATAAATAAATTATAATCCATAGACCTAGAGAGGTTAGATAGAGAGGAAGAGTCTAGGAAGATGCATCGACCCCCTTTGGAAAAGAAAATAGAATATACTCTGTGGGTGAACTAGGTCCCAAGGGACCAAGTGTGAGGTGGATGAAGAGAGTGTAGAGAGAAATGGCTGAAGTGGGTGGGGGCATTTAGGGGAGAGTATGTAAACCCAGTGCAGTGGAAACTTCCCAGAATCTATGAGGGTGACTCTGGTAAGGACTCTTAGTAATGGATACAGGGTCCGAACTGGTCATCTTTTGTAGCACAACAAGACTTTCAGTCTTGAGCCAGAGTTGCATTTGGTCAAGTTGTTGGCCAAGGAGGCCTCTTGAAGATTCCCAAACAAGCCAGGACATGATGCTAGGACAGAAGGTTGTCTCTGAAAACTGACAGTGGAGTGTTGTAATTAGGCTTCTTGGTCCTGGGTGGCCAGAGGTCCAGACCCACAGACCTACAGCCCCAGACCCCTTAGCCGCCAACCACTGCTCAGGCCCCCAGAAATGACTCAGACGCTTACATTAACTTCATGCTGTTTGACCCATGGCTCAGCCACATTGCTAGCTAGCTCTCACATCTTAACTCAACCCATTTCCATTAATCTGTCTGCCATGAGGCCCATGGCTCACCTGTGTTCCTTACATGTTGCTCCTTTGGACTTTCTGGCTCAGTCTGTCTGACTTCGACCTACTTCTTCTACCTATGCTCTGATTTCTCCTCCTACTTTTCCTATGGTGCCTGTCATGGGCCTAAACAGCTCCTTTATTTAAAGATTGATATTCACAGCATACAGAAAGGCATTCCCACATTAGTGAGGCCCCAATGCCTAGAACAGCATCCACCTAGCTCATTGAATACAGAGCGCTTGAGCTGCTGCCTACAGGGAATCGTCACCCTTACTTTCTAGTCTCTGGTTAGGAAAGATACTCTGCAGGCTACTGAAAGAAACCTAGACACCAACCCAGCCACAAAAACCTACCATCTGTCTTGCCTGCAGCATGTACTAGGCAAGGTGGCACAGAACTTGTGGGAGTGGCCAGACAATGTTTGGTTTAACTTGAGGCTCACACAAAGAGAGGAAACTCATGCATAATACTGCATGATTGGCCCCGAACCAGAGACATGGGGCAGAAGCAAACACGACTAATCAAAAATAAATAAATACAAATCAATAAAATGATTTCTAACGTTATTTTTCTGTACTCATAGAGGGTGGGTGCCTTGTCCGGTTGTCATCAAAGAGACTTTCTCTGGCAGAAGATGGGAGCAGATGCAGAGGCCTAAGCATGTGGAGAATCTTAACTGATGATCTCCAGTGGGTCCCTCCCCCAGGAGATCTGGAAACTCCTCTGCAAAGGGGGAGGAAAGATTGTAGGAGTCAGAGAGGATGGGGGACACCAGGAAGACATGGTTCACTAAATCAACTAAGTAAGGTTCATATGGGCTCACAGAGACTGAAGCAGAGAGCACAGGGCCTGCAGGGGGTCTTCACCAGCTCCTCTGAGCATATGTGTTATGGCTAGTAGCTTGGTGGTTTTTGTGGGGCTCCTAACAGCGGGAACAGGTAACTCTTTGGCTTCCTCTTTGGACTTTTTCCCTCCTGTTGGGTTACCTTGTGTAGCCTCAATATGAGTGATTTTTGCCTTGCCTTATTTTATCTTGTTTTATTGTGTTTGACTGCTGTCTCTTCAAGGCCTGCTCTTTTCTTAAGGGAAGTGAAGGAATAGATCTGGGGAGAGAGGAGTTACTAGGGGTAACTGGGAAAATAGAGGGAGAGGTAACTGGTCACAGTATATTATACAGGAGAAAAATCTATTCTCAGTAAAGATCAAATTATTTTCAATAAATTTTCAAAAAATAAGTCACAGTGAATGGTGCATCATTTCCAAAAAACTACCCATTTATGCAAATATAATGTCACAATGCTCACACAGTTATTAAGTAACACACATTATAAATCCAATGAAAATATAGAGGAATGATATATTCCCAAACTAGAGCCGGTCTTCTTGGTCCATTCCTCTGCCCCTGATTCTTGGTGACTTAAACTTCTCCATGCCTCAGACCTTGCAACCATAAGATGGAAATAATAACTGCATCTAAAACATCTCGTTTTTCCACAATTCTAAGTTTTCACTGAGGGCATCTATGACTCATTGATGTGAAGGTATTTATGGTACTTTCTGTGTTAAGTATACAACTAACTGCACAGGGTGTGGTGGGCTATGCTTATAACAAGAGACTGAGATGAGAAAGCTGCTGTTAGTTCAAGGTCAGCCTGCACCACATGCAAATATTACAAAAGCCTGGGTTGAAGAGTGAAATTCCATCTCAAAAATAATTATATTTCATTATCTCATGTGTGTGTGTGTTATATGTAGATTCATAAGTAACATGTATGCAAATGCACATAAATGTATCTTTTACAAATGTCCTTTGACGTGGGAAGGTTTTTCTGTATGCTGTGAACATCATCAATAAAGGATTTGTCAGTCATCTTAGAAGTAGGTGGTGAAATCAGAGCATAGATAGGAGAAGGAGGGCAGAGTCAAAAAAGAGATGCTATACAGCCACCCAAGAACCAAGATGTAAAGAAATAGGTAAGCCACTGGCCACATGGCAGGACAGATTAATGGAAATAGGTTTGAATTAAGATGAAAGAGCTAGCTAGCAATATGTCTGAGCCATAGGTCGAGCAGCATGAAGCTAGCATAAACATTTGAGTCATTTTGGGGGCCCTTCAACAACAGTGGGAAGGACCTGGCTTGGAACCAGGCTGGGCCAGAAACTCATTCTACAGTCCTGCCATTACACTGTAGTCTGATAGTTTATTTTCTGAAAGAAGTTTTAAAAAAAGAAAGTTGAATATGGCAGAGCAAGATTTAAAATGAAATGTGAAGAGCCTTAAAATTAACACCTGCTACATTTTTATCTGTAGGCAAAGGACCAGGCTAGCTCCTGGAATTTGTTCAATGTTATTGACGACCTCAGGATGATGAAAGTTACCAAAAAGAAGGCTGGGAGTTTCATTATGTAGCTTGAGACTTTAATGATTGGATCACGTAAGGTGTTGCTCTTGACATGCTTTGACATTTTCCTTTATTAGAAATATTTTCAAAGAGCTAAGGAACACTAGCATTAGCAAAAATATTTAATTTTGCCGAATATTACTCTTGAGTGTCAGCTGGCATAGGATGAGCTACAGCTCAGTGTGAATTCCTAGTCCTGAATGAAGGCTTTGAAATAGAGAAAAGCTTCAGAGATTTCACACACAAAATAAAATAAAATAATTAAAATGTTGCTTTTCTTCTGGCATAAACATTAAGAAATGCCTCTGCCTGTGTTTACATAGTCTTAGAGGGGTTCCGTGGTTTATGATCAGGTTAGTCTCATTTCCTCCAGGTCCTGACTCTCAAGCCCACATGTGGAAATGATCTTAGTTCAAGAGCAGCAAGTGTGAAGTGCTGCTTCAGAAGGGAGAAATCAGTCCCTGATAAAAGACAGACGAGCTGAGGAAGACCAGGTTCCAAATGAGATCTTATAGAGCAGGCTTAATGATAAAAAATAAAATAAAGATTTGAGTCATTATACTTCAGCAACATTTGAAAATAAAGTCTCCCATGCCCCACTCACCCGAACAAAAGAAAATATCAATACGAGCTTCAGGTAACAACTGCCATATTAAAAAATGAAAATGTAGGATGCAGAGAGCTGTACTTTTTTTTTTTTCTGCTATGTACATCTGAACTGCCATTTATCATGAATGGATGCAAAACAAAGGACTGGCAAAACTCTGAGGAGCTGAAAAGGACCATATGAGGAGCTGGGGATACCACTCAGCTGGTAGACTATTTATCTATTATACACATGTGCTGCTGTTCCATCCTTAGCACTGCATAAAACTAAACATACTGCACAGCCTGAAATACCAGGACTCTTAAGTGGAGACGGGGATCAAAAATCCAAGATCAATTTTGGGTACATAGAAAGTTCGAGACCTGGGCTAAAGAAGACCTTGTCTCAAAACAAAACCATATATAGACATATATGAATGGCAACATGTACATGGAAGATGACATGTGATACACCTAAGCAGTTTATGGATGCTGATCTAATGACATTTAAGTTGGACAGAATAGTTCAATAAAGACTTGTGTACTATGAGCACCATTGGTCAGAAAGCATGGCAAGAATGTGTCTGTCTCAACATAAGTTGTCCATCAAGGAGTCTTAATATGTACTTACTACATGCCTGCTGCTGTGTTAGCATCTAACCCCAATGACAATTGACAATGTTCATTTTGACAATATATATATTTTAAAGAGCCACCACAGAGGACAAGAAAGTGAGCAGGGGGCAGAAGGTTCTTGGCTTCAGAAAGGGAAGGTTATGAAGCATTGCTACGCTCCTGAAATGCACACATAATGGTGTAGGGGATTGTGTTGTTTATTAGTAAATAATTGTCCCACCCACTGGTTTAATAAAAAGCGCTGATTGGCCAAAGGCAGGCAGGAAGTGTGGATGGTGCTACCAGATTAGAAAAACTCTGAGAACAGGAAGCACAGAGCAGAATGCCAGAGAGAACGCCATAGAGAAGCCGGAAGAAGCAGAGGACAACTATGCTGCTCTAAGAAAAGGTACCGAGCCACATGGCTGAACAAGAAGAGTCATGAGTTAGATGAAAGGTAGAGAGCTAGCAAGTTATATGCCTGGGCCTTAGGCCAATCAGCTGAAAACTATCATATGCATCTGTATGTCTCTGTGGGACTGTGGGACTGCGGGTCTGCGGGTCTGTGGGTCTGTGGGCCTAAACCTTGAGGCTAGGCCCAAAAGTCTGGGCCAGAAGCCTCCTACTACATAAAGGCAAGTTAAAGAGTATGTTGGTGAATAGAGAAGGAGATTGGGATTGAGAGTCATTCCTTAGCAGAAAGCTCAGAGAACTGTAACATGCTTCCTACTGGAAGAGATGATGCCATGCTTCCTTCATTCTGGCAGTCCTTCTGAGCTCAACCTAATCCCGGTACAAAGGGACAGCTGGAAGCAGTATTTCACTTTTATAACTTTTAGAACGTTTCTTAAAGTCTAGTATCTGGGGTTCTGCCCATGTTTGTTTTTGCACCTCCTTGAGCTACACAGCAACCCTGCATTCTGCAGGCCAAGGCCAGAGAGAGTATGGGAGGCAAGTTCCAAAGGCTGACAGTGCCAGACTCTAGATACAAAGAGACATCTCTCTTGTTCTTTCTCTTTCTTGGTGACAAGGAAAGTAATGTCTCTGAAATGTCATATTTGAAATTCTGCCTAGCTTTTGTTAAAGATAAGAGAGTTTCCAGCCCTGGAAGACTTGGGAGGAGACAGTATCTGAGAACACAAGGCATGCTAGGAGGCTTATTCCTCGTCTATTTATGTGGTTCTGATAAGTGCTAACCCTCCTCATCTTCTTTCTCAACTTCCTGGGCCTCTGCACATTCCAATAGTGATTTATTTAAAAGAAGTAAAGGGAGGGGGACATACCTTGAGATTAGTTGATAAAATAAGAGAAATGTTTAGGCTTCCCAGTGAATGAAAAGAATAAAGGAGACAAAGAGTATTTGGACATGTTTATCTTCACACTCAACATCACAGATGTGACATTATTACAGTAGAGTTCCAAACTCTTTCCAGGGGTCTTTGTGAGCTGGGCTTCAACAGTCTAGTCCTATTACCTATCACACATGCCCTGATGTAGTTCTTGTAAATTTGTATATTCTCTTTCTTAAACCTGGGTTTGATTCACAAAAAAAAAGGAAAAGGAAAAGAAAAAAGAATCTAATTGTCACTCTTGAAGACCAATCTTGTAAAAGCCAAAATTACAATGTTAGTAACATAAAAATCTATAGAAGTCGTCATTGGAAGTAAAATGTGAGATTTCAATAACTACCTCTTCAAATATGTTGAAGGCCCGTGATATCTCTGCTGTTGGTGGATTATGCTTACTTTAGACATATTTGATACAAGAAACAATTGTGGATAATCCAAAGGCACAGCCATATAACTTTTCCTTCCATCCCTATCCTTTCTCATACCACTGCTGAGAAATTTCAAATGCCTACCATTCTAGGCCTTTCAACAGATACCATTTGGATGCTGTCTCTTAGAGATCTAGAACAGCTCACAAATGCCCTTCAGTTTAAAGGAAATCTCACAGGCACAGATATCAAGTCCCACAGCTGTAACATTCATCAGACATTATTGTACATCCAGTACATGGTCACACATTGTTTAAGTGTGGGGAACGTAGAGATGAAGTATGGGCTTAAGGTGTTTAACCATTTTGAAAACAAACTGATACCTGTATGGCCTTCCACTGAGAGGTCTCATTGACACTGTAATAACTTAGTGACAAGACCTCAAGCTGAGAAGTTTGGAAGCCTTTCTTGAAGAGGTAATGATTAAATTTGAATTTTTGACTTTTGACTGTTGTTGAGTTTTTTAATATGTGTGTGTGTGCGTTTATGTGTCTGTGTGTATGGATGTGTGTATACTGTGTGTGTATGTGTATATGGCTATGTATGTGTGTGTATGGATATATGTGTATGTGTGTGTGTATATGACTGTGTATGTATGTGTGTGTTTATGTGTATGTGAGTGTATGGATGTGTGTGTGTATAAATGTGTGTGTTTGTGTGTGTGTATGAGTGTGTGGATGTGTGTTTTGTGTATGTGTTTGTCTGTGTATGGATGTATGTGTTTGTGTGTATGTGTGAGTGTGTGTGTATGTGTGTGTGTGTGTGTGTATTTGTGAGAGTGTATGTGTTGTTTTAGATTGGTTTTGTCAGGTGAATCAAGCCCAGGTCCAGGAGACAGCAGACACAAGGTCACATGAACTGCAGCAGAGCATATATGGCAGCTGACAAGCACAAACTGTTGAGAAAGCACAGTTTCCTAAGACCCCTGAGAGGAGTTTGGAACACTGCTATAGTGAGGTCACATCTGTGGCTCTATGCCATTGAGTACATAGATAGAAATATTTCATTCTTAGTGTTCTGTAAAGGTCTTCACAAATATCCTATGCAGAATCATTTCTAGAGAAAGGGACATCCAGAAGTAATTAGAGCAAGCCAGAAGGTAAATAATGAGACTTGAACTATGGTATCCATGATTAAGAAACAAAGATATGAGAAGATACGATTTTTGATAGAATTGTAGTGCCATGTCACACGCTGGATTGGGGTACCTTGAATGAGGGTGAGGGAAACTCTACATGATGCCCAGTAAGTGATTTTGTGACTTTGAAGAACCATCAGATCCAGAAAGAGATGAACTCTCTCGTAGACTTATTTCTGCTTAGAATTGCTTTCTCTATCCAAATCTCTATTGTGGAGCAGGTACCTAGCAAGGAGCACCCAGTGGAAAGTAATCAGCATTTTAATTACATGCATACTAATTAAAAACATGGAATAAATGAGACAGTTTGGACTTTAAACCTCAAACATATGATCAATGATGTAGGTGGTGAATGGAAAGAGTGGGGTCACAGAAACCAAGGGAGAAAGGAGAATTAAGAGGCAGATGTGTTCAACAGTGTGCAGTGCAGAAGGCATGTAGTCAGACATAGTCTGAAGCCTGTACAAAGTAGTCTTGTTGGTGTTAAGGATGGAAATTAGCAGGAGAAACTTCTGAAGTATTTAAAACATGAGTAGAGAATCTATCTCTTCTATGGGATCAGCTCTCAAACATTAATGATTTAATACAATCCAGATTTAATCTGAATTGAGCAACATGGCCTGTGGTCATCAGAATGATTGCTTATTACAGTCATGAAGGGGCCTGAGCCAATGAAGAATCATTTTAGCAAACTATCTTATAGCTGCTTCGATAAGAAAAAGAAGTCCCTGTGGTACCTCACAGTCACTCTTATTATACTGGTCAAGGCAAGTTTATCTTAAAACTGCTCAAACTTGTTCTGTATACCAAGATGACCTCTGAATAAATTATTTGCTCACATGAGTCCATTATATTTAAGTAAATATAAGCAGGTTTTTTTTTTCCATATGTGAGAAGGTACATTAAAACACCCACAGTGTATGCCTGAAACTGGATAATACTGAACCCTACACATGTCCTGTTCTTTTTTCCACATATACATATTTACAATAAAAGATTTTTTATTTAAAATAGTTAAAATTTTTTATTTAAAATAAAAAAGATTATAATAGTATACAGCAGTGGACTATATGCATCTAGCTTCTCTTTCAAAATATCTTAAATATTAGATTCACCCTTCCTACAAGACAATATAGGTCAGAAAAAAAGAGATGAAGTAGGAACAAAGGCACTGTACCATAGCACTAAGCTACTAACATTATATAGTCAAGTGCTACTTGAACACAAACTCGAGATATCACAACAGTCAATCCGACACCTCAGGCAGCTGCAGAATGACTAATGGGTGGGTAATGTATACTGTGTGGACATTCTGGTAAAGGAGTGACTCCCATACAAGGCAAATTGGAATGAGATGCTGTAAAATTTCTTAACACTACTCAAAATGAAATGCAATTTAAAACTTTTGAATTATTTCTGGAATCTTCCATTTAGTATTTCTTGACTGTGGTCTGCCCTGGGATAAAAACCACAGCAAGTGAACTATGGAAGAGAGAAAACAACTGGATTTACTTATGCTTCCATTGTTGCCTTAGTTTCACGGGATCTGCCCTTGCTTCTAAAGGATAAGAATGTCCCCACCTGCTTTCTTTCTTTCTATGGAGTCAACCGGCAGTAAGGGATATACTCAACCCATGCTGGTCACTAAGCAGTTGGGGTGTCTGAGAAAAAACCACTTCAGCAAAAGTTTTAGGGGTCTCAGCACCTCATCCCAGAGCACACAAAGTAATTTATAAAATAGTTTATAAAGAAAATTGCAAACTGAACACCCCAATTCCAGGGCTAAAAATGTAGGAAGCTAAGCAGCAGTAGCCCAGCTTTTATGGAAACTCCACTTCTTTACAGGCACCATGGTAGTTGTGATTATTTGCTTTCTGGGACTTGCCCAAACCTGCCAAGTTCTCACTTTGAAAACCTGTAGACAAGCTGCCACATATTTATGCATCCATTTCCATATGCAAAGAACTTGTTGCAGGGAGGTAAAGCCTCATCCAGGAAGCTCATGACTGAGATGTCTTTATCATGCCTGCTTCTCTGCTTCACCTTCTCTCTCTTGTCCAGCCCTCCTAGACCTCCACCACTCAGAAGCATATTGCCTCACTTGATTCAAGGTGTAGTGTGGTCTGCAGGACATGTGTGCTGGCTGGTGCCTGTGCTAGAAACAGAGAAGCTGGGTCTGTTACCATCTGATCTACAGAGTTGAGCAGCCACAGATATGCAGACG
The DNA here is from genome assembly GCA_033318265.1 of Phyllotis vaccarum. Taxonomy (NCBI): domain Eukaryota; kingdom Metazoa; phylum Chordata; class Mammalia; order Rodentia; family Cricetidae; genus Phyllotis; species Phyllotis vaccarum. Next base: position 124,829,384 of record JARWLC010000004.1, on the reverse strand, counting down.
CTGGACGACTCGGAAAGGAAAACAGGTGTGCTTGCATTCTGGTAAGGATTTCCATTATGCTCATAGCTGAAAATTTAGATTCAGTCATTAAGTTTTTGAGCCAGGCGGAGTCACAAAAACCACCCACACACAAAATAAATAGGTCAGACAAACCAAGAAAAAAAAAAAAAAAAAAAAAAAAGACTTTCTGAAGAAAAAGGAGACTTTGTCAAGAAAAGTGTTTAATGAGAGCATGAGAGAGAAAAGACAACTTACGGTCAGGAAAAAGTTAAGCTGCTGCCTTTTGGGCATGTCCTGAGTAAACGCGTCTTGGACTATGACCCACTGAATCTATGAAATCTTTTCCATACAGGTATGAAAACAGTTTTGTGTCCTGTTAGTTTTGACTCTTGATTCAGGGTAGGAGCCTCGCAGTCAAATAGTTATCACAAATAATTTTCTTCTGGAGTTTATTCCAGTCAGTGTTTATCCATTTTGAGTCAGCAAGCCCCCAAAGAGGGGAAGCAGCGTGAGCCCTGACAACCAGAAAGCCTGATTTCTCTCATTAACTGACATTTGTGACTCTTTGGTAACTAGATGAAATCAGTAATATCAGCTCCCCAGCACGAGGTGATCTTTCTTTGAATCTTTGGAATATGACTGTGAGCAACATGTACATCCAGGGTACAGTCTGAGCCAGTAACTCCTAACAGTTACTTGTGTTTCCCCTTCCTCTTCTTCACTGTTACCCCTACTCCTATAATTCATATTCTTTTATTTTGACAAGCTTTAGTTCTGTTAATAAGAACTAGAAACTCTAGCTCATCAGTAGATGCTATGGACCTGCCTACTTTCCCTGACCTTTGGAAGAAGATGATATGAAATGAACAAACCATCAAAGCCCACATCGGGGGTACCTTGAACAGAATAAAGCACTCAATGAATGTGGCATGAAGTCTTTAATATATTGTCTGTAGCTGAAAACATCTCTCAAGTTTTCAGTTGAAATCATTTATAAACATTGTCAACATACTATGAGTCTCCCCTACCCCCCCCCCCAACACACACATACACATACTTTGTCCCCTTCTCCCAATGCTCCTCAAACACAAGGAGAACTCGGCTTGTGGAATATCATAACTCAGACTATTTCCAACCACCCATTCAATCAGTGAAACCAAAAGAACACAATAGAAATAGAATCAGGAAATTGCTTTGATGTCCCAAATTCATTCAAAATAGATTAAATACATATTGCCACTGTTATGTTTCCTACATTTTCCATGGAAGCTCAAAATCTCAGGTCTGAGAGAAAGTGGAGGAAAATGTAATTGGAAATCTGTGGGAAACAGGAATGTGAGCTTCTCCTGGACTCACATTACTATACTATCACTTAGAACCATTGGATGAGGGTGGGTCCATAGTGTGATAGGAGGATGCTTGGGGTTACTGGTGTGTAAGAAAGGGTAGATATTTCTTCGTTTTGCCTGATGTCCTGAGGTATCACTCTAAATTCCAGTGGTGGGTAATCAACTCAGGCAAGTTAATAGCTACTTACAAAGCAACACTGTGACTAATAAAGCCCTCGGACCCATTATTCAATTTGTCTGTTCCATGACGGATTTTGACTTTAGACACTGACATACAAAAATAACCTACTATGAACTCAGACTGTTATTTTAAATTTGAGGCTACTTTTGCCAAAGCCACAGGGATTTTAGAGAAAACTCATCATTAGAAGAAGCAACACGCCACACTCCAAGTCACTTGAGACACCCAGTCTTCCACTACCTCGAAGCTCTGAACAGACAGAAGCAGGAGTTGCATTTCCCGGTAGGGACATAATAAACGCGTGCTATTCTCCCACTTGAATCAACATGAATGACACCGTCATAGGACAGACATCTATGATGTCTTCACATCCTAACCTGTGAAATATGTTTACAAATTAGGTGAAATGGCCCACACCTTTCATTTCAGCACTTGGAGGCAGGGGTAGGTGGATCTCTGTGAGCTGGAGCCGACCTGATCTAGAGTGATTTCCAGGACAGCCAGAGCTACACAGAGAAACCCTGTCTGAAAAATAAAAACAAATAAGCAAATAAATAAATAAATAAGATTTTAACTTAATATCACAATCACAATTTGTGCTTCGGGATATAGGGTTTTTGTTGTTGTTTGGTTTTGTTTTTACTTTTACATATTAACACTGGAAGTCAAGACTCTTTTTCCAGTTCTTACATTAGTCCAAGAGCAGCCATCAGATCCTGCCATTAAGAAGTTAGTATTTTCCAAGGAAAGAGAGTTCAGCGAAAGAATGCTGTAAATGGTTGGTCCAAGCCCAATGCAACCCTCCTATCCAACTTTAAATAGACCTTTTAAATCCAGGAGTGGCAAAACCACCTCATTCATTAGCACACTCAGAAATCCCTAAATGCCAATAGACAAGACAAGAAGTAATTATGAGGAGAAAAATGGAAAGTCAAATTTAATGTTCTATCTATAACCATAATTTAATATATAATTAAAGGAATAAAATAATCTGTAGATTAAAAAAATCAAATATCTCCTCTGTTATCAGATCTTCTACAAATAAATGTTATGAAACTAAAAATAATTTTTAGAAAACTCATAAACTGGTTGAATCTTTTCTGTCCTCCAAACTACATAGTCGGACAAAGAGCAGGAAATGGTTACTTTTGTCTTTCTGTATTATTCTTTTTAAGGGAGTTTCCTAGTTTTACTCAATGTGAAAAATCCCAAGTTTTCTCTCCTAAATCAATGTTTACTTTTTCAGGAAGTTTCAAAAGCTAACGATTTTGTTATTGAAACTGTTTATGTTTATAGCTTGTAAAGGGAACAAAGATCATGAGAAATTTCCCATCTCATTAAGGCACTGAATAACAGAAGGAATTAGCAATAGTCAAAGGCATATAATTATCTTCAAAAAGGACCTAATTTGATCCTGAACCAACTTTAAAATACCTATTATTATCTTCATGCAGATTAGGAGAAAATGAAGTTTTCGTGGAAATAAACTAATGTGCCATGGACTTCCAGCAAGTGGTCAGTGGGACCTGAACATGTGCGTCCTGCTCACTACCCTATACAGCCCTATCATGGTAGGTCTTCCTTTTCAGATGATGAGGAATTACTGGCCCCCACCTCAAGATACTGATATTTACATTAGCAGTAAGGATATGCTGCAGAAGAACCCACTGAATTCGCATATAGATCTGAAGACTCCTATTTGCATATATGAGTCATAAAGCTAGTCAGAAGCAAAACTGTAGAACTGGCAGACATAGTCTTGACTGCCTCCAGACTGTTTTCCCCTGAGGCACTCTGACGCCTTGCTGATGCCTGGCTCCTTCAGCAGCCCAAGTACTGACAGCCTTGCTTTTGCCTCCTGGACAATAGACAACTTTTTATCATAATTACCTGTGTGGATATCCTCCTCATCAAATCCTCCAACAGACTAGAAACATAGGACATCAAGAGTGTCTCATTTCCCTCTTCCTTATTGTACTGAGCTCAAAGAGTGTGCACAGAGAAAAATTATAGAATACATTTGTGAACATTGACTGGCCCGCATTCTCTCCACATAACTAAAATATCTAAGCCCTGTGTTTTTCACTATACAGTTCTCTGAGCTTCGCTTCTTAATGTGACATATTAATAACAGATTCTGCTAGCTCACAATGAGATAGTTGGATGACCCTCTCAGATCTTACAAAGCAGCATTATTGTAATGGAAACAAGAATGCTAAAGACTAAATACCCCAATCTTACCTTGTGCATTGGGTTACTTTAAATGTGGAGACTCTAAAAGAGTAGAATCTTTATAAAAATGAATATAAAACAAAATCCTGCCTCTGGGCAACTCAACATGTCAGTGCATACTGAGTGCTGGTTCACATCAGAAGGAAGGAACTCGGGGTCACACACTTAACATATGGCATCTGACTTAGTTCTCAGAATGAACCTCGAGGCAAATATTATTATGAAGGAAGGTTTGGGTATATGTTATTCCACTGGCAGACATGAACTAGTGGTCCAGAAGGATTTCACTTTGGCCTGGCAGCAACTTTCTTCTTGCTTGAGTTCTCCACTGTCAAGGTTATTGTCTAGACAGCAGCTGGAGGGCTGGAGACTTAGTGCAAGGAACATTTGCAGCAAGATTAGCATTGGGAACTTTCTTAAGGTGACACAAAAGCCTTGACATAGAAGCAAAAGCCATTTAGGGAACTGTTGCTAAAGCTTTGGCTACAAACCCATTTGATACGCCAACAGGAACACCCCTTCCCTTGCCGTAGAAAGCCTTCACCAGAGTTCTAGAATGGTTTCCAAATCTGCACCAGCTGAAGAAATATAGGCATACATGGCCCTACAGCAGCAACTTCAGAAAACCAAACAAGACCAACCAAAACAAAGCACATTTGATAAGAATGTCACTTCAAGGTATTTTGATTCTACTTGAAAATCACAAGTACCACAGGTCAAAAGAAGTTTGTAGCTGATTGGCTGTATAAGAGTAGAAAGATCTCTGCAAGAGAATAGAAACCCCCTGTTTAAAAATAACCACGCTACTCTGGGAGGCTCTTTAATCAGTTTCTCAGATGTCTCAGTCTCTACGATTGTCATGATGACACTCAGGGTTTAAGATTATGGGAGGATTATGTGGGATGATGTACATAAACCATACAGCATTGGTCCGGTGGTTTACTGCTCCATTTTTGAGAAGTATGAATATTGACAATCAGCTTCAAATTCACTAAGAGGCATTCATACTGAACAGCCTCAGTTATTTTCTGGTAACCAAAATAATGAAAGTTGAATTCTGTGTGAAAGGAAGTTCAATACTCTGTGACTATCTTGTGGGTAGAAGACTTTGAACACAGACAGAGGGACTCAGAGCTGTTTAATCACATACTGGAAATTTGTTATATGTCAGCCTGGGAGTAAAATTCTGCTCCCTTGGCAAGGTCCAGCTCACTTTTTGAAAACACATTATTTCTCTTATGACTGAAAATGATATGTCCTTTTTCTCTAATCTGGAAAATATTTTTAAACTTTTTTATGTATTAATTTATGTATTTAGTATTGTATTTGGAGGTGTAAGATGCAGGGACTTACACACACTAGCAAAGGCTTTGCCACTCAACTATAACCCCACCCTTTGTACCATTTTTCTTTCTTTTTTAACTTTTTATTTTGAGGCAGTTTCTAAATTTTCCAGACAAGGTTTAAACTCATGTTCCTGATACTTAGCATCCTAAGTAGCCAGAATAATAGGACTGTACCATTGGATCCCATGTCTTTCTTTTATAATTAGTATATCAGTTTTAAACAAATGAATTTTGTTACAACGTTTTCATACTTGACGTTTTAGTGATCATTAAAAAAAATCATAAGAAAATTGAAAATCATTTCAAATCCCAGTGTTAACACTGGGTTTGCATCCTAACTTTCTCTCATGTCTTGGGATCTTTTATGTTTGTATATGTGCTTACAAATATATAACACATCCAAATTTTTCTATTATCATGCACAAAAATGTTATAGGATGCAATTCACCCAAACACTTTGTGACAATTATTTAATAATTTTTACACATCAACATTTGAATTTATCTTAAATTAAAATGGATATTAAAAAGGGAAAAAACACACCTGGAGTTTCTCAAAACAGATACCTAAACATTCTTCTGAACAATGACTTCCAAGGATTGTCTCATGTTATATTTTATGACTTTATTAAGTTTAATTAAGTATAATTTTGAAGGGAATTTTAATTTTGTCTTTAACATGATTTTGAATATCAGTGATTAACGTCATTTGCATAGAGTTGAATGTGTAATTCAGATAATTCTCTACAAAAGGTCATGCAACTCAACTGCCATGGGCATGAAGATATGGGTACCCTAAAGAGCAAGCTTGGACTGACGTCTGGGTTTGAGCTGCAGCCTTGAGCAACCTGGGGCTATCGTGACACTTGGGCCTGAGCTGAAGCCTAGTGCAATGTCTGGGTTCATGGCCCAGTTGCAACCATGTTTGTGTTGCTATTCATGACTCCTAGTACCATCAAAGGCTGAGCCTGAGATCTGGGCTACCACGTGGGGTCATACTGTTGTCCAAGGGCCACCTTGCATCTAGGGCAATGCTAGTCTGAGTGACATGTTCAGTCACCTGAGGCCATGATGACATCCAGGCTCAGGATGCCCTGAGAAACCATGTCTGGGTCTGTGGTTCTACTACAACCTGGCTCTACTCCATCTTCCCATCCCAGTCTCTGGACTATCACCTATGACTATGCTAGAGTCTGAGAAACAGGTCACTACCGGGACCATGCCAACCTCAATGGCCTGCACTGTCACCTGTGGCCATGGTGTTTTCCAGACCCAAACTGCTGCCGAGGGCTGTGCTTGGGTCTGTGGCTCCAGTCAGAGTCTGCATCAATGTCCAAGGTTACTACCAAAGTCAATTCAAGTACCAAGGTCTGGATCCTGGCACAGGAAAGATGGCCCCACCTCTAACAGGAGAGCTTCTCCACACACACATACACTTGGAAAAGCTCATCCCACTGCTCACCATGGGCCTGGCAGAGCTGGCTCCTCTCCTCACCTGAGAGAAGTGTTCCCACTGGCCTGGACTGACCAACTCAGCTGCCACCCAGGCACACATCTAGGGCCTAGAGTTGGCACTCCCCAACACCTACATCATCTACAATCTGCTGGGGTGTTTAAAGGGACTGATCCTGTGGAATCTTAGGTTCATGATCTCCATAGTACGGGGCAACAACAAGAATGTCAGTAGGGGTTGGTTTCAGTTTTGATGGTGTCCCAAAATCAGAGGCTTTGAACCTGACCAATAACTCATTAGACAATGAACATTTGTAAGTAAAACTGTCTGCACAAGGAATCTACTGTATGATGCAGTGACTCCCAGTGCCACGATGATGAAGGAAGATACAATTGGCAGGGGGGGAAGACAGAGGAGAAAAGTGTGCTGCACAAATAAGGAAACTCAGGGCCAGATGTCTGGGAAAGTCGGAGATATTAGAGAGAGTCAACACCACAGTCAGATCTCACCAAGCCGTCTTCCAGCTTCCTCAGTCTGGCTTCTTCTGGCTTCTTCTGTCTTTCTACGCCTGCCTTAAATACTCTTTGCTCAGTTAAGATGTGGCCCTACCACTGCCTGCCTGGGAGCCTGGAACTCCTTCTGTAACCTAAAATGACCTTGAACTCAGATTGGATTAAGGGCGTAGGTCACCACTCCCGGATATTCCCAGTGCTGGGATTAAAGGTGTGAGTTACCACTGTCTGATCCTCCTAGACTGACTGTGGGTAGATCCCTCTGATATCTCCAAAATGTTTTTTATTATTTTACAAAATATTCCCACAAAAGTGGTTTTCCTTCTTTAAAAAGAAATATTATTTGTCTTTATCCTGTTCCATTTATTATTCTGTTTTAGCTTTTATTTGGGGGGTATGACAAGAGGGGAGGTGAATATGGAGGACTAGGAGATGAGTAGAGTTGGGGTGCATAATGTGAAATTCCCAAAGAATCCATTTTTTAAAGTGACCAAAAATATATATGCATGTGAAAAAAACTACTAGAAATTCAAAATGAAAATAACAGAACTATAATATTGAAGTACAGAAACCAGAACTTTGTCGGACAGACAGTTCAGATGAGGAGCCAAGTAAGAAAACCAAAGCAGTACTGACCAAGCTTATTAACCATAGATGTGTACCAAATTCTGCAAGCAAAGAAATGAGAAAATGCACTGCCTCCCTATAACCACTGTGTGTGTGTGTGTGTGTGTGTGTGTGTGTGTGTGTGTGTGTGTGTGTGTGTGTGTGTGTATGTATGCATGTATGTGTGCATGTTAAGGTTAAGACTTTTAACACTAGGATTTTAGGTATGGTTTGTTGTAGAATTAGGGTAAGATTGGAAGATTGGAAGTATGGTTACATCCAAACATAAAAATAGAGTTAAGTGAGAATTAAATTTAGTATTTGAGTTATATCTAGGGTTAGAAGTTAGGACCTGGGCTAGGGATATACCTAGGTAGGAGAGATATAACAGTGTTAGTAGTAATTTTATGGTTTTTTTTTTTTATTTTTTTTACCTAGTTTTAATGCTTAGGCTACATATAGTGTAAGATTTAGGGTCTGATTTAGGGAGTTATTGCATTAGGATTAGTGTTAGGACTTGAGATAGATTTAGGTCTGTTTCAAAGACCTAAATCTGTTTTAGTGTTTGATTGCTAAGGTTGTGGCTATACTTAATATTAGGGTAAAAGGCTTGGCTTCAGTTGGTCTTATTTCTTATGTTAATCGTGGTGTTAGCCTCAGTGTTAAGGTTAAGACTATGTTGTCCTTAGAGTTAGTATTAGTCTTGGGATTAGTTTTAGAGCTATGTTTAGATTTAGTATAAGGACTGGTGATACAGTGTTAGAATTAGAGGTGGGATAGCTTAGATCAGGGCTAGGGTTAGCCTTATGGTAAACTTGGTGTAGCATTTGTGTAAGAGTCATTTGACGTTGGTTATTGATTTATGGTTAGCTTTATTTAGAGACTTCATTTTAGTGATTGGGTATATGTAGAGTTGCTGTTTGTTGTTTGAGTTGAAATAGCATTTAGGTTTACTATTGTGGCACTACAATACTTTAATACCAGTACATAGGACATAGGGTAGGGAGATATATGTGGTACAGGATAGCCAAGGCTACGTAGAAACAGTCTATGTAAAAAGATAAGATAAAGTTTTTCCTCTCAAGGAAAGCGTTATTGCAAAATGTGTAGTTCTTAATTGATGTGGGAATGCCTTTCTGTATGCTGTGAATAGCAAACTTTAAATAAAGGAGCTGTTTTGGCCCATGACAGGCACCATAGAAAATGTAGAAGGAGGAATCAGAATAGGGAGGAGGAGCAGGGCAGAGTCAGAGACAGACTGAGTCAGACGCCCAAAGGAGCAACATGTAAGGAACACAGGTAAGCCACGGGCCACGTGGCAGGAAAGATTAATAGAAATGGGTTGATTTAAGAGCAAGCTAGCAATGTGCCTGAGCCATAGGCCAAACAGCATGAAGTTAATGTAACTGTCTGAGTCATTTCTGGCGCCTGAGCAGGAGCAGTGGATGGCTAAGGGGTCTAGGGCTGACTGCGGGTCTGTGGGTCTAGACCTCTGGCTGCCCCTGACCGAGAAACCACATTGTAACACTTAATAGCATATAAAACAACAAAATAACAGAGAAACAGGATGGATGATGTTTTCTTTTTAATCAAATACATTTATGACAGCTCCTGCCAAAACTTGAAATTAAAGCTTAATTTACAAATTAGATTCAAATTATTGCGAAAGTTAAGTCTGTGCTGTTAAAGTTTTTAATTGATAACTTATTATATTAACCAATAAAGACAAATTTTAATGTTGAATTTGTGCCTCAAATGGTACCTTGGGGCAGTTTTGCATGACCATGAGTTCAGTAAATAGCTATGCTATCAAAGTTGGTGGGGAAGGCAACAAAGAGGATAAGACTAGGATCTTGGCCATGGATGCCAAGAAGAAAGCCTGCCATATTCTCTATTCTTCTATATAGAGAAGAATCAGACATGGATGATATCACATGCCTCATCAGACATGGATGATATCACATGCCTCAGTGAATGAAAAAGTAAGAAATCAGCTCAAACATTTTAGAGGAAAAATAAGCTCAGATTTTCTTCTTTCTACATCATCCCTATGGTCAGGACAATATTAGCTCTATAAAAGATGGGAGAAAGTCTGGTCTTTCTTCATCTCTCACTTTCTAGTAGATAGTGCTATTGTAATAGAATACCTTGTGGGTTAGGTAATTTCTTTTTAGGAAATAGCAGAGAAGCCCAACAGGATAGAGATCTGGGAGAGGCCACAAGGCACAGGTAGTACTTACAGAAGCTTCTTGAACATGTCTTTACTTGTGACAAGAATAGGTGTGCTCACATTCCTTTCGAACTCAATTTTGAAAAAGTAGGAAGCAGCTCAAGGGGGGGATTATAATCAAAGAAAGAAGATGGAGTAAGCTGAGTTTTCTGGGTATTTTGGAAATCTAGAAAGAAGAAAAACTGTGAGAATGGTATCAGTTGGTACAACAATGCCACAAACCGTATGCCAGGCTAGATGCCATCTTATAAGCACAGGATGCAATCAGGCAGAAAGGGGAGCTTGGAATGAGCAAGAATTAGGAAGTCATTCTATACTGGAAAGTTTAATGTTTAGTCTATAGAAAATAAAATAAAACAAAATAAAATAAAATAAAGAAGGGTTGGGTCTGAGGACTTGGTATCTGTGAATGTATGAGAGGTGCCCTTGGCTTTGTTACAGAGGTAAACAAGGAAGATAGTAGTGTAATTTAAAACTGTAAGGTGACTGAGTTTCCTTCCAAAGTAAAGAATATTCTAATAATTCTACAATCAAATGGTTGCTTTGGAGAACTAATGGGGGCCCATAACCAGATGAGCCCAAGCAGAGACTGCTAAAGATTATCATATTATTTCATACCATTCCTTCTTTCAACTACTGATTTATTCATCTGAAAATTTTGATGAGGACATGGTTGGCCTATATCTATCCTAGGAATCAGAGAGAGAAATAATAAAATATGGTCTGCTGGCATGGAGAAGGTAGAGAATGTGGAATAGAAGAACAAACACAAAAGGAAACCTGTCCCAAACTGGCAGACATTCGCTTCAGAAGTGGTCCTGAGAGAGGGGACATAGGAATGACACCCCAGGGTCCTCAGGCCAGGATCACAGAACCTAGCTTCCCTCTGCACTGTACAGACCACAAAAAAGTACCAGGCCAAAGATGCTGTGGTAGATAGTTTTATGCCAATGAGATACAATCATTTATGAGGAAGGAACTTCAGTTAAGAAAATAGCTCCCTAAGATCAGGCTGGAGACCAGCCTATAAGACATTTTGTTAGTGATTGATGAGGAACTTCCCAGCCCATTGTGGATAGTGCTATCCCTATGTTGCTAGTCCTGGGTTCTATAAGAAAGCATACTGAGCAACCCAATAGTAAGCACTACTCCATGGCTTCTACAGCAGCTCTTTCCTCTAGGTTCCTGCCCTATCTGAGTTCCTGTCCTGTCTTCAGTGATAAACATTAATATAGAAGTGATATGTAAGCCAAACAATCCCTTCTTTCTCAACTTCCTTGTGTGTGTGTGTGTGTGTGTGTGTGTGTGTGTGTGTGTGTGTGTGTGTGTGTTTCATCACAAAAATAGGAATCCTAACTAAGACAAGTTTGTTACCCGAAGTGGCATATTGCTGTGACAGACCTGATGGTGTTGTTTCAGGAGGACTATGGAAGGACTTTGGAACTTCAGACTTGAAAAGCCATTGAGTGTTGATCACTCAATGAACTGTTTAGTGGGAGCTTGAAAATAAAGAATGTTGAGAAAAGTACAATGATAAAAACCCGAGCTGTGAAGTTTGGCCCTTTTTTGGTGAATCTGTGGTGTCTAATCATCTAGCGTAGAAGAATCAACTATGACTAACAAGAGACAAGAAACACTGAAGTAAAACTTTCAGTCTTCCTGGTACCCAGAGCTGAAAATCCAGCAGTGATTAAGGAGAGAGTATTATCACTGAGGTAAAATCTTCTGGGAAGTGTTCTAGACGGTCAGCACGCAGAAGTTGTGTTCCAGAAGTGGCCAAGGTTTTACCTCACGCTGGCAGTGGAACTTGGTAGTGTAGAAGCCACTCAGGTCATACTAGTTTTGAAGGCATGAAAAAGTCATGGAGAGCAGCTGATGCTTGGCACCCTGAGAGGCCAGGAGATGCCAGTCTCAGGAGCAGTTGAAGGCCCAGGATTGCAGGGGTCATGCAGGGAAGTTTATACTCAGCACCATGAAGAGAGCCTTAAAGATGCTATTGGTTAAAGTGAAGTCCAATGATAACAGAGACCCCAGCATTTTGGAGATGCCATTACCACTGGGTGACCACCAAAAACAGCAGCAATGATGAGGGAGCTTGTCAGAGCTTAGGAGGCAAATTGTGTCTTCTGGAGAAACCAGAGCTGCAGAACTGATCCAAACCCTTTGAAGGAGCCCAGAAGATCATAAGTGGATCCCAGACACTGGCATTGTGTTATTTACATTGTTCAATTTGGGGGGTTTACTTTGATCTGATTGTGACTTTACTCTGGTTCTTTCTTCTTGAAATAATAATGCAATTAATTTTTTTATTTTATAGGGTTCCACAGTTGAGAAACTTTAAACTTTAAAAAAAAAAAAAAAAGACAGAGAGATTTTGTAATATTACAGGGAATTTTGGTTTAAAAAAAGAGAGACTGAATATTTTTGAAGAGACAATTTTCAATGTGTTTGAACTTGTAAAGATGGGAACTTTAAAAATTGTACACATTTCTAATGTGAGATACTGGGAATAAATGAGAGATGTAATGGCGGAATAGTGATGTTTCTGTGACAAGGGGTCATTGTGCAGCACAGTTGTATGTCAACTTGACACACGCTAAAGTTGTCTGTGATCAGGGACGACTCAATTTAAAAAAAAAAAATGCCTCTCTAAGATTGGAACTGTAGACAAGTGTGTAGAGAATTTTCTTAATTAGTGACTGGTGGCAGAGGGCCCCGCTCACTGTGAATAGTGACATCCTTGGGTGGGTGGTCCTGGGTTCTATAAGAAAGTAGGCTGAGCAAGCCAAGAAGAGCAAAGCCGCATTTCTCCATGGTTTTTGCATCAACTTCTGCCTCAAGTTTCCTTCCTTGTCTGAGTTCCTATCCTGACTCCCTTTGATGATGAACTGTGATGTGGAAGTATGAGCCAAATGAACCTTTCCTTCTCAACTTGCTTTTGGTCATGGTTTTCCATCATAACAATAGTAACCTTACCTAAAACATCGCTAATGCTGCATCAGTGCACTTCAGTGGGATGTTAGAAGATGGAATGAAATTGGGTTGCTATACAGTAGCTATTCAGGAAAGGTCTTCTCCCTACCCCAGAGTCTTCTGCATCTTACTTTTCTCCAGAGTTTTGCTGGAGTTGTGACCATTTTCCAAGGATCCAAGAATAGGATCCAGGCTTGGTTGATGACAAACATGGACCCTTTCCTTCTGTGCACCTATTCTCTGCCGTCACATATTCCCAAGCTAACCTGCACTGGTCCTTGAGAACCCTGATAGTTCTAAAATAATGCTTATTCCTTCCCTCATTCTTCTGTCCAGAAAAGGAACACTGTATCACTTCTGTGTAACTCACTTCATTGGATTCAACCCTACAAACATTTGCTATCTTCTAATTTATTCTATGTGGCACAAAGTTCCAATGCCTAAGGCTAGTCACACCATGCTCATCTACGGAGATGCTACAAAAAAAAAAAAAATCCTTGAGAAGCTTGAGTCCATCAATAGAGACCAGAGGCTTCCTGTATATGGACCTCACCACAGCTACACCTCAAATTCTTAATTCAAGTGCTGACCTGCATGAATGCTTTTTTGTTTTAATCGCAGTTCCAGATTTGAATGGAACAGTATGTAACTACCTTTGGAAGACATTAATTCAGTTTGCTGAGGCTATGACTAATTTTATCTGATATCAATTATTGGCCAACAGAGACATTAAGATGCAGGCACATCTTTTCCTGTAAATATTGGGTGTGACTAAAGCAATCAACCTGAATTATTTCTAAACATGACTACCATTTTGGAAGCTTGCTCTTGATTACAAAAATTATCAGCTCAAAGAAAAGTCTTGCCAGGTTGGCACCTTTTCCACTGACTAGACTATTCTTTCCCTTGCCCCATAGCTTTGAATTTAGACTTCACACCACACCTCTCATTTCATAATGATTTTAAACAATGATGATATCATTAGGAGAGAGAAAGAAGGCAGAATGTCTGTGGCAGATCAGACTTTTTAAAAGCATAAAGAATGAGATTTACTCAACCTTCAGGAAAGTGGAAAGGCGAGATGTGCACACTCAGGCAGACTTGGTCTTTTAAGATCACCAGCTTCTCATTCCTGCACAGTGTTTTCCAAGAAGGCTTATTCCCTGTCTCTGGAGCAGGACATCTCCGCGTGTTAGAGGAGAGCTGTGACATAGGAATTCAAAGTGTTCAACTCTTAATGCTCAGTGCTGAGGCTATACCAGATGTCTGACAGTATGCTGAATTATTTGCATGAATTATCTCATATGACATATGTGCTATTATGTTTATTTTACACATGGGAAAACTACAGTCTAGAAAGATGACATCACTGATAAAATACAGAGCAAGGATTTGAATGAGGTCAGACTGAATTGAGAGCTACCTTCTTAATTGTGGTTCTCAGCCTTGATGGATAGAAGTAATTCTTTCAAGCCAGAATTGCCAAGAGCCTTATGGTCTGCTGAATATGCAATCCTTCTTTTTCTTCTGTTAAGTTCTAGGCTGGAATATGTTAACCAACAGAGTATAATGTGTTCGTAGTACCACTTGTAGAGTTTCTAGCCAGTCCTCATAAATCCATTCAAACATATATATTTTAAACAGCCTTGTCTTGCAGGGGAAAATATAGATCAAGATATGGCATTAGTTGTATGTATGAGTTAATATAATTACCAACTTCTTGTGGCTTTTACAAGTCTGGTGAATGTTTCTCTCTTCTCAAATGCTATCAGATACTAGTGCTCAAAAACTAGATGCATGAAGCACATTTCTTATGCTGAACATTGCCCTTTTATGGTGTCCTTCTTTTATCACCAGCACAGCAACACATTGAGTCTCAGATAATTTTATACAAGTAATTTTATGATACTCTTCAGGTACCATGAACCAAGAAGCCCTTGAAAAATGCACAATAATTCCTAAACCAGAACAAAAATGTCCAATACATAGGTAGAACTTGTCTCAGACTGGGGAATGAGAATCCATGCTGAGCATCATGCATGAAGCCACAATGCTTCTGTTTTAGGGCACAGACAACGGTTTCTATGTACTAACGTAGAAGCAGTACTCAATGCAATTTTGATATACAAATTATTTTCAAAAGTTATTTGTGAACTTTATATATTTTTATAAACAATTCTTAGATTCTATTCTTTATAGTTTTTTGTAGTAGAACATACTAGGGTATTGTTTAAGCTTTTATGGTGAATATAAGACAGAGCTAGACAGCTGCTTCTAAAGATGTGGAGTAATCTACTTTTCCCTTTCCATTTCACTGAGTCCTGAAATCACTGACATTATATGTAAATATGTGTACAACAAATCTGAAAATTAGAAGTGGGGGGAGCCAGAATAGCAGAAGAAACCTGGGTTAAAGGAGCAACACAGTGTCGCACTTTTCAATTTCCTTTTTGATTTGTATATCCCAAAAGAGAAGCTAAAAAAAGGTGAGTTGCACAGAAATTCTAATGCATAGAAAGAACACCAGTGTTTGTCTCTAGCAAGAAGAACAAGACCTACAGCCTAGATAGAGAAATTTCTTTCATGCAATGTTTACTCTATTCTGGGTCATGTTGTAGTCTTCCCAGTTCCTCCCCCATGATGGTTTCAGAGAAGGCTGGCTCAGTACCTCCATTCCCAATAAGGATAATGATTCTCTAAGCCAGCAAAGGATCTATAATAACTTCATTGAAAGCAATGTTGACATTTTCGTTACTTCTCTCAGATGCTCCTCTAGCCACTGGAAGGGATCAGAGAAGACTGGTGGAGAGCCAAGTCTTTCGCTGATGTTCATAGCCAGCGAAGCTAGCACTACACAGTCTCTGGAGACCTCATGAAAAGCAGTGGAGAAGATATTAAGTGCCAACACATGATGACTGTGACATATGAAATTTTACTTCCACCTGATAACATGAAATATGATTTCCCTGAAGGAACAGTGTCAAAATGAGAAAAAAGATACACAATTCAGAATATTGCAATTCTGAAAAGAACTGGATTTTGATTAAAAAAAATTCTTTATTATACCAACAACTCAAGAGATAACAAATTAATTTAAAGATCCAATTACCAAATTCTTCATCATCCCAAAGAAGACAAGTACACAAGTAAATAGCAAGGTAGAAAACGATGAGAGTCATCCAAGATGAACAAATAAGAAAATAAAAATACTGGGGACAGAAGACATCAGAAACCTGTGGGACCAAAACACAATCTGACATTGGTGTCAGTAGAATTATGGAAGGATGAGTGTCAGTGGGTGTTCTAAAACAGCCCTTGAAATTACTATGGCTGAAAGGCTCCCAAATTATACAAGAGCCAAAATGTAAAGATTTAGAGTTTTATCAAGCCTTAAGCAAAATAAAGACAAGAAAATTTGCTTCAAGACATACCATAACCAGAGTTTTGAAAACTAAAATCTAAAAGGCTGAAAGAAAATATCACCATCAATGATAAAAGCAATTCAAATGCTTGTGAATTTTTTTTCAGAAATCAAGAAGACCAGAAATAAGTACAATAAATATCAATTCTAAATTGTTCACTTCTGATTTATCTTTTCCTTTGGAGATTTAAACAAACATCTTATCATCCAAGTTTATCACCAATAACAGAGCAAAGTAGTTTCACAAAATTCCAACCGGGTGAGACCACTGCATTTACTAAGCTTTCTTTTCTGTGTGTGTGTGTGTGTGTGTGTGTGTGTGTGTGTGTGTGTGTGTGTGTGTGTGTGTGTGTGTGTGTGTGTGTGTGTGTGTATTCAGAGGACAATGGTGTAGAGTCAGTTGAACTCAGGTCACCAGGCTTGTGCTGCATGGGTTCTTATCGGGGTTTCTTACAGAGCATGCTGAAATAATACTTATGTCAATGAAAATAGCACAACTCTAACATCAAAGGGGACCACATAAAGGTTTTGTATTTTTTCTTTCAGAAGCCAAATCTAAATATCCATGACCTGGAAACACAGATTCTGGTCATCCTCAATTCCATTTTCCAATGTGGTAACAGTTTCATGAACTATTTAAAGTAACAGAACGAGGAAAGTCATAAATCATGGAATATTTAAAATATAGTTAGAACATCAGGTATGTTCTTCTATTATAACAAAGTGTAAAAATTTTAGCTATAGGCCTCAGATGCTATCTGAGAACATCCTGAGTCTTCTGATTAGTGGAAGCTGCTGTTAAATTCCAAAGGTTTCACCAGTTAGTCATAAGGTTGGTAGGACAGACACAGAAGTGGACAAGGAATAGAAATTAAAGGGGCTAAAGCTAACTCAAGATAAACTGAAATTAGAGTCTTAGAGGAGCATCCTCGCAACCTTACTGCTATCACTGATATTCTAATCAGTCAGTTAGCCTTAAAGGATGTCAAATGGAAAGTGAAGTCTTTTCAAGTATAAATAGCCTACTGATGTCATCGTTTTACCAGTTAGGGTAGATCACAAATCTGAATCCTCATTTAATTTTTTTAATTAAAATATAATTTCATCATTTCCCATCCCTTTCCTTTTTATGACACTTGTCACCCTAAGTGGACAGATTCCACATTCTGAAGAAATCCAGACATTAACTCCCTGCTGCAGTCTCTGGAGGCAGAGTTAAGAGGAAGTCATGATGTGCTGTAGCTTTCCAGCTCATAAATTTTGATCCTGCACACAGTAGCTCCTCCATGTTCCTTGTCATGGAGACTACACTATGCTGAGCTAAATGAGGTGGTTTGGGACTTCATACTACCCTCTGAAAGGATCTAAAGGTCAAATATTTTTCCTTGTTTCAAGATTTCCTTAAGTGTTCTCTGGGTTTCTACCAGCCATCCACTTCATGGTGAACTCTCTTCTTTTACTTCAATTTATCTTTTTTTAATAAAACCCCTCTCCAAGGTGTAAAGGCAGTGTAGCCGTAAGTTTCTCAGTTCGTACTAGCCCCATGGTCTGGATGAATGCCCCCTACATACATTCCAGCAGCCATTTATAAAATAGGTCTGGTCTGTTTGGTCTATAGTTCAGGCTTCTTACTTGCTAGTTCTTGCATCTTAAGTCAACTCATTTCTATGAATCTGTTTTTCCATGTGTCCAGTGACTTACTGGTACTTTCACATCTTGCTTCTAGGACAACTGAACTACATATGTCCCACCTTTCTTCTTCTTCTGTCTCTCTTACATTCCTGGCCTGGTTGTCTCCTGTCTTTCCATAGGCCAGAATAGATTCTTTATTAACCACTGGTAGCAATACACATTCACAGTGTACAGAAATACCATCCCACAGCAAGGAAGCAAACAATGGCAGCTATGTCTATAATAATGTCGATAGAGCTCCTGATACTCTCTTATAGATAGGAGAAGGAAAGTCAAGAAGCCACCATCTGTTTGATAGTCTATGTATTGTGTCTCTGCCTCATGACAAGTGCTAGAGCATAAATGAACGAAAGGGGTAGTTGAAATAGGGAAACCATGAAGCAGTGTTCATGAAGTTGTCATTCATAATGGGATAAAGATTTAAAACGTTGCAGCTGTTTAGGAATCACCCACACTCCTGTAAGTATTAACAAAAACCTCACTTAGGTTTGGGAACTGCACCTTACAGTGAACCTTATACAGTGTTAACTGATTGGAATTCCAATTGTGGTAGAAAAGTTGGGATATCACATGTGCAATCCCAATAACAATTTATCTTGTATTATCTTTAACCCCTTGATAACCTCTGTGATGATATAACACTCTGAATAATGTATAATCAGGCCACTACCCTCTAGCAACCAAAGGCTAGCTAAGAGGTTTCTTCTTTGTCATAACCTGTCTGCCTGGCGTTCACACTAATGTATTTGAAATGAGCCTTGATTTATGGCTTTCTTCATTCTTACATTATTTATGAAGCACTTTGAAACATGCACTTTGGGATAACCTGAATCTATTCTTCTTGAAGATAATTATGTATATTTGCCTTCATAATAACTCGTTCTTATTCTATTTGAAGTGAGGACTATGTTTATTCATCCACGTATGCATATATACAGAATACCTAGGATTGTGGAAAAGGGAATGTTAAGTTATAAAAATATATAAGTTAACAATATGTGGATTGAATAAAACTAAAATTCTAAATGAGTCAAGTAACCCACAAGAAGTCAAGGAAAAGCAAACAAGACAGAGAAAACAAAAAGAAAATGGCACAATTAGGTCCTAACATCTCAATAATTATAATAAAGAAAAAAGCAGCAGTTAAAGCAAAAAAGAAACTGGATTTAACATTTTTTTTTTTTAGTTTTTAAAAAAGATAAACATCTAGACCAAGATTTTGTGTTGGAGAATTTTATAAATTAGGTACCAATGCTGCAACTCCTTTCCAGAAAACATGACCCTCCTCACACCTCCTTTCTAAGAGAGAATATAAATAGGCAACAGATAGTTATGGTGATCTGTATGAGCAGGCACACAGCAGAACTCCTGAAAACATTGGGAGTTTGACTTAGAAGATAGCAAATCCACTGAACTCAGATAGATTTTCACTGGAAAAGGGTGGCATGGTAAAAGAGGAATGTCCATCGTGAGTCCTGGAGCAGAAGTCACAGCCGAGATTCCACACCACTAATCTTGACATTGAGTTTTGTCTCTGCCGTCTCTAGTAGGATAGGAGTTACAGAGTCTAGACTTTTCAAAATAACATTTGTAGTACTTTTACTCAAATCCTAGGGTTTAAAAGCTGCTAATTTCCCAGACTGTGTTTCTGGCTGTGCCTTTGTAACTGGCTGGGCTGTACAGCTTGTTATTTAGCTGATGTACCACAATTACCATTTCCTGACCTCCCCACACACTCGATGCAGTTCATTGTTCAGAAATATTCTCTCTTTGTTTGAGTTGCAAAGATTAAAAGCATTATAGTTTAATCCCTTTGATGCACCCAGACCATATTAAATTGAATGTTTTCCTATTAAATTTCCTACTGGGGACCAATTCACTGACTGATACTATAGCAACAGAAGCAGAAAATCCTGATTAATGACAGAACTTCTGCCTCCCTGGATCTCTAAAATACCTAATAACAAAAGGCACTTATACAAATCTACAGGCTTAATAAATGTTTCATGTAATTTGAAATAAGTAACTTCAAAGCTTTTGGATAGACATAGAGAGAGAGATGAGCACTGTACACTAAAGGAGACTGTTTTAAAAATCATATGTATTAAAGGCTCAAATCATAAGCAATTTTCCAACTAACTCAAAACTAATTTATACTAGAAAATGAACACACACTTGGTCGCCGATGATTATCAAAATGGGGAGCGTGAATCTATAAATTTAATTATGCATTCAAATCACAAGCTCGAAGCTGCCATCAGATTTACAGCTTTGACTTACAGTGACCTAAATATAATAAACTGTCAAGGAAAGAGGCTGTCTGCCCATCATATCTGCTTTCGGTAGGTGAATTACACTGATCATTCTCTGTATAATAGCCATGGAAATGAGAGGAGGGCTTCCCCTTTGCTCTCCTCTGTTTCCAGTGCCCATGACAAGACCCACATCAGACATATCTAACACCAACAAATGAAAGCCATTTCCCTTTTCATGTTCTACAAATAATGGCTTGAATTAGAGTAACAAGAACTGTTAACACCTAAGTTAGTCTTGTACACACTGGGAACTGTGTGCCCCATGCATATTAAATCAATAAGTAGTAACCTAAGAATTAGAATCACAGGAAAGTCCACAAGACTGAATGCACGTTCCTACATTTGAAAACCAGAATTTGTGTACTTGTAAAGTTCAGATCCTATTTTTATCATTTTTCTCAATGTAATTTTGTTAGAATGTGGCTTAAATTTCTTTTCAGACAATGATGAGTTTTACTTACAATGACTTTTCATTATATGAGCTTATTTTCTTACATTCTGGGAGAAAGTTGATTTCACCCAACTTATTTTATAGTTCTATCTACAGAAGAGCAGCAGAGCTGAAGCTTTTATAGTTCCTTCAGTACAGAGTCCTATGTTATATGAAATGAGAATGTTACATCATGCCCAAACACACAGTCACAGTCCTTAGAAATGAATTTACATAGGTAAAAATTAGTTCCACTTTCTTATGTATAGTGAGTTATAACTCTGAAAATTGAAAACATGAAATTGCTCCAAATGCTCACCTGTCAATTCAATATTTTAAAAAAATCATCATTTGTACCTCTCACTATTCCTCCACAGTTTGTCTCAAGATTGTCTAGGCATTCAAACATTGCAAAACTCATTTCTCTATTTACTTTAATTTTTTGAGAATTTCATACATAAATATGTTGTTCTTATATCATTTTCAGTTCTTCAACTCTTCCCATGTCCCTACTGTTAATAAAATTAAAGGTTCTTCTATTACTATTATTATATATACATGCACACAATCTATTGTACATATGTACATGTGTTTAAGACTGATCACTTGTAATTGACCATTTGTGACTGGAAAACATCCCAGAGAGCTTCTCCCTGGGGAAAAAAATGATTCTTCTTCCTCAGCAGCAATTGATGACTACCTCACCTCTTTGTCTGTGGGTGGGGGTGTTTCTGAAAATTTCCCTATCCAAATTGGTATGTCACTTGGAATAGCTAATACGCAGGTCTTGCTTAGGAAACCCATTCTTTTAAAATTTTATGAATGCAGTGTCTTTTTCATGTCTAGAAGACATTGTATCATGGAAAGTGTTCTGGTACTCTGGCTCTTTGACCCCTTTTCATGAGCCCCTTAGGTATAGGTATTGTATTGCAGATATACCAGTTGGGGCTGAGTCACTTCCTCTGCATTTTTTACCAGTTATGGATTTTTTATGACAAACTCTGTCTACCACAAAAGAGGCTTCTTTAATGAAGGATAAAAGCTACACCTAACTGTTGATGTGAGGATAAAGATTGAAATTTAAATACAATTAGAAGCTATTTTGATGTAAGAAAATGGTAGTATTAGATTGTCCACTTGAGTCATATAATCTCTTTAGGCATGAATAATTGATCAGGTTTACAGTTCCAGGTATGACTAGCACCCTCTTACTGAATTTAGGTTCAATTATACAGCAGTTGGTTACCCCCAAGATATCAGTGACATTATTGCATCTTTGGGAATATTTTGATGAGCTGGTCATTTCTGTTGTTTGATGGATAGGACTATTGATTACTTTTCCCCCTTGTCAGCTTGTATATCTTATTCAGGTACTGGGAGAACTAGCCCTTGGGGAAGAGGCTTAGGATATTACCAGATCAAATCCTTCCAGTCTTGTACCCAAACTGTGTGTTGTCTTCAACAGTAGGGTCTTACCCTCAAGCTCTGACTGACACTGGTCAAAGATTCCCATTACTTTTACCATAGATTTCTTAGGGCTAAAGATGTACACATCCCTTAAAATAAGGCAAATATATGTGAGCTTGAGAATATTTCTTTAGAAAGACTAAATAATAAGGCTTTCCATCCTCATTTCTTAGGAGTTTTCTTCAGTGTTATTTGCTGTATTTAAGAATGGGGAAAATGTTTAATCATTTGCCTCTTTGAAACTATTGCTATTCCCTTTTATTGTATAACAGAAATCAGAAATTTGTGGACAATGCAACAAACAGGTACATATTTGTAAACATGTGAAATCTTCTCTGTCAGATGACAATGTGTGTCTACATGAAGTTAGGCCCTGTCTAAAGAAATGTTACTTCCAGGAAAACAAAATCAAATACCGGAATATACCCACACAAAGCCTGTCTGATAAGCATGTGAAATGAAGTGAGAAGCAGGATCATCACTGTGTCCCTGCTGTTCTGAACCTCACAGGTAAATGTTAGTGTACCCTTCCTTCCTCCTCTGACTGCCATCAGCTCTCTCCTCCATGGTTACCCTACATGAAAGCTAACAGGTGTCACTCCCGTTATCCCCACAGAATTGTGCTATCTTTGTTTATCACTTGCGTTTTCCTTACATTCTCTGTACCTACCTAATTGGCATTATGTTAAAGGAGCCCCGTCAAACAAACATAAAGAACAGGTGCTGAACAGTGAGGGTGCATTAATCGACAGGTGCTGTAGCAAGGTTTCTCTTCTGCTGCTTCACCTGTTCCTTTCAACTAGCCGATGACATCAATACCACCATTATCCCAATTTTACAGATAAGAGGACCGAGGGCAGAGTTTCGTGGTGTGGAAGCAGATTCCATGACTCCGAAGTCCATGTTCTTAAAGGAAACATGTATACCTACAGGAGCATGAGTGAGTCAAGGACTTGAGAGTTGTTCAAAAGGGAAAGAGACTGGAGCTGGGTAATGATTAACATGGAACATCAGGGCTCAGTCACTCAGCAAGGCTCTCAACAGTGATCTGAGGAAAAGTAGAAGGAAAATCTGGGCTTGGGGAAGGAAGTCTAGGGTTTATGTGAAGTGTCATCTGATAAGTAGGGTATGTGGCAGCAGTATTCGGGCTGCCCCTCAGCCACAATTTCATTCTCTTTTTTTTTCCTCTCCTCTAGCTCCTACACAAGTTCTGACTAAAAACATGGAACATGGAACTCCGAGGGGAAGTACCATAAAGATACTTGGAGCACCTACTTCTCACCTCAACCTTGAGAGTCTAGATTCTATTCAAGTTAAGACATTTTTTTTTTTTAAGTGCAAACTTCAGTCACGAAAAGGAAAGGAGACTTTTCCACTTGGTGCCGCAGCATGCGTACATTTTGGCAGGTGTGTCCAACTTGCTTTTCGTGGGTCACATGCATCCCAAAATAACTGTGAGTCCCGTACCTTTGTAGGTCACATTGTAATATTAGAAGTTTGGACAACATCCCTGTGTCTTGAGTCAAAGGGGTGAGTGTCCTTTCTGGTAGGGCTTTCTGTCTGAAGGAAGAGGCTTGTCAAAGAGGTGGTATGGTATATGGTGAGGGGTGAGTGTGCTGTATAGTGATAGTAATGGATAGATTGCTGCATGTTAGGAGTGGGTGTGTTGTATGGTGAGGGATGGATATGCTGTATAGTGAGGGATATGTGTTGGACAGTAATGGTGGGTGTGATGTATGATGAGGGGTAGGTGTGCTGTATGGTAAGTGACGAGTATGCTGTATAGTAATGGGTTGGTGTGTTGAATGGTGAGGCTTTCTCTCGAAGAAAATGGCTGAGTAAGTCAGAGGATGAAACCCAAATCCAGATGTGTTTCAAGACCCAGATCAGAGCACATCCGCTTCATGTCACCAGCACTATCAGCCAGGAGATGCCCTGGATGTTGGGGCTGTTACCAAACAACAGAAATCTGTGACCTCGTAAAGACTGTAACGCACTAAGGAAAAACAACTAATGAAATCAACCAATTAATTATACAGTTATAGAAGAATTCAAATTCAAGGTAGGAGGATTGTACCAGAGCAGATACTTCAGCCATGTTATCCAGCTATGTTTAGGTATGGCCTTAAAATGAAGATCACTTAAACATCAATAATCCAACAAAAGCTAGATGAAGCAAAGCAGTGAACAAAAGATATTTTATAGGAATTCACAGGCACTGTTCAAAAAGAACAGCTCACATTTTTCATCTAACATAAATAAAATCCTTGCTATTATGCATAGGATGCCAGGGAAGTACTGGTAACATGTCAGAGAATGGATCGTCTGTGTGTTTCTTTACCAAACACAATACTAAGACCATAAAGATATAAGAATTCCACTTGAGGGCAAAGTTGAAGTACTTTAGAAACAGCTTTCTCTCATCATCATCCACGTGACTGGTACTATTATCCCTATTTTACAGGTGGGGACCTTAAAGTCCAAAGAATGTTTATAATTGAACATAGTGAGTCAGCGCTGGGAATTAGAGAAAAACGCATGTGCTAGGCAGCATGCAAAATGACTTCATCTTTTGTGGGTTTGGCCATGGAAGAAGCTAAATTTTCAGTGATTTTGTGAACTTGGCTTTCTTTATGATTATCCCTCTGCCTGCCTAGCTTTCCCCCAAAGACCTGGTTACTGAGTAAATTCCTGTGAGAGCCCAGGATGACTGCTGAGGCTGTAGAGACATCCTATATGTATAATGTTCCAGGCTACAACTTCCCTGTGAAGGGATCCAGGAAAAGGTCACGTGCTGCCAAAGGGTGAGTGCTATTTTTGCCTCCGAAGGTCTTTACAGTCCCTGATGTTTCTTTCACTTTCCAGTTCCAAGTATCTATGATAATATATGGTTGGGTTCAGTCAGTGAACTCCCTGACTATGCTTGGCAAGTGCCAGAGACGCCAGTAATCCCACAAAGTAGGCAAAGGGGGGTTCTTTAACTTTGGAATTCTAGATAAAGTTGGAAAATTTTTATCAAAGAAGGACGAAGTTCTTTGGGTCATCCTGCGACAAACTTTGGAAGTTATGGCCAAGAGAATGGAGCAAAGTATTTACTTTATATCATTTAATCATTTTTGAAAATTTTCCAAGTTCCTTCAGACTAAACTTAAGCAGGATATTGTGTTAATCAACTCTTAAATATTAGTGTGGCCCTGCCAAACTGGTTTCCTTGAAAACTTCTTTTGTGCTACACAGCAAGTTTTTCAAGTAAGAGGTAAAGATAAATGTGCAGAACTCTTGCACACACACACACACACACACACACACACACACACACACACACACACACACACAGCCTAAGTGTCCAGGAACAAAGTCCACTAAACATTCAAATTTCTTTGCCCTCTGACCCCTTAGATTTTCTACTACTTCAGTAAGGATAACTCCCATTTTCTTGACAGGTGTCAAATTAAAACTAAAACCACCACCACCAACAACAACAACCCAGAAACTCAAAAAGCAAAACAAACAAACACACAAAAACCTGCTTCCTTTCTTTGTCATCTTTCTCCCTTTGTCTCTGACCTGGATCCTAAAAGCTAATCTACATCTTCATCGGAGAAAGTCAAAGTCACTTGGGCCGCTACCAATTTTGTTGAGTGCTCCGGGTGGGAAAATCGCCAGTAAAAGGCCACAAACAGGCTGACCTGAGTGCTAGATCACCTAGGGGAAAATAAAGAAATGTGCTCTGTGGTGGCCATAGAGAATATGGCTGCTTCATTTCTCAGTTGGATGGCAGTAAGGTGCCCTTCCTCCAGGTCTTCAGGAGAGCTGTGCAAGGTCACCAGAAAGAAACTTTAGCTGGTGAGACAGCTGGAGCTCTGTCTGTCCAGGAAACTGGTAACAGGGTGACATCAGCTGTACTTTGGGAGCACTGAGGGCTCCTATTTGGCTCCCAGAAACACTTTTAAGGTGTTAATTCTGATTTATGATGCCGTCTGTGTTTTGGATGGGGGTTACCTTAGAAATCGGGCGCTAAAGAGTGCCCGAATTTACACTTCAGACACCCAGAAGCAACACCCTCCCCTGTAGAGCCAGGGTGACTGGAAACTGAAGGCTGCCTTAATCTGATGGAATTCTACTCTGAAAATGAAAACTTCTTCCTTCCTGGTTCCCCATACTGAATAGAAGAAAATACAAATGTGCAGGGAAACCTCATAAAAATGTCAGCAGTGCTAGCCCTTAAAATCCGTAGGTGTTAAGACAATTAAAAATCTAATTTTTAAAAGTACAACTATGAATTCTTCCGTGTATTTGAGTAAGACTCCTGTTTATGGCCCATACTGCATAGTTACATATGTTAGGTCATCCAGTCAAGCCATTTTTTTTTTTCACTGACAGGTTCCCACAAGCTACAACAAGTGAATAAGCCAAGTGCCCACATCTGTAAGTGCACTGTGTTTCTAACCTGCCTGCTATTCACACCAGGTTTTGAAGAATAATTTTGCCGATTTTGTCCTTAGCTCCTCTGTGGCTCTGCCTTAACTGAAAAGCACTCTCTGTCTCTCCACTGCATTTGAATGACTCATTCATTATTTTTTTTTCCCAAACCTTCTGAGACTGTTGATGTGTTACACGCTCTGGAACTGACAGCATCATCTAAGCTCACTGTTCCAGCTTTCAGCGTGCTAGAATGTTGGGGAACTGTTCTGCAACGTTCCTTCTACCTGAAAAATTGTGTGTCTGCTTTGTTTTGTTGTTTTCTTCTTCCACCAAAAGGAAAGCAAATGCTGAGTGTTTAAGCAGCTTGGCCAAGACCACTGAGGAAAGGCGTTAACCAGGTCAGGCCACTAGAGGCTTTTTTCCTATGTACCTCTCTACCGACCAATTACCCTGTATCTTACATACAAAAGATGCCAGCATCCGGAGATAAACTACCTTGTCATTCCTGTTCAGACATGGAACTGGAGTACATGCATGGTAAGACCATATACAAGAACAAGAGACCAAGAGCAAAAGCCAGTCCCAGATAAAATCCAAGTAAAAGCACATGGCTGCTTGATATTCATCAGTTCCTGGCAGCTGCATATGACTCTGCCCTGTTATTAAAGACAGTGAACTGTTGTGCCCATGCACCAGGAAGAGTAGCAGTCACTTATCCCCTTTCATAAGTTCCTCGGTAGAGTCACCAACAAGAAAAGTAAAGTCTGTCAGCAAGGCCTAACCACTTAATTGCCCAAGTAACCGTCATCTCCTATACACGCCTCATTGTCTTGAAGATGGGGAAGTGGTACACCAAAAGGATTGTAATCTCTAAACTATCATCACTAAATGTGTTGATGTGTTGTAACACCGAGAGACGATAGGGGCTGAGATACAGACATGGGGAGCCTCACCTATAAGGGCTCTGCAGGACACTGCCTTTGTCTTTCTATGAAATGACTCACACTTATGACATCGAGGGGGAGATAGAGATCTGGGGAAAGAAGGAAAAGAATAGAGAAGACACGTAAGTAGAGTCAAGGATATTTTACTTCATTAGGTTGACTTACATATGCGTAGTCTTGACCCACAGGACTGTGAATCTGTTACACCAACATATACACATCACACACATACACACACAACACATATACCACACACACACATACACCACACACCACACACACACACAAACCACACACACACCACACACACACACCACAACACACCACACACACATACCACACACACACCACACACATACCATAGACCACACACACACATACCACACACACACCACACACACCACACACACACCACACACATACCATAGACCACACACACACCACACACACCACACACACACCACACACACCACACACACCACACACACCACACACACCACACACACACACGACACATACATACACTGCACACACACACACCACACACACACACAACACATACATACACTGCACACACACACCACATACCACACACACACACACACACACACATACCACACACACACCACACACACCACACACACCACACACACCACACACACACACCACACACACCACACACACACACACGACACATACATACACTGCACACACACACACCACATACCACACACACACACACACACACCATACCACAAATACACACCATCACCACAAACACACATGCCACATACATACATTACACACACACCACACACCACACACACACCATACCACAAACACACACTGTACACATGACACACACATACACCACACACCACACACACACACACCACACCACACACACACCACATACCACACACACAGATGCCACATACATACACTACACACACACACCACACACCACACACACACCATACCACAAACACACACCATACACATGACACACACATACACCACACACACACCACACACACCACACACACATACCACACACTACACGAACACCACACACATGCCACATACATACACTACACACACACCACACACACACCATACCACAAACACACACCATACACATGATACACATATACACCACACACACACACACACCACATGACACCACACACACACACACCACACACACACACACACACACACACACACACACACACACACAGGACTAATTTATCCCATGCAGCTGGTGACAAGGCAGCTGGTGAAGTTTCACAGCTGCCCCTTTTGGGTTGATACAGTAGAGCATATGGGAGAGGCTCAGCAGCCCACACTGAGAGCTCATCACTAGAATGTGCAAAAATAAAGCTAGTGTAAGATAAAACACTGCTGTTCATAAACCAGTCTGACTGCCAAGTGTGGCCCAAACAGCTTTTTGTTTGCTCATACTAAGCCCTGAAGCATGAAGGTAGGGGTTTTATGAGCTAGTCCTCAATTTTGAGAAAAACCTTTAACTATTATGCTACTTAAAATATTAATATCCAGAAATCATTCTAGAAATTTTTTACTCTTTTCTAACCTATACAGTAAGAGGTTAGCTATCCCAGTCTGCTTGGATCTCTGACGAAGCTAACCAGAGAGAACAGAAAAATCTATGGCCAGAAATATTAAAAGTAACTAGCTCTCTCCAGGAACTAGAGACTAGCTTACATAGTACAAACTTAAAATTAGGTTTTCAAGTAATCCTATAATCAGTCACCAAAGAATAGAGGATAAAAGGTCTTAGGGAAAAAAATTATACTTTAAACAGTTGATTCTGCAGAAACTTTTCGTGAAAACAATACTGCATAGTAAAGGGCTTTAGAAACATGAGTGGAGAGGGTCAGTGTGAAGCACTGATGGATTATTTGAGCAAAGCAGCTTCATGCTGTTCAATTCTGTTCAGATTGTGAGTGGGATGGCTTCTTTTAAACTCTGGTGGTATTTATAGGCATACTATCTACTTTATAAAATGCTATTTGGCAATATGCTTCGTGATTGTAATACCAGATGGTTATCTTACACCCCATATTGTCTCTGTTGGCTTAAAATCAGTTATTTTTATTTTCAGAGAAATTTTTGTTGCACAAGTAAATGAAATTCAGGGATAGATCTCTGAGAAAGTCAGAGATATTAGAGAGAGTAAACACCACAGTCAGATCTTATCCAGCTGTCTTCCAGCTTCCTCAGCCTGGTTTCTTTTGGCTTCCTCCCCTTCTGTCTCTCTATGCCTGTCTTAAATACTCTCTTGGTAAATTAAGGAGTGGCCCCACCACTGCTTGCCTGGGAGCCTGGAACTCTTTCTGTAAACTAAAATGACCTGGAACTCAGTTTGGATTAAGGGCAAGGTCACCACTCCCAGGATACTCCCTGTGCTGAGATTAAAGGTGTTAATCACCACTCTCTGATCCTCCTAGACTGACTGTGGTTAGAACCCTCTTATATCTCCAAAACTTTTGGAGCTTTTATTAAATTCCCACAAATTTCATCAAAAATTCAATAGCTTTCTTAGTGTACTGCCTAAGAGAAATAAGCAAAGAGTGGGGAATGCATTTTTCCTTTCCAGAAGTGATATTTAAGTTTCAAAAGTAGATAGACACCTCAAAGTCTTCTAGAAAGTTGGAGAGCTTGTCAACACAATTAAACATAAATACACACACATTTTCAATATGTACCAATAAAAGAAGGGAAAATGTATTTCTTGACATGTTTACTGCATTTATTAACTTTATGAAATGCAATTCAAAGGATATTTTGAAGAAGCTGTAGACTGATAATATTATGTGTATGCTGTTTAAGTGTGGCCAGGGTTTAAAGTTATCTCTAACTTACCTTATTTGTGGGATGTTATCTCAGACTTTCATACCATTTGACCTTTGTGCACACTATTTTCCAGCTATCCAGACATGAGCTCATAAATCAAAGAGAAAAGTGTCATGAGACAAAGGACAGTGCCGTTGGACTATTTTTGTTCTTTCCAGTGCTAGCCTTGAATCTAGGACTGAGTAAATAATAGGCAATGCTCCTATCACTGAGCTATATCCTCAGACTGAGCATTTACTTCTGATTAAGCATGTGAAGGTTGGTTATTGATTTTTCAATATACTATTAATCTGCACACCAACTTGTTAATTCTTTTCTTCTTGGTGTCTACACTTGATAATTTTGAACTAAGAGCCCCCATGTAGCTTTGTTTACTTATTTAGTGACATACTTCCTACTGTGCTTGAGCTTTGGGAGCACACAAACCTGAATATAACCTCAGCTCCACTGTGTGCCAACCAAGTAGACCAAAGTTGTGTGCTCAAATATCTAAGACTGATGTCTTCTTGTTTATGAAGCTTGTTGTCACATGGAGCATTACCAAGCAAGCTATCACTAGACTTCTAGGAAGGCTCAATGAGTTAATCACCAAAGGTATAAGCATAGGGTCTGATACACAGACCTCCCAGGTCCATCAAATTATTAGTGAAGCACTGTATAAAATAGTCTCCTGTAAAGCTGTTCACTGCTTCCAAAAATGAACTCTGTCTCATCCCTATCCTTTTTAAGAAGATGCTACACATTCAAACAGCATAACTACATCAAGTCTCTCTGATATCCCTCCTCATATAGTCTTCCCCAATAATTTTTTAAACTTACTTCTTATCAGATAATTAATTGACTATATGATAATTAATTCTCCATTATTTGTTTGTTATATAACTATACTTTCCTAAATTTACACCATCTCATTGTTTGCTAGTTTATGATGCCACCGATTTATATATCTCAAGTTAGAAAACAAATTTTAAAGTTAATTATTGTCTTAGTTAGGGCTTCTGTTGCTGTGACAGAACACCATGCCCAAAACAACTTGGGAAAGAAATGATTTAGCTTACACTTCTTACACCACTGTTTGTTATTCAAGGAAGTCAGGAATGGAATTCAAACAGGGCACGAACCTGGAGGCAGGAGCTGAGGCAGAAGCCATGGAGTAGTAATGTTTACTGGCTTCCTCCTCTTGGCTTTCCCAGCCTGCATTCTTATAGAATCTGGAACCACAAGCCCAGGGGTATGACTACCCACAGTGAGCTGGGGCGTCTCCATCAATCACTTATTAAGAAACTGCCCTACAGGCTTGCCTACAGCAGGACCTCGTAGGAGCATTTTCTTAATTGTGGTTCCCTCCTCTAAGATGACATTAGCTTATGTCAACTTGAGATAAAATTACTCAGCATAAAGTCTTACATCTTTTCTGTAATCTATAGTTGGCATACTGATTTGTCTTTATATGTACTGGATTATTAAATTTTATTTTTTTTAAGGCTACAGAAAAATAGGGAAAGGGAAATGGAGAGAAGAAGAGAATCACATATACATATTTCTATAAAATCCAGGTCTGTAGCTTTGAGCTACTCAACCTGATTTGAAACATGAAAAGATATAAGCCATGATATCTTGATGCCAAATCACACTATCTTGCAACAATCAATGTGTGCATGTTTTCCTCAAGACTACAGATAATAATGCTACACTAGTAGTTTGAAACATGACACCTTTGTGACAATTTATACCTTTGGAATTGTCAAACAGCACCAAACAGGCCTCTATCCTTCCCTCTCTCTATTCACTTTCAATTTGTTCTTATCTTCTTAAGATAGCTATATGTGCATTGTCCAGAACTCAATGAATAGACTTAAAGATACCCAAATTATGTGTTTGTATTGAAATTCATTCATTGTATAGAGTGTTTCATAAGGATATGTTCATTTAAGTGAATCATGTACTTTGACCATATTCTCACCCCTAATCCTCTCTTTTCTCCACTTCCATTTTCCTTTTCCAGAAAGTTTCATTTCTACTTTCATATCATACATATGCACATATTCACAGACACACATATAAGTATACACATATACACAGACACATACACACAGACACATGCATACATATATATACATACATACATACATACATACATACATACATACATACATATGGCATTAAGCTCCATTTAAGATGACTTCTCCCCTTTACTCCTTCTCTTATTCCTTCTTTCTCTTCCCCCTCCTGCCAAAGGTCACACACATCTTTGACCCTTTCTCCTTTTTTCTCTTTCTCCCCCCCCCCCAATCCCCTTCATTCTAATGAAGTCTCCACGTGAACACAGCCTGAGTGTCTCCTCCGAGGCCTGCACCCATGCTGACCACCTGACGCCCACCTACATGGGGCCATATCCATCAGTTACAGGCACTCACAATCTATTTATCAAAACACAGCATTGGTGCTGTCCAACTTGTGGGGAATTCTCCAGGAACTTTGTCTTGCCCACAGTCTGACTTGCTGAAACTCCATGGAACTTTCATCTTGTAAGCTTTCCCTCTGTCAGTTCCCAATCTGCTCCCATTACTGAGATGTGAGTCTTGCACGGACCCTCATGGCACATATTCTCATACTTATAATCCCTCGGGTTTTCTCTATCCCAGAACCCTGTCCATTGTTGGTTGGCAGATCCTTGGAAAATCTGCATCATTTTTGTATTTGATCCTCATTTTTCCTCGGTCTCAGTAATGTGAAACAAGACATCTCACTCCTGGGAAAATGCTCCTAGCTCAGGGCTTCCATTGGCCCTACCTCCCACCACCCTCATGTCAGGCTCCAGAGCAGCAGGATACCTAAGGTTTGAGCTCTCTGTCTTCTGCCTCTTGTTTGCTTTCACCCGCTTCTCTTTGTGTAGGGGGGACTATGTTGTTCCACTGTAAATAATTGTCCCCACCTATGAGTTTAATAAAAAGCTCTGATTGGCCAAAGGCAGACAGGAAGTGTGGGCAGGGCTACCAGACTAAGAAAACTCTGGGAACAGGAACAACAGAGCAGAATGCCAGAGAGAAGCCAGAAGATACAGAGGACAACTATGCTGCTCAGAAAAAGGTACAAGCCACATGGCTGAACAGGATAAGAGTCATGGGTTAGTTTAAGGGTAAAGAGTTAGCAAGTTATATGCCTGGGCCTTAGGCCGATCAGCCTAAAACTACTGTAAGCATCTGTGTGTCTCTGTGGGTCTGTGGGTCTGCAGGCGTAAACCTTGAGGCTAAGCCTGAAAGTCCGGTCCAGAAACCTCGTACTACATCTCTGTCTCTCAGTTCTTTACTGATTTTAAATGCTTTTGATTATATGTTCATTTATCTTTAAAAAAAAAAAAAAAAAAAAAAAAAAAAGTAAGACCATACGATCAGGCACCATCTTTACTCAGGGCAAAGATAAGTGATCAGGTGCCATCTTTACTCAGGGCAAAAAAATTGGTCATCTTTGTTATGGTCAGGCATGCTAGGATCTCATTCTGCTGCAGCAGATCTGATTCCTCCCCAGATCTGCTTTCTGATTGGCCCTCCTCCACATTCTACCTGTATACATATACAGCTCTGTCTATACATGATCTAGATATTAAAGCTACACTTCAATGCCTTAATACACCTTGTTCTGGTAGTTAAACTTTGTAATTTTAAGAGTCACCCAGGTGATAATGGTTTGATTATAGTCATGACTTTTAAAACCTTTTTTTAAAAAAACAGTTTTGTATTTCTGGGCATGTGCTTGCCACACTATTCACAATAGTTCATTGTTGGACCTTTAGTCAATCTATATTCATTAAAACAATTGTTATTACCAAAATTAAAAGATTCTACCTCAGTATTAACAATATATATGTTTTATTTCTGCCAAATACTACACCAGATTAACATCAGTCTATGAGCCTAAAAGTTCCAAATAAGTTTATAAATTCTAACTTCTGTTCCTAGTTTGAACGTGTCTCAGCAGGAATTCACTCATGGGCAGACACGCCCAAGCATCAGTCACTTGTGCATCCTGCTCTGGACACTGAGCTCAGACCATTGCCTAAACTCCTCCCTTGCCTTTGACTAGCCTTTCAGCTTTTCTTAAGCCCTGAGGACAACAAGCCATTTCAGTTGGAGCAGCTATTAAAAACAAAAAACAAAAATAAAAAAAACACATCTCCCCTGCTCCTGAGACAGGTTAAAAGGCTAAGTCAAAGAAAGCTCCCTGGACCTAAAGTTGCCAATTAATAGATTTATAAAGATGAAAGCTCCTAACATTTTAAAGACTGTTAAAGAACACAGTTTCAACAGTCACTCATACCTAATAGTTTTCAAATGCTCAGAGCTCTAAAAAAAAAAAAGAATGGCATTTAAAATGTTTAATTAAAAAGCTTTTTAAAATAGATAGACATTCTGGCTCCTGAGAAGCATCCTGTTCCTCTGAGAATATTAATGCACAAAATTAAGCTGCCTTTTATCTTGCTTACTACCAAGGCCTCCTTCAGACAGTGGACAGGAGGACCCTGGGGAATCCATTGTCTCACTCCTGTCCAGACAAGGTAGGCTATTTGCCCTCGTGAATTTCTACCCCACAGTTCCCACAATTATCAGATCTTCTGAGGCCTGGCAACCCAGCAGCCAAAGACTGACTTGTTTTGAGACTTCTGCCCTCGATGAGCATGGAAGTATAGATGACCAGGTAACCAGCAGATTACTTTCAGTTACTAACTCAGCTATAACTCATCCTTCTCAGCTCTCTGATGCCACTTGATAACTCAGCTTTGCCTAGCTGCCTTCTCAGATCTCTATATATCAGCCACAGTTCTCATTTTCTTAGAGATAATATTACTATAGACACAGTTCACCTTGCTACCAGAATTTAACATTACAGAAAGTATAAAAGTCTCTTCTTCTTCCTTCACTCACTTCTTCCTTCACTCACTTCTTCCTTCACCTTCACTTCACTTCATGGCCCCTTCTATTCCGTAAAGCTCTTTTGATTAATTATGTAAAGATGTGTTTCACTGAGCTAAAACCAAGCCCTGGAAAAATATTCATACCTTCTAATCCAAAACCATAGTTTTACATATTTACCAAAATGTAAATCTATTCCAATTGTTTTACAGATATTTGCAGGGTTTTGCACAAGGCCAACCTCCTGCCAGACAGCAGAAAAATAACAGATGTGATGGCTCCAGCACCCCTAGAATATGCTCCAGGGATTTCACTGCAGGTACAACCTCTCCAGACACAGGCAGGCACCTACCCAGAGACTGGAACCTGGTCTTCCAGGATGACCCAATGAAAAGCGTATCTGCTCTTATGCCTCTTTCATTCCCCGTTGTCTCTTTTGTACAATCAGGACAACTTTTCAGTGTGATAGTAATTTTATTTAAAATATATTAATGTAAGAGCCAGGTAGTTAGGGATAGTTGTCACGGTATGTGATTTTTGTTGTAGCTCGGGACTTTAAGCTCAGTTGGCATGGATTTGTGGTCTATCTTTTAAAGCTGAACACTTTGTCTGTCTTTTGTTTTTGACAGTGTTTAAAGCTTGGATAAACTCTTTAGCCCTCTATGCCGGTGGGCACAGCCCGGCTCCACATTGGGCACCAGTAAATTTTATTTAAAATATATTAATATAAGATAAATATTTATTGTAAAATAAGTTAACACTCATGATAACAGGTTAAAGCTTAGGAATATATTTGAGCAATTGGATGGTCTGAGCGATGGACGTTGATCCAGTCTTTCAAGAAGGCAGGAACAAACAAAAAACTCAAAATCTCAACAGCTGGCCACACCCCCCTTCAAAGCCCAAGACCCTAGATAAGTGTCTTCCAACCATATCAACTGACATCTAAATCCCACCACATTTCAGTCCATTTTTCTGACTGTTATCACTCTTGCCATGACTAGCCCCATTCATAGGGCCAGTGTTAATAATCTGCTTTCTCAGCTCCCTCAAAGAAAAGATAGATGTCTGAGGTCTCCAGGATGACAGCTAACTGAATGCCTCTTTACTCACACCTCCCGCTCTGTGTGACCTTGATGCCCTACTTTGTCCCAAATCCTCATGAAATAGCCTAGAAAGTGGAAAATTCTGTGACCTCATCTCCATTCCCCATCAACAGTAACTCACCTTTTTATAAAATAAAAAATAAAGGGAAGCATGTTAGGATTCTGATCTACTTCCTGGAGTCCTGGCCAATAGCAATAACATGGCCCACCCAGCGTCCTGACAGTCAAGCTTCACTTACAAAGACTTCTCTTCTCTTATTTCTTTTATATCTTCCCCATCCTCCCAGGGTCATCTGCATCTCTGACCCTCCCCATTTTTCTCTCTCTTGCTCTCCCTCCTTCTCCCCTTCATTCTAATAAAGTCTCCACATAATCACAGCCTGGGTGTCTCTTTTCACAGCCCACACCCACACCATGCCACCAGCCAGCATGGGGCCATATCTGCCCGTTACAGGCACTCATCATCTACTTATAATAGCATAACAATATCTATTTATTGCTTAATTTTAAATCTAACACTTTGAAGATAAATGATGATAAAGAATGTATAGTCTGAAAGTTAAAAAGTTGCAAAAGCATAAGTATTGTCTCATCTTGGAATAGGGTAGATAGAGGCTGCAATAGCTATTTTGTTGCTTTGTTTTGTTGACATGTGTCTCTTTTTGCCATTGTCTTGGCAAGTCAAAGTCCAATCTTTATAATATTCTATCAGTCAGCAATGTAATTCTTGTAAAGCTTACATTCATTCTTAAATTGTGAACTAATCTATTCTGTTATGTACCTCCAGTTTAAGACACAACTCCACTCCCAGAGTGATGACATCTTGCATCAAAGAATGTCAATATGGAAAACAAATAAGACAAGGGATGGGTTGTTAGTAAACCTTAGTATGTGACATAATTTTCTTTCACAGAAGTTTTTCTGAAGGCAGAAACATAATACACCTCTGAAGAGGAAATCACCACATCACAAAGGAATCACACACTGAAAGAAAGCCCAATGATTCATCACTCAGGATAATTCGACTGTATGAGATCAGATAACTTTCGCTCCTATCCCAGGAAAACTAAACAGCTCTTGCCATGGAGGCCACTGCCATAAACCACCTTAACCAGGAGGTCTAAATGGGAGCTGATTTTTAGCTCAACTGGCCCTTAGAGGTATTGGTCCTCTACAATGGGCCAATCTTGATCATATTGTCTCCCATTTGAAACCTCCAGGGTTTGGGTCTTTGGGAGTTCTATGTACTGGCTCCCAGGCCCATGTGTCTTAGGTTCTCCTCTTTAAACTGAAGAAAGGCTAACTTTTCACTGAATCATGCTCTGATAAAGTAGAGACAGATATTAAGACACATTAGTATTTTGATATGCTATCTTACCTAGATGTTGATAAATAAATTAAAGATATTTTGGGACAAGAAATATGCATCGCTGAAAGAGGATTTGAGATAATAACAACTATTCTAAGCATTTGCCTTCTGTAGGGTCAGGAGGACATGCCCACTCCCATTCTAAATGAGGAGCATACCCACTACAGGCTATCTAAATAGAGACCCAAGATTACGGTGCTTTCTAAGGCTAAGCAGTGAGGGAAACATCCCAACTGAAAAGGCAGTTTACTCTGTAAACAGTAATTTTCAATTGACATTTGACTTCAGATAAGTTGAAACATCTGAGCCTGAATCCCACATCTAATTAAAACACACATGTAAACCACCCCCTTGGGGCTGTGATCCTCTCAGAGATGAAGTGTTAGCCCAAGCATTCTTTAAAATGACCCATGTAGCCATGCTTGAAAAACTTAGATGGTTGCCTGCTACACTGGAGAAGTCTAGTGCACATCTCTAATAACCCCACTTCTGTTTCCTGTTGGCCTGCAAGCGTCTGCCCTGAATCCAATCTGTATCCTTTAGTATGGCTTGTCCTTTCCATGGTCTTGCATCCAGGACCCACACAAAAGTTCTGGACCCAAAGCTCTGGCTATTTCCTATGTATCTGTTAATCTCCATTTGGATTTTTTTCCTGTGACATCTTTCTTGACTCTAAGTCACAGTTACATGCTCCTCAGCTTCTCTAAACCATGAGTACTTTCCCCATGTAACACTTAAAACAATATATTTTAAAGTACTATTTCCTTGTCTTAAGGCAAGGACTCTGTTTACTTTACTTATGGTGAATCCTCAGCACACTGCCTGCATAGTCAATTGCCAGTGATCTTACTGATTGAGTAAATTAAGCTCCTATAATTGTGTTCCATTACCATTGTATAAAGCTACTCAGGATTTTGTTTTTATTTTAATTCTGTGTTTCTTCCTTTTGCTCCCTCTTTCCATGCATGAAAAGTATACATATATATTTATTATAAAAAATAGTGTTTCATTACTTTTTATTTGTTCACTCATCTGTTTATTATTATTGCAATTAGTAATACATATTGTATATAAGTATATACATATACACATATGGGTAACATTTCTATATATGTATATAATCTGATTTGATCACATCTAGACTTCTCAACCCTCTACCCTAATATTCCCATGTTCCCTCTCTTCCTGTATCATTTCCTTGTACTTTTCATAGTAGTGCTTTCTCTACTTGCAGGTAACCTTTAGTTTTTAATTCCAATTTCTATGTATGAAAGCAATAATGTATTGTTCAGAAATTTCCTCTAAGATGAAAAATCTTATTTTGGAGAGAAGCGCTATAAAAAACAGGATGTTCCCAGGAAGGTGAAATGTTCTGTCCTATAGGGAAGTTCATAGAACTCAGGAAGAAAACAACTCAAAGGTTTAAGGAAGCCCCTTAAACTGAGAAGACTTACTAGATCTGTCCTTCAAGCATGTATAAGCATTAAGGCTTGCTCAGAGACACTCAGTCACCAGAGATGCACAGAATACTCTCATTAAAACCAAACCACCTAGAAGAGGCACAGATACACAGGCCAGCATATACAATCTCCACCTTGTTGAGCTACCTGCAGGTAG
Organism: Phyllotis vaccarum; assembly: GCA_033318265.1. Taxonomy (NCBI): domain Eukaryota; kingdom Metazoa; phylum Chordata; class Mammalia; order Rodentia; family Cricetidae; genus Phyllotis; species Phyllotis vaccarum. The sequence goes on along the minus strand of JARWLC010000004.1, from coordinate 124,789,930 downwards.
TGCAGTGCACTCTAGGTTTTCAGTTTTCATGCTCTGTCACCTGTGTTGAGGTGAGGTTTGGTAATACAGCTGTCTTACTCCTATAAGTATCCCCTAGTAAAACTTACTGGTTTACCAGGTTGGACTTTGGTGGTAATTCTTAACTTTGTTCAACAGTTTCATCCACATTTGTTTACATCTCCCCAGGAATTGTGGCACACAATACCATGCAATAGCTGTGTCTCCATATCTGGCTTAATTTGTGTAATATGACAAATTCTGTTTCATTCATTTCTCCTTCAGATAATGTGACTTTTGTCCTAGGACTGAATAATTGTCTATTTTTTGTGCATTATATATTTTCATTATTGCTTCCTTTACTAACAGGCACTTTGGCTTATTCAATAAATTGGCTGTTTTGAATAGTGTACAATAAGCATGTATATGCAGGTTTGAATATGTATATTGACTTAACTTCCTTCAGGTACATACCTAGGTGTGGTATCATAGGTTGAATTTGATTGTGGTTCTATGCTGAATTTTTGGAGGAGCATCTGTACTGCTTTCTAAGTGTTTGGGCTAATTTACCCTTGCATACTATACTTCCTTCTTTCCCACATCTGTACCATGCTTGTTACTTTTGAGGGTTGTTGCTGTTTGTTGATAGTTACCATTCTCACTAAATATCTGTGGAAATCTTGGTACAATTTTTAACTTGTGTTTGCTTGATGGCTAAGAATATGGAGCCCTTTTAATATATTCAGTCAACACTTCTATTTCTTTGGAGTCATCTGTTCAAGTCATTTGTTTATTTACCTTGTTACTTTTCTTCTTCTGTTTTATATGTATAGTCTAGGTATCGATCATCTGTTAGATGGCTGGCAAAGATGTTCTTCCATTATGTAGGTGATCTCCTCAGCATTTTTGGTCTTTTTTTTCTTTCCTATGCAGAAATCCTAGTAGAATGTCTCTGGTGACTGGGGTTGGTGTGGTCTTTAAGAGGATATTGGAACACTCATTACTTCTCTTGTCTGTTTTCACCCCAGAGATAAATCAGTTTGGTCGTCCATATGTCCCTTGACATGATATATTAAGCCCAAAGTAGCTGAGATAACTGATCATGAACTTCAATACTATGCATCAGAATAAATTCTTTCTCTTCTTGGGTAGAGTATGTTAGGTAATTATTGACCTACCATAAAGGTCACACAACTCCCGACAACATAAATGTATTCCCAAACCAAATGCAATTGGGCTGCTGAGTTGCTGGGGTGGGGGTAGGAGGCACAAAAGGTAGAAGGCATTTATAGCCCTCCTCACCTAGACAATTTTGAGGAAAAAATGAGGGATGATTTGGTTCAATACCAAACCTAGAAATAAACACTTTCAAGGATAGCTTAATCACAATACTTTAGTAATCTATGACCAATGTTTAAACACTTTTCTTTAAAAATAGCTTTCCCTCTAAATATACACATCACTTATAGAATTACTAATTCTATATATTGTAGGAAAAGTATAATACCTAATATAAATAGTGAAAATGCCTGTCTTGTTAAGAAAAAAAATTCTGAATGTACAAATTCATGTTAGTCACATTACTGGAATCAATGGGGCCATCCTCCACTCCTTATGCCTATCCCTCTGGTCTCAGTGACACAATATCCATTATTTATACTTGGGTCAAGAAAATGCCTTTGATATGACTAAATACTGTGTTACAAATTATGTTGCTATGAAAATATACCCTAATTTATTTTTAATGAAGAAAAACAACCAAAATTATACGGAGTTAGTCACCTCTGGATCAGAGTCCTGACTGTTACCAAATAGAGATGTGACTGTTCTCAAATTTGTTTACATTTTGCCTTCTCTAATAAATATGACCTTCCTTCAATTCCATAGCTTCCTTTTTTATCCTATCTTCTATAAACAGTATTTTCTCAGTCTAAAATCATCAATCAGCAACCAACACGTAACATCAGAGGGGTCCTAATAAAGCTCTGACAGAAACAGTCCTCTACAATGGATGACAGAGGCATTACAATTGAGAGTTCACAGATGGTGGCTCTGAGAAAGTTGTGTTTCCATTTAAATACCAAGAGAGGGAAAAGGGAATAAATTCATTACTAGGATCTTCCCACTGATTGATTGATTGAGTGAGTGAGTGAATGAGTGAGTGAGTGAGTGAGTGAGTGAGTGAGTGAGTGAGTGAGTGATTTGAGGCAGGGTTTCACTGTGTAGCTTTGGCTGCTCTGGAACTCACTCTGTAGAGCAAACTGACTCAAACTCAGAGATCTGCCTGCCTCTGCCTCTGCCTCCCAAGTGCCTGGATTAAAAATGAGCACCACCACTACCCTACTTCTAGGTATTTTAAGTATGTGTCAAAAGAAAAATTCCAAGTAGGGTGAATAATTATCTTAGTCTTTCCTGGTGACTATACTATAACACCCTACCCCTACAATTAATAACTCAATTAATACAACAGAAGACTTTGATTTCTTACAGATTTAGAATCTGGGATATCTAATATCAAAGCATCTGTATGTAGATCCAGAGTCAGTGGAAGACCCATTTTGTCTTGTGTCTTTACATGACGTAAGAGATCAACTTCTAAGACCTCCTTTACATAATGTCTGACTAATTCTATCCACTAAAACAGAGCACTTATATTTGCCAAAGTCTTCAGCTTGTAATTTTTAGCATCTTAGGGGCTAAGTTTTGACATATTAGTTGAGCACAGAAATTATGATCATAAGATCTTAAGGTTTCTGACTTTCCAACTTGTATTTGTAGGGGTTCTGTAGAAGAGAACCAATGGAATGAACATGCAAAGATTTCAGGAAGCTAGGCTCAAATATAGACAGAAATTAAAAATTATGAACAAGAACAAGCATGGTCCCAGACCACAGAGAAATTGGGAGAGTCGAAAAGTAGCTAAAAGGTGGCCTTGTAAAACAAGAATTCGTGCTGCCACAGTCTATGCAACATCATTATGTGCAATGACTTTGCTATGACAAGAAGGCATGTTTCCTTGTACACAGGTCTGTACTAAATTGGGTCCTAGAGCTGAAAGGGGAAGTGAGCATACCCCATCTCTAACCCAGAAGCATTTCCAATTGATAGCCATTTACAAATGAAAAAATAATTTTCTCCAAGGGGTCTCACTAGGAAAACTATTCATTAAGGGGAGGCCCCATGTCCAGCAGTGGATGGCCAACAGAAAACAAACTGAACAGGACCTTTGTCTCATAATGTTTTGTCAGGAATTATTTTTTTACTTTACAGAGCCTTTGCATATATGTTTTATGGCTTCTAATTTTGTGTTTCCATGGGATCCCTGTGTGTGCAAATGTTCATGTCTTGGCATCTATATTTGTTTCTCATGCTTTCTCTTTGCCTCTTTGTTTTTGTATTTGTTTTATCCTTTAACAATTTGTATGCTTTTGTTTTATCTTATTTTTCTTTCATTATTTCTCAGATGCCTGTTTGTTTTCTAAGGACAGACAGAAAGGAGGTGGATCTAGATAGAAGTGGGAAGGGGACAGAAATTAGAAAGAGGAAACTCACAATATATAATATAAAAAAAAAAACTTTTTTGGTCTTTTTGAGACAGGGTTTCTCTGTGTAGATTTGGAGCATATCCTGGAACTTTGCTTTATTAAACCAGGCAGGTCTCAAACTCGCAGAGATCCACCTGCCTCTGCCTCTCAAGTGCTGGGATTAAAGGCATAAACACTCACTGCCTGGCTTGAAAAAAATCTATTTTTCAATTTAAAAAATGCATATACATTAGAAAGAAGAACAAATGACTAGTAGGATTCAAGATAGTTTATTGGTAATAAAAAAAATACTGGTTCAGAACATAAAAGCATCTCTTTACAATTCCTTGATCATTCATAAAATAGAATATAGAACATGCACTCAGAACCTAGACACAATTTTCTATCTTTCAATTACATATAAAATTGTATGGTTTCTGAATTTTTTATGGATATGAATCCTCTCTAAGAACATTATCTTCTCCAAAACTAAATCTCCTACTCAGAAGAGCTACCCATCTAGTCTTTGTATTCTTTGGTGGGGTAGCTATAGATAAGCCACCCTGGCTCCACTCACCAACCTCCCACCCATGCAAGGAGAGTAACTCCTATTAAAGTCTGTGAGCACACACAAAAAGATGTTGTGAGGAAGGGAAACTTCTTGATGAAGGTTCTAGATGAGAAAAATAGAAAAAGGAAAGGGATTGGAGGAGTGAATTTGACTAAATCGATATTATATCTGTATGATAGTGTAATGAAACAAATCTGTGAAATAAAAGGAAGTTTCAGGTGTGAATAGGTTTTGAAGCTGAGCCTGGGTCAGTACTGGGCAACTGTTGACTGAATATTGAGCCACAGGGTGTTTGTCTAATTGTTACTGAAGATGCTGGAACAGGCTGTACCTAGTCCCTAGATAGATTGCAAAATGCTAGATTTGTCAAGAATTGAAAGTAGACACTGGTAATTATCTGGACCTTTCTCTAATCTGGTGAAATCCACCACAATTGCCTGCCTCACCTAAAGGCTTTTCTTTCTACAAAAAGTAGTATCTTCTGTTTATATAAATCTTGGCTAAACATTGGCTCTTTACAATGAAGACTGACTTTTCTAAGTTTCAGTAGTCTTTTTTTCTGTCAAGCAGAAACAAATAAAACAAAAAAAAATGTTTAAACTTGTCATAACTTTTCTCTTAAAGTGGTGGAAACTGGGTTGAAACCAGAAACTTCAGGAGAATACATAGTACAACGGAGAGAATTCTTGACTGAATGAAGTTAGTAGAATAACGTATCCCATTTTTAAACTGTTTCTCTCGGCTGCTTTTAACATTAACAGTGCCTCATCATCACTAACAGATTCCCAGAGTCTCTTAGTCAATCTCATAATAGTTGATCTCCCAACTCCAAGGTTCAAGGATATTTCAAAGTCATTGTGATTTTTGTTACTCTTTTATGCCATGTACATTTAATGAGTCATGTATCACATATCAAGTTAAGCCCATAATTTTGTTCTGGCTTAAGAATTTTATGGCATTACCACCCAATAATAATAATAGCAAGTAAGTTTTATCAAAAAGCCCTTTTTGTCTGTTTATCCATTCTAGTGATGTCTATTGAAGTTCAACATAAGTAGGAGTTTCAGGCTTTCCAAAACCATATCATTGATTCAGAGAAATCTTCATAGCAGTGTTTGTTTTGTTTCCTTAGCAACAGTTTTGTAAGTAACTTAGAACAACACAAAGTCAAAGTGGAAGTAAATGCCCAAGCCTCTTAACTCGGATTCTATGTTGTCTGTGTTCTGTGCTGTGATAGATGAACAGATATGTGCTCCAACTTCTATCCATAGAATACTGAAAGGCCACAGAATAACATTGTACATGGCTCTAAAAACAAATGAAAACTCCATCCAAGGCCCAGTCTTGTTGTGGCTTTCCATTTGAAGTGAAATCAATACAGTTCTTTGTTATTTAAGACCATGCCACACCTGCAGTAGCCAGTCTCTAGTCTATATTAGAAAAAAAAATGCCAGTGCCATCACTATTTCACAATGAGGCTGAATCAAGAAAAGAGCCATCTATAAGTTATAGAATATCAAATCTCTAAGGCTATGAAATCAGTTTCTTGTAAGACCTTCTGCTAATGCAAACTCATAGCTATGCAGCTGGTCTGGCTGTCTTTCTGTCTTCACATACCCCTACCCAGACAAGTCCTATGTTTGCTAGCTTCCCATACTAGTAAGGGCTTTGTGGGGTTTTGCATCTGTTCTTAGAAGGCTTTTACTTCCATAAGAGAATTCCACTTTCTACCTAATCTACCAAATTGAATTATTGTTTTTATAATATGTGTGTGTATGTATGCACATGTGTGGATATAAACATACGTATGTATGTATATTCTGTGTCTCAATAGAGCAGTCATTTGTACCTTTTCTATTCTAATTATTAAAACTTGTAAACACTTGTGCCAACCCAGAGTAAACATCTGTGAATGAAAACAGCCTCATTCATTCTGTGACAACAAAGTGCCTAGCTCAAAATTGACATAGCTTTTTAAAAAGGTTGTGTATTTTCTAATTTTCTTGTTCAAAAGTTACTCATTAAACTACTGTGTGGGTGCCTTGACCTCTGGTGACAATCCAAATGAAGTCCACGTATTTTATCTTTAAAGCAAAGCCTGAAATCTTCCCAATTCTCATAATCTTTCTTGTTTGGATTTCTTACATTCTTTCTCCTTCAGGATGTCAGAATCTTCTTTATGAACTCACTCTTCCTTCACACTTTTTAATTAATCAGTCCAAGCACATACCCAGCAAAGAAAACCACAGAAAAAATATCTAAGTATGTTTGCTGCTTGTTAGAATACATAATATTTTTTCACTTTACTTTGAATAATATCACAGTAAATACCAGAGTGTCCAGGACCCCACTATCCTCCTAGTCTCACTAGGGACCACTAAGTCTTCCTTCCTTTAGCCCTGGTCACAGAGGCCTCTTTAACCCTATGAGAGCCATTGGTGTTGTCTCAAGCCTTTGTTAACAATGCTGTCTTTCTGGAAGGTTCTTCCCCAGGACTTCGTAGACCCACTTCCTTCTTTCCTAAAACATGTAGAAGTATCACAGCTGCTTTGTCTCATCTGCGCTTTTCTCTGCTTTATAAAATATACGTAAGTGATTCTGTCAGAACACTCATCATCTTAGTTATAAAATGGGGAAGTCTTGTTTCTTTATTACTCCTATGTCATTTCTTCTCTGCCTTGTCTACAAGATGCACAAATGCTGAATCCCCATATATCTTACTATATGCACTATCCTACTTCATTGTATAAGAGCACCTGGCACCATTTCCTGGCATGTGGAAAGCACTAAAATATTTTAACCAAGTAAAATTTAGATATTGATATGTGCTAGATGGTGGAAATTCCAAGTAAAGTTAAGTCCACATCCTTTGGCAATGTTTCCATATCCAATGGCATCATTCCAGTAACTTGAAATGAACAATAATGCAACACTTTATTTTATTTTAATTATGTATATATGTAGAGGAGGTTCACATGAGTACAGATACCCCAAATGCCATAATAAGGTGTTGGACCCCCTGAAGCTGGAGTGACAGTTATTTGTGGTTGTCAAATATGAGTATTGAGAATCAGACTCCAATCTTCTACAAAAAGAGTGTGGGCTGTGCCCCTTTGTGTCATCTCTCCATCCCCAGGAATTACTGTTTAATGAGTCAAGAAGTATAGATCAGGGTGATGAAACACTATGAGAGATAGACAATGATTTTTTGATTTTGCATTCAGTACAAGAGTGCTTAAAGTCACTCAATTAAAATAATTGAAAACTTAAATGGTTAGAATAGTAAATCTTATCTTTTCTATTTTAAAATAATAAAAATGTTATGAGAGATAGGTGTAAGGACTAGTAATTGGGTTTGGAGAGATTCTGAGTAGGAAAATCTTTAAACACTTCATAGAAGTGGTGGCAAACAGAAAGGACAAAAGAAAGCTCACATACCAAGGAAAGGGCATAGAAGGGCACAGATGGCCAGGAAAAGCTCAGTAAAGCACAATGGAGATGAGCTGAACTGTGCACTTAACAGCTACATGTCCTGTATTTGGTTATGCAAAAATAGCTCTTGTTCTAGAACCACCAGTTTCAGACAGGGCATTTAAATTAACAGTGAACCAAAAGGTAAGAACTTTTATCAAAGAACTAAAGATAGTATAGTGTTTTGTCTTTATCAAGTAGTGAACCATGATAATGGAAAACAACATGACCTCTTTATTAAAAATCTGGATCCAAAACTAAGCATCCGGAAGCCCATACAAGAAGAAATGGTACTTCAGTACCCAGGCAGCCCATCCCAAGCAAGCCTGGCTCTTCCTTGACTTAAGATATTCCAATACTTATTTTAAAATTTTTATTATATCTTCTCCTCTGTAGTATATTTTAAAACTAGTTTTTAAGTCTGAGATCAGCAGCTAAGTCTGAATCGTTAGGGATTGAAGAGATGAAGAGATGGCTCAGCAGTAAAGAACGTTTACTGCTCTGGTAGGAGAACCAGATTTAGTTTCCAACACCTACATAGGAAATTTCAACTTGTAACTCCAGCTCCAGGGGATATAACACCCTCTTCTGGCTTCCTGAAGATACATGGGGCACATAAAATACACATAAATATATACTCTTAACTTTTATATTGTATATCTATTAAAAGTAGGCAATATAACTTACCTGATACTGCCTGCTATCTGCCTGCGAAAGTTGAGCAAAATATATACATGACTGTGATGAACAGTGATTCAGCATGGCCATGTCAGTGCCAAAAATACTGAATGGAGTATCTGACACCAGAAGCTAAGGGGAAGCTATGCAGATCGGGACTTTGTTAGTCTACTTATTGCAGTAGAATGGATGGCTACATGTCTCCAAGCAGCCCATCCTCAGGTACTAATACCCTCCCATAGATAAACTTAATCAGAGAAGGTCTCATACACCAGGAGTTTTGAATAAATAAAGTAATAAATGATCAAAAATAGACTTTTACAGAAAAGAAGAATTTCAAAGCTAGGTTGGTGGCTAAATGGATAAAGTACTTGTCACCCATGCATGAGAATTTGAGTTGGAATCCCCTGTACCTACATAAAAGCCAGACACGTTGGTGAAGAAGAAGCAGATGGATCCTTAAGGCTTATTTACCAACTGGCTAATCATCTTGTTCATTGGCAATAGCCATGTTCGGTGGGTGTCTCAAATAATAGGATATAAAGCAATACTGAAAGATACCAGCATCAACTTCTGGTCCCTCCATGGACATACACATATAAGAACATTCATGTGAGCATATGATGGCGGGGAGAGATATTTGAAAACAAAAAAATGCTTCTTTGCGTTCACTACAAGGGTCAAGCACCATCTGGGGTCACCTGTAAGCCTTGGAATGAAGTAAAAACATTCCTTCTGAAGAAAGACAATTTCAGATTTTACCATTTATTTTCTTTCACGTGTCATTTCATTCTTCCCATCCTGCCAGTTTTTTCTCTTCACCATTATAATCTGCACGAGAGCCTCATTTAGTTAAACATTCTCCACCCAGTTTCTTGCTTCTGTCTTTGGGGTTTGCTTTTCCCATAAGTATGTTGTTAAAAACTATATTCTTCTCTCATATCAAAACCCAGTCCATCTTTTTCTAATTTTAGTTTTCCTCTGTGAAGAGCAACCTGCAATCAAAATTTTGGCATATAACATATTATAGGGCTATTCATTTTATGAATGTGGCTGCTAAGCTTGGGCATATAATATGGGAAGTTCTGAACATTTTCATAGCAACATTCTTTTCTTCTTTGTCCTCTCTTTCCCATCACAGAGCAAGTCCATTTCTATTCCTGTTTGTACCAGTTCCTGTGTGTCTCCAATGGTGTTTTATGCTTCACGGGAGGAGTGTGGTATACTACTTTATTCAAAACACATTTGCTGACTAGAAGCTGTGAATCAAGCACTAGAATATTGCTTGCAGATACTAGCAAAAACTATATAAATATGAAACAAAATTTTATTTCTGATCCTTAATGAAGGTTCTCTATATAAGAGAGTTGAATGAAAACACATCATTAGATAACAGCTTAACAAGAAGGTGTTTGAGGATCTTGCCTTATTATATCACTAAAGAGAATTATTTCTCATTATTTCTTTTATGCATGTACTCTATATAGGTGAGCTGAACTAAAGCACATCACTAGATAATGCCACATCTGGAAGATGATAAGAGATTTATATCACTAAAGAAGACAACTTCTCATTATTCCCTTTGAGACTCCAACAGAGAAAACTTAAAGAGTCATGAGTACAAATCTGGTAGCTAATAACAAAACTCATTCCTCTGTGGATTTCTGCTGTGGGACTATTCTCTTACACACTGTCAGAATTTGTCTCTGTAGATATTGGTTTAATAAAATGCTGATTGCTCAAGTTGCTAAACAGGAAATAGAGTTGGGACAATCAGACTAAGAGAATGCTGGGACTCGAGGAGACACAGAGGAAGTGGGATGAGAATGTTGCACATGTCTAAACATAAATAGAAATACGGGTTAACTTAAAGCATATAGCAAATAATAAGCCTAAGCCATAGACCAAACATCTTGTTATCTTTAAAAAAAAAATTGTATGATTATTTGGGACTATGGGTCCAGACCTCAGGGCTAGGCTGGGTCGGAAACTTCAATCTACAGATTTCTAAGTTCTTCATGCATGGAAAATACAGTCATTATATATAAAAGTTGTTGGCATTCTAGGATAGAACCTATGTTGGGTGTGGCCTGTTGTAAAATCAATAAAAGCTCCAAGAAGGATGGGATGCATTTAAAAAAAAAAAAAAAGCAAGATTTTCAGGAAGAAAAGAGCAGATCTGCAATGTCTAAATAAGGCTGAGTAGGGTTGAGAAGAATCATGTAGAGTGGGAGGCTAAGAGCTGAGGGCTATCATCCAGGTCTTAAATGTACATAGTAAAATAAAAATCATATAGACATCCTGAAATTGCCAAGCAATTCTGCTGTTTTGTTTTCTGTTCTGATGAAGAAAGAAGAGTGTTGTCTTCACAAATTATATTTAAAATATAACTTTTCTCAGTAAATTTTAACATACACTCTGAACATTTTTTGTTTTCAATGGATAGGGGCTTATTAGCCCTTTCATTTATGGGGGTAATTGAGGGAAATGTATCTTTGCTTCCTTGCTGTCCCTAAACAGCACTAAGAATATTCTAGACTGAAGGTATGTACTGGCTGGTTTTCTGTCAATTTGATACAAGCCAGAGTCATCAGAGAGGAAGGAGCCTTGGTTTAGGAAATGCTTCCATAACACCAAACTGTAAGGCATTTTCTCAATGAGTGATCAATGGTGTAGGGCCCAGCCCATTGAGTGGTGCCATCCATGGGCTGGTGGTAGTCCTGGGCTCTATAAGAAAGTAGGTAGGCTGAGCAAGCCAGGGGAAGCAAGACAGTAAGCAGCACTCTTGCATAGCCTCTGCATCAGCTCCTGCTTCTACGCTCCTGCCCTGATTGATTTCCTATGTACCTACTTGCTTTTTGGTTATTGCATATTGTTGCAGCAATAGGAATCCTAAGAAAAAGTAGATCTACATGAAATATCATACAATATACAAGTTGTTTCTTGGAGTACCAACAAGAAATAAATAAATGGATGAAGATAAATGGAAAAGTTTATAAAAAAACTTTGATGGGGGAGCAACCACACTGGGTTTTTTCTTTGTCCTTGTTCTGATATCACTTCTAATAAAATGCTATCATAGCCCTCATTTTAGAAATTCACAGTGGTTAATTATTGCTTTATGTAATAGTTTCAAAAAATGGCCCCCAAAGGGAGTGATTATTAGGAGGTGTAGCTTTGTTGGTGTAGGTGTGGCCTTCTTGCGGTAGGTATGTCATTGCTGAGATAGTCTTTGAGGTCTCATTTGCTCAAGCTTCACTCAATGTGACACTCACTTCACTTCCTGTTGCCTACAAGTCGAGGAGTAGGACACTTGACTATTTCTACAGCACCATGTTTGCCTGCATGCTACTATGATGCACAATGATAATAATGGAGTAAACCTCTGAAATTGTAAGCTACTCCAAATAAATGGTTTTCTTTTATAAAAGTTGACGTGGTCATGGTGTCTCTTCACAGAAATAAAAGCCTAACTAAGACACCTAAGATGACCCAGCTAACAAGCAATATAAAAGGGATTCAAATAATTAATTAAATTGCAAAGCTAATTTCTAAGCACAGGGCTATCCTGCCTCCTTCTGAATGTTACGTAGTGATGTCTTTGTCCCATCCTTCATGTTTCTGTTCAATAGCATGTGTATCAGGTGTACATTAAGCCAAAGTCCACATGATGCAATCATTCTTTAGAAAGTCAAGTATACTCAAATACCTTTCAAGAAATTCTACTTACATAATAAAACATTTAAAATATCTCATAAGAAGTATAAAGATGTACTATAGGTTAATATGCAAAATTTATAAATTCTAGAGGCAAATGATATGTTATGGCCCTCATTTTTGCTTAGCCTCTCTTTACTTCAGGCTTGTTTGTTTAGTGGACTCAAGCATAAATATTTGAAATATTATTTCAGGCAAGAGAGTCCGCAGTGTACATTGTGTGGAAGTTACATTAGTTTTTTCATAGATAAGAGAATTCAAGGAGGAAATCTGGCTTCATGGATAGCATAGACACTGAGCCTTTTTAGAATTAAGTGAATCTGAGATGCCTGTGCACTCTCAAAATAACTATGTCTCTGAGGGCCTGAAATTTGTGATGGAAGTCTTGCAAAAGAGGAAAAGCCTTAGATGCTGTGGGATTATGCTCTTGTACTTTGTAAATATTTGTCACTTTTACGGGTTTAATAAAATTCTGATTGGCCAGGAGATAGATAGAAAGTATAGGTGGTTCTACCAGACTAAGTAAACTCTGAGAAGAGGAAGACACAGGACAGAGATGCCAGGCAGATGCGCAGGAAAGAAGATGAGAATGCTGCTCTGAAAAAAGATACGAAGCTACTTTGCTAATCATGATTTAGTTTAAGAGTAAGATTTAGCAAGTAATACACCTGAGCCATAAGCCAAACAACATGTAATTAATATAAGGCTTTGTATGATTATTTGGGACTGTGGATCCAGACTTTGGAGCTAAACTGGACAAGAAACTCTTACTAGACTTACATTACCTTCTTGTACTAGAGTTCAGAATGATGCTTCCATAGAACAGTGTTTGATATAGCATAGGAACCCCAAACTATTTATTTAATGAGTAACATTTAGAAAGAATAATACGAAGTGCGTGAAAAGAATATTTTGTATTATTGTGTGTATATATAAAATTCATAAATACTTTATATTTTAAAGAAGTCAGAGTAGGCAGGTATGTAGGTATGTAGGTAGGTAGGTAGGTAGATAGATAGATAGATAGATAGATAGATAGATAGATAGATAGATAGATAGATAGATGGTACTTACTTTCAAAAAAGTTACTCCTTTTAAGACCAAGAATTTTACATGTAGTCCTATAGCACTAAAGAAGAAAGCTTTGCATTTAAACATACAGTTACATATATTTCTATGATGTATCATTGATAAAATGTTTACATAATACTTTAAGTAATTCTTTCTGCCAAAGCATAAGTATTCTTTCCTTGCTATTCTCAAATTGAAATTGCTTTGGCTATCACAGCCACACATTTGACAAAGTGATAAATGTATACATGCATACAAACACACATACAATGTGTGTGTGTAAATATATATATACATATTTCTGAATTCTCCAGCTGTGTCTTCAGAGTCATTAAGAATTTGGAGAAAATTTGTTGCTATAAGACTCGGTTCTAACTTTATGACTCACTTTTTGGAATCAATTCTCTCAAATCAGTGTCCATTTAGTTTAACTGACCATAACTTTAAAATTGACTCATATATGCCCATAGATTCCATTTTAAAAGTATTATTGACTTTGTTTTTCCAATGAATTTTACTTTAATGTTCAAAGTGGATTTTACGGTGTTTGCTTCCTTTAAAGGTGTTTTGAGTGTGGCAATAAAATTTTATTTTGTACTAAAGTTACCATAAAGAGACCAATATGATATGACTGAACACTGGAACTGTTAAATCTTACAGGCTTTTGTTTTCCTTCTACAACAGTTGCCAAGTAGATATGTGCAGTTAGAGAACATAAAGCAGCCTATCAGGATTCCCTCTCAGAGCCACCAGATTAATCCTGGGAGCATTCAAGGTTTCATTCTCCTAATTCACCCTTGAGTTGTCATCTTATTTTTAGTGTTTTAATGAAAGGTCTCTGTTCCTCAATTCTCTTGGTCCTTCCTCCAAACATATCCCATCTTCTTTTAGTAACTCTTCTCTGTGGCCCTGGTCACTGCCTCTTCAAGAAACTAAGTTGAGAACAAGGCTTTCAATGTCTTTGGTATCTCAGAGCAAGAAAATGTAGCTCAGTCCCTCTTTACCTGGTGCCTCAAATGATTCTTATACTCCTGGGATACCCTTTGTCCTTCTGGAGACTCACATTCACAACTCTTACACAGTCTGTGGTCCTTGTACCCACACTATCGATGGATTCCACAGACAATTTCCTGCACTAGCATTTATTTCTCAATACATGTTCCCCATGATCACTAAGTTCTCTAACCCCTTGATGATCCATTTCTCTCATCCCCGGCTTCCTCTTTTCACTTCCTCCTTTATCCACATGGGAATCCATAGTTTATTCCATCAGTGTTTTCTTCTAATGACTCTGTAATCTATCGTGGTGCTTTCCAATTGTTCTGAACTATCTACACCCAAATCTTGGATTATCTATACATATGTTCCATCGATATTCTAAGGATTCAAAAGACAACCAATCAAAAATCTTAGAAATATGCCCACTAGACTCATTAGACTCATACAAAAGAATGGTCTTCAACCCCATCTAGATCTGTGGTGCTGTTAAATAATTATCCCATGCTCTGCTCTTTCAGCCAAGTCTTCTCTCTCTCTCTCTCTCTCTCTCTCTCTCTCTCTCTCTCTCTCTCTCTCTCTCTCTCTCTCTCTCTCTCTCTCTCTCTCTCTCTGATTCTTGAGTATGGATGGAACAGAACCAGCCATGTGACCTTCCCTGAAAAACATAAAATAAAACAAGCCCTTCTTTGCTTGTCAGATATCTAATCACAATCACAACAAGGAGAAAAACAACCAATACAGGTTGTGTTAATATTTTTTACAAAATACATTTGAATATTTGAATTCCAGATTTTTTGTTTTGTTAAATATTATTTCACTTTTACACATGTGGAAGCATCTTTTGTCTTATGTCTTGGACAGGTCCTCACTATGTTACCTGGACAACTGTGCAGTCCAGCAGGCCTTAAGTCTGTCCCTCTGCTGCCTCAGCCCTCCAAATACTGAGATTGCAGGCATGTCTTATCACCTGATCTACAAGGACTTCCATAGAATTCAAAATATACATACTCACACTTTCTGCTCCTTTGTTAAAAGGTATTTTTGCTTCAAAAATGGCTTGCTTTGTGTCTTGCTGTCAGAATTTCAATTTGATTTCTTCTCATTTTTACCAGGTCAATTTCTCTGTGTAGATTCAGGTTCTATATTTCTGATACTTTTTAAAATTGTAATAAAATAAGATTTTTATTTCTCCACTCCACTTATTTGTATTCTTCTCTCATACACGACCTCCTGACAGAAGTTTCTCCTCTTCACACTCCCTCCCAGTCCTCCCCAACCTCCTCTTTCTCCCAGATCCATTTCTCCTCTGTTTCTCTTCAGAAAAGATCAGGCCTCCTAGGATATCAACCAAACAGGACATAATAAGACACAATAAGACTAGGCACAAACCCTTGTATAAGAGCTTGGAGAGACAATCCTGTAGGAGGGAAAGGGTCCCAAGAGCAGGCCAAAGAGTCAGAGACATCCTCACTCCACTGTTACAAGTCCTACAAACAACAAGCTAAAAACCATAACATATGAATCCCAACTGCATGTGTGTGAGACCATCTTTGTATGGCTTCTGAAGCTACTACTTTCTCTCTGATTATTTTATTGACACAATTAGGCTATTCTAATTCCCTCCCTTGATGTCCCTAATTACAGTTCCTGTTGATTTCTGTCTCAATCATTGTGTAGTCATCTTTATCTTCCCTCTTCTTTCTGAAGCTCACAAAGTTCTCACATTCTTTGTCTCTCTTGGCCTGATTTTTTGAGTTCCTGATTAAAATATTTTATAAGTATGTGCCAATGTTTTTTTTAATGATTTTTGATTTACTTTTCTTATTCTGTATGGATTTTAAAGAATTCTCATTGATATTTTATTATTTTTTTTCTTTTATTATATGATAATTTTAATGGCGTTATCTATCTCCTGACATTTAAATGTTATAAATTTTTTAAGTACCCCCAAAACCTCTGTGTGGTAACTGTGAGACAGTTAATGTCTCATCAGTTTTCTCAGCTGAAGAGCACCCTCTTCTGCTGGCATAATAATATATAATCTGTTTAATAAAAGGCATTTGTGAAAAAGGGTCTTTTTTCCATTTAGTAATTAATGTTTTCCTTTAATTTATTTGTTATTTGATTTATTTTATTGTTTTCCCATATTTTCCTGACCAGTACATCTATAAAATTCTACACAATGAGGCACTATGGATGTTTTCTATGTTAGGCTCTGATATCTTCTATGCATTCTGCTTGGCTTGTAAGAGCCAGTCTTCACACTAGACAAGGCATTCTGTTTCAATAACATATCTCCCACATCCACTGAGCATCACTGCATTGTGTTTCCAGTGCAGTTCTGTAGGGGATTATGTTATTACATTGTAAATAATTGTCTCACCTACTAGTTTAATAAAAATGCTGATTCTGATTAGCTGAAGGCAGACAGGAAATGTGGATGGGGCTACCAGACTAAGAAAACTCTGGGTACAGAAAGAACAGAGCAGAGATGACATAGAGATGCCAGAAAAGCAAACAGATGCAAAGGACAACTATGCTGCTCTGAGAAAAGATACTGAGCTGCATGACAGAACAGGGTAAAAGTCATGGGTTAGTTTAAGAGCAAGAGCTATCAAGTTATATGCCTGGGCTTCAGATCAATCCCCATAAAATTAATGTGTCTCTGTGTCTCTGCAGGTCTGTGGATCTGAACTTTGAGGCTAGGTCAGAAAGTCCAGGCAATGAGGCTAGGCCAGAAAGTCTGGGCAAGAGGCCTCATACAACACAGTTCCCATTGACTTTATATTTTAGATTATGCTTCAGAGTTGTCTCTGTCAAGTAAGCATTTATTAAATTCTTTCATATATTCATATGCTGTAGCCTTGGGTCTCTATCTTTTTTTCTTACTGCTTTCTTCTATATGGCTTTTAGAGGCTTTATGCAGAACTTTGGTTTCACGTAGCTGTCATTATCCTTGATAACAGTATCACTCCAAGTCAAGATTCAAACTGTAGCGTGCAGGATCCTGCTGTGGACCTTGTTTCATTTTTCTTTTCTTATTTTCTTTTTCTCCTATTCTGTAGGCTATAACTTTTTAAATTATTATTTAATATTTTAAGAACTTTGTAGATAAATTCTACATCTATATTGCTTGCCGCTCCTCCTGCTTCTACTTCTATGTCCTTCATCCCACATTTATGATTCTTTTTAATAGTTATTGTTACATAGGCATATGATAAATGAGGTAAATAAATGATGTAAAAGACATGACAGATAGATAGATAAATAGATAGATAGATAGATAGATAGATAGATAGATAGATAGATAGATAGATGATAAACAGGTAGACACAGACAGATCTATGATAGACAGACAGACAGACAGACAGACAGATAGTTGTATATAACCTATTGAATCCATTTAGTTTTCCTTGTACATATATATGTATAAACTCTGACCCAAACTCTTCTGTTTCTTACAGACCAAAACAGATTTTATATTATTGCTTGATTATATCCTATATTAGTACCCAACAATGTATCTCAAGCCTTGAGATGAACAAAACTAAATTTCTTTTTGCTCTCCTTCCCTTTTCCTGTTATTTTTATCACAGTAAACAGTGCAACATCACCTTTCCCAATACATCTTGTCACAGTCACTGAAAACAGAAATCTTCCTATGACTGCCCTCTCAGTCCATAAATATAAATTATTCACCTCTAAAATATCCCCAAGTGTTTTCAGCCCTTCCCAGATTCTATGGTTCATGGCAGCAATCCTCCTTGAGCCAGGTACAAAAGCAGCCTCATATATACAGTTCTGCTTTCTCTTTTATCTCTTCCATTCCAATGTACATTATTTTGATGACTTCTAATTTTATTAACATTGTTCTTTTACTAATGCAACATTGTCCTCTTGATATAATTCTATTAGGATGGACTAGCTAATACATAATTTAATGCCTGATCATCTCTCTCGGCAGACTCTGCCTCTTTTCTTCCCCTATTAAGCACAAAAACAGTGATCTCAATCAATGACACTGTTTCTAGTCCCATAGTCTGCTCTGGAAGCTTGATGCTCCTCATTCAGAGCAGTGTAACTGCCCTACCCTTGAACATAGTCAACGTACTGATTCATTTCTAATGAACACAATGTTGTTGCTGTATTTTGTCATTTCTAAGGCACAGTCATAATGTGGGTGCACCTTCTACTGGGCACTTTCTTTCACTCTACCTGTCTCTGTCTCTCTGATGATATCTCTCAGTGTGTCTCTATCTTTCTCTGTCTGTGTCTCTTTGTGTATGTGTCTCTTTCTCTGCCCACAAACCATACTGGAGAATGTTGAAAACCAGTAGAATAGGATGAGGCAATCAATAATCTATAGCGCCTCAGCCACAGCAATTTAAGCTTTCCCTGTGTAGGCTCCAGCCATGTGAGTAACAGCCCTCGGGTTATCTTAACTCTGTACCCTACATAGTCTGCAGAATAATGAGCAAAGTAAGTACTTCTTAAGATTTGAACTTTGAACTAGAACAAAAAATATTTTAAATTTGAAGATGACTTTTGGCCTTGCTTATTGTATCTTATTCTTAGAAATTTCTCACTCCTTTACTCTTTAACTATTCAGCTACAGTCTTTTTGGTTTTATTTTACAGTTCAATATAGAAATTGCATATTAAGCCTCTTCTAAGTCTCCCTCAATTATTTTAGATCTTGCCATGTGGTCTTGCTTATGTTTGCCTCAAGCATTAACCATGAAAGTTTGCTTGTATTTATGCATTTTAAATAAATGTTGCTTCTTAAATTAGAATTGTACTCATATTTCTGAATAAACAAATAAAATGAAATAAAAATTGAGCTTAAAAATTCAAATCATACATGCCTTGATACCAAATGGAAAACTACTGCATAAAATTAAATTAATGATTTGACTCCGTATGAACTGCTATGAAGATCACTTTGTCTGTACCACCTCATGGATGTCTATCATTCTGATCTTAGAGTTACAAATACATTGTCGCTTCTTCTGATCTAAATTTCAGTTTTGTTCAACTAGTTTAGCTGTGAAGCATTGACTAAGTAAGCTGGGGCTATTTAGTTTCTTTTTTCGCTTCAAAAATAAGTATAAAATAATTTTTGAAATGAGGATTAAGTGAAATTATTTATGTTATGCCTAGCACATAATAGGAATTTTAGAAACTCCATGGCTCATTTTTCATATGAAGAGCTTGATATTTATTAGAAAGTTGAATAACTTTGCCAAGGTCACATGGCTAGAGTATATTTGAGATTCTGTCTCATCTGCCAGCCTCTTAAACCCTAACTCTAAGCAAGCAGGCCCTAGTGCTCAACATGTCCTTTGCCAATTTCTGGAATTGACATCTACTTTTGATATCTGGTGGTAGGCTCATCAAAATTTAAAGAGAGCTGAGCCAATCAATTTACTGAATGGAAGCTCATATGAAGAAGTATATTATTAGTCTGTTGGCTAAATAGTATTTGCATACTGTAATAATTTAAACATTGATTTAATCTGAGCAAGATTCTGATATCACAATGCTGAAGAGAGTTTTGCCTAAGAAAATGAAAAGAGCTTTGTCTAGCACCACACACACACACACACACACACACACACACACACACACACACACACACACACACATACACACACACAATAGGTGATGTCTAAAACTGAAGGCAAGAAGTCACCCACAAATTAAAAATGAGCAGAGGTGAGCTTCTCAAAGGTAAAGAGAACTTGTAGAAAAGTAAGGGAGCAATGATGTAAAGGACTAATGTTTCCATTATAAACTTCTAAGAAATACTTGACTTTACCAAATGGATATGTATTTGATTAAAATTATTTTTAATCCACATCTGTAATTCATATTGGATCAGACCATATCAGACCGTATAATACAGATCTAATGTCATAGTTTCCCGTTGCCTCTCCAGTTGCTATCGCGGACGATCATAATCACACTTCTGCCTCTTTTCATGTATCTTCTATTTGAAGGAGAACCAAAAAAGCAGAGATGTGAAGTCACATACCCACACACACAGACCTTTTATCTTTCGGTTTAAGGCTACACCCTTGGATAATTTTGTTCATGTTACCCATGGACTCGACTCATCAGGAAGATCACAAACACCAGTACAACACAGAAAGAAAGAAATCACAGAAAGGCCTATTGAGAACATTGCTTTTACAAAAAAAAAAAAAAAAAAGTTTCTTAGGGTTTAGAACAGAGGCATCCTCCACCATTACTCACCAGAGAAAAATGAAAATTAAAACCACAGTGAGATACTTACAGTGGGGTGCAATATGATGAAGACCCACCATACTGAATGGTACTGAGAAGCTGGAGGAACAGCAGTTCTCATAAACTGACATGGGATTAGAGAATATTGGGAACAATGTGCTATTACAAACACATTGAGAAATTTGGGGGAAGCTTCTTATGAAATTAAACAAATATCTCCAATGAGCCGTTTTATGTCTAGACACTTATCCAGGATAAAAGAAAGCTCATCTTGCCAAAAAAGATTAGCACAGTAATATTCAAATCACTTTGTGCATAATAACACACCCAGAAACAACCAAGGCATCTGTTAGAACAAAAAAATTGTGATTGTGTGTGTGTAGTTTGATCATTTTATTGCCTACTAGTATTTTATATATATAGTGTATCTTTCATGTTTCCTCCTGAAAAAATACATAATAAAATATTAGATGGCAATAAAAAGAACAAACTATAAAGCCAACAGTGGGGCAGTGGGAAGCGGGTAATCTATCACTGCAAATACGAATGGGAGATCTGGCCCCACCCTTCATCTGCCACATGCTGGCATGGGAAAGAGAGATATCCTCCCCATTACCCTGCTCCTTGCCACCTGTAAAGGGTGGGAGAGCTGGCTCTGAGATCATGAGAGTTGGAGAGCTGGCATTGCCCCTCACCAACTACAGCACCCATTCGGAAGAGCCGATCACCTGAACCTCACCTGGGCAAGATAGTAGACCTGGCCCGGATGGTGGGTGTGCGTGCGATATAGTAGAACCGGCCTGGGTGGTGGAGGTGCCCATGAGCAAGCGCTGAAAGCATAAGAGAGGAGAGCTGGGTCTGCAGCTCGCTGCCTACTGCACTGGGTAAGCACGCCCTGCTGATGATAATGAGGGGAAGCTAGCAGCCTGACCAACCCAGCTGCTACCCAGGCCCAGCACCAGGGCTATGAGTAAGTCCACTCAGCATCTACCTCCTCTGTGAACTGCTAGAGCATGTGAAAGAGCCAGACCTGCACATCCAAAGTTTCAGGATCTCTATGACACCAGGCAACAACAGGATATCCAAGTGGAGTCCCAGTATTAATAATGTAGTAGAAGCTAGAATCCTCAATCCAGACCAATGAACACTTCTAAGTAACGATATATGGACTAAAGGGTACACTGTGTGACTCACTGGACATACTACAGCTTCCACCGTGAGATACTTTTTTTGTTTGATTTGTTTTGTTTTTCGGGGTTTTATTTGGGGGGTTTATTTATTTTTGTTTGTTTATTTTTGGTTTTTTCTTTTAAATCTTTATTTTGGAGGGGAGGTTGCAAGGGCAGACGGTGGTTATGAAGGAACAGGAAGACGAATGGGATCAGAATGCATGATGTGAAATCCAGAAAAATAAATAAATAAATCAATTGAAAGCTTTCTTTAAAAAATATTTGATAATTTAAAAAATTATTATAAATAAAATTTTGTCTTTTTCTCAAATTGCTTGAATGTCTAAACCCAGTTCCTTCAGAATATTCGTAACTCTAAATGTAGGATATAATAAACTTATAAAAGTTAGCCTTATAAAATAAAATAAAATGAATGTTCAAACACAGAGTTGGCCTTGATCCAACATTTTTTTTTATCTTTAAAAAATGAATGTCAGCATAAGAACATGGGTGCCAAGGATCATCATCTGAGTTCATAGTGAAAGGCTGGTGATCTGAAAACCAACCATGAACCCTCCGGAGAATCCAGACCTAGCAGTGTCTTGATCTTTGGCTTATATAAAATAAATTGCTATTGTTTGAGCTTCTGTACATGCCATATTAATTATTAGCCTTGGAAAATTAATAAGAAGATTTTACATGAGAGAATGTGTGTCAAACAATTCCAGATACATGAACTTGTATAGAACAAAAATACCTATTGTGGGAAAAAATCAGAGCAGTAGTTACTGGATCACTAAGGTTCATTCTATCTAAAGTGAATGGGTGTGACTCTAAGCTAAAGACGTTCTACAGTTCCCGTTTTAGAGAAGGACATGAAGTGGTTCTGAGTCAATTAGATGTGGGAGGAAGCACTGCAATTCAGCTTTAATTATCTAGACTTTAATTGACTAGACTCCTTCTCATAAATGTCAACTTTTGGAATAAACCTGACAGAAGAATCTACCATTTACCTGAAAGTACCTTAAAAAATTCTTACTATGGCACCTCATTTCCATGATATTTATGATTCTGCAAACAAAAAGATGAACTTAAAATTGTTTAAAACTTTGCCAAGTTCCTTAAAATGAGAATATTATAAACCTATAGGACTATCTCACTCCCAAACGAGTCAAAAAAGGGATATGACATCCAACACCTTGTTTTATTGCTAAGGATATCCTGGGTTCTCACAATGTAAATTGTCCTTTTTCTAGGTCCCACTTTTCTAATTTTTTTTTATTTAACATTGTCTTTTGAGGAAACAGACAACACAAATTTTTTAAATACATATATCACATCAAAAACAGGATAAGTCCTGATCATAACTCTTGACTTTGTACCTATGCCTTGATTTAACCAAAGGAAATTATTCTTTCCCCCTAGAGCAATTACCCTAAAAATTATCAAATTCATTTTGATTTGAGTCACTCAGTGACTCAAAGCTTATGTCTGTCTCTTAGAGATAGCTCTGAATGGAAGCCTTACTAACAAGTGACAACAGCTAGAAAAATATTTTGGCAGACTTTAATCTGTGCTGAGATTGGGAAAGTCGATAGAAATACAAATATCTATTGAAAACCACACAGCCCTAGGGTGTCATAGCCTGTGAATTAAAATAAGCAGTAATAAGAATATATAAACTGGAAAATCCCTTCATAATCAGCCATTATATGCTAAATGATTAGCCTACAGTTGTTATAATAAGATTTCTTGGTCCTGGGCGCCAGAGGTCCAGACCCACAGACCAACAACCCCAGACCCCTTTGCTGCTCATAGCTCCTTTGGCCCCCAAAATGATTCAGATGCTTATATTAACTTGATGCTGTTTGGCCTATGGCTCAGGCACATTTCTAGCTAACTCTTTCATCTTAACTCAACCCATTTCCATTAATCTGTCTGCCACGTAGCCCATGGCTCACCTGTGTTCCTTATATGTTTTTTCTTGGGCAGCTGGCTCGATCTGTTCTGACTCCACCCTCCTCCTAACTTTTATGATTCCCCACCTACTTCTTCTGTGGTACCTGACATGTCCAAAAACAGTCCTTTATTTAAATATTGATACGCACAGATACAGAAAGACATTCCCACATCATGCAGTAGCCCATGTAAACAGAATAAATATATGAGAATACAATTATCTCCTTCCTTTAGATAGTTTAAATTTCCCAAAGTTTCAATGCTTTGGGAATTCAAACAAAACAAGGCATGAAGGGCATTTCACTCCATTTTAGTTGCTTCTAATACAAGACAAGTTTCTTCTGCACCATAGATTTCAGGAAGCCTTTCAGTTGAAGAGGGAGGATCTATGACTATAAATTCAATTTCACAAAATAAAACTATTCCCAGGAAAGGACTTCTTGTGTGTCCTTGATCAGGAACTATTCTACAAGGTTGAATGAAGCATTTACAAGCCAGATTAAATAACTAATCCCAGAATAGACTATCAATATTATATTCTGCCTGATAACACAAAATGAACTTCTTTATCATCTCACAATTAAGAATAGTTTATGTGTGAGTTTAACTTTAAGATGGAGTTACCAGATTTTAATTTTTTCATATAATAAGCATAAAAGATGAAACATATGTATGCTAAAAACTAAGACCATTGCCTTTGCATGTAAAGGAAATTGGCTAATTACTAAAACAATGGAACTTGTTTTAGAATCAAGCATTTGCTTTATTTACACTTTACTTCATTAAAAAAAAAAAAAAAAGTGAGACTGTTATCCAGGATATGGGAGCATGAGTGACTTTGAAATACATACCATTTCCATGCTCTAATTTAGAAAGACATAATTTCTTTCCTTTAACTAGAGAATAAGCCAAGGTCCTCTATCAGTGGTCCACCAAATTGGTGAATCAGATAAAATATGAATTTCAATACTGATAAACTAGTGTTTCTTTGTTAAATGAACATCAAAGAAACTGACTGCAAAACATGTGTTCATCTACACCAGCCGAGATCCATTACATAACCGATTCGGTGGCATATTTTGAGTATCATGTGGTCCTATGGCTAGAGATCTGAAAACCTACAGATGCCAAGTACAGAGAAAGCAGGTCACAAGCCTGCTGGGGAAAGAGCAACCTCCTGAGACCTGAAAGAATAAATAAACATTGAAAGCTAATTATGATTAAGAATAACAGGAGCTCTTGAAAACCTTGTAGAGTCTTTTAGAAAGGAAACATGGTTTATACGATAAAAGGAAAGGAGAAATGAAAAAATGAGATTTAAAGATAAAAGAGTAAGTTTAAAATCTAATAGGTTTGAGTAGGAAAAATAATACAAACAAGACAAAAGTATACAGAAAACAAAAACATCAGAAGATCCAATCAGCCCAGTCATTGTTGACAGCAGTAGACTTGATTATCTTAGACTGTGAGGGAAAGAACACATATTAAAGTATTTATCCAGCCATTACAAAAGAGTTTTTCTCAAAAGATATTAAAATATAATTGCGGTATCTAATATCTCACTACATCAAAGGAAGTCAAATCACTGTGTTCAGGAGATGCCTGCAATCTGCAGTCATCACACTACTCATGTGGTCAAAAAATATATCTCCAACATCTTTGTTTAATGTTTAAAAGAGGAAAGAAGAGAATAAACTATAACACATTAGAGTATTTTCCTCGGGTAACAGCACTAAAGTCTTGTGTTTACATTTATTCATATTGCCTGAGAATATTTCATATACATTAAGAATCTCTTAAATAGATTTTATGACTCATCAGTGGCTTTTTACCTGCAGCTTGAAAAGGACAACATGGGTAAGCCCCCATGTTAGTGGCTTTGCTCTATCTAAAGGCCACCAGGGTAGCTCAAGCAGAAATCTACTATGAATGGATTTGAATAGGGTGAGGATGTCATTTCCTGTCTACGGCAGCTGTGAGAGTGGCAGTAAAGGAAAAGGGTAGCAGAGGACAGTAGGGAGGTAGGTAGATCCTAAAGATCACAGGCTAACCAAACAAAAGACCAGGGTAAAATAAAGGAGCACAATGGTGAATGTGAATGAGCTCTAAAGTTGAAAGGGGGGTCATCCATAAATGACTGAAAAGGAATCCAAGTGTTAAGACATTGGGCTTACAAAATAATCAGAACCATTTACAAAGCAATCATCCAGAAACCAAATGCAGTTGGCACCAGATGATTTCTCTGCAGTGCAAAATATCAAGAAGTCATTAAGAAAAAAAAAAAGCAACCACAGAATTGTGAGGAAAAGTTGAGGCGTTGAACATGTTATGTTTAAACCAGGTCATCATCAGATGTAAAGAAAACAGAAATTTATAACTGCTGACACACTGAAAATAACAATGTGACATCTAACCTTGAAATAATAGGCATTGCAAGTATGCTTTTATCACAGAATTAATATTTAATTTGAAAATCAACAATGGAGGCGGGAAAGATGCCTCAAAGGTTGGAGTACTGGTTGCTCTTCCAGAGAACCTCTATTTGATTCTTAGCATCCACAAGGTAACCAACAATTGTCTGTCACTCCAGTCCTGGAGAGGCCATGTCCTTTTATGCTTTCTGAAGATACTGGGTATTCATGTGAAGGGTAAAGCTATTTTTTTTTTTATCTGAAGCAGAAATGAATGACTCCAAAACATCCAAGTAGGCACTTGTATGAGCCTGCAATATCAGTGGGAGGCTGAGGCAAGAAGGTGGTTAAGTTCAGAAGCTCGGGGCCAGCCCAAGGCATCATAGTGAAATCTTATTTTTTTAAAAAGGTATTTGTATAACATTTTTATAATTAAGTAAAAATTTGAGGATATAGATGTGGCCATGAATGGAAAACAAAACGTAAAATTTCAGTCACTTGAAATTTTGCAATAATATGAAAAATGATCTGAATAGAAAGAAAACAATGGGTTATAAAAGAGAAAATAGGGAAATTTGAAAATAGCACTACCATTCAAATATAAACTTATTACAACTATAACAGATATGAGAAAAAAGCATAAAGGTCATATTTTAAAAAGATTTATTGCAATGATCATCTCTCATTTACACCTACAAATCTATTGTATAAAACGAATGAAAAATATTTTTTTTAAATCAGCACAACTCTTGTGAGATAGTTGTCATTATCATACAACATTTTTTCAAGTGTCACAATGTACCTGAAGAAGCAGTGCTTCAGAAAACAGATGAAAACAAAGGCAGAGACCAGACATATGGCTAAGCTTGTCTTTTCTATAAAAGCAATCTTCAAGATTTTATTTTAAATAAGACAGAATAACACAGAAGCTAAAGGAAAATGGGAAAGAACGAGACCAGGGATATTTAAACTAATTCACTAAAATAGAAAAGATTACAAGATGACTTAAAAATTTTGAAGTAAGTTAATCATACAAAATAATAATCTACAACCTACTTGGGACCACTAACAAATGTATAATGTTAAGCCACAAGCATTTGGATGAAGCAATGCCTGCACGTTATCAATATTTTGGAAAGATGTCACAGAGGAAAACACAAAGAGGCAGGGACATGCAGTTTTGCTTATAAACTTTGGTAGGGGTGAGAGAATCCCAGAACACCCCAAGCAACACAAATGATAAAACTCAAGTTCTCATCATGAAACTCTAACGGGACTAAAAGACAATTCAGAATCCTGCCCATAGAATTTTGCAGAGAAGCAGCAGTTTGAGCAGAGTGCCAAAGAGCCAGCCTTTGTTCCCCATGCCCTTGTTCACCTTCCTCCTCTGAACCACTGAAAGTCTGAGGGGAACTACAGTGTCTTCCTTAGCAAAAATGATCACTTTAAGACACAATCATGAGTCTACCTAAATTTTTCTTTTGTACTCTGAGTCTGAAACAAGGATATTACAAGAAAAAAGGAAAAAAAAGAAAAATCACAATTGAAAAGACAAGGTAAGAAAAAAACCTAAAGCTTTCAAAGCATTAAATTAAAAAAAAATGCTATAAAAATATACATAACATGCAAAATGAAACTATCTCTAAGATAATAGATCTACAAATTTCCCAGAAACTGAGATACAATTGAATTATGACTTATTCATGTAATTATTACTAGTCAGAATAATTCCCACAGGAAAATGGGTATGACTTACCACTAAGTAGAGGAAAACCATAAATCTATCTGCACATGGATGATATGTGTTCTTATGTTTAAATATCTGGATGATGCATATATTTTTATTCAAATGTTTATATTTATTCATTGTGGGCAACATAACAAACAGAATAGTTTGAGGATTTATTTTATTTTATATGTGTGAATATCCTATCTGCCTTGATGTCTGAGCTGTGTACATTCTTGGTCCCTGGAGAAGTCAGAAGAGAGTCCTTGAAGCTGGAGTTACAGATACTTGTGAGCCATGTGCCTACTGAGAAACAAACCTAGGTCCTCTGCAAGAGCACCAAGTGCTTTAAACCATTGAGCCATCTCTCCAGCCCTTCAAACAAAACATCAAGCACAGTGTGAACAATTTAAAGTCAGTTTTATCATAACTTTGTTTTTTAATTGATCCACATAGATTATTTTATAATAAAAAAAAGACTTTTAAAGAAAGCAGTTAGCTACATGATAATCACTATATCTCATGCTGACAAAAATATCTCTCCCCTGAGATTCAGTTCAACCCTTCAGGATTCACAGAGAGCAACTTAGAAGGGGCTTTCCGGACACTACTCAACACTATCCCTAAACTGTCATCTGCTCTTCCAAGTCACCGAAATATAAATCTACACAATATATTTTCAGTAGATTTTGATCCCTGGTGGAGGGGGGGGAGGGCAAATAAGTGAGTTTTTTTAACCTAACAATAAAATGACATAAAAAACTATCAGCCTTGTTTTGACTGTAAATTCTACACTGACACAATCTTGACCAGCCCATTGTGTTCAATAAGCATGAGGTGAACATAAGCTATAAGTCAGTAAAATCTAACAGGGGAGCTTTGAGTCACACTCAGCATCGCAGTCTCATCTAAACCCAACCCATCTGAAAATTTCCTTCATCTATGTCTCAAAGCCTCCAGAAAGTGGCAAATTGGAGAGGGGCCAAAACTCATAAAATTACTGAGGTCATCATTTTTTTGTTTGTTTTTGCATTATACAGAAGGTCTGTATTGGTAGTCAAAAATTCTGGTTGAAAACATCATATCCATGCCTTCAACATGCAGGGCCAGCGGGAAAGACCCACAAAGGTTTCAGGAAGAAGCATGGACAATGAAGTGGTTCCCTAGACAGGAGCACATCCACATCACATTCAGCACTTATTGTTAAGCACCCGCCATATGGAAAGAGTCTCTGGGTAGTGGTAAGAGCTGGGGACGAGGCCAGACACTGACCAGCATTATGAAGTGGTTTTCTCATCCGTGGTTGGCATGGGAAACTTTTGTTTAATTGTATTCCTCCATGGATTCCTCTCTGTACTTCATTGATGGCTAAATTCTAAGTCTAAAAGAGATTGGATTTCACATAATTCCCCGAAATGCATCCCGCCAGCCTTTCAGAAAGACCAACTAAAGGAGTCAGGGAACTAGAATGTTCCTTTTACTTCATTAGCAGAGCAGTATGACATTCTTTGGACTAAATACAAAACCAACACAGAATGATTTTGTTTCCACTCAAAAAAAAATTTACACTAAAATGTTTTAAAATGCCCCTAGTTGAGTAGTTCAGACCAGTAGCTTTGACTCTTCACTGGTCCTTTATTTTTAAACACAGTCTGGTTTAGCTGACCCTCTGTGACAGCACATCATCCATATCTTTCCACTGCCGTCCTCTAGGGCTACACTGAAGCTCCTTCTTTTTGTAAATCTTATAGTTTTTACCTTACTCATCTTGAAATAGTCTGTGGACCCCAAAAGGAAAATGTTTTCTCATTCTTTTCCCTTACTCTTGTGACTGTTCTGCCCTTCTCACCTTCTGCAAATCACAGATTTCTCACAAGACTAGAACCTTTGTTCCCACTCTCTAGTGTTTTCAACACAATATCTGACTATCCAGACAAGAGTGGCTTCAAGATTCCAATGTTAACCCAGGGCCTAGTAGTGCACTTTCACACCAAGCAATCATCATCCTTAAATATTAAGTCTTCCTTAATAAGAAGCATTCATTACTATAGATTCTTCAGCCACCTTTTATAAAAGGATGATCCTCAAATCTTCAGCAATATGAAGACATCACCATAGTCTTCCAACAGATGATTTCTGTGGATATCACACCATTACTTCGAACTTCAAAATCCACTTCAGGCCTCAGTCAGCCACTGAGCTACATGCTGGCCTTGCAAAAACAAATGCTTGAGGCTTTTCTTGTAAAAATCATGACTCATATCTTGATGGTTCAAAAGCTAACACCAAACAGGAACTGAAAAGCCTTGTTGAAGTAGGAGTCTGTAAGTCTTTCCGCTACTCAGACTTGCTTTGCTTCAGCCATATAATACATTGCTAGCCGGATCTCAAGGAGCAGAGGCTTTTTCAGACCGATGTATATATAATCTAATCAAGCTGCTGCTAGCTGTGTTAAACTGAGCTGGGTGGAATTGCACCCACACATCACACTAGACACCATAGAAGCATCTGTTTCATTCCTCTATTCACAAGAGTGTTTCCAAACTCAGACAAACAGCAACATTGCAATCTTTGCACTTTCTTTCTTAAGAAAATTTTCACCCAGAGGAAAAACACAGACACAAAATTAGGGCCCACGCACGGTGCAGCATGGCAATTACAACGGAAGGGAAAATATGCACATGTCAAACGGCACGGCCTTTGGGTTGTCTAGTCTCTATGAAGTCAGTTTTTCAATTGGATGTGAATGGATGAAATTGCTGTAATACTCACGAAAGTATTTAATTACCAATTTCCCAACAGATATTACTCATGGTTCTATCTTTATTCCACTGAATACTGGCACATTCAATATAATAAGATTTAAGGGAATATAAATGAACAAAATTTAAGTATTGCCCAAGTACATCTGAGCTCAAAAGAGCTATACAAATCTTCAGTTACATGTAAATACCCCAGGCCAAAGGCATTAAATATAGATGTGTGTCTCAGGACAAAGGCTTCCATACACTTATCAGCTTAAGTGTCTCCTTAATTTCTCTGTCTGAAATAATCACCTCCAGGGATGTGGCTTAGATAGTATGTGTTAACTCAGGACTGCTCTCTAACATCTAATACTAAACTTCCAATATCAGATGCTCAAGGGAAATATCATAGCCTGTCTATAGCAGAAAAGCTGAGACTAGAGAATTTTATAAGGAAAAAAGCAACTATTTGTCCAGTGCTTCAGAGGCTGAAGGTTCAAGACTGAGCCCATGAATTGGTGAGGACGTTGTGATCTTGTGTTGTCAACAGAACAGAAAGGGGACACGGCAGCTTAGTGTGCGAGGAAGAAGATATCCTGAAGATCAGCCGTGTCTAGGAGCCCTTCCCTCAGAGAACAAGCCCACTCACGTTAGAAAGGCATTTGTAAGGATAGGCCCCAGTGACCTTGTTTTCTCTTAATATACCATGATCTCTCAATACTGGTGCCTGGAAATTCATTATCCAGAATTTGGTTCCAAAAAACAGAAATTCAAACCAGACTTGAGGACAGCTATGAAAAGTGTGTGTTGCTAAATAATAACCTTGTATTAGAATGTGTACTTAGAATCACAAACTACTACAACTCAGTGGCTTTGAACAACGAAAATTTGTCTCAGAATAGAGACAGTGAAACATTTAGAGCAAAGTGTCATCAACAGGTCATTCTCCTTTGAAAAATACTAGAAGAGGATGGATTCCAGAACTTTCTGTGGACTCCAGTCTGGACTTGGCATTTCTTATGTACAAATATATATCTGTATCCCATTTTTCCTTTCTCCTTAAGATACAGTCTTCATCCTAACTGTCTAGTCTATAAGAATTCTGTTTCCAAATAAGTTCATATTCACAGAAATGGCCCTAAAGATTTCAGCACATTTTGAAATGTCGTGAGTGGCCACATAGAGTGGCTATGGTAAATATTAACACATGAAGCATATCAATAGAAATTCATCTTAGCCATAAAGCAACTGGCAAAATTGAAGCCAAAGGCAATATTAATGTCTTCGAAGTTGTCAAATAATAAGGACCCACATAGGATCATACCTTTGAATACTTAATCATCAGTGAGTGGTACTATTTAAGAAGAATTGGAACAATTAGGAGGTGTGATTTTTGGGGGGAAGTGTGTCATTGAAGGTTAGTTTTGAGGCCTCAAAATCTCATGCCAGGCCCAGGCTCACTCTCTTTCTACAGCCTGCAGATCAGGAAATAGAATTCTCAGCAACTTCACCAGCATCATGCCTGTGTGCTGCCATGCTCCCAACCATTATAATAATTGACTAACCCTGTGGAACTGTGAACAAGCCCCCAATTAAATGCTTTCTTTTATATAAGTTGTCTTGGTCATGGTGTCTCTTCACAGCAATAGAACACTGACTAAGACATCCATTCAAACTTCAAATAATAATTCGTATTAATATTTGATCAGCTCTGGTTTTCCCAAAAAAAGAAAATAAAATAAATTCTGAATGAGTAAATGATAGCCCTTAGATAATAATATAAACCAAATTAATGAATTATATTCCCAAATTAATCATGAGAAGAAAAATTTGGACATTATCAACTATACATAAAAGTTATTGATAATGGTGCAGACCTTTCAGCCTAGCACTCAGGAGGCAGAGACAGGCTGATTTTTTTGAGTGATAGTCCAATGTCATCTACATAGCAAGATCTACACCAGCCAGGGTTACATAGTCAGCCCTTATCTTCAAAATACAAGACAAAGCAAAAAAAAATTGGTAAACATTATTGAACATCTCATGAGCATTAAAATAATGAGAGACTTTAAGAGATGTAGGAGAGAAGGGTCCTACCTTACACAGTCCACAGTATTGCACAGTACCCACATAGGGAAGAAAATATATACCATAGAATCTAACTGAGGCTTCAGCATCCCCAGCAGAGCACAAAATATAGGAGACACAAAAAGGCCAGACATGGTAGTGCTAATCTATGCTCAGATGTCATTAAGACATTTTGCTCCATAATTCAAAAGGTTATTCACTTAGATATTTTCATAGTACTTAAAGCATGCCCCCAACACCTCTTTGGTGCCCCCAACACCTCCCTTATATCTACTCCCATGAATGGTAAGTGAATTGCATATTCATATACATGACCTTCATTTCTCATACACAAGACATGGATACTAACAGAATGTAGGAATGTTAGTGGAAAGCATTATTCTGCTGTTTTAGGAAGTTTTAGACACTGACTTATTATTCACAGCATCAAGCTTGAATTTGGGATCAAAAGAAAATAAATACTCCCAACTTGAGTGTGTATTTCCATGGAGAAAGAGTAAAAGAACCTCAGAATTCTATCAGAGCTCATGTGTAAAGATGTTTCTCTCATAAAGCCAGTAAGAAAAAATAATGACAGGAAGTGTGGAATAATGTTCTTATACACTGTAAAGATCTGTCACTGGTATTGGTTTAATAAAACACTGACTGGCCAATAACCAGGCAAGAAGTAGAGGTGGGACAACCACACTAGGAGAATTCTGGGAAAAGGAAAGGCAGAGCAGCAGCCAGACAGACACAGAGGATGCTGACTGAGCAAAGGTATCAAATCACATGATTAAATAGAGCTAAGAATTATGGGTTAATTTAAGCCTAAGAGCTAGTTAGTAATAAACCTGGTTACTGGCCCAGCATTTACTATTATATTGAGTCTCTGAGTCAATTATTTGGAAAGGATCTGCCAAGTATTTGAGAGTTTCTGGTGGCACAGAAATTTCAGACTATAAAGGGCATTCCAACATGGTGCATGGACACCCACTTAAAGCCTGAGAAAGTTTAAAAGGGGACTTGAAATACAAAAGAACAGAATCAAGCATGTCTTCTTAGTAATAGCATTTTCTCAGTTGAACTCCATCTGCCAAAGGTGCGGCTCCTTTAAGAGAGGATTCCTGACTCAGCCTGAGCAGCAAAAACCTCTTGGCTCTTTTAAGAAGCCCTGCTTCCAAACACTTAAATGAGGTTTATGAGCAAAAGGTGGCAGTACTCTACTTGGTGGCAGTGTGGACCCTAAAAATCTCCAGAGTTGGTGCAGTAAACTTTGATCCCACCAGTACCTCTGCCATAAAGCTAAGGTTTCACAGACTAAGGAACTGGCTGTCCTTTTTCCTTTGGAGTGAGTTCAAACCCCACAGAACTCATGAGAAACAGAGTAAAACTCATCTGTAACCCCAGTGCAGTGTTCCTGTAAAGATATGGAAGAAATCTTAGAAGCTCACAACCCAGCTAGACAGGCATACACAATGGCAGACAACAAAAGAGGCAATATCTCAAACACAGATCGATCGAAGCAAGAAAGCACCTGAATTATCCTCTGACCTCCATATGGACTTCACACTCACACACAAACATGAATACACATAGGCACTCATGAAGATGCACAATACACACACATCATAAACACAAAAGTAATGGGCATGGAATATCTCCCTTTAAATTGTTAGTCAGGGAGCCCCAGAGGCTCCCAAAACTATTTACAGCAATTGCCCTTGATTATCATCAGTACTGAACAGTGGGACCACAGCTGAAGATACCACATATGATTTCGGAACACACAGAAGCCATGCTGTAACTGACCTAGAAGCTGTCTCCCTGAGAGAAGCTGTCTCTCCCTTCCTAGATATCCTAACAACCAGGGGGTAGCTATGAAAGAAACGGTAGAAGAATAAGCAATGGGTCTTTCCTAGCTTTGGGCCTTATATGTAACATTACTAACTTGTCAGGCAAGATAGCCTCCTGGTACAATAGTAGAACGTCTATTATTGGAACAACTAACTAATTTGCTATTGTGTCTAATGCCAAGACATAGGAGGGAGCTCATGCTCAGTATGATGGACACGGCTAAAGGGGAGGTCAGAGGAACTAAGGGTAAATCCATCCCTACCATTTTGTTAAGTGGACATGTTGTTTATACCCGTAGACTAGGACTACCCTCATCCTTGATCAGTAAGGATTCTCTTTGTTGCAAATGTTGCTTAGATGAAAGAAACTGCCCATGATGAGCCTTAACCATGATGTTTTGTATATTGCTTAATGAAAGTGGCTCCCATGATGAACCTTAACCAAAATACATATATCATCCCCTCTAAGTCCTGGGAAAAAATTGTAGAAGAAGGAGTAGAAAACAATGTAAGAGCAAAGATGATGGGGAGGAAGGGCATGCAACAGCTCTTCTATGGACATGGCTGTGGGATCAATGAATCCACAGCAACTGTGGTTTTCCATATGAGATCTGTACAAACTTGGGCCCATAAGCTTTTGGTCATACGTAGGGGAGATGTTCATGGGTCTAGCCTTGCCTGAGGCAGTTATTGAAAATTGAAAGTTTCTGGAGGAGAAAATAATCATTGTCTTCAGTGATGTTGCCATGGCTGAGTCACTCAGGTCCCAGTGGATAGCTCCACACCCAGGTCTACACAGTTGTCCCTGGTTAATCCCAGTGGATCTCAAAATAAGAACAAAAATACATAAAATTTGTGGGAGGGTTGTTAGGACTGAGAGAGGGCCAGGAGAGCTCAGACACATGGCGTGGTCAGAATGTATTACACACATGTCTGAAATTTACAAAGAATAATTTCACAAAAATGTTTTAAATTACCAAAAAATTAGGTATAGAAGAAATGTACATCAATATATTAAATTCATATATGACAAACCCAGAATTAATGTTATGGTCAGTGATACAAATCTA
This sequence comes from Phyllotis vaccarum, assembly GCA_033318265.1. Taxonomy (NCBI): domain Eukaryota; kingdom Metazoa; phylum Chordata; class Mammalia; order Rodentia; family Cricetidae; genus Phyllotis; species Phyllotis vaccarum. The sequence continues at coordinate 124,754,655 of JARWLC010000004.1, read as the reverse complement.
AGATCATCTTTATACAATCAGGAACAATTAAAGTGTCTTCTATCATCACTTTCGTTCAATATAATTCTGGAAATTTCTTGTCAGAAAAATTAGTGAAGAAAGAAAAGTATAAAAATCCATTCAAGTTTCAAATAAAGAAATGAATTTGCTTCTGTTCATAAAATGAACTTACATGGAAAACCTTAAAGATGCCTCCCAAAATGAAAGTTGTCAAACTACACAATGAATGTGGGAAAGTTACAGAGGACATAAATTGTGTACCTATGCAATAGTAAAACTATCCACAAGTTAGCAAAACAGCTTGATTTTTATGGCAGCTGTGCTGGTTAGTTTTATTGTTGTTGTTGTTGTTTTTTCTCTTGCCAAACTGACACAACCTAGAACATCTGGAGAGTGGGAACCTCAAGTTAGAAAATGCCCCCATCAGATTGACCTGTAGGAAAGCCGGTGGGGTCATTTCCTGAATAATAATTGATGTAAAAAGGCCCAGCCCAGTATTCATAGTGTCATCCCTGGGCAAATGGTCCTGGGTTTTATACAAAAGCAGGCTGAGCAAAGCCCTAGAAAGTAGCCAATAAGAGTTCTTCGATGATCTCACCTTCAGTTCCTGACCTTCTTTAGTTCCTGCTATGAATTCCCTCAATAACATACTGTGATCCGTGAAGAGTATACATATGCCAAATAAGCCCTTCCTCCCAAGTTTACTTTGGTCATGGTCTATCACAGCAATAGAAATCAAACTAAGACCATAATACAAGTAAAAGAGTAAACAATTTATACACTAAAAATTAGAACTCCAATCAGACACAGCCATGTATACCCAAGGAACCATCAATACTATACAGCAAGAGGTAATCTATCAGTATACATGACACGTTTATCATCACAGAAGCACTCATAATTGCCCAGTTCTGAAATTTGAACATGATGGAATGGATAAAATGAGGTGTGTGTATGTCAGAGAGAGGGGGGTGGGGGGAGAGAGTTTACTCATGAAGAATAAATGTAATCTTCAAGAAAATGGTTATAACTAAAGGTTGACATGTGAACTGAAATGAACAAGACGTAGAAAAACAAATGTCACATTTTCCATCCTATGTGAGATCCAGGGGGAAACCCTCATGAAATATAAAGAAACTGTTAATAAAGGAAAAAAGAGAAGAGAAGGAAGGAACGAGAAAGGAGAGGGGAGTAACTGGGACCAAATGTTACGTTCATGCACAAAACCTTGAATTATATTGTACAGTGGTTGCATACTAATAAAATTTGAGGGAGAGAGAGAGAATAGAGACCTCTTTCATTCACAGTGAGGTCATAGGAGCCAGTGAGTTGGTGGCTAAGGGACAAGACTCCAGAATGAACTCTACCTTACCACAATGTTTTGCTCTTGCGAGTCCCAGTGTCCAAAACTATAGTGAATAAGTTTTTCTTAAATCCACTTATGCTGTGTTACTTTGATTGAATAACCACTGCCAACTTAAGGCAGTACCTTCCACATCTCACTAACCTGCCAATAAATCTGGCTTTGCTGCAGCCTCTAAGAAAGCAGGTTGATTTCTGAAGTCTAAGACCTCTTTCTGGTAGAATCAAAAATAATATAACTTATAAGAACAGAGAGAAGAAAGGTAGTTGGCAGATTGGGTTAGGGCCTCCACTTAGCATTGTGTAAAATCGTTTTGCAGATGATAAAATCAAGGCTTTCCTCAATCCCCTCCCATTAAAAAAGTGAATTTATTATTGCACAACAGACTCATGAACATCACCAGTCCAGTTCGGGAAAATAGGATGTAGGCAGCTGACCCCATTGGCACCATTAAGTGACTGCCCCGGGGGGATAGTAAGCATTATTTTCCTTGGTCAAAACTAATCTCACTTTTGATTCATCACATTTAATGATAACTCTAGGAGGACATTGTCTCAAGAGACACTGTCCATTGGTGGGAGTCAGAAAGCATTTGTCCTTTCTGGTTACTCAGTGCCAAATCAATTCTGATTCAAGACCAAAGCTAATATTAGAAGGAAAAAAATTTTCAAGTGTTTGTTTATTTTACAAGAACAAAATCTACTCTAAGGAATAGTGGAAAGCATAATCCTTCTTCCCACAGGGGTGTGGTGAGGGGTATTATGTGAGGCCAGGCCTGGGAGAAAAGACAAAGAATGTTTCTTCCCCCTCTCCCATTTTCAGACTAGCCATCTGTGACTTAAAAATTAAAAGTTTTTTTTTTAAGTCTTGGAGAATCTTTCTCTCTTGCCAATATCTTTGAGAGTTCACTTTCTGTTCAAATGTGAAAGGGACGTAATTATTTCCATGTCTGACTAATATGTGCTTGTTTGCGAAGGGCCCTAATCCCATAACCCATCTGGATCATGGTCTTGGTGTGTATTGAAACTCAAAAAATAAAAGCTGTTTTCATCCTAATGACTGAGTCACCATGTCCTTGGGCAAGTTGTTTCCTCTGTGTGTCGCTGATTTAAAAAAGAAAAAAAAAAAAAAAAAAAAAAAAAAAAAAAAAACAGAGTTAACAGTTTCTCTGATCCCCTTACCTCACTGGGGCGCTGTTAGTGGCAACAAATAATAAACTCATATTTTTAGCATAGAAGAGGGGAAACAGCTTAAAACTTTAATATTGTTTTTCAGTCTCTCAGATCCACTTTGCACATCCTAAAATTCCAAAAGAGATCTCAGTGAACCAAAAGGAATGGAAGTTCTCCTAAAGACACAGGACTCATAGTTGACTTCGTGAGACAAACTCTATGAAAACCACAAAAACCAATAATATTCATTTATTTGAGATAGTAATTAGAAGGCAAATAACCAAACAAATAAAAACATGTAAAGTACTTATTTAAAAAAAAAAAAATCCCACTATAGTAAACATACACTGAACGGGAACAAAGGGAAATTCAGAGACTAGATCATAATTCTAATTTATTTGGCTTCTTTAAGTGTTAGTTTATTAATCAGAAAAGAAATGAGAGTCTATAACAGTAATTGTAATTGAGTCTGATGTACTAAACTGAGCAACATTCCAGTGAAATGATACGAAAATGACCCCTTAGCTTTACAGAGTCCTATGCAAGCAGCAGGTTGAGTGGCTAATGCTGAGCCAACTCTCCCAGCCCTCTAGTCACCATGGCATTGCCTTATTTGCTTCAAGGACAGTGGTTACACCAGTTTTCATGAACAGGAAGGCAGTGCCCAGCGTGTTCCACATGTTCCACATAATTAGAATTCCCACCCAGCCATTTTTCACTTTGACAGGAAAAAAAAAATGGACAAGAATGGCTTGTGTTCCATGGTTAGCCTTTGATTTGAATGTGAAATAAAAGCTTGGAGTCTGAAGAATTGGGAAATGGACTCTTCTCTTTTAAGAAATCGGGTTCTTCTGGCACAGGGGTGTGTTGGTGACACAGGAGTCAGCATTCCATACGGTAGCTTTGGAGTGTCTTCAACCCATTCAAAAAATCAAGAAAAATGTTTGTAGTGGAAGATTATCAACATTTTTTAAACTGTAGGATGAAAAGAAAGTAGTTTACCTAGAAAATACCTAGGATTATTTCCTTTGACACTAAGGCTTAGCCTGTGGATCAGGGGAAAACCACAGAACAATTAGGAAGCACATGTAATGTCCTTAAGGACATTTTCTCCTATTTGACATCTGACCAAGATGACTAAAAATAGCCTACCTGGATTTTCAATCTTAAAGATTGTCAGCTTTCATGTACCACTCCGGCTCATCTTTATGACTTAGTCTCTCTAGTGTAATCATCTGTGTTTTACCCTTAAGTGTCTCTTTTCCTATGTGAAGGGGGGGGGGGTGAGTATGTATGTATGTTTGTATTATGTGTGTATGTATGTTCTTAGATACAGAGTTTCCTTGTGTAGACCTAGCTGTCCTAGAACTTGCTTTGTAAACCAGGCCGAGGTCAAACTCACAAATCCATTTGCCTCTGCCTCCCAAGGGCTGAGATTATATATATATATATATATATATATATATATATATATATATATATATATATATATATATGTATATGTGTATTATGTGCATATGTATTATTCTATCATTCTGTCAGTATCTCTCTTAACAACCTGATTTTCAAGCTTTCAGGTATAAAAAGAATCACGATTCCAGATTTTATTTTATGCTGATATTTAATTACATGATGCTTATTCTTGAGCATGACACCAACCAGCCCTCACAGATGTACTGGCATTCTCTTGCTTTTGTTTCACTGGTCCTTGAATATCACTCTGGAGAATCATGCTCGAGAGCCTTCAGACACTTAGCTCCTCATTTCCCTTCCTCCTTACTCTGAGCCGTGTTTCCAGGTCCTCTTGGTGACTGTCCCATAAAAAGTGAGCCCTCAGAGGTTCGTCGTCATAGGTCTGTCTGTGAGGATGACTAAAAGTAACTAGCATACGGGAAAATTTGCAAGAACAACCTCACGATGAAGAGAGGAAGAGAAAGAACCATTCCTCAAAACTGAGCATCAGGTGAGAAGTGTGATTTACTTTAGTGAGGCTGTTACAAAGGCAGCTACAGAAGACTTAGAAACTTGAGGCTACTCCCATAATCCTTACCAACTTCTATACTTGCTCTCTCTTTTCCTCTCATTTTTATTAATTCTTTGAGAATCTCATACAATGTCTTTCAATCATATCACCCCTTCCTCACATTCCCCTAGATCCGTGCCCCTTCCCTAACCATTTAACTTTCTTTCTTTCTTTTTTTTAATCTGTCAAGTACAATTCTTTTTACCCACATACTCTGAGGTGTGTAGCTTTTTACTGGAGTCTGGTCCATATACCAGAAACCACACCCTTAAAGAAAATAGACTTTCCTCCCCTCAGAAACTTTCAATACCAAATAGCTCCTAGCTAGAGGTGCAACTTTGGCCTCTCTCTCCTTTACATGTGTGGATTTTGTCTGATTTGAGATTGTGCAGGTCATAAATATGCTGTCACAACTGTTATGAATTAATATATACAACTACTCTGCTGCGTCTATAAAACACTTTATCCTCGTAGTCATGCACTGCCTCTGGCTCTTAACAGTCTGTCTATGCTCTCTCCCTGATGATCCCTGAGTACTGGGAGGAGAAGATGTAATACACATGTCCTATTTTTATAACTGAGGCTTCTGCAATCACTTGTTCTTTGGATGTGTATCATTTGTATCTCTGTTAGTTATCATCTACTGAAAAAAAATAAGTGTCTGACAATGTTTGGAAGATTCAATAATCTATGGCAGTGGTTCTCAACCCATGAGTTACTACCCCCTTGGGAGTCAAAGGACATATCAGTTAATTCTGCATAAAAATATTAACATTACAATTCATAATAGTAACGAAATTAGTTATGAAATAGCAACAAAATAATTTTAGGGTTGGGATCACCACAACATGAAGAGCTATATCAAAGGATCACAGCATTAGGAAGGCTGAGACTTGCTGATCTATTCCTTAATGATAAGTAATAGGGTTCTGTCCATTTAGCATCGTAATAATATAAGGTTCTCCTCTAAGGCCTACAAACTGTCTAGCCATGGCTTTGGGGTACAGATAATGGTTCCAGGTATGAGTTTCAGCTCGTAGAATGGTCCTTAAACCCACAGATTATGCCCATAATGTTCATTCTACTATCGGATGTTCATTCTACTATGTGCCTTGGATGTGTCCAACCTATAATTATTATAGCTCACACGGTCAGCAGCTGGGGAGGATGGCTGATTACTCGTCTCCCCTGGTAGCATACACAGAACAATGAAGCACAAATGACAACAGAACAATGAAAGTATGATACATTTACACAATGTAATATTATTCAGCTGTTAAGAAAAATCATATGACCTTTTTGGATAAATAGATGGATCTCAAACCAGTCATTCTGAGTAGGTTAACTCAGACCAAGAAAGACAAACATGAAAAGTTTTCTCTCATTTGTGTAGTTTAGCTTCAAATTTTCAGATATGTGTGCTTCCTTTGGAGTGCTCAGAAATCAGAAAGGGGGTAATAGGGTTGCCTTTCAAGGAGAGGAAATAAAATGCAATGATATGGAAAGTTAAAGGGGAATAAAGGAACATGAAGGGCTAAACAGGTAGGGGATGTGGATGTAGAGGAGGAAATATGGGGAGTGATAAGTAGCACTGAAGGCCTTCTGAACAGTAATTCAGAACACTGGGAGCTCTCCCAGAGGAACACTGGTTCTAATTCCAGCAACTGACTTGGTGTCTCACAGCCATCTGTAATTCTAGTTCCAAAGGATCCAGGGCTTTTTCTGACCTCTGTTTGCACCAGGGACATAAGTGGTACAGACATATATACAGGCAAAAGAATCATAAACATAAAATAACTTTTTAAAAAATAAAAATACCTCCTAGAAAGTCTTATGCAAAACTACTTCTGCAGCTTTATGAAACCCACAGAGAGAGGGAGGGAAGGAGAATAGAGTTACTATATAATGGAGAAACAAAGTTTCTGGTAGACACCATAGGCTAATAAAAGTCTAAGGCCAAGAACAGGTTACATTTTGTTGTGTGCCAATGAGGTTCCATAGAGCCCCCAACTCCGAACATTACTATCTAGTGTTAATAGTAGGCCTATGGTGACCCTCCAAAATTTAATAAGTTCATATTGTTGAAAACACCACATTCTTGAGTTATAGAACATAGAGAAATAAAGCTGTGACTAACTTTGTTTTATTATTTTTATAGAAAATAGAAAACATAACCTGGTTAAATTTTCAGTAGAGAGTTGGAGGGTGGGAGTGAATAAGGAAAACCATGGGAAAGAGCAGAAATCCAGACCCATGAAGAGTACTGTGTGTGACTGTTAGCTTTATTGGATTCGTAGGATCTGGAATCTCCTGGGAAGAAAATCTCAATGAAAAATTGTCTAGATCAGGTTGACCTGTGAGCATTTTCACAGAGAACTGTTAGGATATATTACCTGAGGTGGGAAGACCTACAGTGACACCATCATCTGGACTTGGGGTCACAGACTAGATTAAAAAAGAGAAAAGCAGTTGGGGACTAAGCATTCTTGGGTTGATTTCACTCTGCTCTTGACTGTGGCTGTGGCGTGAGTCATTATTTCAAGTTCCTGTCATCTTGGCTCTCCTGCTATGATGATGTGTAACCTAAAATCATGAGCCAAGACAAACCCTTTCTCCCCTCTGTTGATTTTTGTTAGGATATTTCATCACAGCAACAGCAATGGAACTAGGGTAGCTTATCATTCTTCCAACTGATGTCGGGAAAGAGGTTGCCACAAGTCATAGAGAAACAATCATTTCAAATCCTTGGATGGAATGCAGTGGATGAAGAGTTCATATTACTCACCATGTCAAGGTTGTGGGTTCCCAGACCAAACAGTGATTCTGATGAGCATGTATCCCCCAAGTACTCAGAACTCCTACACCCAGATCCTTTACAGTAATTCCCATTACTAGGTGAGGTCCATTTTCCTTCTTCTCCTTGACCCTAGACCTGCCTTGTCACTTTCTGTGGCCAACTGAATACCATAAAGGTAATGCTCGTTCAGTTAAGTGGGCTGACATAGCATACAGTTCTTCGGAAACCAGCAACAAACAAGTAAATAAGCCTGGAAAAACCTGCTGGACAGGAAGAAAATATGGCCCAATATAGCATGTCTCCCAGTTCCAGACAGTCATGTGAGTGAGACCAGTCTGTTGCTGACCAACTCAACAACAGACATAAGGTGTAGCCGTTGACTTAGCAGAACTGAGAAGAGATAAGCTAAATAAGACCCAGACATAGATAACCAGCCCGTAGTCATGTGAGCAATAATACATGCAAAGGGAAACTTATATACAGTCATTTTGTCAATTGTTGGACAGGTACTTACACAAATCTAGAAACAGTAGGTAAATCCAGACATTTTAGAAGCTCATGCTGCTTCCAGGAGTATCTGGAATTCGAAGTGAATTGTTCTATGAAACAGATTCAATGAGATCACTTTTATAATAATAATTTTAGATGCTGCAAAATGACATCTATAAAATATTCAGTACAGAGTCATTGTTTCTCTAATTTCCAATCAAGGGATATTTTAGCTAGTTTGTAGTTGAGAGAAGGTAGGTAGGAACCAAGAACTGTTAGAGACTTTGCACTAGTCTGAAGCCCAGGTGATGAACACTACACAGAGGTGTCTCCTTAGAAATGTGTTGTATTGACACAGCTGACTGCTAAGACCCAAACTCCCATGGTGGAAATGATATTGGAGTAAATGAGCATATCTCAAGGAAAAGGAGGCAAAGGGCAGTTGCAGAGGGGACAGTTACACAACACCTGCTGTGTTGGTACAGCAAACAATAAGTCCAGCAAACCTTGCTTCCTCCTGAGAACATTTGTCTCCATGGGAAAAATAGTGTAAAGCCAGGCAAGAGTCATTCTGAGCCTGGGAGGAGAGAGGGTTCAGGGTCACAGAGACTCAGCAGACTATTCTCTGGTTTCTGCCCTCTAGGTCACCAGTCTCATCACTTGCTGCAATGCTCCCAGGTTTTCAGAAAAGCCAGGCAGAGTCTCCTACCACAGTCAGACTACTGGATGTGAAATAAATTTTTTTCAGTCTATTCTGTAGTTGTGGCTTTACTCTGTGTATAAGATAATCTAGCCAGTCTTTGTGAAAGTCACTCCATGGAGTGCTCTGAAAACATCCAGTTTTTAAGAGTCATTTTATAGTTAATCTCCTTGTACAGAATTAACAGTAAAAAACACTTTTCTCACCATTACTCTATGATTTACATATTAATATTGCCATTTTACAGATACAAAATTTAAGTTTTAAAAGGGGTAAGCTATTTCCAAAAATTCACAAAGCTGGCTCCAATAAGACTTAGCTTTGCAACTCTGAATCCATGTATTTAATCATGTATCACATTCTACTATGTCATGTCATTTACATATAAATTATAGATATATAGATCATATCATTCATAGATAGATATAGTAGCTATGTAGTTATAGTATATATGACTCTATATATATAGTATATATAACTATGTGGTATAGTTATATGACTCAATGAGATATATATATATATATATATATATACATCATATATGTTTTCATGCCAGTAATTTTCTGTATGTCATAGTTTCTACTTGAATTCTTGTTTATCTTTAACAACTTGGTTGGATTAAATACAGGCATTTTGAGACTCCATTGTCTTGCAAAGTTATTACACATAAAGATTTTTTAAAACAATTTATAACTGCTGAAACTCAGTGGCATATTACCAGACTCTGTTTGAGGTGATGATATCATTTGGTTCTTAAAAGGCTACCACAGGCTCATATATTGAAGGTTTTCAGCCCCTAGAGTTGGTCTCTTGGAAGATGGCGAAGCCTTTGGAAAATGGGAAAGAGTGGGAAATATTAGAGTCTATTGGAGCACACTCTTGAAGTAGACTGTTGTGTGGCAGCTCCTTGCCTCCTCTTCACTTCCTGGCAATGGGGTTAGTGATTTTGTTCCATTATGAGCCTGCACCCCAATATTTTTGCTTTTTCGTAGGCCCGAAGCAACCAGACTAATTAGTCTAAACATTTAAAACCTGACTGAAACTTTTCTAAGTTCTGTCAGATATTTGTTAATGTGACACAAATCTGAGTAAAGGAGGTATTTGTAGTTTGTACTTAATGCTAAGATGGCTCAGCAAGTATTTGCTGCAAATATGTGAGAACCAGAGATCAGAGCTTCACAACTTGCATCCATGGGGGATGGAAACAAGGTACCCCTGGAGTGAGCTAACTAGCCTGTCTTTCTGAATTGGCCATTTCTGGGCTCCTACCTCAGTACAGAGAACAAGCAAGAAAAAAAGCATCTTTCTGTAAGTGCATATGTTTAGCAGTCCTCGTGTCTGGAAGATAGTGTTTCCTCAGAGTGTAGTCATCCACCACCTCTGGCTCTTCCAACCTCCTGCCTCCTCTTCCATATAGATTCTTGAGTCTTGTTGGAGTTTGATGAAGACATCCCATTGAGGATTGAGTGCTCAGAGGTCTCCTACTCTACACATTGGGTCCACATGGGGGGATTTGTGTCAATTAACATCCATTGAAAGTTTTTCTGGTTGTTCGAATTTCATAGATGCAGTTTCTCTATCATATATGGAAAACTCTATCTCATACTTCTTTTGCAATAGACTGAGACTCTTACAGAAGCCCACAAGGGTCAAACTTCAGAAAACTACTAAGTATCAGGGGCCCAATTCCAGCTGATAGAGCACAACCCAAACACTGAAGGCACGGGTATAGTAATATAGTGTATATTTAATAAAATTAATCTGGAACATCAGAGGACAGAGTCATCTCTCCAATCTTTTTGGTTTGGTTTGGTTTATTTTACCTTGTTTTTGAGTCAGGGTTTTCTGTGTATCAGTCCTGGCTGTCCTAGAACTTACTCTGTAGAGCAGGCTGGCCTCAAACTCACAGAGATCCTCCTACCTCTGCCTCCCAAATGCTGGGATTAATGACATGTGCCACCACTGTCCAGTTGTTATCCCTGAACTCATAGAGACCCAGAGTGATGATAATAAAGGCCTGGGTCACCACTCCTTGACCTTCGGGGTTTGGCTGTAGGTGATTCTGTTTCTGATATTCTAGACATATTTTATTAAATATGCAATATATCAGCACACTTGGAGAACATTAAAGAAGAAGGAGTGGGAAGATTGTAACAGCTAGAGGAAGATCCATCGTAGTCACATCTAGCATGCATCTGTTCCCTGCTCTCTGTTCCTGATTATGACTGCTATGTGGCCAGCTCCCTCCAACCCGTGATGCTATGATTTCGCTGCTGTGGTAGACTTCAATCTTAAACCCTGAGCTTAAGGAAATTCTTTCTAATTTAAGTTGCCTTTGTCAGAGTATTGTATAAGAGCAATAGAGAAGAAACTGAAAAACATAGTACCACTCACTACTCACTGCTTAAATAGTAGAGGCAAGAATATTGAAAGTTTAATGCCAACTTGAACCCCTGTCTTTTTTTCAAAACATGGAAAAAAATAGATAATGTGTTTATGGTACATCTTTATAATTAAATATAATAAAAGAAATAATAATGTAGACTCAGAAGTCAGTCCAAGAAAAGATGACACATGCATCCCTTAGGAAGACAAAGTTTAGTAAGAAAAAGGGAATCTTGCGGACATTTTTGGACTTTGAGGAGGGAGAAATGGATTAAATAGAAACAGTGCAATATATGGAGATCTAAATGTAGAAGTGGGGCTTAACAGGAAGGGGGTCTCCCTTAAACCCTTGGGAGATGCTTCATTAAGAGTTGTAGGCGTAACTTACCCACAAGGACACCAATACCAGATAGATATTTATTAGAATATAAACCAACACTCACGGTACAGGCAACAGAGTATAATAGCACCTGAACAGGGACCAGAGTCTGCAGACGGACGGACCACGTGAGCCTCCCTCCAGCAGCCAGGAACCAGGAAGAGAGCCTCTCAGCGTCCCGGCAGCCCCTTATCAAGGGTTTGGCCACACCCCCTCCAGGAGCCCAGGACCCTGGATAAGCTTCCCTGGACCCCACCAGCTGACACCCGAATCCCACAACAAAGAGTAAGGATGAGGGCTGGTCTATGAGCAGAATGGAGGGGGCTCTGCAGGAAGCATCTTTTAGAATTTTTCCCTCAACAAATCTCCAATGCCTTCCTAGACCAACTAAATACAAGGTAAACTCTGACTTTTTAATAACCTCTCAAGGGTGGTAATATGTTTCAAATCAAAGAACATGAAGAAGCCAGGTGTCAAAAATTGTGAGCTGTCAAACACAGACTGCTTCTTAATTCTCTCACCTAGAAAGAGCTTCATGGAACCATGGCCAAAAGTTCAGGCCTGTGTTCTAAAACCTAGATGCTACTGGTTTAACATTTAGTCTTTTGTGAGGTAGATAACACTTCTTGCCTCCTGCAACTTTTTCTGCCTTTGTGTCCATGATTTCCAGCTTCTTTGATATTTATCCCCTGTTCAAACACCCAACAGTATTCTCTGGTTTCTGTCTTCTTCCTTTTATACTCTCTTTTTCTCACATAATGGTTTTCTCATGAGGCTCCAATGACCTCTCACAACTGAAAGCTTCTAACTATATTCAACAGTCTGAATCTCCAGCCTGTACTCTCTACCTAGGTTCTACAACTGGGACACAAATGTCCCAATGTACTTCGATCATCTCAGACAAATCAATTTAACTAGTCTCTTTACAAACATGTTTTATCCCCTTCCACATTTTTTATATCTGTTGATCACCAACCACCATGTCCACCATCAACCAAGTCCTGACTTTTATACTCAGAGCCAGTCCCTGATACAGCCTACCTCTGCCAGATACTGCTAGGTGACAGAGACACTGTGGTTGGCATGAGAGGACTCTCTTCACTCTGTGGGATGCATGTGCTGACAAAAAACAACTCAGTCTGGAATAGGGGACTACACTGTTGTGATGTTGTGTTTAGCAGAGATGAACAGCCTGACCTATGCCATACAATAGATCCTTTTATATCTCTAAAATGCTATATGTCTCTTTAGCTCAGTTTCTACAGCTACTTTCCTCACATATCTCCTCAGCTTTTCCAAGATTAAGCATGTCTAAGAGGCTGTAGAAATGGCTCGATGGTTAAGAGCACTTGTTGTTCTTCCAGAGGACCAGGTTCAATGCCCAGCATCAACATGATGCTCACAACCATTATGAAGTTACAGATAACTTCAGTTCCAGGGGATTCGATGCACTCTTCTGGCCTGTTTTCCTACCAAACACACACACATCTAGTGATTTATGGAATTTCATTGACTTATATTTCCTTAATGGATTGAAACTTAGTTATCTGTGGTTTATATAATTCATGATTATGTATATTTGAGTTTCATCTTCTCAACCAAGATGATAATCTTACAGGCTGAAACAATCATCACCTTCCTGTGCTGAATTCTGGATATCCCAGCATGGATACAGGATGCTTCTTATAGCCGAGACAATTATCTTCTAGTTTCTTCATTAATGCAGTAAGGGACTGATCATTAACAGCACTGAAATAAAGGCTTACCAGAGTAAAAAAAAAAAGAGCAGGAGAGTCTGAGTGAAGGCTGCTGAAGTTTCTCAAGGTGACCCATGCACAGGAAGGAAGAGGGGAGATTTTCTTAAGTACTTGACTCTGAAGGTGTTTTCATTCACTGATGGGTGGGTTGTATTTCCTTTGACACTGTGTAAAAGCCCCACTTTTTGAAAAAGAAACTTCTATTCTAAATATTAAGACGGCTACAAAGAAATGTTTCCCACACCACAGGCCTGTGAAACTTACTCATCATATAAATCATCTGAACTAAGGTGCTAGAATGTTAAAAATGAAGGGAGTGAAGGGAGTGTTGGCTGGGAAGATTGCTCACCAGTTAAGAACCATACATCTCTTGTAGAGGATCTGAATTCCATTTCATGCATCCACACAGGTGACTCCCAACCACTTGTAACTCTACCTCCAAACCCTTTCTGGTTTCTGTAAAGCAATGTACAAAAGGACCCAGGTTTAATTCACAACACCCTCTCGGTGGCTCTCAACCCACTATAATTACAGTTCCAGAGGATCTGATGCCCTCTTCTAACCTCTACAGGCTGTACATACATGAGATATACAGATATAAGTACAAGCAAGATACCCATACACATAAAGTAAATATGAAGGAAAAATACCTCAACACAGTGACTGCCTAAATAAGACCTGAACAATGACACCAATACCCATGCTACCATAGAAGAGGTAAATCTCATGGGGGCCCACATCTAAACAAATAACCACAGGAAACAGCTTCTCAGAGAGGGAATTAGTCTTTCCAGCAATGAGTACCTGATAAGTTATTCAATGCCAAGTAGTCATCCCTGAAATCATATACGTACAAGCAACACTAAACAGACTCAAAATGTTGTAAATATTTATGCATTTGTGTATGTGTGTGTGTGTATAACAGTAATATTATAATAAAGAAAAAAGATGTCATAAATTTGAGAGAGAGATCATGGGAGGGATTGAAGGGAGCAAAGGAAAGGAAGGAAATGATATAATTATATTTGAATTAAAATTTTTAATCTATATGCATATACACATTTACACACATGTATATTTTAATAATATACTTATAATATTTATATGTATATATATATATATATATATATATACAAAATGGAATCAGCCAATCCTTGTGTATTCCTCTAACCCTAGTAGGACGAGACCGAGGCCCAATGGCAAAATTATGACAGGTTTTGTACAATGTAACAGTCAGCCTCCACAGCTGCCTAGCTGGTTTCTGGGGCTTCTGATCTTCCATATCAGTTTCTGGAGTAGAGGGAGAATTCTATAGACTAGTCAGTAGGAGCCACCAAGCTTCAGTCTCCATTTCGCCACGCTTATTTCCCTCTCTACCCAGACAGGACCTAATTCTATATCAACTGCTTTACCAACATTGACTACTTTCCTCATGTGTGTGCCCCCCTGGCCCAACCTGGAAACTTAAAACATAGTGAAACCAATAATCCACCTTCTCTGTTCCTACTGCAGGCTGTGGAACACAAGTGGGGGGGGGTAGTTATGATCACGTCATAAAGTTTTGCTTCTCATTTTTCCTTCCCTTAGCAACAAAGCACCCCTTTCACTTCCTTCTGCTCAACTCGTCTACTGGTCCTTCAAACCTGCAGCCTTCTCCTGGGCTCCATGAGGCCTCACCTGTTTTGAGGCTCAATGGAGTTACTTCCATTTCTAATTGCCCTCCATTCTATCATCTTCTTCAGGACCTTGTTGTATCATCTTTCTCTTTCTGCTCTAGAACAGGTTTTCTCATTGCCCCTCCCCCAGGCCTTGCTGTGGCCCAATGGCATCCTCAGATCACCCTGTACAATTCGGTAGAGAAATCATTGATACTTCCCTAGCTTTGGGGCTTTTGCTCAGTCTGTCTTCCCCAGCACTAAAACCTCTTTAGTTGTCTTCTGTGTAGTTTCAGAAGTGACCAGTTTTCCTTACCTTTTTCCCAGTAGAAAACTGAGAACTCGTGATTCCAATCCTTCATACCCTGAGACTGAGGTCCAAAGCTGACCTATCAAAATATATAATTGTCTTTTCATATTTTCAAGTACTTCCCATTATAGGAAAATAAAATCAGGCTTATAATTTGTCATAATCATTTTTAAGGATACAGTCTGGGGCATTTAGGATATTAGCGTATAACCACGATCACTGTTTTACTATCTGTCTCATGAGATTTGACCAATCTAAGAGACTGGGCAAATTTCAGTGAAATCCTTGTAGGCCAGGCTCATTTCACTTAAAATACATTTTTCTGAGAATGTTCTCATGGGGAGGTGGGGAGAACCAAAGCATTGCTCCCCATTCCTGTTCTTTTTATGATTCCAATGACAACCCAAACTTTGATTGTGTAGAACTAACCATTGTGAGCCAATGAGTTTGCTAGGCTTACATACAGAGCAAGTGAGAGATTTCTGGCCTGGCCATCTGTGATCGTAAAGCAACCACACTGAAAGGTCTACACATGACCTCCAATGTGTGAATGGAGCACCCTTCCTTCATTTTTTCCCAATCTATATACTTTAGCCACTCCACAAGACCCAGAGGCCACAGGCGACAGAATTGCATACAACTGACTTGGAATCGTGACTCTGGTTATAAGGGTCCAACAACGCTGCCCACCCCCTTTTTCTCTTGAACAAATAAGATGAACATCATTTTAGATAGTTGGTCAAATTAATTTCCAAAGGTGAGCATTGTGTTTCTCTGTGTGCAAATTATCATTGGTTGCTCACTGTACATCCCTGGATCAGAAGAGCTTTGTGTTCCACCTCTGGTCAATCTCCTCCTTCATCAGGTACGACAGAATTTCCCGAGATTCCCATCAGTGCCCTATCACTCCTCCAGGTTTTTTGATACCATCTACTCACATGACCCTCAGCTACACTGTCCATTTAAACAGCTTTGATCCAACGGAGCCCTCACCACCAAAAGTAGCTTTCAGAGATTACAAGATTATAAAAAGAAAGTAGAAAGTGGATGAAATGCTCAAATTGACCATAAACTGAAATGCATGGGTTCAGAAGCAGAAACATCCTTGAATTTATCTCAATTTATGAAAATGGAAGGTTTTTAAAAGTGCTTTTGTATTGGACCTTCTAAAAGTATGCTTTTTTCCTTTTAATGGGAAATTCACATTAGATAGAGCATAGAATTTTCATTTTAAGTGTTTGCCAGAGAAGCTTCTCATTCCCTGTATTACGTGCCTAATATAAGTCTTTTAACAAAGATCTTAGAACACTTGTGTCCAATAAGCAAGATGCATTTCATCAGTCAAAGCACAACTATGCACGATTTCAAAAGCTCCCAAGTGACTGATGGTGCTCTGGGGAGTGGCACCATCATAGGTCTTCACCATCAAGGTAAATCTGGAGTGGTTTACAGAACAGAGCATAGAGACAAGAAAAACAAGAGTCTGAATAGACAGTCTGAAAAGCTGACAAGTCTCCAGGCCTGCTGTAGTATCTCTCTGTTCTCTATGCTGATTAGGCATCTTCTTTCTCTCTGTACACTGTGACATTCTCTCCAACTGGAACTCTCTCCATGAATCCATTCAGCAACAATACAAAGTTGCAAAATTCCCCAATTTTCATCTCTTTATTGAAATTAACAGCCAATGCTGGTGGTGCATCAGAAGGATTACAAAGAAATGGGGAAATGGTTCAGTATGTACAGCGCTTTTCTTGTGAGTTTGAGAACTTGCATTTAAACCACTAGAACAGAGCTAAAGCTGGTTAGATCATTGACATCTGTAATCCAAGCATTGCTACTGTGAGACGGGAGGTGGAGACAGGAAAATCTACAACAGGTGGTCTGGAAGAACAAGATACCTGGTATCAAACAAGGTAGCAGAGAAGGACTCACATCCAAGAGTGTCCTCTGCCTTCCATACATGTGCACTGCACACGTATCCACTCACACATGGGAACCATGGGAACACACACACACACACAAGCATGCATGCATGCACATGCATATACAAGCCCACATTTTTTTTTATCTTAAATTTTAAAAGTGCAGAAGGGATTTAAGGAGGAACAACTTGTGAAATTCTTTCAAAAGTGATGAGAATAACCACCCGCAATGTAAGAACAAAAATGCATTGCAATGCCTTTGAAAGGTTAGCATTTCTAGATAAAAATACACAAACCAGTTGACTGTGGAAATGAATAAAATGCTATAGGAGCTTGGAGACCATCACATCTTCTCTAATTGCTATACTACAGTGTGAACATTCCCCCAAAGGCATGATGGGACCCTTACTCCAACCCTACCCATCACATGAAACAATTAATTAATTGTTTAATATTAGTAAATGAAATGATGAATTGGCAGTCCCTCCATATCTCCTTCCAGAAAACAATATTTTTAATCATGAGATATGTGAGTAATAAAAAGTAAGCAGTAAAGAAACAGACAGAATCAAAGCTAATTGAAGCTATCTGCTGGGAAACTGAAAAACAACTCACTTTCTGTAAGTTATCAGAGGGGTTGGTTTATGTAAATAATGCTTGATCTTACCGTTGTCCCTTTGAGCTCTTTTTTTTTTTTTTTTTTTTTCTGGGTAAGAGAGATCTGATCCCCTTAGAGTAAAGAAAGGACAATTGAAGAATGATAAAGATGGGGGCCCTGATCACTGAATGAACATTCAAAGAGGATCAGAGGACATTCCATAGGTCAGAGGACATGGGCAAAGAGTAAGTCCTCCCAAAATAAAAGCCATATTTCTCACTAGAAAAGGCAAAAAGAGGCCCATGCTACATAAGAATGAATAGGTCATCTTTAAAGCATAAAGCTCAGGCTTCATCCAGAGAAATTCTGAGCTGGAGAATTGTGTTGACTTGGCTTTAAAGGAAAAAAAAATGAAGAGAGGCTTCAGGTTTAAGGTTTGTAGTTAATAAGAGTATAACAGGTTATGAAGGCTACCTGGGCAGTGCACTTGAGAGACACAGTACAGAGTTATTAAACCCGCAGGTCCCAGAGGATGGCAGAACATCCTGTGAGTTAAAGGAGACTCGTTCCATTTTATTAGCAACCATCTGCTCAGGAGTTTGTCACACACATTCAAGCAAAGATCACAGAGAGAAACCAATGAGAGAGCCTCATTGGTGATAAACAAAACACAGTATTTCTCATAAGTTAATTTCCATATTTATTTGTATGTGGTTAGTAGTCCTTATAAGTGGAGGTCCTATGACATCAGGATACAGTATTTATCCTAACTGCATCGTTTGCCCACAATAAATAGCTGCTAATGAATCGAAAACATTGAGGAAAAGGAAAGAGAAGTTGAGGAACACTCTGAGGGACTTTACTTGGAGCAAGTGACTATGCCCTATTTGTCCTCATTAAGTTTCTTTAAAAGTGCTTAACTTTGTGAAATGACAAACACTCACCACACATTTACTGGAGCGTAATGTGCTCTGAATCGGCTTCAAATTTCTCATTTACCTTATAAGGATACGCTAAAGGCATATCGAGTGTATACTAACTTGAGTGAGATCATAAAAAGCAACCAGTAAAGCAGTTCCATTCTCATAAAAGTATGGAGTCCATTTCTAACAAGAACATAAATTACTAATTACTATTTCTCTTAGTGAAACTGGTAATATAACATGTTTTACTCTCACTACTCAGGTTTTGTTTAAAAGTAAAAATTCGTCTAGACCCTGAAGAAATATGTAACAGGAACTTGAAAGCTCAATTCTAGATAAAGTGTAATTTTGCTTATCAGAGGAAAATGACAAACCATGCTGCAAAGAGGAACAATTCAGAGGGTAAATACTAAAGTTTGTGACAGTAAGAGAAATTTTTAAAAGAAGTTATATTAATGCTCCAAACATGGCCCAGGCCTTCTTAACAAGAAAAAATGGTCTCGAGGTGAAAATA
Source organism: Phyllotis vaccarum (assembly GCA_033318265.1). Lineage (NCBI taxonomy): Eukaryota > Metazoa > Chordata > Mammalia > Rodentia > Cricetidae > Phyllotis > Phyllotis vaccarum. The sequence continues at coordinate 124,735,668 of JARWLC010000004.1, read as the reverse complement.
ATCACGGGATCTGAGAGACAAGACAAACACATTGTGTGGTCACTTTTCTCAAGATTTCCATCTTGCATAATTTTCTAAAGGCCACACGTTGTTTCTCTTGAACACGTCTCTAGTCCGAGGGTCTCTCTGGAAATGTGTGTGCAATGTGTAAGTCTGGTGGGTAACTTCCTACAATCTTCCATCACAATTCAGTGCTGATAGATATGAAAAGAAACTGCAGAAATAATCAATGGTAACTTAGAAAAACATCAGCAGACTCAGACCTCCCCCAGCTTCCGGATTAAGGAGTACAGAAACCTGACTCCGCTTATCTCCTCAGCACTCCTATGGGCCATGGTTCCATGTAATCTGACCAGTTCTGAATCGTGAGTGCTTATCCAGTGCTCTAACAATCAAATGCAGTAGATTAACAAAATGTTGACCCCTGCCTGAGCACCTACTGCCTCCCTGCACGTCTAACAGAGATGTTGTCTGACAAACTGCTCTCCCCATGCCTTATCATGAAATATTATCCAGATCATATTCTCATAATGGGCCCAGCCCCTGATGTCTCTCACGGTGACCCCTTCCAAAGCATCTGTTCATAAATTCCCTGGAATCTCTAGCTTCTCTGAAAGTTGTTCTCATGCCTTATTCTTTTGAGATTGCTGTAAGAGTCCCTGACTTTACATCCAACCCAGCCCTGGTTATATGACCTACCTAGATTGTCAACAGCTGGCATATCATTTGTCATGAAGCAGCTTCCTAGCAAATATTTGAAATGAAACTGAAACATGTAGTGATCTAAGTTCCCTGACACCAACACCAAGTGTGGGAGTTGTGGGAGTTCCTTACCCAGTCAGTTGCTGCTCCATTGTCAGACAGATGCCATCTTACACAGGGGTCTAGTGTGGCCCTTAATCCACCTATAACTGTATCTTTACGGGTAACATATTAGCCCAGCCAAAACTTTCCAAACTATGACAAGGACAATTTATTCCTTGGTCTAGTATCTTTTACAGTATTATCAAGAATTCTATATTTGAGCTTGATTTCCTTAGTCAAGACAAATTCCATATGGCTATCTTAAATCACCAAATCCCTGGCATTTTAATATATTATATGTGGGATTTATTTTCTCATTTGGATACATATAACATCATGTGCAGTTTATATGCTGGTATTAACTTACATCTTGCCATCTTCTAGAGCTATCTGACCCAAGTATAATGGGCTCTTCTAGAACATTCTGAAATTGTATCAAGTGATCACCAACTTTTATCTCTTGGCAAGGGATATTTAAATACTTTTGTGTCGAGTAAAAGGTTAAGCAGAAGGCATGTGTGCTGATAGCAGCCACCCATTCCCTAGGTGGACTCTGTTCAGAAAGATTTTATCAGTCCCCAATGTCAAAATGTTAAGATGAAATTACTATCAGATGTTTACATGTGCATAGGACTGCAGTTAACTTGTGCTTTCATCCTCTCTGTCAAGAATAATCTTCAGCTTGGAAAGGTCAGAAGAAATAATGATAAGACAAAACTGAAGCCCAAGATAAGCACAAGGATTGGGAGAATAGCTCTAAAAAGAAATGTAAGTCTCACAGTCTGGACAGAAGAAATGTGAATATTTTGGAGATGAAAAGAGATTTCTTTGAAAGGAGCCAGAGAACACAAAAGATAGGCCACCATGGTTCACAATTTCAAAGACAGATTCTTTGAATAATAAATCAGAATTTGATGTGGTTTTGGGCCATATTGTCAACTGACTTATTTTAAAAATTGATTGGTAGTCTGTGAAAAGAAAGTGCTCATGATAAGAAACAAATCATTATAATTAAGTTGGAAGTTTCTATTAATAAGTTAGCAAGAAATAATGCCATGAATTCAGCATATGATGGGTATGGAAAGATGCAAAACAGATTTACAATGTTTCATTCTATATTGATAGGAGAATAATAAACTAGATTCTGGAGTTAGTTATGTATTAACTGGCTGAACATTTGTGATGGAAAAGCCAGTGTCAACCTGAAGGCAGTTCCCAGAGTGTCAGCCACATCCCACCAAGCATTATAACCTGTCAAAATTCTCCACAGACAATGTGCACGATGATTAACAGCAAATACCCATGTGCTAGAAATGGGGAATGAATGATTTCAATTGGCTTCAAAATAGACCAACTGAAACAAAAGCAACGTTTGAAACAATACTTTTCCCGTGGACTGGGAGAAGCAGCGCACTACTGTAAGAAGGGAAAAATAAAGATTACAGAGTAAGTCACACAAAGATGGATTTTGGTGAGTTGATTTTTACAGCATAACAAGAGACATTTACTATCTCATAGTTCTTTTTATAAAATTGAGATGTTGGGCATGAGGCTTTGCTTTATCTGCTATTGATGTTTTCATGCTGCTCCTTGATTCTGCTTCTTGCTAGCACTCCTTGGGTACCAGATGAATCATCCCAATCATGTGGTCATCTTCTCCATGTACATGTCTATTACTGGAGCTTAATTTTCTCTTCTCATAAGGAAGCAGATTAAGGCCTGGTTATCTTTATAAAGAAACTATATCTGGCTGGGAAGAGGGGAGGAAGGAGGAACAGTGGTCGGTATGTAAAAAAAAAAATCATTTAAATAAAAAAAAATTTTAAGAAACTCTATCTGAATAAATTCATGTTTTGAGGCACTAGGAGTTACAACTTTCAACACTGTTTTTAAGCAGAACATAATTCAATACATAATAAGCAATTTATTGTAAATTAACAATAAATTGCCTAGCAGGACAGCTAAGGATGCATGGATATGTAGTAAGTAGACAGTTGTGCCTCTCAGGACAGAATCTGCCTGGGAACTATAGCTATGTCTGGGCATTTATTGGGCACACTCGGAGGAAAGAAACAGAATGGGGAGGGAATGTAAACTAAATTCTTAGAGCGTGGTTTGAAAGGAATGGGCGTGTTTAGCCTGAGGAAGAATGAACATGGGGGAAATGAAAGCTGTCTCCAGTGCATGACCAGCTGGCTAAAAGCAGAACTTGATTTGTTTTTCATGATTCTGAGGCTGGAATTATATGACTGTGAGAGATCTATTCAACTGGATGGACAACAATTCTCCAAGTTAATGCGTCCAGAGGCAGCTGAAATTTCATGGGAAATACTGAAATCTCTGTCTTTGGATGTCTTCAAGCACAGGCTTCCCAGAGAGGGGCCGTCAGATAAAAGTTGGCTTAAATCAAGAGCTGTCTGATCATAATAGTAAAGAACATTATGTAGAAAGCATGCTTTTAAGTAAAGAGTATTTACATACAACTGCAGTAATCTATAATACCTGAAAAGGAAGGGAAAAGTGCTAACCAACATGGAAATCATTTAAATTTATTTTCTATTAGATAGAATAAGACAGAAAGAACACTAAGAGGAATTAAATATTAAGTGTTCTAAATAAACATAGAATGAAGATAGAAAACCCACAAGACAAAAAGAAGAAGAAGAAAAGAAAAGAAAGCAAAACCTTATCTAGTCACAGGAATTTTTAAATAAAATAGCATCTCAGCTTTTAGGAAGGATATACAAAAGATGAAATTTAGACTAGACTAGGAAATAGAATATTTAACAGGGAAAACCAATCTCCTCCCAATACCCAGGAGCACAGAAGAAACAGGAAAGGCAGATGCTGATCTGGAGACAAAATATTTCTCTGAAGGAGGTTTGGAACAGGGAAGAGGTTCCCTAAGAATGAGCCAGTAGAAAGGGCACTGGGCTGGGAGTAAGTCACAGACCAGCTGGGTTTGGCTCTGCCACCAACCAGATGCATTGATTTCACAAACACACCCCTCTTCCTCTGTTTGCTCGGTTATTTAAGGAAAGGAAAAGGAACCAGATGATGTTTAACAATCTCCCCCAGCTGTGCAACCATGGTGCTTATGAGTGTCCACAGGCAGAGAATGAAGACATACTTCAAGCCCCTTGGGCATCGAAAAGCTCAGCTTTAAAGATACAAAGCAAAAAATTAGAAAGTCACCGCTTGAAAACTGAAATTAAAAAAGAAAACCGTTTTTTTTTATTATTTATAACTGTAAACAGGGATATAGTAATACACCAACTAACTGTATTCAAAGATTTTTTTTCTTGGAAAAAATCAAAGACAAGTCATTAGTCAATGCAGGAGAGATTTGCTCAGTGAGTGAGGCATATGTGGCGTGAGCCTGAGGACCTGAGTTCAAATAGCCAGAACTTGAGTACATCTGGACTTGAGAATTCATATACAAGTGCTATATTTATATCATTTATCCCCTCTTTCCTCTCTCTTCAACATCTTCCTGTCCCCCACTCCTTCTCACATCTATGACCACTTTTCCCTTAGGGTGTGGTTACTTGATATGGGGTGCCCACTTAGGGGGATTATTCCTGAGGAAGACTGAAGCTTCCCCATCACATCAGATGTTAATTGCTCTGTGTTCATTTCCCCCATCCACTCTGGCAGGTCACCTGGTGTCAGATCTTGTTTAGGCAGCCACAGTGTTGATATGTTATGGTGCATCATCCCTATCGTATGTAGACGAGAAAACATCTTAGCTTTCTGGCTCTAGTGTCTTTCTTCCTCCTCTGCTGAGATGTTCCTTGAGCTTTATGTATATGGGTTCTTACTAATTAAATATTTTTTAAGGTTATGAAAGAAGCTATATTTTTCTCAGAGTAAAATCAAGCAAGCATACTCTTCTAAATAATTATGGATTCCTAAGTCACCTACTTAAAGTATTATGAAAGATAGCATTCAGTCAGAGACAATTAATAACAGACTTTATTAATGAAAAGTGATTAAATGTTACACCTGGATGAGCAAAGTTCACAGAATGAGACTGCAAAAGACCCACATGATATCAAAGTCCAGACTTGTGGGAGTGTCTACGATGTGTTTTTACACATGCTTGACTTCTTCTTCTAAAAGCAAATCATTACGTCCAAGGATGACTGTGTGTGGCCATCCTGGGTTCTGGGTGTGCCATCCAGACTTGTGGGGGTACCTAGGGTGTGTTTGTATGCATACTCCCCAAATTGTGTATGCCTGTGTAGTAATAGTTTTGCCTTCACTGGGGTGCTGGTGTGAGTTGACCATCTCGTTCTTAGCCTGCACTTGATTTGAATTGAAGAATGGATAGAACAGGCAGGCTGGAAAGCACTGAAGCTTAACACTCAGTTTAATATCTAGTAGTTGAGAAGGCAACAGAGTTGCTGTGTGTGTCAGTATACCCAATGAGAAAAGCAGACAGTTCAGAGAGTATTTCCAAAAGTCACACATTGGCAGGCTGACTGAGGCTAACACATTTGCATAGCACTGGCCAATACAAAGCTGTCTTGTATAATTAATAGATTTGGTAGCCTTGAAAGGAACTTTTTCCACAAAGAGCTTGCTTTGAAAGCAGACTTCTCTTTCCAGGTCTCCTGGGAGATTTATTTTTTTCCAATTCACACTATCACTATCTCTGACTCATCCTTGGAATTGAAAGGAAGGCATTCATACAAATTTGAGTGGGGATCATGGTGGAAATATCTGGGTGTCTTCAAGTGTCCCCACTTATTAAAGCTCCCTATACCCTTGCTAACGGTCATATTTAATGACCCCAGTGCTGGGCTACATTCTGAAGTGGGGAAATAGATGGTCCATGAGAGCAGCCTACTAATCAGAGACAGTACTTCATAGAAGCCAGGAAGGCGACACATAGTCATCCTTGGAAGTAATGATTTGCTCTTAAAATAAGAGATCAAGAAAAATGCTCTGGTCATTGTAGAGTGGGGGTTAGCAATGAGAAGAAAAACTATACAGACACTTTAAGATATGTCTAGAAAATGCCAGACAATCTCAGGTGGCCCTTCCAAGCCTCAGAGTCACTCAGTTAGTTGATAATAAATAATTACATGAATACATACATACATACATACAAACATACAAACATACATACATTCATACATACATACATATATACATACATACATACATACATACATACATACATACATACATACATACATACATACTATCCAGAGGAATGGGATTTCATTTGGCTTGCATTTTTTAATCAATGGATGTGGGAGGAAAACAAACTGATATTCTACCTGTGTGTGATAAAATGTGGCATTCTAACTGGCCATTTTATTATTTAAAGTTCTCTTGGATTCATTTTTAGCACCTTGGTATTAACTAGCTCAAAGTGTGGGTAGGTTGGTTAAGGAGGTACAGAAAGTGGCAACCATCTTGTTTGGTTTGTAGAATATAGCTCACAGGAATTTCATTGCCCTACCACTGGAAAAAAAACATCCTTGGGATCTGGCTTTTCTGTCAGCGTTCTCCTCTGAAAACTGTTCTCATCTCTAAAGTTTATAGGGAGAAATAAAACTGTCTCTAACTGGTAGAGTCTAACAGGTAGCTTGACAGAGACTGGCCAAGAAGGCAGCCCACCTTCATGTTGACCACACAGCCCATCACCATGGCCTCAGAAAACTCTCTTACCAGGAATGAAGTACTTGCTGTACTAAGTTGTTATACTGAAGGAAAAAAAATGGTTTCTCCTGTGGGGGCTGAGATTTTCAGACTTTTTTTCTGTTGTTTCTTTTTTTCTATAAAAATGTTTTACTGTTCTATAAACAGCCTTGTATGGCCCTAGTTTTATTTTAATTACATGTATCCATCTTTATTTTCCTCCTACTAAACCTGGGGAAGTAAAGTATTACACATCTAAAAGAAACCACATATGGAAAGAACCACATTCTTGGAAGACAACACCCAGGATTAGCAGGTCCATTTCTTTGGATGATGCTCACAGCTTCCACATACATGGACCTAGGATACTAGACAGCTTTTAGAGGACCAGGAACTGAGCCTATCTTTCATTTGCAGAGTGCCATTGCCTATTGATCTATTTGCTGCCAATGAGCCAAGCAAGTGCCAGGAAATGTTCTTGGGGTTCTGGTCTAACTCCTTTCACAATATAAAGGGACTCTGGTATGAATTTTTCAAGTCATAAGGAGATTTATATGGGAAGACAAGATTCTAAATATAGAATAAAAGATACTTGATTTTGATTTCATATTGGAAAACCTCATGCATATGTATAATTTCATAATGTATCCCGAGTCTTTAATTCTTCAAAGGCAACTATAAGAAATATTTGAAGCACATCATCCTATGGAATGAGTAGGTGATTGCAACATGATACTGAATAGAGTTGTGATTCTACCGAACATTTACGGAGGAAAAGAAAACTTCAGAGAATGCATAACAGAAGACTCTATCAACCCCAGAAGAACAAGAAATCCCCTGAGAAACAACACCAGTGGCCTGCAACTCAGGGAAGTGTCACATTCCCAAGTGGACTAGAGAGGACATACAAATAAGCTGTGACATTGGTGCCCTCCTGGAGAAAGGCCACTTCAAAGTGATATCCATGGCCCTCCCACAGGAGACAGGCCGTGTCTCCCAGACCACCACAATTATGACTGGCCTAGACCGACCTCTGCCCACAGCATGGGTCAAAATGCCACTGCCTGCTCAGAGTACTCTCTCGTTTATAGTCCCAAGATGCTCATCAATACCACATTATGTGAATTTTAGGGAAATGCACTGGGGGGGGGGGGGGCAAAGCAGTATGATTCAGAAATGGTAAAGCAACAAAGGTCAATATTTTTCAGGTTTTATATATATGGTCAACCCACAGAAACTGATCGATTTAAATATCAAAGTATGTCTAACGTGGGTCTGTTTACTGGAGGAAAACCTAAATCAGTGTGATACTTGCTTTCTTTCTCCGTTTCTGGTCACGTCTCCACAGTCTGACTCCCATCTTCCCTGGATCATCTGTCTCCTCAGAAACCATCACCAACCAGAAGCAGCATTTCTTGAGATTGATATTAATTTTTAAATTTTCATTTTGACATGTAGCACACTTTGGCTTTGTTTTCTTTCGTACTTATTTATACATGCAAATTGTTAAGATCAGTCGTCATAGGTTTTATACTGTAGTTTTATCTTATTTTACCTCACACAGTCCCTATGATATAGAGATGGTTTCATAACAATACTTTTAAAACATCTATTAAATTGTTCTTTTAATAAAATCTGCTACACTGGCAGACAGAGTAAATTCCATCTCACATCTCCCCATATCTCCTGTAATCATGAAGTCAAACTAAACAGAAACAGTCAAATTATGCCGAACTTTGGATTTAGCGTCTTGTTTCTGTCCTATGGACTGGGAATGGCTTGTAGAAGATGTCTAGTAAATAACCAAACTATGTTCAGATTGGGCCCAATTTTACTTAGTCTAGAACTTTTGGACTGTTTCTGCCACTATAACAAAATAGTTGAGGACAAGAAATTTACTTTTTAAAAAGCAAACATGTTTCCCTATGTTCTAGAGTCAGTGATATCAAGGGCAAGACACAAGATTTGGTGTTTGATAGGGCTGCTTTGTTGGGTCCATCTTTCAGTAACAGCATCTTCAGGTGGCATACACAATCAGAGCAGAAAGGGTCTTAACTCATTCTAGAGGGCTTTGAGAAGACTGCTCAGCCCTAATAGCATATTAACCTCACGAAAGACCCACCAGGAATACATTTCAACCTAAAATTTTGAAGAAATGTTAATATTCAAGCATAACAGGAACTACTTTAGAAAAGAATGAAAGACTGAATTTTCGGAAAGTATTTTACCCTAATAAAGTTAATATTTCAGTAAATCTTAATAGAAAATTCTTTAAACTTAAAAAACATTGGAATGGATGAGGAACTTAGAATCCAACCATACTGAAGCCTTTATTTAGCTGATAAGAAAATATTCCAGTCCTTTCAGGCAAACAGAGGCCACCTTACTTATGTTCAAGGTCACCACTTTCTCTGTCATGGAAGAGACAAAGCATGGTATGGGCATCCGTTTACACAAATCCAAAGAGAACTCTGCCTTATGCCACTCAGCACTAATGGTTCCTAATTAAATGAGTTGATTGTCTTTCATCCTAGACAAGGAAGTTTAAAACTACACAATGCCTCAAAACTTTCATGACTTCTTTAATAAGATCCACTGTGAAAAGCACACTTTGTTTGAATTACCACATCTGAATCACATGGATTCTAAAGTGTTTTTATTTCTATGATGCTGCTTTTTAAGTATGAGAGGAAATAGAAAATTCATGGGCAGCAAAAGAAGGAGAAAAGTAGCTGGAAAGTTTTACCTGGCAACGAAAATTCTAATTAGAAAGTGTCGTGTGTGTGTGTGTGTGTGTGTGTGTGTGTGTGTGTGTGTGTGTGTGTGTGTGTGTGTGTTTAAATAGACATGTACTAAGAGCCAACATCCGGCAACTATAAGCATTAAGAAGAAAAATCACATGAACTTAATTAAGGCTTGCCTAGGCATCAGGAAATTGCAACAAGAAGGACTCCACAGAGGGACTGAGTCTTGAGGGAGGGGAACTGTACTAAAGCTAGCATAGCCATCAGGAAATGGCAGTATGAAGGACTTCCTAGAGGAACTGAGTCTTGAGAGAAAGGGACTGCACTAAAGCTAACCTAGGTATCTGAGAGAGAACAGCTATTAACCCCATGAGGTTCAGAGTGAAGGGTGCTGCTACTGGAGACAGTCAAAGGGAAGAACAGGGTTTTAGGAACAGAGGGAAGCTCATTGAGCCTGGAATACTGAGTATGGAGGTGAACAAGGTGGCAAATGGGATGGATATAGAGGACAGGATTCTCAGAATATTGAAGTACTATTTTCCGTCTGTCCAACTGGCTGAAAGGTTGGGTGATGGAGAAATATTTGCTCACATTCCTTCTTACAGGAATAATATCAAATTGGAAATAAACAGTAAAATGACACACATATATTTGACTTTGGCATTCTAGTTTTACCCCGATTGCGATCACACCCATATTGAGTGACAGATGTACAGCTTTACTCATTGCAGCAAATGTCAGAGACAATCAAATGGCCATTAGAAGCACACTGGCTACAGATTTTGTTGGCTCAATATGCAGGACAACTTGTACATTAAAAAAAGGAACTTCCTTGTATAAAAGGTCACCAAGATACAGTGTACATGCAAAGCAAGTGTGCGCATGTGCCTTCCTTGTGCAGGATGGGAAAACAAGGAAGCTTTTCTAAATGTATAAAATATTTCTGTACTAACACACACACATCATCGTCACGTGGGAGGGAACTGCATAGTTGGGAATTTAAGATTAAAGTGATCTTCGAGATCTTTGCCCAAAGCATCTCGTAGAGTGATAGAAGTAGGTTCTAAATTGTAGCAGATTAAATCCTGAGTTGGCTAAAGCATGAAGTACGTGAGCTGAATTCTAGAAGTCTGTTTCTGGATGGGGAGGATGTAAAAAAGGACTTGGAACTGGGGTGAAGGAGCAAGGTCAGACCAAAAGCCTCTTTAGTTTTGAGAAATAGATTTGAACTACATACATCCAGAGATGACCGACATTTTACAAAAGATAAGCAGGTGTTGCTGAAGTAAGGCAAGTGGAAATAAGTATATTATTAAGTTCTAAACAAAGTTCAAAAGTATAATCCCAGGCATTATAGATTTTTCTGTTCTTTTTTTTCTGTATGTTTACCATTGTATTTATAATACTCATTTGCTTACTTACTCTCTGATATCAGGGTATGTGAATTCATGCTTTGAGTTATGCCATCATTAATTACGAGCTACCCACCTGGCACATCTGCAAAGATATCTTATGGAATAGAGTGTATTCAGGATGCATGTACATACATATCAAAGCACAAGTAAGGCGAAATGCACAAACTCTACATAGAGTGTATATGTATCAGTCTCAATAAGCCCACTTCTCACACCACCCCTCAGATGGCTGAGAAGTGTTGTTTTATGTCCTTCTACCTCTGTGGCCTCTAATGTGTACCCGGTCTCGATCCTGGATGCAGGTGGATCCTTTACCAAGCATACACACTTAGTACAAGAGTCAGGACAAAGCCCCATTCACTTCCCTCTAAATTATTAGTGTTTTCTATACCCTAGCCTGTCAGTCCCCCATCTGACCTTCTCTAAGTGCAGCAATATGCCTCATGCTCCCCCTAGTGCCAGGCTCCAAGAATGCCTTGAAATGACTTAAAACATATGTTGAGATTTATAGCACAAGTATGAAAATTATAGGAACAAGTACATTCATGTACCTCAGGCCCCACCTGATGCATAGGCTTCTGTAGCCACCTTTGATTATAAAAAAGCATGCTTGAGCCATGTCTAAGAATTTACAGTGAAAGGGATCACTGTCAGTTCCAATTTAACAAAACGGTCACCTGTTTTCTCTTGCGTTGGGAAGAGGAAAATGTTAAAAGCATAAAGACTCCAGGATAGTCAAGTACATCCAGAGATGGCAGACATTTTACAAAAGATAAGCAGATATTGCTGAAGTAAGGCAAGGGGAAATATGTATATTATTAAGTTCTAAATAAAGTTCAAAAGTATACACCTAGACATTATAGTTTTTCCTATTATTTTCTTTTTTCTTATGTTTACCATTGTATGGTTATAGAATAAGATAGTTACCAGATAGGGTCACTGGTGGCTCCACGCTGAGGCAGAAAATCACCGCCACACTGAGGAACAATCATGAAGTGAAAAATACCTCTGAGAAGGCCAGATGGCAGGGATCAAATAACCATATTAGAGCCTGGCCCTGGAAGATGCTTCTCTGTTCAGAATAACTCCAGATTAGTGAAGCAGACACAGTAGTCCTGTTAAGCACTGATAGAACTACAGAATTTCTGCCATAAAAATAAAATACTTTCATATCCACAAAGAAAAACACATAAAAACTTCAATGAATAATAAAATGAGTAAAAAAAAAATATATGGGTTCAGTATCAGTTTTGTAAAATTCAGGACATTGTTTTCATTAGTATAATTAGTGTTATCCATACATGCATGGGCATGAGACCATCCACTGGAGTGGGGAAAACCAATCTTTGGGAACACACCAAGAAAAAATGTTAGCAAATAGCTCCTTTATTTGGGAGGGGGTATATTTGAGGGATATTGAAAAAATTGGAGGGGAGGAAGGGGTAGACAATTCTTAGCCCTATATACATGTATAAAATTATCAAGAATTTTTGGTGTGTGTGTGTGTGTGTGTGTGTGTGTGTGTGTGTGTGTGTGTGTGTGTGTGTGTGTGTGTATTTTTAAAACATTGTTAAATTCAAGCCAAAGCTATAGAGACATTTTATGTCACTTTAGGAAAAAATCATGATATTTAACAATGTAAGCACTATCATGATAAACAGGTGTTCCTACATTGTGAATGCATTAGAAATTGGTACCTTTATGTGGAGTGACCTTTCCTCAGGCAGTTTCACTCCCCACCCCAAAGTTTAGGATTCTCACATTTATAACATCTGTCGGGTTCACATCTCTGTCTACATTTTAAATGCAAATAAATAGCCTTAATCTTCGTTTGACTATCTGCAGGCTCTATGTAGACAAAATGTTCAACCTAGAACTCACCTCCCACCTCATGGTTTCCATAGGGTCACTTCCTGCCTGATATACATGGTTATCTATGTGGCTGTGCTGACTGAAAATTCTCAGGGAATCTTGTGTTTTCCTTTAAATATTTCTCCCCACTCTCTGTGTTGCCACACCAGGAATCTCCTAACTGGAATCCTGATGCCCCTCTATGCTTGAATGGGTATACTTATCTCAGTCAGAGTCTTCTTTTTAAATTTAAGTCTAAGTGTACTGAGCTCCCTGATTAAAGTCCTAAACTGTTCTGAATTGAGAACAAAGAGAGGAATCCTAGAAGCAGCCCACAGACCCCACACAGCCTCCTAACAGCCTCTCTTGGTCCAGGACCCACTCACGGTCAGTCCCACATGACCAGCACTCTGGTGTCTTTCTCTTGATGTAAAGCTATTGTTTGCCTTCTGTCCCTGGAGCCTTTTCTGTCTCTTCTGATTGGAGTGATCTTTTACCTTCTTTTTTCTGTGAAGTTCTACTTGGGACATAATCTCAGTGCTCTGGAGGAGTCATTCTATCTTCTTGTCTCGGGTTTCTTTTGTAACTTCGTATGAAAGAGAGACTCGTGTCTTTCCCTTCACAGAACTCTCTGTAATTTTCAAGTCTGTCCTGATCCTTGTGACTACTTTAGATCAATCTTTTCCTGATAGTCTTATGTGATAATACTGATCTTCTGTTTCTCCATACAAGCTATTAGGTCTTGAAATAATGAGATGCAGGCACCATTTGTGTGTGTGTGAGTGCGTGTGTGTGTGTGTGTGTGTGTGTGTGTGTGTGTGTGTGTGAGAGAGAAATGTAAAGAGGAAAATACAAAAAATGTTAACAGTAATTATAAAACATATATATTTAAGTAATATATATTTTCCATATTCATATTGTTTCCATATTGTACATATTTTATGCAATAGTAAGCATTTATACATAAGACATATTCAAAGCGCTATATTATTAAAAAGTCTAATTGACTCAGTGGCAGAGGAAATCAAAATGGCAGCCCCATTACCAAATACGACCACACCACAAGAGAGGAAGAAAGAGATGAACAAATCCTATCAGAAAGGGTCTTTGGTAAAATTATAAAACAGCTAACTCTAAAAACAGTAACAAGAGAGTGACTTCTTTAAAACAGCTAAACTAGTATCCTTGGAGACATTTGTGTTTGTCGGAAAGAAAATTGCTATAAGAGAGAGAGACATTAAGGAAAAAGAAAGGTGGTTCAACAATCACAAGGAATTACTACTCCTGTGGATGCAGGAACCAGTAAATAGGTGGCTCACAATGTCAGGTAACTCCAATTCCAGGAGATAGAACAGCCTCTGGCTTCCAGAGAGAATTCAGACAGACAGACACAAGAGGAGGGCAGATTTTAAAATTAAGAGGTAAATCTGAGTACAAATCTGAGTACAGGAAGATTCATCTAATCAAAATGTATTGAGTAATTTTCAGGGTAAAATACCCACTGGCAAAGGTGGTGAGCATAAAGGTTATTAAGGCAGCCTCAAAATAGGAACACTGGCAGGGCCATGTGATGCATGCCTTTAATACCAACACTCAGGAGGCAAAGGTAAGCAGATCTCTGTGAGTTCAAGGCCAACCTGGTCTACAAAGAGAGTTCCAGGACAATCAGAGCTACACAGTGAAACCCTGTCTCAAAAGAGAGAGAGAGAGTGAGGGGGGGAGGGAGGGAGGGAGGGAGGGAGGGAGGGAGGGAGGGAGGAGGAGGAAAGAAAGAAACAAAGAAAGAGAAAGAGGAAAAAGAGTTGGAGTAAGAAAGTTAGATGGCATAAAAGGTGATAGTACTTGAAAGAGATTGGAGTAATCATTAATGACAAGAGGAGGAAAAAAACCATAAATAAAGACAACACATAACAGAAGAAGTAGGTGTTCAGACACTAAGGGCCTGCCAACAGCCCAGAAGCCTGGGCAGCATCAGGGGAGACTCAATACATAGTCTAGATCCACATACTAGACATACAGATAACTAAGGGTGTAAAGGAAAATCCACTACTTCCAAAAAGGATACAGTGTAAAGGAATGACTACCAGGCTGGATGTCACATGCAGACATAGTGAGAAACAGAGCTCAAGGTCAGCCATGGACTGCATATGAACTTCCACAGTTCAGCCTGAGTAGCATCACCCGCTCTGCGCACCCCCCACAATAACAAAGAAATCAAAGGGAAAGAATGGCCATAAATAGTGAAGTCGTATCTCAAATTATTGAAAGTTATGCTGAACCTAAAAGTTTGTGGTCAATCTATCAGTGTATATTATAGAACAAAATTAAGACTCTTTGAACAGTAATACCTAAGCTTTTATATGAAAAAATTTCAAGGATGTATTTCAATATGAATGCTTCAAAATGAACCAAGAAATCAAGGAAAGAATACCAACAAAAAGATCTCTGTTTATTCCCATTGATATTTTCTTTTATTTTGCTTTGTTTGTTTTTAACCATTACTTTTTGCATTTAGAAGCCATATGTTTTATGTTAAGTTAAATATGATCAAAGACTGTAATGGAAATGTAAGCATAGACAGCACAAATGTCAATATAAAGAAGAATTTACTGGTAGTGAGTAGAAATAGACTTCCCTTTCCCCAGATGCTCTCCCCTCATGGGAACACCAGAGTGCTTCTGATTGGGGTAAGCAAATATACCACATTTTAGGGGTATGTCAGCAGCAGACACTGCCACAATAAATATCCCTGCTTCTGGCTTGCCTTTTGTTTGAAAATATCAAAATGTTTAATTGAAAATATTAGGGTGAAGACTATTTATCTAAATGTCTCCCCTCACACACTCCTCTCTTCAGAGGTAAACATGCCTTGTCTGCACTGTCTGTCTCAGCCAGAGTGTGATGAGTACTCCATCTGTAGCCTCTGTTTCCTTGGCAACAGCTTAGTATTCATACATCAGTTATAGCAGCAAGAAGATGTCTGCAAAGGACAAAGAATGATCAACAGTGCTATTTGCAAAGAAACTGCAGAATGTTACAAAGATGTGTTATAGAGACAAAAAAAATCACTATATGATTCTCTGTGAGCTCACCTTGGTGTTAGATTGAGCTGTAAGCCAGAAATAAACTGCTAATTCCTGATTCACTGAGCAAGTCATAATAATGACCCAATACTTACAACCTGCAGTCCAATGTGGGCTACTCTGTTTGAATACGAAATTCTATACAGAGACCTCTTTTCTTTGGGGAGGGGGGTCTCGTGAGGTCAGAGGTCTTTTTCACTTGCTTTCTCTACCTCTATGGTAATTTTGGGAACAGTGCCCTTCTTTAAAGCTGAAGCTCAGCATTTGCATTTGCTAGGCTGCTAGGCTAGACTGGGATCTTCTTGTCTTTGCTACCCACCCTTTGGATTACAGGGGCTTGCCGCCATGCCTGTCTCTTTACATGGGTTTTCAGGATCTGAACTGAGTTCCTCATGCTCTTACTACAGGCCATTTGCCCACTAAGCTGTCTTCCCTGACCCAGCCCTTGCCTTTTTTCTGTTGTTAGGAACCACAGCCAGTGAAGCAGACATGGTTAGTCAGCATTATAGGCTAGCATTTCTTCTGAGGTTTTTAATAGGTTGGGGAAGACTCATATGAGAAACTTCACAGAAGGATTCAAATCATATTTTAAAAAACATCGCACAAAGCAATGCTATATACAGTCATAGAACATGATAGAACATGTTGACTAGACAGACCACCATGTACTGAATGACTCATCAGACTATAAAGGGTATGGGTGCCCGATGCCACAATATTCATTCAGCTTAATAGCAGCCTGTCCTATGGTAGAGACAGGGGACACTGAGCAAGGCAGAGGAGCTCTGGCCTCAGACTCAGTGAAGGAAAGAGATTGGGGATTGACTGGTGTAGTATGAGGTTTCTGGCCCGGACTTTCCGGCCTAACCTCAAGGCTTAGGCCCGCAAACCCACAGACACACAGAGACACACAGATACTTACAATTTGTTTTTGGCTGATCGGCCTAAGGCCCAGGCATGTAACTTACTAGCTCTCTACCCTTCATCTAACCCATGACTCATTCTGTTCAGCCATGGGGCTCAGTACCTTTTCTCACAGCAGCATGGTTGTCCTCTGCTTCTTCCTGCTTCTCTCTGGCATTCTGCTCTGTGCTTCCTGTTCTCAGAGTTTTCTTAGTCTGTTAGCTCCGCCCATACTTCCTGTCTGCCTTTGGCCAATCAGCACTTTTTATTAAACCAGTGGGTGGGACCATTATTTACCATGAAACAACACAATACCCCTACAGACTGGCCAAACTCAAACACATCTTCCCCTGTGTTCATAAAAACCATACCATGTCCATCCTTCCTCGTGTGTGTGTGTTGTTGCTGTTGTTCAAGTTTCCTTTATCTATTGAGAAATTTCATGGCTTAAAATATTCAAAACTTAGAGGTATTGTGTAAATGATAAATTAAAAGTGTATATAAAATCTACTTAGTAAAATGTTCTTCCAACCTAAAAAATAAAGGTCCTAACATTTTAAAATGTGACTATATGACATTGCAAGATTTCGTGGAATGCAATTATTATTTTGTCTTGGAGTTCTCAACAAGGATGTTGCAATTAATTATGCAAACTCTGCAGTCTAACTGTATATCATTATCTGAAATCTTTACTAGGATGTCTTTAGTCTCACACTGGATGCTGGAAGAATTCCAGAAACACCCAACGTTCCTCTTCTTCAGTAGTTCAAAGCTTAGCAAAGGTTAAAATCCTATTAGGAAAATAAGGCATAGACACAAAGTGGCTACAAGCCTAGTAACATAATCTGTTTTAAATATCAACAAGAGTTCTACAAGAGCATCAGGACACTGCACAATCAGTTGTCTGGAGAAGCATTCTGGAAAAAAAAAAAAAAAAAGTAAGAACTCAGCTCGTGGGACCACACAGTTCCCCAAGACAGATGGAAGCAATGGAAGGTATGCAAATTGGGAACAGGTATAAAAAATAACGAGCCAGTCAGCAGAGTGGAAACTCACTTCCAGAATATGGTGTGTGTGCTTCTTTTTAAATAGTGAGTCATATTTTACAGTCTAAATAGACTTAAGCAATTTTGTTGGTATCCCCTTGTCTCTGCTTCCTCTAGAAGCTCTAGAGACATAAAAATGAAATCAAACTCCCGACCACAGTTGAACCATAATGATTGCTACTGCTACTGCCCATGAAGGGCATAAAGTCACCTCACTCTTCGCTGGTTACATTATTGTGTTCTTTGTCTTCCAGCATCTGAAGGCCACTCACAGCCAGCTCCCTAGTGACAGTTCACAATGATTAATTTCAGAGATTTCTTTTTGTCTTTAATTTAATAGTGTGGGTTAAAAAGACAGTGGATTTGAAAATACAGAAAGCTGTTTCCTCATTATCTATGACAAAGGAAAAATAAAGCTTCTTAGAGCCTCAGCCCTTGGTGTTCTAGATTATAAAAGGTAAGAAGGACATCATGACCCCAAACTCTGGAGCATAAAAGTATAAAAACAAGGCCAACAGGGGACAAGTAACAGAGGAGATGTAATCTCAGCCTCTCCCCTTCCCGCCCTCATTCATCCACCTATTAGTTAAGTGGCCATGTTATTGCTAATAAAACAAAGATGACCTTGAGTTCTCTTGTGAATTTCTCCATTACTCACCTTTAAGAGGGAATGAAAAGAACACCACAAAATGGTCACAAACGTGTGTCATCCTAGCGGTCCCCAGTCATCTCCAGAAACAGCCTGAATGACTCACCAGGGCCAGTTTTCAACCTCCATTCCTGTAGTTGATTTTGGAACCATGTGTCCATGTACGATAGATACAACCTTCACTATTAACGCACCCTCTCACTGTTGTATCTGTCCTGAAATGCCTGCCCTTTCCAATCCCTATAGTTCTCATTTGGGCCATACAAAAGAAACAAGAGAGAAGTAGAGAGCTTTTTTAAAAAGTTAATAAAATAAAGTAAATGTCCAAGACTGCACCCCATGCCAGAACACTTAAATTCAACTCTGAGAATAGAGCCAGGCACTGTGAGACACTGCCCCCTGATGGCTATTTCAAGTTATAACCAGTGTTGACAATCCAGAGCAGTTAGTGGTGTCCCCTTGGCCTCAATGAGAATCCCTTGGGTTGGCTAAAGTGAATGAATTTAAAGTGCTCTTGTTTTGTGATTGGACAGGAAGTTGGCACAGAGTGTGGGAAAGAATGATCCTGAGAAGTTGCAGAGACTCATGACCATCCAGTCATCTCCCTGGAACATATATTTGGGACTGACTGCACCACTGGTGTTTCTGCAGCAGACACGATAGAGTTGCCCTTTCTTGCCAGTTTATCAACTCCAGCTGGTCACACTGTGAAATGGTAGACCCTTACTTCATTTACTGTTATGTAGTCTGCTGGCATCTCCATTGTTCTGGCTTCGGCTCCAGCTGGCTCCTGATCTGTTTAATTTTTTAAATTGTCCTGACTACTGTCCTACTTGGGTCCTACCAGGTAGATGCTCCAGAGTCTAAAACATCTAGACTCAGACTAACCAAATTTCCTAGAGTTACACTCAATCATAAAAATCTGGCCTGTTTCTCTCTTCTTTGGAGAAGCTAGCTGAGACTCAGGTGCCCTTGAATCTCTAGATATCTCACCTGAAGGATAAAATAAGCTGTAAACTTTACAAGGAGACGCACAGAGCCATGCTGCTACTATCCAAAGTCTTGACGTGCATAAGAAGACACAACTATGAGCAATTACTTTTATTTCTTAAATTGAGCTTTGCAACACTAACAAATGTGAGAACAGAGGAAACTTTTCCAGCCACCCAAGGTAGGGGATCATCTCTCTGCTGTCTTGAGACTACAAATAAGTGAATAAATATAGCCTGGTGTGTACTGAATAGCAGATTGCTGTATTGCTGAGATTTAAAAAAAAAAAAAAAAAAACTTCATTTCTATAGGCTACTTAAAAGAATATATAAATAAAAAGAATAAAAAATGTTCTTTGAAAGTAGAGGTCAAAACTCTCACTAATAAAATTAAAAAATAAAATCCAGGTTTCACTGCTTTATCCCCACGCTGATTTCAAGACAACTCCGGAGACACTCTCAAAAATAGTTCTAGGTACTCTTTCTTCTTTGGCTTTTAATATTCCTCTGTTCCCTACAAGAGGAAAAAGAGGGTTTGGAGGTGATGATGTGCTCGTTATTAGATTACTATTATTTCCTCATGTCATTATCCTTTATAAAAGGCCACTTAAGCCTCCTCAGAGTTTGAATTCAATTGAAGCCACATGTTCTTTTACCTAACTTAACAACCTATATTACATCACTTTTCATAAAGGTTTTATTTGTACAGTTGAAAAAGAACATGTCTGGTGGGATAGCTCCTTGGGTTAAAAAGTCTGCTACAAAAGCATGAGGACATGAGCACACATTCCCCAGAACTCAGAGAAAGCCAGATGCAAAGCTCACCTCTGTGATTTCAGCTCCCTGCTGTGAAGTGGGAGCTGGAAAGAGGATATTCTCTGAAGCTCACAGGTCACCTAGCCCCACATAAGCAGAGGGAAACAAGAGACAAGAGGTGTTGGAGTTAAGGACCAGCACCTTCCTTGTGCATACTGTGGCATACACCTCTCTCTCTCTCTCTCTCTCTCTCTCTCTCTCTCTCTCTCTCTCTCTCTCTCTCTCTCTCTCTCTCTCACACACACACACACACATACACACACACACACACACACACACACACACACACACACACACAGTGTGGCTTCTTCTGCCTGCTATGTCTTTCTAATGCCTGCCTTAAATACTTTCTTCACTCAGTAAGGCGTGGCACCACTACTGCCTGCCTGGGAGCCTGGAACTCCTGTAAACTAAAATGTCCTCAAACTCAGATTGGATTAAGGGTGTAGGTCACCACTCCTGGGATATTCCCTGTGCTGGGATTAAAGGTGTGAGTTACCACTGTCTGATCCCCCTAGACTAGACTGACTGTGGGTAGATCCCTCTGATATCGCTGAATATTTTTAAAATTCAGGAAAAATTATAAAGTGAATATTTTGGCAAGCTTCTATCAATTAGCAAAGTCCAAAATTAAAAGTACAAATAAATGATGTTATGATTGAAGGCTTATTGGACACAGGGGTGGACGCATCAATAATTTCACCAGAGTCATGGCATCCAAGTTGGCCCCTTGAGGAGGTAAATGTTCAGTTTTGGGGCATTGGGTCGATGTCCAAGGTAATACAGAGTGCAAAATGGCTTGAGCGTATAGGACCAGAGGACAGAGAGGAATATTAAAGCCATATGTGGCTAACATTGCTATGAACTTATGGGGACAAGATTTACTACAATGGAACACACAGATTAATATTCTTCCAAACACAGAAATAAGCCATAAACTATCACATGGTTCCAGAAAAAAAACATTAGAAGGTATTATGAGAAACAGTCAGACCATTTAGGTTATACAGAAACAAGGCAAAATAGCTGCTGATCTTTCAAAAACACCCACAGCACTACCTCTAAAATGACTAACAGAGAAGCCTGTATGCGTTCATCAATGGCCTCTAACAAAAGAGAAATTGCAGGCCTTAGAGAAGCTGGTACAGGAGCAGTTAAATGAATCAACCAGCATATAAAAGAATCAACCAGCCCTTGGAATTCTCCTGTATTTGTTATTAAAAAGGAATCAGGAAAGTAGAGAATGGTAACAGACCTAAGAACAATAAACAAGGTGATCCAGCCAATGGGCTCTCTACAGTCTGGGATTCCTTTGCCTTCTCTGTTACCTAAAGAATGGCCTATTATAGTTATTGATTTAAAAGACTGTTTCTTTATAATACCTTTACAAGAACAAGACAAATTAAAATTCACCTTTTTAGTGCCCACTTATAATAACTCTAAGCCTGTAAAGAGATACCAGTGGAGGGTCCTCCCTCAAAGAATGCTGAATAGCCCTACTCTGTGCCAGTATTTTGTACGAAAGCCAATAGAACAAATATGTAACAAATTCCCACAATCTATAATTTATCATTACATGGATGACATCTTGTTAGCTGATTCCAATATCGATATCTTAGAAAAAATTATATTTGAAAATATCCCCACAATGATAGGCAATACTATTTTGTGGTCCTGGGCATACCAAAATTCTCAATTATTTGCATAAAAGCATTTCTTAGATTTCTTATTTATGATAGGCTTATCAGTCTTTGTAAGTTAAGGGACACCTATCTGTCTCATGTGTTTACCTATTTATTTGACCATCTACACATCCATTCATCCATTCACATACCCACCCATCAATCTATTCATACATACATCCATATATCCATAAACCATTTATTACTCATCCATCTATCTATCTATCTATCTATCTATCTATCTATCTTTCTTTCTTTCTTTCTTCCTTCCTTTCTTTCTTTATATCATAAAGAGGTATGAACAACTTGACCACAGTTTCATCTGGTGACATAGTGTCTTTGACCACTGAACTCCCTGCCTTTCATAGTTAATGTGCTCTACATGTACAGTTCACCTATATAAGGCTTCACACAGCCTGCACATGCTTCATCTTTCTCCAGGATGCATCTCACAGACTAGAAGTCCAGGGTTTTGCATCTAGCTTGCACATGTGTATTATTGGCCTTGCCAGAAGTTTAGAGAATTCTTTAAACCAAGTTTCAATACTGAACAATCTTGAAAATTCTCATAAACATCCAAATTTTCTTCCACCTTATCTTGCAAAATGACCAACTGTCTCTAACCATAGCACTTCCATAGAGCCTGGGGCCCCTTTTAGCCACCAGGGTTCCACTGGGTTATTTTTAATGGTCACTTACTTCTGCTCAGTGCCCTGAGAGGGCTGTTTGCAGTTTCTGATTTGAGAATGCCCTTTCCCCATACTCAGGTCTTTATTGAGTACTCCACACTGGTGCAGGCTGCAGGGAAGAAATGACTAGGCAATGATGCTTCATTCACATCTGACAGAGAGCAGTATCTCTTTGTCTCTAGAATTCAGCCTGTGCATAAATAGATGGTTTACTTCTAGTGAGGAGTTAATAGGTGTGATTGACGAAGGTTTAAAGATTCTTTTAGCTGTCTCTACACAATATGGTTTCTAGATAAATAATCACAAACATGGACTTATTTCCCTTTTAGGAAAAGCGGAACATTTAGGAAAAGCAACAAGGGCTCAGCATGCCACAAACACCTTCCTATGGATTTTCCTACTTTGAAAAACAAGGCTCCCACATGAATTTATCCAAACTTCTTTATTAGGCAAGTGTATCTTTTCATCTTTAAAATACTCAGATCAACAAATATGTCTTTGTTGATAAAACTGCACTAAAGGCTTCCTTACGATATCATCACAAAGAGGGATTATGTGAATATTGCAAGGAAGTTCATTAAAATCTTGTCACTGCTGTCTCTCTCTCTGCCCCATCTTAAATAACCTAGTACTCTATGTAGGCTAGCAAGTTATCAATAAAAAGGAAACATGGCTGAGAACCTTAGATACAAATAAGTAAAAGTGTAAGGAGTCAGATTGCTGGGCATCCTGCAGTGGACCGACAACCATGACTGGTGTGCACCGGTATTAGGGGGAACTGTGTTATCGTTGTTTCCCACGGAATGTGTCCTAAGCCAGTGTTAAAAGGATCCTGGAGATTTCAGAAATGGAAAGAGGGCTCTGATGTAGTGGCAAGGTGATGGCACTTGTAGTCTTCAGTGGCAGATGAACACTGTGCCTCAACAATCAAGACATAGAGGTTAGTGGCCCACAAGGGATGGTTAGACATAAACCAGGTTTTAGGTACCAGATGAGGAACTTACAGGTTTCAGGTATTGGATGGAAAATAAAAGTGCAGTCAGGAAGCTGAGGCCAGTTCCTAATGTTGTGGGTTATAGGAATACAACGCATCTCAGAAACCTGTAGTTCAAGATACTCAAAGGAGCCAGGACTCTTCTTGGTCTCCAGGTAACCACAGATACAGATGAGTTCTTGCCAGCTCTTGGTAGCTGTATATATTATTTTATAATTGGTGTTTTTCAAGAGAATTATGAGATGGCTGAGTCTTATAAGTACTTTCTTATTTAGGGTTTCTACTGCTGCAATGAAACACCATGACCATAAAGAAAGTTGGGAAGGAAAGGGTTTATTTAGCTGATATTTCCATAGCACTGTTTATCATTTAAGGAAGTCATAGCAGGAACTCAAACAGGGTAGGAACCCTGGATGCTGGAGTTGATGCAGTGGGCATGAAAGAGTGCCTCCTCTTGGCTTGCTTCCCCTGGCCTTTTCAGCTTGATTTCTTACGGAATCCAAGACCACCAGCCCAGAGGATCCGCCACCATCAACAGATTGGGCCCTTCCACATGAATTACTAGTTAATAAAATGCTTTACTCAGGATAATTATTTTCTAGTTGCATCTGTTTGCCTGCAAATTTCATGACATCATTGTTTTTAACAGCTGAGTAATCCTATACTGTGTAAATGTACCACATTTATTTTAATCCATTTCTTGGTTGAGAAACATCTAGGTAGTTTCCAGTTTCTGGCTATTATAAACAAAGCTGCTATGAACATAGTTGAACTAGTGTCTTTGTGGTTTGATTAATTTGTGTTTAAAATAAAGCATCCTTCGGGTACATGCCAAGAGTACTATAGCTGAGTCTTGTGGTAGGCTGATTTCAAATTATCTGAGAAACTGCCATAGAGATTTCCAATATGGCTATATAAATTTACATGCCCACTAGCAACGGAGGAGCCTTCTCTTTGCTCCTCATCCCCTCCAGCATAGGCTGTCATCTGTGTTTTGATGTTAGCCATTCTGGCCAGGATAAAATAGAATCTTAGCGTTGTTTTGGTTTGCATTTCCCTGATAGCTGAGTATTTCTTTAAGTATGTCTCAGCTATTTAAGATTCTTCTGTTGAGAATTCTCTGTTTAGGCCTGTGACCCAGAAAGACAAACATAGTGTGTGCTCACTCATAAGTGGATGTTAGCTGTAAAGCAAAGGATAACTAGGCTACATCCATAGACCCTGAGAGACTAAATAACAAGGAGAGTGCAAGGAATGCCCAGATCTCCCTGTGAAGGAAACAGAAGAGATTTTATAAATGGACAGAAGATGAGGGACAGAAGCATGAGCCACCATGCTGGGGAGGGGAGGAGGGAGGAAATATGAAAGAGACCACTGGAAAGGGGTGCATTTCAGGGTCTCCCAGTAATCTACAAGGATGGCCTCAGGTGATGTGGGAATGCCTTTCTGAACGCTGTGAATCTCAATCTTTAAATAAAGGAGCTGCTTTGGGTCATGACAGGCACCATAGAAGAAGTAGGAGGAGAAATCAGAATAGGTAGGAAAGGAAGGGCGGAGTCAGGCAGATCGAGCTGAAGCCCAAAGGAGCAACATGTAAGGAGCACAGGTGAGCCATGGGCCACATGGCAGACAGATTAAAAGAAATGGGTTGAGTTAAGATGTAAGAGCTAATTAGCAAAGTGCCTGAGCCATAGGCCAAACAGCATGGACTTAATATAAGCGTCTGGGTCATTTTGGGGGCCTGAGCGGCGGCTGGGTAGCTAAGCAGTCTTGGGTGGCAGGTCTGTGGGTCTTGGACCTCTGGCCGCCTGGGATCGAGAAACCGCACTACTACACACAGGTAAGACTCCCTGCAATAGCAAATACCCAGCCTTACCTGTCAGTCTCCTGTGACCAATCAAGATTTCCAGTGGAGGGATAGGGGCATCAACACAGCCACATAACCTTTTCAATGAGTCTGTTCTGCCTATGGGATGTGCAGAGGTAAGGCTGGCCTAGAGACTGAAGTAGTGGCCAACCAATGACTGGTCTAGCCTAAAGCCCATGCCATGAAAGTAAGCCCACCCCCGACACTGCCTGGAGCACCAGGACCCAGAGACACAAGATAGACCTAAACATGACTGAAAAAAAAAAATGTCCATGTAATGATGCCTAACAATATTTTACCATACTCATAGATTGGTGCCTAGCCAAATTGTCACCAGAGAGGCTCCATCTAGCAACTGATGGAAACAGAGAGGGAGACCCTCAGCCAGGGCTTGGGAAATACTACTGAAAAGAGGGAGGAAGAATTGTAGCCACCAGAAGGGTCAAGGGTATCCCCCCCAAAAAACCCAGAGAATCAACTAACTTGGCCTCATAGGAGCTCAGTGAGCGAATCAATGACAAGGAAGCCTGTATGGAACTGGCATGGGCCTCTGCCTTTATGGGACAGCTGTGTAGCATGGTCTTCTTGTGGGGTTCCTAACAGTGGGAGCAGGATCTGTCTCTGACTCTTTTGCTACCTTTTGGAACCTCGTTCCTCATAATAGGTTGCCTGGCCCAGCCTTAATACAAAGGGAGTGCTTAGTCTTTACCGAAACTTGTTATGCCCCCCCCCCACTGTTTTTGATATCTCTGGGAGGCCTGCCCTTTTCTGAATAGAAATTGAGGAGGAGTGGACGGGGGGGAATGGGTGTCATGGTGGTGGGGAGAAGGGTCTGAAAGGAGAGGAGGGAGGGGAAACTGGAGTTAGGCTGTGTAATTAATTAATTAATCAATTAATTAAAAATATCTTACAGCTGGATCTTATGGAGACATTTTCTCAATGGAAGTTACTTCTTTTCAAGTAATTCTAGTTTGTGTGTAAAGTTTACATAAGCTTAGCCAGTATAGATACCAAAAATACTAGCAAAGAAACCTGAATGAATGTGTGACGTGTATATGTACACACACACACACACACACACACACACACACACACACACACACACACACACACACGTACAAACATATACTGATGTTTTGAAGAGGCACACTTCAAGATATTGACAGTGATTTAACACTTCGTTTTAAAACTTATTTTGACCTTCTTTGTGTGGTGTAGTGTGTTACTCCCAGCACTTGGGAAGCAGAGGCAAGAGAATCTCTGTGAGTTCAAAGCCAACCTGGTCTTCAAAGCAAGTACCACGACAACCAGGACTGTTACACAGAAAACTCTGTCTGGGAAAAAAAAAAAAAGAAGAAGACAGGAGCAGGTGGATCTGTCCTCTGATATCTCCGACTGTTTTTATTATATTTGAAAATATCCCCACATATCACAAAATCAAACAAAGTTCCTTTGTTCTTTTGTTTTCATCAAGCTGTTATTTAATGAATAGATGATAAATGTAAAATTCCAGGTCAGGCATCAGGTATAGGAAAGACATGTTAAAGACAGAAAGAGAAGAGTATGGTAAGAGAACCTCAGAAGCATAAACTGATATATAGAGACACTGGCCGGGCCTGTTGTGAAATCTTTTTATACACTGTGAATATGTTTCACTCTGATTGATTTAATTAAAAAAAAAAAAAAGCTGAATGGTCAATAGTTAGGCAAGATTTGGGGGAGCAGAAAGAACTGAGAAGACACCATGAGACACAGAGCAAGCAGGATGGGAAGTACATAGATAAGGCAAACAAGCCTTGGGCAGCACACAGATTAATAGAAATGGGTTAATTTAAGTTATAACAAGCCTAAGCTATCTGCCAAGTTTTCTTAATTAATGAGAAGTCTCTGCAGGGGTATTTGGGAGCTGGCAGGTGGGAAGAGAAAGACTAGCTTCATTGGTCTTTTCTTTTTCCTGTAGTTAAGGAATAATATTTTAAAGTTTAGCTTAACTTTATCATTCTTAATTTTCTGTTAAGTGATTATGGTTCCAACCCAAGACTGTACATACAAAGTGAGTGCTTTTCCAGTAAGCTACATTCCCAGCCTACCATCATTCTTGAGAGTAACTGGACTTAGGCAGCATAGTAACCTCAAATCAAACAAAACCTGTGCTGGTCAGTTTTTATTATCAACTTGAAACGAACTAGAGTCACTGAACAATCTAAAAGCCAGAACCTCAATGGCCTGTGCTCATGTCTGTGGGTCATTGTCCTGAATGATAATTGATAAAGGAAAGTCAGTCCCACTGTGGACAGCAGCATCTGTAGGAAGATGTTCCTGGGCTATGGGAGAAAGCTAGCAAAACAAGAACTTGTGGACAAGCTAGAGAGCATAATTCATCCATAGTTACTCGTTGTATTAGGTTTCTGGCCCATACTTACAGGCCTAACCTCCTGGCCCAGACTTTCTGGTCTAGTCTCATGGCCTGGACTTTCCAACCTGGCCTGGTGGCCCAGACTTTCAGACCCACAGTCCCATAGACCCACTGAAACCCACATACATTATATTAATTGTACGCTGATTGACATAGGGCCCAGGCATATAACTTGCTAGCTCTTGCTCTTAAACTAACCCATGACTCTTATACTGTTCAGCCATGTGGCTCAATACCTTTCTCAGAGCAGCATAGTTGTCCTTTGCATCTTCTGGCTTATTTGAGGCATTTCTATGGTCTTCTCTGCTCTGTTCTTCCTGTTCCCAGAGCTTTCTTAGTTTGGTAGCCCCTCCTTGTCCTGCCCCGCAGGACTTCTCCGGGGTCCCTGTCACATGTAGGGAGAGAATGATAGGGAAAAGACACAGAAGAAGGACCACAAGTCTATCTGATCAAGTGGTCTGTCTTTATTATTTCCAGGCTGCTTATATATGCCTTTACAGGTTCAGGGAGAAGGGAGAGCTAGTGAAGGGGAAAAGCTGTGAGCTAAGGTCAGTGTTAGGCCATTATGAGCAGTGGTCAGCGGGCAATCATGAGCCAAGGTCAGTGTGTTAGGCCATTATGAGTCAATGGTCAGTGGGTTCCCTTGTGGATTTTCCAAGGACTGTCTTAATCTAAAGAATGCTGTCCTATCTGAAGAATGACGAAGAGAATTCTTTATTTGACTCTTGGCTAGTGAACTGGCTCCTGACACCACCCATACTTTTTGTCTGCCTTTGGCCAATCAGCGTTTTTTTTAAAACTAGTAGGCAGGACAATTATTTACAATGTAACATCATAAATCCACTACAATTATTACCTCCTGCTCCTGCTTTATTTCTTGCCCTGACTTCTTTCAGTGAAGAATTGTGACTTGGAAGTGTAAGGCAAATGAACCCTTTCCTCTCCTGTTACATTTGTTCAGAATGTTGTGGCACAGCAATGGAACACAGCCCGTCTTCCTACCAGTAAACTGTGTCTATATCCAAGGGAAACTGGACTCCCTCCTGAGTAATCTATACCATTATTTCTGTTTCCTCATCTACTGAGACACAAATCCGTAAGACAAGTTCAGGCTATGTGAGTCCCCAGTGCTTCAAGACCTTTGTAATTTTCCCTCAGAGCAAACTAATTACAAATTTATGTATCTTTTAAATCCCTTCCCCAATATTAGTAGAGACAGAGTGATGATAAGGCTTATATTTTAGAAACTGAATCTGGGCAAATGTCATTCTTAATTCTATTCCTGATACTTCCCTTATTTTTCCCCTTTATATAAAGTCATAAATTATGAACACTGTACAGAATTCATATAAGAATCAAGAAACGAACTAGAATTTCTGCCAGATGTCTCTAATAACTACAAAGAACAAAAGTAACTTTGAGCAAAGCTAATGTCACATTTCACAATATGTCAAGTAAAGTTCTATTTTACATGTATTAATCCAGCTTCTCAAAATGATCAATGTGGGAGATAGATGTTTATCTGCATTTTATATATAAGAAGTAGTCACAGGCACTAGAAAACTCAAGGACTCTTAGCTGCCAAGGAACACAGGCAGGGAACACCCAATTAGTCAGGCTCTAGATACAAGGATTTAATTCCACCTACAAGCACTGCGTCGTGACTCATACAAGCACAATCCATTCTTCTCTATTCATTATGTCCTATGTCCAATTCATCACAATTAAAGATATGAGAAATGTACAGATTAAAAGAAATCTTGAAGAAACCAACCAAGTACATGAAGAACACAAAAGTCATTAAAAACATGTGTTGGCACATCCCCACTCTGTGCTTTTTCTTCAGTTACATTTTCCTATGAGTGGGACATATTTGAGAATTCTCATGTTAGAAGAAGGGAACCCACAAGTAAGAAGAATCATTGTTCTCAGTGGACTAGGGTCCTCAGAAACAGAACGGTACTGTGGATGTTGGGTGGCTAGCCACCACAAACCAAACTCTAGAGATGGACTCTGAATTGAAGACAGATAAAAATGGAGCCTTTACTGAATGTCGCATTTTAAATTAGATTAAAGTCACATGTCTCAAGTGGTGCCAAAGAATAAGATAACCATTTCTCATGATGATGTTAGAAAATCCTCAAAAACGCCTGTTTCTATCAACAATGCACTTATCCCTCAACACTCTTCTAAGCTACCTGAGAGCCTCCACTGTTCTTAAGGAAATGGAAACAGTTTCTGACTGGAGAGAGATCTTCAGAGATCCATTTAAAGTGCATTCCCCAGGAACTAATTAAGATATATACTTTTAAAATGTGTTTAAACATCAAATGCATTTAATTACTTCATTCAGTTAAATTTCACAGTCTGTTATGGTTGGTCTCTTTAAGTGATCCACTGTTTAAGACCCTTTACACATTTTTCAAATTGTCAATCCTGATGTTTATTTCTATTCATATATATCATGATAAGGAGCAAAAGTAATCAAAGATCCACTATAATTTCGTGGAAATTTAAGAGCAATCTAACTTAGATTATTCAGAGAATGGCTATATATGTCTACAACTCAGATTTGCATCTTTAACAGGCTTTAAGGGAAAGTTCTAAAGGGATGATTCCCATTTGGAACATATATTTTCCTCAACTGCTTTACATTAGAACAGGGGGACAATCTAGAATTGATCACATCTTCTAAGTCTATCCTTAGGGCAAAATAGCTTTAGTGGACCATGGGATACTTAGGAAGATGTTTCTGCCTCTTCATATGTTTAAGAATATTTGAACATTTACTTATGTGATATAAAAGGTACAGAGAGAGCACAGTGAGGGTCATAAGTGTTAATCCGGAGTTAGGGAAGTGGTAGTGAAGAAGGGGCAGTTGAGAAAGAAGTCAGTGAAAGGATTAACCAAAACTAAGGATATTTTTTTAAAGGCTCATGAGACCTACTGTCATGTAAGCTTAGTGTCTTAGTTAGGGTTTTTATTGCTGTGAAGAGACACCATGACCACAGCAACTTTTATAAAGGAAAACATTTAATTGGAGTGGCTCACATAGAGTTCAGAGGTTCAGTCCATTATGATCATGGTGGGACACTGTTCTGGAGAAGTACCTGAGAGTCCTTCAACTTGTAGACAATGGGAAGTTATCTAAGACACTGGACAGTATCTTGAGCATATATGAGACCTCAAAGCTTGCCAACAGTGATATACTTCCTCCAACAAGACCTCACCTACTTCAACAAGGCCACACATCCTAATAGTGACACTCCCTGTGAGATTGGGGGGCCAATTACATTCAAAATACCACACTTACTAAAAAACTTTTAACATAAAGAATTTGAATAAAAGTACCCTACATGAGTGTATAATGATGTTTCCAGAACCCACAAATGCTTAAATTAAAATCCCAGAGCCAGATGTGTGAGACCTCCCTTTGAGTTGTGGGTCAGGGAGAATCTCAGAGACCCTCATAACAATACAACCTATTGTCATTGTTCTTGGTTATCAGTCAGAACTAGACAGTAAGACCCTATTGCTGAGAACACAACATATTTTTGTATCAGGAAAAACAGAAATTAAGCTGGAACTGAGCGGGGAGTTTCTTTTCTCCTGGCTAGATTTTGTAGCACCAGAAGGTGCTATTCATGTTATTGGAGTTGAAAAGTCAGTAATTCTGTGTCTTATTAATGGTAGGTATACATGTTATGATACTGACCTGCCAGGCAAGATGTCTCACTGGTGCAATAGTGGCAGAATGGATGTGGGAGTAACTAACTTATGTCTGACTTTGAATAGCATTACACTGGAGGAAAATAATGCCTGGGTCTGTGAACCTGTTTAAAATCCCATATCTGAGGAATTCACAGGTCCTAAAAGTCAATCTATTACTAATGTTTTGCTAAAAGGACATGTCAAATTGAATTTGCGTGTGTGTGGTATGTGAATACCCGTAAGTAATGGTCTCAACCTCTGACAGAGAAGCTTCTTTTTTTTTACAGTAGTTATTGCAGAGACTCACAACTGTTCAAAGTCGTGAGAATAAATGACTACTGAGTGTCCAGGACTAAATGGAACATCTTTATCACCCTCTTCAATGCTCAGAGAACATGATGGAACAGGAAGAGGGAAGAATATAAGAGCCAGAGAATAGAAAGGAGTGCTGTGAAACAGTCTTATAGAAATGGCATGGCTGTATAACCATGTGATTGCCTGAACAAGTTCTACACCAGACTGGGCTATCAGAATTCCATCATGGCTGAGATGCGGACTCATGAGACCTCACCCTTCCCTGAACAGCTATTGGTCATTCATTGTTGGCAGAGGAGGGGTGTCATGTTTCTCAGTGGTGTAGCCACTGGTAAACTTCTTTCACTCAAGTAAACCATAACCACACGATTATGCACCCAACCCTGACCAGACACAGTATACACACACACTCTCTCTCTCTCTCTCACACACACACACACACACACATATAGGTGTTGGACGGGAGATTTCTGGGAAGGAAGAATGTTGTGAGCACACTCTGACACTCCTGAGACTACCACTAAAAGTGTACCTTGAATCAGAGGACAACGAGCTACTAGCTGACTAAAATTAGCCATAGAGGTTTTGGAGGTCTGAGGACATATAGAGAGACAAAGGAAGTAGCAGAGAGAGGGTCAGAAAGATTCTTGGCCCCTTTGAATTGAGGAAGGAGAGAGTAGGTCACTGGTTGCTTCTAAACCAATTCTCTGATCATTCAAGTTCTTACCCCAATATTTGACTCCCAAGATTTTTTTTAATAAAGAGTAATTAGATAAATGCTTCAGAGGAGTTTGGCAAGGGTGAAGGAGGGGAAAGAGGGGGTGATAGGGAGAAAGGACATGATCAAAAGCGCTATATATGTATTTATGAGATTGTGAAAGAAGAAATAGAAAATATGTTTTAAAAATGATATTGGTCATTCGGAAAGAAAGAAAACCCTATACACTGAAGAATCATTGACTTACTTTAATATTGACAAAAATGTTAAAAGATGAAAATGAATTCGGAGATGCTAGCTTTCACCAGTATAGGTAGACAGGCAAAATAATAAAATCACAAATGGCAATCTGCATCTCTTCTTTGCCTTTCGTGGGGAAAGGTTGTAGAAGGAGACTCTCATTGTTCCAGACATTATCGAAGCCAAATAAACAACACAGAGAAATAAACAAAGAAGCCATCATTTCATATTTTAAAAGAAAAATAATGACATGACTGTTTGGAATGCCTGCTTGTGGAGCTGATGACTCATCTCTCCATGGTCACTGCATTGTAAGCTCCCTGCTTATTTCATTTACTTAACCACTGAGTACATTTTTTCCCTTCTACGCTTTTGATTTTTGATACAGACTTCCAACCATCTATTTAAATGGCACAGAGTATAAGAGAAATGATATTTTGATATTTTATAGTAAAAATTTTTGTTACTCAAATGGTAGTACATTGACATGAATGGGAAGCTAGAAAATTTGTGAAGAGTCTTTCAAAGCTCCAGAAATATTTTTCCAAATTATTTGTGTTGTTTTGTTTATTCTTTCACATTTTCAAATATGTATACAATGCCCTTTGATCATGTCCACTCCCCACAACCTCATTCTAACTGCTGCCAGAAGCCTCCAAACCATCTCCTGCCATGCTCATATCCTCATTTTTTAAAAAAGAAATTTATTTACCATTATTGGTAAGTCCAGTAATGATAATCATAAGTACATGGATGTGAGGCTATCCCCTGGGACATGGACAATCCCTATTCTTAGCCACATCTCAAAAGGAAAGTGAATTTCCCTCCCTTAGCTATCAGCAAAATGTCTTTCTGCAGGGGATGTGGCCCCTGGAGCTACTCTTCCATCCATGAAATGAGTAGTTTCTTGCACAAGACCTACACAATTTTCAAGATGAATGCAACTAAATGGAAAAGTGAGCTAAACCTTGGAAAGATATCGCGTGACACATAATATGCAAGTGAACACTGAAGAGTGAAAGGTTACTTATTCATTCTCATCAGTCATTGTGGGAATGCAGGAAATGGGCCTGCAATGTGATGTGACTGATGTGCCACACTGAGCTGGCCCACCTTGGGACTTCTTGCTCTTTTAGGGGAGGGGATGGGTGGATTGGGAGGGAGCGAAGCTGGGGTGACTGGGAGGGACTGGAAGGAGGAACAAGAGGGGGAGCAGGAGGATACATGGATAAAAATGACATTTTTAATTAGATAGATAGATAGATAGATAGATAGATAGATAGATAGATAGATAGATAGATAGATAAATAGATAAATAGATAAATAGATAAATAGATAAATAGATAAATAAAAGACCAAAAAGCGTGAGTGACTAAAATAATGGGAAAAGAAGATGGTGGGTTGAGGAAAAGCAGAACCCCAGGGCCCCACAGACTTTGTTGGAGGGCATGTTAATTGGTTGGAAGGCTGTTTGGCAGTGCCTGCCAAACTGAACATATGCATGCCTTATGATCAACAGACGTGAACATATGTTAAGCACTAACAGTGCTGGAATGCTCATAGTAGCCTCACTGGCAACAGTTCCCTCAGGGAAAGCTAACCAAATGCCTATCCATAGCAGACAGAATAAACAAACCATGACATATTCACACAACAAGGAGAATTATTCTGTAACTGTGTACAAACGTGTGAAAGACACAACACAAAGTTAGGTGAACATCTCTCTCTCTTCACACACACACACACACACACACACACACACACACACACACACACAATCTATTCTTTATGATTCCAGTTCCTTAAAACATAAAAACCGACAAAAATGTTCCATGCTTCTTGTTAGACTCCCAGACATGAGAAGGCAGACTGGTGAAGACCTCTTTTGGTTTTAATATAGAGGCTGCCTACAAGAAGTATTCAAGCAGCGCCCTCATGGTGAAGGGGAGCTGAAAGAGGAGTATGACCACATGTACACCTCACCTATAGTTATGTTCTGAAACTACAATACTGCTTTCTCTGATAAGGAGTACTGTTGCTGAAGATCTAAGGGATTGCGTTTCTGTAGGTTTGAATATTCCAGAATATTCCTTGTGTTGAATATAATTCACCTTGTATCTCCATCCATCATTTCATCAAAATGTCTCCTCACTGTAGGTGAGAGGCAATAGCTCATCAAAGTGATGTAATTGTTCTCTGAGACTACTGCATTGCGCATTGCGCCATAGTGGTTCTAAAATAGCTTTAGCTGTTCTAAAGTGGTTATCAAAATAAAGGTCATCTATTATCTTGACTTAAAGTGAATTTTTTTTGGCACATTTGAGTAATATTTAGAATTCAGAGCCAATGGCCTTCAGTTCACAACTAAATATACTCGTTACCCGTGGCTGTCATAAAACATCTATGCAGATGTAGTGGCTGGGAACAATATAAATCAACTGTCTCAGAGGTCTATTGGCTGGAATCCCAGGGAAATCACTGAACTAATGCCAGGTGCTTTGGCAGGCTGTGTGGTATACTAGAGGTGTGAGGTTACCTGTGGTTTTCAGTTTGTAGTTACATTTTACAGGGTGAGATGTTATTTCTTCTCTGGCTGACAATGAGCACAGCTCCCAGAATCTCCAGTTCCCCTTCTCACACTGTCAACACCAGCAATGTGATCAGTCTCTCTCAGGGTGTCTCATCTTTCTGACCCACTCATCTTAGTCTTCAATAGCTTGTGTGATTGGGTTGAGTCTGCCTGGATTAATCAGGATCACGCCTTCAGTCAAGCTCTCTACATCTAATCATCAACTTCTTCATGCCTTATTAGAAAAGCTCTGCATAAATTCAGAAGCCAGCACAAACTCTCTTTTCAAACGACACTGCTATGTCTGCTTTTCATCTCTTTGAACACAATTGTTTTATTATTTTCTAGTTACTCTGAGTTACATTATGTGAATATACGTGTGTGTGTGTATGTGTGTGTGTGTGTGTGTGTGTGTGTGTGTGTGTGTGTACACCTTTCTAATATTCACCCTTACTACCTCCACATCCTTTCTTTCCACATCTTACTGGTCTCTTCTCCTCTAAATATCATGAATATTTATTCATTTAACTCCGAAGTCCACATATTAAAGTAAATGCACACTGTTTTGTTTTTCTCTCCCCATTACACTCTCTTATTCTTCCTTCAAATGACTTCCTCATAGTTCCCTATCTGTGTGCCCAGAGGGAGGAAAAATATGAGCTCATTATTTACCTTTCTAAGTCTGGCTTATTTCACTTAATGTGGTAATTGTCTCATTCCATCCATTTTCCAACAAATGCCATGTTTTTCTTTTATCTTTATGCCTCAGTAAAACTCCATTGTGAATGTGCATGTGCACCACAATTTCTGTATCAACCATTTGTAGCTGGACACCTACACTGCTTTCGTTTTCTAATTAGAACAGAAAAATAGCACATGGGCATGGATCTCCGTGCTGTGCTTACAGAGTCCTTCCATATTTACCCAGGAATAATACAGCCAGCGTACATCATAATTCCATTCTCATGAATGTCCACACTGACTTTCCTGGCAATGGCTGCAGTTTACATTCTCACCATCAGTGAAAAGGGCCCGTCCTCCCCACACCCCCTGCAGCATTTTTTATTTGTTTTCTTTCTTTTTTCATTTATTTATTTATTTATGCTGAAGAATACCATAACACTCGGGTAATGGCCTTATTTTGTCAGTTACCACAACCTCCCACAATACAGCATGAAAAAATCATTAAGTACAAGCTCAAGTAAGGGAGCGGCTAAGTAAGTTATAAAACTTTGGCAAATCAGTACAGTCCTTGCTAATAAGATAAAATATTATTTTTACTTGAGTTATATGTTACTTTGGCCCTAATTTTCACTCCAAAATTATCACTTAAGTACCAAATCAAACACTGTTTTTCTCTAATTTTATGCAAATTAATGTCATTTGAAATTATATGATTTCTCCTTTAAAAGTGAGTCCCTCATACAAGCCTTTCTAGGTTCGTGGCAGTGAACGACTGTGTGGACACAGGGCTGCTGGGCTCTATTCTGGTTGGTCCACAGAAAGGTACTATTCCAATATCTGAAAGGCTTTGAAAGTCTACATTAAGGAGAGTTGAGAGCAAAATGATGTTTGATAAGTACTTAAGGCAAACAAATAATTGTCAACTGTTCTCATGAACACAAGATTCTCCTAGTCAGTCATCTCCAGCCCTTCTAACCTCACAAGAATCCTTTGATTTAGAAGCTCCAGATCTCTTGCTTTTTTTATTAAATATCATAGCCTTACTCCATTTCATTAAAAAAAAACACACACACACAATAAAATCTACCTATGATAGCCATTCTCACTGGCAAGAATTAAATTCTCAGTGTCATTTAAATTTACATTTCCATAATGTCTATTCTGCTACTCCTATATATCTTTTCATAGAAGTAAATTTCAAAATATTTGAGCTAATGTTTGCTAGCTCTCATGAATTTTATGGGACTTAGATAGGTCCTGCTCTATTCTTCAGTTTTGTTCCTACCTATAACCAATGGAATCTACATGGAAAGATGAGGGGAGTTTGATAGTGCCGTAGAGAGGCACTAGTATAGTTCTTACCTCCAAGATGACAGGACCTGGAAACATTGAGGGATGGTAAGTTAGATGAAGATATAGGAGGTGGAGCCCATGAGAGAATATAAGGCCACCAGAAGACATGCTCTTTAGCGCTCTCTCTCTCTCTCTCTCTCTCTCTCTCTCTCTCTCTCTCTCTCTCTCTCTCTCTCTCTCTCTCTCTCTCTCTCCATGCCAGGATGCAAAGTGGAAGAATGCTCATTTGCACTTACCATTTACAAGAGAAGATGCAGCTGTGGCATTGTGCCTTGGGGGGCTTGTATTTTGCAGAAAAAGTTTGGAAACTTACAGGTTATTGACTTCTTTAGTTATATTTCAGTGTGCATGGAAAAAAATGTTTTCTATGCCATGTGGAGAAAGACACCTTTTGCTTCAGTGGAATACAGTGCTTTTTTATCAGAAGAAAACAGCAGCTGAATCTGCCTGTTTTCCACAGGGGCAGTGAGTCCTTTCGCAGCTTATGAGAAAACCCATCATCTTAACCTTGGACATATGAAGTCTCTATGATCATAATAAAGAGAGTAGGGAATTCAAAAACAGACCCAATTTGGACTTCAAAGTAGCTTAAGTATTGTCTTTGTTCCTAACTGTGACCTTTTATGTTACTTTGATGTAACAAACTTGATTGCTTCATGTGGACAAGTGTAATAATACATTTCTAGCCTGGACTTGCCCTAAGATCTCAGACCAGCAGCCCCAAATAATCACACAAAGTCTTGTATTAATTTTATCCTGATTGGCCAAGGGCCCAGGATAAAACTAATACAACTTGCTAACTCTTAATTCTTAAACTAACCCATGACTCTCATCTTGTTTAGCCATGCATCTTGGAACCTTTTCTCAGAGCAGTATTTTAACTTCTTTCTTCTCCACCTGTTGGTGTCTCATTGTGGTATCTGCTGTTGTCTCTCTGGCTTCTCTGCTCTACTCTTTCTGTTCCCAGAGTTTTCTTAGTCTGGTATCCTGGCCCACACTTCCTGTCTACCTTCAGCCAATCAGCATTTTTATTAAATCAGTAGGAGGGAAAATTATTTACAAACGTAACATAATCCCACTGCAGACAAGAAGGACATGTGTGTCACTAAGTTCTTAGACTTCTTTCAGTGATAATCACAAAGACATTTTTCAATGAAAACAGCATCCGTTAGAGTAACTCTGAAGAGCTTCCCTTGCAGCAACCCTGAACAGCATCTCTTACAGCATTGTGCTAAAGGTTTAAGTGGTTTTTTGTTGTTGTTATTCAAGGGTTGTTGGTCTGTCCTTTCTTTGATTTGTCACAAAGACAGAAACAAGTCACTTACTGAGATCTACTAAAGTTTTAAATGGTGAAAAATATTACAATATTTCTTTATGAGTAGATCAGAGCAAGCAACTCCTCAATATCATATGAAAAAGAAAAGATAAAAACGACAACAAAAAAAAAAAACCACAGAGGCAATTAGAGTAGTGCTGCCGCAAGCCAAGGAATGCATGAAGTCAAGAGGGGCTAGAAAAAAAAAAAGAAGACCTTCCTCCTAGAACCTTCATAAGAATCATGTGCAAATCTTAAATTTTTATCTTCTACACTGTGAATGAATAAGTAGCAAATATTTCACGACATCTATCATAGGATAGTTTTTTTCTTTTTATAACAGCCCAATAACCTTGTATAGGCTGTCTAGAACATGTAAAGGCTTTGGTTTAGTTGGGGAAAAGTAGGCGCTTATGAAGGGTCACTGTAGAGAAGTAATATAATCCTTAATTTTTAAAATAGTTTACAAAGTTGAAAA
Source organism: Phyllotis vaccarum (assembly GCA_033318265.1). NCBI lineage: Eukaryota > Metazoa > Chordata > Mammalia > Rodentia > Cricetidae > Phyllotis > Phyllotis vaccarum. Next base: position 124,696,685 of record JARWLC010000004.1, on the reverse strand, counting down.
TAAGTTATAAAACCTGGGTTAATTTCTGGCTTCCCTCGCATCAGAGTTGATGGCTTCTAATTCACAATATAACTTAACTCCCAGTTGATGGTTGCAAGTATGCATAATTTCCCAGAACAAGCGATTGTGTTCTTTTAACCATCCTTCCTAAATCCCTTTTGAAAATCTTTATTTTTCAGTGCTAGGCATGGTGACTCTTGCTCTTAATCTTAGCATTCAGGAAGCTGAAGCTAGAGGATGGCCATGACTTTGAGGTCAGATTAGGCTGAATAGCAAGACATTGTTTCTAAAACATCAATAAATAAATAAAATTTTTCCTAATCTCTAATCTGTTTTCTTCCTTTCCTAGTGTCACACCATGATTAGGTTCAGTGTTTGCTGGAAGTAGACACCCACTTTCTAACAGAGTCAATGCCAAGGGTAAAACACTGCCTCACTAAAGCCATCTTGCATCTGGAGATATCTCCTGGGGAAGACGGGCAAAAATGAACAGTGGCCCCAGGGATCTTAGCCTCATTATATTTTTATTAACACAGCAACTCTTTTAACTAAGCAATATCCCAAATTGGACAATTACCTCCCACATTGCTTTCCCCTTGACTTCTGAAGTAAGCACTAGGCTTTCTCAACCGGCGGGCTGTGCTTGACTCACAGCATGTTAGCCAGCTGCTTTCCCAGCTACCCAGATGTTGCCCGAATCTTTCCTAAATATAGCTCTTCAAGTACATTCAGAATCCTTCAAGAAAAACTAAATAACATAAGTAAGTATATTTTCATGATGAAAATCAGTAGTGACTAGCAAAGAGTCCTTCTGAAGATAAAAAAGAATTATAAATAAGCCAAATAAGCAAAATTTTACTCTGAATGCTTGATTTCAAACTAGTGACCTGGCCACAGTAAAAAGATTATCAGGTACCTGACCCAAGATTATTAAGTACAGAGTTCTTTTTCGGGAATATGATACCACTAAGTAGAGGTGATTTAACCATAAAATGACTGAGTATGAAATGAGGTATGTTGTGGAAAAGAAATCTGCTTGTGTTTTGCATTTAAATAGTATTTAAGTAAAAACTGAGAAAAAGCAGAAATATTCTGAAGTAAAAACAGACTGGGATTCCCATTTCCCATCCACATCATAAATGAGTTCATTTCACAGCAATGATGCCTTGCGTTATGGGTGTGTTCAGATGGAATCTGTGGCCTGAACTCAAGGCACTGAGAATACACTCACACCACAGAAAAGGGGGGGCAGAGGGAGGGAAAGAGAGAGAGAACAATGTTTGTTTGATGGTGCTTTGAAAATAAATAACATTCATTACAAGTTAACAAAATATAATGCTTTGACACCAAAAATAATGCTTAAGAATCTAGAAATCCTCTGGCATATTGCATAAAATCCCTGAAAGGATTATCTACTGAGCCCCATGCCTCTGCTCTAAATTCAGAGGGCTTTACACACATGCCTCCTCCCCAAGCATGGAACTCTGCTCCTGCAGATGTCACCAACATGCAGTAGCTTGCCCTTCTTTGCCTTTCACTTGGAGGCATTTGCTGTCACAGCCTTCACCCTGATTCTTAAGAACAGAGCATGAAGTGGGAGGGATTCACAGATGACTTGGTGAGAGACCAGAGAAGAAGCAGGACCATGACCCCACAGCACAAATGAAAACATCCGGGGAACTGAGCTGAAGAACAAACATTTGAACTAATGACTTCAGTAGAGTGGGGAAGAGGTAGGATTTACAGACGTGACTGTACCCTGCGGGAGATGAGCGCACACACAGCAGAAGCAGCCAGCTTTTGTTCTGCCCACATCATGGTCTGTGGTGAATCCATGGTCTGGGATTTCCATTTCCCATCCACATCACAAATGAGTTCATTCTACAGCAATGATTTCTTGCACAGCCCTTTGAAATGGTGAAGCTCTTTATCATGACCAACCCTTAGCTGCCAAACTGCCTTTTCTGGCTCAGTCTCTGACTCCAAGGCTTATCCTACATTTATAAATTAAAAAAGCAAAATGGACAGGTATTTTCACTACACCAAATAAGTATTTGTTGTGTTTGGTTTGTTGTTGTTGTTTGCCCATTACCTCAGAAAAATCAGAAATAAAATGTTCATAATAAATTCTGAAGATGATAATTCTAAGGGGAATTTAAAAAGCAGAAAGAAAACAGAATTCCCCATTAAGAGCTAGGAAGAGAACACGAGAACAATGATGAGAAGAAAGCTGAGGAGGGAGGGAAGGGGGTCTCATGTTGAGATCAAATGCCTCCAATCAGTGAGGCAATCCAATCTTATCCTTCCTGGATAAGAGCACAGTGCTTAGCAATCTTGGGTCAGATGGACCTGCTAGAGAGAGGGTTGTAGAGAAAACGTGAATTAAATAGAAAACAACTAGGTAAGTTTGGCAACCGTTTTTTTCAAATTCTTAGGCTTCCTTCTAGCATTTCCTGTCAGCTGTCTGGCTATGGATCAGGGAAAAGAAAAACCTCCTCATACCATTCCTGTGGGGACTAGAATTGTAAGTATGAGAAAAAAAAAAAAAAACATATTCCATGGGCCAAAGAAGGAAATGGTGAAATTCCTGAATGACTAGTGGTGAGATCAAGAACAGGGTGACAAGTCTGTTTTCTTCCACTTCTCTGTGGAAGTGCACAGATGCCTTTCTCCACCCTGAGTTCCAAGTGATAAATTGGTAAGAACTGGCTTAGACTGTGGCAAATCCCTAAGTAGCCATACAAAATCACTAATTCATGAAGTGTGGTGTGGGAGCTAAGGACTCCGTGCTGTGACTGGCCAGTCTACACTTAATGCAATCTTGTCTCTGCCTGTGTCAACTCTGGCCAGAGGTTTAAACACTCAATTTCCTAAGATAGGATAAAATGGGCTGGGGATACAGTTTGGTTGGTGGAATACATACCAAGTACTTGTGAAGCTCTAGGTTCAGTCCCCAGTACTGGGGGCGGGGGGAGGGGGGGGGCGGGGAGGTGTTCTGATGCACAGCACTTGGGTGGTGGTGTAAAATGATCAGAATTTCAAGGTCACCCTTACATCCTTATCTACATAGTAAGTTCAAAGCTCTTGAGACCTTGTCTCAAAAGGAAAAGACAATTACTTACAGCTCTTTCCTGATAAACTTGTGTGAATTGCTTTAATCTGTTCACAGTATTTGTCATATAACAACCACAAAATATGTTAACCATTACACTATCAGTCATCAGATCATATATATCAATTTATTTTTATATCATTTGTTATAAATATGTAGCAAACTTATATGTTATATATTTTGTGCCCTTTATCATGTAAAAAGTTTCAATTTTATATAAACAGCTTATGGAAAATAGAAAAGTTGGCTGGGAAAAAAGATGAAATAGTTGAGAAATGGTAATAAACAGAGAAATGAGCAAAATTAAGTGAAGTTTTAATTTTCTTTTTTTTTTCTGTTTTTCAAGGCAGGATTTCTCTATGTAACAGCCCTAGCCGCCCTGGAACTACTAGTTGATCTCAGGGAGATCCACCCGCCTCGGCCTCAGGATTGAAGGAGTATGTCACCACCACACAGTGAAGCTCTATTGCTCCATTGAAAAAGTAGTAAACAGAAGACAAAAGGAGAGGCTGAAAGAAATGCTCAATGGATGAGAGCAATAGCTGCTCTTCCAGAGGACCTATGTTTAATTCCCAGCAATCACATGGTGACCCACAATTGTCTGTAACTCTACAGTCATTGGGCATACAAGTGACATATATGGTACACAGATACATGTTAAAATGATTACGTGTGTGTGTGTGTGTGTGTGTGTGTGTGTGTGTGTGTGTGTGTTGTATACTAGTATAGCCTGGTGGTGGTGGCACACACCTTTAATCCCAGCACTCAGGAGATAGAAGCAGACAGATTTCTGTGAGTTTGAGGCCAACCTGCCTGGTCTACAGAATGAGTTCCAGGACAGCTAGGGCTCTTAGACAAAGAAACCCTGTCTCAAAAACTCTAAATAAATAAATAAAAAAATTTTAAAAGAGTTAATGTTTAAAAAGGAAAAGTCAACAGGACAAACATTTTTGTCTGTTATTCAATAGGAAACCTGATGAATGAATGAATGAATGAATGAATGAATGAATGAGTTAAATACTGACTGAAACTCTACCCAATTTGAAGAATATGACATCTCCACATTTTATTTTCATATACTGAAAAGACTTTGAATTGACCCCAAGAGAGGTGTGACACAAAAATTCACCTAGAAAATGACCCTCGACTCTGGAATTGTATAAGCTCTTGCTCCCTGTCCCCATACTTGATACAACTCTACCATGCCTCTTTAATTTCAAAATCTGTGTAACTAATCTCCATTCTCTTACGGAATTGACTTTAATTTAAAAACAACAGTATTTTCCACCCACCCTAATCAGAATCAATATACCTTCTGGAGCCTGGCAAAGAAGCAGGCCTGTGTGAAGGCACTGATTAATAATAACTCTGCCATTCAATTTTCTTGGCAGGCGAGGTGTTGTCCAAAGGGTCTGAGACTTGTCTCAGTGTGAATGTTCAGTGCTCATGATTTGGAACATCAGTAAGCAAAGGCTCTTTGTACCCATCCTTATTCCTTCTGGCTGATGTTCCTTTAAATATTTCCACCGGCTTCTGTTTCATTGTTTTCTTCCAGACTCCTGTCTGGGCCTGGAAAGCTTCTCAGTCTAGGCTCTGCTCAGCTAAGGAAGGATGTCTCCTCCTTCATTTTGCCTGCTATTAAACAGGTTTTTTTTTTTTAAACATTACCCAAAGTAAGTTGGCCTTCTCAGACAAATTACTATTTCTTTAAAAAATAAAAGGGGGGGAGTGATTCATGATCTTGACCCTTGAAATTGGAAAGTAATGTCTCACTAAGCAAAAGGGGGTCACAGAAGCCTGGAGAAGCTGCTCATACCTGTCAACTTTCCAGAACTTGGTGGAAATTATTGTGAAGGAGTAAAACAGAATTTGGCCAGGACATATGGAAATAGCAGTAAAAAATCTATTCTGTGTATGAAGAACTAGGAAAAGCTATTATTAACAGCCCAGCTACAAGTAGCCTTCAGTTGCTGGTTCGTTTATTCATCCAGGGTAAAACAGTCTCTTTGGGAAAAGTTTATTTCCAAAACATCACTCCTAATCACACTCTGACCTCTTATTTATGTGAATGAACTTACTAACCCTAGGGCTGAGTGACAAAAATGGGCAAATAAGCAGATTGAACTAAATCAGAATGGTGGAATGTGATCAGATTGTGTAACTAATTTGAATGTCCAAGTTCTCAAAGATCAATTCAAGAGGGGTTAAGAAGAAACAAAAATCTGAGTTCAGTTACTCCCATTGTGTTTTTGGATTGTTTGGTGGGTTGTTGGATAAACCACTTTTTAGCTAAAACAAATCTTTAACTTCGATGAGCATATGTTTTAGAAAACAAGCAAGAAATATATCAATAAAATATATAAAGTATAATCAGGACAGTTCACAAGCTCAGAGGCGGCTTAAAGAAAACAGGGGTCTTCCCTCAGAGGTAGCGAACTCAAGTAACGAAATTTATCAAAGTAGGTACTGAGGGACATTCTAGGATGAAAGTAAATGTTATGCATGGAGACATAAACATTATGAACCAGTGTCCAGGTGGTGAAGTGGGAGCTTGGGGGAGGAGGTACACAAGGCCGCTCAGTTAGCCAGGTCACAGAGGGTTCGAATTCAGAGCTGAGACAGGGCGCCACCGGCTCTTTGCACATAGTCCAGGCGGCTGCACTGGCCCTGACAAGTGGAGCCCTGAACTTGGACTGATGCTCCACATTTACCCCCTTGAAAACAATGTAAATTTGGAAAGAAAGGACATCCATTCTTTCTTGTTCTGAATCCCACCTGTCAAACGACCCCACCAGCTACAGCCCTTGTCACAGCAAAGACTTTGAGGAAGTCTTCCCAGAAAAAAAAAGTTAACCTTCCTCAGATTATTTGTGTCTGTCTGGCTTTAACAAGTGTCACTCAATCACTACTGCCAAGTCTCCAAAGAAGGAAGGCGGATTTCTGAGACCTCTCCCAGCTACACACTCCTGGAGAAATGGCTGTTTGAGGTTCTTGGCCTTTTCTGCTAGTTCTTACTCACACCTGGCTTTGAAAATATCCTCCAGCCCAGTGTACCACAGCCTTCTAAATATTCCCTAGGATTATATCTATGAAAGCAAATCCCTCAAGCAAGCACACACACACACAGAAAAAAAATCTTTTGCCATTCACTTTTCCAAAACACACACTGTTTCAGTCAGCCTTCCAAGCCAACTACTCAGAAGCGTAACCAACAATTCCTAGGATTTGGGTTGGTTTTCATTTGGGTTCTAGTTGTACATTGGCTTCTAGTGTTTACATTGGTTCCTGTCTGTAGAATAAAACATCAAGCTGTATCTTGCTGAAATTATTCGTAAATCATTTTCTTATTTTCCTTACTTTAAAAAGCCAAGACTTTGACCCACCTCTCAACGTCATTTATATTTTCAGTATTTTCTTTTTCCTTGAGGCATCATATTTAATCACTTTACCTTGTCAGTAAAAAAAGATTATTTCCCTCTATGGACTACTTAGAGTAGTTTTTCTATTGTAAAACTAGGTCAACACAGACAATATGTTTTATTTTCTCATTAATAATTGAGATAAAAATTCAAGAAATACAGAAGCCCAAAGTATATATATTAACATATACACATACATGCAATTTCACATATAGATATGTGTGCACACATACACGCAAATATAACATGCACATATATACATACAACATAAGCAAATACCCAACATATAGGTAACAGTAACACACTTCATGTATTTATATATACATACACATATAAATAAAACACATGCATACATATGTACACACATGCACACACAGGCATAAGCATTTAACAGGCCAGAACATGCTTATTTCCAGCATTTCAAAGTTGATATTCCTCAGAGTATATCACTAATCTAACTTATAGATTGATTAGCTACTTTTGATTAAATGAGAGGTGTTAGAAATTTGGAATGGCTTTACTCTATATCTGTGCAACTTTCCCTTGTTGTGTCTAATGTTCTTCTTTTTGTTAAATTAGTATTCGCTGTTCCATGGTTAGTAAACAACTGTGCATCAATTGGATATTTCTATTGGCTTCATTCATTTATCTTCTGTCTAATCTGATGTTAGCCCTACCTCGTACGTTACAACTCTACACTGCGGAAGTCATATTTTCTGCCTCTCCCTGCCCCTAGTTCCTTCTACATTGTCATGTAACACTGTGCATAAAAGTCCTTTAGAGCATACAAGGGAAGCCATTTCTTCCAAAGAGAATGTTTAATCTTTGTTCTATTATATAGGTATGATGTGGGATGTCTTTCTGTATTCTGTGAATATTATTCATTAATAAAGGGACTTTCTTGGCCTATGGCAGGCATCTTAGAAGTAGGCAGAGAAATCGGAGCATAGATAGGGGAAGGAGGGCGGATCAAGAGAGACACCATCCAGCAGCCCAAGAATCTATATGCCATTTTCTATATACACTAAACATTGGTTAAAATGTTCCTTTTGTTAAATTTCTGATAGGAAAATGTGAGGCAACTGGGTAATAGTCGTGTGACTATTTCCTACTCTCCCATCAACTTTTCTAATACCTCTAAGCCTCCCCTAAACTCTTCATTTTCTCAGTCAAACTGCAAAGTGCCTCTATCAGGTATTTATTGATAACAGGACAGAAAGAAAAGAATAGAGGATCCTATTCCTTTTCTAGCCTACAAACAGGAAGTGCATCTAACAATGAAGCTTTTATCAAGAGCCTCCCAATGCAAATAACAATACAGCATTCAAGTGTCGAGATAGCATATGGAAGTCCTTCATCTTTCTCATCTGAAGACACTCACTTGTGTACAGAGAAAGGATTATGTAAAGATCATCTTAAACGATCATAACAAAAGAGAAAAAAATATGATGACATTGATTTTTTAAGCTTTGGCACCTGTGAGAGGCACTTAATACCCAACATCTTGAATGTGTGGGATGCATTTTCTGGTTAATGATGGTGGATGTCCTCATCCCTGCCTCTATAATCAGCAGCAAAATTAAGTCAAAGTAGCTTTATGTGTATCTGCCAATCAGATGACCCTAAGCTCAGTAATCACCACTCTGGGAACATCTCAAAGCATCCTCAACACCCCTTTGTTTTGACTAGGCCAAGCAGTGAAGGTTCTAGTTGAATTATACACACTATTCTGGATGTAACAGTGAGTGACCAAGGATGCCACCTGAGGACTCCAAGTTGCAAATCATTTCAGATTATTAGTAGCATCCATGGTGTAGTAGCATCTTCTAGCTGAAGGTAATATGGACAATAGTATCACACAGACATGACTGACAAGCATCTTGTCTAAATATAATTAATCCTAAAATCGTGATAAATAATCCTAGCATTTAGCTGGTATACAGGATTATCAAAGCCAACATTTAGATGTTAGAGGGAAATGACTCTGTAATCATTTCAGTCAAAACTGTTCATTTTTGGCAATATTGCACTGCTCAAATTAATAAGATATATGCATGCATGTGCTCATGTGTATGTGCATGCGAGTGTGTGTCTGTGTGTCTCTGTGTCTGTGTATCATGTGTGTGTATCGTGTGTGTGTGTGTGTGTGTGTGTGTATGTGTGTGTGTGTGTGTGTGTGTGTGTGTGTGTGTGTGTGTGTGTGTGTGTGTGTGTGTGTGTGTTTGGAGGAGAGGAAAAAGGAGTGTGCCGGTTTAAATAAGAGTTGGCCCCAAAGGCTCATATATTTGAATGCTTTATCATCAGTAGTGGCATTACTTAAGAGGGAACAGGATATGTGGCCTTGTTAAATGTAGTGTGTCACTGGGAGTGGGCTTTGAAGCTTCAAAAGCTAAAGTTAGGCCCAGTGCTGTGTCCATCTACCTAAGAATCTAGATGTAGAACTTTCAGTTCAGTTCCAGCACATTGTCTGCCTACATGCTGCCGTGCTTCCCACCATGTTGATAATGGACTAAACAGCTGAACCTGTAAGCCAGACCCAATTAAATGCTTTCTTTTATAAGAGTTGCCCTGGTCGTGGTGTCTCTTCACAGCAAGAGAACACTGGCTAAGACAGGAAGGGAAGAGGACAAACTCAGGTGTCATCTTTATAACACAGTCCACCTCCTTTGACACAGAAACACTCATGGGCCTATAGCTCATCAGTTAGGCTGTATTGGCTGACCAATAAACTGCAGGGATCCTCCTGTCTCTCCCTATCCAGGGCTGGAATTACAAATACATGCTGCCATGCCAGCCATCCTTACAACATCTACTTACAAAGCAAGCACTTTATCCACTAAGCTACCCCCACCCCAAGTTAACATATTTTTTATTTTACATATGGGATGCTTATTGTATCTGTTAAAATTTGTTTGTGGAGAGAGATTTCTCTATGTCCATACTTTGCAATGTATATTCATCTGGATCCATAAGACCCCCTCCCAAAAGCTTAAAATCTAGATGAACATAATAGTATCCATGTTTTCTTACCCAGGATCGATGTTGTAATTTTATGGGAGTGGGTGATATATTTTTTTTCTCTCTAATCTTGCACTTACTTTCTTGCTGAGGAGCAGAAAAGGGGCCCTATGTGCCTTCTGGCAGACAACCCTAGGATCACAAAAAAATCCATTCACTGTGGCTTCTAGAGAGCTAGCTTCTCCAACAAACCACACAAGGAAGGCTAAAGTTTACTACCACTGGACCATCCTAACCCTGTGGTTATGACCTATAAAATCTGAGCAGAGAACAGTGAAGTGAGAATCTCATAATGCCCTTCAGACATATGTCAATTAGATTCCCTTAAATCATTGTCTCGAATGGGACATTGGGCATTAATCTTAGTATAAAATACTAGATGTGTTTCTTACATTTTGGTAAATAAGAACCTAAGCAAAATTTCTGAAGGCAAACAAAATACAAAGTATTTTCACAAAATGGGAGAGGGGCACCAGACATTGTGTTACTTCACTTATTTTTGTTCTTGTTACTTTTCAGTTGCTTCAATAAAACATCATATCATATCCAAAACAACTTAAAGAATAGTCTATTGGGGTTTGTAGTTCCAAGGGTGTTTCCCCCACCCCATCCCCAAATCCACTCCTCAGAGAAAGTAAGGACTCCCAGTGTGCATCAGTGCAGTCTGGCATATCCAGTTGAGGTAGGGCCAAGCCCCTCCCCTAAGTCTTAAGGCTGAGCAAGGTGTCCCTATGGAGGAAATGGCTCCAAGAAGCCAGTTCATGCCCATGCCATTCCATTCAACAGTTATCCACATTCAGATGACCTCGCTCAATCCCAGGTAGGTTCCCCAGCTGTCACTCAAGATTCAGTGAGCTCCCAATGACTCTGGTCAGCTGTCTGTGGGCTTCCTCATTCTGATCTTTATCCCTGCTCATACAATCTCTCCTCACTCTCTTTGGCTGGGCTGGGTGTTCAATCCAGTGCTTCTGCTTCCAACCATTGCTGGATGAAGGTTCTATAATGATAATTATGGTGGTTATTAATTTGATTATAGGGGCAGGCCAATTTAGGCACCCTTTACTATTGCTTGGAGACTTATCTGGGGTCATCTTTGTGAGTTCTTGGGTATTTCTCTAGCACCATGTTTATCTCTAACCCCATAATGGCTCCCTTTATCAAGTTATCTATTTCATTGTCCTCACACTGTTTCTTCCCCAACTCAACCATCCCACTCTCTCATGTTCTCTTCCCACCTTTCCTTGCCCCCTCTTCCCTATGGTCCCAATTTACTCAGAAGATCTTATCTATTTCCCTTTCCCAGGGGGAACCATAGATATCCCTCTTAGATTCCTCCTTGTTACCTAGCTGCTCAGGGGTTGTGGATTATAGCTTGGTTATCCTTTGCTTTACATCTAAAATCCACTTATGAGTAAGTGCACATCATTTTTATCTTTTTGGGTCTGTGTTACCTCACTCAAGATGATATTTTCTGGTTCTATCCACTTACCTGCAAATTTCAGGATGTCATTGTTTTCTACTGAGTACTACTCCATTATATAAATGTTCTACATTTTTTAACCCATTCTTCAATTAAGGGGCATTAAAACTGCTTCTAGGTTCTGGATATTACAAATAATGCTGCTATGAACATAACTGAGCAAATGTCCTTGTGATAAAAATATGCATCCTTTGGGTATATGCCCAAGAGTGGTATTGCTAGATCATTGTATAGATTGATTCTCAGTTTTCTGAGAAACTACCATACTGATTTTCAAAATGGCTATAGAAGTTTACACTCCCACCAACAATGGAGGAGTGTTTCCCTTGCTTCATATCCCCTCCAGCATAGGATGTGTTTTTGTTGTTGTTGTGTTGTGTTGTTTTGTTTTTGTATCTTAGCCATTCCGACAGATGAAAAATGGTATCTCAGAGTTATTTTGATTTGCATTTCCCTGATGGGTAAGGATGTTGAGAAATTATTTAAGTGTCTTTTAATCATTTGAGATTCTTTTGTTGAGAATTCTTTATTTAACTCTGTACCACATTTTTTAATTGGATTATTTGTTTTCTTTGATTTCTAGTTTCTTGAGTTCTTTATATATTTTAGAGATAAATCCTCTGTCCGATGTAGGGTTGGTGAAGGTCTTTTCCTAATCTGTAGGCTGTCGTTTTTGTCTTATTGACCATGTCCTTTGCCTTATAGAAGCTTCTCAGTTCAGGAGGTCCCATTTATTAATTGTTTTTCTCAGTGTCTATGCTACTAGTTCTATATTTAGAAAGTGGTCTCCTGTGCCAATGAATTCAAGGCTATTTCCCACCTTTTTCTATCATGTTTCATGTATCTGGGTTTATGTTGAGATCTTTGATCTACTTCAACTTGAGTTTTGTACAAGGTGATAGATATGGATCTATTTACAATCTTCTACATTCTACCATCTAGTTATGCCAGCACCATTTGTTGAAGATGCTTTCTTTTCCATTGTATATTTTTGGCCTCTTTGTCAAAAATCGGGTATTCAGAGGTGTGTGGATTAATGTCAGAGTCTTCTATTTGTTTCCATTGATGCACATGTTTGCTTTTATGCCAACGCTACGTGATTTTATTACTGTAACTCTATAGTAGAACTTGAAGTCACCGTTGGTGATAAATACATTCATCTCTAGGAAGCAGAACAGAAAAACTCAGGAATTAGAGTCCAAGTCTCTCACTAAGGAATCCTCAGAGACAGATCAAGGAGGAGGAAAGGGGGTTGGTATGTTTGGTAGAGCAGGGCAGAAATGAGTGTCATTTGACAAGAGACAAAAGTCTCTAACTGCAAGAATAGTTTTACTTACCCAGGGGAGGGAAGAGATGACCAGAATCCTGAAGGGCTTGGCTCCAGAATTCATCAAAGGCAAGTGTGTCTAAGCAGCAAGTGGATCAGACCATCATTAACTCAGTGATACAGTCCCATCTGGACTCTGTGTGACATAGTGACAAAAACACAAAATGAGAAGTATATGGGTGGCTTGTGAGTTATTTTCAGAGATTCGTAGTATTTTCTCCAGTACATTCTTAATGTTTGTCATGCTGACCCAACTAATTTTACTATCTACAAGGGTAGATCTCCAAAGATGATATGTTATATAAAACTGAGATAGATATAAAATTGGTTGTATTTGAAAATGAGGGTTTACACTTAAGATTGGACTAGACTAAATTTTAAGCAACTTCCTATGACAGAAAATTAAGAATTCTAGTCAAAATATTATTGTAAAATGGGAAATGATAAACACAATGGTATAAAGAACATTTAACAGAATATGTAATAATTTACTTTCTATAGTCATTATTGGTATATTTTTCAAGAGGTTAGTTCACCTTATAGTTTTGGGTCTTCAAGAGTATTGTGCCACTTCTACTAAGGACCTCAACATAGATGAACTACAATAGAAAATATAGATGAACTCACATAGAAAAAGGATCTGTCCTATGTCCAGGTAGAAAGTGGTGAGCCATTCAGCAACGGAGTTCAAGGCTATGACAACCAGTCTTTTAAGAACTACTTTAAAATTTCACAAGTACTTCCTTACTCCCTTTCTAGAAAGTTCCATCAATGCCTCAGGGGCTCCCACTAAGCCTCTGAAAAGTCCTCCCAATATGGTCACTCTAAGGCATAGAACTTTAAATCCTGAATCCTTGAAAGGAAGAGTCAAAACATATCTGAGCCACCACACCCTTTTCCTCAGAGAAACTATTCTGTAAATTACATAAAACTGTGTTCTATGAAGACTGTGAGTTATTAGGAAAAATAATGGTTTTTAGTTACCTTGCCAAAACCAAGGTTTTGTAATTATTTCACTCTTGTCATAAATTTTAGTTAAAGCTCGGTATGTGACCCCTTCATTTTCCATAAAATTTTATAACTTTCCTAGATATGAAAATCATGGAAAAATAAAAAGTCCTGTACTCTACATGCACATCCTATTCAATTTTAAACAGATTAAGGTATAGCAGTTCAGAATTCACAGTATCTACTAATTATTTCCATAAATTTGAACAATACATTGAAGTAAACTTTTCAAAATATCAAGAATTATGTAATTTTTTAAATCATCTATAGTCATAACCTACATCCTTAATGGTTTTAGAAGCACCTTTAGCTACACTATTTTATTCTATCTCCAAGCTACCTCAAGGAGATAAAGCTTATTCATAAAAAAATAAAACATATGATTAGGCACTGATAAAGGAAGTTTGGAACTAAGATCACTGGCCCATTTATAAAGGCACTGATGGAAGTCCAGAGAGCACGTGCTGAGAATTGCAGGCTCTTGTGTCTCAAAACAAAAGAATTCAACCAGAGACTTGATAATGGTAAAAATAGAAGCAGTTTATTAGTAAAGAAAACACTCGAGTATAGAAGCTGGACAGAGATCTGGAAAAGATTCTGGATTCAAAGGTCCTGGGCCAAGGATTCGTGGCCCTTTATAGGTCATCTATGCTGCACCCACCTTCTCCCACATTTACATGCAATGTACACTTCTGACACAAAAGTCATCCCTTCCGTGTAAGTCTGCTGGGGAGAAGTTTCAAGTTCTTATGTACATCATAATGGTAAGTTTTCAGATGCTGTTAGAGCTCACTGAGAAGCTGACTCTGGTTCAAAGAGTCTTCGAAGACACCTTTGTTTGAAGATGGGCTGGCAAGCCTAGGTCTTCAATAGGAAGTATAAAACAGCCCAAGACTCAAACAAAACACCATGTCCCTAAAAACAGCTGGAAGGTGAACAATTTCCAACAGATGTTACCATTGTTTATCCCATGTTATAAAAGTGTCTGTCATGGGAAAGAGCTGCAGGAATGCAGCCTTGGGAGGCTCATCCATAAAGCTCAATAAGGAACTTCAGGCTGCCTTAGCTTCCTCATCATTTTCTGCTGGATGTAACCCCTGAATTCATGGTGTGATCTTTGCTTGCTGTTATCTTCTCATTTACACGGAAGCACCAACTGTGGGGGACCCTGCTCTGCATGAGGAACTTCACCTGGCTATCTCCATGGGGTTGTCTCAGATGATTTGGGCTGAATGTTTGTAAGCTCCCAATTTGAATATATTACCTTTCTGCAATCTGCTTGTTTGTGTGCTTTGGCTTGGAACCTTCACCTGAAAGGACACTGTATCTTGTCTAAGATTCTCTCCTGATACTGCCAGAAAGAGCCTTGTCCACTCATTTTTTGTGGGATGTCTTAAGCACACAATTTGATGGTGTTTTCCTGTCCATCTGTCTATCTACCTATCAATTATTTCTTTTTTAAATTTTAACTTGCTGTATACTAAATAAACTCACTCATTCAAAACCAGAAAAGAATTGCTTATAGATTATTCTCCAGACAGTACAGCACACCAGATTTTCTACCAACAACTTCTTTTATGTGCTAATCTTCTTTGATAATTAATTACACACGTTTAAAATGTATTGTGTCTATACTCATGCCCTATTACCCTCTTGTATTGTTCCCATACTCTTGCTGAATCCTTTATTCTTCCAAATAAGGCTTGATCCTACCATACATCTAGTGCCTTGTGAGTGTGTGTGTGTGTGTGTGTGTGTGTGTGTGTGTGTGCGTATGTGTGTGTGTGTCTTCTGAAGGCAGCTATAGTTTCTGTATCCTCTACCTCTTACATTCCTTTAGCCATCTCTTTCATGACATTCTTGGGATTTGGGAGTGAGTGATCCAGACATCTTGTTTAGAGCTGAGATTTCAATGATCACTTATTCTCATCACCTTGACTGATTGTAGTCTTTTGCATTTTCATCACCCTCTACAAAAAAAAAAAAAAAAAAAAAAAAAAAAAAAAAAAAAAGCTTCTCTGATTCAGGCTGTGTACAAGTCTATGGTCTAGACATGTGTAGGATTAAGTTTGGCTATGTGTGTCCACTCTGCAAAATCAGTAGTGCTGTCTCCTAGGATCTGTGACTACTCCGCTGATCCAATGAGAAGCTTTTGTGCAAGTTCACAGTACCAAACAAATATTCACTCCCATTGAGCAGTACCAAACAAATATCACTCCCATTGATCAGGCATCAAATGCAACTGGAAAGCATTTGGTTAACTCCAAAATGTTCTTGATAGCATTCTAACAATGGGAACATCTTCCTGGAATACTGATAGTATATTCTACAGGGTATATAGATGAGAAAGACCATTGGTGACTTTTTCCCCATATCACCTAGCAAAGCTTCTTCCAGTGTTGCAATTAAGTTTCTTGGTCCCGGGCAGCCAGAGGTCCAGACTCACAAACCTGCAGCCCCAGACCCTTTAGCTGCCACCTGCTGCTGATTAGGCCCCCAAAAATGGCTCAGACGCTTATAATAAGTTCATGCTGTTTGGCCTATGGCTCAGGAACATTGCTAGCTTGCTCTTTCATCTTAACTCAAGCCATTTTCATTAATCTGTCTGCCACATGGCCCATGGCTCACCTGTGTTCCTTACATGTTTCTTCTTGGAGCAGCTGGATCAGTCTGTCTCTGACTCCGCCCTTCTTTTCCTACCTATTCTGATTCCCCACCTACTTCTTCTATGGTGCCTGTCATGGGCCAAAACAGCTCCTTTATTTAAAGGTTGATATTCACAGCATACAGAAAGACATTCCCACATCATTCCAGTACTATGAGAGACAGTCAACAGGGAGGAAGCTTCCAGACCAGTTCCAGGTTAGTTTCTCTGTGTCCTGTATCCTGGGTAAGTAATGCCCTCAGAAATAGTCTTACCATCTAGTGGATGAGCAGGAGCAGTGGCCATAGCATGTTCATTAACCTTGATGCCTCCCCTTCTCTGTTCTATTCTCTTGTCATATCTCTGCTCCCGTAGTGTGGGGTGACTCAGTCAGTTATCTGAAACAAATTTCTTCTGTCAGTACAGTACTCACTGCTTGCTTTAGACACCCTGATGGTGAGAGCACACAGCCACATAGAATTTCTTTCTCTTTGTCTTTGTAAACTTATGGCCACAAGCTCCAAGTATCTACAAGGCAAAGGAAATCAGGCAGGCTTAACACAAAATTAGTCTTGGTTAGAGCTGGGATTTGTGTTCACTTCCCCAGTTCTAACCATGGAGCTATTTGCCATTGGTAGATACTGGGAAAGAGAAAATTATTTTTCTCCAATGGAGTGAGACTGGGCATGGAACGTACTCCAGCAGATAGTCAACAACTACAACAACAAAAAAAAAAACTTCTCTGTATTTTTTTTGTTTTTCATTTATTTGTTTTAATTTTCTTTCTGTTTGTTTTTGAAGAGAAAAATAACATGATGTTGGGTGAGTGGGGAAGTGAGGAAAGCCAGAGGCTACATACAGATACTTTTTCTTCAAAAACAAACAACCAAAAATAATAAAAATATTTTATTAGAATAGAGCACTTGAACAATAAAACCTAAAATCTCCCAAACCGAGGGTTTAGGGCTAGAATATAATCCATGATTTCCTTTCTTCTCTTCTCTCGTGTAAATATGATCAAGAAGAGGAGTTTACTCTGAATATTTCTGTGTCACCTGCAGGAAAGTCAGTGATGATTTGTTCTAACCATAAACACTGTCGGAAACCATCATCACAAAGATGCGGTCAAACCAGAAATAAGCCAACGTACTTTGAAAAGCGTAGATGGTTGTGATAGAAACAGGAGGTTTGTTTTCAATGTTTATTATTTTTCCTGTCTTTACTGTGGGTCACTAAAGAGTCAACTACCACATTTATGATGCCTTCAAGGCTGTCATAAAAGCTGAGACACAATCGATCATATAATCCATAGATCCAGAATATCATCTCATTTCTTCAATTCCACTTCCTAAAACACACTAACTCAGATGACGGCTTCATTGGAGCCAAGAGCTGAGTATAGGAACAGGAGCAACCTTCTTAGAGAATGCAGGAGGGAATGAAGAGTTGGGTATTCAGTGTGACTTTCTCTTAAAGAGTGCATACGTTTTTTTCATCATGGCTCATAGCCACCCACAATGATGCAGAACCAAGAGAATGAAGACTTCAGGGTGACCTGTCAACGTGAAGTACTACAGGCTCTAAGCAGGACTCCATCCAGCTTGGACTGCAAAGGATTTAAATCTTAAAACTAAGCAGTGTCTACAGTGCTTCATGAATCAACTGCCTCCTCAGTACTGAACACAAATGTGATTTTGCTTAAAGGAAAAGCAAATTTTGACAAATAATAAATTGTGTTAGAACCCTTGCTGCTTTCTATCCCATTTCACTGTGGGGATTTTAAAAATGAACTAGATAATTTTTTATGTGAAGAGACAAGGTTTGAAATGATATTATTTACTTATTTTTTCTATGGCAAACATATAAAAGAAGAAACAATAAAGAGGCAGAAATAGAGTTACTGAATAGAAATGACCCCCATATGCTCATATATTTGAATGCATGGTCTTCAGGGAGTGATAATACTTGAGAGGGATTAGGAGGTGTGCTCTTATTGGAGGAGGTGTAGCCTTGATGGAGAAAATGGTTGACTGGAGGTGGACTTTGGAGTTTCAAAAACTCAAGTCAGATGCAGTCTCTCTCTTCCTGCTGCTTACTTTCAGCTACTTCTCCAGCACCATGTCTGCCTGTGTGCTGCCATGCTTGCCATGATGAGAACAGACTAGACCTCTGAACTGTAACTTATTTCCCATTATATGTTTTCCTCTATAGGAGTTGCATGGTCATTATATCTCTTCACAACAATAGAATACTACATTAAGACAGAGCAATCCAGAAAATTTTGTGTTCTCATTCCCATGTCCTCCAGGAAGCATATTTTTGTCTGTTGGAAGAATGACTTCAGTATCTCCTTCTCCCTCTTTCTTAGTAATGGGGGGCTTAGTTTTATATAAGGAAAGTGAAATGTCTGGGCTAACTCCACACACACACACACACAGAGTTTCCTGTCTTCCCTTATAACCCTAACTCTAGATGTCCAAATAACACAGTTATAATCAATAAGTGGCTATTTGCAGGTGGCTTGCTAGGAAACTGCGTAAGGGATATGAATTCAGTTGGCCTTTGGTCCTTTTCCTTTACATTTCTTCTTAGCACATTTGCTAGTATAGAAGCAATCTTACAGACACAAGGGAGAAGGTAAGTTAATGATGGCCAGAAAAAGGAAAAGACTGAGCCTTAGGCTGCTCCTTCTGGACTTGTGTGTGCTCAAAACAATGAAGACCTACGTGTCTCAGCCAGTGTCCTTCTGATAATTTGTACAAAAGGCAACCTCTGGTTGTTTTCATCTATACAACTGAGGGATATGAGAATACACTGTCTTAGAACCAAACAGTCCCACTGCTGGCAGTCAGTGAGTCAATTAAACCCATGCCTGTCTCCAAAGAAGTTTTGTCTTTCTTACTGGTTTACCCTCTTAGAGTCAGTTTCACTGTAGAACTTGGAGTGTTTTCCTATGTCTAGATCCTATGATAGAATTTGTGTCTGTCTGTCTGTCTGTCTGTCTGTCTGTCTAAGCCTGTGCATGCACATGTAGAAGCCAGTCAGTCAGGGTTGGATGTCTTCCTTGGTATCAACTCATCTTATATTTTATTGCAGGATCTCTTGCTGACCCTGTATCTCTCCCTTTCAGCTAGACTTCCCCACCTTCCAGGATCTACCTGTCTTCTCCCCAGTCCTGGAATTACAGGCTTACATGATCACACCATCTTTTATGTGAATGCTAAGAATTCAAACTCAGGTCCTCAAACTTGAGCAGCAAACACTTTACCCTCTAAACCATCTTCCCAGCATTGGCATGTATAATACTAAATGGCATCACAATATCACATGACAGGCTTACCTCTGTATACCCTCCTCTCACTCAGTGTGAGGCCCAGGTACTTTTCCAGGCCTCAGAAAAAAAAAAAAAAAAAAAAAAAAAAAAAAAAAAAAAAAAAAAAAAAAAAAAAAAAGGCTTTCCAGACAAACTTTGGCTAGCCTGTGACTTTCACTGTGAAGCTTTCAGGATTTTTGTGACTGAGGAACGGAATTAAAGGCTTTTTATGCAAAGAGAATCCTTTAACAAAGTATAAGAAGGCCCTACTTCAGTTCAATAAGAATAAAGAATATGTGAAGGGCCATACTTACTTTTAAAATGATTTGCTATTTCCAAATATTTGAGAAAACATAAAATGATTAATGGGGATTAAATATAAGGCGCAGTTCCGGTAAAAGAAGCAAGTAACAGAAACCTAAACTAAAAAAGATTATCACAGTTTAAATGCAAAGCTGAATTTGAGTTTTCTGGTCTCAGAAGCAAAAGCATTACATTGTTCTCATTCTTATTAAAAAAGAACAACAGTTTCTCAAGAGTTCAGCCAAGTAAGTTGAGTGTTGACTGCTAGTAACTCCATAGGTTATTGTTAAGCTATTTGCAAAAGACCAAGCCTGGAAATTCCACTCAGAGCAGGCAGGCTCTGACTGTATTGTGATAGATAATCAAAACTGATTTCTCTATCAAGAACCTGAGACAGAAGAAGAAACAAGACACAGAATTTCTAAGAATTTTAAATCCTAAAAGATGGTAATGAGAAAACAAAGGTTTATGAATGTAATCCATGCAATTAACATTTCTTTCCTACTTAATCTTACTAGTTCTCTACAACACATTCTCAAGGTGTTGGAGATAATTCAGTTTTACAGATAGATTAAAATGAATAACAAGAGACACAAAGAAAATAAGTGATATCATCGAAAAAGGAATCTTAAAACTTCACAAACTCTGCAACTGCTGTGCTAAAAGTTTCTGAGTGTAAATATATCAGTTTAACCCTTTCCTGAAGCATAATTCAAAACCCATGTAAACAGAGATGCTCTGCAGGGGAGAGGCAGGGCAAGAACCTGGAAGCAGAAAATTAAGCAAAAACTAGGGAGGAATGATGTTTAGTGGCTTGCTCCTTATAGCTTGCTTAGCCCAATTTCTTAGAGAATCCAGGACCACTGCCCAGGAGTGGTACTGCCTGGACCCTCCCACATCAATCATCAAACCACCAATCAAGAAAATGTATCACAATCTTGTCCACAGACCACTCTGGTAGGCTCGTATTTTTTTCCAATTGAGAATCCCTCTACAAAAATGACTCTAGTATGTCAAATTCATATAAAAAAATACCAAGCCTGCAATTCCAAATGCAGATCTATAGGCAGAAGTTTCTCTGTCCCACCACATAGCTTGGTACCTTTTTCTCAGTGAAACATTTTTATCTTGCTTCCTCTGCTTTTGGCTGGCTTCTCTTCTCTGGCTTTTATCTTTCCAGAATTCTTCTAGTCTAGTTGTCCTGCCTAAACTTCTTGTCTGTCTAGCTTCTGGCCAATCAGCATTTTATTAAACCAATATTTAAAGTGACAAATATTTATGGTGTAAAAGAGAATAGTCCCGCAGAATTTCCCCTTTTTTCTTTCTAAAACAAGAACCTCAAATATAATCAATCTTCTTTTTTCCTCACTATTATCTATAACAACGTGTAACCAATGGTGTAAACAAAGGCGAATATCCATAATCCATTTGGGGGGAATGTGGGTGTAGTTCTCTAGACTACTTCTTGCTAATTGGGGGCACTGGTAATCTTATGGAGATCCTGAGAAAATTCAGAATTATCGTCAGGTCTGGACTAGAGCACTCTGTGAAGCTGAAACATCTCATTCCGTCTCCTTGAAGTTGTTCTGGCTGCAGAGCTCAGAGGAAACTGAAATAGAGGTGCTCAAAATATTGGTTTATCTGGGCCATCCATTTCTATCCGAGGTTTTTCAGAGTGTCTTTCTCAATCAAACTTTATTTTCTTTAACCCAGAATAAATTCACAGCCTCTCATTTTCTGAAAAAAACAAAACAAAACAAACAACAAAAAGAAAAACTTCTTCTTCTCCAAAGTAACATATATTTTGATTTAAGTTTTAAAGTTAAGGAATTTATAATATATATATGTATAATTAATCCAGCAGCATTTATAATCAAAGGTCTTTCAGCAGCTCTTGCCACTTCCTTTGCAGTCAACAAACTAAAAAACAACATAACAACATACAGTATCCAGACTCTTTGTGTATATTTCATCTTTATGTGGCTTATTATTTTTCTTTTTACTCTATTTCTTTTTTTAATGACTTTATACCTTTTTTTCTCACAAGCCTATGTATATTTTTAAGCATACTGTAAACTGTCTAGAAGAGTTTTTTTTAATCTTGAATTTGTCTTTACTGTAGATCTCTCTTTTTCTGATCACACTTTAATTCTGCTATGGCATGGCTAGGATTAAAGGTTTAACTATGGTGGCTGGCTCCACCAAGATCCTCAGTACTGTGAATGCTTAGCTTCATGACAGAAGTACTGGCAGGAACAACATTCACAACCCCAACTCTGGGGAATTTTATGGTCCACACTGCCAACAAGTAGAACACTGTCACCCGATGCTTATGAATGCCTTTTAAGTTTTTGGCAATAGGGCCTCTTAAAAGAGACACTTGGTTTTGCTGGTAGAGTTGAGTCAGGAAGCCTCTCTTAAAGGATCCACACCTCTGCTTGCCTCCAGCATACAGAGTACTCATAAGAAAAGATTGATACCAAGAAGCTGTGCTTGACTCTTTTCCCTTTTTGTCTGTTTGAACAGAAACCTAAATCCATCATACGCAGCTTTTGCTTGTGTGGAGGCTCCTGTGAGACTTCAGGAACCCATCATGTTGTAGCTCCAATCTGCATGCCACAGCATCGCTTAAAAACAGCCCACTTGAGAGACACAACTAGGAAGCTGTTTATAGTTTTGTTTCTGTGTTCCAGAACTCTTTTTAAGCTTTCTCAAGCTTTATGTGGATGTATGTGCACTACAATTGAGTGCCATTTTAGTTGGAAGTTTTTTTGTCCCATTTGGGCCTGTAGTCCAGACAAATCTCTCCTACCATTGGTCCCACAACTGCTTATAAAATAATTATATGGAGGTCTAATATTATAGTAAATTTGGGCCAGTGGTTCAGGCAAGTTACTGACTAGCTCTTATGATTTAATTAACCCAAAATTACATTTATGTTTAGCTGCATGGCTTGGTACCTTTTCTCAGAGCAGCATTCTGTCTTACTTCCTGTGTCTGACAGGGGAATGTTACTCTGCCTTTTCTCTCCCCAGAATTCTCCTAGTCTGGTTGCCCTGCCTATACTTCTTGTCTGCCTATCTTCCGGCCAATCAGCATTTTATTAAACCAATATTTACAGTGACAAATATTTACCGTGTACAAAGTCGTAGTACCACAGCACAGGGCATTCTCTTCAGTTTCTGTTTCATAGATGTTATGGATGTCATGCAATAAAAGAGTTTTAATACCAAGGTTAATTTAAAAGGTTGGGAAGAATCCACATATCTCAAGAAATGTTGCTGAAAACATGTGCCCAAAAGCGACATCCTTAATCTCAACCTGGTAGAAGGCAGCAATTTTTTTTAAAAAAAATTATTTATTTATCATGTACATAATACTTTGTTTGCGTGCATGCCTACAGGACCTCTAGAGGAAGGCAGCAGTTTTAATCAGCACACATAAATGCCAGCCATACATGGAGTCACTGCTCTTGTTACTGATGTTGAATTGGATCCTGTGATACTGTCCAGATATCAGTTCCTGGAAAACTCTCACCTATTCCCTGTTCAATAGGACCTGCCAAGTACACAGAAGCTATGTTTTTGAGGGATGGAAGTCTTACTTCTGAGACTTCCTGATAGCATAATTTGGGAAATCTCCTGAAAACTTAGAGGAGTTCTTCAGATATTAAATGTAGGATATTCTTTTAGACTGTGTGAATATATGTAATTATAATTGGTTTAATAAAGAAGCTGACTGGACAGTAGCTGGACAGAAAAGGTTAGGCAGGAATACCAAACACTGGGAAGAAAAAGAATGAAGTCAGAGGAGTCTCTACTGAGACACTGAGAGGAAACATATGGTAAGATGAATAGATTAATATAAATGAGTTAATTTAAGTTGTAAGAGTTAGCTGGTAACAAGCCTGAGCTATTGGCTGAGTATTTATAATTAATATTATGTCTTTGTGCATATATTTTGGAATTGGAAGTCCAAACAAAATTCTGCCTACAATTAAATGTCTGCTGGGAGAAATGATCTCTATAATCATACATCAGGATGAATGTTTTATTGTGGGACCCAAGGCAAAGAAGGATAGGGAGATTACAACAGTCAGTTCAGTTCAAAGGAAGATATGACATTGGACTGAGGTCAGAAAATAGAAGCAAGCAATGGTGAGGAAAAGGGATTAATTTTTTTAAAAAAGACCTATTCAGGAAATGGACAGAAGAAAGGGTTTTAATGCAAAGGAATTCTTAAGAATTTATAAAAACTCCTTATAACTGTGACAATTATGATAAATTATTAAAATTCAACATAATTGTTTTATGATAAAATATATTTGTACTCTTATCTTTAAGCAGAAGTTATAGGTAAGTTAATGATAATGTCAAGGAAATGGACAAGTAGCCTATACTAAAACTTAATAGCAACATTTAGTCAAATTTCTGAACACACTCGATGTTAAAGCTGTGTCACAAACCCCTTCCTGGTCAGCCTCTCTATTGTAGTGAATCCAAGGCTGTGAGCCTAGTCATCCAGGAATCAAGAAGCATATGAGGTAACGTCTGCCCAGGGTTAGAATTTCAGGAGTTTAGCTGAAAGACTTTTTCAGGGTACCCAACACAAGGTGTGTCTCCAAAAGGGCCAGACATGGAAAGAAGCAGGGCTTGAACACCAGATCAGCAGAACTCAGAAAGGATGGATGGGAAACCTGAAAGAAACATCCTGGGAGGCTTTCAGAGTATCTAAGGCCTTATCCATAGGTGTAGTAGAGATGATTAAAGGTTAGTAACAGGCTGAGAGAACATAGCTTCTTTCACCATCATCACCATCATCATCATCATCGTGTGTGTGAGAGTGAGTGTGTGTGTGTGTGTGTGTGTGTGTGTGTGTGTGTGTGTGTGTGTGTGTGTGTGTGTGTGTAAAGATGCATGCATAGAAGTCAAAAGTCAGTTTCATGTAATTGGCTATTTCCTTTCTCTGTATTGGTTCTACATACATATAAAGCTAGGTCTCCAGGCTCACACAGAAAGTTCCTTTGCCCTATCACAGCTTCTTAACCTATGAAAAGAATAGGACAGTCACTATTCCTTTTCATCCTTCTCATATAGCTCATTTCCAGGGCCTTCAGAGCTACAAGAGGGACCATGTACTGTATTTGCTAGGACAGTAAAAGAAAGCTATTAACCGGGACCCAGATAATTACAATCCTTTTTGTAAGTATGCATTTTTATAGCGTATTCCAGATATATATATTGAATATATATATATTGAACTCTATTTCTGAACACTAGACTCCTAAATACCCAGGTAAATCCCAGAGTCAATCAATAATATAATCTTATTATTGAAATGGGTTATGATTTCAAATCCACTAAATCAGCTAGCCTTTATTCTAAGTTTGAAGACTTATTTCAGTATTTCATGCATTTTAAGCTCAGATTCTGAAGTTGTAACTCAGGTCAGTTTATCCTTCTGTTCCTTGTGAATAAAATCACCATCCATCAATATCACAAATGAGTAACTCAGGAATTACTTGACCTCACCTGTTCACTGCCAAACTCCATTGCTATAAACAGTTTGTGTGTCTGCCTCAGCCATTGCCGCCTTTGTTTCTTGATTCTTCTAACTAGTCCTCCTGTCTCTGTTTATCCCCTCTAGTTCTTTATTGTTGCTACCACAAATGTTATTTTTCTGAAATTTTAATACAAGCAGGATGCTCTTAAATTCTTCACAGAGCTCCATACAAGACCAAAGTCGAGCCCTTCAAGATCTTTCCCACTCTCCTCCGCAAAGCCCTGGCCACTTATTCATCCTCTTGCTCCAAAATCCAGATGCACTGATTTGCATTTTCCCAAACATGCACGCACCTCCCTGATGCCACACATTGCCAGCACTATTCTCAATAGCATTGCTATTTAGCTCACTCCTGCAGATCTTTGAGCCTCCACGGGTTTGGTTTGATTTGGTGGTCCTGGGGCTGGAACCCTGAGCCTTGCAAGTGCTGGGCAAGTGATCTACCACTACACCACATGCTATAAGCCTTAGACTTGGTTTTAATGTCACTTCTTCCAGCAAACTGTCTCCTACACTCCCAACACACTTTCATCTCCACAGCTGGGCTTTGCTAACACTCAACCTGAAACCATTTCTCCACAGTCTGTTTCTTAACCAGATGTGGTCCCTGAGGACAAATGCTGAGACTTTCATTGTTTTTTCTCCAGCAGCCCTTCTTCCTCTGGAACAGAAAAGGATTACTCCTGACCCTGATCAGGTAGTAAAAGCTGGGGAGACCCATCCATGGAAGGAATTTTCTTTTGAAACCCTTCCCAGACAGGAAAAGGATCTCTTTAATTAGGCATGACCTTGAGGTTGGCCAGCAGATGGATAAAAGCAGGTCAACAGTTTAATAATAGGTCTTCTCTAGACCGATGACATTTTAAAGGAATGTACACAACTATCTGGCTATCCTTCAGTTTCAAAGCTAAAGAGAAACCACAGCAGGCAGGAGACAGTCCGTTACCTTCAACTAAACGCCACGAGTCAATGAGAGTTTGTTCCAAAGGTTCAAAGTATATCTGGCCCCTTTGAGTATAAGTTGAGACAGAGAGAGAGAGAGAGAGAGAGAGAGAGAGAGAGAGAGAGAGAGAGAGAGAGAGAGAGAGAGAGAGAGAGAGAGAAAGAGAGAGAAAGAGGAGAGAGACAGAGAGAGAGAGAGACACGAAATCCTTTTTTAGTTATGTTTTTTGACTCTTCTACTCTATGGCTAGTCCTCATGACCCAGAAAACAACCAAAAGGCCATTGCTCCCACGGTAAAGCACCTCTTTGCACTGTCTGAGGACAAAGAAGGACCAGGAGAAAAGAATCGTTGAACATTTTACTGAAAACTCTTCCTTGCGTACATTTTAGAAATGCATTTAACTATTATCTTCTCTAGAAACAGTATTATAATGGCTAAAGTGACATTGGTACCCTGATATCTTCAAGGATGACCTTGAAACCCCGGGCTGTGTTCTTCCTTCTGGTCTGACTAGTCATCCCAGCTCCAATCTCTTTCTCTCTCTCCTCTCTCTCTCTCTCTCTCTCTCTCTCTCTCTCTCTCTCTCTCTCTCTCTCTCTCTCTCTCTCTTTCTTTCTCTCTCTCTCTCTCCCTTGATACAACAAAAACCCTCTGTTAACATTTGTGTAAGTATCTTGGTATCAAGAAGAGCACATTGATCTGGAATAATAATGTTAGCTGTTTAATTGGTTAGTAATGTCTTTGATAGTAGGGAACCAGATTTTATTTTAATGCTCCATAATAATAAATATTGCATGCACTGATTAAAATTTCTTACTTAGTACAACAAAAATAATTATTTAGGATTATTAATTTTTAGGATTTATTAATATTTAAATATGTTATTAACTGATAAATTAGTAGTTGTAGGTATATTATTAAGACAAATTGAAAGGTATACTTACTTTCTATTATGATAAATTCAATTCCTAGCTTCTGAATTTATACCTATGGGCTCTATGTATATAGTATGTATATGCTTTTAGGTGTAAATTTAATATTTTATAAATATTGTGACATGTGCCAGAAAAAAAGAACACAGAAAATCCTTTGGAAAATTAATGGTAGTGCTCCCTTTGGTGTTAGAAGAGATAACCCACTCAGATTATCAGAAGCATGTGCAGGCAAAAATTAGCTCAATTTGTTGGCTGGAGAATGCTCCCCAGCCCCCATCAATGACGTTTCTCTCAGAAACAATGGACATGCCCACCTACACATGTCCTTACTAGCAAATGCAGCTTCTGCATTGTGCCAGCTGCCAAGCTGGAAGGTAATAAGTTGTCTGTAGCCTGGATCACCTCATCAATATTTTAGCAAATTCAACAGCCTGTAAATCCACAGCTCTGGCAGTGCTTCTAGATTACCTTGCTCTGCCTTTGTCCATTCTTCCTAACAAAAAATGCTTCCTGGAAGTTAGGAAGACCCAAAGGAGCCAAATATGACTAGTTTTGAAATATTTGCATTCATGTTTGTTTGAAAAAAAAACCAAATTAGTTCTAATTATTCATCACAGGCTTTAGTCAATGAACTGAGACAGTAGGCACAGGTTCACATTTCTTTTTGTCTTGTTTTGAATTTTTAAAAATATTACTATGATAATCATCTATTTAGATTTTCCAGGTTTAACAAATAAAAATAGGAAACTCCAATTCAGTTCAATTTAGATTTTAGATAAACAGTGAAAACTTTTCTATTATAAATGTAACATAATATTTGATATGTACAAACACTAAACGTGTATTTATTGTTTATATAAAATTTGAATTTATCTGGACCTTTATTTTATTCATAATACTACATGTATTTCTTATGTTTATAACTGAAGCAGATAAAGAAGAGGAAACCACACAGAACATGCAGAAACAATTCTTCCCAGTGTGGGGTTTCTTCTGACCTTTACGTTCACTAAATTCATATGAGATTTACATTTTTTATTTTAGCTTTTACATTCAGAAATCTAATGCAAGTCATATTTTAAATGATCTGAATAGCAGACTTATAATTATGCAGGTTTTATCCAAACAAAGCTAATTATTTTGAAATGGAGCCCTCTTCTCCATGACAGGATAAAGAAGTAACTTGTTGTGAGGATCTCTTGTCATTATTACGAATTTCATGCATAGGAACGTCAACCTCTAAGAGGAAAATCAGCAGTTTCTATCATGGAACATGTCTGCAAGTGAAAGTGCTGGAATGGGCTGCAGAAAGGGGAGGGGCGTGGGCTGCAGAAAGGGGAGGATTGTGGGCTGCAGAACGGGGAAGGATGTGGGCTGCAGAAAGGGGACAGATGTGGGCTACAGAAAGGGAAGGGGTGCGGGATGCAGAAAGGAAACAGAAGCTATCTTTCAAAGTGACTGATTTTCAATTCCCAAAGCATGCAAATTAGAAAAAGCATGAATTGAATATTTTGATACATGATGCATTGATTCCTGTGGCAAATATCTTTTCCATAAATTTGGTCACTGATGGATAAATATCCAGACGAAACCAAACAAATTTCACAACCACAGGCATAGCTCTTCTCACTTGTACAGACCATAAATTGTCCCAATGAGACTTCATTAGCCTTTCAAAATCATGAAGATTTGAGTGAATTTTCTGTATTATTCATAATAAAAGCATAAATTATTTTTCCATGACATGCGAAGCAGCATCTGAGAATCTGCATTAGCAGTTCTCTGAGGTCACAATCAGACACCACTGCTGTTTATACATACATTCATTTCAAGTTATTTCCTCTTTGTGAAATAGTTTGTTAAAGTTTCCTGGTCTCTATGGTTTTATAAATCACCCTAAGAAATGGTTTCTCATGGATAGATTAGCATTCTTGTGAACTTAAATGATTAATGATGATTAAGGGTTATTAAAAACTTACATGATAAATATTAAATATCCATTATGCTAATTAGTACCTCTTATTCTCAGTCATTTTTGTAATGACAGATGCTGTGAAGGGTCTCTGAAATAAAACAATGAGGTTCACAAAGGCCTACCTCTTAGAGGAAGCCTTCTTTCAACTTCTGATTCTAATTGACTAAACTCCTGACCTCACCTCTATTTTCCCAGCCATAGACTAGAGGTGAACAGAAAGCCAGCACACAACATTAGGAGAATAGAGCACTATTTTGTTTCGGCTTTGTTGTTGTTCATTTTCCTTGTTATTTTTCTTGTGTTTTAGGGTTATTATAGCAATAATAAGTTCTGAGTAGGAATGATGATATAAAATCAAAGGGAAGCAAACGTGCTGCTGAGAATTTTCTTAGACAATCTAAATCTTACCTCACTTTGCAAATGTCAAGTAGCAAGCCATGCTATGGTATTAGAATGATGTCTCTGTTCCTTTGGGGTGAGGGGAAATGCTCCCTAGCGTTCACGATTCAACCAAGCGCTGGTCTTTCAGCATACTGAGATATGCTGCTCCTGCCAGTTTGCAGTCAGCAAGCTAAGAAAGACCAGAGTCAGAAAAGATATGACAGGAAGAGAGAAAAGGAAACAAAGAAAGAGAGATGGAAGGGAAAGAAAAAGGGAGGGCTCAGAAATAGGAGGGAAGGGAGAGTGTGGTGCTTTCAATTTACTTGGCCCCATAAGATCACAGGGAGTAGCATTAGTAGGAGGTGTGGCTTTGTTGAAGGAAGTATGTCACTGTGGGGACTGACTTCGAGGTTTCCTATGCTCAGGATACCACCCAGTGTCTCAGTCAACTTCCTGTTGCAAGAAGTAGGACTCTCAGGAATGAAAACCCTAAGATAGAAATTGGTACCGGGGAGTAGTGCTGTGAAGGTTTGACCATGTGCTTGTTTAGAGGACTTTAGTACTTTGGGTTTGGAAAGCAATGGAATGTTGGTGCTAAAAGTCATTTGAACTATAGGGGGAGGGTGCACTCAAGAGGTTTTAAAGGAGAAGAATTTTAGTATGTTACCTAGAGATCATTTTTGTAATATTTTGAAGACAACGGTTTCCTTTTGCCCTTGTCTGAAGAGTCTGCCTGAGGCTAAAGCAAAGAATTTTGAATTAATTCTTTTGGCAGAGGAAATCTCAAAATAGCCTAGTATGGACTCACTCTGTCACGTGGTTTTTAGTGGTAACTCTAATGAACAGGAGTAAGCCTAGCAAATAAAAATACAAAATGTACAGATTGAGAAAATGAGTACCAGGAAGTGGAATAGAGCTAAACACTGTGTTCGGAAAGATAAACAGATTAAGAAATAGAATAAAGGCATTGATGACCTAAAGTCAAGATCCCACACAGCTAAATTTCCAACTTGTGAAAAGGAACTAAGAACAGCTTAGAGCTTGTGGTGGGGTGTACCTTTAATCTTAGCACTTGAAAGGCAGAGGTTGATTTGAGGTTTGAGGCCAGCCTGGTTTACAGACAGAGCAAGTTTCAGGACAGTCAAGCTTAGGCAGTGAAAGACAGAAAGCTGGTGAAGATGTAATTGAATCAGGGGACCATGTTCCAGGCTCAGTAAGCAGTAAAACTTGACAGCTTTGGTTACATGTTTCTGGCTTTAGAGTTAAGGTTAGAAGAAAGGAGGTATGGATTAAAGCCTCTAAGGCCAGGCATGTGTCAGGGGTGTCCTGGAATGAAGGCCTACTATAAAGTCTTTTGCATAAAGCTGAGAAGCTGAATGAAGCCTGGATTGCCTTGGAGAGCTTAAGATTTTAGAGACGCCAGAGTTGTGGGTTATCTGCCGAGAAGAGCTGCTAACAGAGTGGAACCAGCCAAAGAGAAAGAAGTGTGTTGCAGTCAGCAAAGCTGAATAGAGTTGGAGACATGGGAAGTATATTGGCGTCAGATACGGAGATGCAGAGTTTGGAATGTGCCCAGCTGGTTTTCAGTTTTGCTTTGATCTGGGTGTTCCCTTCCCGGTGTTTCAGAACGGTAATATATATCCTTTGCCATTATTTGTTGGAAGTATATGATCTGCTTTTTCATTTTGATTTTTACAAGTGATTTCAGTTAAGACATTGGATGAACCTCAGAAGACTTTAAACTTCAAAATTTAAAATATGTTGGGACTGTGATACTGCGGGGACTTCTGAAGTTGGACTAAATACATTTTGCATTATGATATTGTTACAAACTCATGGGGGCCAGGGAGTGGAACGTGGTAGTTTGAATGTGATTGGCCCCTATTATCTCATAGGGAGTGGCACTATTAGGAAGTGTGGCTTTGTTGGAGAAAGTGTGTCACTGTGGGGACAGGCTTTCAGATTTCCTATGCTCAGGGTACCATCCACTGTCTCCTGTTGCCTGTAAGATGTAGGACTCTCAGCTTCATGTCTGCCTGAACTCATTCATGATCCCCACCATGATGGTAATGGGCCAAACCCAAATTAAATGTTTTCCTTATAAGAGTTGCTGTGATCATGGTGTCTCTTTACAGCAATAAAAGCCCTAAGACAGGATAAGAAGTCAGGTAATAGAGCTCCAACTGGTGCACACAGACAGGGATAGGCTAATGCAGAAGCATAGGAGTCCGACGGGAGAATAGAGATTTCAATCATCCCAGGGAACTGTTTCAATGGGAAGGAGCAGGAGCACTTTTGGAAGGTGAAGAAGCCTGGGGACAATCAAACTGGAGGTTGGGGAGATGGCTAGATTTGAGAAGTGCTGTACAAGCATGAGAATCTTAGTTCAGGACCCGGGGATGACAAACCCCAAATTTTGAAAAAGAGTTTATCTCAAAAAATTAGGTGGAGGGGTCCAAAAGATGGTTCAGCAGTTAAGAGTCAATTTGCTCTTGAAGATGACCTGGGTTTAGTTCCCAGCTCTTACACGGCAGTTTATAGTATATAACTCTAGCTCCAGGGGATCCAATACCAACTTCTGGCCTCAGTGGGAACTACACACACCACATGGTGCATAGACATATATGCAGGCAAAAAATAAAAATGGAGAGCAATAAAAGATGACACCACAAGTCAACATCTGACTTCCATGAGCTACTTTACAATTAAGCAGACATATACAACAGACACACACAAAAAAATTTTTTTTGAGACTTGTTGTAATTATGTTTTACTCATCTGAAGTTCAGACCTACACCTCACACCCACACCTGGGTTAACATACTCTTCAGACCTGTGCTGATTACCACACCCTCAATTCTCACTTTAACTACTGCTCTGTACCTCAGACAGGGCATCAGCATTTGTATAAGAATGAGAAAGACAGAGCAGAGCTGCTTTTACATTGGAAGCTGAATAAGCCCAGATCCTTTATGAGAATATTCTCTGTGCTTTCTTACAGTATAGCGACTTTCTCATTATTTGAAATTTTAATTAAATTATAATTATGTCACTCAAATAACCCAGTGTTGTCATATCACTCACATACACCCAGCATTGCCTGCAATCATACGCTTCTGAATCAACAGGGCTCATCCCTGGAAAAATAAATAAATAATTCTCCCTCTCTCCACGGTCATTAATTATCCGTAGATCTTCATCTAGGAGTAGAGCCAATATTGGGGTATATACTAGAAGATCAGATAGACAGAGGAACAAGCCACAGCTACTTCTCACCTCAGCAACTCCTCAGCCGAAAGGGGAAGAATCTGTCTCCAGGAATCCTCAGACTGTACAGGGGAATCAATGGGATCCACAAGGTAGAAATGGAAGAGCCTCCCTTCTTATACTCCTCTCCCTGCCAAATGAAATCACTTCCTTTCTCAAACTTCCTAGTGTTGAGATTAAAGGCCTGTGTGTTTTTCAAGTACTGGTGACAGAGGCATTGGATCCCAACTGCTAGGATTAAAGGTGTGTGTCACCACCACCTGGCACTGTTTTTCTTTTGGAATGGATTAATCTCATGTATCCCCAGTGTGGCCTTGAACTAACAGAGATGCTTCTGATTCCCAAGAGTGCTAAGATTAAAGGTGTGTGTCATCACTGCCTGACCTCTATGGTTAACCCTGTGGCTGGCTCTGTCCTCTGATCTTCAGGCAATCTTTATTTGATACACAATATATCATGACAGGCCAGTGAGAATCCCTCCATTTAGCTTGGAATGTTCTGCTGGCTAGTCTTATGTCAACTTGAAACCTCAGTGGAGAAAATTATTGCATTTTCTGTAAAGTATTTTTAATTATTGATTAATGGAGGAGTGTAACAATACTTTTCCTTGGGACACCAGCTCATAAATAAAGACAGGAAGATTTATTATTAATTATTAAAGCATGACCTTAGCTTAGGCTTATTCCTAACTAATTTTTCTATCTTAAATTAACCCATATTTTTAAATCTATGTTCTGTCACATGACTCACTGTCTCACCTCTCCATACTGTTAATCCTGATTCCTCTGCATCTGGCTGGTGACTTTGCCTTTCTTCTTTCCAGGCATCCTCTCTGTCTCCTACAGCCCTGCCTAACCTCTTCCTGCCTCGCTGCTGATGATTCCGTTTTTTTATTAAACCAGTCAGAAGGCACTTTGGCAAAGACACATCTTCACAGTGTAAACAAATATTCCTCCAACAGGGCACGGCCAAGCTCATTGTAAATGGTGCCATGCCCAGGTTGGTGGTCCTGGGTTCTATAGGAAAACAGACTGAGCAAGCCAGTAAATAGCACCCTTCCATGACTTCTGCATGAGCTCCTGTCTCCTGGTTCCTTCCTTGTTTGAATTCCTGTCCTGAATCCCTTCAACAATGGACTAAGAGTGGAAGTGTGAGCCAAATAAACCCTTTATTCCCCAGCTTGATTTCCATCATGGTGTTTCATCATAACAATAAAAACCTAACTAAGACAGACATCAACTGATGTTGGAATTGCTCATGCCTTGTTTTGGCATCTATGTTGCTGAGATTCAAGGGTATATCTTTTGTGTCATATCTAGAATATACAATCTCACAGCAGACTTCCCGATCCTCTGGCTCTTACAAATCTTCCTACATTCTCTCCCACAATGTTCCCTAAAACTTGAGTATAGAAGCTGTGTTGTAGATGTATCACTTGGGACTAAGCACTTCACAGTCAGTCATTATTTTCATTTTTGATCAGTGTGGCTTTTTCTTATGATCTCTATCCAATATAAAATAAGCTTATTTGATGAGGGGTAATAGCATAAGGACCAATATTTAGAATTCAGTTAGAATTTATACTACTTTAGGAAAGTGGCAATAGGTTCCTCTCTAAGATTCATGACCTCACTAGCCAGACTATTTTAGCTCGTGTTAAAGTAGTAGCCATGAGTCCCTTCTATTCACTAGAAATTGAGACCAATTGAATAGCTATTGGTTAATTCCAATGATGTGGAATAATCCATTTGTACACCATAAGATTTGTCACTCAAATTGGTTTAATGAAAAGATCACTAGCCAAGCAGGAAGTTTAGGTGGGGAGCAACCAAACTAAGGATGCTGGGATAAAGAAGGATTGAGTCAGAGGACATGTTAGAAGACACAGAGGAAGCAGAATGTGTATAAAATGAGGTAACAAGCAGTGAGTCACATGGCAGATAAAAAATATGGGTTAATTTAAGAGTTAGCTAGCAATAAGCCTGAATTGACCGAGAATTTTTAAGTAATATTAAGTCTCCATGATGGTTATTTGGAAACTGGTGGGTGGGGGCAGGGGAAGTCCACCTACAAATGATATCCAAACATTTGGTACCTACATCCACACAAAACTTGAGAGAGAGAGCTTGGGATAAAGTTCTAGATACACAGAAATTGAGCCAGGTGCAGCTTTGCTCTTGTGTCTTTCCTGCAGGCCATGAAAGGAAGATGCATATACCAGCCACTGCCTGCTGACTTGAGCAGCCAGCTTGAGCCCTGTCAGCATGCCATGAGCTAAACAACTTCATAGATTCCCACAATCTCTTGCATGGGAAGCGGTACAGAAAAGCATCTCCTAGCATCTGCCAGTACCAAAAGCCAGCTGCCAGGCACTACCACCATACACTAACCTGAGGTACACCTGCTAGAATGAGGAAGGGTAAATGTTAGAAGACATGGAGAAAGCAGGATGTATAGGAAATGTGGTAGCCATAAGCTATGTAATAGAAACTAGATAAGAAATATGGATTAATTTAAGAATGTGCTAGGAACAAGCCTGAGCTTTCGGCCAAGCATTTATAAGTAATATTAAGTCTCCATATCAGTTATTTGAAAACTGGTTGGTGGGAAAGAAAAGTCTGCCTATAGTCCAAGATATAAGTGCCACTATTGCATCTTTAGGGATATTTGTCATGATGATCATTATTGTGTTCCAGAGATGCCACAACTAGATAAAACTTACTTTCTTCTCTTGAAAGCTTGTGTATCCTTTGCAGTAAAATGAATGTTAGTCATTGGGGAGATTGTTTTCTAGTTAGTTCTAGCTCAAATTCCCTGAGTCCAAAGTGCATGGTGTCATCAGCAATAGGAATTTACCTTCAACTTCTGGAGAGCAACCAAGGGCAACAGCAAAGCCTATATTATTTTGGGAGTCTCTTCTGACCAACAACTTGAGAAAAGGTTTCTCATGCCAAGTACTATGAATGTTTGTTAGATAGTTTATGCTCTTGGGCAAAATGTTATTATCCCTAGTGGTGTAACTGTGTGTGTATGTGTGTGTGTGTGTGTGTGTGTGTGTGTGTGTGTGTGTGTGTGTGCATGTGTGTGTGTTTCAAGTATCTTTAGTGTTATTTATTCTTCACTCCTTCCTCCATTTTTTTGGGATTACCTGCCAACCTCCCCAATAAAAGCCCTGAGAGAGGTGCTATGAAGGAGAAAATTCAAATAACTTTAAAAAATCTGTTTTACAACTCTCCAGCTAAGACCAGCTATATTGACTATAATCTGGTCCATTTCTGGTGCCTCAATTTTACAACTGGGTGAGGACATGGTTTCCTAAAAAAACTCTTTGTGAGCAAAATTCTCAGAATCGAATATTAGATGTTTATTCCCACCTTCATGTTCAGATTTTGGTGGTACCTTTCTTTGCAGAAAGTCTACTCAAGTTGCCTACTTTCCCTGAAGTTCAGATCTCGTATTTCAGATCTAGATGACACCCTAAGTCCAGGTTTGTAGCCAATGAATTATTAGTGAGGACTGTCACTGTTACAGCAGTAGATAACAAACCTGGAACAGATCTGCCCTAACTGCAACTTGTTCAGCATGAGGTAGAAGAATACCTCAACAGGGCAGCTCACCCCTGTGCTGGTTAGTTTTCATCAACCTAAGACAAACTAGAATCACCTGGAAAGAACTCAACTGAGGTACTGAGTCCCTCAGATTGTCTTGTGGGCATGCCTGTAGAGTGTTTTCTTATGGTGTTTTATAGGAGTAGACCCATCCCAGTGTAGATAGTGTCACCACCACTGGGAAGGTGGTTCTGTGCTATAAGAAAGCAGGATAAGCAGGACAATTCAATAAACAATGTTCTTTCATGGTCTCTGCTTAGGTTCCTGCTTCTAGATTGTTGCCTTAGTTTCCTTTAGTGATGGAATGTTACCTTTCAAGTGTGAAATAAAAAAGAAAAATCCTTTCCTTTATATGTTGATTTTGACCATTGTGTTTGCCACAAGAACGGAAAGTAAATTAAAGCGTCTCCAGTGCTCTTCCCACGGGTGTGAGACACCTGAAGCCCCATCCTCAGTCACTGACCTGCGTGATCTAGTTCTAGAACCCTAAGTTCTAGAAGAAGTAGCTGTGATAAGGCCAGTCCTAGGTGCTACGCTATGACGATAGCCACTCTCACTCCATAACACACCAACAGCAGCATAGCGTAGGAGAAAACCAGCTAGATAGAACCAACGCTCTAGGCTGCTTTCTGCTGAGTCAGAATCATGGCTCAATACTGCTATGAGCAAGTAATGTTGGTACAAAGAAAATTCAGGTGTAGTAGACTCACATGTCTCCACCAAGCACCAGGGCTGTGGCAGTGGCTCTGTGTTCCACCAACACGCCTGAAGATAGGGTCCTAAGGATATGTCCCATGTGAGGTTTCACCAGTCTATCACTAAGTTCTGAAACTGGCCTTGACTGTCCTATCCTCTTCAACCCACAGTGAAAAGTCATTCTCCATATGGTGCTGCTTGAAGTTGAGAGAGTGTTGACAAAGTAGTCTGTTGGCCACCGAGGTTGATTCTAAACTGGATCACATCTGAGTCTCTTAGTCACAAAGACCTACAAACTCTCAAGGGAGTGAACACCCAGTCCCTTGTACCAACTGGTAGTAATTCAGACCAAAATACAAGTCAGTCCCACTAGGTTAGAGGTCTCCATCTTATGCTGGAAGCCTGTCTAGAGGGTCCATCCATGAGCTCTAGTCTGCAGATAGCTGCTTTGCATAAGGTTAGAGAATGTGTGATGAAATATTCACTTGGTCACCAAAGATGGTGATAAGCTGACTCACACCCAAGATTGATGATGCCCTAGACTTGCTTCAAAGATGGCAATGACAAAGGCTAAAACTTGAGTGTATCCCACAAGTGTATGGGTTACTATCTGATGCCAAGCAGGTATAGAAGTTCCACGCATGAACTTTGTCCTTAGTGTAAAGGCTTTCCACTTCTCTATGGTCCACCCTCTCACCATCAAGGACCTAGCTCCGAGCTTCTCATGACAGCCCTAGGCTAGCTGTCATTTCCTGCCACTCATCAGGTAGTCTTTTCTCTCCACCTGTGATATCATCAAGATGATCTGTAGTGGGAGTGGTTGAGGCAGTCAGATGCTGGTTGACAAGTTCTGGTCAGACGCTGGTTGACAAGTTATTCTTTGGCTACTTACCTGATGTAGCTCTTCACTGGCACAGAGACTCACTGGCGAGACCTAATATCTGGTTTTAAGAACAAAGCCAGAACTGAAATTCTTTTCTTTCCCCGGGTAGTATTGTCTTTATCGTCTGTTTGGAGTTGGGGAAGAACTGAGAGGAAATCTTCCTTTTTGCACTCTTTAATGCTTCCCTTCCTTTCATTGTACCAGACACAGACTCTCCCTCAACATCTTCAGCTTTTGTGAAAGTATTGTAAAGTTCATGCTGGTGACATTGTAAGAAGAAAGTTATTAATGGATACTACTCACCTGATATTTTGCTCTACTTCTTTGGTTGGATGCCTGAGGAGAGGTATGGATACCCTGGGTAGTAATGTTGGAGACCATTATAGAACTCTACCTACTACAGCATAGAGCAAGAAACCAAGCTTGGCTTCCTGAAAACATCATCAGGACCACAGAGAGAATGTCCAGGTGATGTGCCCAAGAATATGAAACTGTAGAAAATCAGCACCATTTTGTAATCTGTTACCCATAGCTATAGTAAACTGTCCCAATCTGGAGACTTTATAAAGGAAAAGTTTACATGTGGTGCTGTTTTGTAGAGTAAAAGTCTAACCTTAGGTGGCTTCATCTTGTTCAGCTTCAGCTGTGTCATACCTGACACACAGATAGCATCATGATAGGAGCTTGAATGTGAGGGAGATATTAACGTGGAGAAACAGGAAGCTGGGCTACTCAGGGCTCAAGGTTGCTGCTGGAAGTAGTGCCAAGACTTCATGTGACATTCCACTGTTTGAAACAAGTCACATGTCCAAACTGACACAAATAGTGTATCTACAACCCTCCCCCAGGAAGGAGTCAGCCAAGCTGATTCTCAGACTATACTTCAAAGAGCCTTTATTAAGAGTACAGAAAATGAAAATCTCTCTGGGGTAGGTACACCCTGGATTCCTGTAGGAGAGGTCTACTAAATAGAAGGGATGTTGTAAAATATCATTTTAGGGTGTGTTGCTTGTGTATACTGCGTTTGTTTAGCTCTGTGAAGCTGTGTTACTTTGCCTGTCTGGAACACGTGACGGTCTAATGAAGAGTTGAACGGACAAGAGAAAGGCAGGAGAGAGCTGGGAAATGGAGCAGACAGAGGGACAAGAGAGGAAAGACCAAGAGAACAAGAAGAGAAGGAGAAGGACCCAGGGGCCGCCATCTGGCTACACGGCCAGCAATGGAGTAAGAGAGAAAGATAGAAGAAAGAAAAGAAAAAGTCCAAAGGTAGACGGGATACTTAAAAGTCAAGAAAAGCTAGCAAGAAACCATCAAGCTGAGGCCAGGCATTTATAGTTCAGAATAAGCCTCCACGTGTGACTTACATGGGACCTGGGTGGTGGGGCCCCGAAGGAGCCAAAGGGGAAAGAACAAAAACAAACATGTCTGTTCCTGTAAACCTAGCCTGTCCGTGGGTCAGAGGTCACAGGCCCTCAAAGAGACCCTACAGTTTCTATTTTCCTAAATCAACATAGCTTCCAACTGTATTGTAAATACTCATCCTTCTACCCACAGATGAGTGTAGCTGACAGTATTCACCAAAGAAACTCCTCTGTGCAGCAAAGACCATTACAAAGATCCACAGCTGGTTAAGAGACTGATTGTAACCAACGTGTGGTGTCCAGCCACAGTTGTTACAGTACAACCCAAACAGCTAAGACACAAAGTCCCGCTCCTAGATGAAGATCTATAGGTGAAACAATGGCTGATGAGAAAGGGAGAATCTATTTTCTCGGGACAAGTACCCTGGTCCGTTATCCAGTTCAAGGGGGCAGGACTAAATACATGTGCATATGAACATCATTAAATGAACCCAAATGACTCTGTGTGTATATTCATGTTCTTGTGTGTGTGTGTGTGTGTGTGTGTGTGTGTGTGTGTGTGTGTGTGTGTGTAAGTAATAATTATAGGAGAGTTCATGAATTCAAGGAGGGAAGCGACACAGTAGCAGCTAGAAGGGAAGGAAAGAGGTGGAAATTATGTAAATCCAGTATTCATATATGAAATTGCAAAAATAAAAATTTAAATAAAAATTAATAAATCATTTTTTTTAATTTCTGCCTAAAACTTCTGATTATCAGATGGGGACATGCACCACACACTGTACATTCTTCTCTGAGTAGGAAACAGGATCTGTCTGGTTTTCTTCTCTGTGCTACCCTGGCTGAACTTCATGCATTCTGAATCCCCAGTAGCCACAGGCATCGCTTGCTCAAGTGTCAGCTCTTCTGTCAGGGCTGTATACTTCTCCTTGTGTCCCTGCCAATGTGTCACCAGAGATAGGGTTAGATGGTTTGATGGGAAGCAAACAGTTTTATAGCAGTAACAACTTGACTCTCAGCAATTACTGAACCAACTACAAAGTGGTGAGAGGTTTTGGAATCTCAGTAATGGAACATGGCCTTCTTTTATTGAGGGGGAAAAAAAGGTCACGAGGCTGGTGAGGTGGTGCAGTGGGTGAAGGAAGAGCTTGCCACCAAATCTATAAACCTGAGTATGGCCCCCAGTAGTCACAGGATAAAAGGAAACTTCAAACTTCCTGATATGTTATCCTCTGACTTCCACATTGGGGAGGGGTGGAATGTGTATACACTCACACACGCACATACACACACACACGCACACACAGGCACATATGAAAGGCTGGGGACTTATTTTATCTCCTCACCTCTTACACTTTATTTTTGAGTACTGGGAATAGCTTGGAGATCATTTTCTCCAGCTAAAAATTAAAATTGAAGAAATAGACTTAGTTTAATATTATTACAAATTGGCCAGTTACTTATAAACTTCAGTCTCCTGACTAAAACCCAGAAGCATATCTAATATTTTAAGAGTATTCTCTAGAACAATTTCACATTAACCAACCATATCAATGTTTTGATAGTAAAGCTCACTCAAGTGAATTCCTCATCTTCAAGAAATACCTGTTATACTTATGACAGGAAGTTGTCATAAGAGAACTACCCTCAAAGTCAGCAATTCAGACCACAGCTGCCTGGACTCTGGCTTAGCTACCAAACTGTCCCTGTTTGTAAACACATACATGTTTATAATATGCATACAACTTTACATAGTATTATACATACTACTTTATAGTTACAATAAAGTACACACAAAAGTATACATAGTATGCAGTTATATAAGATAAAAATATGCATTTAGATTTAAAGTTATGTACACAAAATAGTATACAACAAACTAATATTTATTATTTAAATTATAAATATATATTTTTACTCAATTTATTATAATTTATATATGGATCTCATATGCATTTCTGTAACTCCAAATAACTATGTATTAATAGGCAGCCACCAAAATCTTCTGTTTGAATTAAGTATCCTCAAGGTAATTTGGTGTCATGAGTGTATAGTTTTATTCTTTTATAAACCATCCTCTTAATACCTTAATTTAAAAATTATACATTCTCAGTTCTGCAAAACCTTCCTTGGCTCAGTAATAATGAAAATGACTTAGATTTAATATTCATACAAATAAAGTGACTCTTTAGTTCTCCTTGGGATTTGAAGGTAAATCTGCAGATAGGCCTGTGGACCAGCTGCCTCCCAGTGAAGTGACACATCAAAGAAGCTGTGCTTTGAGTGCTCGCATGGCTTCATACAAAGCAAGTTACTTTTACATTACCTAAAATGAGCACAAACACAGTAGTGTATTCACAAAACAACAACCCACACTTTTCTCCTCCACATGGTTTCATAATACTTTAATTAACTTGAATTATTTTGTTATATAAAGTCTGTAATTAAGCTAATAAGAGCCTCCCACTACTTTATAACTAGGAGTCACAACTAATCATCTTGAAATATAATCTAGTTTCTTAATTGATGCCCATTATAAAAACATGCAAAGAATTACAATAGATATTTTATTCATCATCTGTTCTTAGAGGACGTGTATTTTAGCTATAGCTTTGGATACATGTTATAATTATTTTTCCAACTTTTAACAAAGGTTTTCTAATCAAAGAACTGAAGGAAATGTCATAAAAGAAAAAAAGGTAAAGATGTTGTCAATGAAGAGTCCAGATGTGAAGTCATCCAGAGTGAATAGGTGCTCTGAGTCAGAGGAAAATTAATGTATGTGTCCTTGGCTTTTCTGTATTTAGGTAGACATTTTCAAATTTCCTTTTGGCTAAAATTAGTTTTAAGGGAATCTGAATCCAGTTCTGTAATCCTTAAACTTATGGCACACCGCTACCATCCTTTGCTTCTTCCACATCATTTACACATTAGCAAAATGTTCAAAGTACCTCACAATAAATCTTTAAAATTTGATAGAAAATTTTACTTTAAAGAATTTTGTAAATTCATCAATATAAAAGTTAGTTTCCCAAGAGCCTAGGAAAGACAATGTCTGCTCTAGAGAAGGTAGTGAGTTAAAGATTTTTTTTAATTAGTGTATATTCATTGAATAAACAATGGCTTGGCTGTGACACTTTCCACACATACATATAATGTACTTTGACAATATCCACCTCCTGTTCTTCTCTCCTGACTCCTCCTTTTTGCAGCTGACCTTCTTCTCAAATAATCTCTCTGCTATTCTCATGTCTTATTTCCTTACAATCTAGATTGTACATATGAGAAAATAGCATGTAGTATCTGCCTAAGTCTGGCTTATTTCATTTAACATGATGATTTCTAGTTCCATCATATTTTCTGAAAATGACATAATTTCATTCTTATGTCTGGACATTCTCTATTGTATAGATTTAATACACTTTATCTAATCATCTGTTGATGGACGTCTAGGACAGTTTAGTAACTTTTCCTACTTGTTGGCAAAGATGGCCCTTTATCTCATAACTCAGAAAACAAAATAGCCATTTCTTCCTCCTTTTTAACCTGGGGAAGGTGTCTCTGTCCCATTGAAAACTCTATTATTCTTGGGGAACCCATTGCAAGGATACTCCTTGTGCAATTATTTCTTATTTCCTCTATCTAATTTTTCTCTGGATTATTCCAACAGCTCAAGGACATGCTCATGTTACCCACCCACTTCCAATGAT
Organism: Phyllotis vaccarum; assembly: GCA_033318265.1. Taxonomy (NCBI): domain Eukaryota; kingdom Metazoa; phylum Chordata; class Mammalia; order Rodentia; family Cricetidae; genus Phyllotis; species Phyllotis vaccarum. Next base: position 124,653,739 of record JARWLC010000004.1, on the reverse strand, counting down.
GTCAACAGGAGTTAATTTTTTTTGCATTTCTGTTTCCATTCATACTGTTAGTTTCAACCTCAAGGCACTATTTATTCCTTGTGCTGACAAAGTCACCACAGCAGCTCTCACTCCATATCCACAAACCATGCCATACAAAATGATTAGGAAGAGTGATTTGGGCAGATATCTTGGTGCTTTCAGAAGAACATGAAAAGCTCCTTTCCTTAGGAACTCGTGTCCTAAAAAATGAGACTATGAATATTGTATTTGACAAATATGTTACAGGCCTACTTCTATTCTAATTCCCTTGAATAAATCAATGTCATATGAAGAGTGACTCACGTCTACATCATGTGAGTTGATGGCTACGATATGGGAGAGGAAAGATTGAGACACAACCATCAAATCCATGTTATTCTCCAAGTAAGGAACCAGAGTGCTCCACATATGATAGGTGCCACATGATGGTGATGAGAAGAAATGATGGCGAGAGCGGGGCCACTACCCACACATCATTTCTAGAATTATGCTTCACACTCCAATGTGAGATGGCCAAGCTAGAACTCCTCCTATACTGTCATCTGCCACCTCTAGATCTGGTGTCTTCTCCTATATTACTGTAGTGTCAGCACTTACCACTTTGTCAATACCAGAATTAACAGACTATTTTAACTTGACTTGGTTTCCATCACCCCACTACCTGACCATCAGTGGGGTCTATGAGTCCCATAACCCACATTAACACTAAGGCTACTGATCTCCTGACCCCAAGACCACTGTCTAAGTGTTTGTACCCTATAGATTTTACTCTGTTTTCTTTGGTTCTAAAGAGAATTTTATAAAAGGCATTCTGATTATAATCATAATCATTTATGCATACAAATAGTAACAATGACAAAAAGATAATTGCCAATACAGAGATGGGCAAGCGTTTAATCTATTTTCTCAAAATGTCAACATAAATTCCATAGATTTCTTAATCCCAATCTTAATTAAACAAGTAAAAAGTATGGTTTAGTTATTTTTGATTCTGGAAGAATGAGAGCATGCATGTTGAATAAAGAACTAGTGTCCAGCTCTGGAAATGACTATGGAAGCTAGGTTAAAGTTATAAAATTGTCAGGCTATTTCTTTTACTTGTCGTGTCTTTAACATTTTTGCTTAAGACATATTTAGAAATTCTTTAAAATGCTTTAAGTTCTTAAGGTATGAAACAATTTTACAGTCTTGCTACCTAATATTTCTTGATTGTTATTTTGTTTTATGAAGAAGAGTTTGACATTGGCTTACTTGGCCTGTGGTAAGAGTCCTCTTTAAAAGTAGTCTTCACACTGTGTTGTGAGGCAGAAACATGGGAATCCTATAAGTCTGAGGGCAGTCTGGATTACATAGTGATCTCCCGGCCAGCCAGGGTTATATAATATGGCCAGCAAGGGTTATATAATAAGATCTTGTCTCAAACAAACAAGCAAACAAAAAACAAAAAACAAAATACCCTTCAATTCTATTAGATCTGAAATTAAATAAATGGAATGTGTTCTAAATTATTTTTGAAGAAACATAATTGATAGGTTCATATTCACTGTACATAGTGATGAGTTCTCTAGACATTTTTAGTCAAGTATACTACATGTTTTAGCCATACATAATCTCATGTTTTCCCCATATCTCTCCCTACTAGTCTCTATTCTTTTCACACAGAGACACTCAGAGGAGAGAGACAAAGACAGACAAAGAATATAGTGATACATATCTAAAATCAACATATGAAAAAAATTGATATTTTCTTTCTGAATTTTGTTTAGAATTCTAATCTTCAGTTCCATCGACTTTCCTTCTAATGGCAGTATTGGGTTTTCATTATAGCAACTAAAATACCATGTGTGGCTACGCTACATCTTCCTTACAGTCTGATGGTCATGTAGGCTGATTTCTAACTTGAGTACTGCCATGAAAATCACAGACAAGTTGGTACCCCTGCAGAATGTTTAGACCCCTTAGAATATGTTCCCAGGAGTGATGTGGCAGAGTCATATGGTAGCTCTATCTTAGTTTTAAAGTTCTTGAGGGAGCCTCCATATTGATTGCTAGACTAATTTACATCCCCAACAGCAGTGTACTAAGTTTTCCTTTTTCCCAACATCTTGACTAGTATTTTGGTTTTGTTCTCTTGATGACAGTCATTGTGAGTGGGGTAACAGCAAAAATAAATTTAAAACACGTCAAAGACTTTAATGCAAATCCTGCGAAGTCAAAATGTTGCAGAAAAAAAAAACATTTCAAGATAACCACATGAGTAAGTATTTTCTTAAAGGATGTTATTAGCTCAGGATATAATGGAAAGAATTAATAAGTAATTACATAAAATCAACAAGCGTCTATACAGCAAAGGAAATAATGAAGTGAATGAGGAGATGCCTTACAGAATGGAAGAAAAACCTTTGTCAACTACATATCTGAAAAGTGTTTAAAATTTATACTATATAATAACTAAATAATAATAATAATAAAGAATCCCAAACCAGAGAATCCAATCAATAAATGAAGGCAAAATTGTGCTGGCTCATTTTGTGGCAGCTTGACACAGCTAGAGCCATCTGAAAAGAGGAACTATCAGCTGAGAAAATATCTCCGTAAGATTGTCCTGAAGGTAAGTCTGTAGGACACTTTCTGATTAATAATTGATATGGATGGTACCAGCTTATCCCGGGGTTGCAGTCTGGGATTTATAAGATAGCAGACTCAGCAAGCTATGGGAGGCAAGCTAGTAAGCGGCAGAACACTGTGAGCTCTGCTTCGGTTCCTGCCTCCAGGTTCCTGCCCTGAGTTCCTGCTCTCACTCTCCTCAGAGATGGAGTGAGACCTGAGAACTGAAAGCTGAAACAAACTTTTTATCTTGTTGCTCTTGGTTACGGTGTTTTATAACAGCAGTAGAAACCCGAACAAAGACAGAATGGGTTGATGAGTCTCAAAGGATGACATACAGGAGGATAAGAGACAAAACATTTAAAATGTTTATCATCCTCAGCCATCAAGAAAATGCAAGTCAAAACTGCATATTGGTGCAAAGGACCCCCAAATAGCCAAAGTAATACTGAGCAAGAATAGCCATGTTGTCGATACCGTGGTGCTCTGATTTTAAACTACCCTACAGAGTCAGAGGCACAAGTTCAGACATGAGGACTGATGAGCCAAAATAAAAACACCTGGAAATCAACCCTTGAAACTACACTCATCTGACTTTCAACAATGGAATCAAAAACTCACATGGAGAAATGAGCCTCTTCAATAGTAAATGAACTCTCAACACAATTTTATCGAAGTCCAATCTACAAAAAGGAATTTTTTTAAAAAAGTAGCTCCATTCTTGCATAGTTTCTGAACTGAATTTCCCCGAGACTGGAAAGTGTTGTCTTGCTATTCTTCTATTCCAAAGTGTTCTCAAGTAGAAGTCCCACTCTGGGAAATGGTGGTACCATAGGATTTATGTTTTGAAGTTCCCTAGTTGAAGATGGTTCTATGGAGGAGAATTTGGACAGAGAAGAAATGGGGAAGGAGAAAATACATTTCCAGATACTCATAAACATACGATCTAACTCATAAGCCCTGTCATCACCACAGAAGGGGAAAACCACCATGTCCAAAGACACTGAGCATCTTATTTTCCTGTCAAGAAGAGCTCTCTCATTTCTTGATGTCTTTCAAGAGTCTAGAGATGGGAAACAAGAGGCATAAGACATTGTTAGGTGCCCAGAGCCTCGAAGCCTCACAGCCTTACATTATGATGGTCATTTCCTATTTTTGTTTTCAAACACTAAAAGAGAATTAGGATTATGTCATTAAAACAGTCATTGTCTTAACCTTCTATTTGAGGTAGAAAAGTGGTGGCAAAGGAGACAAAAGAGACATCTCCAGGATATATTTTGGAAGTGGATTGACATATATTATGGTTGGAGGAATTAGCAAATAAAAAAAGAACTAAGAATTACTCTGAGGTTTTTTCTTTGAGTAATTGTGTTTCTTTGAGTGGATGCCACTACTGAGAAAGAGAAATATCGTCAAGAGATAGGCTTGTGGAGTAAAGAACAGAAATAAGAAAGTTCTGACTTGGGCCATTTTAACTTTGTGGTGTATGGTAGCCATGTCAATGCAGACCCTGGTCCAGCACTAATCAGGCCTGATATATGCTCATCTGTATACATTGACACTACTATTCACTATATTTCCAGAGGGGAAACTTCCATGTCATACTAAACAAGACCTTTCAACTCTGTCAGCAATTTTCTCCCAAATCTCTCAGGCTTTCTACATTTCATTGCTCTGATGCCAACTCTGAATTTATACACTCAGCCCACTCTTTCATCCCAATTCTTACTATTTTGTGTTCTCTGTAATCATTAGAACTAAAATAGCAAGATCGTATAACTTCTTCTAGCTGTACCAATTATCATGCAAGAAACAACAGATAATAGAAATGCAGTCGTCTGAATAGGATAGAATTTATTTTTATTTAAGCTATTCCTATTTACATCCTTCCCATCCACTCTGAGACCAGCAGAAAAACAAAGATTATTGAGTAGTTTCAGCCCTAGAACATTTGGAGTTTTTGATTATGGGAATAAAGGGTGATAACCAGGTAACACTAAAAAGGAGCTAACAGAATTCTGGTTACCAGATGCTCCATTAAAACTGTTCCCAAAATCAAAAAAAAAAAAAAAAAAAAAAGATCTTTCCGGCTCAAGTTTGTCCAACTCAACACTTCAGCTTTAGCTAGTATGTTCTTCATTATCTCTTACTTTGTTCATGCTTTAAGATAATAGAAGTCAGAGGAAGGCAGGCAGGCAGGGAGGGAGAGGGAGGGAAGGATGGAGGAGGAAGGGACAGAGGGTGGTTGTGCATGTATCATTTCATTTAGACCCTTTTAAACTTTCTATCACTCTAACCCAGAACATAGTTTGGAGCAGTTTGATATTCTAAGAGCATCCAGATGGATCTCCTGGGAACATCACAGGTGGACAATTGCTTACATGATTAAAAAGAAAAGTGGGGGTGGGGGGGTGAATAATTAGATGTTTCTTAAATCCCTTCAGAAAAGGTTCTTGGGAGTAGAGCATTTCCACCGATAGTACAAGGGAAGTGGAGACACCAAACACTGGAAAAGGAAGACAGAAATGAAGTTTAAAAAAAAAAAAGAAGAAGAAAAGAAAATGAATGAAATGGATGCAAAGCCAGTCAGATTGGCAGCTCACAAGAATGCCTGCTTATAGAGCAGTCACTCCCATGAGGCGCCTGCATGCTTTCAACAGAAGTCCTTGGAATCAACAGACATGAATTTGAATCTCATGCCTGAGATCCCCAGAGCAAGTGTTTTAGTTACTTTTCTGCTGCTGTGATAAGCAACCTCACCAAAAGCTCTCTGGAGACAAAAGGGTTTCTTACATCTCACAGCTAAAAGTCTGTTGTGAAGGCAGTCAGGGAAGGAACTCAAGCAGAAGCCACGGAGCTGCTTATTGGCTTATTCCCTGTGACTTGCTCTGCCTGCATTTTTGGACATCTTAAGACCACCTGTTCAAGAGTAGCACTGCCCACAGTGGACTGGACCATCACACACCCAGTGGACTGGTGCCTCCCACACCCATCTTCAAATAAATGTCCTAGACCTGCCTACAGGCCAATCTGATGGAGGCATTTTTTTCAGTTGGGTCTCCCTCTTGCCAGATGACTCTAGATTATGTCAAGTTGACAAAAAACGAAACAGCACACCACGTGGCAGCAGTCATAAGCAATCCAAATAAGGCTAGCCAGAGTCAGACACACCCCCATGCTGTTCTCTAGAGCTCACCTCCATAAGAAATTAATTTGTGTTGCACAACTCAGTCTTCTGGTGTAGACAGAAATATTTCATTTTTTAGAAATTACTAAAAATATTTATAGCTTGACGAAGCTAATTTAAAACACACAGCAAAAGCAGGTCATTACTTGGGTTCCTCTGGGCTGCAGCTGCAGAAATTGCAGCTCATCCCTCAGCAGTGATGGCTCAGCCAGGCACACTCTCTGTAGAAGCAATTCTCTATTCAAGACAACCCTTGAGCAGACAAGGCCTTTCTGCTCATTGGACAACTGTTGAGCAAGGAGATGAAATTTTCTCCTTTCCCATTTTTCCTAAACTTTCCAGGCATTTGGGCTTCAGCAACATCCTGACTTCATTCTAGGGAGAGGTGGTATTTTTCTTCTGTCCCAGGAAAATATTTTATAATCTATTTCCTAATCTAGGAAAAGCTGAATCTTAACCCTGTTTAAAGAGAAAAAAAAGAAAAAAAACATGAAAAATTAACTAAAACATGCCCTGAAAAACAAGTGTGATTAAATAAGGGAATTGGAAAAATATTTTCTTTGTTCTGCTGAGAAAACTCAACAGAGCTGGAGGACCCCAGCCAGCCTGGCCATTAAGAATTCTGGCCAAGGTAGGAAGGCAGCTGAAACAGCCATGAGACACTTCTGGTCTTTTTCTGCTCCTTGAATAGAAACTGTAGTAAGAGGTTTCTGGCCTGGACTTTCAGGCCCAGCCTCAAGGTTTAGGCCCACAGACCCACAGACCCGCAGAGACACACAGACGCTTACATTAATTTTAGGCTGACTAGCCTAAGGCCAGGCTTATAACTTGCTAACTCTTTACCCTTAGACTAACCCACGACTCTTATCCTGTTCAGCCATGGGGCTTGGTACCTTTTCTTAGAGCAGCATAGTTTTCCTCTGCATCGTCTGGCTTGTCTGGCAACTCTAGGGTCTCTTTGGCATTTCTGCTCTGCTCTTCCTGTTCCCAGAGTTTTCTTAGTCTGGTAGCCCCGCCCACACTTCCTGTCTGCCTTTGGCCAATTGACGCTTTTAATTAAACCAGTGGGTGGGGCAATTATTTACAATGAAACAACATAGTCCCTCTACAAGATATAACAACTGCTATTAGCTCCTTTAATAGTTCTTAGGAAGATGAACTCCATCATCTCTATGCATACTAGAGGCATAAATTTTTCTCTGATGGAACTAGTAATACTTCTTGTGGAAAACTATTTTGTCATAAATTTTAAAGAACACACAAGGAGAAACAATTTGCTAGCTCCAAAATGTACAAAGAAAAAGAGAGAAAGAAGATTAGAAGGGAGTATATGGGAGGCCATCGGAAAATGGGAAGACCCACTAATCACATTCATTCTGAGGACATTGCGGGTGCCGATTTTACACTCCACATTTGAAACACATATGTCTCTTGATAAAAGCAGAGGGGAAGAAATTATAAAGCCTGACAATGTCATCATCATAAAAAGCTCTGAAAGTTATTATCTTAAAATAAGCACCCCGGAGGCCTGGATAGTCTCACCCACACAAAAGCAATTTCTTTGTCATCTTCTTATTTAACTATGCTAATACCTAGAGAAGAAACATGGGGTCCTGACGAAGTGCGATGTTGTGAACCATGACATTTAACAGATGAGCAAGCTGTTCTCCCAAATGAGCCATTGCTCTATGAGTGGGCAAAAAATAGCCTGAAATGAATCACACAGCGTACAATGGTACAAAAGATGATTCACCAGGTCCCAGGCAGATAATCAGGAGTGAATGGCTAGTGTACTCTGGGTAACACTGTCCCAACAGTAGAGTTGATTGGTCCATAGTACACTGAGCTTGGAGCTGAGGGGATACCACAGGAAGTGCTATGACGGACAGGGGCTGAGGGATCTACTTCTGGGATGAAAGCAGGGCCATGGCTTGTCTTTTAAGGCAAACAGGGCCCATTGCACTCACTCTCTGAAGTGTATGCAGTGGGATGATTTATCCAGAAAGCTGCACAGCTGGCATCAGCTAAAACATTTGAGATCATTTTACTTGTATGTTACCTAGAGGCAGCATTGCCTCCCGAACACTAAATCTAAACCATTCCTGTCATTTCAGGCTCTTTAATGAAATCTGTTTATCACAGGATGTCTCAGTCTTGGAAATGGTATGTGATTCCCCTACCAAATGAATCACCCATTTGCACGTGCACACACACACACACACACACACACACACACACACACACACACACACACACACACGAGAGAGAGAGAGAGAGAGAGAGAGAGAGAAAGAGAGAGAGAGAGAGAGAGAGAGAGAGAGGGAGGGAGGGAGGGAGGGAGGGAGGGAGGGAGGGAGGGAGGGGGAGAGAGATAGACACACACACACACAGAGGGAGAGAGGGGAGAAAGAGATTTTCTTTAAAGAAAAAAATTCTCAAGATTGTATTTCCTAGGATGGTAGTGAGTGGGTGAGTACATTAGCACCTGCTAATAGCTCATACTAGAGGTTACTTCTCACTACCTCATGAAAAGGCCCCAGGGTGACTGGTTCCATAGTTGTTCCTTAGGGAAAGAGGGACAGAAAATGTGGTATGATAAGCATTCCCTCAGAAATACAGCTTCAGTGGATTCAGAGGAACTGGAATTACCTTCCCAACAATTCACCAGGCAAGAGTATAAATAAGGAGACAGCTCCTGTCTAATAAAATTCTAACATTCAAAACACACCCCATGTATCCACACAAGTCCAAATTCAATGAGAATGTGTTGATATGCTCTTGAGTTTATCCTACTGAATGCTTTAATGTTAGATAAGTTTACTTCTTGATACAATTTTAAAGCAAAATAAATATTGTGATTATTACTATTCATATCTCAACTATAGGTTCCAAAACTATTTTAAGAAATTCAAAAGCAAGTTTAAGCAAGTCCCAAGAAGAATTCCAGCTTGAAGCCCAAACATTAGCACTCTTTGCAATTGGTAAATTAGCATCTTGCTCATATCCATTATAACCCACAGGCATACCACATCTTTAACTTTTCCCATATGTCCTGGGTTTGCATGGTGACAATACTGCTGCTTACAACAGTTTTTCACTTCATCTAGAAATAGTCAAAGAATTAGATGCTATTTCTAGCATTCCAGGAAGGATGCCTAGAGTCTGTGCAATTAGTTTATGGTGCTCAAAAGAGTCTACAAGTGCAGCGAAGGCTTTGCTTGGTCTGAGTGAACCCCTCTTGATTCACAAAGGGGCTCAGAAAAGGATGAGCAAGTACAAGTTCCCACAGCCCTTCTTTGAGGCAATGGATGATGTTCAAGTCACCAGAATTCTTTATCAGTGACACATCAGAACTGGGGGGTTTTGGGTTCTTTTATGTCCAAAGCACAGAAGCCTCTAAAATCACCGAGACTCTAAATGACCCAGGCCATTGGGGATCTTCAGTTTGAGTGGACTTTTACCAAACTGTTAAGTTTGCTGTGAATGGTGAAGTTATAGTATAATATTTTCAAAAGTTCCCACTTGTGGAAGGCAGAATAAAGTAAAGCTGGTTCTTGGAAACCCTCGTCCTACATCAGAGATTTCTTCCTCCCCTTCCCCTCCTTCTTCTTGGTTGTTTTTGTAAGATTTCTGTTGTCGTCGTTGTTTGGTTTTTTGTTGTTGTTGTTATTTTTTTCTAGACAAGGTTTCTCTGTGTAGCTTTGGTCTGTCCTGGAACTCACTTTGTAGATCCAGCTGGCCTTGAACTCACAGAGATGTGCCTGCCTGTGCCTCCCGACTGCTGGGAAGAAAGGCATAAATCACCACAAAACATGGGATCTGCTTAAAGCACAGAATCAATCCTGTGGTATAATTAACAACACCCTGCAGTTCTCACTACCAAAACAAATAGCATTAGTCTTCCTGGAACTCTATTTCATCCATGTTAAGTACTGCTGAAATACCTTCCCAGCCCCCATCACACACACACACACACACACACACACACACACACACACACACACACACACACACCGTTTTGACATAGGTCTTTCCATCTAAAGGATGCGTTCTAAGAAGTCAAGCATTTGTTGGAACTTAGGCAAATTACTATTCGGCATTATGTATTATATTACCTCTGCAATGAAAGGTATTCATGATACAAGATTAATTGCACAAATTTATCTATAGAATGTAATCACCTCTATGACAATAAAGGTGTTGTTACATTATCAAACCAAATCATCCCACACTTGTTCCATCCTAAGAATGGAACTGCTGATTATAAACATGTTTGTGGGTTTAATCAGGTAAAGGTCATCTTGGTCAAGACAGCTTAACAAAGCAGTTCACCACCTGCCTGATGATTAGTCTATTTTTTTTTTAAGACTTACTGTATTGTTACTTTTGTGTAAGTGGTGTGCCTGTGTATATTCACGTGTGTGGGTTGCTTTGGAAAAAAAGAAAAGGGCATCATACTCCTGGGGCTGGGTACTGTGAATCAAACTCAAGGCTTCTACAAAAGCAGTAAGCACTCTTAACCAATGAGCAATTTCCCCAGACCCTTAAAATCTTTATTCAATTTTCAGAACAGATTGGTTGGGATTCCTTGTTGATTTCCAGAGCGCAAACAGAATCCATGCTTTCTATTAGTTAAAACATACAAAGGTTGGCAAAGCCTGACAATGGATACTCAGTTACTGAGGTATTTTAGATAATGTGTAGTCAGGTTATGGAACATACTTTTCAGTGCCAAGTAGAAAAATAGGCAACATTCTTAAATATATTCTCTTCCTAATTAAAAAAAAAAAAAATGTACGTTTTCTGATCTCTTCTATCAATGTGGAAATTTCAGCTCTTCTGACATCTAATCCTGGCTCACAAATTACAAATGAAACTTGTTTCCTTGTGCAGTGACCATGAAGGACATTGACATTCAGTAACACACACATCAAGAAACAGTGACTGTACTCATCAGATGTGGTTTGATGCCACCTAAATATAGCCTTACACTGCTTGGTAAATCAGTAGCTTTGCTATATAAAGAAGTATAGAACTTTGCAGTTATTTTTTAACTGAAAGCATGTGGAAGAGACACCACAGCAAAGGACGGAGAGCTCAACACAGTGCTCCTGGCAGAGCAAAGGGATGGTGTTCTTTGTGTTCTGGCCTTTTCTTGACTTGCCTTCACTCGGTCTCTGCCACCATCGGCTCTGTCTCAAGCTAGACGCCTTCTAAGAACCTGCCCATTTCATCCTCTTCTCAAAGCTTTATAGGATCTGAGAGTAAGTCTCATTGACCTGCATAGGTAGGACCCGTTGGTTCAGAATCTCCCTGGTGGCATTGCTGGGATCTGCTTGTCATTTTCCCCTGTCAACCTGACACAAGCTAGAGTTATCTGGGAAGAGGGACTCACACAGAGAAAATGTCTCCACGAGATAGGTATAGGCCTATCTCAGGCAGGTCTAGGCATGTTCATAATGATATGAGAAAGCCCAGTCACTGTGGGTGTTACCATGCCTGGCAAGAGGTCCTGGGAGGTATAAGAAAGGTAGCTGACTACACCAGGATGTACTCTATCATGGTTTCTGTTTCTGTCTCTGACTCTAGGTTCTCACCTTGAATTCCTGCCTTAACCTCCTTAATGAAGGTGTAAGATGAAATAAATAAACCCTTTCTTCCCTCAATTGCTTTTGGTCATGGTTCTTATCACAGCAATAGAAACCTAAGACATTGACTAACCCAAAGTTGACTCATTTGTTTCTCCCAAGTGACCTTGTTGTCAATAATGGGTATCTGCTTTGGTCCCCGCCCCCTTTTTTGATAGCTTCCATGTACAGTAAATTCTCTGCCCTCAAAGACTGGCATTAATAGAGTTAATGAAAGTGAGGTCTTGGTGGTTCTTGCTTGCCAACTAGTATCAAGAACTGGGTCCTGTCCCAATGCTCTCAACAAAATATAGGTTCATCATTTGGGACCTTAGCATTTACTGGCTCAAGGATTTCAAGTTCTTAGTCTCTGTACCACTATGTCCTCAAAACTTGAGGGACTATGTAGCCCATGAACAAGATGGAGCAACAATCATTATTATCTCTCTCTCTCTTTTTTTTTTTTTTTAGAAAAACAAACCCCCATAACTTTTAAAGTTTGAAATAATTAGTCTTACAGAATGTTGCAATATAGTCCCAAACAACCAGCAACTACTTCTCCCACCAGCTACATCCCAAGTAGAGATACAGCATATCACAAACTTAGCATGCTACATGAAGCAGGAAAATGGTATCTATTTATTACTGCTCAGTAGATCTTCAGCCTGTATTCACCACAGGACACTTTTATTTAATACGCATTTCCATGTAATAGCTTCCACAATAGACAGGCATCTGTTCCACCTCTTCTGGGTGGCTACTTTGTATTTTGGACATGCCATAACTGGCACCTGTCCTTGGCAACCACTTATCTGTTATCCTAACTTTATTCTGATGTTATTTTTTAACACAATATGAAATCTTTTGACTTTATCTTTCAGCAGCCATACAGTTCTTGAGGTCTATGGAGGCTGGAGTCATGTGCCAACAGCTCATTCCTTACCATTGCTTATGCACCAAAGTTTGTGGAGTGTCGGAATGCAGGAACTCAGAAGTCACATCCTCCTGCCCTGGCTACAGAAGTAAACAGTAGCAAGTCTGAAAACAATGCACCCACAATGCAAGGGACGTAGGCTAAGAGCTGGTTAGCTTCCAATATTTTCTTATCACAACCAACTAATCTATATACAAGTTTTGTGTAAGTTTAAAGTTCTATTTCTCCAGGAAAAATACTGGGGTGCAACAGTGGGTCACAGAGCAGTTTTCCAGAACAGTTGCGCCATTTTTCATTCCCATGAGAAAATAAGAAGCCCAGGTCTTCCAGACCCAAATCAACACTTGGTGTTTTCACTATTTCTGTTTAGCCATGGTAGTAGGTGTGCAATGATAAGCCACTGTCGTTTTCATTGCTATTTTCTACTAGCTAATGAACATGTTTTCATGAGCTTACCTGTCACTTCTACACCCTCATATAGTGAAATAAGTTGTTTCCTCCTATTTGCAATTAGATTGCTTCTATAGTGGAGAGAGTGTGTGTGTGTGTGTGTGTGTGTGTGTGTGTGTGTTTAGGGCCTGGAGCTTGCTCTTCATACTTAGAATAAAGCCTTTCACTGACAGACATTTTCTACTGACTGAGGTAATGATTTGATGGCCAGTTTCTCCTTTAGAAGAAACTAAGGATGCATTTCCATGTGCTCGAATCTTCATAAGGGACCTGGGAGAGCATCTTATCTTAGATAGCTACTGAGAAAAAGGTAGACACACGGGACATGAGAACTCATCAACAGTTTTATGAGAAGTGCAAACAAAAACACCCAGTTTAGCAGTGAAGTACAAATCACGTGTATTTTCATACAAAAGACACCGAATTGTTTTCTCTCATAAAGCAGCTGTCCTCTAACATACCACAGTTCTTCCAGTCTTTCTCTGTGGAGGAATTGTATTGGCTGCATCTGCGATCTCTGCTACATCAACTGCTATGTTCTTTATATGAATCAGCATCATTTCACACTCTCGTTAAGCAGAGGTTATTATTGTGCATCAACGTTTTCCAAGTGTAGGATGCAGAAGTCACACTCTCCTCCTCTGGCTACATAAATAAGCAGTAGTGAACGCTGAAAATGACCCACTCACCACACAAAGGATTTAGGTTGAGTTGATGGCTAGTGAGATGAAGGATTGAAGGAGCTGTGCCTTTGTTCAATTAGATGCTTTGCAAGAACCATTTAGTATGCAGCAGAACTTCTAGTTCAGGACATCAGAGGAAAAAAAAATCTCAGATTTCAGTTGAAAATCACCTCAGAAAACAGGATGGAGATGTGTTTGTCTTTGGTTCCCAGCACTGACATGGCTGCTCAGAACCATCTGTAACTCCAGGGCTCTGATGCCCTCTTTTGGCCTTTGTGGGCAATGTACAGTGTACAGACAGATGCAGGCAAAAGAGTAAAAGGATTTTGAGACCAAAAGTTTGGGTTTTAGAAGATATAAAACAAATTAAAGGCATTAAAATAAGGACAACATACGAGAGATTAGAGTAAAAATATACAGGAGACAGGGAGATAGATGCTGAGACTAGCAAATGTGTAGAATGGGGACACGGAAAAGCAAAGAATGTCCCACAGACTCAGCCTGAATGATCTGAGTGGGTGAGTAAGGTTCAAGAAAAGAATGGGGATAGTAGATTCACACTTGAACACAAATCAAAGGCTGGCAAGGGAACAGAGAAACAGCTAGAAAATGAACCATCTGTGCCTTGAGCAAAAGTATAACTGGGTGAGTAACATAAATAGATAGCACTAAGGTGGCTTTGGTATCTGTCACAGCTTGACATGACCTTAAGAAAGGACATCTAGACTTCAGCATGTCTTGAATCATTCTTTCCAATTTCTTTGTGGAAGATAGCTCTACTTTTTCCTGAAAAGATCCTGGTACTGACAAATCTGGAAGTTTTTGGACTATCATTACTTTGTTAAGTGGTCTTTTGTGATTTTTTTCCCCCCTTGGCTAAGTGCTATAAATAAATGGCAGCTCCAAAAAGACAGACTGCTGTAGTTAGAGAAACATCCTACAAAAGCAGAAGACATCATTCTCACTGGCCACTTTCTGGACTTCACATCGACCATCTTCAAAACAAAACAAAACAAAGCACAGGTAACATGCCCTCCAAAAGAGCAATAGGCAAGCTGTCCATCATGGCTGGCTGCAGACTGCAGTTGTTCCCATGCAAAGCAGGATTTTCCTAAAAGACATGTCTTTAGAATTCAGAGACTGAAATCCTAGTAGTCTATCAAAATACTCACTTGATCTGACTTGTGTTTCTTGACTTCACAGCACACCCTACTCCTGGTGCTCATTCCCTCATCCCAATACTCTTACACCATCACCTTTCTAAACTCAAGCACTGGGCTGGTGAGTCTTAAAGGGCCTCTCCATCTCTGTGATCACTTCAACTGATGTTTCTTCAGTTCTATTGGATTTTCTTGAACCTATGCAGCTAGAGATGAATGAGTTACTACAGGAAGAACTTATTGTAAGGAAAAACTACCATCCTTCCCCTGGGTTTTCAAGGCACTATAAAAGCTGTCACTTTCATGGACTCATCCATGAAAGACTACAGTTCACAGTGGGGCTTATCTTTCATTTTTTTGGCAGGAGCATTTCTTTCCACATAAAATTTTATACAGTAACTCACTATATAAAACAGACCATAAAGTACAAGCAATATGGTCATGGTTTATAAAGAAAGGACAAGAGTCACAAGCTCAGTCAGCCCCAGCTCCTCCTTCACACCTTCCATCTACAACAGGGACTCCTAAGGATGCTTCACAGGCAGAATGAAAGCCAGGAAGAAACCCACCATTTACATTTGTCTTCAGAGTATCAAAGCTACCAGCAACCCCATGGCTTCATAAAGCTTCTTTACTGACATCAAAAAAACAAAAAAAAAACAAAAAAAAAACCATAAAATTCATTTTTCTCAAACTACTCAAACATATAGAATATAAAACAGGGCTTTTAGCAGAATAAAAATAAACACTGGCTATCCGTGTGGCACATAAGGGAAATAATTAAGAATACCTAGAAATCCATTCCTCGGGGTGTCAATCTTGTGCTACACATGACATCAAACACACATTAGTAGTGAAGTGGATCAAGAGTATTTTTTATTGCATGTTTGCTTACACGCCTGCTGCTTGTGGGTGGAACTGAACTGAAACACTGAGTTAGTTGCAGCCAATTTCCTATCAACTGAAGTTAGGCCGGGAACTGCCTACATATTCCCAGGGATTCTTTCCCAAAACGTAAGCATTAACATTCTCATTTCATCTACCTACCAAAGCACAGTTTTAACAATGTTTTTCTTTAAATTTTAAACACGCAAAAACAAACCAAACAGCATACTGAAGAATAATCAAAATGTACATGGACACATATAATTCAGGCTCAAGGAACATCTGACTACATTACTAAAAAGAGCTATAAGCAATCACTCTGGCAAACTATTCAGAAGTCCTCTGTTTGTTCTAGAAAATCCTAACACTTTAACAAATTGATTCTTTCACAATTAGGCATTTATGTGACCTCTCTTGCTACCTTCCAACCCAACAAAGATTCATGAATCCAAATCTTCCACAGAGGCTATGATTGTTGAACAAAACGTCCAGCACAGTTAGGAGGAACACAGCATTTCACCAGGCAGGTCCAACTTTAAAGAAGCCTAAGAAATGAACAGCTCAATGAAAAAGCACGTCTACTGTGGCAATGAGAACATTCTGGCCATTGGTGGATCAGGAGACTGGGGCACCTACCTTAATCTCATCAACGTCTTATTGAATGAAACACATATGGCAAACTTTTCTAAATTACTCCATATTCTCAAGTGGAAAAAATATTTTAATGAATCATTCCTAAAGTTTACACTTTACCCATATTCCTTTGTAAGATAATTTAGAATATTCCAACTAACCTTAGCCTAACATTTTTCCTGACACATCTTTACATAAAAGTTGCTAAATTCACAATTTTGAAAATTTTCTCATTAGTCATACAAACATTATAAAACATGGGAAGAAATCATATCCACTTTTTCTCTGACTAGAACAATGTGCTACCAAATATGTAAGAATGCTTGTGTGGGGGTTTTCCTCATGTCAGTGTAGCAAACACAATCTCTCGAACAGCATCCTCTCTCCAGTGAACTAGCACCCATGCTTGTTCCACATAGGCACTGCCAGAGGCCCCTGTGGTGTCCTTTCAACGATGACAAATTCATCAGGGTTGCCAAATGCCTCATAGAAAACCAGCAAGTCCTGTATCGCATGCTCCTCAACCTGAGAGAGAAGTAAAGAAGATGTGTTTCATTCTTTTAAGTAGAATAGATTAGTGGGATTAGAAGCATTCTGACTTCCTTTGGAGAAATTGAGACTTTACATAGATTCAACAATCAGACTGAATCAGAAACCTTCCTGGTCCCTCAGCCTTGCTAGAAACCTTGAGTCAGAGTTAGAATAATACCTATTCTCCAGTTTGAATCTCTTGTTATGTGGATGTGTGAGTGTCTGAATGCATGTCTATGAACCACCTGTGTACAAGTGCAATGTCTCTGGAGGCCAGAAGAGGGCTTCTAATCCTAGAACTGGAGTTATATGGTTGTGTACTAACCAACGTTGGTGTTGAGAACCAAATCTGGAACCTTTAGAAAAGAAATATATGCTTTAAGCTGCTGAGCCATCTGCAGCCCCTCGATATGAATCTTAAAGTTAGGGGGAAAGAAACGGAATTGAATTTCTGGGATCCATCCGTTCTAGCAGTTTCCCCTGTGAGGTATTTTCTGCTACTGCACGATCCTCCACGGCTTGCTTTTGCACTCTTCAGTGGCATGGGCCTTATCTTTTCCCAGCCTGCCTCTCAAATCTTTCAGATATGTCTGTGAAATCTTCCATCTCTCAAATAAATCCTCTTTTCCATAAATTAAGCCAAAGATGGTCTCTGTTGTCTCTAATCTATAGGCTAAAGTAGAAACTAAGAAGAGCAGCAAAGAACAAATTCTTTTAAAATTTAAAATAGCCCAAAGCATTGCCAATACTAAAAAACAGAAATCTCATCACAATGTGCTCGTTCAAATGATCCCGAATAACTCCAATTAATTACTTAAGTTAATGGATATTTCAGTCTAGTTTTACAAGTATTCAAATTTTCATCTAGTCAAATGCTCAAAGTCAATGTAAAATTTTTTTTACAGACTTATGGATGGATAAGGCAGTCACACCAATAATACAACATTCGGAAGGCAGAGGCAGGTAGACTGCCATGAGTTCAAGGCCAGCTTGGACTAAAGAGTTAGACATTGATTCAAAAATGCAACTAATAAAAAACAAAGCTCAAAGGACTAAGACTGGACTGTGCAGACGCCCTCGCCAAGCTGAGCGAGCGCCACTCACCTGAATGAGAGCCAAGGGTTTCTCCCGACTTCTGATGAGGGCAGCTTCTTGTTGCCGCTCCTCCTCTACAATAGATGCAAAAGTGACAGGGGCGACTGTTGTGGAGGCAGCCAGTGAGGAAGACCATGGACTGTGAGAACAACAATAATGCCTGTTATTCGTGCCCTGAACATCTCCATAAAATATTACTTAGCAATGCTGTCCCCGCCCCGGGACTATCACATAATCCAACCTGGAAGCTTTTGTAGAAATTACAGAATGGAGAGGTGAAAACACAGGAAAGGAAAATTATTATTTGACTTAAGTAAGTGTTAGATAAAGTTTTAGAAAATTCTCAAAAATAAAGGCATAACAGAAACGATATAATTAACTTTTATCTTTAGAAAATGAAATATTTAAACAACACATTCTAATAATTTCAACTACCCAATTATCCATTTCTTAAAATACAACTTTATCCATATGAGGCACCAGCTTAGCTTTCAAGGCCCACAGGTAATCGATTAGCTTACTTGGGACTCTCTAGAAGTGGAAAATCAGAAACATGATTGCTTTCTAGTCCTGGAGGTCCATGAGTTGAACATCTGTAAAACAAATTCCAAAAGAGATTAAGACTTTCAGTAATTAGTACTACTTGCTAATAGATCCAGCAGAGCCATGAGCTCCTGACTCAAAGACAAATTACTACTTGCAGTCTGTCCTGGCTTAAGAAGGAGAAGCAAACAAAGGAATCTACAGAGAACTGAAGCAAACAGGAAAAGCATCATAAGAAGTCATTTTCCAGTGATGTTCAAATATCATCATATACAGTACTAAGGCATATGAGAAGTACCAAAGCGCGTGTGGATAATCAGCACTCAGTACTAACACTGTGATGTGCTCTAGCCGACGGACAGAATGAGAAACAAATCTGTATCTGTAAGAGTTTCTGTTTCTGGAACACAAACTTTACCTTCTGTAAACCGCCTCGGTTGTGGAGCCTGATCACAATAGGAAAAGAAACTGATCCATGAAGGTATGTGTGAGAGGTTTTGTTGTTTCATTGTAAATAATTGCCCCACCCACTGGTTTAATAAAAAGCGCTGATTGGCCAAAGGCAGACAGGAAGTGTGGGCGGGGCTACCAGGCTAAGAGAACTCTGAGAAGAAGAAGCACAGAGCAGACCACCAGAGAGAAGCAGGAAGAAGCAGAGGACAACTACGCTGCTCTAAGAAAAGGTACCCAGCCACATGGCTGAACGGGATAGAAGTCATGGGTTAGACTAAGGGTACACAGTTAGCAAGTTACATGCCTGGGCCTTAGGTTAATCAGCCTAAAACTAATTGTAAGCATCTGTGTGTCTCTGTGGATCTGCGGGTCTACAGGTATGGTCTGCATTTGTCTTTTGATTGTGTTTTAACATCTTAGCACACCTCTGCTATCTAGTCCTGGTGTTATTTATGAGACCTTCTCAAGGTCTTAACTAAGAGAATTTGCATTGATCTTTATCCAACTTTATTCCATCAGAACATATAGACTATCTCCCATTTATGTCGCCCTCTTGTCTAGATTTGAAGGTTTACAAGTCCATGGTGGCAGAGCAGAGAGAGTATGTATGGCAGATGCAGGAAGCAGAGTGAATATATTGAAAATGGCCAAAGTTACTCTCAAAACTTGCCTCCAGTGACATCCTTCTTCCAAAAAGGCAACGCTTCATAAACCTTCCAAGACAGTATTGCCAAGTGGGGATACCAAGTGTTCAAATGCCTGAGTCCATTGGAGACAACTCATTCAAATCACACTTCAGATGCTGAAAATTACCCTGGTAGTTCTGAGAACCATTTAAAATGTACTGACATTCTCAAGGATGCACAAATAATGTAGAACCAATAATTACTTAGTTGTTAGATAACTACAGTAAATCAGTAGTTACCAACTATTAAAAAGAAATAAAGAATAGATATGATCAAAGTAAAACATAGCTAAATATGGAAATGTCACAGGGAAATCCACTATTTTATACAATTAATATTAGCAAATAAAGGATTAAAAATGGCATACTGCTGGCTAATAAATTAAAATTAACAGTCTAAGAAGGTTTCAAAATCAGGGCCTATTAAATCAATGCAAACCAAAATAAAATAACAATTTAAAAATAATAATTCTGCATAACATTTCATATTTTATGAAAAGCCTCAGTAGGTTTGTGTGACAGGATATTATCACCCTTAATTCATATGGGTGACATTTAGAAAGGGCTATATTGTTACACTAAAACATCATTCTGGGATTGCAGATTTAATGCAATGGAGACTACTTGGCTAGCCAAGACCTCAGAAAAATTTTAAATGGCAAAAACCTATTTTATAAGATTATAATCCCAAAAATCTTCCACTAATAATCTTTAATGGATAATTATATTAATCATTTCTTTATCCAAACAACTTGGGAGTCCATCAAAATTTTATTATAAAATATTAAGAAAGCTATTAAATAAAACAGCTAGAATTTTTAAGAGTTCTAAGCTTATAAATAATATAAAATTATTAAGCTTCAGATATAAAAACAAGACATTCCAATATACAACTACATATAATTAGCTTTCTTAAAAAGAAAAAAAAATACCAAGAGGTTATATAAAATATTCTTTAAAGATTTCTGTTTAAATTTAAAAGTACTACAAATTTTAGATGTTAATAACTATTTTTGCTTAGACCATATCTTTTTATTTATAAGATTCTACAGTAGCTTTATTTTAAAAATTTCCTAATATTAGAACTAATATAATGACAGCAGCAATTCTGTCCTACAAAGTTTTTCATGGTGATTAGAAACACAGCTGACACTTCCCAGAACACAGATACAAAGTTACTTAGGAAAGGAAAATGAAAAACGAACAACTAAAAGAAAGATCACAAAGCCTTCCCTTCTGCATCTTCCTATCCTCACATGACACTGCCTTTCTTTGCTGTCCACTGCCTTGGGGCAAATCATTCTTTTAGTCACATTCTGTCCAATTAGGACATCATGTGTGGTATGCAGCCCTTCCTCAGCTGAGTCCCAATCCTTGGACTTCAACCCCTAGGACCACCTGCTTTCCTCTATTTCCTGAGTATGTCATCTTTTCTCCAGTTTTTCAATTCCTTCTTTACAAATCTCAGCCGACAGCCCAAAGCCTGTGACAACAAACAGGATAAACACTGGTGTGGCCTGTTTTTCTGCTATTCCTGCGATCACACATTACAACAGATGGGTAAGGCTGCAGCAGCCAGCGCATCCACTCACTCTTCCTGTGCCAGCATCTGACTCTCCTTCACCGTGCCTTCTCACGTGATAATGCACTACACTGCCATTTCACTCGGCCTGGCCATTTAACTTCTTGTGCATACTCCCATTTATCAACCAGATTTCAAATCCATTAAGGGCTGGGCCTGCATATTATATTTTTATATATGCCCAACAGAAGTCAATACAATGCTGTGCTCCTACCAGATAGCCCATATGTAGTGTTTTGTCTGTCTGCTGTATTTTAAAGGTCCCTTTTAGACAAACTTACTTGTGAATTACATACATTTTACGGTTAAATAAAACACAAAGCGCAACCTATGCTTTTGTCATATCCTTATCAGTGAGAACCATCTTTATAAAAATGAGTTCCCACATCAACTGATCTTTCAACTCAAACTTACTTCTCAGTTAAGTCTCGATGTGACAGCACACCCTAGTGACCAACCAGCAAATCACAGATCCTTAAGGTTTTCTGAGTTCCATGACCAATGACAACTTATTTAATGAAGAATTAAAATCTTAATATATACTGCTAGTATTTAAAATGTGAAATACTATAAAATGTAACCTTAATTTTTATATTTTGAAATTTGTGCATCAGATACTCAATAAAATTCTATACACTCTATTATTTTCTATAATAAAAGAAATATTACCCGAAAAGGACTTATAGTTTAAATTCATTTATTTATTCAATCACTAAATACTCATTAAATGCCCGTTCTAAGCATGTGTGTTCAATGACTAGCAGTCACCCCTGCTTTAGTAATGCTAATATTAAACAAATGCAGTACACATCCATCAGAAAACAAATGGCTTACACTTTTAACACCAGCTGCTGGGGGGGCAGGGGCAGGGGCAGGCAGATCTCTTTGAGTTAGAGACCAGCATGGTCTACATAGCAGGCAGAACCAAGATCCTATTTCATTAAGATCCCATTTTCAAACAAATAAAAGAGTCATTAGCTTCAACTATAACCATGTAACAGGAGCATGGCAGGAATATGCAACAGGAACTGACTTCCTAACGGAAGTAAGACCCTCTAAAATACCCAACTGAATAGACAGACCATCAAAAGCGGGAATCAAAGAACAAGGTGATTCAAAAGACACTTGTAAACAAGAGAAGTCAAAGGTACTACAGTGCAGAGATTATTTCCTAAGGGAAAGTGAAAGAACTGGGCAAAAGCCAGGCTCCAAAGATCTTAAATGCCATATTAAAAATTCTAGCTTTGTCAGGCACACACCTATAACAATCACAGCACTCAAGAGGCAGTGTAGATGGTTCTCTATATGTTCGAGGCCAGCCTGGCCTGTAGAGCTAGTTCCAGGACAGCCAAGGCTACACACAGAAATCTTGTCTCAGAAAAAAACCAAAAGAACAAAGAGAGAAAAGAATAATAGCTTTTATCCTAAAGCAGTAAGCTCTGTATTTTTAGGAGAGAACACACTGGCTCAATATGATGATAGAAAGGAAGAAAGAGGAGGTGCAAAGCCACACTCCTAGCTAGGGTAAAGGTCATGATGGTACGAGTTGGGGTAGGAGCCTTCATTATGAAGTTTAGAGTATGTATGAACATTCAAGAGCTAACACTATGATGTCCTGATGGCTATTGCTGAGGAAAACAGATTAACAAGCACTACTTACTAGGGAGCAAAGATCAGGAGGAACGGGCTGTTTATGAGACATCTACAGTTTTTGTGACTTTGGGTCTATGAGAGTGTTAAGAAGAAAGCATCAATTTTGGCTTTGGGCGTAGGGCACATTGCTTCTGACGATCTAAAGACGATGAAAAGTAAGTCTGAAGTCAGATCATACACGAAGGTGGTCTACAGTATGTCATCTGAAAACAGGACAAAGGCTCATGATACAGACAGTGCAGAACGTACGAACAATCTGCACTCAGAGTTCAAGTATGAGCAGTCCTATAGGGGGCACTATTAAGGTTAGCCCGACTGCTTTAGTTGATAATAGAACAGAATGGAAATGAATTAAAGTAGGAGCTGACAGCTGTGGCTGTGGGAGGCTCAAATGGTGAGGCAATCACAGAACAAAGTCATGGAAGGGAAACGGGAGAGGAGTTACGCCATCCTGGCTACATATAAAAACACTGCAGCAAACAAGAGCACAGATCATGAGAACCATGCAAAGGAAAAGGCTGAATCTTTCTAAGAACAGAGACGGTGCTTCTGAAGTAGAAAGAGGTAATAAAGATTCATTACCCTCTTTAACTTGTACATTTGTGTGTGTGTGTGTGTGTGTGTGAGTGAGTGAAAGCAATTTAAAATAACATTCCCCTTCTAAAATTATTTGAAGAGCAAGGGAGATGGTAACCTGATTATCTTGATATTTTTTTAACTATTAAAAAATTACTCAAAATCACTGTTTCTAAATGTATCTGCTTAGAGTAAGAAAACCAACAATATCAACAAAAATATATTTAAAAATTTTTCATACACCAGAAGCTCTCAGATGCAACAGATGTTCACTGACAGTCTCTGATAGATCCTCCTATGCTATCTCCATGACACGGTAAGTAAGCTGAGGTCAGACACCTCTGGAACTTTACTTGTTTTACCCAGAATTTCTATACTCTGCTTGGCACATTGAAATTGAACAGAAAAATTCTGCTGTTGCTGTTATACTTGTTTGAGACCTTATCTGTACTCCAAGCTGCCTTAGAACTCAATATGAAGCCCAGACTTCATGACACTCATACTTCAGTTTCTCAAACAACAGGCTGCCAAGCCTACTACAACTTTTTAAGAATGGACTTATGAGATGGAAAAAATGGTTTGACAACCAAAATCACAAGTGTTTGCCATTACATAAAACATTATTAATCTGACCACAAATGACATTTACCCCCACCCCATTACACTCTAGACTTAATAGTCTGAGGAGATGTGCATGTGATTCCTACCAACTTGAAACTTCTTTATTTCTAGCCTTCTAAAAATTAAGAAGTACAATTAAGAAGCCAGGTGTGATGGCACAGGCTGGTAATCCCTGTACTTGGAAGGGATTCCTTCTTTATGGCAGGAACACAAGGAATTCAAGGTCATCTTCAGGTACAAAATAAATTCAAGGCCAGCCTGGACTACAGAAGACTCTGCCTCAAAACAAACAAATACACACACACACACTCCATATTGGAGAAGGTATTTTAATTAAAATGTTGCTAATAAAATTATGGAAAGATTTTCATATACTAGATAAGAATTTAAAATGAAGCATCTCAAAAATTAATATTAAACATACCTAGAATAGCAGAAGTAGGTAGTTCATATTCATAATCCAACACACAAGAAGCTAAGGCTGGACTATCTCAAGTTTAAAACCACAAAAGAAGTTCTAGACTAGCCTGAGCTATGAAATCTTGACTCAAAAATAAATAAATAAACAAATATGATTTGAGTTAAAACCCAAAACACTCAAAGTTCAGTAAGAGATACATGGATGTGTGTTGTATTAGAAGCACACAGAGAGACATGCTTCAGAGAACAAATGGAATCAGCTGCTGATACATGTCTCACACACACACACACACACACACACACACACACACACACACACACACACACATCAGTGTGGATGAGTTCCAAAATAATAAGTAAAGGTCAGATTTTATGAAAGGATGCATCCTGCATGGTTTTCACTGACATAAAATTTTAGAAAGTACACAAGCTCTACGTTGTCAAAAATCAAGAGGTAACTGCTAGGGGAAGGGGGCATAGGCAGATTCTTGGAGCTGTGATTCTATTCACTCCTTGAGTGTATGTATACGACCCTATCATTGATATAGACATATGCAAAACCCCAAAGGGTGGCTTCAACATAACATTTATTATAAGCAAATATCTTCAAAACCATTACCAAAAGTAAAAATGAAAAGAGAGAAAGAGCAAATGGAATTGTTAACTTTAATCCTGAATGTACAAGAAGTTATAACATCGCCCTATATAATTTCAATATCATTTCAGAACATGAAGTCACCACAGAATATTTTAAGCTTTAATTTATTACCTTGCAACATCTAGGGCCTGATAATTTTCAATTCCTTTAAAACCAACTTTTCTGACATGATCTCCTGAACCATGGCCAGTAACAGGTTTTTTTTCTCCTAGTAAGAAATCCTGGAATGACTTGGATGAAGGTGAGTGTAGAGAAGAAGCCCTGGAGAGAAAAGCAAAGAACATGGTAAAAACACTTTTCAAGGGGGCATTACAAGGAGACAAAACATAGTATGAAACTGTCAAAGAATAAAAAAATACATATGAAAACTGATTTCATAGAGTTTTCAACAAAAACCTCTAAAAACAGACCAGCTTCACAAACCTTTTCCCCATTTATTCTAACAGAAGTTCCAAATGCATGGTTGAACAGGGCTTGATATACTTCATCGTGTGTGTGTGTGTGTGTGTGTGTGTGTGTGTGTGTGTGTGTGTGCGTGTGTGCGTGTGCGCGTGTGCGCGTGTGTTTTCTAGTAGACTTGCCTGTAGGAAAAGCTGATGCAGGCGGGCCCAGGGCACTGTTGGACTACCTTGGCCAGGTGATCCTAAACCATGGGACCATACCAATCACCAGCTTTTCCCATGGCTTCTGCTTCAGCTCCTGCCTCTACGTTCCACCTCTGGTTTCCTATGTAATGGACTGTGACCTGGGACATGTAAGCCAAACAAACCCTTTCTTCCCACGCAGGTTCTGGTCATTGCTTTAATGCAGCAAAAAAAGAGCAAACTAAGACACAAAAAAAACCACTTTCAGTAAATGACTATTCAAAGTGTATGCAAAAAAATAGAATAAATTGAGAGAGGGGGATATATTCTGAAATTATACAATGATATAATTGTACTTTCAATGTGGTATTAGAATTTTGTCAATTTTGAATCGATGAAAATTATGCCATAAGAAAAAGGAATTACTAGATACCTAAGTTCCAGCTTTAACTCTGTTAAACTCTAGATATTAAAAATTAGCAATGATGCAAAATAGTTACTATAATTGTGCAACAAATTTGTTTAGGATATGTGCTGGCTAGCTTTTCGCTAAATTGATACAGGCTAGATTTATTTGGAAAGAGGTACTTTTAATTGAGAAAATGTCTCTTTAAGACTGGCCTATAGGCAAGTCTGTAAGGCAGTACTTGACTGATTAATAACTGATGTGAGAGGGTGCATCCCACTGTGGGTGGT
Source organism: Phyllotis vaccarum (assembly GCA_033318265.1). Lineage (NCBI taxonomy): Eukaryota > Metazoa > Chordata > Mammalia > Rodentia > Cricetidae > Phyllotis > Phyllotis vaccarum. The sequence continues at coordinate 124,627,455 of JARWLC010000004.1, read as the reverse complement.
GCCAACCCTGGGCAAGTGGTCCTGGGATGAATAAAAGAGCAGGCAGGGCAAGCCAGTGAACAGCATTCATCCCTGGAAGAGAATATGGGTCATATCCAGACTCATTACTGGGTCCCCTGTGGTCTCCTCCTCCACTCTACTAACATGACAAGTGTCTGTCAACACTGAAATAGGGAAACACTAAGTTCTTAGACTTTTTCCAAAACTATTTATCTTTTGTGTACTTATATGAATTTTGTCAATAAATAAATATATTAGAAACAGATTAAGAAAACACTAATGGACTTTTGTTGGTAATTATATCTGTAGATCAATTTGAGGACCGATAATATCTATGCTCTGAACTGTGAGCACAGTAAATCTTAGGGTTTTTTCAAAAGTTTTTATAATGTACAAATTGTATATATATATTTATCCTAGGTACTTTGTTTGTGAAGCCACACATATCTGAAGGTAGGGATGGCACAAAGGACAGGGACTATGAGTGACTAGGAACACTACTGAGGATCTGACAGATAAGCAGCTGGCTTCTCAATACAGGAATTCTAACTCCTACTATGAAAACACAGCTGTGGTGACACACTGTACACCTCATACTTGATGATATACTGAAATTACAGGACAGAGGACAGAGCCAGCCACAGAGCCACTCCTTGAAGTTCAGGGAGTGGCGGCTATGCCTTTAATTCCATCACTCAGGAGGCAGAGACCCTCTGACCTCTGTGAGGTCAAGGCTGAACAGAGCCAGGCGCAGTGGCACACACACCTTTATCCTAGTGCTAGGAAAGTTGAACCAGAGATTGAAATAGCAGGGTGGAGAGAGAATGCTAAGGCGTGAGGAGACAGGAGTCCCCCCTTCTCCTACACTCCCTTTTGGCTAAGGACTCAGGGGGATTCTGTCTGAGGATTCTTGGAGACAGGACCTGCCCTTTTCAGCCTGAGGAGTCGGCTAAGTGAGAACTGGCTGTGGCTTGTTCCTCTGTCTCTCTCATCTTTCAACTTTTCCCCAATATCTGGCTCCAGGTTTTTATTAATAATACCAAGTAGAATTCATGCAATAACAAGCTGTCAGATTCACTCATGAATTTAGGAATTCCCACATGTAGTAAACAACATACTCCCTGCCAAGTTCTTTCCAGACAAAAACAGTTCTTTGCTTAGGCTAATAAAACTACTAAAAAATAATAAGAGCGGTTACAAAATATCTTAAACACACTCATTCATTACTGTGCACGGTAACCACCTATAAAGCACCTAGTGCAGCAGGCCCCGCCCTTTCCATTGGTTATGCCCAGATGTAAAAAAGTGCCTTGTTTCCCACAATTTTACTTTCCGAACTCAGACTCTGGCTATTTTCTATCCTAAAAAGCCACAGAAAGTTTATGGAGAAATATTTGCAGAAATTTATATCCATACAGAAATTAGTCAGGATTTTGTTCCTTGGTCTCAGCAACTTTAATGAATAAAATTTCCAGGTCAAAGGCTAAATAGCTGCAATCATTTTCCATAAGCTTGCTCAGAAGACTTTATATTCAGACATCACGCCAGACCACAAAGACCATATATTTTCCACAAGATAATAGTGAAGAATATATTTCTCCAAGTAAAACATTTGAAAATGAAAAGTGTCCAGATGCCACACACACTCAATGTTTCATATTAGATTTTAAATTCAACTGGCTTGACCTTCATTCTAATGCAAAACCCCACTCTATTTAGCATTTTCCAGGGCCACAGCTAATGGCAGGTAGCAAGGGTACAACTATACTTGGGAACATAGAGAGTTATTGAATGTATATGTCAATGTACCAGTAAATACTACCACAGTCACAGAGTAAGGTTTAGCAGGCCCATCTGTGCTCTAATTAACTGCACACTTAACATTAATCTAAGACAAATATAAAAACATCTACTAAGGTAAAATTTCATTAGGTGATTGTACAGATAATGAAATAAGTAGCTAAAAAACTCACTACTATCATAAATACATTCTGTAAGGATAGCCTACAGATCAGATTAAAATGCTAACTTTAGATTTATTTTCCATTTTTCTAAACTAGAAATAAACTCTGCCAATTATTTTTCAACTAGCATGTATAGCTCAGGAAGAGCTGCCATACATTACACATATGTTTTCACGGCACATATGACTGACTTAAAAATTGAATTATACATTATATTAAGTAATGTGATTAACTGCATTTCAATATATAGTTTAATAGGCAGTTATGTATAAAATACATGATTAATATATAATATAATAACAATATATATCAAAGCAGCATATTATACTCACTTTTGGTCTTAAGCTCCATTTAGGCTTTATAGACATATACTGATTCAAGAGAGAAAATCACCCAACAATCAATAATATTTATTTCAATTTATACCAAACATGATTCAAAGTTCCTAAAAACTAATCATTAACTGATTATTTTATATAAATGTATTCTTTAAACTTCTAATAAATACTTTCTGGTCTGTGCCAATAACTTAAGATAAAATGCATATAGTTTCACAGCCTGTTATATTCATAAACAGAATGTATATTATTCTAAATAGATTATCTTCACATACATATCTGCATATACATTTTTTAAAGTTGTTTCAGTAAAGTGTTTACTGAGTATAGATAAAAGCAATGTATAATATATCCTAAAGAATTTCACAGAAAAGCAATTTTAATCCCATATAACAGGAACACAAAAATCATCAGAATAAAGACATAAATCCACAGGAGCCTGACGCCAGCATGACTACATCAGTAGACAGCTTCAGGGACAACTGCTGACTGTGTCAGAAGACAGACACTGAATTAGGATGCAAAGAGCCCACAAACTCCGGTCTGATGGAGACACTCTTAGGCCAGACCTTCTGTAGTGTGACTGAGGTGCCAGAAGTCACCTACTTTAGCACAAGGAAAAATTGACTTGAAGCAAAAGTTAAATGGAAAACAGAAATAAGAAGCATGTGAAAATCTATACCAAATGTTGAGAACCGAGCACCAATGGTAACCTCCTTATCCTGGCCAGCTTCCAGAATACCAGCACCTAAATATGCAGACCTTGTCAGTAGAAGCAGAAGTTGCCTGTTAAAAAATTAAGATCTCTGGAGATCCCTGCCCTTCTCTCATAGAAGATCACCAACATATGTGGAGTCCCAAAAGGGAGTCTGTATTTCCAACTGCAGCACAAAAGCAAAAGAGCCAACACAAAAATGAACCATAACAGAGACCTCTGGAGCAAATGGCAGTGTTTAATTACACACTAGTTCTAATTTTTATGAATGAATCATACAGTATGAGATTTTGATTTCCGATATCAATATATTCCTAAGATCCAGCTACATGATTATATTTAGTCATACTCCCTTTCATTATTATTATACTTTCTAAAAATGTTTCGCCATTCATCAATGATAGATGACAAGGCTTTATCAGGTTTTAGTTCTTACAGTACTAACAATATGAACATTCTTACAGTGTGTGTACATAGATTACTGCTTCGTAATACCAATCAGGAGAATTATTTACAGAGTAGACCAATCTATCATAGAATCTGAATCATCAAACACTATATAAAGGCCAAAAAGCACTATAGCAAATAAGACAGAGCACAGACATAGGTGTCAAGAAAGATGTTGCCAGAAAAATCCTGAAACTCCCTGTCCTTGTTCACTGCTGGATTAAAATAAGCCAGTGATGACAGTGAGATCCACATCCTTAAGCCCAAAGTATCCTCAAGTATTTAACAATTTCTCTCAGACTACAGTAACATCTAGGACTGTGACAGCCGTTTTAAAGCTGATTTTGCCTGTGTTTAGAGCACACCTCAGTGCTGTAACAGTCACCCTCAGATCTTAAATAACTTTTAGTGGGGTTTTCCTAATTTGGGTTTCTTTGCTTCCTTTCTCACTGACAATGCTTCACACCTACTGGTACCTTTGGCAAGCACTGACTCAGTTCTCCTGGTGACACTCGGAACAAAATCAACTGTTTGCTACTCTCTTCAAAATAATTTACATTTTCAATGGTAGGGGAAAAAAAGAAACCACCCTTCAGGAACAGAGTGACAGGGTGACAGGTATGAACACTGATGGAATGTCCCTGAATCATGTGAGACAGGATTTTGCTGTCCCTTCCCTGCCCTTCTCTCATAAAGTGGGTTCCAAGCATTATGATACAAATTTCCAAATAGGCAAACTAGGAAGGAAGCAAGGTGACATTTTACACAACTCATCTCTGGGTATGACTCCAAGCAATGTGGCCACCATGGAAAGACTGTGATGGTGCAAGCGCCAATGACGTAACACAAAGTCCAGTGGCACCACTTGACAACCAACAGCTACTTGAGCTGTACCAATGAGACAGCCAGGGATGCACACAGAAGAACAAAAGGATTGTGTTACAGTCAAGTCTGCTGCTGTGAAATTTTAGTGTACCTGTTCCTTATTTTAAAATAAAACACTAAATCTCGTTTCAAGAGAAACTGTAGGATGGCAAGAATGACGCCCAAAGGTAAAAAGTAAACCCACACCTTTGAAACCATGCCTGTTAATATTAAAAGCATAATTTAAAAAAAATTTTTTTTGAAGTTTGTATTACACAAGTTCCAACATTTAAGTTAAAATCCAACAGGGGAAATGAAATATTGAAAAGAACTTTAGAAACACATACAGGGGAAGCTCAGAAGCCAAGAACCACCTCTGAAGCCAAGGGAAGATCTCTGTAATTTTAACAAGAGCATACCATGCATTCACTGGCTTGGGGGACTTTGAAGGAGCTGTCAGAACTGGTTCCATGCAGTTTGCTCCTGAATTGTTTTCTTTGGTGGCCAATGCAATCATTTTCCGTTGCCTCTGAGAAAGTTTGACTCCATGAGAAATAATTTTTCTAAAAATTAAATTAGAGTAAACCAATTATTTCTACTAGCTTCATTACTTCTAAGAAATCTTAGTTTCCTAAGAAATCATTAAACTCAAAACAAAATTAAATCCCTCAGCATTTATCTCAGCTTTAATCAAGGTCAGTGTAACATGTTTTCTATTAACTTCCAGTTTATACTGCTGATGCTCTAACAGTGTGGTTAAATATAAACCCCCAGAATAGCATATTTTTTTCAAAAGACCTCAAATTTAACTTATGAATTTCTTCAGAAATAAAACATCACAACAATCACTTGTAGATTGAGTTTTACTTTAATCCCGCCACAATCACTTCAGTGACAACTGTACACTAGCAAGTAACAATCTCAAGCGAGTAACACTGCACTCTAATGCACAACTTAGCCACTAGCCCATAGCTAGCAGTACTGAGGCTAAGTTACCCATGTGAGGGTTTATAATGATCGTATCAACTGCACAAAAGTAATAGGAGAGATCCAATATGTTGTTCCAATTCTGGAGGACAGGAAAACAATACAACATGGTCTTTTCTTCATTTTTTTAACCAACCCTAAGTTTGACTTTGGTGCTGCGCCATATTTTTGTCTACTTTCTTCTGTTTCCATGATGGTTCTGAAATCCACAACAGGAGGACTTACAGGACTAAAAGACAAAAACAAGAGAAAACAGAAATACAAGTATTCATTACCTCTTATGCTCAACACCAACTTAACTGAACCATAAGCTAGATGTATGACTGCTAGTTAACTTATAGTCTAAGGAATTCATTCTGCTAGCTTCAGCCAACCTCAAAAAAGGTATTCTGAACAACAGCTAGTCCTACAGATGCACATATAACAATTAAATAACTTACAGTTTAAGATGGCAATAACCTGAAATTATTCTAACAAAACAAAACCCAAACACCAAAGAATTCCTAGGTCACCTAAATCAGGCAAAAGACCTCAACTCACTGAAGTTCTAATTAAAATCTTATCCTTACAGGCGAGTGAAGATGAAAATCATCTCATTTTCAAACCAAATGAAATCCTTACTACCATCTATTATTAACAAAAAAGTCACTTTTCAGAAAACATGGGGGTGCTCAACAATACTGAAGAACTCACCCCCTATCCCCCCACCCGCCAGAGGAAAGCTACAGTGTAAGGGGAGAAAAGAGCCCCTAGGGGTGTGGGAGCTATACAGTCGGGAAAAAAAATTCTACAGTCTCTAGAAATAGTTTCTGATACAAGTAAAATCTATGCTATAGCTAAAAATAATTCATATTATTACATATTAAGGACTGATACACCATTTATCTATTTTCACTAAGAAACTCAGCTGCTAGATGTTTTAGGAAAGCTGCACCCATGAAATCTTAACAATGGGGTTGTCTAAGCAAGGCCTACACAATGACACTACCAGGAGACATGCCAGCATGGATAGAGGAACTTCCCGGAGGCACCTTCCAGATGAAAACTACAGACAATATATGGCTGAAAGAGAATCAGTGTTCTCTAGGGACAAGCTCCCTGACAGGTTATCCAATCCCAAGTGGTCAGCTCTAATCACATGTACATACGAGGAACACTGAATGAACTCAGTAATGTGTGTGTGTGTGTGTGTGTGTGTGTGTGTGTGTGTGTGTGTGTGTGCGCGCGCGCGCATTTATAAATATAAAACAATAGCAATTATAAAACAAGAATCATGAGTGTGAGGGTGAGAGGCAGGAGGAGTTGGTGGGAAGCAGTGGGGATGATGTTAATCTAGTACTGGTATATGAAATTCTCAGAAGAGAAACAATATAAATTAAAAATAATTATAAAGCATCAGTAGTAAAAATGCTTTAAAACAAAGTCTACTCACTCTCACTGGTGCATAGACTAATATGGAGACCACAATGCCTGCTAAGGACTCTGTGAATGTGCACAGTGATGAAACAGGGTTTACTTTAGACCAGATATTCTTTAAATGTGCGTCAAAACAAAAGATAGTTCTAGGAGTTCACATAAAATATGTATCATTGATGATATTACAATGAATTATGCCTGGAGGAGGGAAGGGCTTACTATAGCTGGCTAGCAATTTTTATGCATGCAGATAATTTCCTGTGTATAAGCTTATATTCTTCATTGAACATATTTATTTGGCTAAAAATATATAGTAATTTTTCAGAGATGTAGTATAGGACGGAAATCCTATCTGTAAGTGTTCACACCAGGACAATTTTCACCCTCCTTCCTGTGCTCCATTACAACTAACTATCTGAGTGGATGTTAAGACCCAGTTCATGAGATGGAACACATGCCTGAAATTGCTTGAGTGGCCTAAAACCTAAGACTAGATAGGCCACAGGCCTAGTGGAAAACCAAATACTACAGTCCTGCTAAATGAACATAACAAAATGACTCCTGGTGGTGTTCCGCTAGACCCATAGATCAGTGTCTCACTCAGCAGTCAACAGAGAAGCTTCCTCCTGTAGATGAGAACAAATATGGAGACCCACTACTGGACCATGTGCAGAGAGGAGAGACTTTGGAACAGCTAGTTTTAAATGCATGTTTTAATCAGACCCCCCCCCCCACACACACACACAGAGCTGTGGGGACTAGGTGGAAAAAGAGGCAGAGATGTTTTAGAAGTCAGCAGCGATGGAGGACAGCAAGGAGACCGCATCTTCCAGACACAACAGGACTGACGCATAGATGAACTCACAGACTACAGCAGGATGCCCAGGTCTAAGTCAGCACTGAGACAGGAACATGGACATGATCTCCCATCTTTAACAAAGAAAATTTGTCCAACTGGCAACTGCTTGCAAAGCAAAAGTTAGCTTTCTCCAAGAGTCTCATTAGGGAAACAAATCCCTCTAAAGCATAGACCGCCCCTGCCCAGCAGTACATCACCAACACAAAATGAACTCACAGTGGTTTGGAGATATTTCTGTCTCACACTTTGTTTGGGCACTTTTAAAATCTTTCTGGTCCTTTGCTTGAACTGCTATGGTCTCTGACTTTCTGTTTCTGTGGTGTGTGTGTGAATCGGCTATATGTACTTCCTATGTTTTTTTCTTTTTGTTTTAATTCTGCTGATTTGTTTGTTGCCTGTTTGTTTTCTAAAGAAGGCCATGTGGATGGGAGTCTGAGAGGAGATAAGGGAGGAGAAGCTGACACCAAGACATATCATATTATATAATATACATATTATATAAACCCAGCTAAAATAAAGAAACAAATAAACAAGAAAAGAGAAAATCCTACCTGCAAGAGCCGGCAACCCACCCGGAAGAGCCTGCCGTGTCAACTCTGCTACTGGGAACGGACTGAGGAGCAGATTTAAATGTTGGTGATTTTTCCCATGGTTTTACTTCTTCCCTAGCACATGTAGGGGGTGTGCCATTGACATATGGTTTAGCTTTCCCCTGTGGGGGGGAAAATGACACTTAAGAAGGGCTTTATAGTCACTGTTATCACAAAAGGCCTGACCAGGAAAGTCTTAAATGGCATATACACTGCCCCTATTCTCACAAGACATCACTATGCACCTTCAACTTCCTTACACTTCACTGTCCCTCAGATTAACCCGATGAGAACAATTTCCTTTAAGCTTCTGCATTTATCTTAAAAACTTTGTAAGAAGAATAAACTTGTAGCCACAGAAATTTCTAGATGCTCCAATATGTTTCGTGAATGTGACAAAGGTTGCAGGGAAATAATTCAATTTCTAAAAAATGTAACTATTTTTCTTCCCATAAAGAAAAAATATGAAGCAGAAAAAAAAAAGAAATGTCTAAACAAAGTCTCTTCAGAGCTAAGCCAAGGAAGAGCACTATAGATGGAAAGTCATTCAGCCAGTCAGCCCCAAAGAACAGCTTCCGGCTGGCTGTGTCAGTTACCACCAGGAAAGATACCACAAAATTTGAAACAAGGCTTACTTTCAAATTTACTTTTATCTGATTAATTTTATTTTGTTTTAATAGCCACTTCCTAAAATATTTCTGGAATTTAACCAAATATATTTTTCAATGTCTATTCAATAATACTAAATTATATAAATATATTTAGCATCAATATATTTTACTTGCAAAAATATTAGAAATGAAATCATAAAAAATTCAAAACTGTATTAAAATTTCTACAATTAAAATTATATAACTCAGGGGGAAAACATACATTATACATTTTAGTTTTAGCTTTTTGTTAACACCAGGAAAGTATTTGAGAATTTGAGAGAATATAATGGAAACTAAGGTGTAATGTTGGCACATCTAACGGAGGTAAGGAAAGAAGACTTATAGACCAACCTCGACTTTATCAGGATGGAATCCTGCTGTAAAGTCAGGCGACTGTAGGTCTCTAGGACTACCCACTCCTGCATAGCTTCCTTCAGAGTCTGAGGTCAACAGTTCTGGAAGAGACTCCACAGAATTGGTCTTACCCGACTTTAATAATCCTAAAATGTAAAATAAAATAGCAAATAAACTTGCATTTCAGTCAATGAGCCGAATGGAAAGCAAGAAGCTTATTGATCCAGACTGCATTAACACTTAAATATATTCACCACACCAACAGCACACTATTTAAGCTAAGATGGTGAAGATATTAAGTGAATCAGTATGGAGGAGACAGTAATGCAACTGTTATCTGTCCTAAGTCTTGATATCTATTCAATCTCAACAACACAGAGCTCCATAGGATCTGCTTTGAAGACATGGTTAACCTGACTGCACGGCAACCCGATCCCTGCTCGTCCCTTTCTAGCTATTGAGAGGAAGCACCTAAGGGTTTCTGTGCCAGCAGACAGCTAGGAACATAGGCTCCAACTGACCCCACTGGCAGCCTGCTGGAGGGTTTGTCAGTTTGTTTTCTAAACAACAACAAAAAATGTCATTTGAAATTTGTAATTTATCTTATGCCCTGAGATGACCTAAACGCCCACCTATGTTATCATGTTCAGGCTCACCACAAACATAATACAAAATAAACTTCTACTTGGTTTCAAGTGATAATTCACACATTTCAAATTAATTAGAATCTATATGAAATGTCAAAAAAAAAAATTTGAAGATGCAGACATTATCTGAGCTGTAAAAGCTATACAACTGATTAAAAATAAAGTGTGCTGTCTCTTAAACATTCAGAAAAGTGCTGTCCCTTTGAGGAGCTCACCAGACACACAGCAGGCCTCTTCTGCTGTCCATTTACTAAAGGCAGCTTGGCAATGACATTAAAACTTTCCCCTACTATCACAGGTATTTTAAGTAAATTTTCATTTCAGATATTACACTTAAAATTGTATGCTTTCCAATTCTATTAAAATCAAGAGAATCAAGAAAATGATGGGCACGGTAAGCAATTGTTTTTAGTTAAAACAAAACACCTAACAGGATCACGTGTCTAACTTTAAGGATGAGCATCCATGGTAGGTCTCCACACAACTGTTCCTCATGAAATGTGCCTCGACCTCTATTTTCCTTCCGGTCTCCAGTTGCTATCATTATCTCCCTGAAATCCTGCAACATCGGAATGTATATGGAGCCTGGCTGGAGAACAAACACGATTTTACCTCTTCTGTCATTATCTCGGCCCATTATATGTGTTCCTGAGCTTTAAAGGAAGGGGCATAAAGCTTTTCTTTGCCAATCTCCTCCAGCTTTGCAATGTCAGGATTGTGTGTATGTGTGTGTGCATGACTGAAGACGTCATAGCAAAGCTGTTAAGATCAGAGTTACGATAATATTATGGGTGTCAGTCCTCACCTTGCATCTGATTTGAAGCAGAATTTCTTTGCTGTGTTCTTGCCATGTATACCAGATGAGCTAGCTAGCCTGTGTGATTAAATGGATTTCTGTCTGTCTCCCATCTCCTAGAGGTGCACTGGGATTACATATGTCCCCACTCTGCAACCAGCTTTTACTTAGAATTATAACTCAGGTCCTCACTTGCACAGCTTTTACCACTAAACAACTCCCTAGCCCACAAGACTCTTAAAACTCTAATATACATATATACATACGCTCAATGGAATCATACTATTTAATGCAAATCAAGAATCTACTTCTTCCTTAAGCCACTAGGTAACCAAAAGATGCCCAGTTTCACAACTGTCTGACCACTTACTCATCATTTTGTCAACCTACCTGTGCACTGTCTTTAAAAGTAAAGCATTCACATAGATACAGAATCACAGCATTTTATGCTCGGAAAGCCCCTAAGACATCTCTAGAGCTCCTGATCCTACCTTTTCCTTTTAAGTCTTTTGTGTTGTTAGTCAAACCAATTATTCTCAACACTACGTCTTTAGTTGTAGCAAATATCAAATACCTCACTTGTACAATTTAAAGGAAAAAATTCTTTCTTTGCCCTGTGTAACAGCGATCTTTTCCTAAGGAACACAAGTCAATACACAGGGCAGACAGACTGGCTGTGAACACTGTGACAGAAAATATACCAAAACATATCTGACTGCCATATGCAGACACACCTACCACCTCAAAAGCCCTACTGTAGTCCCATTACTTTTTGATCATAGTTTACAGCTTTACCTAAAGAACCATTAACATGTCTGCATAGTTTAAACACAGACAAGATGAATCTAGAACATGGGGCGATATATAAACGCCGCCTAATGTTTGAGAAAATAACATAAAACAAATAGCATGGAGGGCACTGTTCTAGCTACGAGACACTAACAAACACAGGCAGTGTTAACCTTGATAGACAAGAGACAGTGGCTGAAGCAAAGCTCTAAAAACTTTACTGAATAATCATGAGAACCTGGATACATAAGCTGACACTAGGTAAAGCTAATAAACTGTGTTAACTATCTGATACTGGTATTTGGATTTTAGAGGACAGGGTTCTTAAGAGAGTCTTATTATAATATTTACAGGAAACAGCGGATCTACAAAGTATTCCAAGTGGATCAGTTAAAAACAGCTCTGTCAACCCATACAGTGTGTGGAATGTTTAGAGAACCACTGTGTTCACACAAGGCGCCATGTGCAGAGCTGCAGTGCAGGGACAGATGCTGCCTGGCATGTATATGGCCCAGGGTCATCCTCAGCATAACAGAACAGAAAGAGTGGGAGGGAGAGAAAGAGGAAAATGTGACAATAAGTTAACAGTGAGTCTAAATAGACTGCAAAGGTGTTTGTGATGTTGTGTGTGTGCACATATGTGCCTATGCACATCTTTATATTTTCAGTAACAACAACAACAAAAAATTTTTTTTCAAAATAAGGCTGGCAGATGGACCATGAGGTAAAGGTTCTTGCCACCAATCATGATGACCTGAACCAGAAATCACGCCTAAAGTTGTCTGTCCTCTGACCTTCACACACAGAGCAGAAATATGCTCATACCAACCTGCAGATGGCGGACTCTGAATAACATCTGAAAGGTTGTAGCCTCCAGAACTGTTGGAGCGCTTCCGTGCCTTCTTTTTAGCTCTAGTTTTTGCCTTCTTAAACATTGTGTCCCTAGGAAATGCAAACATAGGATCAAAGGGCTGAAAGAGTTCGGCAAGCACAAACCACGTAAGGACATGCAGGCACCATGTATACGCTTAGGCAGAGCTAGGCATCAGTGCCGTCTAGTGCCTACTTTAGCCCAGCATTGCTGTTAAAGTTAACAAACCCAATGTCGGCCACAATAGCCACCAAAGAGCATCCCTCAGCATTCTGGGCAGCCACATCACCAAGAGAACACAAGCAGGTTGGGATCCACCCACTTCCACAGGCCGTTTCCAAGAACACCAAGTTCACTAAGACTTGATCAGAGATGTGGCCTAGTCACATGTAAGCAGCATGCTACAGAGCTCCTAGGACGCAAAGAGCAAACAGACCCTCGGGTTCACCAAGACAAGAAAGAGGACATACATCTGTACCAAGAGGAAGTTAGAACTGAACAGCTTCAGACTGTAAGGAAAACTCTTGCCAAGGACTGAGCCTCCTCCCCTCTTCTCATAAAAAAAGGCTTTACAAAAAAACCAGTATAACACTACACATAGTTACATGAGCTATGAACTATAAACATTTGATGATTTTTGTGGTGTGGGTATGTGTGGGCATATGATGCATGCTTGCTTGTACAGTGTGAGGCCATCAGGGGTTCCGCACCATCACCTTCTACCATAGTCCCTGAAGACAAGATCTCTCAGTAAATCTGGAACTCTTGACGCTTGCTCTTATTACTTCACACTAACACCCAGGCCTCTGCTCTGAGTCTGAAGCCTAGCTGGCCAGCAAGCCCCGGAGACCCTCCTGCTGCTGGACTTATAGGAATATGGCCAGACCTGGGCTTTAACAATGGGCTAAGGTCCCAACTCAGGCCCTCACACTTGTGCAGCAATGTTGTTTCCCAGGGAAGCACCTACTTGGCCCCCGTGGTAGCCTTTTTAGAGAATGTGAGTGAGTACTTAAGCACTTAAATTAAGTACTATAAATCAGGAAAGGGAAAGCGGGTATCTGTGAGTACAACAACTATCTTATTTTAATGAAATATTTAACATCTCACTATATACTACAGTCATGCAAGCTGGCCGTGAATATATCATTCTGTGGAAGTTAATAGGAGTTATTTAACTCAATGTTAATGGACTCTATAATTTTGATATTATATGTGTTAAACATTTAAGAACAATGTATCTAACTTCCAGTCTAAAATGATATCACACATTAGAAAAAAAGTTTAGAAAGTAATTAAGGAACACTTCAAGAACTCAGTGAGGCACATAGCTATTTGTCTAGCTAGCATAAACAACCTCAACACCCAAAGACTCACCCTACCAAGTTATCTGTCCCACCGACAATTCTATGATGTGAGCCTAAAATACTAATAAGGTTATTTGCCTAAAACACTAGTTAGGTATTTATTCTATGCAAAGATTGTCAAAATTGTTAGACCCACATTTTGGTGATAGGCTCCCAAATCTCAATCTCTGTGGATCACTGTTGGGGTCTGAATATGAAATGTCCTCCGCAGACTCACACATTCGAAGAGGTCCCAGACGGACTCAAAAGCAGAGTCATGGGAAAAGACTTGGATAAGGAATCCAATCTCATCAACAGCTTAACAAATCTGTGAGTTCACATCTTAATGTGCTATTGAGAAGATCACTTCCCGGAAGAGTGTAGTACGTCCTAGCCCCTTGTTCTCTCTTTCCTTGGCCTTATGAGGTGAGCAGCCCTGCTCTGCCATGCTGGCACTGCTCTGCCATGCTGGCACTGCTTTGATATTCTGCCTGCTGCTGTAATAGCAAAGGAGCCCGTGGCACAAAATCTTCAGAAGCTGCGGATAAAGCAAACCCCTTCACCTTTCACTAGCTTTTCTCAGGGATTTTTCACAATGCCAAAAGCTAGTGTGGACACCATCTACTGAAACAATCAGGGTCTACGGAGAGGACTCCTGAGAAAATATCACCCCATCCATAGCTGCTGAACTCCACTCCAGATGTCCTCTAGTCCAGTCTCCTGAGTAACCTGTAGTCTTCTACCAAGATGGAGGAAAGACAATCACCTGGCTGAACAGGGTTTAGGAAGGGATGGGATCCACTTGTTCTAATCTTCATGAACTGGGCTGCCATAATTGCCAAGTTTTGTGCTATCACTGCTACAGAGCTACGACTCCAGCCAACACCAGCCCCATCGCCTGACCACCATCAGCACCTTCGCTGTCCTTCCACCCTAGTGAAGCAGCAACATGCCTTTTCACAAGTCTCTACCATAACTTCAGGAGGTTTGGAGGAGGCCATTAAAACAAATGCGCTAAACTAACCTGCATGTCTTTCTGAAGGCTACACAGTACTTTTATACTTACATGTTAAACAGTTTAGATTTCAAATATTAATCATGCATAATTACTTTGCATTATATTAAAACTAATACTTCCTATCAGGATTTTTCAATTTATAATTCCAATATTAATATAAAGGGTCAGGCATCCCATGAAGTAAGGAAGAAAGAAAACAGAAAAAGAAAAAAGAGAACAGGGCTTACGAGTAACTTGGTTCCATATTTATTTCTTCTTTGAAAAAGACATCTCCATCCTGTACTTGTATGTAGCTAATATCTGGTCCATCCTGATATGGTGTAATGACTCTTCTCTCCATTGCTGGAATCTATAGAATAAAGACAGTACTTCATAAATACAAAATTTGTAAAGATTCTTAAAAGTTGATAAAATATATTACTTATAATGTCAGGTGGTAACATTAACTAGAAAAAAATCTATGACACCTAAAGACTCTCAAATACAATGGGAAAAATTTAATAGATTTAATAAAAAGCTTATTACATAAAATTGTTGGAGGTGGAGGCTGAAAGGCTCCGCTTTCTTATTAAGTGTAGACTGACTGATCTCTCAGGAGTCAATGAACCCACACTCTACTGTCCTGACCTTTGTAAAATTACTATCAAACAGTAATTATTATTATAAAGAAATTATAAGAGATGTGCTAATTTTATTCTGTCTTCAATTTTGATTCTCACACTTATCTACGGGACTTGAAAGAAATTTTACGTCTAATTTCTAAAAGAAAAAGCATTTGCATTCATTATGAAATTATCCCATTGTTGTGTCTGGTCTAATACTCTGTTTTAAAAGGTAATGCCATAGCTTACAATCTGTACTAAGAAAACAAAAACATTACCATTTTTCGATAAAATATGGAAAGATCCTTCAAAACATCCTCACTTAAAACATCAAGAGACCTGAAAAACAGGAATAAAATTCTAGCTTAAGACTCAAATTATTTAGCAACTATCAAGATTTTCAAGTACGGTTGTTTAAAACTATCAAATAAGTAACAAGGTTCTTTTTCAAGTTTTCATACAGTAGTTGTAAAATTCCTTTTGGAAATAGGTGCAGTTATATGTTAGAGATTTCAGGAAACCAGAAAACATACAAATATCTTGATAAACTAAAGCCATTCTTTGGAATGGGATAAACAAAATCTTTCTTCTGTAACTGCTACCAAGTCCTCATTTCTCAACCTGCTTTCACAAACTGTACTTATATACTGTAATGGTAGAACTCCGGCTTAAGCGTCAGAGTACTCAGGCTCTACCTAGCATTATCAAGATTCTCAATCACCTCCAAGACCAAAAGGAGCTCATTTCACTTCTGAGTAGTAAAATCTTGGAGACTGGATTACATCAACTATATTCAAGATAAATTCAAGATTCCAACAGGTACTTTAGGCATCAATAAAAATTTAAAACAAGGTTTGCATTCATTTGTGTGTGTATAGTTTTATATATACGAAGTGTACGTGTATGCATTCATCTACATATTGTTGTTTCTTAAAGCTATTTCTACCACTAGTACAAAACAACTTTCATACTACAGTATGAAACACTTGTAGGATGACCACTTAATCAGTTTGTAATGCTAAGTAAAGGTTGATACAGCCCTCTTTTTCCTAACATCTGTATATGCTGTTTTTGCTTTTAGCAAACACATACTGATCAACAAAAGTCAGCTACATGGTTATGTTTGTCTACTCATAAAATTACTCAGAGACATCATCTCAGAGGATGCCATCCTGAAGGGGCTGAGAAGACACAGAGAAACCACGTGATACAGCATTTTCCATTATGGCAGTTTTGAAAGAATTCATATTTGTTTGATTTTTGGTAGTCTCTTATCCGACAAACTTAATAAGGGACAATATAGAATAATAAACCTGCTCTCAAGAGAATCCCTGTCAGAAATAAGTCCAGAAACCTAAGTAACTTCTAATATATTTTTTATTTTAATTTGAATTTTAAAAATTCAAACACAAAATAATTCTTAAATAGCAATAGAAATTTCTTTAAATCAGTTCTAGTGGATGGTTAAGACCACTCATGACTCATCTCAAGAAAACAGCAGAACACTTTATTTCAATGTTGTAGAATAAGTCAGTTAAGTCCTATTGAATTTGCAAAGTGGGTGGTTAGGTTGCTATCATGTGGTTTGCTTTGTTTGTTCACTTTGTTGCTGTTGTGATACACAGCCTCACTATCGAGATCATGTGGTTTGCTTTTTTTGTTCACTTTGTTGCTGTTGTGATACACAGCCTCACTATCGAGCCTTGTCTGTAGACCAGGCTGGCCTCGAACTCACAGAGATCCGCCTGCCTCTGCCTCCAGATTGCTAAATTAACGGTGTGCACCTCCATGTCATTTGTTATCATTTGTAATGATGATGACTTTCTCAGCTCTCCTCTCAAATTAAACAGGACAGAAGTTCCTCCAGCCTTCTCATTTGCAATACAGATATAAAGAAGGACTACGTCACAAGTATGTGAAAATTAGTCTGTATGATACTTTTAGAAATATGTCCAGTTTATATAAAATACTAAATACTAATTACTGGAACTACTCAAACAAGATATAAAACTACATATATAATAAGCAATATTAGCTATTATTATAATAATAAAAACGCAGAACAAAGGAGAAAATAAATTATCTTAAAATTCAAACTGACACCAAAGACTCCAATTCCATTCATTCTTTGTTCAAAAAATGTAGCCTCATTTTTCTTACCACTAACTTACAATGAAAAGTAATATTTTTGTCTTTTTTACATATAACATTTTTCATTAAGAACAAAACCAAAAAATACATGTGTAAATAGGCCCAGTACATATACAGAACCCTAATGATTAGGATCATAAAGCTACCTTGAGACACATAATAAGAACCTGTCTCAACAAAAAAATAATTTTTAAATCACAGTTAGAAACACTGTATGTACCATGGTCCCTAAGTGATGACTTAGCATTTATCAAATTCTTTCCATCTTGGTAAATTCATTATTCACTTTTAAAGTCCAAGTCCATCTTTTACTTACATACAAATATCTGCTTATGCAAAAATTATACAGCATAGGAACCCAACCAACCTTGCTTCAAGTAAGGCTGCCATATTCAGCCCTATGAACTGTAAACAAGACAGTTTCAACTGCTCAGCATTGTACATTGCTCCAAACTCCAGCAGCATAGCAGCATTCTTAAGGGTAACTATAGAGAAAAGAGATTTGCAAAATTACATGAAAAATGACTTACTTCAACAAGTGAAATATTTACATTTCTAAAGTTACAAGACTTCAACATTCAAAACAAGAAAATAATTCTCTGAACCTAGAAATGAATACAGAAATGAGTTTCATTACAATATGCTAGAGTAATTTTAACTAACTGGTTTTGAGGTGAGAAAAATAAGCTTGCACACACACAAATTTAGAAAAACAAAAGACAGAAGGTGGGTTAGTGTAGCTGAAAGGAAATAGCTAAGACCTATGACTCTTCCAAAAGTCTTGAAGAGTTTTCCCTTTCACCAGTAACAGTAAAGGGTCAGGGGCATGGCTGTGTACACCCTACAACCCATCACTCAAAGAGGCCGAGGCAGGACTCCTGTGTATTCATTCACCAGTCTGAACTATGCTAAGATCTTGTCTTGGAACCAACAACTACAATCTAAAACAGGCATCAGGTCTAGGAGAAATTGACAAACGAATTCAGTGTTGACTAATCTGTATATAACTAAATGATCCTGTAGGATTGACCATGCCAGTGCATAAGAGCTTAGGACTGCTAACATTTAGTAATGTTCTACGTGAAATGTTTTGCTAAAAACCCTCTAAGAATATTCTACCTGCTCATAACTACAGCTACCTAAAACTCTCCTCTTCTTACTTATACGAGTTCCAGCAACAGAACAATAGAGCTGCTTTTCCCATTTCTTTTCTCTTTCCCCCTAAACTGTCAAAAGCTGCAATTGCAGTCAATAACAGTCTCTACCTTCCTCTAAGCTAAAACAGCTACTGATGATGAAATCGTCTACAAAATGAACCACACAAAAGCTTTTCTTGAACTGTTAGTTGAAAATGGTGTGTGCGATGTTGTTGGTTTTTCTTTTACTCTTTTGGGAGGCCCACCACCAGCTCCCAAAAAAAACACACACAGAGGCTTATTCTTAATTGTTAATGTCTGACCTTAGCTTGGCTTGTTTCTTGCCAGCTTTTCTTAAATTATCCTGTCTATCTTTTATCTCTGGGCTTTTTCTTTTCGACTCCTATACAGCTCTCTGTGTTTCTTACTCCGTGGCCAGCTGTGTAGCTGGGTGGCTGCCCCTGGAGTCCCCCTCCTCCTCTGGCTACATCCTTGTTCTTTTGTTCTTTCTTCCTCCCAGATTTCTTTCTATTTATCCTCTATGCCTCGCTACTGGCCATTCAGCTCTTTATTAGACCATCAGGTGTTTTAGACACGCACAGCTTCAAAGAGTTAAACAAATACAACATAAACAAAAGTACCACATCTTAAAATAATATTCTACAACAGTGCAATGACTAAACAGCCTTCTGTGGAACCCTTCTGCTAGGAATTTATCCACGAGCAGAAGCAACTGTGTGCAAAGGCTAAGAAAGACTATGCCGAAGGTCAGCCGAGACCGCTAAACCAATGAAAATACCTAGGCTTATACTAAACATCTATGCTATAGACCTATACCGCAGTCCTTTACCGTAGTCTCTTTTCTCACTTATGGAAAGAAAACCAGGGCTATTTTCTATTACTAATCATGGGGAAGACAGCCCACACCACTCAAAGAGACAAGAGAGACCAGCAAGCACCTATGAATATGAGAAAAGAATCAGCAAAACTTCTAAAGCCGCCATGAACTGAAACACACAAAACTAACATACAAAACAAAAAGCTTGCATATCAGGTTATGAAACCTTGAACTTTGATGTTAAAATAAACAAAATGATCTAAATGAAGAAAGGAGAAAGGGCACTTAAAGACCACTGTGGCACTCAAAGGGTCAGTAACACTAAGCTCAACACGGTAGAGCTGTGTAGAAAAACGGAAAACACGTGGCCTGCACAGCTAAGTCATTTCTACAGCTTGAAGAAGCAGGACGCAGCAGGTAAACCACAAATAAAAATTAATATTTAATCTCTAAGTTGAAAAAAGTTCATGGATTTATTGAAATAAGCTAAGGGGAGAATTATATAAAATTTCCAGCAAATAGGAAATGGGTTGGTTAAAAAAACAGAGAGAGAGAAATATGAATTCAAGACCAGGGTAACAGTAAAAGCTGCTTTCAGACCTTCCTACTGAAATCCCCAAATAGACTAGGTACCATGTCATTATTTAGTTTCACAGCATGATAATAAAAATATTCTCTAAATACAGAATGTGGATGTTT
Organism: Phyllotis vaccarum; assembly: GCA_033318265.1. NCBI lineage: Eukaryota > Metazoa > Chordata > Mammalia > Rodentia > Cricetidae > Phyllotis > Phyllotis vaccarum. The sequence goes on along the minus strand of JARWLC010000004.1, from coordinate 124,607,378 downwards.
TCGATTATTCCTAAGGAAAGAATGTGTTTACAAATGGCAGCATGTAATAATCTAAATGTGTTGTCCTTTTGTTTGTGTATTTGTTTTTCGACATAGAGTCTCACTACATAGCTCTGGAACTCTCTATGTAGACCAGGGACTCTGGCCTGGAACTTTCTACATAAAGCAGGCTGACTTCAAACTCACGAAGATACACCTGCCTCTGTCTCCCAAGTGCTAGGATTGCAGCTGTGTGCCACCATGCCCACCCACCTTGACTTTTTTAGAAACACACTTGCATAACAACAGTATTTCAGCATACTGACAAAATAAAGCTAATACAATAAAGTGCACTAGATCAACCTAAAGACATGGAGTTACTCGATTCTAATTACTCACGTTTTTCAGTCAATGCTCCTTCACAAATCTCCTTTAATCTAGTTATGAGAAGCTGATCGGCCACTACAAGAACGTTACAAATAAAATCTACATTTTGAGACTCTAAGAAGAAAAAGAAAAAGGAAAAAAATTACTCTGTTATTCTGTAACCATTTTAATTAGTAAAAATCAAAGTTAAGACGTCAGGGTAGAGGCTTACGACTCTTTTCTACATGTCAGAAGGACAACTACAACAAACTGTGCTCACGTTAGCTGTCTGCACCTTTCAGGTGGACAACTAGTAAAAATACCTTAAAATGCCTTGGTATGTAAAGTTCTCTTCCTACTACTATGACACAAACCCCAACTAAAGCATCTCGGGGAGAAAGGGTTTATTCTGGGTCCCAATTAGACATGCAGCCTATCACAGCAGGGGAGTCAGGGTGGTAGAAGCCTGAAGCAACTGGTAACCCTGCAATCACTGAGAAGAAAGCAATGGAAACACGTGGTTGCTCAGCCCCCCTTTTCTATTCATACAATCTAGGACCCCAATCCAGGGGAATGGAATGCAGCCCCCACCTTAATTAATGTTCTTGCTATCTCCATTACCGTAATTAGGATAATCCCAGGAAGGCACATGTGTCCATAGGCCCATCTCTCTCCAGCTAATTCTACATTCTGTCAGGCTGACGACTACTCTTGCTCATATATTCTCACAATGAGACCATAAAATGATCAACTGAAGCGGGTACTTCAGTGCAAAAGACTACTAGATGTCTGACCTGCTTATAATTTCCCATTTCGTTTAAAAATATTCCTAAAACTAATAGCAAGTCAAGCTGTCCATGTTCCAGAGGAGGGCACAGAGCCGTGCACCTATGGGAAGCACTAGCGACACTTAGTGGTCTTTAAAAAGTAAACAGAAAAGTAAATAAGAAAGAAGAAAAGAAAGTTGGGAGGGGGAAAGTTGGGAGGTACACGGGAGGAGTTGGGGAGGAAAAGCAAAGTTAAATATGATCATATTTCATTGTACATATGTATGAAATGCTCAAGAGTAAAAAATTTTTATTAAATTAAAAAGACAAAATACCAAAACATAACTACATACCACACAACGATAGTGTAAATGTTTCTCTCCCTTGATTACATAATTTTTTTTCAAAAGTGTATACAGCAATAACTGACCTATGATGATGGGCACATAATATTATATAAAGCTATAATGACAGCAGAACAAAGTAGGTCAGAAAGGGGCCATAAAAATAGTTTTTGAGTAATACTGACATTGAGTTAGAATGTAAAAGGATTGCTTTGATGGTAAAACCCTCCGCTAAAACTAGAAAATTAAAAAATCACTATACTGGACAGGCAGAATGCGTGAGTTGGTTAAAGCGCTCGCATATGATAACCTGAGTTCAATCCCCAAGACCCATAAGGTAGGGTGAGGGGAGGGGGTACAAATAAACTTAAAAAAAATTTTAAGTGAGAAATAACAAAGGAAGACACCTGATTTGTACCTCTCGTCTGCACAGCTACACACACACACACACACACACACACTTCCATTTAAAATAGTGGAAAAGAATTCTGAGAATAATTATTTTGACAAAGGAAGTAACTAAAAACCTACACATAAAAACCAACAGATTAAAATGATGGACACATACCCCATGCCCTATACTCAAGGTACTGTTAAGATGTTAGCTTTCCGTACTTTAGAATGAATGTATAATTTATTGGATGTGAATATCTCAAATTTTTAAAAGAAATATTTATTACTCATTTCAAATATATAAATAACAAGTGTATATTTTAAAGTCTCAGTCACACAGCAGGTACACAAATCTACAGAATCTTACTCTCAGCTGAACACATCTTAACAAAGACCACCGAGATTTCCTCATGCAGACTGGGGCACTGTATGTACACACACAACACACACACACACACACACACACACACACACACACACAGAGAGAGAGTCTTCTAACACAGTTTGATTCTCTTCCACTAGGTAGTAATTTCTTGTAAACAGGGTCTTCTCACTTTAGAAAAAATCCTCAGTGTACATCTGTGCCTAAAAACTAACAGTATAATGAATCCAAAAATGTTCACTCAGAGGAACCACAGCAAATCAGACCCACAATTAAAGCATGAGCTCTGCCTGACAACGTGCACTAATCACTTCCTTTCTGAACTTCCTCTGAGTCCATCTGTTTCACTGCTGACATATTACTGGAAAAGGGAAATTTCACAAAATGTATCAAAAATTACACTCCTTGTATTCACAGAGGTAGCTATGAACCTTCTAACACTAATTCCAATCATGACAAATTCTAACATGATTCCAGGTGATGAAAATGTGATATTTCTGCTTGATTCCTATTTGTAGGAATCTGTTACATTTTAAACTAAGCCTCCAAAGACAATATAAGAGGAAACTGAGATTCATGTCAGTGTTATCCTTCTGAGATAACCGAACCAGCTAAATTTCCTTTTGTCAGTACCTTTTATCACTACAGCTTCATCGGTGTAGAGGTAGTCCAGAATAACTTTCAGGATCTCAGACTGGATTGGCATGTCCAGAGCCGCACACCTGGAAGCCTACAAGCGCAGAAGACATAATCAGCTCACTAATCTGAACAACAAATACTGTCATATAAGATGAGCTACTACCGTGAAAACTTTGGGCAGGATATCACATCAAAGACCCTTGGAAGAGCTTATGCAATAAACATATACATATATATAAATAAATACATAAATACAAATAACATAAAATTACTCTTAATTTTAAAATATGACACAAAAAAGGACACAGAAAATAAGACACACAAGGACAACCCTAATGTGTGTCTCAATAATACTGGTGAGATGTAATTTTTAAGCAGCTTTTTGGCAATAATTTTAACTTCCAAATGTTGGTATTTTCTAGTAAGCTTGAACACACACAATGTAACAAACAAAATGAAGAACCAATCCCAACTATCAAGTTCCAATTCTGAACGTCTTAGTGTAAAAACCCCCAGCCCCAATGCAGGAATGCCTCCACACACTCTGTATAGCTCACCTCGATCCAGGAGCTGCTCAGCATGCTGCGGAAATACTCTGGAAGAAAAACAGTGCAGTGAGAACAGGGAAGCAGAGCCCAGAGGACACAGCGGTTGACAAAATGTCACCTACCAAGTCTTGCACAGAGCACACATTTATGACAGTGGAACTCCTTGCCATCCACAGACTTCATGGTAACGTCACAGAGAAATGAACTGGGGGGAAAAAAAAGAAATTTAATAAACAAAGACCAGTTTCTTGCATTTTTACAGAGGGGTGAAAAAGCCTAAGGACTTGCCTTAACTTGAATCTTAGTCAGATGCTAGCAAGAATAAAAACACTCGTGGATATGCAGTACACCTCATCTCTGTCTCAGCAAAGACAGTAAGAGCCAAATCATTTTTTAATTTCTTCTAAAAGAGAACTGAATGTTGAAACTTAGTTAAAACTTCCAGTTGATTTTCTTTTTTACTGCAGCAGGTATTAGTGGCAGTCACAGCACACTCGGGCCCTTTAATTCTCTAACTTGAACAACCTACTGCATGCCAATTAATCCTTAAGAAATTAATGTTCACTTTCTCTGTCTGAAAGACATACCGCTTATAAAGGACCTAACATACAACTTAACAACGTATGTAGTATATTTATTCTAAAAAAGGAAAGCATGCTAAGCAAAGCAACCATAGTCACAATGAAACTACATCAACAGTCTTGATTTGGAGGGAAGAGGTACACAAAACCCTACTTGAAGACTCACCACTGAAGAAAAAGTAAAATGAAAATCCTTCTCTTCACCTGAATAAACCAGAGAGAATAATCTCCTTCAAGGAGGAGGGCAGTTAGTGCCCTGTCTGATTCAAAGGCTTCCTAGGCCTCTCAGAAGGTAAACGGTGCCCCTCCTCATGGCAGCAGCAAGCAGCTCTACTTCCATCCTAGAAACCAAACCCCGCAACATGCACGGCTCATCCTCACTCACTAACTCACCATTTCTTCTGACTTAGCTTCAGTTTGTTACCACTTTTCTTCGCAATGACGTTAATTTTTTCATTTTCAAATTTGACTCCATCTAACCTATCAAAGAAAAATGTAATTAACAACATGTGGAAATAGTCTTCTAAGACCAACACACAACAAAATCTAACGATCGGCCTTACAGTGATTGTGATGTCACTAGAAAGTGATGTCATTCCAAGCCATAGTAAATCAGTCTTAATTAGAAGTTAAAATATGCTAAATATCACTACTGACGAGTGACAAATAAAAGGTGTAACAGTCTTTCTGTATTTTCCAACAGGGATCACAATACGGTCATCCCTGCCCTAAATCCATTACAATGGTTATTCCAGCATAAGCAGCTTCATAGAAAGCCTTGTGAAAGAGCCTATCGACGCTGGTTCCTGGACGAGTGCCATGAGACACTTTGGTAACTCCATAGCAGGTCTTTATGAACAACACAAGAACTTTCCCTGCTGAGAAGCTGAGGTCTGGCCACGGTGAGCAGAGGGGAAGCATGCACTGTACAGGTATTTCTGACACTCGAGTCCTTTCCAGCACACAACAGGACATGGCACTCTCCCTGTTACACACTCACGGCACTGCACCTGAAGCCCACCAGCAGCCTTTTGTTCTTTAATACCAAACAAGGGCATCCCTAGCGGTCACTGTAGCAGAAAACAGCAGTGAGAAGGTAGACCTCCATGTGCCTCTCCCCCAAAGACAGCTACAAAGGGGGCCAGAGGAGAGTGAAGAACAGAAAAGGCGACACATACTTCAGAGGGCGGCTGAGGTAAGCAGAGGACAAGGAACTGTACCTGCTACTCAAATTACTGAGGCCAAATTTCTTTGCGACATTTTGCAGCATCTTTACAGGATCATCTTCCCCAATACCTTTTCCCTTTTTGGAAGCTTTGTGTTTGCTTTTCTGCCTTTCAGTAATTGTATGAGCTTGGTTGCTTTTGTAAACCTCAAATGCTGCCTTCTGGTTATCGCCCACATGGCAATTCATTTTATTCATGTGAGCATCTTGGGAGCCCTTATAGTCTTCTGGCTTTTTGTTCATGAGTACTCTTGGTTTGAAGCCATGGGTTAAGAAGTCACAGGTGTCTGTATACATGAACTGTAAGAGATATTCAAACAAGTCGGGATGAACTTTCTCCACCACAAAAAGATGGCACCCTGCGGCATCTTCGTCTTTCCGGTACACATCTGTCAGTTCTAAAGGAGTGCCATCTGAAAGAAACAATTTCTGGAAGAAGTCAGAGCGCACTGCTAAAACGTATTTATGAGCGGGGAAGAGTCTGTTGCCAACTTGAAATGTCACATCATGGATGTTATCCATTTCATCCGTCTCCCTCAAGAGCTTGCCAAATTCTTCAAAAAAGGATGATGAAGACACAACTGGAATTTCATAAAGGCTAGAAATGAAACAAAGATAATTACTCCTATGAAGAAAACAGATCCCGAGCTGATTCCCATGGAAAAGAAATGGTTTACTTAAACTTAGAAATGTTCAAGTCTGGCATTTTCTAAATACAAGAACATCACCCCAAAACTGTTAAACATTTTAATAACCTTTAATATTTTTCTATTTTTTATATAATGTTTAAACAACACAATTGAAAACAATAAAAATAAGTTCTGAATATTTTCTTTTTTACATAACTTATTTCGCAAGTAAAAAAAAAAAAAAAAAAGGAACTAAGCAAATAAAGTCATAGATCAAGAATACTCAAGTGAAAATCTATATACGGTCACCCTACACCCGAGTGCTGTATGCCTATAGTCACACGCCAGTCATCTACAGTTCATTTTACCAAGGACGATGACTGATGCTCTTGTTTGCCTTGGATGGGGGATTCCCCACTTATGACCCTTTCGGTGCTAACCTGGGAACCTAGGCAAACCAGAATGGATGGTCACCTGACTTCCGGACCCTCCTTCCTCTTCAATAATGCCACTGATGTTTATCTTCTCTCTCTACTGACGTGCTTACAACATGTTCACTGCAATTCTACCCAACATGTGACCAAACCACCTCTTTGTCAATTATTGCATTTAAATTAAAAACTTCTAGACTATCCAAGAAATATTTATAATCCACTTTTCAGAATCTAAGAACCCCAAGTCTAACATGTACTAAAGACAGTCCCTATGCTACGTAGGCATGTGCATTTTCCTTAAACGTTTTCAGAATTGGGTTATGTAAACTAGGGGGAACACACACTATCCCCAGTGTAACAAACACTCCCTTCTGATCGCCCCTGTGACACCTCATTTGCTGAAGGTCTCTAGATCTTGGTAACAGCTCCTCAATTTAATTTGTATCAGGAGCTACTGAAAACAGACTAATGATTATTCCTTCTAAAAATAAAATGTATGAAAGACAATGATACCTTGTTTTAGGGTCTGACTGTAGGATTGCAAAGTTGCACCCACTTGCATCTGTGCTGACACTAACAGCTCTATGGGCAAAAGGAAGTTTCTCAAGTCGAATTCTTTCATACACACTATTTGTATCAGAGACACAAGACACATCTGATGAGGAATGATGTAGGTTTGGTAAAATGTCTGCTAAAAAGAAAATAAATGAACTATCATTAATCAAGGCTGCAATGAAATTATTAAAAAGATTTAGGAGTAACTGGAATAAAAATGATTTGAAAGATAGAAGTCCACATGAAGTCCTTCTAAAGAACTTACCACCTCTCCATCTTCAACACAGACTAGGTGCTGGGTACTTATTACACATACCAAGAGTTTTCAGTATTGGCCACAATTTCTTCTCCCAACAAAGGCCTCACACTGCAGCCGGTCACCTTTCACACTGGTAGCTCTATTAATATTAGCTTTGAACGAACCTAAGTGTCACCACAAACTCCCTCCTTTCTCTGGCAGGCACTGAGGAAATACCCAAATGACCACACTGTGCCTGTGATTTAGTGGTCACCAATGGGGCAACCAAGAGTCAGTAGGGCAGAAATGCCCCACCCTCAATAATCCAATCTAGCAAGGAAATCATATCTTAGAGAAATGATTAAACTAGTCAAATTCAGTCCTTATAAACAAAACATTTCTATATAGACATGGCACTTACCAAGAAATTATTCTGGCTGCAGAAGAAAAAACATGTCTATCATAGAGCATACACAAAGACTCTATTACTTTAATTCCACACATAACATAATAAAGAGAAGATGATACAGATTGGGACTGTAGCAATCAATCGGGAGAGGAAAAGGAACAATAAAAAGAAACATCTAATGTAAGAGTAGTACTACTTGGTAACTGTTAGATGAACAGGAAGGGCATGGGATGACTCCTGAGGAGCGTCTGAGGGAGCATGGAGAATTCTATCAGATCACTGAGACCACTGTTACACTTTCAAAGGCAGTCTACTCCAGTCTATTCCAGTCTATTCCAGTCTATTCCAGTCTTCTAGACCTTGCTGTCCTTTTTCTAAAACTATCAGTCCCACCCATGTGCTCTTAAGAAATTCCCATACACATGATAATAGTTATCTGCCTTGGGAACTTTAAATAAAAGGTGTCTCTTGGCTCTATAAGCTATGAATGCCTGGGAACAGGGTGCTCATTTTCCACATTTTTATATTACTAAAACCCTGCCCTATATCTAGCACATAGTCAAGGCACTTTGCATGTTTACAAACTTGAATCATCTATAAAGAAATAAAACACAACAAATCAGTATTACATAAAATTCCTTTTATGTCTTCTAATTCTGAAGAGTATGTAACTCTCAGAGTGATCATAAATGTTTGTAAGATACACTGTAAGTACATAACAACTAATTCACTGGTTCAAGAGGACATAATGAAGGACCACAATGTGCCAGAGAATACACTAAATACTAACAACAGAGAGGGAGCCCCATGCCCTGTGCCATGAGTGACTAGGACACAGACACTGAACTCACTACAAAGGCCAACACACAGACTCTTAGGGGTACACTAGCAGTCCCATGGCATTGAAGGCTGACTAGAGTCCTTCAGAACAGTCACACAAACTCACCTCTCTTTTCAGAATTCTTTCTTTTGTCTTCAAACCATTTCCCTTTAAATCCTTCCCCATCCTGGGTGACAAACAGAATTTCATTTCTATTTAAAGCAATATCAGAGATTGACACCTGGCGTGGATAGGCCCATCGGCACTGCTTCAGAGAACTACTAAGTGATCTCCAGCAAAACACCTAAAATGAAACCAAACCACAGCACAATATAAAGCAGCACAGCCTTTGAACAGACAAAATCTGAATTTAAGAACAATGGTGTCAAAATAAAAGCCTCAACTGTGTGCTTTGGTGATTATTCCACAGAAAAAAGAGATACTTGCAGGCAAAACAGAAAAGCATATAAAATAAATAAGTAAATCTTAAGAGAGAGGGAAAGAGAGAGAAAGAGAGAGACAGACTACAAAAATCAAGATGCTGTTGGAGAACTACATCTTGCAGGAAAGTAGATTAAGCAACATGAATATTAAATGTGTTTCCATGGCATTTCCCTAAGGAGATGCTGTTTTCCATGACTTGCTTGGGGCAAACAGTCCTGCTGGAGTATTATAACACACTAAAACGTTACAGTCAATACTTTAATGTCAGGTACTTATGAAACTCAATCCAACTCACTCTCAAGGATTAAAAAGAAGAGAAACTTAATTGTATAAGTAAAACAACGTCTTAGATGAAAAGGTTGTCTCCGTTTAGAGACTCCTAGCAGTCCTGGGAACGGAACAGGGAGCACAGAAGGAAGGAAGGGGAAGGTGCTGGGCTGCACAACTTCATCTACAGAGCAGTGCCTGTCTGCTCACATGTCAAGTTCTAGGTTTAAAACTGGACAGCGAAGGAGGGGCTGTTGACTTGTTTTAATATAGGATCATACTATACAGCACAGGCCAGCCTGAGAATTCATGAATCCTGGCCTCCTATGCACTGGAACTAAACTGATCATTTCCAAAAGTCTGACTCCTCATAATAAATTTTTGGAAATAATGGCTACAACTTAGGTCTATAAACACACCAGCAGGTGGAGCTTTCCAATTACATCCTGTTGTTGTATTTTCATCTATGAGGGGTGGGGTAAAGCTTAAGTAGCCTAAGCTGCATTGCATCTTCCTATTCAGTCACCAAGGGCTCAGCTCACAACCTTCCTGCCTCAGCTTCTAGCATGCTATGATTACAGGAAAGCACTACTGTGCCTGCCAGAAGTCTGTGGTGTTCTATGAGGAGGGAACAGGCACTCTGTGGTACTGACAAACATGTCAGACATATTATTTAATTTTTCTTTGTCCTGCTCTTGTAGAGGTATTATAAAAAAAACAGTCTTTTAAGTCAATAACTATAATAGGCCATTCTTTAGAGAACAGAGAAGGTAAAGGAATTCCAAACTGTAGAGAGTCCATTGGCTGGATCACCTTATTTACTGCTCTTAGATCTGGTACCATTCTCCATTTTCCAGATTTCTTTGTGATAACAAATACAGAAGAATTCCAAGGGCTGGCTGAGTCTTTAATATGCTGAGCATTTAACTGCTCCTGTACCAGCTGCTCTAAGGTCTGCAATTTCTCTTTTGTTAAAGGTCATTGATGAGCCAGTGTATTGGGTCATCTGTTAGCCATTTTAGAGGTAGTGCTGTGGGTGCCTTTGAAAGATCAGCAGCTGCTGTGTCTTGTTTCTGTACAACCTGAATGGCTGGTGACTGTTTTTCATAATACCTTCTAATATTTTTCCCAGAAACATATGCAAGATTGTGGTTTGTTTCTGAGATTGGAGAAATGTTGTGTGAAGCTTCACATCACATTAAATCTCACAAAATATCTTACAGAGTCATTATTCTATGAGGAGAGAACTGTTTCTTAACCAGTGTGTAATTTTATCAATGTTACTAATATATAAAAGTTACAGATGTTAAATTTAAATGTTTTTAACTTATAATATTATTTAAAATTTAAAATATCTACAACTATGAACCTGTATTAGACATGTCTTTAGATATATAACTAAAAAATATATTTTAGGTAGAACTGGTAAAACGGGTTAGCAATTAAAAATGCTTGCTGCCAAGCCCGATGACTTGAATTCAATACCTGAGGCTTATAGAATATAAGGAGAAAAGGAGTTCTCCCAACCTTCCCTCCATAACAGTGCATCACAGCACACACTCACACACACAAATCATCTAAAAATTAAAAATATTTAAAACTAGCAATTCCACTAGAGAAATGCATTGATCCATTTGCACAAAAATGAAAATTACAGTTGAGATAAGAACTAGAAGTACATTATTTATACATGTGATAAAATAAAGGGTATAATCACCTCTGCACATATAGATGTGTGCATTTGTATAAAACTGTAATTGGAGATAATCCTTTCAATTATAGCCCAAATGTGTAATATATTGCCTGTTTACTGTTACAAAATAATTGTATGACACTATCTCCTATCTAGTTTTCACCGTTTCAACTCTGTTTCTAGATATTCAGTTTACAAGCAAATAATTCAAACTACTTTTTTTTTAATTTTTTTTATTTTAAGAAGAGCAATTGAATCCTTAAGCTACAGTTTAACAACAATACTACTGTGAACCACTGGGTTAAAGACAGTCCTGTGTATATAGCATCCTAGTTCTATACTAGGATGTTAAAGAAGATTTGTCACATTACAAATCTTTAACATAAATGTGCACTCACCCTCCCAGCTCCATCCAAAGCAAGGATACATATTTTCTGACCCCCATTTTCTGTCAAATGTTCAGGATCAACTTTGTATTCCATACAACCTCCAGACACAAGAACCTTTTTCAAGTTTAGTTGTCTGAGTGAAAAAAAAAATAATCATAAATTAGCATTCTCTAAAGCACACATGCTTAATTTTGCAGAATTAATTATTCAAACAAAATTGACAAGAAAAGCAGACAGAGTCCACCTGCCCTCCAGGCAGCTCTTTCCTCCTCTCAAGCCTCGACAGCACCCCGAGTACCCAAACCCCTCTGCTAAGGTTCACATTCACTGGGAGGCTCTCAGCTCCTAAGTATAGCTGTATCTTAACAGGAAAAAAAAATAAAAATGAAATAGAAATGCTTAACTATGGCCAACCCTAATGAGTATCACACACACAGGAAGGTCATCGACACAAGGCCACACATTTGTTTTTCTGAGTGTCTGATGCAGAACACAGTGTAGAGCCTACCCACTGCTGCTCTACAATTGTCTTACCTCTCAAAAAGTTTACTTGCTTTGAAAAAAAATCAGTATTTTCAAATTTACAAGTGACATGTAGCAATTTAGTCTGTCTCAAAATAATTTCTTAATGAAAATCTGGAAGGAATGTATATTTATACAACTTAATATGTTGTATGTAGGGAAACTAAAATGTTTTTATAAATGTTAATTAAAACTACAAGTTAACATTCCACCAAGTCAACTCCCACCTGTTTAATTAGTTCTAAGTAACATGTGTGATCACATTTACATGATTCTGAAACAAACATGCACACTGCAATCAATGTCAGATAGGGAAGTAGGTTATGGTAACCTGATGTCAGAGCTATCTTCACATTAACAACCTGAAAAGGTCACCATCTCATAACCTTCATGCATAACCAAGATGATGTTTGCTCTGCTCAAATTTAAATCTCCATGTTTCTAAGAGCTAAATTATATTTTTCCAGGAAAAATAGTTGTGCAAAAGAAATTCCCACATTTGTATTCCCTAGTCTAGTGAAATAGAATAGAACAAAACACTGCTCAAATATTGCTCTTAATATTAAGCAATCTTAAAAAAAAAAAAAAAAAATACGGTTTTCTACAAAAGGTGAATACTTTGGAAAAACCTAAAACAATGTACTACTGTCAGATCAGATATGAATTAACCAATGACTAAAGACCAAAATGTATCAGAAACACAAGATTACTTTCCAATTATGTTAAAATGTCTGCTTTCGTTATCACTTTAGACAAATCACAAATGAAACACCATGAGTATGTGTAAGTGACAGGCAGAGAGCTACACTCAGCATGTGTACCCATAAATTTGATTCTGTATTCTTTGATAGCCAAGATATAGTCAGTTTACTGCATGTTACTATGGCATGCTAAACACAATAGGCTACACTGTCCATGAGTAAGCAGCACACCAGACATACGTAAAGAGTAAGCCTGGAAAGAGTGTTATGGTAAACAATTGTTTTTTAATAAATAGTGTATAAGATATTAAAGTCTAGAGATGAAACAGTGGCCGTGTTATAAACCAAGATTGAAAATTAGTCTAGTTCTGTGTACCTGATACATTAACAAGGAAACTAAGCTTTGTGGGACACATCTTATGTTAAATATGATTTAAGATTAGTATTTCACAATTTGCAAACAAAACTTCTATATGTCCACTGGATCCTTGTCAAAAAACAACAAAAAAAGTCATCAAGGGAAACCATGCTTAGTTTCCCATTCCATTCTGTCTTCCCATGAAGCACAGCATGCACCTAGCAGTCAGTGAGTGGCTGGAGAGCTGAGTTCTACAGCTTATAATGACAGGCTTCTTTTCCAGAAATATACATACTTAGTTGCCATTTTCTTGCACTGAAAGTCTGCAAGTAAGTAAATGTCTCCCCTTGTGGTAACACAGACGGTGGCGCCATCACTTGCAGCTACCAAAGACACAACAATATCCTTATGATGAAGGGCAGAGACTTGACGAGGGGCAGTGACACACTTTTCTCCATTGGGATCCAGTAAGTGACCTAGAAATTTACACAAATAAGCAAAGGGTAAAATACCTATTCGAAGATCAGACTGTAGTTTTTCAGTATGCCATCAAGATTTCTTACCCAGCTGTCCACCATTCAGTCCCAGTGTGTAAACGGCTTCTCGAGTCCACAGTACCGTATGAAACCTGCCTGCTGCGACGCCAACGAAAGTCTTTCCTTTCAGGTACTTTGCCTGTATCTATTCAAAATGACATGTAAGACTGCAGCACTATGCATCTAAAATCTAGTGCAATGAAGATACAGTCCACCAGGTAATAAGCATCCTCCTCACCACTGCTCCCTCCTCAACTGCTGTCACGTCTCCCCAGCACACCAAGACCCAGATCCTCAGAGTATACTGCTGCAGCCACGTTCAGTCATCAGTTTTAATAAACCAAACTAGTATTGTGAAAAACCCAAATCATTACAGTTTTAGCAATAGTAAACATATACAAAATAACCATTCTCAAAAAAGAAATGATTTTTGATTTTGAAATCTGCTATATCCAGGGCCTCATGATGGTAACACACTTGACATTTGAACACAGATGATTTTCTCCCATGAAGGGCTGTCTTATGCATACCTGCACTCTATCCACTAGCCAGCTCATTAACAACATCATTCCTCCCACTTCTGCTGAAACTGTCTTCAAATACTGCCGTGTATTTGAACCCTGGGAAACCAAAGCTTCCCTACCACCCTAAGATCCCAAGGTGACCATACAATGACAATAAAACAGGAGTTTTATTGAACCCCATAAACTAAATAGCCACAAGTTTACAGACAGTAAGTAAGTTGGAGAACACAGATCTTTTTCTGAAGTATCCGACTAGAGAGTATCCTGGATAACACTGATCCATTAGCAATCCAAAAAGGAGGAAGACCCATGCACTTAGTTAAGTGAGACATATAACATCTGAAACGGGTGATGAGGCCAATAAAACATTGATTTGGAGTTCTTCCTATTCCATGTAAGGTTGTAAATGTGGGGGCAAGCACCTTTTGAGGTGGTCCTGTGCTGATGGAAATGGGAAGCGGTGACCTTGACTCACTTACCCTCTTCCCAGCAGGTGTGACACTTGAGTGGAGACACATTTAATAAAGCAAAGGCTTTGTTCTTAGTGCCTCACGTGTGCAAGTATGTTTCATTGATTGTTTTAAGAAAAACAAGTTTCAAACTAAATAATTTGTAATGAGAGTAAATTTAAGTAGTAAAAATCTTGTTTAGCTTGTAAGAATCTTGCCTTCAATCCCTAGCACCAAAAAGGGGAAAACAGAAATGAAAAATCAACCCTATTCACCTCTGCTTCTAAACACTTTAGAGTTAAGTCTGTGAGCTGGTGAGATGGCTCAGGGTTAGGAACTCACACTGCTCCTACAGAGAACCTGTGTTCAGTTCCCAGGGCCATGTGGGCAGCTCACAACCTATAACTCCTGCTCCAAGCCTGTCTTCTGACATCCAAAAGGCACCTGCCCTCAGGTGCACAGACACACAGACACACACACACACACAGACACACACACACATAATTACAAGTAAGGGTTTTTTTATAATCTTTAAAGTTAACTCTTTAGTAATTTAGTAGGTAATCTCCCAAGCACATAACCTCCTTCGTACTTTTATTTTTAACTTCTAATGAATGCTAATTGGTACTTTCCTTTTATGAAAAAAGAAAAATACAGGAGCATAGGAAATCCTGAGTGAGGTTCTGAGGTAATGTGTACTGCTGACATGGGTACAGCCAATGGAGGGCTCCAATTCCTCAACCTCAACAGTGGCAAAGCCTCACTTGGGTAAAGCTCAAAAGCAATGACAAAGCTTCCCTCTGGAGCTGGAGTATAAGTGTTTATGAACAACTTCTCCTCCTGGATGTTTACAGCCTGAGACTGTATACAGAGACCCCTATCAATCCCAGCTATCCCTCCCACTGTGCTGCATCCAATACACATGCTGAGGTTCCGGGATGCTGGGGTAGAAGGAAACCACTTCATCACAGTAAGCGTGCTGGTGCTGCCTTTGATCCCAGTTTTCCTCTACATACATCTCTCTATCCTTTCTTCATTCCCTCACTACTGCTAGCCAGGATGCTAAGACTCATGCCACACAGGTCACATCAGAAGTCTGTATCATATCACTGAAGCTAACTACTTAATTACTCCATTAACAAGTTACATCTTTTATCCATATAAACTTTATAGCAAATAAACACCTTACTGGGTTTTGTTTTGGTTTGTTTGTTTGTTTTTTTTTTTTTTTTTTAAAAAAAGAAAACAAAAAGAAGCTTACCTGTCTGGGTACATTACAGCTGGAAGGTGGGGGAATAATCCCTAGTTGGTGAAAAATGTTGAGACCAAATGTATAAACACATCCATCTTCAGTTAACACAACAGTGTGATCCTTGGCAGCTGCCACTTGGGAACAATTGTGACCAATCAATCCTTCTACAAGCCTGGGAACCTAGGAAACAAAATCAACTTTATTATAATACACTAGTCTGTAGTGACCGTTTATATAAAAATGCGCATCCAAAATGGATAACTAGAAGACTACCCTTTCCAAAGGCAAAGTCTACATTTCATCAAAGGTCAGATAAATTAAGGAAATGATGTTCATGGCTTATGAGCAAAACAGATATAAAACCAGCTGGAAGCTTCAATCTAATAATTTGAGTTTTAAAACAGCATGTTTGTGTGTGTGTGTTTGTGTGTGTGTGTGTGTGTGTGTGTGTGTGTGTGTGTGTGTGTGTGTGCGCACGCGCATGAATGTCAAAGGAAACTTGTACAATCTCATGTGAATCTGAGGATCAATCATGTCAGGCCTAGCAGTATCTGCTTAACCAATCTGTTGGGTCTCAAGTGATTTTTAAGTCTTTACTGTATTCCAAATGCAAATTTAGTGGCATAAGTTAAAGGAAAAGGAGCCTGTGGTGGTTTGAAAGAAAATGGTCCCCAAAAAGAGTGGCACTCTTAGGTATGGCCTAGTTGGAGTACGTGTACTCTTGCTGGAAAGGGTGTGTCATTGTAGAGGCAGGCTTTGGGGCTCCTATAAACTCAAGCCACACCCAGTAAGACAGCCTACTTCCTGTTGCCTGTAGATCTACATGCTCCTTCTCCAGCACCATGTTAGCCTGTATGCTACTGGGCTCCCGTCAAGATAATGAACTAAACCTCTGAAACTGTAAACTGCCACCTCAATTAAATGTTTCAATTGTAAGCTTTGCGTGGTGTCTCTTCATAGCAATAGAAACCCTTCATTATTTGGTACTCTAGGGAAGAAAAGAAAGAATATAACTTCCCTTTAGAAAGGAATAAGCAAACATACACTATCATCTTCCTTTGCAGTACTCATCCTGGACTCAAAGCTCACATCAGCCACTTACCAACCAGTGAATCTCAATCAAACTTTAACTTTTCTTTTCCTCATTTTCTTATCTGTTCCTGTAATGCACACAGTGCAGACAGAAGCCTTTGCAGCTCACTCTAAGTAACGCTCCACCAAATCCTCAGGAAGCAGATGGAAGCTAGTAATGCTGTGGCTCCCTTTGCTTTAGCAGATGATAAACTAGGTTTCTTCCACTTGCCACTGTTTCAGCAACATAAAAACTAACGTTCTAATAATAAAGAAAACACTATTCACTTCTTGAGGTCATGATACTTTAAGGAAATAAACCTGTTTTTCTTCAGAGAGTTTTACAATTAGTCTGACCTTTGATTTCCAATCTATAATTTATATATACATAGATACATACACACATAAATATATTATAAATACATATATTTCCTGACTCATGGTTTGCTGTATGCCAAATATTTCTGAGATCCTTTCACTTTTATTTAAATCTTTAATTTCTATGCTGTATACCAGGAAGCATATTTTATGAAACTATTACTAATTTTGCTTTATAGTTAAGATAAAAAATTAACTGATGCTTCCAATTCATCATGGCTTTACTGATATCTACTATGTAATGACTCAATTACCAAGCATGTCTGTTCATCTCCATGGCCTAACCGTCCACCACGACCATGCCCACAGGTGTAAACCTGCCCTTTCTGAGACAGAAACACTGAATGAAATTTGCAAAGCACCACCTAAGGAAAAAACAAAATTATGTTATTAAAACTCTCTGAAAAAAAAAACAAAACACTACTTCATTTCTTTAAAAAGAACATTGTTAATTGTTTAAATTAGATAATGTGTTCGGGGGTATTCACTACAAGTATTCTAAAATAAAAATAAAGACTATGCCTCATTTTAAGTTATACCAATAAACACTGAAACGGGAGGGGACAAAGGAGAGGGAGACTGAACACTGGGACGTGAGCTTTTAATCTTCAAGGACAAAATAATTATCCTGTTTTCTAATAAATGAGGCGACAAACAAGAGCTGAGCAGAGCACGAAGTCAAGCCTAGATTATCAATCACAGTCTGTGTTATTAAGAAAAATAGACACATCCAAAGAGTATTTTAGAACATAGATTTGTAATATACGCATAGTTGGAGAAACACTGAGTCCTTTTCTGATCTGATTTAATCAAACAGTCTTACAGGATTCTGTATTTGTTCTCGGGTCTTTCTTGTTCCCATTTCCTTTTCTGGTTCCCAACACTCAACTCCACCAGCTGCTGACACACTCACGTACTCCATACGTAAGCAGACTGGAACACACAGACTGCATCATCAGAGGGTACAAACAAACTCACAAGAGTTTAAACACGCTCATGCCCACAGGCCATGTCTTCCTGCCTTCACTGCAGCATCATTTCTGCCTTACACTCTACAACTCCTTCCTTCGCAAGATACACAAAAAACGAGAAAGAAAGAAGCCCTACAATGGTTCTCCAGAAAGGCATGGCCCTTTGGAAAATAAAAAAATTATAAGCAATCTATGAACTAACTCAGAGTTCTATTACATATACCTGTCCAAAATAATAATAATAGACTCATTTAGCTGTACCACAAATACAATAAAAGAAACTCTAAAAAACAGCCCCAAGTTTAAAAAGTTAGAATTTCTAAAAGAAAAAAATGTTTGAGTCAAATGAATATATTGGGCTAAATTATATATTCATCTTTATTCTACTACTAAACCAGTGACACCAGAACTTAGCACTGTGAATATTTAAACAATTGGTCATGATTTTTCACCTCAGTTCTCTAGGATATGGAATGATAGTCGGGTCATTTGATGCCACCCCACAGAGCCAGCTCTTCATCTAACTGTGCTCAGTAAATACACCCACCCATCTTCTGCTCCCTGCACTGAAATCTACTTTCTTCTCTTCTCCGACACCTGCCCAAGGCTTGCCTTACTGACTCCTCAATTTCTATTTAACATTATTCTATTCTAAATAATACTATTTTCTTTCATTAGTGATGTTTTTCTTTTTAGTGTATTGTTGTAAACTTATACCATTTCCTTATCCTCCACATATTATAGAACCAGAAGGTAGACTCATACTCGGTTCTCTTAATAGTGCCATTATTCCCCCACTGCTGGCAAAAGTCCTCCACTCCCCACGACCACACAATCTACAACATAAAAAAACTCAGAAAGGGAAAGCATCTTTGAATACTCTAAATGGGCAGTAATTAACACCTGTGAATAGATTACCATTTTATGCTCTTATACACAAATTGAACGGCTAGCATACCCAGTACATACTGAGCAGCACTGCCTGCCCAAGGGACTATCCCACCCCACCCCACCCCCACTGTGGCAGCTCATCTCCCTCAGGGTCACTACACAGGGCTCATGACTGCCAACCAGACTAATGCTTTCATTATGGGAAGGTTCTTCCAGGTCTAAAGATGGCTGTGATGGCACCATCACACTATTCTCTGCATCCCTCGTCTCTTCCTCTTTCTATACAAGCTCCTAGACTCTCAAAATTGAACATTCTCTATAATTAACTTTCTTTTTTATTAAAAAAACAAACAAACAAAAATTGCTAGTTATGACCCAGCAGATCTTAGCTTCCTATTTAAAGAATGTAGCTTCTGTGGTGGTATGCCAAGGCCTAATATGGTGTTCATATCATTCAACATAAAAAGATATTTTTTTTTTTTTTTTGGTTAATGACATTAACAGTTCCATCGGAAAATCCATTAAAACCAGAATTGTCACAGGCAAGCTAGGCATTCACAGTAATTTTAAAAGCTGAACATTCCCTTTCCAAATATAAACTGAGGATTTGTAATGACCTGAGGTGAAGTTAGCATATTACTAAGCACATTCAGGCTCCTGTTCTGGGTCAGGCAGAAACATACACCCACACACAAAGTCACAGACACTCACAGATACACAGAGGGGGTTGGGGGGAAGTACAGAAATTATAGACTAGAGAAGGACTCACATCCTAGGTAATGAACTCTGGATTTACCCAAGGGTGAATCGACTAAACTAGTTAGTTCAAAACAAAAAGTAAAGAGCAGAGCTTAGGGGTCAAGTTAGGACACTATTGTCACTTCCAAGAAAGAGCTGAAAAGAGGCTTTGTGGCTACTTTCCTGCTTAGTTTGAATCTGGAATGTTCTCTAAAGAGTCCTGTGTAAAAGGTTTGGTCCTCAGGTCAGAGATACTGAAAGGTGTAGAAACTCAACAAGTGGACTGGCACGAGGTTAAAAATCTTCAGGGGATCGCCTCAAAGGGCACTATGGGATGCCTGTCTTCTCCTTCACGATCGATCCTTGTTTCTTGGCACCCCTTAAGTGAACAGTGTCTTCCATCACAGGCTCTGACGAGCTGTGCTATCTCACCAGACCCCAAACAAAGCCAACTAAACATGGACTCCACAACTTGATCTAAAATAAATCTTTCCTCATTCGAATAGATAAATAAACAAGGCGTTTCTTCAGAGTAATAGAAAGATTAACATGGCTCATAAGACAAAGAGGAGCTCAAATAATGGGATCTGAGGGCTAAGGTAAAAATCTTAGCATTAAGATGAGCACAGTGTGAGTGGCAAACTAAGGCTTCAGGCTTGTTAAACTTGGTGACTTTTAAAGGCCTACAAGAGTAGCATTGAGGACAGTAAGCACACACATACAGAAAGTCAGAAGGAGCAGCACACTGATGTGGCCCAATCTGAAAGTAAAACATGTCATTGAGCAGAAGGACAGAAGAGCATAGAGAAAAGCTTCACAAGTTACCAGCTGGAGGTGTACCCTCCCCGACATTTAAGAGTTCAGGATCGTGTACCGAAGATAACACTGATCTACAACACACACACTGGAGAAATATTTGGCTTTGCGCCCTTACACATATGTCTGGGTACCTTATATAGTGTTTGCACTCCTTACACATATGTCTGGGTACCTTATATAGTGTTTGCACCCCTCACACATATGTCTGGGTACCTTATCTAGTCTTTGCACCCCTCACACATATGTCTGGGTACCTTATATAGTCTTTGCAACCCTTACACATGTCTGGGTACCTTATATAGTCTTTGCACCCCTTACACATATGTCTGGGTACCTTATATAGTCTTTGCACCCCTCACACATATGTCTGGGTACCTTATATAGTGTTTGCACCCCTCACACATATGTCTGGGTACCTTATATAGTCTTTGCACCCCTCACACATATGTCTGGGTACCTTATATAGTTTTTGCACCCCTCACACATATGTCTGGGTACCTTATATAGTGTTTGCACCCCTCACACATATGTCTGGGTACCTTATATAGTGTTTGCACCCCTTACACATATGTCTGGGTACCTTATATAGTCTTTGCACCCCTCACACATATGTCTGGGTACCTTATATAGTCTTTGCACCCCTCACACATGTCTGGGTACCTTATATAGTCTTTGCACCCCTTACACATATGTCTGGGTACCTTATATAGTCTTTGCACCCCTCACACATATGTCTGGGTACCTTATCTAGTCTTTGCACCCCTTACACATATGTCTGGGTACCTTATATAGTGTTTGCACCCCTTACACATATGTCTGGGTACCTTATATAGTCTTTGCACCCCTCACACATATGTCTGGGTACCTTATATAGTCTTTGCACCCCTCACACATGTCTGGGTACCTTATATAGTCTTTGCACCCCTTACACATATGTCTGGGTACCTTATATAGTCTTTGCACCCCTCACACATGTCTGGGTACCTTATATAGTCTTTGCACCCCTTACACATATGTCTGGGTACCTTATATAGTCTTTGCACCCCTCACACATATGTCTGGGTACCTTATATAGTTTTTGCACCCCTTACACATATGTCTGGGTACCTTATATAGTGTTTGCACCCCTCACACATATGTCTGGGTACCTTATATAGTCTTTGCACCCCTCACACATATGCCTGGGTACCTTATATAGTCTTTGCACCCCTTACACATATGTCTGGGTACCTTATATAGTGTTTGCACCCCTCACACATATGTCTGGGTACCTTTATAGTGTTTGCACCCCTCACACATATGTCTGGGTACCTTATATAGTGTTTGCACCCCTCACACATATGTCTGGGTACCTTTATAGTCTTCATATGACTGAAACTAATGCAATAAAATCCCAAAATAGCAATTCCTAATGGATTTCATCAATAAGATGTTATTATACCTTCAAAAAAATAAAAATATGCAAAATCCAAACTATCAAATAGAGTACTTTGTCTTATTTCTCAAGGAAAACAAATGATCTTTCAAAATACCTGCTTGATGTAAACTCCACTCCTGGAGAACAGGTCCACCAGTTCTGGGTGATGCTTGCTATTCTGACTTCCATGACCCAGAGTAAAATTTGTGTTATCACCCCAAGTATAGACTTCTGTGGGATCTAAAATAAAAATTAAGATTTTCTACTGTTATAGTTTAAGCAAATGACAACGTAGCCTAATTATAAATAGCCAATAATCATTGATTTAACTGAAATATGACTCAATAGAAACTAATTTAGAAAGATTTTAGTCTTTATAAATACGAATCTATTAATTCAGTATATTAAATTCCAGAAAATTCTAAAACTCAGAAAATCCAGATCATTATGAAAGCCAGAATCTAATGTGAACAATCACAGCATCTGGCCCTCACTGAGACCTAATATGTAACCTCCAGCTGAGAGAACCATCATATGCAATGTCCATCTTGTTTCCAAGAAAATCCAAGTATAAGATTTATAATTATACCTGTGTTTATAAAAGTGAGCATAGCATCACTGTTACTGTGTTACTATACAAACATTAACGTTTTTCTTTTTTAGGGGAATTGAGGGATTGAGATGGGATTTTCAGAGTGCAGGATGGCCTCTGAAATCATTATGTAACAGAATATGGCATTGACCTCTTCACCCTGCCACCACCTCCCACCCAAGAGCTGAGATTACAGGTGTAATTAACACACCCAAGACTAACATTAACTTTCACAGTTCACTCTGGATATACAAAAATCTCAATGACTAAAGAAAGAACCTTTAAGCTCATGTAAAATTTAAATCAGAGGAAAGTTTGTGATAAGTTTTATTCTGGAAGACTGATAATAATCTAGAATGAAATTTTGATTGTCATGTACAATGTAGTGTGTGTGGGTGGGGGAGGATAATGACTGTGTTCTCATTTAGCTTAGATAAAAACTATGCAATAACCCCATTAAATTCTCTCCTTTCCTGTAAGTTCACATTTCAAAAACCAAAAAGGCAAAGAAATTGGAAGAAGAGACACTAATACATGCAAGTAGGACTTAGGAGGTGGTTCAGTGGGCAAAAATGCTTGCCACAGGAGTGTGAGGACCTAAGTTGAAAACCCCAGTATCCATGTAGAAGCCAAATGTGGAGTGAGTGAGCATCTGTAATCCCAGCACTCCAACAAGAAGATGGGCAAACCAAGAAAATCCCAAAAGCTTGCAGAACAGCTAATCTGGCAGACAGCATGCAGCTACAACAAGGTGAAAGGCAAGAACCACACCCAGGGCCACTCTATGACCTCTACATATGCACTTCATCTCTTAAGCATGCAGACACTTCTACAAGGACACTTACTAAATAAACTGTTTTTTTTTTTTTTTTAAGTCTTAAAATGTGTGGGTAAATTATTTTTTTTTCAGTTCCTTCCAGTGCTAATGTCACTTTCTAGATGCACATTATGGCTTTAAATTAAAAACAATTATAAAATGCCAACCCTTTGGGTTGAGCTTTACATAATTTTTAAAAGGCAAAACAAGACGTTATGAATGCAAAAAGAAAAATAATCAACAGAAATGAAAGTAAAAATTCTTTGTAGCTATTCTAACAAATAAATCCTCAATATCTTAATCAGAATAAATACTACTAGGAGTTTCTAACACTGCACCTGCTAGACTGTGTGAGGCTAGTCTTACCAGTGTTCTTAAACACAACATGAGTTGGTCTGTCTTTCATTAGAAGATCCAAAGGCGACAATCCTTCTTTATCTTGAATATACAAGCTAACACCATGCTAAGAAAAAAAAAGTACATATTATCAATTTACTCCAAACTAGTAATTTCTATATCAAGATCAAATGATACAGATACCATAAACACATTGAAAAAAAAGAAAAAGATAACTATCTCTCATATCCACATAAATTTTTTTGCTGATATACAAAAGAACTAAAAATGATCAAATGTTTTATTATTGGTAGAACAAGAAAAGAAATAATATTTTTAAATGTTTTTGTTTTGTGTGTACAGATGTCCACTGGTGCCAAAGTAGACATCAGATCCCCTAGAGATGGAATGACAGTGAACCACCCAATGTTGGTGCTGGGAAATGAACCCCACTCTCCTGAAGAGCAGCAAGCACTCTTAATTGCTGAGTCATTTCTTCAGCCCCAAGGTAATATTTTAAATCAAAGTGAAGTACGTAATACAGTTTTCAAAGATAAGTACTTCTCCAGTGTGGGATGTCTTAGCCTCCATTAGCGGCCCTACTGGGAGACAGAAGAACATCTGACAATAAAGCCCAGTGGATACTCTTCCTTCTCTGGTCCTGTACTATAAAGGATGACACAATGTTGGGTTCTTCCCCTTTGTTGCTTTGTAGATACCACAAGATGAGTAGAGAACTACCACAGGCCTTGGTACTGTACAGTGCCAGACCCAAAGCAATGGGGCACGAGTCTAAAATCTCCAAAATCACAAACCAAAATAAAATCTCTTCATCATAATTTACCTCAAGTATTTTCTTACAGTAACTTCCAATAAAACAAATAAGGTAGATCTGATTGCCTAGAAGGACCTGCATCTATAGAGCAGTTTAGCATATTTACAGACTCAGTCACTTTTTATGGTCAGATTTCACATCTATAAACATAAGGGTTGCAAAGACTTCACAACAATGGCAGTAGCAGTCAGGGTTTGTCCCCTATAATGTGATGATCAGTGACCCATCTCCTTCATCTCAGCTGCCCTGTTCTTAGAAACACATAATATTCCAAACAATAAGCACAATAAGAACTCAGTAACTCATATTCATAAAGTTTATCGTCTATGTATTCCCACTAGAACTTACTTACCACATATATCTGCATTGTCTGAAACAGTCTCTCAACAGAATACAAGTCTTTGGCCTCTTGTTCTCTCCCTCATGAACTTCTGCACTTCCTAATATACTGAACTTGAACACTGAAGGCACATATGTTGAGCATAGTAATATGTCACTTATTTAAGATAATTCCTCCTGTATATATCCCCCAAAGGTGTACTTCACAAAACAGCATTTAAGTCTATAGCAGGCTTAAGAGCCTGAGTATTTTTATGGTCCTCTACAGGCAACAGATGGGCTTTATACATCATTTCATCACAGAGCACTAATGCCACTGGAAACACTAGCATCTGTTTTCATTTTGACTATGTAATCCTAAAACAGGGTCTAGAAGAAGATAAAATTTCAGATCAATTATTCTAATAGTTTATAGTTATTCTATTTTAGTTTTAAAATGTGGTTTCTGTTTACAGGTCTACAGTAACTTGGGTGTTCTGGCTGTCTCCCCTGTGGAGATCTTTTTGCTTATATTACCAGTGTTGGTCTCTCTTATGTGCAAAACCCTAACACTACAATATTTTAAAGGCACTTTCCATTTATATTTAATTACTTGATTTTTGTCTATCCCCTCATACTAGTATAAAAACTCAATCAAAAAAAGAGCTCAGTCATGTTCATGGAAATGTCTGTAATGCACAGATCATTCACTCTATGGCACGAATCATAAACTCAAAAGGTGCTTGTTCTAAATACTTTGCAGTTAGCATGTCACTCAACTCATACAACTTTGAAATTTTATTAGATTTTCATAATAAGAAGAAGCAAAGCAAGTTCTTCCAGATCAGTGAGTAAACAGCAGTGTAAAAATACAATAGTACAGGCATAATGTGACTCCTGCCTGCAATCCCAGCTAAGCCATAGGATTTACAGGTTTGAATTCAGCTTGGAACACTAAACAGGATCTGGTCACAAAGTTTTAAAAAAAGACAAAGTATGTAGTCAAGGCAGGGAGCACTTCCCTAGCATGTGCAAGGCCCTAGGCTCACCCCAGTACTATAATTTACAGTACACAGCAACAGATGCAGAATTCTATAAACAAAGCCTTTTGCATTCAATCTCATCATGGAACAAAACTATCAAAGCAAGGCTACTTAAAATTGCTACCTCTGGGGGCTGCTGAGATGGCTCAGTGGTTAAGAACATTTGACTGCTCTTCCAGAAGTCCTCAATTCAATTCCCAGCAACCACATGGTGGCTCACAAACATCTGGAGTGGGATCATATTCCTTCTGGTGTATACATAAAATACACAAATAAATCTTTTTTAAAAATGTTACCTCTATTGTAGCTTTATGTAGGCAAAGAGTTTCTGCTAAGGTCTCCTGTATTTGGCAATCAGGGATTGATAGTATAGATGGTATAGGTGTATATTTCGGCATTTGACATAAAATTTCTGTTAGCGCTGAAGTTTTATCAGATGCAAATTCACTAAGCCTACAATCATGATTATAGTGTTTTTGAAGTATGACAGCACACATCAGAGAACTAACATGAAGCCCCTGGTGAAGGGCTAATCCTAAACCCCTTCCATTGAAAGAAGAATTGCGCTCTCTCTCCTCTCCATCCTCTCTCTCTCTCTCAGCAACCCCCCTGAATAAACTCTCATGTGGCATCAAGAAAGAAAGAGAGAGAGAGAGAGAGAGAAAGGAAGGAAGGAAGGAAGGAAGGAAGGAAGGAAGGAAGGAAGGAAGGAAGGAAGGAAGGAAGGAAGGAAGGAAGAAAGAAAGGGAATTTGCAAGGCCAAAGGAGAGGACATGCTGAGCAGCTATCTTACAACATGAGAATACTGAACAGTTTTGAAAGAACATTTTGATAGAAATGTTTTATCAGTGAACGTCACTCATTATACACTCATTATTAGTTATTTACCTATTATGATCCATAAGGTCCTGACAATAAAATAGTCAAGCTAAGCAAGGCAGCCAAAGCACAGTTTCCTAGTTTCTCATAGTCAATAAACAACCCATACTACTAAGAAAATCTAAAGCAAGCAAAAGTCCAAAATTCAGGCCAAATCACAACTGTTTCAAATTGAAGCTCTAAATATAAACACGGTGACTAGCAACCTGTCAGACAAACGAAAACCAAAGAACCCTCAAAAGTTCAACAGGCTTAGCAGCAATGCAATATTCCAGCCAAGGTTTCAGAGGTGAGAACTGATTCTTTAGCTTTCCCTACATGGAGAGAACAGGAATTAGTGATGCTTCTTACAGAAGCAGACAGATATGGAGAAGGACTATTACTCCCCTTCTGTAGATACACCTGAGATTCCATGCTTGAAAATTTATCCAAGCTGACTCAGTAAGTAGGGCACTTACACAATATAGTTACAGAAAAATGATATTGTACTACCAATATACATTAGGAATTATTTTGATGAGAATATATTATGTATATTCTTATGTAAATGATAATTAAAAATAAAACAGATGAAAATATTAATGGTAAGATTCCTAACTTAACCACAAATTGCTTGAGGATAGAAAAACTTGCTTAGTAATTTCTGGGCCTCCACAAACTTGAAAAAAAATGCCTATATAAAGCAAAGTTACACATTTACAATGCATGACTCAGTAATCATTAGTGCCTTAACACTGAGTATTTCTCAAGACACTTCATAATTTAGCTTTCACAAAACAAACCTAAATGGAATTTACTGATTGAGAGATTTCATATAAATTAGGCGGATTTTAATTATCAAATTTTTAAACCAAAAACATTTTATTCTAGCTAAACAAGAAGTGGGCATATTCAAAAGCATAATTCCTATCCCTAAGTGATGCCAAGAACCAGTACCCTTGTAATGGATGACAATTTGTCATTTTTTAAATACCAGAAGATATTATTTTAAATTTTTCAGTGGAATTATATTAAACTGGAGTAACTTTAACAGTGGGTTTCATTGTAAGCAAGCAGAAACAAAGATCTGACCTAAGGAGGTTTCCACTCTACCCATCTGCAGAAACAGCTCACTAAGCCTCTGGAGGAGGGGTAAGCAAGCAGGGTACTCGGGGTGGAAACCTGAGCCTTAAGAATGCTCTAGGCAAGTATTCTGCCCCTAACCTACATCTCCACACTGAATCTCTGGTTTTAGGTGCTGCCCAATTCATAAATCATTCTTTGTGCAAATAACTCTGTTCAACGTTTTTTTTTTGTTTTTTTTTCCTGACAGTAACATAGAGTCCACATAACATAAAATTGCACAATAGCTTATATATATTGTAAGCTTTGATGCATATTTGAATTTTACATAAAATGTGTAAATAAATTATATGGGATTTTAAACAGCAGTAAGAGAATCAAACACATAGAAATCTCTCTTAGAAAATGCAACACAAAATAGATTAAGAAAATCCCATGCCTAAACTTCAGCCAAGGAAGCAGATCAGTGCCTTGCTCAGCCATTATCAGAGAAGCTTCCTCCTGCAGCAGTTAAGAACAAATACAGAGACCCACAGCCAGAGTGAAAGATCAGCCCTAAATCCCTCCTCTCGGGGCTCAGGGACTCTGTGGAAGAGGAGGTGAAGAGTATAAGAGGCAGAGAAGATGGAAGACACCACGGAACCATGACCTTCTAGATCCAACAGGACTGACACACAAATGAATTCAGGGGCTGAGGCAACATGCACAGGGCCTGCAACACTCTACACCAGACGGGGTCCCAAGGCTGAAAGAAGTACAGGCACGCCCCCACCCTAACCAGAAGCTATCTCAAATGGCAGCCACCTGCAAATTCAGTTTTCTCCAAGAGTCTCACTGGGGAAACAAACTACTCTTAAGGGCAGGGAAGAGGCAAGTGAACTTAATGAAACTTTCACGTTTCATGTCACATACGGACTTTTTTTTTTTTTTTTTTTTTTTTTTTTTTTAATTTTACCTTCTTTTTACTTTACTTATATCTTTCTGTCTTTTTACTTCATAGGTCCTCTGAGTATATATTATGGGGTCTAGTTTACAGTCTTCATGGGGTTCCTGAGTGGGCTCTGGCTCTTGTGCTTTGGCTTGTTTATCTTATTATACTGCATATTATCTAAGAGCAGCCTGTTTGTTTTCTCTCTTGGGTTGTGTTTTTGTTGTTTTCAGGACAGGATCTCACTATATATCTATATCTATATCTATATCTATATCTATATCTATATCTATATCTATATCTATATCTATATCTATATATCTCTGGTGCAGTCCACATCGGCCTTGAACTCACAGGGATCTGCCTGCCTTTGTCTCCAAAATGCTAGGAATAAAGGAAGCTGGGATTAAAGGCATGGCTTGTTTGTTTTCTAAAGAGACAGAAAGGAGGAGGGTCTGGATGGGAAGGGAGACAGGGAGCACATAGAAGGAAAAGATGAAGGAGAACCCATAATCAGGTATATAATGTGAGAAAAAAAATCTATTTTCAACAAAAGAAAATGAAAAGCACGTACCTAAGTAAGTTTGAAAGAAACTGACACTTACCTTCAACAGAGACCAAACACAATCAATATGTCCGTAAAAAATGCTTCTGTGCAAAGCTGTCCAGCCTGACTCCTTATCCTTCACCAGCAAATCCACTCCCTTCTCAATCAGCCAGTCTAACACTCCTTTCTTCCCACAGGAGGAAAGCAGGTGGAGAGCATTCCTGCCAAAGGCATCCTTGACAGACGCAGCATTGTAGCAGTGACTGGTGAGGAAGGCCTTGATTTGGTTCTCACTGCCCCTCGTTACCACAGAAAGGACATCCAAAGCATGCTTCAGGGATCGACATTTTGTTGTGCAGTCAGGAGTGGCGGGATCCATCCTAATTGTCTTTATATTGCTTACTACTTCAGAACAGTCACTGAAGTAAACTTTAAAAATTGAAAAGCTAGGACACAAAGGTACTGTTCAGAAAGAATTACCGAGAAGATATGACCCTTTGGATTATAATTTAATTAGTTGTAACAATTATATAAAACTATATATCTTTGTATAATCTTTTGGCACTTAAATCAAAAATTTATAAAGTTCATATCAAATACAAGTTCTTTATTTTTTTTAAAAAAAATCCCAGTTTATAAATTATTCCTGGAGACAAGCACCAAGGGGGAGTGAGGAGGGGAGCTCCCCCCCACACCGTCTGCGCCTTTCAAATATCCATAATTGCGAGGGTGACCTGTAGGAAAACAAAGTAAAAGCAAAATTACAGACCTAACTCTCTTGAAATACTTTTCAGTGTCAGTAACTCCACATCTAAACGCTCTTTGTTCATTTAAAAATAAATAAAGTAAAAAAAGACATCAACTCTCCATGTCGGTCTCTTTCAGAATGTTATCTTCTGTATTCTTAAGTTCTATAAGCTACGTCCCCAGAAGCTATAAACACATTAAAATCTATTATCTTCAAGAAGATGTCTTCCATAAAGTCACCACATAAAACTACATCATAACCATTACCAAAACAACCAACACTTCACCCATTCCTCCATTTTACTTCATAGTAGACAATGTATCTTCTCACCTGAAGGCCCCTTGTCATGGGGGAAATAATTAAACCAAGGGTATCAGAAAAACTGGAGAGCAATCTGGAAAGAGGTAACTTTTGACACTTTATACCTATATCAAGATAAACTCTAGATGGCTCAGAGACAAAAGATTAAAAACTGAAGTCATGAAAATATAAAAAGGTATTCTTTTATAATCACCTTGTCCAAAAAATATGATCTGAAATCTCAAATTATAAAATGACAAAATTCAATATAACTCTTAAAGCTAAATAAAATGCTAAATATGAAAAAGGAAAACCTGCCCTACTACCCGGTGTGTAAACTTTTCCTTGTTATCTACTCTTTAAAAACAGGAAGAAAAAAAAAAGAAACAAAAAAAACAAACCAGTTATCCAAGACCCCTTTAGAGACAGACATGAGTCCACTGTGTGTATAGGGCAACTTTATTAATACAAATATGGAAGAGTCTAAATATGTTCTTTCCACGCCCACCTGAAATCACAATCAAATCAGAAGTCTAACATCCTCTGGCTTTCTATTTGTATATCCTACTGACTATTTTGATGAGTCACCTTTTAGAGATGAGAATAACAAACTACATGAATTCAACTCCAGGTCTGCAAAACTATACAATTTTTAACTGAACACAGTCCCACAACAACAAACAAGCCAACAAAAAAGACAACAAAAGCCAGAAACAAAATACCCACTTCAAAATCTTAGTTTGAATCTAAAAGAATAAAAAGTCTTTGGCATTTAACTGGCGCCACAAAAAGGAACCAATGTCTCAAAAACGTTTAAGATGTTAAAACTAAAAGCACAACACATAGCAAAATAGTCACGTCATTAATTTTACTCTTTCACGCTCTAAACGCCACAGCACCCCAGCTTTCCCTATCAGGACAGTTAGGGTCAAACAGCCTCTGGTGCCCGAATAGCAGGATGGAGTGACTGGAAGGAGCCTAGCTTCAGTGAGGAGCCCAGAAAAAAAAGTAAGGGCTAAAAACTTTGGAAATCAGAAGAAAAAAGAAAGAGAGGAGAGAGACAGAGAGGAGAGAGACAGAGAGAGACAGAGAGAGACAGAGAGGAGAGAGACAGAGAGACAGAGAGAGACAGAGAGAGAGACAGAGACAGCGCGCTATACTGGTTGAATGGCCCACATGTTCATATTTTTGAGTATTTGGTCCCCGCTGGTGGAACCATTTGGGGTAAGAGTATGAGGTGTGGCCTCTGAGAAGACATGTTACTGGGGGCCAGCTCAAAGTTTCAAAAGTCTCTAGCCATTCCCATTCTCTCTACCTCCTACTGCAGATAAAAACGTAAGCTCTCAGCTGGTCTTCCATCAAGCCTTTGCTCTGTCATTGGTCATCTCCAAAGCCACGCTCTCCTCTGAGCTCGGAGGTCAAACCCCATGTAAGCAGGATTCCCACTTCCTATCCCCCTTTTCCTTTCTTCTCTCTCCCCTCCCCTTTCTCTGCTTATTATAAATCGTCTCTGTTATCATAACCTCCTCTGTTAATCTTAACTATACCCATCTGACAATAAAGTCCTGATCGCCATAGAAACAGCTTTAAGAGCCTCCTGCTATCCAGTGCTGTGTCCCCATGCTGCATCCATAGAAATCTGAAGCCACATAACCGGGTAAACTCGTGCCATATCAAATCGGCACAAAATCCTAACAGCCATGATCATAGACTGTAACCCTCTGAAACTATGGCCTCAAATAACTTTGTTTTTCACAAGTTGTGTTGATGGTGTCCTATCACAGCAGTAAAACAGAAACTAAGAAAGGAGCTTAACAAAATGAATAAATTATAAATAAATCTTTGACTTATACATGACATATAGAATGCTGAAAGAAAATTGAGTTGGCAAAGCATAGCTAGCTACCTACTTACACTGGTTCAACGATGGTCCCACCACAAAGATTCCAGCCAATAAACAATGAGTCCTGAACACCGGTTCACAGCCTTATATTCATCAGTAATTAGGAGTATACTCATATTTTAAAACAAATCTAATCACCCACTCCCCTAATATATCCCAAATAAAACAAAGAAAGTAGAAAAAAAAAGTCTTACACGTTAAAAACAGCTTTGTCTAACAGTAGTCAGCTGTCTTATCCAACTGTGAACCTTGTGAATTACAACCAGACTGACAAGGTATATTTACTGTTTTAATAGAGACACAAATGTTACGGAGTAACTCTCACTTTCTGATTGGCCGTTAGGCTTACTCCATAAGACAGAACTCACATCGGGCATCAATATTGGGGCCGACTAATGGTTGGGTAGGTCATAGGCCCTAGCAGAAAATCTACTACTGTTATTCTGCTAAATGAGAATAACATGTAACAGACTTTTCATTATATCCATAGATTAGTGCATCTCTCAACCTTCATCAGAGAAGTGTTCTTAGCAGTAGATAGTGACTAAAACAGAGATCCACAAGTGGTCAGCATGCCGAATAAGAGAATGCAGTGTTCACCTGCAAACAAAAAAATCTGTATCATACCCCATCCTCCCAAGGCTCAGGGGACTAGCAGTTAAAATAATTTAGGAGTCAGTGGTAGTACACAGCAAAACAATGTTTTTCTGGAAAACAATGTTTTTCTGGACACAACAGGATGGTTGCAAATATGGACTCAAAGCCACTCTGACTGCATGCACAAGATCTGAACACAATATAGTCAGACAAAATCCTAGTGTGGAATGGGGGGGGGGGGGGGGGGTATCATAAAGTCACTTCCCTAGCTGAGGAGCTGACAATTGATGGCTGATTGGAGAAAGTCAGTTACATTAGGGGTGTGACTCCAAAGAGGGCCTTATACCCATGCAGGTACAGACAGCAGCAAGTTGTTTAAAGGGGGCGGGGGGCATGAAAGTGGAAGGGAATAGTGGTAAGGACAGAGAAGGAATTAGAGGGGAAGAAATAGGGAGTGGGTTTAATCAAAGCACACTGTATGCATGTAAGAAATTCTCAAACAATAAAAAAAATATCCTTGGAAGGCTGAGTAGAGTTTTAATGGGCAAAGGTATTTGTGTTGGTATGGATGGTAATGCCCCCCAAAGAATCGAATGTTTGGATGCTTGGTCCTTATTAGTTGAACTGTTTTGGAAAAATTGGGAGGTACGGCTATGTTGGAATAGGTATGGCCTTGTTAGAGGAGGCGTGTCACTGGGGTGGGCTTTTTGAAGTTTCAAAAGCCCGCACCAGTCTCTAGGTGCAGGCTCAATTTCTCTCCCTCTCTCTCTCCCTCCCTCCCTCCCTCCCTCCCTCCCTCCCTCCCTCCGTCCCTCCCTCCCTCCCTCTATCTCACCCCCCCCCCCCCCGTTTTTATTTTGAAGATCTGACGTGAGTTCTTAGCTACTACTACTACAGAACCATGCCCACTTTGTTGCTGCTGTGCTCCCTGACAAAATGATCATGGACTAATGCTCTGAAAGCATAAGCCAGCCGGTAATAAACTAAATATTTTCATCTATTAATCCCTTTGGTCATGGCTTCACACCAACAAAACAGTAACCTAGACTGTATTATGCAGCACACAACACTCTGAATTCAGTAACCAAGCAGATAACTACCTAAGGATCCTGAACACACTACTTAATTTCTCTAAGCTTCAATATTTTCATGTGTAAAAAGGAGATTTCAAAGTATCTCTTGACCTCTTCTAGAACTTAATGAGATATTTCATCCACATGGCACAAACAGCTAGCATAAACAGGAAAACCGGACATCTTGGTAAATAAGAAAACATCAACACCATATCAGGGCCCTTTCTTTTTGAAATACGTTTCATCCAAATCTTTAAAAGGCTACTTCTCAGTGCTTATAAAAATAATCCCCACCATCTCTTGAACTTTCATATGGACATGTAAATACAGAGCTTTACCTAAATTAACTATGTCTCATTTCAACCTTATTATTGACCCTATAAATATAACTACCTTTGCTTTAGTAAGTGGAAACAAGTAGCCTACCTAAAAATCATACAGTGAGAAAAGTACTCTGGATAGCACTTGTCAATCAACTGGCTCTCTCACACGTTAGGAATGTCAATAGGATGTAATATCGTGTAATCAAGGAAAATTGTCACTTGGGTCACTACACCTAGAACTACAGAAAAGTGTCTTGAGCTCCCTAGTCCTCCATTTCTTCCTTTGTGAACTGATACTAACTGCCCTTGAAAATATATGCATTTCTGACATAAGGCTTTTAAGGTCCTTACAGTAAGGGAAGGGGAAGCACGTTATATTTCTTCATAATTTTCACAATCACTAAGTAGGACTGTTTTCACTAAGCTCTCTAATACCACAACACCTCCCCCTACACCTGTATTTTTAATAATTTAAATGTTACAAGCTACAGATTATGAGTCATAATCAAGGAGAAGTTTTTATAAGCCTAAACACATTTTTTAAAATAAGCATTTACAATGGTTAGGACATTAAGTAATTTAGCTCTATTAATGTTGTAATCTAATGTTTTTTCTCAAATATTCTCTGTGTAAAAGACCTAAAGTAAGTCACCAAAGAACTGAGGAACTGGCCCCAAAAAATGCCTTTGAATTTGCATGAAGGAAGTATTATATTAAAGCACAGCCCTTTTCGGTACTGCTGAGATGTCCTTCTTGGGGTAAAAGGAAATAGGTCCTACTCAACTTTTGCTCCTTGAAAAACAAAAAATTCCCCTCTGGCTAACACAGCTTAGTTGTGACTCCGTTAGAACATCAGATGACCGAGTCAAACATGGCCTAAGGTCTAGCTTGGTCATTTCCCTTCTGCACTCTACTATCTTGCAACCCGAGCTACGAACAGGCCTCTTCATATCCGATCTCTGCAGAACGGACATAGTCCCTTTCCACCCGGCAGCAAGTCTTCTGCAAGACCTGCTTCAGCAAACTAGCAAAGCCCACGGGAACTCAAAACTCTTGTCAACTCCACTAAGAGACCAGGGAGCCTCTCGGACCGGCTCCAAGGGAAGTGACGCCAAACAACCCTCGGAACTAGAAACGCAACGTCGCTGGAGGGCGTGTCGGACAGCCGGGCGACGTAGCACTCCGTGGGACCGGGCCATTCATTAGCTGGAGGGGGCGGCGAGGCTGCGCTCCCAGGCCACCCGCCCGTGCCACGCGGCGCCGAGCTCGAAGCCACCCCTCCGCAAGTCCCCTCCCCTGGCCCCGCTCCCCCTCCGGGCTGGCAGGGCGCCGTCGCCTGCCTCCGTCCTCACCAGTCGCTAGATGAAGGTGCGCCGGGGATCTCCGCTGGGAAGGCGCGCGGCCGCGCAGGGACTCATCTTCAGTGAAGGCGACCGGGGACAACGAAGGGAGCCAGGGACCGGGCCACCTGAGTCAGCTCCGGAGATGGCTGCAGCGACAGCCGTGAATGCCGGCGCCGGGACGGGGTTCGGGGACCTAGGCTAGGGCGGGCGGGACTCTGGAATAAGACGGGCGCTGATTGGCTGGAGTTCGTATATGCCCTGCAGTGATTGGTCGGGACCTGCCCACAAGGCCTAGCGTGGCAGCACGGCAGCTGTGGCCTTCCCCTAGGATCCCGGAGGAACTTGACCCTGCCGGCCTTGGGGCTGTAGACACAAGCTGCTGCCGTGGACTCAGAACCGGTAGTGTCCCTTTTGGTGCCAGATGTCATACTAGTAGATCTGTCTCGCGGCAGCTTGAGACTCTAAGAGGATAAGGCCTGGATAATGGAAACAAGGACCTGGCAGGATGCCCCCGGACACCCTTCACCACTCAGTAGAAGCATAGCCATCTTAGAGTGGCCTCCAGGACCCCTAGCAGTGGGGTGATTGGAAAGCCAGGAGTGTGCTCTTCCCAAGATAAACCTCCTGCTCTATGGGCCCCTGTTAGACCCGGATTGTCTGAGTGTCACTCCCGGTGTCAGAAGGCACCACAGCTCCTGACTTGGGTTACATCACTCGGTACTTGAGGCCAGGTTTGCAGTAGATTTTTCTCCCCTTTAACTCCCCTAAAGGCCATTTTAAAAGTTGGAACGTGTTAGGGAGGAAAGAAAGCCAGTAATCAGTCCAGAGTAGGAAACATCCTGCTGTTGAAGTCTGATACAGAGACGCCTTTGGTAAACGAGTTCAGGGAGGAGTAGAATGATGACTCAGAAGAAAACACTGCTGGGAGCCTGGGGTTGGATGAACTTCTGCCATGTTTGTGTTACTGTATGAGCCACTTAGCACCCTAGTCTGTTACACAGAGTTAAACTCGGTGTCTACCTAGACTAGCTCAGCCCCATTACCCGTTTTGTCAACTTTCTAGAACATTAAGTTGCTAGATGAAAGTGAAGGAAAAATGAAAACTGAGGCCTGGCTCCCCAGCTCTCTCAGTACATCCCAGGACAAGGACTTTATTAGTGGTCCTACTTCCTACTTTGATGTATAACAAAACAAAAAAACAGCCTTTAATGTATATACAATGGCTTGAAGCTACGTGTGATAATCACACATTCATGAACAAAGAACTCTAGTGATCCAAAACTAAGAATGTAAATAAATGTGTTGACCTAAGTTCAAGTCTTTTATCTGTTTCTTCCTTGTATCTGAATGAGTCATTTAGGTTTCCTGAAACCTATTTCCTCATCTGCAAAGTCCATTTTGCTGAAGTAAAAATGTATTGATAGCAATGAATAGAGTGCCAAAACACACAACACACACACATGGCTAATTTTTATATATAATGTATGTCCTTAGCTGAATTATTTTAAGTATTTATTTGTCTAGAACTTGCCATACCTTATAAACACTGGGGATAGAAAATGGTAATATGTCATAATGCTACACATAAGAATTAAATGCAACTTAATGCAACAAACACTTGAAAAGATACACTAAAGTACTACAGATTTCATCTGACTTCCCAAAGAAATGACAGACTAGACCAGAAGTAGAAGATAACTAGATAGAGGAGAAAAAGAGAGCCCAATCATACCAAGGAATGTCTTTGTAACTGGGAGTGCAGGAGCAGAACTGGTCCTGCTTCAGCAAATAGCAGAGGATAAATATCAGAACACTACTTACAAAGTAAAAATTAACCCGCCTCAGCTGTCATGGTGCTGACCAATTTGAGAGAAGCTCTGACATAGCATTTTTGTCCCTGAAACAAACAGCATGAGTTTCCTATTTTTATAGATTGCCGAGCCCAAAACAAATGCTAGTTGGTGGCATCAAGATGTATCATAAATGGAGTAGTTAAAGGTGGCTATGTCAGATAAGAAACTCCAAATTAATGGAAATTTAATCTTTTACGGCAGGCTGAAAGCAAACTAACCAACTTTTACCCCACGGTGAAAATTAACCACATTACACCTCAAAGTAAATAGCCTGGCTTACCTTTGGATGAGAAAGACACTGACCCAACTCTTCATCTTTTTTCTCTCTCTTTTCCATCCCTTTTTATTTTGCTAAAGGTTTAGCAATATGTATAAGTCATTATATTTTAAGTATTTTTCACCTTAATGCCTTTGTCTAAAAATTTTATGCATTTATTTCACAATTGGACAGTATTTCCTTTTGAGCCTATTTTACTACTTGCTTTCTGTTGTTCCCTTTTTTTTTTTTTTTCCCCCTTCGGTGTACTCTTAGTAATATTTTGCATTTTATCTTACTAGTTGTAAAGCCCTATATTTTCTGTTCTTATTTCCCTTCTTCCACTTACCTAATTTTATTTTTGAGCTTTCTCATTGGGGAATTATTTTTTTTCTCTCTCTTGCTAACTGCATGTTCATTTTTCTTTCCTTTTACCACATTTGTCTCCAGCTTTTTCTTCATTTAACCTTGCTCCTCCAGCTTCCTGAGTTCTTGACTCCTTTCTTTATCTATTACAATATCAACCATATGTCTGTTTATTTCATACCAAACTCTACATTTGTTTTGCCATTTTCTGTTTATGACATTGGATATACCACTGAGATATAATTGATTTTGATGTGTTTTTGTATTGTACAGTTTAATGTTGCTATTCCGATAGTTTATCTTTTTCTCTCTTGAACAGTACTGAGTATTGAGCACTCAGGAGAAGGATTCTCTATGAAAAAATACTCCAATACAGCTAAAATACATTGAGAGATATTCCAATCAAGGAACGTAAAAGCCATAACAAAAATTCAAGAAACATGAAAAACACAGCAACATAAACATAACTCCCTTAGAGTCTCCTTTGCAACTATTATTCCTTGATTACTTAATCCAAAGATACTGAACTAGGTATAATATCAGCTAAAGATTTTGAAAGTTTATTAATACAACCTATCAATGAACTTTAAAAAAGAGGATACAAACAAGCAGATGAATTTAATATAATATCTAGAGAAGAAAGTAAGGGACACAGAAAAAATCAGCAAAATAGATGAGAAAGAAATGTGGATTAAAAAAATAAATGTTGAATTATAATTCTCGCCAGTAGATTTAACCAGGCAGAAGAAAGAAATCAGAGATGGAGGACAAGCTAGAGGATATACTGCATCCAAACATCAATAAAATAAAAATAAATAAACTTAATCACAGTATTTATATGCTCTGAAATATAACCAGGAGACCAATCCAAAGAATCTGTTGATGTGAGAAGGAACTGATAGAAAAATTAAAGATCTAGAAAATTTACCCACTGGGATTCTCCAAATTCTAGAGAAAGAACTGGACTCTCAAACACGGGTTATTTAGAACTATGAGTAGACATGACTAGAGAAGAACTTCATGAGATGTTTAGTCACTCGTGTCAAAAACATAAAAGAAACAATATTAAAAGCAGTAGAAGATAAACTCTAAATCACCTATAAAAGCAAGCACCTCAGAATTGCATCGCTATCTGATGAAGAGCCCTGAGACCCAAGAGAAGGAATTATATTTTTCAGGATCTGAGGGGGAAAACTGTCAACCAAAATTGTTACATTCAGAAAAGCTCTCTTAAAATTGATGGAGATGTGATAAACACAAAATACTATGTTTCTTGATCACCTGACTGCAGAGGACACTTAAAGAAATACTATACCCAGAGGAGGAAGATAGACTTAAGCACAGAGCCGACATGAGAGGAATAACTTAATGAAGGGTAAGCAGTAATCTGTTATGTCCAACATAATAAACCAGCACACTCCAAATACAAATAGGGTAGAGAGATATTAGGGGAGGGGCAGAGAAATAACCAGGAAATTAACCAGACAATCCAATAAGAAAGTTGCAGAAAGATGCAGACTAGCTGGCTGGATTAAAAAAAACAAAATACAAAAAAACAAAACAAAACAAAAAAACTAGATTCAACCATCTACTGTTTCTAAGAAACATACCTCACTGGTGTACACCTAGGAAATCTGAATCAGAATATGGAAATTAATTTATCAAGTTGAGTGGAAGTTGAAAATAACCTGGCATAACAATGCTGATATATGGTAGAATAATCACTTAAAAAATATTTTTAAAGGATTCTATATTTTAATAAAGACTATATTCATCAAGTCTAAGTACCTATCTGTAAACAGCTCTCACCTCTCATCAAGGAAGTTTTGTTTTACAACAGATGGAGACGGTCAGAGAAATTCACAGCTGGTCAAAATGCAGAAAACAACTGAGTATAGGCTGCCATATGCAACTGATATCTCTAAAACATAACCCCTATTCCTTAGGGTCAACTACATATGACAAAGAGCTGCATGCACCAAACCTTGACAACATGCTCACTTAAAGAAGACCTGCATGACTACACAGAAGAGAATAACTAATCTTCCCCAGAAATGAGCTGTGATAGATTCTCTAATCCCAAGTGGTCAGTCATAACAAGTCTCTCTCTCTCTCTCTCTCTCTCTCTCTCTCTCTCTCTCTCTCTCTCTCTCTCTCTCTCTCTCTCTCTCTCTCTCTCACACACACACACACACACACACACACACATATATACGCACATATACGTTTATGTCATCAACAATTAAAGAAGAGTAATGAGTTTGATAGAGAGTAGTGGGAGACACAGGAAGAGTTTGGAGGGAGAGAGTGTTGGCCAGAAATTATATAAATATAGTACTCATGCATGAAAGAACATTTAAAAATAATAATTGGAATACATATACACCAAATATTGGGGTTCCAAATGTGATAAAAACAAATTCTAATGGATATAAGAGGCCTGTCAGGTTTTGATACACAATGGATGACTTCCATACCTCACATTCATCTCTAGAAGATCATCCAAACTGAAAAAAATCAACAAAGAAAACACAGACTTAACATACATCATAGATCAAATGGACTCAACACGTGTATACAGAATATTTCACCTAACAGATGCAGAATGTACATTTGTCTCGATGGTCCATGGAATCTCCTTTTAAACAGACCACAGTCAGCCACAAAGAAAGTCTTAATGAAGACAACATAACTGGAAGTTTGGGGTGTGTGTGTGTGTGTGTGTGTGTGTGTGTGTGTGTGTGTGTGTGTGTGTGTGTGTGTGTGTGTGTATAACCAGACCATAGTGCAATAAAAATAGAAATCAATGCCCAGAAAATTATTCGAAGGTAAAAGAAGAAGTAGGGATGGGGAGATGTGAAAATTCTGAGATCAAATGAAAATGAATGTACGTGTCCTCTTCAGTTTTCAATTGTAGTGATAGAACACCATGACCAAGGCAATTTATGGTAGAAAGAGTTTAGATTCAGAGGGTTAGAGATCATGATAACAAGGGCGTGGTGGCCCACACAGCTGAGAGTTTACATCTTGGTGTACAAGCAGGAGGCAGAGAGAAGTACTGGGAATATCTTTTGTACCCTCAAAGTCACATCCCCCAGTGACACCCCTTGCCCACCAAGGTCACCCATCCTAATCCTTCACAAACAGTTCTACCCCCCAGGAACTATGTATTCAAACCTTTGAGCTTCCTGGGGCCATTCTCATTAAAACCACCACAAG
Organism: Phyllotis vaccarum; assembly: GCA_033318265.1. Taxonomy (NCBI): domain Eukaryota; kingdom Metazoa; phylum Chordata; class Mammalia; order Rodentia; family Cricetidae; genus Phyllotis; species Phyllotis vaccarum. Next base: position 124,566,311 of record JARWLC010000004.1, on the reverse strand, counting down.
TTTCCAGACTATTTGGGACACGTCTAAAGCAGGTCTAGAGGGAAGATGTATAGCTATAAGTAGTCACAATAAAATTTTTAATTAAAACTTTAAAAAAGCTCCAAGATGTCAAATTATTACCTACTAGTGTATCTCAAGGCAAGTCCAAGGGTTGAATATGAAAAGAAGTAATAAAGATCAAGGAAGCTAAAAGAATGATTATGAAGCTCAGCCAGAGTTCAATCTTTGAAAAACAAAACAAGTTAGAAAAACTCACCAAAGCTAACAAAAAAAAAATAAAGACCAAATTTAATAAAATCAGAGAGGAAGAGTGAGAAGTTATTATGGAAGGTGCAGAGGATGGTTGGGAAGTCCTTGAAACTTAATTTCAGGAAAGGTGGAAGATCTGGAAGAAATGAATTCCTAGAGGATGCGATCCACCAACGTTAACCAGAAAGGATCTAAGCAAAGCGAAGAATCAACGACCAGAGCATCTGCATCAGTGAGAAGCCTCCTAACAGGCAAACAAAAAATTACAGATTTCGGTTAAATTCTACCAAATCGCTAAGAAAAGCTAACACCAAAGCTCCTTAGAGTGTTCCAGTAATAAAAAGCACATTACCAAACTCAATCTACGCTGTCGGCATCACGCTGTACCCAAACTGGGACAGATATGCAACAGAGAAGAAGAAGACAAGCAAAAACCTACAGACCAATTTCTTTCATGATCATAGACTCAAAAATTCTAAATAAAACTCTTGTAAACTGAATTCAAGGACACATGAAGACCCAGTGCTGTAATCAAGTTGCTTCCATTCCAGAGATGTATGGACAATTTAACATATGACAACACGAGCATCACATGAGCATCACAGCTGATAAAATTTAACAAAGTTCAACATCTTAATAATAAAATCTCTAAGAAACTAGAAAGAAAATAAACATTTATTGATGTAATGAAAACTGATTTGACAAACTGTGGTCAACCTTACAGTGAGTGAGGGAAACCTGAGCATTTCCTTTAAAGTGGAGAATGAGACAAGTGTGCTGGAATAGTTACATTTTGGTGATGATTTCGGCAGTGTAGAATCACCTGGAAAGAGAAAATCATTGGGGAATTATGTAAATCACACTGGCCTTTTGGTACCTGTAAGGGATTATCATGAATGCTTTGGCAGATGCCAGAGACAGCACAGCAGGAAAGTGAGGAGAGGGCATCAGTCCCTGGGGTTTGGCCCTGTACTCTACAAAGGTAGAGAAAGGCAGCCGAGCATTGATCAAGTGCGCATTTATCTTTTTGTGTACTATGATGCAATTAGCAATTTGGAGTCCCAGTCTCCTCTGAATTGCTTTCTGTCCAGATACATTATCACAGCAACAGAAATTAAACCAGAAGATGGGCCCACTGCCTCTGCTTACTCGGCTCAGTGCTCACAGCCTGTGCTTTATTTTAGAATAAAAATAAAAGAGGAGGAAAGAAAAGAGATACACATAGGAGAGGAAGAAGCCACATTATCCCTGTGACACATCGCTGTACTTAAAAGATCCAAAGACTCTGCGAATTAATAAACACTTTCAGCAAAGTAGAAAGATATAAAATCAACATTTTAAAAAAATCAATGTTTTCTGAAAACTAATGTCGAACCTGTAGAGAAAAAGACCAGAAAATATCATGTTTACAATTCCTTCAAAATAATATAAGCCTTAGTAGTAAAATAAAAATTCTGTCAACGGGTAATTATTTGACATACTTCTTTTATTTTTGTTTGATATTTTTTTTTTAATGAGTAGTCATTGCTATAAACTTAACCCAGGAGGAAGAGAGCTGTATACTGGTCACTTCAAAGTTTTGAAGAGGAGCTAAAGAGAGCCCTGTGGTTAGCAGCACTTGCTCTTCAAAGGAATTTCTCCTTTGCCTGTAAAGAATGCCTTTTGGGAAAGAAATACATCTGACAGTGGACCTAGGTTGAGTTTTGAGTACTGTGGTGATTTAAAGAATAGCCTCCAGAGGCTCATATATTTAAAGCTTAGTCATCAGGAAGTGGCACTATTTGAAGATTAGGAGGTGTGTCCTTATTGGAGAAAATGTGTCACAGGGGCAGAGTTCATGGCTTTGAGGTTTCAAAAGCCCACAATAGGTCCAGTGTCTTTCTCTTTGGTATAGACCAGGATGTAGCTCTCAACTACAGCTTATCTGATGCTTCAAGACTCCCCTCTATGATGATAATTGACTAAACCCCTGACACTTAAATCTACCAGCTCCCAATTAAATCTTTATTCGGTAAGAGTTGCCTTGGTCATGGTGTCTCTTCACAGTACAGTGACTAAGACAAATACCTACATGGTGACTGACAACCATCTGGCCTCTGAGGGCACCAATCATGCATGGGTTACACATACAAATATATTGAAGCACACTGCTCATACACATAAAATAAGTCTTTGTTTTAAAACCTCTAAAGAAATAAATTGAGGACCATAAAAAATGGAAACACCTTGCATGCCTTCAGGAAGTTTCTCAAAAACTAAAAAAAAAGAATTATTGTATGACTCAGCTATACAGCTCTTGGGTAGTACCTAAATGTTACAACAGTTTCTGATCCTGGGCAACCAGAGGTCCAGACCCACAGACCTGCAGCCCCAGACCCCTTAGCCACCCGCAGTTGATCAGGCCCCCAGAATAATTCAGACGCTTATATTAAGTTCATGCTGTTTGGCCTAAGGCTCAGGCACATTGCTAGCTAGCTCTTACATCTTAACTCAACCCATTCTCATTAACCTGTCTGCCACATAGCCCATGGCTCACCTGTGTTCTTTACATGTTTCTTCTTTGGGCGTCTGGCTCAGTCTGTCTCTGACTCTGCCCTTCCTTTCCTACCTATTCTGATTTCCTACCTACTTTTTTTTATGGTGCCTGTCATGGGCCAAAACAGCTTCTTTATTTAAAGATTGATATTCACAGCATACAGAAAGACATTTCCACATCACCTAAATGACTCTAATTCAACATACTAAAGAAGTACCTTTATATTCATATAAATTATTAACTCTAAAAATTAAAAATGAACTACTAAAGGACAATTTTTAAAATGGCAAATATTAACTTGAATTTTAAAAAGTATGCCGTTTTATTTAAGATAGCTGTATTAAGAGAGAAGAGGGTACTTACAATTTTCTATGAAATGCAGCTAAGAATCCAAGAAGAATAAGAGAATAAATCAATGGATATGTGATTAAATATGCTGTAGTGATACATATTTAATAAAACTAATCTGGGATATCAAAGGACAGAACCATCTCTCTAGCCTTATTCTTTTGAGACAGGGTTTTCTGTGTAACCGTCCTGGCTGTCCTGAAGCTTGCTTTGTAGATCAGGCTGGCCAGGAACTCAAAGAAATCCTCCAACCTCTGTCTCTCAAGTGCTGGGAATAATGGTGTGCACCACCACTGCCTGGCTGTTTACTTATTCCAGATTAATTTTATTAAATATATATCACCCAAGTATGTTTCTATGCCAATGGTGTGATCTTGATGAGTATCCAGTTGTATTTAAAGGAATTATAAATGTTTTATATGAGTCAAATTTTTAACACAGAAGGAATAAAGAAGAAAACAAACTGGAAGTTGTTACAATAAAAGTTTCTTGGCCCCAGGCAGCCAGAAGTCCAGACCCCAGACCTGCCAGCCCACACTCCTTAGCCATCCGCAGTTGATCAGGCCCCCAGAATGACTCAGACGCTTATATTAACTTGATGCTGTTTGGCCTATGGCTCAGGCACATTGCTAGCTAGCTCTTTCATCTTAACTCAAACCATTTTCCATTAATCTGTCTGCCACGTGGTCCGTGGCTCACCTGTGTTCCTTACTTGCTTCTTCTTTGGTGGCTGGCTCAATCTGTCTCTGATACCTACAGCCGTTCCTTTCCTACCTATTCTGATTCCCCACCTACTTCTTCTATGGTGCCTGTCATGGGCCAAAACAGCTCTTTTACTTAAAGATTGATATTCACAGCATACAGAAAGACATTCCCACATCAGGAAATAATTTTTAATATATGGGTACCCTTTGAATCATAATTTGGACACGCCAAATGTAAACTATCTTTTATGTGTAAAATTCTGTGAGCATGACTGCTAGTTCTTTACTTTTAGGCCTGTGGGCGAGATACTGTTGGTCTGTGGGTATCACCATTTTCTCCTTACACTTGAAAGTGGGCTAGTCTGAGCTCAGCCACTGGCAGCTGCATCTCCTTCCTGAAAAGCATTCTCTACTACTGGAGTTCTGTTTTCTGTTTATATCATTTCACAGGCAAAGGAGATGTTCCCATGAAGAGCAATCCACTTCCAATCACAGGATGTGCACCTCCCTTTTTCTGTCCTTCTTCCTCCATTGTTCTTACCTGTTTTGCCTCCTTCCTAACAGACTGTTGACATTCAAGCCTTTGTCTAAAGGAAAACAAATGTGAAATTGGGATAATGGCATTTAGGTTTTTATTTATTTATCTTTAGATTTTAGTTTTGGGGGATATATACAGTATAATGTTCACAATAAAACTGTACTATCTGGGTATTTGTCTCAAAATATAAGTGTTGATGGAAAAGTGCACAGAGGCATATATGAGAATAGGAGAGAGGGTGAGACTCACTGATGCTTAGTGCTACATACGGGGATTCATTACAATCTTCTGTCCACTCTTTATGTCAGGTCCACCCAAAGACTTAGGCACCATGGATGACAAGTATTCATTAGAACAACCCATTGCTACTTGGGCTCTGCTGAGCAACTTGGTAACGGGAGACACTGATTTTAAAAAACTTTATATGGTTGGGTATTGCAGCCTGACTATAATTCAAGCACTCCAGAGGCGGAGGCAGGAGGATCCAGTGATCAAAGCCAGTCTGATCTACATAGAGAGTTCAAAGCTAGCTGGAGCACTATCTCCCATAACAAGAAAATATCTCAGAAGGGAACAACACTAAAAGTTTGGCAGACTGTCCAGGCACATTCCCAATATTTTACTTGTAATAGTCCAAAAATTGGAACAACAGACTGCCATTCAATGGATAAATGGCTAAATATACTTAGATGTGTCAATTCCATGGAATGCTACTCAGCAATAGTAAGGAACTTACTGTTGATACACTGGAATTATTGAATGGACTCATAAGTATCATGCTAAGGCCAAAATCTAATCTCCAAAGATCACACGAATCCATTAAGTGACCTTAAGAACAGAGTAAAATGAAGATGGACGTCTGATTGATAGTGGTGAGGGATTAGAGAGGGACTATGTGACTAGAAAGGGAGACGTCATTATGGCAATAGAGCAGGGTGGCATCTTGATTTCACGGCTTCATGAACCTATGCAGTTATACAGAACTAAACGCATACACATACACCCATGTATTTTCTTCTTTTAAATCTGTTCCACTTACATAAGATGTAACTACTGAATGACACTAGTGGATGGGTTGAGGGGCCTCTGGGAGCTAATTTTGCAACTTCATGGGAATTTGTGCTCTTTTCAAAGTACAAAGTAAAGAAGTGCATGTAAGTTTTAAAGGCCTCCAGATTTGACTGACCCCTGAATCCAGTGCTGAAGGTATGAGGATGAAGTTTTTTCTCTCCCCTCTCTAGAAGCAGGAGTGGAGTTTCACTTGGAACCCTTTAGCCTATCATTACAGGCTCTATAGCCTCTGGGAAACTTCCTTGGAGATTTGATAAGCTTCCCACATCTTAATTAGTTAATTTTCTGCTTAAACTAGACAATGTAGGTTCTTGTTTGCTGATTTGAATGCTGACTGATTTTTATTCTGATAATTTCAATTAGCTGTCATTATTTCCTAAGAGATTTAGGACAGTGATAAGTAAAGCTAATTTATCTTCATATACTGAAGCCACTGATGAAATTGATACAAGCAAGGAATTAATTAATGGATAGCTAATATGTCTCAGGAACATCTTTTCTATTAGCCTGATTACAGCAGCTTTGTTAACAGTAGCAGCAAAATGGACATGAGTCTGCATTGCCCTGTGGGTGTTGGTGGTCCTTATTCTGTCAGCCTTTTGTGTCATTCCGAAATCTTTAGGAAACTGGAATGTTTATGCCTACATCTGTGGCAAAGATATTATTTTTTCTTCCTTTTTTTCCTACTAATGTAGTGATATGCAGTGTTGTCCTAACCTCATGGCCATACTTGGTACTAGACAAAGACTATGGACAACTCTCCAGATGGGACAGGGGAATGCTGAACACAGCGTTACTGTTGCCCTCAGAAGTATGATGGTGAGGAGTTATATTTGAGTCAAGCAAATTACTAGGGGAGGAAGCAAAAGGAAAGAATGAAATATGTAGTTCAGAAAAGTGTGGGGATATTTTGTAATATAATACAAATTTTTCAGAGATATCAAAATCAGTCTAGGAGGATCAGACAGTGGTAACTCACACTTTTAATCTCAGCACAGGGAATATCCTGGGAGTGGTGACCTAAACCCTTAATCCAATCTGAGTTTGAGTTCATCTTGGGTTACAGAAGGAGTTCCATGCTCCCAGGCAGGCAGTGGTGGGGCCACGCCTTAACTGAGTGAAGAGAGTATTTAAGGCAGGTGTAGAAAGACAGAGGGTCTGAAGAAGCCAGGAGAAGCCAGGCTGAGGAAGCTGGAAGACAGCTGGGTAAGATCTGACTGTGGTGTTTATTCTCTCTAATATCTCCGACTTTCCCAGAGATCTGGCCATGAGTTTCCTTTATTCATGCAACACTTGGTGTCCAACTTTGGGACATGAATTCCTCCCCTCCCTACCCAAAAAACAGTGCTTGCCAGACAGAACTACATATGGCCGGATGAGTAATTACCAGTGGGCTAGGCTTTCAGTTCTGAGTTAGCCTCCAGTCTTAGGCAGACCGGCCACACATGTTTCCATTTCATTTTCATCTGGGTAAGTCTTTCAGACAGTGGCCTCTTTCTCCTGGTGAGTTGTTTCTTTTTTCTTTTTGGACCCCTCCTTGTGCTGCTATTACATTAGGTAGCTGTCCCACTCCACAATCAGTTGAATTATCAACAGACAACAATCGGTGAGTAAATCATTTAAAAAAAAAAAAAAGAGGGAATTTGTTTAAAATAATGGAAGGTGCTTGGTCCTTCCGTAATCTTCGGCTAGACGAATTGGTATTAAAACCAGTGAAGAAAAACATAAGTAAGGTAGATGGGACTATCATAATGAATATCACACTGTTTATTATGAATATTTATTTGATTTCTATTTTATCACTTAAAAGTCAATTAATATAAATCTAAAGGAAAAGGTCTTTAAAAAGCCTGTCGAGAGAGAACACAAAGATGTTCAAATTCAAACAGAGGAATATGAAGAACCAATTTCAGCAAGGTCATCAAAAATTAGACAAAAACAGGAAACATTAATATACTTATTAACCTTTAAAAAATGGATAAAGATGATATGGAAGCTAGTTAGGCTTCAGTACAAATGCTAGAATTATGGAGAGTAAAAGAAACAATTGTAATATATGGGATGCATTCACCATTTGTAAAACAATGTTGGAGAGTTGGTCATGTTGTAACTGGGTAACCCCTAAAGATTGGTTAGATATGGTTACAGCTGTGCTAGAGGCAGAGACACTTATACAATGGAAATCATGGTAGAAGGAGGCTAAAACAATAAAACAAAGAAGCAGGATCAGAGGCATAGAAGTCTCCCAAGACCAACTTCTTGGGGAGGGAGATTATGTTGATATTGAAAGGCAATCTTTATACAATGAAAATACTCTGGATTTATGTCTCATGGCAGCTTTAAATGCCTGGGACCGGATTGAAGAAATAGGAAAGAAAACTGAATCATTCACAAAAGTAATTCAAAGCCCAAAAGAAACTGTTATAGATTTTTTTTGCACAGATTAACTGCAGCAGTAAACAGAATGGTACCGGACTCAGAAGCCAGACAAATGATAATTAAATCACTGGCTTTTGAGAATGGTAATGCACAATGTAGAAAAATACTTAGACCTTTAAAAGCAAGGTCAGCACCTTTGGAGAATTGGATTCATGAGACAATTAATCTAGAGTCTTTTGACAGTGATGATAATTGGATAGGAGAGCTTATTTCAAGAGGTATAAGAAAAAGTCAAAATGTTAAATGTTACAATTGTGAAAGGCAAGGTCACACACACACAAAAAAATGTAAACAAGGAATTTCCAGAAATACTGCTTTTGATAGGAATAATCCCAAGAGAAGAGCTCTCCCTTCTGGAGTATGCAGAAGGTGTGGAAAAGGAAGATATTGGACTAATGAGTGCAAATCAACAAGGGACAGACAAGGTAACTTTTTGCCCTTGGGAAACACCTGAAGGGGACTTTCAAACGTCCCTATATCAAATCCAATTCAGTCTTACACTGCCATTGTGGAGGAAATGCCTTCCCAGAACAATTAAAAAAAATCAAGACCTATTTTAAAAAGACATACTACACGGAATGATAGAAAATCTACAGAAAAAGAAAAAAATCGGAAAAATTATAAAGCAAATATTTTGGCAAACTTCTATCAATGAACAAAGGCCAAAATTAAAAGTACAAGGAAATGATGTTATTATTGAAGGCTTATTGGACACAGGGGAGGATGTATCGATAATTTCACCAGAGTCATGACATCCAAGTTGGCCACTTCAGGAGGTAAATGTTTAGTTTTTGGGTATTGGGTCGATATCCCAGGTAAAACAGAGTGCAAGATGGTTTGAGTGTATAGGACCAGAAGGACAGAGAGGAATATTAAAACCATATGAGGCTGATATTGCTATAAATTTATGGGGATGTGATTTATCTCAACAATGGAACACACAGATTAATATTCCTCCAAATAAGCCATAAACTAGCATGTGGTTCTGGGAAAAAAACATTAGAAGGTATTATGAGAAACAGTCACAGACCATTCAGGTTATAGTTGTATGTGATGGGATTCAGGTGTCAGCTAATAAGATCCGAAGATGCTTACCCAGGGTCCCGGCCCCTGAAGGGAGCATGGCCAACCCCATTGATAAGGGGCTGCTGGGACCCTGGAAAGCCTGTTTTGCCTGGTTCCTGGCTGCTGGAGAGACTGGTTTGGAATCCATCATCCATCATTCCAGACTCCAGTCCCTGTTCAGGTTCCGCTATAAGCTGTTACCTGTATGGTGAGTGTTGGTTTATATTTTAATAAATATTAATCTTAGACTGGTGCCTTCTAAGTAAAACTCTGCCTACAGTTGTCCTCTGCTTCTTCTGGCTTCTCTCTGGTGTTCTGCTCTGTGCTTCCTGTTCTCAGAGTTTTCTTAGTCTGGAAGCCCTGCCCACACTTCCTGTCTGCCTTTGGCCAATTAGCGCTTTTTATTAAACCAGTGGGTGGGACAATTTACAATGTAACAATTTACAGTGTACAATTTACAATGTAACAGCATAATCTCCCACAATTGTATATGGTTTTTCTTATGTTAGCTATAACTTTCTTCTTTTTTATTTTTAAATTTGACACAAAAGGGGATATGTGGGGATATAATAAAAGATTCAAAAGTTTCAGAGATATCAGAGGTATCTACTCACAGTCAGTCTAGGAGGATCAGAGAGTGGTGATTCACACCTTTAATCCCAACACAGGGAATATCCCAGGAGTGGTGACCTATGCCCTTAATCCAAACTAAGTTTGAGGTCATTTTAGTTTACAGAAGGAATTCCAGGCTCCCAAGAAGGCAGTGGTAGGGCCACATCTTAACTGAGCAAAGTGAGTATTTAAGGCAGGTGTAGAAAAACAGAAGGCCAGAAGAAGCTAGGAGAAGCCAGGCTGAGGAAGCTGGAAGACAGCTGGGTAAGATCTGACTGTGGTGTTTATTCTCTCTAATGTCTCCGACTTTCCCAGAGATCTGGCCCTGAGTTTCCTTTATTCGTGCAACACCCTGCAGTATGTGTTCTTGTCTGCTTTCCCTGTGAGGTTCCTAAAGTCTTGATTTACTTATCCAATACTCTCCAATACTGACTTTCCCCAGCCTTCCTCAGCAATGGTTTGGAATTAAAATTGTGAAATGAATTGTTTAGCAATTTATGGTGGAGAACGTAGTGCAAAGTGACCAGGCTGTTCAGGAATTGAGGACTATTTTGTAGATGAGCTCAGGTCTTTATCTTCTTGACAACAGAATTTTAAAAAAAGGCACAGAGGGAGACTCAAGGGCAATTTATTGGAATCAAAAAGAAAAAGCCAGCAAAGCATACAAGCTGCTGCTATTGGCAAGTTCTAGGTGGAAGGAGATGGGAAATTGACAAGATAGTACAGGGCAAAGGAGATACCATGGAAGACCTTTTGGAGACTCTGAGAAAAAGAAAAAGATACTTAGGGACTTCGTTCCTCGTATTCCATATTGAAGGAGCACTATGCTCTCCTCTTCTGATACTTGATTCTTTCGTGAAAAAGCAGCAGCCCATCCTTCTGAAATGGATGAAAGTGAACCTGATTTACCACAATATTATTTAGCCCCACTGTTAGCTAGAAGCTGCTTCCTATAATTCAAGGATAATAACTAACTAGTTATGTGTATTGTTGTCAGTTTACCTTCTAGTTATATTATATCTGGCCTTGATTACATTTAGTGCTGCCGTTTATTATACAAGCTTTGCAGTTTTCATTACTCACTAAACAGGTGGGGCTGCTCTACTCCTCATCAGTGAAAGCCAGAGCTTGAAAATGAGTGACCAAAAGTTTGGAGATTTTCCTTTATTGTACTTGAACTCTGTCTACTTTTTAAACTTCTTAATTTCTTATCTGTAGGGTGTTTCTAAGCAACGATCATGTCCTTTGTGACAGAAGAAGCTGACATGCTAAAGTTCATGTCTCTCAAGTGGTGCTAGGAAAGGAGATAGCCAAAGATGAGACCTTTATTCACTGTTTTCCTGAGTCATACCCTTTGTACCATCCTGAAATAGAACAGACCATCTCATACCAAAGATTGTCTTATGAAAATTACTAGGGTCACACTCATTGAGAAATGGTTTCTCAATGGTCGTTTGTTTAAAAATGAATAAAGGACTAAAAATTAGTGAGTATAATAAAGAGAAAATATTTAAAAAATGGGAATAAATAAACAGGAAATCAGTCCTAACACTGTACTTGGATATCAAACGTAAAGAAGGCCACTGAGGGGATATCCATGTTTTGACAATACAAAAAATACCACATTTTTGTCCTCTCCTCCAGAGGCTTTGGGCACCGAAACTTGATTGCAAAACTAAAATGCAAGCACACTTGATGACATCCAGGGGCTGAAATCTGCTACCTGGTGGTAGAAGGATTTCTGTAAGACTTCTCAGACCACGTGGCGTACATATGACATTTACCTCACCTTTTGTCAAGGCACCTTTTATCCCAGTTCTGACTTGAACTTTATGTTCAACCATTTAACCTAAGGCCCATTACTTCCAGTTTATTGTTGCTGCAAATTAAAATCTGCAGGGAGCAGATATGCACTGTGGTTTTATTGGCTAATGTAAGTACAGAGTGACTCACATCTTCCCTTCAGGGAAATCTTAGGTAGGAAAAACTTTTCCAGTGCTCAATTTTCCCTGGAATAACTTTGCCATTAAAGATAGAGGCACTGAATCAAAAGCTAATTGACTCAAACTGTGAATAATTTAATCTGGAATTCTAGATCCATTTACTGCACAAATAATTGATATCAAGCATCTTTTATGCAGGGATGCCAACCACTTCTGAGTTCCAATACACTTATTTCTAGTTTTGGAGGGAATATTTTAAACTCCCGTCTATTTGAATTGCTAATGACATCAAGAAAACATGAGGGGGGCGGCTAGGGAGATGGCTCAATGGGCAAGCGCACTTGCTGCACATGCTTACAGATCTGAATTTGATCCACAGCACCCATGTTAAAAGCTGGGCATGTGCATATGCCTGTCCAGTACCCTCAGGGTTGTTGACAATGTAGACAAGATGGTTGCTAGGATTTGCTGGCCAGTGGGTCAAACTAAAAGGGCTTCAGGCACAGTTTGTCTCAAGGGAAAACTTGGAAAATGATAGAGCAGGACACTCAACATTTTCTACACGACACTCAGCATTCAGCATTCTTTGGTCTCAGAGCACACATAGTTGGATGCACTTGCACACACACACACACACACACACACACACACACACACACACACAGAGAGAGAGAGAGAGAGAGAGAGAGAGAGAGAGAGAGAGAGAGAGAGAGAGAGAGAGATTTAAGCATAATACCAACCCATAGATGATCTCAACTGTGTTTCAAAATATAAGAGGCATACTTCAAATCAGGCTTAACAGTTTAAATTCAGGGACTAGTATTAAAAAGGTAGTCAAAGGGCTCAGGAGTTACAAATGCTTGTAGCTCTTCCAAAAGACCTGAGTTTAATTTCCAGTATCCACATCAGGCAGTTATAACCTCCTAAAACTCCAGCTATAAAGCACCTGAAGCCCTCTTTTAAGCTCTATGGATACTCACATACACGTGGAACACACACATAGACATATACACATAATTTTTTTAGAACAATAAAATTATTTTTAACAGTTTTAAGTTTTTTATTTGTATGTATTTAGTTAAATTATAATTGGGTCATTTCTTCTCCTCTTCCCCACAAGTCCCCTCCCTCCATCTCCTTCTATGTTCTCCATCACTCTCTCTTTTCCCCCAATTGCTATTGTAATATAGGCATATGCATTTATGTATCTGTATGCATAAATATGTAGATTCTACTGTGATCTGCTTTTGTTGAGAGTGGTATGTGGTTTCATGGCTGACCACTTTGTACCAGATAACTAATTAGGGGACAGATTCCAGGGGGAGAGTCATCAGTTGCCTATAGTTCTTTGTCCTGGGATAGGATCCTATGAGATTTTCACTCCTGCCAAGTCAGCATGTGATGTGGGACCATCTTTCTGTACACTGTGAATAAAGGACTGTTTTGGCCATGGCAGGCACTGTAGGAGTAGGTGGGGAAATCACAGCATAGGTAGGAGAAGGAGGGTGAAGTCAGACAGAGAGACCAGCCAGCCACCCAAGATTCAGCATGTAAGGAACACAGGTGAGCCACGGGCCACATGACAGGACAGATTAATGGAAATGGGTTAAGATGAAGGAGCTAGCTAGCAATGTACCTGAGCCATAGGCCAAACAGCATGAAATTAATATAAGCATCTGAGTCATTTTGGGGGGCCTGAACAGCAGCAGGCAGCTGACAACTGGGATTGCAGGTCTGTGGGTCTCATTTTTGAGATCTCATTGTACAGCCATTTTGTGAGAGACTGTTTCACAGCAGACTTGCTGGTACTGTGGCACTGTCTCCAGCAACAAGGTGGCTGACCTTCAGCTACTGAGAGGCAACCAAGGGCAACAACCATAGTCTGTAAGTTTTCTGAGTAGCTTAAACCACAAAACCCAATCATTCTAAAGGAGATTTCTCATGCCTAGTACTGGGGGCATTTGGCAGACTACAGTTCTTGTAGGGAGTATTGTCAGCCCTAATAGCACAAATTCCTTTAAGATATATATATATATATATATATATATATATATATATATATATATACACATATATATCTTATATATGTATATATACATTCCTAGTCTTTAATATGTTTTATATAATTTTAGGGAAGGATAAAGTAATCAGATTCTTAGAGCCTTCATCAAGCAACCCTGGTATTGTGTGTCCCTCCTTCCTCCTTTCCCTTCTGTATTAACCTCCCTCCCTACTCCCCAATTGGAGCCCTCCTCCTCATTTTTCCAATTACAGCTTCATATCTCCTGTATCCTACCACTTTTTAGTCCCCCCTTTATAATTTCCGGGTTTCTGTGGTTACTCCATGTTGTATACTTACACATGAAGAATTAGAGCTAAGAATTGCAGATAAAAGAGAAAGTTGGCTGTTCTGGAAATCACTATGGAGAATTCTCAAAAAAAAAAAAAAAAAAAAAAAACCACCCTAAGCTAAAAATAAATGTCCTCTATGACCCAGCTCTACCACTCCATGTCATAGGCCCAGAGAACTAGAGATCCTCCACCACAGCTGCCCAGCCACGTTCCTTTGCTGTTCTATTCACAGTAGCTAGGAAACAGAAACAGCCTCAATGTCTCTCAACAGAGGAATGGATAATGAAAGTGCGGCACACATACATAATGGAATACTATTCAGCTGTAAAGAAAGTGAGATCATGAAATGTGCAGATAAATGGATGAACCTAGAAAATGTATTAGGTGAGGTAACCCAGATTCTGAAAAACAAACACCATACTTTCTCTCTTTAATAAGTCTGATATGTGGTTATCAATCATTATATTTTCTAAACATCTAAATTCAATGGAGAAAATAGTAGTGAAAGAAATCTCATGAGTGACCACAAAGGAGTCCTGTTATTCACTTACTGTTGACACAGCACACCCTTAAGTCCAAGTGTCCCGTTTCTCTCTCTGTGAAAGAAGAATCTACTTCCTTTCCTCCACAATTGTTCTCTTGGACCTATCAAGCTGGTCAACTTCTAAATGCTGAAATTAACAGAGGCTAAAGGTTAGTGAAGCTCTCCTGTGGCCTCTTTTCAATGGTGTTTTGGTTTTCAAACCTCTCTGGTAAATCTGGGGGTAGAATTGCTCCAGTCACCCATAGTGGTGGGGGAGGAGAAGGTTTGGGGAACTGACTAGATCTAAAAAATATTGCCTAGAGTTGGAATGTATATGAATGTGGAAGAAAAAAAATCCAATAACTCACTCCATGAGAAGCTGGTATCTTTCTCTGTAAACAAAACTCATCATAACTAACTAAATTAGTATAAGAGAGATATATGTTGAATAAAACTTATCTATTGAGCATATTACATATGCAAATCCTCTGACAGCCTCTGCAAAGGATCACAAGCTCACTTAATTTCTATATAAGGAATAAGATAGATACATAAGTATATCACTGATAATAAAGTAAAAACACTTCCATAAGAGATAATGGAGTTGCCAAGGTTCCAATGACTATTGTAGGAGGTGTGGAAAATTTCTAATTGCTGTTATTTGTGAATAACTGAGGCTTGAAAAGATTTTTTTTTAAACATCTGAAAGCAATCTATAATCTCAATGTCTTCAACATGGAGAAAAATGTTAACAGACTTTGACTTGGACCAAAGAGATGGCCAAATGACTACAAAGGGCAGCCAGGCGGCTTGACTGGTTCTTTGAGGTCACTGGTCTTTCATTATCTAGATCACTATGAGTAATGCTGATGGTTATCAACTCTAGTTTACTATGTGAAGTTAACCTCAGGTGATAATAGGACTGGTTTCTCTAACTACCTTTCCTCAGTGAATATCGGGGTCTGTTTTGTGATACTATAACAGAATATCTGATAATAGGTAAGTTTTAAAGGGTAAGAACTTATTTCTTGTGGCCAGACAGTACTGGTGCACTTCTTCAATCACAGAACTCAGGGGGTAGAGGCAAGCAGATTTCTGTGAGTTTGAGACCAGCCTGGTCTACAGAGTCAGTTCCAAGACAGCCAGGACTACACAAAGAAACCCTATCTCAGAGAAAAAACAAAAAATAATTTATTTCTTATAATCTTAGAAGCTGACAAGCCCTGAGTTAAGGGGGTCTTCATGTGGTAAGGGATTCCTTGTATTGTGTCATCTGATAGGGAAAGAAAACAGGAAAGAGGGAACAGGGAGGGAATAGGACAGGAGAGAGTAATTTACCTTTATTTACTAATGTACTCTTCTGTAAACACAATCCAGACAGAATGACATTAATCCTTTAGTAATGATAGAAGCCCAGTGATCTGATCAACCTTTGAAGTCTTACCTCTTAGTGCTCTACACACTGTTGTATTGAAGGCTAAGTTCCTGTCTTAGTCACAGTTCTGTTGCTGTGAAGAGACACCATGTCCAAGACAATTCTCACAAAAGAAAGCATTGAATTGGAGACTTGCTTACAGTTCCAGAGGATTAATCCATGGTCTTCATGGAAGGAAGCAGACAGGCATGATGCTGGAGTAGCATCTGACTGCTTTACAACCTGATCTGCAGACAGTAGGCAGAGAAAAAGAAATACTGGGCCTGGATGGGCTTTTGAAACCTCCAGTGACACAGCTCCAATAAGGCCACACCACCTAATCCTTCCCAAGCAGTCTATGAACTATGGACCAAGATTCCAACATGAGAGCTTATGGGGCCATTCTCATTCAACACATGAACACATTTGCAATATGTATATCAACTTAATCCTCCTATGAACTAGTCATAGGATCTTATTGCTTCCCTGATTAGTATAAGCTATACAAAACCTTTGATGTTAATTTTACACTTGTATGAGAGTCATGACTGTATCCTGTTCAAAACACTTTTCTTTAATATTAGTATTTTTCATCTGCACATGTTAAGAAAGAAGAAAAAAAAAAGAAGAAGTTGTTGTTTAAACAGATGTTCTGATGTCCTGCATGGGTAGACTATGTCAGAAGATAGGAGTTAATTAAATGAAAATCTCAGTACTAGGGTATCTCCTTTTTATCTCTTTGTCAGGGAGGCCTAGAACACCCCCCACCAGACACAAACAACACAGGTGATTGCCATTGGTCTTGCTTGTTCACAACTAGTTGATAAGACCCTACTACTGAAGATGTCTCATGTTTTGATTGTAGAACATAAATAAACCAGTCTAGAACTTGTGGAATAAGGTTGAAAATATTTTTCACTTGTATTTGTTTAATAAAATGCTGATTGGCCAGAAGGCAGGCAGGAAGTAGTGGTAGACAAAGAGAATTCTGGGAGAAGAAAAACACTCTGGCAGATGCCAGTCAGATGCAGAGGAAAGCAAGATGAAAATGCTGCTCTGAGAAAAGGTACCGAGTCACATGGCTAGACATGAATAAGAATTAGGGGTTAGTTTAAGAATAAGAGTTAGAAAGTTATATGCCTGAGCCATAGGTTGAACAGCTTGTAATTAATGATAAGCCTCTGCATTATTATTTGCTAGTAAGTGGCTATAGGCCAGGCCAGGCCAGAAACTTCTGATCACAGGAACTGACCAGTAAACTTTGTCTTTGCTGGCTACCTTTCACAGTATCAGAAGGTGGTGCTTCATTGATGGTCTTATCCAGTGTGAGACCCTGCATACTGATCTGGCAAGCAGATTGTGCCCACTGGTACAAGAGTAATATGGAGGTTAACCAGCTTCGTTCTCATTGAAATTGAGGCCTGCTCCACAGGAGAGAACTCATACCTGGTACTATAAACCTGGCCAAAAGCCCATGGCTGGGGACATCATAGTCCCTATGAGGGATCCTATTATTGTTATTTTACTAAATGGTTATGTTATCAAGCTGCCTTCTTATATATAAAAACTGTTATATCCATAGATTTGTGCTCCTATTAATCTTCATTCAAAAAGCTACTCTATGCTCTGAGAAGCAGTTAATACAGAGGTTTATAACTTGTCAAAGTGCTGAGAACTAGTGGCTGTGAGTGTTCAGCCCTAATGGGACATTGATATCAACTCTGGCCCTTACTAAATAAATACTCAATAACAGCGAGCAAAGAAAGCATGAGAAAAACCTCAAGTGGGGAATAGAGAGGGGTAATCTGAAATGTGTTCTAGATATTAGGTGACCATCACACTCAGGAATTCACAGCAGCTGTGGTTGCCTGCTTGAGGCTTGCATTAGATCAATCTCATTAGAATTCCAGAATGGATGGGAGGGTTGTTTCACCAGGCTCCATGAGGTTCCACCCATATCTGAGAAGCTATCGGTGGTTGACAACTCCTGGGAGAATGAAGAGTCATTTTTCTTTGGGGGAGAGCTGCCCCTGACACATTGCTCTTGCTTCAGTGGATGGATACCCTGATGGTAAGAACTGACTGAATCCAGAGAGTTACAGAAAAGATTAAAAGGTCATCAAGCTGGGAGTGAGGCATGATGGGGGTGGTCTGAGAGGAGTTGGGGTGAGAATGGGAAGTGAATATGTTCAAGATAAATTGTTTACACATATTAAACTCTCAAATAATGTATAATATTGAAAAAGATTTTTTTCTCTAGAAATTTGGAAACTCTCAGAATCATTTGCAATCAATACAAAAAGAATGAAGAACTATTGAATCTAGGAACTATGACTATGAGCCATTGGCATTTGTCTGAGAAATAAGCCTTTACTTGGAAACGAATATGTATTATACAGAGAGTATGTAAATATTTCAGATTTATATTTTATATAATACATTTTATAGTTATTAATTGTACATATGAAGATAAGTGTGTGTATATATACATGTATTTACCTATTTACTTTAGAAACATTCCCTTGGGGTATGATGTGGTGATATATTGTATATTTGATAAAATCAGCCTGGAATATCAGAGGATAGAATCACCCAAAGTCAAGGTCAGAGAGTGGTGAGCTACACCTTCAATCCCATCACTCGGGATGCCATGGACAGAGCCTGTCTTTCTCATTATTCTAGAACCTTCATTTGAATAGAGGGGGCTCTCTTAGTTCACAGAGGTGTTTATCCTTGATGACAAACTGTGTAGTTGAATTGGAAGGGGCAGCTCACAAATAATGACACAGAGACCTATTATTAAAAAGTTATTGAAAGCTCAGCCTTAACTACTTCTTATAACTTAAATTAACCCATATTTTTAATCTATGTTCTCCGTGTTACTTATTACCTCATCTCCATACTGCCCATCCTGCTTCCTCTGCATCTGGCTGGCAACTCTGCCTTTCCTCTTCCCAAAGATCTTTCCTGGTCTAGAAGTCCCACCTATCTCCCCTGCCTAGCTATTGGCCATTCAGCTTTTTATTATATCATTCACATCAATACACCTTCGCAGTGTACAAATATCCCACAACACTGTCTGTCTAGACCTCTAGTGGTCTATCATTGGTACTTCATGGGACCACAGAAACCTCTGGTCCTATCCCTATCTAAGCCTTACAAACATCTCCCCAAGTAGACTGACTATCAGGAGTCTAGTCCCTCATCTGGTCCTGCACAGACACTTCAGGTAGAGTCCAAGTACACGGAGGTCAACCCCCACCCCAGAGTTTCCCACTGAGGTCTCTCTCTGGGTTATCTAAGCTAGCTCATTTCCTGTCTTGGTGAAGCCAATAAGGTTCATTCTTTTAGGTTCTTGCCACTGAGCTTTCCTTTTTTTAACACCTATTTGTCTTCATCTCTAGCAGGCAAGTACTCTTAAGTAGCCAAAGCACAAAACTTACCATAAGATAGGAAGTGTAATATAAGGCACCATTTGTCTCTTACAATGATCAGACTTTGATTTTGTCTCTTAAGATGGATGTCTTTAATTCTTAACTCTACCCATAAACTCTATAGAATTTTGTTAGAAATCTAAATACTTTACAAAAGTATTTATAAAACACTACCAAGATGTTTGGAGTGGGGAGTAGATGTGCACCCCTACCTGAGACCGCTGTGTACGCTCAATCTCCATGCAGTCAACAAAAACAGAGGGCCAGTCATGAGCAGATGGATTCCAGGAACAAGAGGAGGGTCCTCTCAAATAAGGTTATTCCCCTCCCTCACTGAGAATCCCTGTTTACTTTTAAGAGCAGAACCATTAGCTCTGTTTGCTTTCTACTGCAGTGATAAACACTATACCCAAAGCAACCTGAAGAGGAAAGGGTTTACTCAGCTTACACATCCTTATAACGGTGGATCACTGAGGGAAGTCAGGGTAGGAACTCAAGCAGTAATGGTGGAGAAACATTACTCACTGAGGGTTGCTTTTTCTCATCATAGTTTCCATAGTTAAGGTTGCAAGATAGTGTATTCATCACATCATGATCTCGTATCATAACAGGGTCTGGTTATGTAATTAAAAAATAATTAAACTGCCTTCAAATCTTGATGTGAAAATTAAATGATTACATTTTAGAAACACGCTGCCTAATCCTGCTCTGTTTCTAACATATAATAAACTTGGCACCACCAGAGAAGGTTGAAAGTGAATGCTTCCTGGCATTCTCCCACGAAACTTCCTGCTGTGGAAGATTGGCCCTTTCAAATAACTCGGAGTACTGAATTGGTGTTTAGTTTAAAATTTTTAATCAACAAGGATCCCAGCAACCATTTAAACTCTGCTGCTTGTCAGTTCTAACCACCAATTATGAAATCACTGCTAATGCCATCTACAGAATAAGAGCCTTTGAGTTAAGAGTCTGGGGGCGGTGCTGGGAGAGATCAAGAGCTCATCCTGCCACTTCTGAGAGGAGAATGCTGTAGTAGCTTCGCTGAAATTAAGAGCAAGGTGTTGGAGTCCTTTTAAACAGAAGTGTCTCTGGGCTGGTGCACCTCACCCACCTATTCTCATTCTAATCAACACAATGAATGTGTTTGAAAATTTGCCACTCTAAAAAGAATACTCATTTTTGTGCCTTAGTGACGAAAAGACAAAGAAGCCTTTTCCGAGTGTCAAAGAACCCCGAGGAGAATATTAAATTGAATGAGGAAGATCCAGCTGATGGACTATACTGGGACGTAAACAGATACTATGTGAAGTCTAAAAGTTCTTTCTTGAATTTTCTCCTACTAGTCAAAATATTTAAGACTACCCCAGCACGTTTCATGTTTTAATTTGTTTTCGTGTCCATCAGCTTATCTACAAGACCATGACACAGTGTAAGAAGGCATAATAAGGTGAGACATCCTGAGAGAGTCTAGCCCTCTGGAGGCAAAGGGGGCACAGCACTAGGTGTGTGTGTGTGTGTGTGTGTGTGTGTGTGTGTGTGTGTGTGTGTGTGTGTGTGTGTGTGTATGTGTGTGTATATGTGTGTATGTGTGTGTATGTGTGTGTATGTGTGTGTACGTGTGTGTACGTGTGTGTATGTGTGTGTATGTGTGTGTACATGTGTATGTGTGTGTATGTGTGTGTACATGTGTGTATGTGTGTGTACGTGTGTGTATGTGTGTGTGTATGTGTGTGTATGTGTGTGTATGTGTGTGTATGTGTGTGTATGTGTGTGTATGTGTGTGTGTATGTGTGTATATGTGTATGTGTGTGTATGTGTGTGTACATGTGTGTATGTGTGTGTATGTGTGTGTGTATGTGTGTATATGTGTATGTGTGTGTATGTGTGTGTACATGTGTGTATGTGTGTGTATGTGTGTGTACATGTGTGTATGTGTGTGTACGTGTGTATGTGTGTGTATGTGTGTGTATGTGTGTGTATGTGTGTGTATGTGTGTGTACGTGTGTGTACGTGTGTGTATGTGTGTGTATGTGTGTGTACATGTGTATGTGTGTGTATGTGTGTGTACATGTGTGTATGTGTGTGTACGTGTGTGTATGTGTGTGTGTATGTGTGTGTATGTGTGTGTATGTGTGTGTGTGTGTGTGTATGTGTGTGTATGTGTGTGTGTATGTGTGTATATGTGTATGTGTGTGTATGTGTGTGTACATGTGTGTATGTGTGTGTATGTGTGTGTGTATGTGTGTATATGTGTATGTGTGTGTATGTGTGTGTACATGTGTGTATGTGTGTGTATGTGTGTGTACATGTGTGTATGTGTGTGTACGTGTGTATGTGTGTGTATGTGTGTGTATGTGTGTGTATGTGTGTGTATGTGTGTGTACGTGTGTGTATGTGTGTGTATGTGTGTGTACATGTGTATGTGTGTGTATGTGTGTGTACATGTGTGTATGTGTGTGTACGTGTGTGTATGTGTGTGTGTATGTGTGTGTATGTGTGTGTATGTGTGTGTATGTGTGTGTATGTGTGTGTATGTGTGTGTGTATGTGTGTATATGTGTATGTGTGTGTATGTGTGTGTACATGTGTGTATGTGTGTGTATGTGTGTGTGTATGTGTGTATATGTGTATGTGTGTGTATGTGTGTGTACATGTGTGTATGTGTGTGTATGTGTGTGTACATGTGTGTATGTGTGTGTACGTGTGTATGTGTGTGTATGTGTGTGTATGTGTGTGTATGTGTGTGTATGTGTGTGTATGTGTGTGTGTATGTGTGTATATGTGTATGTGTGTGTATGTGTGTGTACATGTGTGTATGTGTGTGTACGTGTGTATGTGTGTGTGTATGTGTGTGTATGTGTGTGTATGTGTGTGTATGTGTGTGTATGTGTGTATATGTGTATGTGTGTATGTGTGTGTACGTGTGTATGCGTGTGTACGTGTGTATGTGTGTGTATGTGTGTGTGTATGTGTGTATGTGTGTGTGTACGTGTGTATATGTGTATGTGTGTGTATGTGTGTGTACGTGTGTATGTGTGTGTATGTGTGTGTACATGTGTGTATGTGTGTGTACGTGTGTATGTGTGTGTGTGTGTGTGTGTGTGTGTGTGTGTTGATCAGTGAGAACTAACTGAAGAGAGACTAGGAAAGCACTAGGGCTTTGGAACCCCTGCAGCCAGTGAGGTAGAAACAGAAGAGAGAGATCTCTTCCTGGACGTACCCCAGAAATGGAGCAAAGCCATCTTCAAGGATAAACTAGATGTCTCTGAACGGGCAAGTGGATTCTAAGAAGCACAAATCATAAAGGAAGGTTCTGGTCTGTGTTGGATCTTCCATGCTTTCTTTCCATGTGGACAGGGCAAGGTTGTTACTGGTTTTTGCTCTTGCTAATAGTGAGATAGTGTTTAAAACCTGGTTATTATTCTCATAGATGTATCTCTTTAATAAGTATAATTGAGGCAACGTTTAAAGACTCTGGTACATGTAAAAATTAAGGAAGACCGATTTTAGGTCAGAAGGGTTTAAAACAGAGAACAGTGCACTGAAGGGTTTTGCTTTGTTGGATTTCTAACTCTTCCCTAATATCAGCAAAGTATGTCTTTTATTTTCTTGTGACAGGCAGCAGTAAAAGTACAGAAAAGTTCAAAGGCAACGATTTGAAATAGACTGGTCTTTTCTGTGCTCCATAAAACAAATTAGACTTTCAAACTCCTGATGACAACAAAAAAGGTCTCAGGGTGGGAGATAAAAGTGTAAAAAAAATCTGTGCCAAAGCAAATGAATAAACCAAATGAAACCCAGAGCACTGGAGATTTTAAACCAGATCCAATGGCATGTGTTTTAATTTATCGGCCACTAGATGGCGATGTATAAACACAAAACACTAAGGCAATCCATTTCATCTTTTGAAATTGGTGGTTTATTAGCTTAAATAAATCTTTAATGATAAACCTAACCACCTTACAAAGGAATACATCAGTCTTTTACATCTCTATCAAAGAATACTGACTGGCTTTGAAAATGGTTCAAGGCAGCTTTAGGGTTATTACATGCCAGATAGGAACTGAATAACAAAAAGGTAAGAAAGTTGTTAATATACGACAGGGAAACAGGACAGAGAAATGAATTCATGAAAGAATGTATAATCTGAATTTTCTTTAGTTCTCATTAAACTGCTGAAGCCTTAGAAGACTGTGGGCTTTCGTGCTCCATCAGTAATACCATAATTCATTCTTTTGTTGCATCATGAGGATTGGAGATGAAAAGGCCTATGCTAGCAGAAGTCTTGAGATTGCATATGCAAATAATTCCACAGTGCTTGGACAAGGAAAGAGTTTGCCTTATAATATTTCATGTAGATGACACCCAGAAATCGTTGGTGGATTCCTGAAAAGCAAAATTAAAGGATTAAACAGGACAGAGAAAGGAAGAGAATATTTGAAAAGGGCATCTAAAACTGTGATGAAAATTCAGACTATGGATAGTGCAGAATCTGTGCCATTTTTTTTTCTAAGTTAAGGAGAGGGTAAAGAATTTTTAAAAGTTTAGGGAGGAAAGGTTAAGTGTATTTGGGGCCTAGGGAATTGAGGACACCTGGTTATAATCCCACAAAATAGTATGGGTATGACCGGGTGATGTGGGAATGTCTTTCTGTATGCTGTGAATATCAAGGAGCTGTTTTGGCCCATGACAGGCACCATAGAAAAAGTAGGAGGAGAAATCAGAGCATAGGTAAGAGAAGCAGGACGGAGTCAGACAGACTGAGCCCGAAGCCCAAAGGAGCAACATGTAAGGAACGCAGGTGAGCCACGGGCCATGGGGCAGACAGATTAATGAGAATGGGTTGAGTTAAGATGTAAGAGCAAGCTAGCAATGTGCCTCAGCCATAGGCCAAACAGCATGAAGTAATATAAGTGTCTGAGTCATTTCTGGACCCTGAGCAGCGGCGGGTAGCCAAGGGGTCTGGGGCTGCAGGTCTGTGGGTCAGGACCTCTGGCCACCCGGGACCGAGAAACCTCATTATAACAACTGGGTGGCAGGAAGGAGGTAATCCAGATTACCCCTTTTCTGAAGTAGGCTGACCGCATTGCATACACTATGTTTCCCAGGAGCAGTCCGGCTATATTCCATACAGCTGGTATGCTAGCATGGCTTCCTCTCTGCACCCCATTCTCTAGGAAATGACAGGCAGAAAGAGATAATTTCAGGATGTCCAAGAGCTTGAGAAGGCCATCTCCATGCCTGCAGCAGCAGTATGACCAGCCTAGTAATGCCAGGGAGGAATGGAGCAATGGAGAACAGTTGGGGGTGTTGATGTAAAGACCTGTCTTCCTGCACACAGTCATGCAGTGAACTTTTTCCTCTGCCCTTGTGTTTTAGCCTACAAACACTGGCTCCTTTCTGAAAAGGTCAACCTCCTGTTCAGACAGAATGTGTGCCTCTCAGCAGCTGGGAATACCTTGCTACCATGAGCACCTATTAGAAGAGGCAAAAAGAATCCCCAAAGGCTAAGTTAACCTCCACATTTATTTTTGATGACATAAATTCTACTTCCCATCTGCAATAGTTCCATGATGTTCTGAAGATACATTTCCATTGAAAAAGGGCTTCGTAATCATTTGACTTCCTTTAAAGAGGACATGGCTGCCACTAAAACTATGGAAAAATACAGAGCAGGACATTTTTTTATTTTATTTTATTTTTTTTAACTCTCAGTAATTAAGAAAGAATCTAATATGGAAGGTTGAATTTCAGAGACTGGGAAATTGTACTTCTACCCACAATAAAATGTTAGCTTACTACTTTAGAGAAGCTTTGGCTCATTAATTTTGACACAAGTATTTAAAATAATTTAGTTTCCTTGGTAAATTGTCTATAGACTCTTCAAAGTGTTGTTAGCTAAAATGTTATTAATGTGAAAATACACTCAACATGTCTTATAATTTTGGTGAGAAATGAGACGTGAATGCTGTGCTTTATGGCAAGGAGAGCTGGAGGCAGAGGGGAGCTCAGCTCAGCAGTGTGACTTAGTTTATGAGAGTTTTATGTGACATGGAGGAAGGGAAGCAGGTCACTGGACAAACACACAATAAATATCACTTTGCTATCAATTCCCATTTAGCTCATTATCTCAGATACTCTTCTTCGGCTGTGACAAAACACCATGACCAAGGCAGCTTGTAAAAGAAAGCATTTAATTGAACTTACAGTTTTAGAGGGTCAGAATCCATGTTGGTGAAGCAAAGGCATCGGGACAGGAGCAGCCGGGAACTCACATTTGAAGGAAAGCAGGAGACAAAGAGGAAATACTTGAGATGGTGAGAATCTTTTGAAATGTCAATGTCCTGCTCCAGTGACATTCTTTTCCAACAAGGCCACACCAAACAGTTCCACCAACCGGGGGGTGGGGGGGGGGGTGGGTGGGGGTGGGGGGGGGGTGGGGTGGGGGGTGGGGGGTGGGGTGGGGGGGGTGGGGGGGTGGTGAGGGGAGCTAATTTTTAAACATATGAACTTATTTATGGCGGCCATTCTTATTCAAACCACTACATTTATTCCCGAATAACAAGAAACACCCTGAAGGTGTTTACTAACATGCTCGTGACCAGTTCAGCTGGTGCTAACACTGTGAAGAATAAGGACAACCAGAGAGAGGCCGTGAGTCTACTTATAAAGAGAGAGAAGTGTAGCCACAGTTGATCTAATTCCAACTGGTTAGAAGGTCTTACAGAACTCCCATAAAATATTTTGTGAGGATGAAGTTTTGAGGGAGAAGAAGTCAAACTGGAGGAATGACTCACTTCTCATCATCACTTTAGCTGTTCTGCCAGAGCGTGAGGTGCCAGGTGTATTTTCTGCTTCCCCCCTGCAGAGCAGAAGCAGGGTTGGCTTTCCACGAGAACCTGTCTCAGCACCCTCCTGCGGTTCTCCTCCACTTTTTCTCCCAGGTTATTTATACAGTAAAGTCACCCCAAATTCCTCAAGAACACCTTCCTTCAGGCCAGCCCTGTGGTATGCTCCTCTGAATCCCATCAACTTTTTTTGCACGGCTCCTAGGTCATTTTAGGGTTTACTTTACAATGATGTGCGTGTTCAGTTGTATCTTTTTACGGAGATAGAAGATCCTATTAGGCAGTAATCTTGCCAGCCTTCTCTCTCCAGATAACAAATGTCCAGACATATCTCTGTTCTCCACACAGCTCTAGGAACCATGCTTCACTTACACCATGGTGTTCCTAATCTTTCTGTGTAATCAAGTCCCCACTTAGTGTTGCCAATGTCTTTCTTTATCTAGGATCTCAATAAATTTATGCTATCCCAGGCTGCATTAGCTAGCCTGCTCTGTGACCCAAAGCTAGGGTGTCCTATTTTTGTAGAATTGAGACATTTCTAAAAAAGAATTTTCAGGATTACACGCCTTGGGAACTAAGATCATTGGTCAAACCCGGCACTTCTCTGCCAGTCTCCATGCTTACACTGCTGTCAGAGCTCTCATAGACATGTATTCAATGTTCTTGCTCATCTCTCAATAAAGCAATGGTTCTCAACCCATGGACTGTGACCCTTTGGGGACCACATATCAGATATTCCCCATAGCAGATAATCATATTACAATTCATAACAGAAGCAAAATTACAGTTATGAAGTAGCAGTGAAATAATTTTATGGTTGAGGATCACCATAACATGAGGAAAGGGTCGCAGCATCAGGAAGGGTGAGAATCATACTCTAGAGAGTCTTGTCTATCTGTGTTCCTGGCATCTACAGAGTGACTAGTACTTTTCTCTACAAGACTTCCTTCCTTTTGTTTGTTCTTTTTAAGAAAGTCTCCTTCATTTACTCTTATTGGAGTAAATGGCTACTAGGTTTTCATAGATTTCACTTTCCCAGAAACTCTGAGGGCAGTTTGAACAGTCTCTATCTCATTCATTTTTGGATGACCGGAAGCAGCAATTCTCCTTTGGTCCACTGTGTATGACTAATAAGGGAATAAAGAGACATGCTCGATGTCCAGAGGGTGTTTACTCCTAAGGGTTCCACAAGACAGATGCAGATCTGAAAGGGGTGGGATCTAGGGAGCTATTACTCAAGAGACTCCAAGGCACCGAGGCACAGCTCTATGTTCATTATTTTATTAAATCCTCCAAGCAAATGTCTTCCAGTTTTGATCATCTCCATTTTATGAAGCAGAAAATTAAAGGTCAAAGAGATGAAATATCAGTCAAGGTCACATAGCACACCGCACGCGGCATAGACCAGTTCTGTTGCACATTTTCATTTGCTTGGCTCAGCTGAATCTCTGGATTTTCTAACTTGGACAGTGGTAGCTTTTCAAGGGGAGACAGCAGCAGCCAGTCTAAGTGTGTTTTGAGATGGTGAGGCAGTGAGCAAGAAGAACTGCTTATTACTAAATCTTCATCACGATCATTGCCCCAAACTCTCACTTTCTCAGACATGCTAGGCTTCATACGCATAGAGAGATCACCCTAGTTCACAGGCTCAATTTTTCTGTTTATATTTATTAGACATATTTGTGTGATTATAATCATACGGTCTACAAGGACTCAGGAGAGAAATTCCTCATGCCAGATCACATCTGAAATCTAAAATAATTCACCTACTTCAATATTTAAAGCATTCTTTCCATGTGCTTGCTATATATTTATCTAAGAATTGTTTTTAGAAAAGGAGAAAATGCTAATATATGTTATAATGCCATACACACAAACACAATATAATATGCAC